>JANVYC010000010.1:1267026-2534052 GCA_027406025.1 Colletotrichum musae | reverse complement strand
CTATACCAGCCGGCGCCATTCACCCCTCCATCGGCCACGCCCGCCCTTGCACGCCATGGCGAATGATATCGCCCCTCTTTGCGAGATAACCATCTGATGAGCTGCTGACTGTGCGTGGTGAATGCAGCTCGACGACGGCTATATAAACCCAGGTCGTCTCTGCCGTTTTCGAGCTCTCCTCTTCATCCAACTCAACAGCTTCCATCTTCAGACTCAAAACAATCAACCTTTTCAAGCCTTTTCGCTTAACCCAACCAACGTCAACATGTCTCCCTGGTGAGTACCAACCTGCCTTCAGAAGCGGCCTCAAACCTGCAGTCGGTGGACTCGGGATTACAATGTCTGCATTTATGCAGCTTCCAGACCAATAAGCTCTCCAAGAAACTCACTGACGATGCAAACACAGCACTTGCAAGTCCTGCGGCGCCGCCTGCTCCGGTGGCTCCTGCGCTTCCTGCTCCTGCTGCACCGTAAGAAAATCGAAGCCGTCCAAACCGCCCATGATCTGACCGTTTTGCAGCACTAAATTCAGCATGACGCTCCCGCTCGACATAATTCTTAAGTCCACCAGAAGAGGCTCGCTCGCCAACATCTCTCAATCAACCCACCGAGCTGTGTGCCCCCCTCAAGAATCGCGGATCGAAGTCGCGACATACGGGAATGGCCTGAAGAACGACGGAAAGCGGAGACTCGTTGCTTGAACACTCGACCGACACTTGCCGAAACGGGCATCCGATGTGTGGAGAAACGGCGCATATCGGGAACCGGCAGCTTGACAAGGAGGCAAGGGTCCGGTCCGGGCATGATGGGGACCACATTGAATACGTTGATTTGCCTTACTTCTCGTGGCATTCTAGTTTTGTTCTGATATTGGACCATGAATATTATTGATTCCCGGGACTTGAAGTTGCCTATCGCAGTGTCATTTGTGATTGCTCGCAGAAGCTCCCCTCGGAAAAGCCAATGTGGCAAGACGGGAGACCCTAGAGCGGGGGGTGAGCTGGGATGTCGGAGCTGTCAGAGCTCGGGAACGGGATTCTCGATGGGGCACTGCGTATGGGATGCAGCTTATTCCGATTTCCCTCTCCCGTGCTGCCACCCCCACACGCATTTGAGTGTGGTTGGCTCCTTGGTGTTTGCGACTTCTGTGGTGGACTGCTTCATGTGGTGTTGTGCAGGTGTTTGGACGGGTTGAGGGGTGGGAATGCCTGGCTACGGCGCGGGGGTGGTCAGCTGATTTATGTTTGGGGGAAGGTGTGGGATGGGATGGTGGAGGGAGTTGGGGAGGGACGCTACGCTGGATTCTGGTAGGAGGGTGAGGAGGAGAGTGGGGGGTTGGTCTGCCGAAGGATAGGAGGGAGCTAGCCTCTGGGATGCCTCACTAGTAGAGCCTTGTGAGGGGGTTTTCGATGAAGGTCGGGCGTTGATGAATGGGATGGCGGGTGCGGATGAATAGGCAAGCATTCGCTAGGGATTCCAACGATGATCGAACGAGGCCCCCCCCACGGACACACTGTCTCGCCTCCTGCGCACATAGCGAATCGACAGCAGCACATCCTTTGCCCCTGCCTCCAGTCTTCAGTGAGAAGGTAGTCTCTCATCTGGCCGAGACCTTCAGGCGCCAGAGATGTTCCCGGCTGGCCATGCATCACCTACCTACCTAATCTAGGCGCCCGCCTGGGTCCCGGAGAATCACAGGCTCCGAAATCAATCACGAAGAGCCGCTGGTTTGGCGGGCCGCGGGCCGCCCCACTTCTGGAATACCCGCGCCAGCCGCGGCCACCGCGCGTTACGGTGTTCCGGGGATGGCCCCACACCGATGATGAGCTGTCACCGAAGGTTTCGGACCGGCAACTTCCTTGCGACGACGACGGACTACTCCCTTTGACAGGGCATGGCAGGTTGGAAACGTCATCAGACTCAAACGAGGACTTCCCAAGTCTAAGTTCTATTATTGCGGGCGAAGACATGCCGGAACAAGTGTGGGCCGCGGGCTTAACTCCCCGGCTTGAAAGACCCGGAGAAGAGGATACACCTGATATTGACCGGGCTTCATTAACACCCACCGGAGAGCCCCTGACCTTGCCAAGAAGACGTCAAAAAACTCTATTTTCATCCCAGGACGAAGATCTACCCGGCGACGCCGCCTCAGATCCATCTCCCCTACCTACCCTCCATACCATCACGTCTAGCACCCCCCACGAGCAGCGACGGTGTACTCGTACCCATTGTAATCAATCTTGTTCGTCCCCGTGACCGTCCCGGCGCCGGCCGACATGGCCCAGTTGCAGGTGAACGAGTCGCTGAGCGAGTTGCACCGCGCGAGGGCGCCGGCCTCGGCGACGCGGAGGACGCACTCCGCGCCGCGGCAGCAGCACTGCTCGCCGACGAACTTGGGCAGGGGCCCTGTGGTGAGGGGGTTCTGCCAGAGGGAGAAGACGCGGCAGGTGGATTGGCGGGTTTCTTGGGGAGGACGTTAGCTGACGGGGATGGTTTGAGGGAGGGTGGATGTACCGAGGACGTCTGCGGGCATGGCGAGGGCCGCCGTGGCGAGGGAGAGGAGGGCGAGGGTAGGGAACTGCATCTTGACGTTGTATGGAACGGTTCGTAAGACTGGTTTGAGAGGGTTTGATGTGGTCTGAGAGTAGAGGTGGCTTCGGACGAGAGAGAGAGAGTTGGTTACCAGCGACCGCTTGAGAGTTTATATACACATCCGATGAACCGCTGTACCGCTCGTAAAGCCGGCCTAGAACCATTCTGGAAGGCCTGTACGGCATCCCTCAATCAACGGCCTCGTGTTAATACGAATCTTCTGCCTACAACTCCGCCTTCTCGGAGGAGTTTAATTAAATCGCATGTCTTGGTATGGCCCGAACTCTTTATTCCGGACTCCGTAACATCCGAACTGACTCGTTCCTCTTCGGGGGGCTCTTTTACACCCCTGGTGCTAGGCTTTTCTTTTTGCCCGTAGTCGAAATAAGCATGCCACGGCATAGGGACGCCTGAATCCGGCAGCGCTCATGCAGGCGACTGATGTAGAGACGCTCGCCGGCACTCTCTTTCCTGTGATGGATGTAGTTTGTCCCGTGTCGGCGAGCGGGGGGGGGGGGGGGGGGGGGGTATGCACAACTCCACACCTTGAAAGAGATATGGACCCTTTGCGTATGTATCCGTACACGCCTTAGATCAAATTGCATCCGCCTTTAGAGAAATTGGTAGTAGTTCGAGTCAGGTCGGCACATAGGTGGTTATTTCAAATCCCGATCTGCTAACTCGACGAACCATCCTTGTGCGGACAAGAGCGGGCCATCAGTCTTTTCTTACCCATCGAGGCCAAGACTGTCTGGTCGACTATCATACACGCGCAGCATCAGGGTTCAGCATTGGTCAATCGCAGTCTCGATTCTACATGTTCTTTTGCATTGCTCCGCCGCGACGACTGCTGATGTTGATGCCAAAGACCGTGTCTTCTCGCAATCGGTCTCGGGATCTGTTGGGTGAGCCGAACTGCCTCACGGACCAGCGGGCTGTAGAGACAACCCACCCCACCAGCCCCGCTTGCAGGCCTTAAAGACGTCGGATGGTCCGGCCAACGGCCTTGCTTGGGTGACAAGTGTAACTGGGCGGACGGGACGGGACGGAGTGTATGTGTGTGCAGGCGCTTGTCAGACGTGTCGGGTGCGGACACGCAAGCTTGCCTCTGCAGGTCGACGTGATTGGCGCTGGGCATGCGGGTTGGTGAGAATGGGGAAGTCGGGTGGGATGATTACTGACAGGTACCGCAATTAGGAAAACGAAGGGAGAGAGTGTCGTGTTCGCAGGGACATGCAGCATAGTCGACGGGGGGGACACCAGTACTCCATATTGTCCTCACAAGGTTCGTATGATGCTGCTTTCAGGTGCTGATCTCAGGCTTGGTGGTGCTATCCTTTCCGAACTAAATGGGCCTTTTCTTGTTGCGTTCGTTATCTTAAGCTAGCTAAGCACGGTCGAATTTTTCTTTGAATCGCAAATAGCTCGCACTATTGCTGAAGATAAGATCAATATATGCAAAATATGAAATAAGGAGAGACAAACACCAAAGTCTAGTACCGGGAGCCAAGGAAAAGAGCCCCGAAGAAGCTATTTAGACTTTAATATATATGGTGGTCCTGGCTAGAGAGAAGAGAGAGTAGTAGTTTAAGTAAGCGGCTTGTCTATTGCTGGGATCTGCTGCTGCGGATGGGCTCCGTTGTTGCTATTGGGCTTAATTGCTATTGCGTAGGATTTCACTACTATGTTAAACTTTGTTGCTGAGATTATTGTAGTTTTGTATCGAGGTATGCTGTTGACATAAAAGCTCTAATAAGGGAGGAAGTTCCAAATGTTAATATAATACTCTTTATGTTCAGAAGTCATGAATGAGTAGATCAATTGAACGCGATGGAACGATCATAGAGAGCAGAAGATGCCGGTATCCTAATTCACCATAGCCAGTATGGTTTGCGTGCATGATCCGGATATAGGCATTCCTGCCCATTTCTGACAGGGTATTTTCTCCTCAACTATGGTTGGTCTTCCACCGTTGGATGCCGGGCGTGGTGAGGCGGCACGCGCAGCATGCGACCGCAGTCAAACCCCGCGTCCGCCGTCAGGCATCCTGAGAAACAACGACCTCAGAAAAGCTGCCAACGGCGCCACGAAAACCTCTCAAGAAGCTTGGTCCCTTCCCGAATTCTCTACTCCTGCCACAGATACACGAAATCAATCCGACATGGAGGTCGCGGGGCTCGCCATCGGCGTGGTGGGACTTGCGGGCCTGATCGGGACCTTCAGCGACGTCATTCAGCTCTTCGAATTGTTCTCGGCTGCCAGATCCCTCGAGAAGGATACCGTCTTTCTCACGACGAAGCTCGATATTGAGCGCTCCCGGCTTCTCCAGTAGGCGCACGACGTCAGGCTGCTCAGGCCCAACTACGACAAACGACTGGACGACATCAACACTCAGCATCTGGTTGCTAGAGTGTTGGATTGCATTCAAAGCCTCATGGAAGATGCCGGAAAGCTCAAGGACAAATATGGTGTCCGAGAGGCCAGCAGCCGAGAATCGACATCCACCGACCTCGTTCCCCTCCAGGTTTCACAGACCGGCACGTCCAGTCTGACTCTCTTTCTCACGGAACTAGGAGTCTACCAGCCCCGAATCAAGGAGGAATATATCAACAAGATCGGATTCCGAAGACGAGTTCGGTGGGCTGTTCATGACAAGGACCTGTTTGGTAAACTGATCCAAGAACTGAACTATTTCACGCGGAACCTGCAAACGACTCTGGGTTCTGCTGATCATCTACTGCCCTCCAGACCTTTGCAGGGGAAGCGCAACTTTGAACAACACGTCGTCCTGGACAAGTCTGGTCTCCTTACCGACGAATCGCATAGTACAAAGAAAATCAAGATTGATGAGACATTGGAGGAAGTCAAGGAGAAAGGAATACTGGACACGCTCTGGTCCAGGAGACAAGATGAAAGGAAGAACGGAATCAAACCAGCACATTCAGAAACCCTTCAATGGGCCTTGGGAGGCTACGACCAAACAGATGGTTGTGGCGATCTCTCGACTTGGCTCCTTTCAGGCTCGGGAATATACTGGATCTGCGGTAAGGCTGGCAGCGGCAAGTCGACGCTCATCAGGCACGTGTGTGAAAGCGAGAGGACGACTTCTCTGCTTTTTCAATGGAACCAAGGCCGAAAATGTCTCATGGCCAGCTTTTACTTCTGGAATCTCGGCAACCAGGAACAGAATACGTAACTGGCCTCGGCAGATCACTTCTCCACCAAATCCTTTCCGAAGAACGTGATCTCATACCGCAAGCCTTACCCGCGATGTGGAAAGAGTTAGGTACTTATGGCTCTAAAAGCGCGGTCCGCCAAGCGCCTCTGGAACTACCATCGCTATCTGAGATGGCGCAGGCTTTCGGAAACATACTTGAACTCTCATCAAAGAGGGCATGTGTCATTGTCGATAGACTGGACGAGTTTGCTGAAACAAGCTGCCACGCTGCCATTTCATTCTGCCAGAAACTGGCTAAATACAAAAGCATCAAAGTTCTACTGTCAAGTAAAAGTAGACCTTTACCCGAGTGCGTGGCTGCGTTTCACCATTTCCCAAAATTACGACTCGAAGACCTCAACAGGGAAGACATTACAAACCATATCAATTGCGAAATAGGCGACCATCATTACATGAAACGGCTTGTGCAACGCTCGCCTGTGGATGCTGGAGCTCTGCTCGAAGAGCTGGTGGGCAAGTCTTCGGGCGTATTTCTCTGGGTAGTCCTGGCCTGCCGCAGCATGTTGTCCGGGTTTTCAGCCTTTGACCGTTTATCCGAGCTCCGCGCGAGAGTCAACGAGCTACCTTTAGAATTATACGACATGTTCCAGCACATGCTCGGCAAAATCGGAACCCGACACCGTGAGCAGGGTGCTCGCTTGTTGAGGATCTGCTTTTCCAGCACATGGAACGCCCGGAAAGCAGACCAGGACAAAGTGAGACGGGATATGAGCACACTTGGTCTCGCTCTTGTTGGAGAATATGACTCGGAACCGGTCAGCATCGTTCAGTTGGAAATCTCGGAGCGGCGCGAACTTTGCCAAAGTATGAAAGGGCGTCTACGAAGCCGAACCGCAGCCCTGCTTGAGATCGTCAGAAGAGATTGGGAAGGCAAAAATGCACCAGAAGAGTGTTTCTGCACCGCTATTGAGAAATGGGATCACGATCGGGACATCGATGGCAGGGTGAGCTTCCTCCATCGAACGGTCTATGAGTTTTTGTGCCAAGAGCATGTCTGGCAGTCGGAACGTTTGGCCGTATCGCACAAGCGATTCACCACTGCTACGGCTCTTTCTCTAGCTGGACTACACTTGGCGGTGCAGTGTTCAAGCCCTGAGAAACCTTCCATGTCTCGGGCGATGCGCTACCTCGATGAGGGCATGGCATGGGGCCGGCAAGCGGATGGAGAGATTCCCGCTGAGAAAGACAATATTTTCTGGCACATGCGGCCTCTCCTTGAGGCTTTTGATGCCAGGGGATGGCAAGAAATCTGCAGCCACAGTTACCTGTGGGCATCGGAGTCTGTACCATTCAAGTTCACCTGCTGTGCCGCCCACGAAACCTTACGACTCGGCATCCAAGGGGGGGCTATCAATTACGTAAAGGCGTGGCCTGGTGTTGAGTCCCTGGCGAGGGAGAGGTCTCCCAAGTGTGGATGTGCACCCATCCTGAGCTATTCCGGCCTCATAAAGCTGAGTGTCGAGACTAGATCTAGGGAACTGGTGTCAGCATCCGCGGACATGTTCAGTTTATTGATTTCTCTGGGATGTGATCCCAATGCTCCCATGCGGATGCGACAACTGCTTTTTCACGACGGTAAGCTGGGTGACTCGTCATCGAGTTTATGGAAATCATGGGTAACATCAATTGATTTCACTTGTCGCGAAGACGAGCTCGACGTTGCAGGTGGAATTTCGGAAGTACTCACAGCCATCAAAGCTTTTCAGGAGGCCGGCGCGGTTCCCAGGGTTAAAGAGCTTCCGAACGTGAAACTCGAGTTGGAAAGGCTTTCTTCAAATGGCTCTGAGTCGGTCGCAAGACAGGCAAGAGATCTTCTGCAGTAAGAGAAGGCTGGAAATGTAATTAGAGTCATCGCTGGCACCTTGGTGGGAGTTCCCGTCATGACTGCCGCTTTCCGATCTGTCACATGGCGAAAGTCCAAAGTTATAGCATTTGATGCCAGCATCTTAAGCCTAACCATCAGTATGACCAGCGCCGTCAACAGACGACCAAAATTTCTGCTCTTTCTCTTCTTCCTCCCGTCGTCGCCTCTGATCTCTCAACTCAGCTCTTTTACGACGCATGGGCTCTTCCAACTTTGCCTCCCGGCGAAGCTCCTCCTCTCTCAACGCGGCCGCATGCTTTTCCCACAACACTGGCTTAACGAAGTCCAGATTCCCGTCGCTGTATCCTATTCGTGAAAACTCTTGAAACGTGTTGTAGTTACCCACCAGCAGGAGCATCAATTGCTCTGCCAGATCATCATCGAGTCTTGATGCTTCGGGGGTGAATGAAAAGACGGCGTGGCCAATGTCTCGGACACAGCTCCGGGACACTCGGCCCTCCGATCGACAGGCTGCGAGCTCGTGTAGAAGGTACAGGAAGACGAAGCGGGTGGTGCTCGGGAGCGAACACGTCTTCCCGCCCAGGAAGCTCAGGATCTCCCGACACTCCGCTCTGCCAAGCCTGCCTGGTCGAAACTTTGTTATTCTCCGGGCGTAGAAGCCGAACTGGTCGGAGTCGACTTCCCAGTGGATCAGGCTCTCTGGGAGCGAAGAAAGATAAGACACGAGTGTAGTCGTTACGTCCTGGTCGGTAAAGCCTCTCCGCTGAAGCAGCTCTGGATTTAGCTCCGTGCCATCTTTCGCCGCGATTTCAAATGCAAGGCGCAGTTCATCCAATCTTTTCTTCGTGCTTCGTCGTTGCCGAATGGCAAACTGTACAGGCAGTCCGCGAGTCTCTTTGAGAGTTTCTTATCAGCAAGGTGCCTCCGCCATATATCCGGACACAACAGAGTCAGCATACCTTTAGTCCGTAGAAACTTGAGGCACTGGCCGATGACGATTGGGACTTGGCCTCGAACCGTTCTTGACACCCCGTGCGACACTGAAGAATTGTCACGGACGGTGACTTCCACGCTGGCATGGCGCATGCTTTTCTCCAAGGTGACCCCAAACACTTTGTTTTCTTTTATCGCAGGCGAGGCGGGCATGTTATGTGGAGCGCTGCCAACTTGCTGGGTATCGGAATTTCGAAGATCGTTCGCAACAGCAGGGTGTTCTGAAACCTGTGTCAAGGGTTGAACATCCTGCCCGATGGAGCCGGATATGTACGGCAGCGCTTCTGTTGAGACCGAAATAGAGGGACGGGGAGTGCTTGAATTGGACGAAGCCGGGCTCTCCCACTCTTCAGATTCAGAAGAGTGGCTGTCACTATATTCTTGGATGTTGGTTCTTGAGACAGGTGAAAACGGTCGTTCCTGTCGCTCGACGGCGGCCCGACTGCTCGAGAGCACTCGAGTCCTGCCGGATCTCTCGGCCTGTCGGATTGCGCGTTTGTAATCTTCCCTGAACGCCGATGGGTAATTCCGGAATCGATTCATGGGATGTAGAGACTGTTCATGTTCCTCGGCGGTCATTTGGCTGCTTGAGGGCACGTCAAAATCCTCGATCCGATCTTTGGGATCGCCATTTCTGTTGAAATGCCTTGATCTAATCGCAGATGGAGATAGTGTCGGTCGTTTCTGTGCCTCGATAGCCGTTTGGCTGCTTGAGGGTATGAGAGCTCTGTCAGATCCCCGGGCCTTATCCAGGCTGTCGTCGTCATGCCCGTCCCACCCTGTCGTTGCACGGTCCAAACGAGATACTACCACTGGGGATGATGGAAAGCTCCCATGATCGTCCTCGGGGCTGAAATTGCTGAGTTCTTCCCAGCAGGTCTCGGCGCTGTCGTGAATACTCGCAGCGTCCGATGTAAGCTCGTCGAGATAGCGGGAAAGAATGAAGTTTGGATCCTCCCTCGAAACTTGGATGGCTTTCAGTTCCGCAATAGCCTTGAGAATCTTTGCTGCGGCGTCTGCGACCTCTCGGGACTCCTTGATGAGCGATTCGATGTTCTGCTTGGCCGCAATAGTCTCGTGCTGGACGTCGTGCAAAGCAGTGCTGGTTGATGGTCAGTAAAATGCAAACCTTTATGAATCCATAAGAGCCACGATAAGGATGCGGACCTACATTGATAGCATATCCAGTGCCAACCCAAGGGTAGCTTTATGGGATTCTAGGTTCGATTTCAACTTAGTCATGTCACCTTTCCCAATAGTGACCCATCGAGCCCTTTTCTGTATTCGCGTTCCGTCATGAGCCTTGATACAGTCATCAATCTCCTCGACGACGCGGCCGCAATTGGACACCACTCCAGGTAGTATTTCAAGGTTCTTTGGTAGTGGCGACGAAGAGTTCTCAACCTCGTCGGCGATTAGCTCCAGGACAGTCTTGAGAGATAGAAGTTCGCGACTGATATCTTCAATGTCGCTCCTTGCGTCTCTTATGTCCCGAACGAACGTTGTCATGGAGAGAGAAACGGTTGTGATAGTCCCTGCCAATCCGACGCAAGCCGTCGTGATCGAGCTTGGGTCCAGGTTAGCTTATCGTCGCTCCCCAGTGAACCTCATGCTCTTGCAAGCTTTCCAGATACGACTCAAAAGGCCTACTCGGCGCACTTACAGCGGGTCCATGGTGTATTATTCTCTTGTTTCGCTCCTATTCTGTCGCAAGATGGTCAAAACAGCGGCAGGAAGCGATCAGGCTGGCATCAAAAGACGTGAAGGAAGAAAGTTGTTCAGAGTCAGGGGCATCTTCGATGGATTGGTACGAACTGCGCCACTTGAATGCAACTTTCATTAGTCAGCATACTAGAGAAGCATGATTTCAGGCTGGCAATTCGTCCTTTTGCTGGTCGTTACAGGGGGCATTCAGGCGCAGCTGAAGGGTTGGAGGCGCAGTAATGCGGAGGCCGCATCCCGCGTGCATGGTCAGATAATGGAGATATGACGGTGCAAGACTTGAAAAACTTTCGGCCAGGCTGCACTTCTCATGACTGGAGAAGTACCTACATGATCGACATGATCGGTGTCGCCGAAGAGTACGGAACGCGGACGCACCGCTCCCGCCCGTACGAGTGGGGACACATAACACGGCATCGGAGCCAAAATCGCCGTTAGCGGTGGAGCCGGTGCGAAACGAAAGTGGGCTACAGCTCCGTGAGGCATGGCGGCGTCTTCCTTTTCGGCACTGCTAAAGTGACAAGATTATCAAGATAAGGATCCTCTCAAGATAAGCCGGCATGAATATGATGTTATTACATATTTACATGATTCCAACATTGCACATCATCGACACACAGCTTGGTACAGCTTCCTTCTCTTCGCCGGACAACTTGCCCCCTAATTGATTGACACAGCAACGGCCGGCTTGAGCCATTTCACCCGGTCGATGACCCCCTCCTCCTCAAAGTCTTTCGCCAGCCCTTCCCCATGCTGCGTGAAGTGGCCCCACGACTCGTAGTGCATCGGCACCAGCCACTCGGCCCCGATGTCGCGGAACAGCCTGGCAGCCTGCCGGCCGTCCATGGTGATCTGCAAGAGGCCGGTGGGCATCGGGGTCTTCGCGGCGCCCAGGTTCATGACGGCGACGGGGACGTGGAAGCGCTTCGCGATGCCGGCAAGCTCGTCGACGTAGACGGTGTCGCCGGAGAAGTAGACGGCGTTCGGGAGGCCGCCCGGGCCGACGCCGAAGCCGTCACCGGACACGAGGAAGCCGACGCACTCGCCGCCGGGGAGGTGCTGGCACGGGGTCGCTGTGATCTGGAACGTTCTGCCTGCGATACGGCGCTCGACGGTCTCCCAGGGCGCCATGCCCACGACGCCGGGGCGCGGGGACAGGTTTGCGGCACCGTCGCGGGTAGTGAAGACGACGCGGCCGTCGAGTAGGCGGCGGCCTAGCTCGTCGAGGTTATCAGGGTGGTCCTCATGGCTAAGGAGGACGGCGTCGATAGGCGGCAGCTCGGCGAGTGAGAGGGCTGGGTCGTCCCAGTTGGAGAGGGTTAGGCCGGGGGCTACGTCCCAGGCCGTGCCGGCAGGGGAGAAGAAGGGATCGGTGAGGAAGCGGACGCCATCGATGTCGATGATGGCGGTCGCGGTGCCGATGTGCGTGACCGAGACGCGGACGTTAAATCCAGTGATCGTCATTGTTTCTCGCTTGGAGGAGCTGCTTGGGTTTCTGGACTTGCTGCGTTTGCAGGTGCAAAGTGAGACTCTTTCAAGTTTCGTCGGATATTTGTACCTCCCGTGACGTCGGTGCCTCGGGTGGGCACACTGCTTCGTGGGGCTTTGCTCTACTGACAAATCACACATTCCTAGCCTCCATGCCGAAGGTCTCATTTGGTCTGTTTCGAAGATGCTTACCAACCCGATGCTTTGATGTCAGAGGGGGGAGAAAAAAGCGCCTGTGGAGATATCGCGAACCAGGAGGGGGGGTGGATTCGGAAGCCAGACCCATCAGAATGAGTCCCGGAAGGTTGACAGATTATTCATCAAGGCGGCAAGCGGTCTCTGCGGTTTTAGTGTACGTACGTAACCTAGGATGTATAATCAGATGCTGGTCCGATGATTGTTGAATCCCCTCGACACAGATACCTGGGGAGAAGGGGCTTTAAAGGGTGTAGTTGAAGATTGATGAAATCTGTAGGGAGAGATTTCATTTGTCGGAACAAAAGCATATCCAAGGCGTAAAGTACAGAAGAGCGTTAACTTTGTTTTTACACATATGATGAATGTAAGCCCCCTGGTCAATGTTGTCATCATTACAATACTCTGGCAGACGGCACTGCTGAGTCGCCAGTCCTCAGGGCTGGCCCGTGGAAATACCAAGCGACACATGTCGCTTAATAGCAGTCGTTCGCAGGTCTAATATGTGAAGCCGTACTGTTCGTGTTGTTGACGGGTTCACCCTTCACACAGGGCGGAGCACTCCGCTCTCTGGAAGGGGCCGCCCTCAAAACCTAGAAGTGATGAATATCGGCGTCTGAACCTTTTGACCTTCAGATGCCGAAATCCGCGTTGGATTTGTCAGTATCTCGTTTCGATCGCTGACCGCCATGTGATGATTGTCTTTGCTAACTGTGGAACTTCCAACGTAGATATGCGGCGAGGTCATTTTAGAGACGAACACTGTCATTTAGACGGTCTTGGCGAAATAAGTTTCCTGATTAGGACTAGCACTCCCTCGAGACCGGCGATCCATGTCCAGCCTCAACACAGACAGAGTCCAGACCAACATACGCCCCTATCCCCTATGGCGGCACCAACATCAAAGTGAACTCGCGACGTCCCTCCGCAGAAACAGGTCCTCGTATCCCCGCTGGGCTATCAGCTCCGAAACGGCCCGCCACTGCATGCAGGCATTGCTCCCGTCGGGGCAGTAATCAACCATCGTCTCCGACACCACGTGCAGAGGATACGACGCCGAGACGATGCCGTAGAACCTCATCTCCTCCCCGACCTGGTACCTCGCGATCCTCAGTATGAGGAGAACGAACTCCGCGATCCTGTCCGTCACGGCCTCGCTCTCCGGGACCTGTCCCTCGATCGGCGCCCCCAGGCCGAGGAGGACGGGGAACCGCAAGCGCAGCCGTCTGATGTTCGTGACGCATGTGATCCAGAAGGCGCAGTAGTGGGACAGAGCATTCGCGAACGTGACGTCTCGGAACACGGCAGGATCGGTCTCTCTTGCTGCTTCTCCTGGTCCGCCTTCTGCCTGCGTCTCCAGCACAAACTGGCTGGCGAGTTCGGACGTAGTATACCATTCTTCTATTCGGCCCAGGACGCGGACGAGGTCGCGCAGAGCGGACGCCGCAAGGTCGGACTGGCCCAAACGTGGATCGAGACCATCTACACTTTCCAGGATTGTAGAGATGACGGACGCCTCGTTGAGGAGCTGCTGGAGGGGGCAGGGTGGGTTAAAGAGGTACGGCCCTCGCTGCCACTCGCTATCGGAGAGAAACGTGGACGTTCGATTGATCAGTGAATGGATGATCTGTCGGCAGGGGAGCCTTTAGGTCAGTCCCGGCAAAAGGGGGAGGGGGCTTGCTTCTTCGGGGAGAAACATTGATGGAATAGGGCGGACGGGCCGTACGTACGAGGATGGGCCGGAATCCGACGAACAGCTTGTGCGGAACGCCCGTCGCGTAGAAGACTGGGGGCCGGAGCTGTATGAGCCTGGCTATGCCTTCGGCGTGCACTACCGAGCCGCGCTTCGTGATCGGCAACAGTTTCTAAAAGGGGGTTTTTCCCCCAGCGCATTAGCAGTAGAACATCCCGTTTTGACAAAGAGAAGCAGAAAAAGGCAGAGAAAGAGGGGAGCGGGCGAGATTCGGTCATTTCTCCCTTCCGACTCGCCGGCAAAAAAAAACGGAAGCAACTCACCTCCGACAGGAACAGGCACATGACCGACGCAACCAGGCGTCCGTCGCTCGCCAAGGCACCGGCGGCCCCCAGCTCCCGGTGCAGGTTCCGGATCGCCAGACAGTGCGCCTCGATGGCTTCGGCAACGGGCACCCGCGCGTAGCGGCCCCTCGCGATGAGGGTCATGCCCAGGGCTCGCACCGCCGACGGCAGCGCCTCGCAGCGCCTCGTGCCGCAGGCGTCGAGCAGTCCCGGCAGGACCTCTACCCACGCCCCGCAGATGCGGGACTGCGAGCGCCGCTGGCCGGACGGCGAGATCAGGGCGGTTTCGTTCCCGGGTACGAAGTTCTGGACGCATAGCGAGACGACGTCGCTCATGGGCCAGGCCAGCGGGCGGGGTGGTTCAGGGGTAGCTGCCCTTTGGACGGCGGCGGCGGCGGCTTGCTGAGACGGCCTGCGTCTCCTCTGTCTGGCCTCCGGAGCCGCAGACGGTGGGACGATGGGAGGGCGGAAGACGATGTTTTTCTGATACCCCGGGCACTTGCGGCCGGACGTGAGGCACTGGGAGCATGCCGGCACCTGGCCGTCGCACTGCGGGCGGGGCCGTCAGCCATGGTCCTCGTCTCTGGGTGTGTGTATGGGAAGAAGGGGGAGCTGACGCCTAGCTTGCGCGACCTGCATTCTCTGCAAATATCATCCCGAAGCGTCCTCATCGTCAGCCTGGAGTCGCAGTCACTTGAATCAGTAAGTTGGTGTGTTGCAGAGCAGCAGGCAAGAAGACGGCCGGAATCCACGCAGTTTGTCGTTTTCTGGGCCACGGGGTGGTCCGCGTCGATTAATCAGCAACGATGGTCGAGCTACGAGCACGAGTCGTGTCCGCTGGTGAATCTCTGGCCTTGTGTTTGTCGCCGACAACGATGGGAAGTCGAACGAAGACTAGTGGGATCCCTCTCTAAGTAATATCAACAAAAGCAATAAGCTTTGCTGCTTAAGTAACGAGAACTGTAGAGGAGGATATGCCGAAGACTTTAGAGGAGATTAAGTTTTGGATTCGTCAGATACATGTATGTATAACTTTTTTCTGTTGGCCTGTTTGAATCTAATCTTGAACACTAAACATAACATCCAGTACCATGGAGCGCTGGTATGCAGACGACCTTGGATAAGACCTTGTAATCTAGGGACGAAGTGCATGTGGAGTCCAGGCATTGTTTGCATCAAGAACTCGCTTGGCTAGAAACCCAATTCGCCAAATTCGCCAGAACCTCGTAGTCGAATTTAGACGCACCTATGAAGGAAGAAGGAGGGATTGAAGCATTCATCGCAGTGGGGTTCGTACCCAGGAAAAAGCTGGGGTAGGTAGTCGTTCAAGAGAGTTTCGAGTACGTGCGTCGGAAATCGGTACGGACAAATAGCACACTGACAAACAACCTTTCGAAATAGCAACTGCTCGGACATGCCATGACAGTGAAATTACTCCGTAAAGGTTTTGAAAAAGATTTCTTCGAGTCAAGCATCAAAAAGGAGGCCGCCGTCGAACACTCACGGTTTGTCCCTCATGACGAGAAGTGGCATGGCCCCACCTAGAGGCGAAACGTTCCTATGGACTTTTACGACGCAGCCAATCACAAACAGCCCCGAACCTCTTGTACTAGGATGGCCCGAGCCTACGTTCGTGACCTCGTAGAGAAAGTCCCAGGTCTAATCTCACAGCTCAGCTTCAGAGAACCATCGAGTCTACAAATCCGAACAAGCCGTTTCTGATAAAAGCCAGACGCTTACCCATCATTCTGTACAACTTGACCACAACAGTCAACGACCATCTTCACAGGAACTCGTCGCCTTCGCCAAGCTGCTGTATCAGCCAACCCCCCAGTACTTGTCTTCCAACGACCGAGCTTCATCGCTTTCAAAAATGGTGAGTACTTACCTGGACCTTTCCTGCCCAATTCAGTCTCGGGGCCTCTTGAGAGTCCTCGGCTTGTAAGACTTTGCCAGCTGATGTTAGATCCTACCAGGGCAACTTTTGCGCATACATACTTGCATTGCTCTTTCCGCCGCTGGCGGTCTTTATGCGCTGCGGCTGCGGCTCTGAGGCGCTCATCTGTATTTTGTTGACCGCCTTGGCTTTGTTACCTGGCTCGATCTGTAAGTCACTGTGCGAGAAACCTGGGTAGGTAGTATAGGTCATGAGCTAACTTGAGAAGACGCTTGTATGGTTGTTCATCGGACCGGAAAGAAGGACAAGGAAGACGGGACTGGGGCCTGATTTAAAGTTGTCGAGGGCGCGGCTTGAGGGATAGACATAGACTGTACATTAGAGAAATTCGAGAACATAATCACGGTTTGCTGGCAATCTCGACTTGAACCTTTCCACACAATGAACTCGATCTTTTGGGCCTCCTATGTCAGCTGGCTTCTTCGAAGATGGCAGAAGTGTCGGATCTCTCGACGGTAGTGTCGATTGACGCGCAATCAAGGCTGGATATTCTTACGTTCGTTTCAATATCCTTTGGATCAAACACTGATACTGTCCTGGTGACAGGTCGCAAGGACATGACTAGTCAAGGGGTGCAATTGATTGCCATGTTGATAGCAGGATCTCAAGATTTCGAGCACCAGAATCACGGCGCGGTGTACCTGAAATATACACCATGACCGAAACCTTTAAGAGACATCAAGAAAACACATTTTTAGACCGGGCCAAATTTTTCGTCGGCCAAGGTCTGGCTCCAAAGCCAAATGACACAGACGACATAATTTCTTCTGGGTTTGACTGTTTGTTTCTGGTTTTTCATCCTTCCATCTATCCAGTATCCTATTCTTACAAAAGAAAAAGCGACGTGCAAACGATCAGAGCGCGCTCATCTTCTAGCTATAACTACAGTCAAGAAAGTATGAAAGCTTTCCCCATGTATGGTCCTTGAATTACAACTTTTGAACCCTATCTCGTTCCCAAAGATCCCAGAAACTCCTTCTAGAGCTCCAGCATCACCAATGCTAGAGTTGCGGCAGCAAGGCAGAGTCCAGACAGTGGCTTCGTCGTCCCGGCGACGCCCTCCACCTTGACTGCCTGCAGAAGCATGCGCGGAGTGTACGGACCCGGCGTTGTCGAATTCCTTGACCCATCCCAACAGTATTTCGAAAAGCAGTCCCGGCACACCTCAGGCACAGTGGTATTCGTCCTGTCCCAGCTGCGAGACATGATGGCACAACCGACGCACGTAGGCCAATGCGAGTCGACCGTAGCGTTGCCTCTCGTGGCGACGTCGTACCCGTTCCGGATGATGGCGTTCCGGACATCGAGCTGGTACGTCGGCGTGAAGGTCGACACGTTGGAGTTGAACACGTAAGGCGAGTGGGGGAGGTAGACGACGAGCGGCGCGGTGCTGTTGGCGGTCAGGTTCGCGGCGTCGCAGCCGAACATGGTCGGACGCGAGTTCAGCCCCAGGTTGATGAAGGTGTTCACGTCAGGCACCGGGGGGAACGTGGTGCCGTCGTCCTGGAACAGCGAGCGCTCGTAGGTGGCCACCATCGCGGTCCCGTTCGGCCAGTTCGGCCCTGCGCGGTCGAGCGTGTCGGCGGAGGAGTCGACGGCGAATATGACGTCGACCTCGCGCGCGGGCTGCAGCAGAGGCGTGAAGGGGATGTTCTGGAGGTCCTCGCCGCCGTCGACGAGGGTGAACTGTTTTGTCTGCGAATTCGCATTCGTCGCGTTGTTCCAGTGGTAGAATGGATCTGTGACCGAAGTTAGTCGACGTTTCCAGACAAGTGATCGCATGGGAACCTACTCGGTGACCAATCGGCAACATCCATGCGATTTTGGTCCAGGCCGACAAGAACATCCGTCAGGGCATCCTTGAGAATGGCTGGTACGAGGTCGGTGCTGTTGATCTGGAGGAGGAACTGATTAAACAACGAACTCGAGGTTCCGAAGACGAAGCTCAACTGGTCGAAGCCAGTCACGCATTTTCCGCGAGACGCGACTTTGCCAGCCTCGAAGTCAGATCCCACATATTGCAGAGGAACGAATCCGACGGAGTCGAAGGACCCCAGCTCCCACGGCGTGAACTCGTAGTTGGTGGTGTTGGTCGAGAATAGAACGGTCTGGTGTTCCTGGCGCTCGTCGGCCACGAGAATCGGCATGGGCAGTTCGGCGGCAGCGAATCCAGAGGTCTTCTGGATCGAGGAAAAGGTTGGGACTGGGACGAGTAAGCCAATGCCGCGTGCAGAGCCCAGCTGTCGCAAGAACTTACCGGATTTTCCAGAGGCACCAACCAGTTGGAACGACAACGCCCGGCCCCAGAAGTCGGTGAGAGTGGTGTTGAAACCACTGTCGACCTTCGCAGCGACCTGGTCGACGATCGCTTCGAAATATGTCCCAGCGTTCGAGCCACCAGTGTCTCCCATGTCGGGACCCTCGAGAATGGAGTACTGGAACTGCCAAATGGAGGCCGAGTCCTGCGTGTTGACGATGCTCTGCACCGTGGGGAAGTCGTTGGCGTACAGGGACGACACGAGCCATCCGCCACCAGACAGCCCCGTGAGGTACGTTGCGGACTGCAAGAGACCGCCGAGCTGTCCCGGCCCGGTAGAGCCAGGCGTGCGCTCATCGTAGGCAGCGATGGCTCCGGCTCCGTTCATGAGAGCACGCCAACCGCCTCCCGACAGGGCGATGCCGATATTGGGCAACGAAGAGACATTCTTCGCGCTGTCGAAATAGCTGTCCGAGTCGAAGCCGGTGATTCCGAGTCGCTTGATCAGATCGCGCAGGGCAGGTATGGTATTCGCTCGTCGTTTCTGGGTCCATTGCTTCTCGTCTGGGGAGAGGGACTGGAAGTCTCTGATCGCGGGTCGCTCGTTAGCGGGGCAGTCGATGGTCGTTGTTCCGTAGCTGTTCGCTGTTCCGTCAAGTGTCAGCGGCATGTGACTGGGGCAGTCATTCTGGTAGAGACGGCTTACATGATGCTGCGAACAGCAGCGTCGGTGCCATCGCCAGCGATAAAAGTAGGGCATTGAGCATCATTGCTATGACGAGAGAGTTTCTGAAGATAGAATGTCGTCCTTAACTCCTAGGCTACCTCCGCAAGGCGTGGCTCACTATATGTACTCTTTCCACGGTGAGCTGGAATCAGACTTTGGGTCTCATCGTTGTTTTCCAAGACCAACCTGCGGAGCCAACATGCCGCCTCGCCCCGTATATCAGGGGACCATCTCGCGTGCTGCGTTAGCTTCTCCCGAGTGACCGGAATTGCTCCACAAGCATTTCATGCAGAGGCAATTGAGAGCAACCAAGATAGCACATGGATAGACATCTCCTCTCCGCGGTGGGTATCGAACGGACGGAAGTCAGCCGGAGAGAAAAGCCTTTGAGGCTCAACATATCATGTTACTATATTCATGATTCATGGGCACAACATTTGTATTGTGGTGGAGCTCAAGAAGGCGTTGCCCCTTTCGCTGTAATAGTCCGCCAGCGCCTGAAACATGGTTTGGTAAAACCCCTGTTTTTACGGTGCAGCCAATGGGAGGACGTCGGTAGCTGTTAAGCATGTGGGGTGTGGATCGATCGGCTCTTCCGGGAGATTAGGTAAGGCAAAGCACCTCGGCCCGGCCTCTACGGATAGTCAAACTTCTTCTCATTTCGCGGCGACAACGGCAACTCTTCCAGGCCTGACATTTTGCCCAGCAAACCAGCCTCTGCCGCCTGGACCTCGGACCTGTGATAGCTTGACATTGTTTGCAAGATGAGCGGGACGATGGATGTCCGGACGAAGCCGAAGTACACTAGAGCTTCGGCGCCCAAGGTTAGAACGGGATGTCTGACATGGTAGGTGGCAGCCCGTTCAGTCTACTACATTTTTGCTAAGAAACAACACGACTGACCGTACATTTCCATCCACAGCAAGTGAGTAGCTCTATCCCATTGGTTCCTCCGTAATCCTGACCCGGTTCGTCCCAAATCAGGATCCGCCACGTGAAATGCGACGAGGCTAAACCGACCTGCAAGAAATGTGAGTCGAATATAACCCATCGTTTGACATATTACGGCTGGACCAATCAAGAACAGGCCAGATCGGCAAGGTGGTATGCGACGGCTATCCTGCAGCGGAAGACAAGCAAGTGCCTCAGAAAAAGCCACGAAAGACGCGCAGCCCCCCAACGAACGAAGTGTCGTCTCTCGTGCCCCTACCTCGGGCATGCCTGGACCCTGACGCCCTACGGGATCACACAGACTCGGCATTCTTTCACCACTTTCGAACATGCACCATCCCGGATCTCGCACTGCCGCCCTACTCCACTTCCTTCTGGGACCGGCATATCCTGCCTCTGGGCAACGCAGTCCCGGCTGTGAGATGCGCCACCACAGCTCTCGGCGTCGCTCACCGAGCATTCTTACTGGACCCGTCTGATCCTTCAGCACACTACGGATACGCAAGGGAACAGCTGGAGAACATTGCTGTTCAGCAGTATAACAAAGCCATCAGCCATCTGCTCCCGAATGCAACCTCACGTGGAGTGGTGGACGTTCGAACAATCCTCACCTGTTCGTTGTTATTTTACTGCCTCGAAAACATCAGAGGTCGTCCGGATGAGTCCATACAGCATCTGCGATATGGTGCAAGACTGATCACCTCGCGTGCTCCCCATCTCTTGACCGAGACCGGAAGGCCGGACACTGGTGTAGAGGGCTCCATCGAGGAGATCGCCAGGCTGTTTGCCCGCATTGGCGTTCAAGCGTCTCTGTACAAAGAAGACGAGGTCGTACCGGATCTGACGGCCTACATGAGACCCACCGGGAGAGAACCGCATGATTCGTCGCAGCCTTTTGGCGATTTCGCCGTCGCCCGAGACGCGCTTGACGATCTCGACATCGATCATGCCACGATTAACAACAGGGCCTTCGTTCTAGTTCAGGCGTACAAAAAGACCCTCCAACAAAGCGTCTCTGGGCCGCCGATTTATTTGGACCGATTCGATCCAGCGGCTGCCGTTCCAGGACTTGATACCATTTATGGCCCGTCGTACGCGGACGGCCTCGACGTAGGTCCCATCATCAGCAGATTCAGGATCTGGAGGCGGCGCTTCGACAAGACGGTCCAACAGGCCGAGGAGAGAGGACTGACCAAGCGCGAACGTCATGAGATTGCAATGCTCGAACTGCGGCGGCGCGTGTGGGAGACCAATCTCGACGAGATTCCCAGCGGATCCCCCGAGCAGGCGGACAGGATCCTCGACCAGGCCGAGCTCGTCCTGCGGCTCTTCGGCTCGAAACATCCCATCTTCACCCTCGAGAGCCACATCTCGCCGTCCGTGTCGTTCATCTGCTTTTACAGCAACGAAGAGAGACACCGGAGACGGGCGCTGGATATCCTCCGCTCGGCACGCATGCGCGAGGCAGTTTGGGACAGCGGGAGGATGGTCAGGATAATCGAGCCTCAATTTTCCGACACCGCACGAGGAGCTTTGTAGTTCAAGCGGTCATTGTTCTTGATAATACTAAATTGAAAGTTACAAGACAAATCATATGTGTTATTGTTGGCATAGCCGCTGCGTAGTCAGCCCCCGTGGCGTACGGCGCTACAGTAGGAGCTATAGCCACACGGGGTCACGTGACTATGTGGCTCTACCTATAGCTCTAATATCTATACTAGTACCTAGGCCACTTCTAACTTATAAATATTATTACTCTTTATAATAAATATTTAACCCTATATAAATTAATTACTATATTCTTTTACTTATAAATAAACTAATACTAATTAGTAGTTAATTTACTTATTACTACTTAACTATAAACTATAGATTAACTAAGATTACTTAAAAGAGATAATAATAGACTATTACGACCCCGACTTTAAAGGTGGGACCTCTAAGATACTATTACTATACTAAGTATTCTTTTAATTTTAAAAAGTAATTCTAACTTTAAGGGCGGGACCTTTAATAAGTATAAAAAGAAGGAAGTATTAAAATATAATAAACTTATAATTCTATTAAGCCTTTATTAATAAAATTATAGCTTTAAATAACTAGGATATTACTACTAAAGTACTATAAAGAGATTATGAAAAATCTTTTTATAATAGTCTTTTTTTTTTTTTACCTATAGCTTCTTAACCTACTTCTTCTATTAATTCCTTTCTTTAACTTACCTCCTACTTTCTTTAACTCTTCTTTTTTTTAAAAAGCTAACTATAGCCCACCTCTTAATAATACAACTCCTTAAAAAAGCTATTATTACTACCTCTTACTATAACTATAAATTTCTTTAATATTACCTTTTTTCTTTTTAATAAGAGTTAAGATCCACTTTTATAAAAAAGACCTCTTTACTAACTATAATCACAACTTACTCCCCTACTTTAAACCCCTACTATACCTACTTAAAATACTATAAATTACTTTATAATTACTTAAGTTAATAAAAGTTTTATTACTAATATTTATTAGCTATTTAGACCGCTATTTACTTACTAATCCCGTTACTTAAGAACCTATATTAAGTTTTATAGATTTATAAATTTAAAGTTTTTCTTTTTTATAACTATATACTCTTACTTTTTAAGTAAATAGCCCGTTTAGCTTTAGTTTTTCTATTAATAAGAATTTTTATTAAGTTTTTTAAGACTAATAATAATAAGACTCTTTATAGATCTTTATAATTCCTTTTCTATTTTTATTTATTATCCCCCTTATTTATTACTTTAACTCTATTCCTTTTATATAGTAATAATAAAATCTAAAGCTATTATTAATTATCTATACCCTAATAACTACTCTTTATTACTAGTCTTTTATAAAGTAGTTATAAAGCTTTTTAGTAAATCTTATAATCCTAACTAAAAGGACTTTTATATAGCTATATAAGTTACTAAAATATTATAAATAGCCCCTATAAATAAGCCTTTTAAAGACCTTTCCTTTATAGTAGTTACTTATAAATTAGTAATTAATATAGACTTTACTAACTAAAGGCCTACTCTAGAATATAATAAGCCTACTAATAAAACCTCTATAACTATACTTAAAACCTACTTACTATAGTTTTTTAATAAGTATATAATAAAAAGCTATACTAGTTATATACTTTAAAAAACTTTTAATATTAACTTTAGTAATTAGTTAGTAAATACCTTTACTTAAGTTTTACTTAAAGTTTATTATATTACTAAAGAGTAGTTATACTTTAATAGTATTAAGTTTAATTCTTTATAAATAAATACTAACTAGTAGCTCTTTAATACTACTTAAACTACTTAATTTAACTTTTAAAGTAAGGAAGATGTTATAAAAGTTATAACTTTTTATAAGGGCTTTAAAGTTAACTCTAAAAAGCCCTACTTTTTTAAATATATTATAAATAGTAAGTTATATAATACTTTAAAACTAATTAAGTAAAGTAAAAGTATTATTTTATTATTAGTTAAATATTATAATAATACTATATTATAAAACGTAAATACTTTACTACTATAAAGAATAGTTACTTTTTAATTCTTTTTAAAAGATTAATACTATAGCTAGTTTTATTAACCTTATAAAGCTATATAAAGTTAACTCTATTTTTATAATTTTAAAGACTTTCTCTAAAATACTATAACTTTAGTACTACTATTTTTTAACCTTTTTATACTAAAAATACTTACTAACTTTTTTAAACTTAAGGATAGTATAACTTATAGTAGTAATTAGTATAAATTTTTTAATATAAAGCTTAAGATCTTTAAGTATAATTACTACTTTATAAGTATTTCTTTATTATTATACTTATATTACTTTTTTATTAATACTATAAAGTTAAATATAGACTTTTTATTATAACTACTTTAGTAACTTTACTTTTCCTTTATTACTTTTTAATATAATAGTTATAGTATATAACTACTTTAAAACTAACTAGATGTATTAATAATACTTTTTTAAGTAGTAATATTTTAACTTTACTATAGAGATATAAAATAGCTAAGGTAAGTTTTATATTAAGTACTTTAATAAAATAATTATAAAGTTTTTAAAGATTTAGTTTATACTTAGTAAGGAGTACTAAGGTAACTATCCTCTATATAGTTAACTTTTTACTACTTACTACTTTTTTTTAAACTTTATATTAACTTTTATTAAAAGATTTTTTATATTTAGTAGTACTATTACTAACTTATAGTTAGCTACTAGTATTATTAATAGTTATACTATAAGTAACTAGTACGTCTTTATAAATACTTATTATATTAACTATAAATATAGTAGTTATTATAATAACTATTACTAAAGCTATAATAATTATAACTATTTCTATAGTAATATACCTTTCTTTTATAGTAGTAGCCTACTAAAGTACTATGTTTATAGTAAAATTAGTTATTAGTTTAATAGGTATATATAAAAAGAGTATAATAAAGTATATAAGTACTATAGATTATTATTCTATATTTAGGATCCCTTTTATAAGGGATATTACTAGTTTCTACTTTAATATAAGGGCTTTTTAAATAATAATAATAACCTCTTAGTTACTAATAGCTTTAAAAAAGGTAATTTAGAACTAAAAAAGGATATTAAATTTATTTATTATATAATAGTCTACTATACCTCTATAAGTATTAATAACCTAGCTACTATTAATAATTACTATATTCTTAAGTTACTTAAAAATAATACTATAGCCTACTACTTAATATAAATAAACCCCTTTTTTTACTTAGTACTTATATTAATATTTATATATAATAGTTACTATTCCTTTAATATTTTTTATAGTATTATACTTAATACTAGGGTAATAAAGTTTTTAACTATAGACTATAATTAATATATAGTACTATAAAATTACTTCTTACTAGACCTTAAGTTTAATACCTCTAGTACTAATAAGATTTTTATTTCTTTTAAAAATATAGTACTAGTTAATTTACTTAAATTTATTAATATCCCTACTCCGTTTAAAAATATTACTTTTTATATAATACTTATAAGTATCCCGTTTTTACTTAGTTTAAGTAATATAAACTAACTTAGTATTATTTTTAATAATATTTATAATAAGTTTTATTAGAGTACTACTATAGTTTTAATTATTTAATAATAGGAATATAAATAGTTTATTTTTAACTCTAAAGAGTTACTAGTATTCTACTACTTAACTAACGTTAAGTTCTACTACTTCTATTAATAATTTAGCTATTCTTTTATTTAATAACTTTATAATATTTTATAAAGGGTTAAAAACCCTATTAAAATCTTTATTATTAAGGCTTTTAATTATATATACTATTAATACTAACTTAATAGTTTAGTACTATTCTACTTTAAGTTTAACTTTTATAATAACTTTAACTTTAACTATAAGGTTATTATTAATATTATATATATTAATAGTAAACTAGTTTTATATATAGTTAATATATTTATAGCTTTTAATACTACTTACTTCTTAGAATTACTTTTTACTAAATATTTATAGTAAGTATTTTAAAAAAACTAAATTAATATATACTAAGGACTTCCTAATAACTTTATTATTAATTTAAGTACTAGATTTTAGTTTAATAAGTTTTATAGTAATACTAAATCCTTTAATATTACCTTTAAAGATACTTTAATTAAAGTATACTACTTAATTAATAAAGTTAAGAAGTACTATATTATAGTATATAGGATTTATAAAATCTTTAAAGTAAAGAACCCTAGGATAAGTTATAATACCCGCTTTTAAGCTATAGTTAAAGCTATTAATAATACTACTAGTTTAAATAGCCTTATTCTAACTTTATTAGTATTTAGAGTATACTTTTATATAAATAACTCTTTTTTACTATTATTAAATATTATAATTAAAGCTATTACTATTTATAAGGCTATAAATAAAGTCTACTACTTTTATACTAAATAAATAGTTATAAAAGGCCTTAGAATATATAACAGCTTTAATATATTTATAAACTTTAATTTTTTATTTTAATTTAAAGTTAAGGTATAGTATAAAAAGGGTGGTTAGTAAGGCTTATATTTATTACTTTTAATTAATAATAAGTTTTGTATACTAGCCCTTTTATAAGGTCTATAAATATTTAAATTAACTTTTATTAAACCCTTTTATAATAATAATAATAAAGCTAACTTTAGATTTTTACTATTAAACGACTCTAGCTATACTAAAAAAACTAAAAATAATAAAGCTAATAGCCCTAGAAATGCCCCTAGTAAAGTTAAACTATTTAAGAAAATCCTTAATAAAATCGTTATTAATACTACTTCTTCCCCTACTACTAAAAACCTCTTTTAACTACTTAAAAAACGTTATAGCTACCCTTATAAAAATACTACTATAATATATATCTTAGTAAAAGAAAAAGCTAATTTTACTTTTATAATTAAACTATATAATAAGGGTATAATTACTATACTTAATAAACCCTTTTAGTTATTAATAGAGTAAGAGATTATAGTACTTTAGAATTATAATATTTTTAACTTTATTTTTTATAACTCTAAGATTTATAATAGCTACTATATTTTTAAATTAAGAATTATTAATAAAATTAAAAAAAAGACTATAGATAGTCTTTATAAGAAGTTTTATTTTATAATTTAAAGCTATATTAATATTATAGGCCTAAGTCTAGTAGCTTGTGCTTTAGTAGAAGGCTAGTTATAGACCGGCCTTACTAAAGGACCCCTATACTTAAAAATAGAGTTTATATATAATAAATAAACCTCCCTCTTTTTACTTTCTAAGTTTAGTATAACTCCTTTTAAGTACTATTAAAATACTACTTATAACTAGCCCCTAATATTATTAAACTTTTTAACTAAAGTAACTTTAATAGAGATTAATAGACTAGTAAACTAAAAAAATAACTATAATAAATATAGACCTAGTAAAAGTCCCCCTTTTTTAAAACGGAGTATACTAATAGTAATAAAATATCTAATAGTAGAATAACTAGTAAAAAAACTAATAAATTAACTAGTAAAATACTTATATAGTAGAGATTTAAGTCCTTTAAAATACTATTATAATACTATAAGTAATTTATAGTTAAAAAAAGTTATTATTAAAGGGTAAGTCTTTTAATAGTAACTTAGCTATTTTTCCTACTTAGAGAATAATAATATAGTATATACTTAAGGTAGACTAGGAGTTTATTAAGGGACCCTAGGACTATTAATAGTACTTTTAACTTAACCTAGAACTACTAGTATAAGAATAAGTTAATAACTTTTATACTACTAATAAGTAGGTAATTAAGTATAATATAGACTTATTTTTTATTTATTTTATTAATTATTATAAAAATCCCTATTATATAATATAAGTATTAAAATAGTTTTTTTTATTTACTAAGGGTTAAAGTAATTATTTATAGAATTCTTTATTAAGTTTAAATTAACTTTAGTAAAAGCTAGGGGACTTTTATAGTTAAAAAAAATATAACTAAACTACTTTTAACTAGGGATTTTTTAGTAAGTCTATAAAGCTACTATTAACTAGGATATTAATAAAACTAGCTACTATATAGCTATTTAGTAGTATTACTTAATTACTATAAACCTTAAGATACTTAAAATAAAAATAAAAAGCTACTAAAAAGGCTAATACTAGGGGTATAATAAATAATAAATAGATTTATAAGGGGATATAGTAATAATAGGTATAAATACTACTTAGACTATACTAACCCTATAGTACTACTACTAAACTACTAGTACTCCCCTTTATAGAGCTATAGTAGGTACGTAGTGCGCCTAATAGGTTAATGCGTTAATTTATTAAGCTTATAAAGAAGCTAGAACCTATATCCGTTATAGAGCTAAGGAATATTTTATTATAGAATATAATCTATAGTCTATATACCCTTTTACTACTTCTATAATAAATATTAAAGTACTTAAAATAGATATAGGCCTTATAAATAAAAAGGAAAAAGAGTAGCCCCCTAAAAAAGACTCCTTAGGGGAAGTTATATAGTAAATACTAGCTTTTTATATTAGTTACTAAATAAAACTAAAGAAATATAGAATTAAATAAATAAACCTTTATTTTTTATTTTTATATTAATAAATAATATATTTTTTATTTTTATTTAAATTAATAGTAAATATAATTATTATAAAGTAGTTAGCTATAAGTTTATGGTAAACTATAATTTAGAATCTATATAGTTACTCTATCCCTACTACTTAAAAATAGTTCTAAGTCTAAATAGTAGGTTAGTAATTATATATATAACTAAAGCTTAGATTAACTTTAATAGTTAAGCGTCCTAGACTCTATTTTATATTATTTAAAGAATAATACACTCTATAATCCTAAAGAAGCTATAAATAAAATATAAAAGCGTTATTCTAGACCCTACTAAGAATAAAATAAAAATTAATATACTAAGGGACTTAGCTATCTCTACTATTAGTAAAGAAAAAGGGTAAGGGATAGTAAGTAGTTAAACTAACCCTATAGAACTACTAGTAATACTATTTAAAGACTTTTAATATAAAGGGTATAAATAAATAGCTATATTTATTATATAGATTAATACTATTCTAAAGGTTACTCTTTTAAACCTAAAAAGTAGTATATAAACTACTTTCTTAAAAGTATACTAGTACTTTTTAGACTTATTTAATAAAAAAAAAGTATCTAAATTACTACTTTACTAGGGGATACTAGACTATTATATATACTTCTAGAAGAACCTAAATAGAACTAAACTAGGTTTACTATAAAGTTTATTATATAATATACTATAGAATTACTTTTTAAAAGTCTACTAGTAAGTTACTAGCTTAATAAATAAGAGATAGGTCTAAACTAGTTCCTTACTAACTAATATACTGGTTTTACTTATAAAAAAGCTAAGGGAAAAGTAAAGGTTCTATATTAATTACTACGTACTTAACGTAATTAATATACTAAATTAATACTCTTTACTACTTATTAAAGAGACTTTACGTTCCTTTTTAAAAATAATATAGTTTATAAAAGTAAACGTCCGCGCAGCCTTTTATAAAATTTAAATTATAAAGGGGGATAAATATAAAATAGTATTTTAAATACACTTTAGCTTATTTAAATAACTAGTTATACCCTTTAAACTTATAAGTATACCCGTGACTTTTTAGTAATATATTAATAGTATCCTTTAAGGAATTCTAAATAACTTTATTATAGTATACTTTAATAACCTTTTAGTTTATAGTTATAAGTTAAAAGGGGACTATAAGTAGAAAGTTACTAAGGTCCTATAGTAGCTATAAAAAGTAAGGCTATACTTAGATTTAAAAAAGTATAAGTTTTTAGTAAAAAAAATAAAGTACTTAGGATTTATTATTAAAACTAAATAGGGCGTTTATTATAACTCTAAAAAGATTAAAGTAATTTAGGAATAAAAGACTCCTAAGAATATACAGAGAGTATTTAGTTTTTTAGGATTTATAAACTTTTATTATAACTTTATTAATTACTTTTTTATATTTACTAAACTACTTATTTAACTTACTTAAAAGGGTATTCTATTTATATAGAATATAGTATACTAAACGGTATTTAAAAACCTTAAAATAGCCTTTATATTAAAACCTATTATAGTTTAATAAGACTTAAATTAGTTTATAATAGTAGAGGTTAACTATTTAAGAGTAGCACTAGGGAGCTACTTATTATAAAAGAATAAAATAGGAGTTTTTTACTTAGTAGTATACTATTCTATATATTTAACCCCTATATAGTATAACTATACTATTTATAATAAGGAATTACTTATAATTATTTTATACTTTAAAGCTTAGTTAGTAAAACTCTAAAGTATAGTAGAACTATTTACTATTTTTTTTAATTATAAAGTATTAAAATACTTTATAAGTCCTAAGTTAATTAGTAAATATTAAATTAAATAAGTAAAAATACTATTAGAATTTAACTTCTTTTTTAAGTATAAACTAGGGTACTTTACTAAGTAACTAAATACCCTTTTATAGTAAAGCTAGAATAATATTTAGTAACTTTGCCCCTTTATTTAAGTACTTAAATCTATTAAAGTTACTAAAGGGTAAATATTAAGGATTTTATAGTTAATAATAATTATACTTTTAAATATAAAAAAAGGGGAGTTTAGTAATATATAAAAAAAGATTAGTATAAGTAGGGGTAATGTAGTAAAAGCGCCCTACTACTAGCTAAATACTAGTACTCTATTTAATAACTATATATTATTTTAAGGTCTAATACTACCTATACTTTAGAACTAAGCTATAGTAGTAATACTAGTTTATAGAGTATAAGTAGGTACTATTAAGAATAAAGTAAAATAGTTTTTTTATAAAGTTAATATAAGGACTTAAGTTATAAACTACTTAATAAAAGAGGATAGTATATTATAATACTAAAACTATATATAAATATTTAAATATAAACCCCTTACTATAGTATTATTATAAATAGTTTATAATTCCTTAGTCCTAAGCTATACTAGTATAAACGTAATATTTATAGCCCTTATATAGAATTAGTATTAAAATAAAATATCCTAAAAAGTAAAATAGTTTATAGCTATATATAATATATACTACTAGTTTTATAAAGAAAAATAGTAATAATAAGGCCTCTTTTAACTACTCCTAGTTCTTAATAGATTTTAGTTCTAGATTTTAGTAAACTTTATAATAGAGTTTTTAAGTAATAAAGACTTAGACTTATACTTTTTAATAGTAATTATAAACTACTTATTTAAATATATTTAGTTAAAACCTATAATATTAATAATAGTTAAAGTATATATAGAATACTTTTAGGATATATAGTAGCACTTTTATAAATTCCCCTAATTTATTATTAGTAATTAGGGTTTAGATTAAGTAGGTACTTTTTAAATAATACTTTATAAGTTAATAGAGATATAGTAGATATTATTAATATTATTCTACCCTTAGACTAATAGGGGTATAGAGTGAATAATACTTAAGATATAAGTATATTTATAAGTATATATCTTATTTACTTAGTATAACTAAGTAAACTATATTATAGCTAAATAACTAACTTTAAATAACTAAAATATAATAGTAATTAAAGTAAGTTTTAACTAGCTATTTAATAACTATAATATTATACTAGTACTAATAGTAGTATAAAAAATAATATTTATACTTTTAAACTTAAACTAAGTTATAATATTCTTTATATATTTAAAAAAGGGGATAGTATTAGTTTAAATAGCTATAGTATATACTTAATAGAAGTTTAAAATATTTATAAATAAAACCTAGTGTATAGTAAATTAATTCCGCGTTAGGAATAAAGTATAGTTATTTTTTTACTATATTAAAATAAACTAGCTAAGTAAGAAGTTAAACTAAGTAGCTATAAAGTATATAGTAGTTAATATTTTAAACTTATTAAATATTATATTAAATATTCTAAGGGGTATTTACTTAACCTTTTATATTAACTTAATAAAAAGAGTTTTAAATAAGCCCTTATTATTATAAGTATAGAGTAAAACCTAGTTAAACCCTATTTTTATACCTTTACTTAAGGACGGACTATAGGAGGAGTATATAGTAGAGGAAATTCTAATTACTAAAAACGTATTAGAATATAAATATAACTATAATATTTTAGTAAAATAAAAGAAATATAATAAACCTATATAAGAATTATTAAAGAGTTTAGAAAATAATAAAGTAGTATTATAATTTAAAGTAAAGTATAGAGATATATAAAAGAATAATAGGTTAATATTAATTTATAAATAGTAAAAAGCTACTAAGGGTTTAAATTAAACTAATTAAACCCTATAAAGTAATACTATAAAAAACTTAACCCTAAAAAGTATACTAAATAAATTAAACTAAACTAATAACTAACTTATAAACGGGTTGTTTTTAAAAAAACCCTTAAACTTATTATCCTTCTTTTTATTATATTTAAAGTAGTAGTAAGGAGTAGGGTGGGTGTGTGTAATAGGGGCGGAGTAGGTATAGTAAATAAGTAAGTTAGTTTAAATAGGGCCTAGGGTATAGTAGTAAGGTACGTAGAGTAAGGAATAGTTATTATTCTATAGAATATAGTTTTACTATTTAAAATATTAATTTAAAAAGGGTAAAAGAGGGGGGTAAGTAGTATACTATTAAGTTAATAAGGTTAGTAATAAGTTTTTTAGTATTAAAGTTAATAACTATAGGAGTAGTAGGTAGTAGGGAGGTAGGTATAGTAGTAAAGTAAGTAGAAGGGACGAGATATACTTAGTTAAAATAGTTATTATAGTAGTAATAGGCTGTATTAAAGGGTATAAAAAAGATAGTACTATAATAGCCTTTATTAGTACTATTAAGGCTACTACTAGGGATAGTAGAAGAAATAATATAATTACCCTTGGTAATAAGGGTAGTAATATAACGGTTAGTTATATATAGCTTAGTAAATAAAGTAAATAGCTATAATCCCTATTTATACTTTTACTTTACTACTAAGTACTAATAGTAGGACTTATTATAGCTATACTAGTATGTAATTAATTTATTATTCTATATTATTTTATTATAGTATAGGAGGTATATCTTTTTAATTATTTTAAGGGGCTAGTTAAACTTATTATTAAAGTTATTATTTATAATATAGCTACTATACGCGCGCGACTAGGGCTTATTAAAGTAGGGGTAGTAGGAGGGGTTATTACTAGGGGTACTAAAGGAGGATATAATAGTAAAAGATATAGTAAGAGATTAGGGGGGGGTAGGAACTTAGTAGTAAAGTAGTAGTAGTTATATAGTAGTAGAGGGGGTGTATAAGGGTACTAGTATAAGGGTATAGTAAAGAGGGGGGGTGGTGTAATTAAGTAAAAAAAAGCTTTATATAAGGAAACGGGGCGTAGTTAAGATATAATTAGTAACTTTTTTTTTATATACTAATTAAGTACTAGATTTTTTTATTAATTAATATAGTTATATTTTAAATTTTTTTATTAGTAGTTATAGGAATTAGGTTTAGAATTTATAGTTAAGTATATTAATTATTTATAGTTATTACTAGGGGGAGTAAAGCGGAGTAGGGGGTATATTATAAGTTTAAGTTTAGTAGCTTATACTTTAGTAAAAGGCTAGTTATAAACCGGCCCTACTAAAGGACCCCTATACCTAAAAATAGAGTTTATATATAGTAAATAAACCTCCCTTTTTTTACTTCTTAAGTTAAGTATAACTCCTTTTAGGTACTATTAAAATACTACTTATAACTAGCCCCTAATAATTAATAATAATAAGGTTAAAATTTTTATATAGTTTTTAATAATTTAATAAACTTTATAATAACTAATTTTTACTTTAGTTTTTTTTTAATTTATAATAGTATAACTCTATAGCTATAAAATATTACTTAAGTATATATATAGTTAAAAATAAAGTTTAATTATACTATCCTTATAAAACTCCTTAAGTAAATTAAGTATTAATACCCTTATAATACTATTATAGTTATTAAGAAACTACTTTATAGTATTATAGAGGTAAAAATATACTAATAAGTAATATATAACTACTACTACTATAAAAGACTTAATATAGTTAGTTTAATATATAATCTATACTTTTTAATATTATTAATTAATAATAAAGAGTTTACTATAGTTAAAATATAAACTAATAATACGTTAGGACTCTTTATTATTAATTTTTTAGTTTAAAAAGATAACTAACTTTAAAAAGTAAACTTTATAGTTAAACTAAAGACCTTTTTAACTACTAATAATCCCTTTATATTTAATAGTAGTATTTTAAGCCTTAAAGGTAGTAACTTAGTATTTTAATAAAAGGGCTAGAATAAAAAACTTACTATTATAACTTCTAGGGTAAATTAAAAGGCTAAGTACGTTTAGTAGTAGGCCTATAGTACTTATATTATAATAATTTATTAACTAGAGGTATTTTATAATTTATTAGTTACTACTTAGTACTAGGAGCTTAGTAATAATAATATTAGGGCTTTAAATAAGTATTTATAGTAGTAAATTAATAACTAAGAGTAAGGGCTAATATACGTCCCCCTTAATTTTACTACTAATAAGCTTTTTATATTTATAAATAGATTATTTATTAATAATAATAACCTTTTATTATAACTTAGCTTTATTATTATTTTTAATAATAAGTACTACTTTACTAATAATACCTTTAAGTTTATTAATAATATTATCTACTATAGCTTTATAAAAAGTAAATATATTACTTATAGTATACTAGTACTTAAAATTTATAGTATAACGGCTAGTACTAATATAGCCCTTACTATTACTAAAACCCTTTAAATTATAACTAACTATTTTTAGCTTTTTAAAATCCCTATAGTAGTATATATAGATTTATATTTACTATATAAATACTTTATTAAGTTTAGTACTATTAAAAAAAACTACTTAATAATTAACGTTATAGCCTTAAGATAATTCTATAAATAATATAAAATTACTAATATCTACTAAATAGTAAGAAGTAATAACTTAGTTAATACTTTTATAAAAACCTCTTTAAACTATACTTTTAAAAGCTTTATTAATAGTAATAGTATAATAATTAAAATAAAAGGATAAGTTATATAAAAAGGTATATAAAGTTAAAAATATAAAGAATTAAGGGATATAAGTAGTATAAGGGGGAAGATATAGACTTTAATTACTCTAAAAGTAGCCCTAGTAAGCCCTAGGTACTTTAATAAGCCCTAGGCTTATTAAAAATAAGGCTTAACTCCTATAGGGGTTTTTAGATTTTTTTTAAATTTTATAAGGAGTAGTAGTTTATTAAATAGTATTAATTACTACCCTTTTTATAAAAGTAATTATTCTTTTTATTAAGGCCTTATACTTTAGACTATAAAGTAAAAAGTACTAGTATTAGTATAGCTACTATATAGTTAGCCCCTATAGTATATAGTACTATAGTAAAAGCTATAGTTATATAGGGTTATATAACTATATAGCTCTACCTATAGCTTTAATATTTATACTAGTATCTAGGCTACTTTTAACCTATAAATATTATTACTCTTTATAATAAATATTTAACCCCGTATAAATTAATTACTATATTCTTTTACCTACAAGTAAACTAACAGTTATTCTAGAATAAATATTATAACAGCGCATTAAGTAATCTAAGCGTAAGAGGCTTATAGCGAAGAATACTATAATTAACCTATATAAATACAAGGGCCATTTGCATTACTAAAGCTAGAAATAGCTTAAATATATTCTAACTTAATTTATATAAAAAGGATTTATTCTATATTTATATAAAGCCTATAGGCCCCTAGATTCTAAAAGTAGGTATTTAACTAAAATCTATATTAATTTCTAACCCCTACTTAAACTAACTTAGTAATTATAATTATAATACTTTATATTATATAATAATATAACTTATATATAACTATTTAGACTTAGTTTATTAACTATCTATTACTAAAAGAAGTACTAGATCCCTTATATTTAAACTATCTAGATTCTTAATATATTATTAAGTATAAAAAAATACTTATAGGATAATGTAAAAAAAGAGTCTCCTTTATTAATAACTTAGTTTATAAAGATAATTAAAGGCCTAAAAGTTATAAGTAGTAATTAAAAAAAAATTATTAAATAGCTATATTAGAACCTTACTAAAAAGAGTAAGGCCTATAACAATCGATCCCCTATACTCCTTAACCTAAAGGAAAGTATACTAGCCCCTATTTATAAACCACTTAATATAGCTTAAAAAGAACTACTATTACCCCTAATATATCCTTTTAGCCTTTTATAAATACTAAACTTATAGTCCTTTATACTTAAGTTAAATATAATAATATAGAATATACTAGAGATAATATCTTCTATATATATATTTATTAAAATACTAAAAAAAAGTAAATATTAAAAAAAGAGTGCATAAAAAGATTGTTTTAAAGACTTTAAGCTAAAGATACTAAAAAAACACTTTCTAAAAAGTATATTAAATTAACTTACTTAATTAACTTAAATTTTAATAGCTTTTAGGATCTATAGTTTTAAGTTTAAAAAGGGTCTAAGTAATATAAAGAGTTTATATATTAGTAATAAAATTAAAAATATTACTTTTAATAGCTTTATATTCTTTATTATATATATTATAAATAAAAAGTACATATAGTATATACTAGTTTAAAGCTATATAAGCTATAAAATAGTTCTACACAAGTAGCTCTAAAATCAGCTTTATATATATATACTTAAAAAAAGTAATCCTATAAGCTATATTATAAAATTTAATAAACTTATATACTACTTAAAAGTAGCCAGTAATTAAATAACTCTAAAAAATAAAGTTTATACGTTCTTTTAAAAAATAAGTTTATAGTATAAAAATTAGTTTATATATTTTAAATCCTTTTAATAAAGTAGTATACCTATTACAGTTAACGAGTTTATTACTAACTTTACTAATAAAGCTTATATATATAATAAGTAAAAAGTTATAGTTTTATAAATAATAAATAGTAATTAATTTACTATAGGGCTAAAGAAAGCCTTTAAGAAAGACCTTTTAGATTATAAATACTAGAATTATAGTAAAAAAGGCTATATTAGGGCTACTTATAAGGTAAAAAAGAAAAAAAACAATAAGAGTAAAGGGGAAAAGACTTTTAAAGTACCTTTTATAATACTATTAAAAAGCAATATACTACTAAAAGCATTTAAATAAACTAACCCACTAAATCTAAACTTTTTTTTAAGTCTAAGGATATTATAAAAAGACTTTAAAGCCGTTTAAAATAATTTAAGGGTAGTTAAAAGTAAAGTAAAAATAGCTAAAGAAGAGTTTATAAATAATAAGTAGACTATAATACTTATAAATACCCTTCTCTAGTTAATTAAAAAAAAAACAGACGCTTAGCTTTAGGATTTTAAAGTAAGTATATATATAATTAATAATATAGTATAGTATAAAAGCTATATAACTATTATAAGTTAATAGCGAGTTATAACTAATAATAGGCTAATTTACTTAGAGTTTATAAGTATTATTATTTTATACTTCTATAATAGTTACGTTATAAAGCTATAAAATATATTATATTTACTAATCCTCTTTATAAACGTATTTAGTAAGAAGTACCTTTATAAAACTAAAAGCTATTTACTTAATAAAGTACTAATTATATAAAATAAAGAGCTTTTTAATAAGTTTAATATTAAAGAAAGGAGTTTTTATTTGTCCCTAGTAAACCTAAACTTATTAACTATACTTTATTTTATATAAATAAAGAAATAGTAAAAGGATACTTAACTTTAGTATAGGAGATTTAACTACTTAGAGTATTATAAGTTAATTAAATTAATTAAGCTTATAAAAGGATATACCCTAATAGTAAAAGATATTATACTTTAACCCTACTTAATATATAACTTATTAAAGAACTTATAGTATTTACCTTATATACTATATAAGTATATAGAGTACTTAAGAAATATAGTTTATATAGATATAAAAGAAATTAAACTAACTACGTAGTATACTTACTTTACTATCGTTATAAATAATTAATCTTATAACTAAAATATAATATTATTAAACTTAAAAAAAGACTTTACTTATAAACTCACTAACTATACGCACAGCTAGTAATAGTATTTTAAAAAGCCTATTAAAGTTATTTATATAGATAATACTAAAGAGTTTATATTTTTATTTTTAAACGTTACTTTAAAAAATATAAATACACAAGTAGAGTTATTTTTTTTATATATTTATAAGTAGAATAGTATTATAAAGTACTTTATTTAAATAGTTATAAATAAAGTGCGTTTTATATGTGTTAATATAGATATTCTAGCTAAGTTATAGCTATAGATTATATTAGCCACTATATATATAGTTAATAAAAGCTTTACTTTAGTAGTTAAAAGGAAAATACTAATTTAAGTACTTATAAAGGATTTAGAGTCTAGGAAATGCTCCGTTCTAAATATTAGTAACTTAAGGGTTATTAGTAGCTACTGTTTTACTAATATTAATCCTAAAACTTAAATAAGAAGTAAAAAGATAAGCCCTAAAATTAAAGAAGGTATTTTTATAAACTATATAGATAATTAAACTTATTAAGTATAGATCCCTAAGTACTAAAAAGTAATAACTTTATTACTTATTATTTTTTATAAATCTATAAGCTTTAAAAAAGTAGATCTTTATTAGTCCCTACTACTAAAATAGAGGGTGGGATTTTAAAAATATTAGTATATTATTTATAATAAACTTATAGCTCTTTAGTTTATACTTAGTATAAGTAAAAACCACCTATTAAATTAAAAAATTAAACTTATAACTTAAAGGGAGTTATTAAGTAACTTTATTCTAATAGCTTTTAGTATAAAAATCTAACTATACTTAGACTTAGTAACTCTTATAAAAGTATATAACGGGCCTATAAAAGACTAAAAGCTATAAAAGGAAGCTATATACGTAGAAATTCTAATCCTTATTAAGTAAAGAGTTTTTTTTTTTATTTTAAAGAGTAAAGTACTAAAGAGTGCGTAGTTTACTATAAAATAGGTACTTAAGTATAAAAAGGCTTAAGGGATTATAACTAAAAGGAAGGTAAGGATTATAGTAAAAGGCTTTTAATAGGTATATAAAAGGGACTTTATTAAAATATATATATTAACTTTATAATTTACTTTTTAAAGAATCCTTTTTATATATACTTATTAAAAGGAGTTTATTATATATTAATAGGATTTTATTAGAGTATATTTTAATAGGGATTTTAATAAGTAGATTTATATATTACTATTTAAAATACTAAGAGACTTTTTTTTAGATACTTAATTTAAATACTATATAGTAGAAGTTAGTTATAATTTGGGTTAAGATTAAGTAATTCTATTATAAAAGGTATTATATAGGTTTTATTAGGGTAGTTAATAGTAGTAAGTAAAGTTATAAGAGGTTCTTAAGTACTATAGCTTTAAGTTACTAACTTTTAATAATACTATATACTATAATATAAAAGATAAAGTATTTATAGTAACTTATATTAATAATATTATTATTATTAGCTTTAAAGAAGTTATTAACTATATATTTATTATACTAAGTAAATAAGTAGAAGTTATTAACTTAAGAGTTTTTGATTTATTTTTAAGTATTAAACTGTTATTTATAGCTATAGAGACTATAATTTACTAAAGTACTTATATAAAAGATATTATAAAAGAATTTACTTAGGAGATATACTTTACTAATACTCCTGTTAAAGTAGGAGCTTTTATAGTTACTATACTAATTAAAAATAAGGTTAATAAAAGCCTTTAAGAGTAGTATTATTAAATACTTAGTAAGGAGTAATTTACTACTTAAATAACTTACTTAGATATTACTTTTAAATATAGCTTATAGGGGAGGTTTTTTTATATACTTTTTAAATAGTATTAAAAAGGAGCTATATATTTAGTATACTACTTTAAGGGTTATTATAATTTTAAAATCTAGTATACTATATAAAGAGGAGTGGATAAGATTAATAATTTTAGGCTTAAAGGCTACTATAATAGTAATTATACTAAGTATTTTAAAACCTTATAGTTAATAACTAGGTAGGTATTTTTTATAGTTAGTAGTTTAGTATTATAGAGGTTTTATTATTAAAAGACTATAGTAAAGTCTTTTATAGAAGTAGAATACTATACTACTTTAGTAGTAGTTTTAAAGGCTATATAGATTTAGAGCTTTTTTTTAGAGCTAGGAAAAAAGCTTTTAGGACTAGTCTATATATAAACTAATAATATAGGAGTAATTATACTTATAAAGGGTAAGAGTAGTAATAATTAGACTAAGTATTTAAGAGTTTATAACTACTATACTTAAGAGACTATAAAGTATAGAGAAGTTAGTTTTAAATATATTTACTTAAGTAATAATATTATAGATATACTTACTAAACTACTTAAGAGGCTAGTATTTAAAAAACTATAGGATATACTTAAACTAATTAACTTAGGGTACTACGGATTTAAATAGCTTTATAGTAAAGGGGAGTATAATAGTATATTAAGTAATTTAAGTATAAGAGGCTTATAGTAAGGAATACTATAATTAGTTTATATAAATATAAGGGCCGTTTATATTACTAAAGCCGGAAATAGTTTAAATATATTTTAACTTAATTTATATAAAAAGGATTTATTCTATATTTATATAGAGCCTATAGGCCCCTAGATCCTAGGAGCGGGGGTTTAACTAAGATCTATGTTGATTTCCGACCCCTACCTGAACCAGCTTAGTAATTACGATTGTGACACTCTGCGTTACAGACATGACCAGGCGGTTTCCTCCGTTGGCACTAACAGCAGCCCCATTGACCCAGCGGGACTCCTCGCTGGCGAGAAACCCAACGACATAAGCGATATCGTCGGGGACCCCGATGCGGTCAGCCGCCGTTGTGTCTCGAATCTGCCCCTCCATGTACCCTGCAGGAAGCAGATTGAGCTCCTGACTGTTCTTGATCGCATCAGTCGCCGTCAGACCAACAACGACGCTGTTGAAGGTGGCCTTGGTGGTCTTCCCGAACTGCTCGGCGAGCGAGCGCGTGAAGCTCTGCAGAGCCGCTTTGCTCGCCCCGTAGGTCATGGTGGGATCCAAGTTGGCCTGAAGCGCCAGCACGCTCGATATGGTGACAACGCGACCCCCGTGAGGTGGCAGATGCGGCAGGACGGCGGTGGTCAGAGAGATGGGGGCGAACACGTTCGCCTGCATCACTTCGAGAAAGACCGGCAATGTCGTGTCGCTAACTGGCTGCACCTTTGAGACGTCGCCGAGGACGGCGTTGTTGATGAGAATGTCTATCGTCCCGGTGGAAAGGTTTTCGAGAGTCTGAGAGACGACCTTCGTTCCGAAAGAAGGGTCGAGAGCGTGTTTTTTTTTTGGAATGTTTGAATTCATCCCAAGTTCCAAGCCTTACATTTCGTATCGTTTATCGATGAGCTGCAACTTGAAAGTCCACTGTTTAATCCACCTCGTTCATGTTTTCCCGCTTTATCCTGCTCTCCTGCTTTCCCTCCTAGTCTCCTCTTACAGTGCTGCAGTCACTCATCTCGTCCTTGGTGCTCTCGCTCGCAAGTACGAGTTGTCCGCCCTGGAGCCGGACCTTGACCCCCTTCGCTGTCTCTTCGATCTTGTTGACGGGCATGAAGCCGTTACCAACAGCGGCACGGCAGTTCTCGCTCAAAGCGATAAGAGTCGCCAGGGCCGAGCTCTTTGCGTCTTGGAACATGGGTCCGCCCTCTTCATCTGGGTGGGGCTCCTCGCCTCGGTATAGGACCGCAAGGGCGAAGAAGACCACGGCGAGCACGACTTCCGAACCGAGCAGTGTTATCCAAGGCCATATAATCTTCACATACACCGTTGAGGTATAAGCCTGACCACTCACATTGAAAAGACCCCCTTGGGAGGTTCGGGTGAAAGGTAGGGTAGAGCGAAGGCTAATGGTAAAAACGTCTGTTAGAAAAAAGAACTGACGTTCGAATTTTGACTTGTGCGGTGAGAAGGTTCGACTCACTAAGCAGATATGCTGGTGGCAATGTTCTGATAAAAATTCTGAAGTCGTACTCTCCGCGCCTCTGGCCGATTCATTATGTTCATATCGAACAAGACTTGATCGCCGAGGAGGCTCAGGAAATCGTACATTGTGTAGGTGCTTATTGACTCGTAGTCGTCTTTACCATCGGGTATAACCATGCGCATAGTAGACGATCCTGTCATTTGCATTATCGCAGCAAATGATAAAGCCTCCATGGAGCGGTAGGTGGCAGTAAAGACATCCGACTCACCATTCTGACGTTTTCGTGCCGCGCCAGATGAGCCCTTGGTCGAGCTCTTGATCGAGCCCTTGAGGGCGAGTGTCCTGTTCCATTGGCTCGTATCTCGGTTGCATGTCCATGAAACAGTCTGCATAAAGTGAGCACAGTCGAGCTCAACGAATGGGCGTCCGGCCTGATGCGGTGATTCTATTTCCACCGATGACTCGACTATCTTGGTGCTCTCGACACCATTGACGACTTCCGTCTCAAAGGAGTGAACGCAAAGGTAAAAGAGAATCTCTGTCGCTTCGTGCTGAATGCTGTCAATATTCTCCGACATCTTAACGTTTGTTAATTCGTCCTTGCTCATGCTCTTCCGCCCGCTTTTGTTTATCATGATGGGTACGGTGTTGATGAGTATGTACGACGCGATTCTAGCGACCTGCGCGGAGTCGTCCCGGAACCCGATGGTATGGCTGCCATTCATCGCCATGGTGAAAAGTGTAAGATAGCTCTGGTGTTTTATTAGGTAATCTCCAGGAAGAGACACACTCCATACCGTCTGATTGGGAACCAGAGACCCTAACATTGGTAACGCGATTGTGTTTTCTTCCGGGTTTTTCTGCTCCGCGACATGAAGATAATTTGTGATGTTGGTCATCTTCATGCAGACACCTAGTGACTGATACCGATCAAACGTGCAGTTGCCGAACGGACAAATAACTTCTCCGGGGGTGAATCTGTCGTAGAGAAGAGGCTGTTCAAAGGTCGAATTGTCCAAATACATAGCCATAACTAGAGCCCTCGATGCGAGAATATCGACCTTCTCTCTCGGATACTGTAGATCCCAGGCTATTCGGGTAGCTGCTGCTGACGTCGACTCGTTTCGAAGATAATAATCAATGGCCAACTGCATCATTGGCGATGTGAAAGAGCTGATGGCGACCAGCAGCGCACCACAAGCAACGAAGTGACGGAGTCGGAAGTGCCATAATAGGACGAGGGAGCCCCAGGCTCCTCTGCTTGCCTGGTCGAGGAGGTGGAAGTCATACAGGGGTTTCTTGCTGTTCTTGAACCAGGTCCATTGAATATGACTAATACCGGCTGAAACAGGAACCAGGATTGCGGCCTTCGTGAGGGTCGCGAATAGGGATAAAAACGAGTTGAGGGTGATTTTGAGTGGCCAGCTCGGAAGGCGCTGACCATCAAACTTCAAGAGAACAATAACGATGACTATACGAGCGAACGTGTTAGCAAACCTGTCTTGCAAAGGTGAAGGTTGAGGAGTACTCGCTGGCAAAGAACACGATGCTCAGTGCAAGGCTAGCCAGCTCAAGAGCCCATATTCTCCAGACCGATTTGATCCGGTCTATATCAATCTTATTTTAGTAACAGTGGCAAGATCCGGTAGTGTTCGTAAGAGGCGCTTACTCGCGTCTTGGCTGAGCTCTTCGGCAGTGGAAGCCATGGCGCTGGAGGAGTGCGATTTCAAACTTCGGTCTTCGTTCGCTTCTTGGCTAGGCTCCGGGGATGGCGCGGGAGTCGCGACGGGCTTTCTGACAATGCTGTGCTCGAAATAATGCAGCGGAAGGAACGCCTGGCGCTCATGTTCAGCGAAGGAATGTTCTTCCGCGGTATCGGCGTCTTCTGCAAAGGAAGGCCGGAATGGGGCTGCGGATGAGACCTTCGCCTGGATGGGGAGGTGAGCCATCCGAATGCTGACCTGCGCGGGGAGAGCGTGGATGCATTTCTCCGACGTGTGTGTTATCGGTTGAAAACTTAGGTATCCGTGTGTGACAAACTCGTAAGGCGCTTTTTCAGTCGATAAAAGGCGCAGAGAAAATCATGACTCGCAAGAAAGCATTTCCTGATTTAAACTTCCAAGTCGGCTTCAGAGGACTGAGGGAGGATCCCCTCCGACAAAACCACGCCGATCGCGAATGCGACCCGAGGAGGCTGAACAGTGCAAAGCACAAGACCACAAGCTATCCCCAAGCTGGAAGATTGAAGTATCTTTCTCCAGACCGTGACCCTAAGTACAACTGTTCGTGCAACAGTAGGACAGCCCGTTGTGCTCCTCACAATATTGCCAGCCGCGACCCCACGAAATCCAGATGAGGGCCTTGAAATTACTCGACGAAGAGACCTAGTAGCATTCCGATTCCTTTTTGTTAGTAGAAATGGTAGTGAAAACGTCTTATTATGTGTTACGCGGCTAAGTACGAGTAGTTAAAGTAAAGTAAAGTAACAGCTTTATCTCTCCGTCCTACAATATATAGGAGCAAAAGTAAAGGCCCCCTTATAGGGGCTAGAAATAGAGTAAAGTTACTTAAGTAAGCTACTAAAATAAGTAGTTACTTATATATATAGCTTTAAATAGCTTTAGTTATTATAATATACCCCCCTAGACTTAAAAGAAGTCTAAAAACGCTATATTTATAGCCTTTTAATATATAGCTAAAAATATATATATTAATATTTAATAAAAGAGAGTATAAATAAAAGTTTTTATTTTATAAAAGAGACTAATAAATAAAATAAAAATCCCTTTACTTTATTAATACTGCCCTTACTTTATTATAATACTTTATTACTATTACTAAAGAGTAATTATACTTTTATTTATATAGTAGAAGGTAAGTAAAAAAATTAATAAATATTCTTAAGTGCCTTTAATTAACTAAATTTAAGTAAATACTTAACTTAAAGTAAGTAAATAATAATTCTTTAAGGGCTTTAATTTCTTCTTTTTTTTTCCCCTAATAATAATATTACTATAAAGTATAAATACCCTTAGTTTCGCCCCTAATACTATAATACTATACTTTATATAGTTTAAAAGTATCTATAGTACTTAGTTTAAAATACAGTATTTTAATAAGTTATATAGTATAATAGTTAATAACACTTTTAAAAAAAAGTAAACTAAGCCCGCGTATACAGCATATACTACAAAGCGCGTAAAGGATAAGGCTAATAAAGAGGCTATAGTTACTATAGTAGCTACAGTAGCAGCTACTAATACTACTATTAGTATATTTAGTTATCTTCCCTTTATACTATTAATACCTATATTAATATATATTTTAATTTAAACTAACTTAATAACTCTAGTAGTAAAGGAGGCTCTAAAGAGCCTCTTAAGTAAAAAACTACCCCCGCTCCCCTTAATAGTAAGTTTATTTATTACTATTTTAATTAAGTTATAATTAACTTTATATTTATATAAATTCTAAAAAAAAAAAGTACTTTACTTAACTAATTAACTATAAGGAGTTTATAGCCTTTTAGAGTAAGTTAACTTTACTTTTATTACTATAAATCTATATTAACTATTTAAATAACTCTATACTATATTAAAAAAGCAGCTTTAGCTACTTCTATTAGTTAGTTTACTATAGTTAAGGGAAAGGCTATAAAAAAAAAGGTTTAGGGCCTTTTAATAACGCGCCTCTCCCTACTCTTAAAACACCTAAGCTACTCCTAAGTAGTTATAGTAAGTTTAGTTATTTTATAGTATTTCCTAGGTTTAGTTACTAATTTTACCCTAGTATAGCTAAAAGTATAGTAGTCTTTAATAGTAAAGGTATCTAGTCTAGGGCTTTTATTTATATTTAGTATATTTATAGTATACTAACTAATAAAAACTTTAGTATATATAACGCCCTAACTAATAACTTAAAGTATTATTATTATAAAAATAAAAAAAAGCCTTATACTCCCTTTCCTAGTAATAGCTTTACTTAGTACTAATAAAACGGGTTCTTTACTATAAAGACTATAACTTAGTATAAGGATACTAAGTATTATATCCTTATAACCCTTAATAATATAAAGGCCCAGCTCTTACTAATATTAATACTAAAGAGTAAAAGTAGTAACTAAGGGTATATTTTTTTTTAAAAAAAAAAGGGAAAGGCTTTAGTCTTTTTAATACTAACTCCCGGGGTTAAAATAACCTTTATAAAAATAACTCCTTTAAAGCTATTTAAAGTAACTATAGCCCTATAAACCCCTAAAAAGGCAGTTAAAGTAAATATTAAAAAGTATTCTTTTATTTATAATAAAGAGCCCTTATATTTAACTATTACTTAAGTAAACTTTAATACCCTAGTTATAGTTAACCTTAACTAAAGTATAGCCTCTTTATTCTAGTCTATATTAAATATATTTAAAAATACTTTATAAACTAAATACAAAAAAGCATAAGTCTACTTTAGTAGTAGTAGTAATAATAATAGTATAAGTCCGCTTTAGTAGTAGTGTTAATAGTAGTAGTAGTATTTAGTTTAGTAGTAGCGCTTAGTATAGCGTAGTAGTAGTTCTTTTATAAGAGCTTTTTACGCTCCCTAACCCTTAAACTAAAAGGAATTAAATAAACATAAGCCTAAAGCTATATTCGCCTTATACACTCTTTTTACTCTCTATAATATATAACTTAATATTTTAGAGGTTAAGGAGTACTTTAAACTATTTAAACTTTAAATAGGAAAGTACTTTAGTAAGGCTATTAGTAGGTATTTTATTAGTTAGTATATAAATAACGTTAAATAACTTCTTAGTATACTCTTAGTAAAGCTATATATTTTATATATTAATATAGTAAAGTTATATTAAAATGCGTTTCTTTTTCCCTACTATAAAGTATATAGTTTAATAATTATTATAGTAAATTTACTATATATTACTTAGTTTAAGTTTAAGGTCTTTAAAGAGCCTTTTAAGAGTAATTATCTCTTTTATAGTATACTTAAAGCTAAGAAACTTAGCTTTAGTTATTAAAGTTATTATAGTATTTTACTTTATAGTCTTTTACTAAATAGGGCTACTAAAAAGTAAAATAATATATCCTTAAAACAACCTTTATATTTCTTTATTATTTATAAATAAAGTATCTTTAGTAATTAAGAGTGCCTATACTTCCTTATTCCCTAAGTTACTATAGTAGAGTAAAAGGTAGTAAATATAATATAAGTAATAAATAACTTAATTTATAGTAATTTAGTATTTATAAAAAGGGTTTATTAGGAATTTTAAAAGAATAGTATAAGTAAAGGCTATATTAGGGTAAATTATAATTATAGTATATAGAATTAAACTAATTTTTTTTTAATATAACTTTACTTTATTACTAATAGAGTTTTTAGTATTTTTTTTAAGGGGGGTAAGTAGTAATAGAGTTAAAGGGTAGTAAGAGTCTATAAAACTAAACTTCTTTATAATATATTAAATATACTAATTATAAGTAAAATAAATCTTTTTTACTTTATAGTTATAAATAACCTAGATCCTAAGATACTACTTAATAGCTTTTTACTTTTTAAATTTATACTTTACTTTAATACTTTTAATAATTTATTTTACTTTTATAGTATTATCTCTATAGTATATAATAAGAATATTATTAATATAAAAAAGGATAAATACATAGTAGTTACGGTTCTAAAAGAAGTATAGGTCTTTATTAGTTAGTATAAGCCTAAGGCTTTAAAGGGTTAAAGAAAACTCTTTATACTAAAAAAAAGGGGTATTTCTAAGACTATAAAGGGTATAGTAAAACTTAAAAAACTTATTACTCTATTTAAAGTTTTTTAAAAAGTAGTAAATAACTAGTAGGTTATTTAGTCCCTTTTTAGTATTTAAAAATACGTTAATAATATTAAATTAGTTAATTTTAAAGTTAAATTATACTATAAGGGCTATAGTAACTTTAAAAGTATAAGCTACGAGTATAGCTATATAGGTTTACTTAAAGAGATACTTTTTTTAAAGATCCCTATAGATATAAAGTTTTACTTTATAGTACTAAAAGTATCTATTCTTATTAAGTTTATACATAAATACTTACTTAAAGGGGATTAACTTTACTTTAACTTTATAGGAGTCTATAACCTTTTATACCTCTATTTCTTTAAATTTAAATACTTTATTATTTACTACTTTATAAAAGTAGTTTTTTAGTTTTAATAGTAGTAAGTAAATACTTTAATAAATAGTTAAAGTCTTACTAAGTTAACTTAAGTAGACTTTAGTTTCTAGTATAGTAAACTTAATTTATTTTACTTTATTAATTAAAATAAAAACTATATAGTAGTATATATAGTATCTTTAAATTACTTTTTTTAAGGTATAGTTATAATTTAGTATATATATATTAAAAAAAGTATTTTAGTTGTATTTAGTATTAAAAAACGCAAAGTAGTTATAAAAGTATAGTAATTTTTATAGCTTTACTTTAGATTAACTTAAATTTTTATAGTTATATACTTATTTTAATCCCTTTAAAGGGCTACTTAGTTTTTTTATATTTATATATAACTATATTAAAAAAAGAAATAAGTTACTTTTTAAAAGTAAAAAAGATTTAACTTTTATATTTAGTTTTTATAGAGCTTTAGTATTAATTACTATAATAATTTTATTTTTAATCTTTTTATAAAAGGAATTAACTTTTAGAGTAAAAAGTAAGTTAAGGGATAATAGTAGTTTACTAGTTTAATATATACTAATAAGGGGTATAGGGCTCTTTATTCTCTATATATAGCTTTAAGTCTTTTTAGGTACTAATATAGGGTCTAGGGTTAATAACTACCCTTTATACTAGTTAAACGGCTTTAGTAGGGCCTTTAAAATACCCTTATTAGGGTTTTTAACTACTAAAGTAAGTATTAGTAAAAATAGCTTTTTTTTATTATATATTAATAAAGTATTAGTTATTTTAAGGATACTTAGGACTTAGAGTTTAGTATTAAAAAAGGAGATAGACTTTTAAATAGTCTTAACTATAGTATAAGCTACTTTACTTTACTTTACTATTTTTATATTTAGCTTTAAGTAAAACTTTGTTTTATTAAAGGTTACGTTGTGTATAATAATAATTTATTTAAGTAAGGGTACTTAAATTTAATAGAGATTATAAGTATTTAAAATATAGCCTATAAAGTATCTAATATATACTCTTACTTCTACTTTAAAGTTGCGTTTTTTTTAATTTACTTTATAGTTTTTTTTAAAGGAGTATACTTTATAACTATATATATATATTTAGCCCTAGTAAGAGTAAAGGTTATATATTAAAAGGGCCTAGTAAAAGGGTTCTTACTAGTAAAAGTACTAATAAAACTAAGCCTTTTTAACTTAAATTAAAAAGAGTTATACTTTTTACTTAAAAGGACTTATATTATAAAAAAAAGCCGTAGCTATAGCTACTTTAACCTATAAAATAAGGGGGAGGCTAAACGCTTTAAGTATCTTAATAACTTAAAGTATTATTTTTTATTTAGTGTACTTGCCCCCTTTATTTAGTTTTTTTATATATAATAGAGTTGTTTTAATTTTAATTCCCTTCTTTAGGGCCTATTATTAGTACTTAGTATAACTATATATTATAATTACTACGTACTTAATATCTTAATAAATCTTATAAACAAATATACTATACTACTTTATTACTTAGTATTTAAATATCTTTAGTATATAAAAAATAAATTTATATTATTTATTAATATAGGGGAAAGTAAAGAGGCGGTTAGTATACTTATCTTTAATTACTATAAGTTAGTAGCTTTAATTATACCCCTTAGGGTAGTTAAAGAGATTTTAGTAAATCTATTTATATAGCTTTATAGTATAACTCTTAAAGGTTCGCTTTAAAATTACTTAAGTAGTATAAGTTACTACGTAATACTTATACTAAAAGTGTATTAGGCCTTTAAGTCTTACCTCCTAAGTATTATATAAAAAATAACTAAGTACCTTAGGTCCTAAGTAACTAAATTAAAGATACTATATAAAGGGATTATTACTTTAGTTTTTTAGTTAATAGTAGGACTTTTAAAAGGCTATAGTTAATATAACTATATTTATAGTAGTAGTAAAACTAATAAAAGTATATAGGGATATAGAGTAAAAAGAAGCGGCCTTATATTTAAAAAAAATAATATTTATCTTTCTCTTTAACTTCTTAACTATAAAACTCTTTTTATTATTACTTATATAAAGTAAAGCGTTAGAACTAGTATACTAAATACCTACTTTTTATAAAAGTACTTTAAAAATAATATTTATATAAAAGTTTTTTATATATATAACGTTTATTAATATAAAGTTAAGGGTATTTAGTTTATTAAAACTATTAAATATATTCTTTATAGCCCTTATACTAATTACTAAAATAGAGTATAAAGTAGTTTTTAATTTAATATATACCTTTTTGTTAGGGGGCTTAATAAAGTCCTTTTTAAAGAAAAAGAGGTTATTAATAAAATAGATTATACTATAGTTATTAAATACTATATATATACTTAAAGTATAAAGAGTAATTAGGAGAGTAAAGAAGACGTTACTAATATATATAGGTAAGGTAGGGGTCCTTAGGGCCTTTTAAACTAATTAACTACTAATTATAACTATAACTTAGTATATTTTTAAAAGAGTTAGTTTAAAAATAACTTTAGTATTTAAAGTATTTACTCCCTTACTTCTTTTTTTTTTTTTTCCTTAACTAAGGAATTAACCCTAGCTTTATAGATAAAGGGGATTAACTTAAATCTAGTTAGTATAAGTAAGTTTAACTAAAAGGTTCTAGTACTCCTTTAAGTTAAGCTTCTTTTAAATTTCTTTAGTATTTATAATAAAAACCTTAATATAAAAGTAGTTACTTTACTTAAAAACTATAAAGTAAATATATATATACTTAATAAATAACTAACTATACTTTTTACTATAGATATACTAAATCCCCTTAAACTTAGTAGTAAAAAATTATAGAGCCTTAGAAATTATAATATTAAAGTAGTCCGTAAAAGTTAAAAAAATACTAAATAATTTACTTTTAAACTTTAAAAGTAAATCCTTATAAAAAAGGTCTTTAAATATAGATATATAGTCCTTAATTAAAATTTAAGTCTAGTTAAGCCTTTTTTTTATAATAATTTACTTATATTTATTCTATACTTAATTTAAAGTGATTTTTTACTTAATAGTAATAAAAAAGTCTTAAACTATAAGTAGTTCTATAACGTTTAAGAGCTTATATTAAGTTACTTAAAGGTAAATTACTTAACACTCTTATAGCTAAGTACTAGGCGCAATACTAGTATTTACTTTTTAAAGTATTACTTAGTACTTTTATTAAATTATAGTAAAAAGGTTTATATTACTTAGGGAGTACTTAGTATAAAGGACTTAAAGTAAACTTTAAAGTATTATATTTTTTTATTTAAAAAGTTTAGTTTAAATAGGTTTAAGGATATTATTAAAAACTAAGTTATTAATATATATTTAAATCTCTTTAAGAGCCTTAACTTTTTACTTTTAGACTTTATTATTAAAGGTTTTATTAAAAATAAAGTTAAAGTATTCCTTAAGTACTCCTTTATTCTATTTAATAAGAAGTAGGTTAGGGATTAACTTAGGCTTATTATTATTAAGTATATTTTACTTAAGAGTTTTATTATTCCTAGTAGACTTTAAAGTATTTTTAAATTACTCCCCTATAACTTAAATACTCTTTACTTTACTCTTTAAATAAGTCTATACTTTAGGTTACTAAAAAGAGTCTTTACTATTATTACTTTTAATTAAAGTACTTAACTAATACTAAGTTATATTTTTTTTTTAAAAACTAAAGTAAATATAATAAATTTATTCTACTTTTATATTTTTATTTTTTAGTTACTAAGTAAGTAAAATTAAGGATACCTTTTTTAAAGGCTTATCTAGTAACTTAAAGTTATTAAGGTTAATTTAGGGCTAAACTCCTTATATAACTACTTTAATTTAAAGGTTTTTATACTATATAGAGTAGTTATAACGCCCTATAAACTTATAAAAGAATAAAAAAAAAAAGTTAACTTTAAAGTTAAGTTTAATATTATTAAGTTAAAATAGTAATAAGAGAATTAAAATAGTAATAAAAAAGTATTTATATAAATATTTCTTAATAAGTATATTTACTTTAAAAATAATAGTTTAAAAGTATAGTATAAGTTAAGCTTATAACTATTATATAACTAAGTATAAGTAGTTAAAGTAAAGTAAAGTAATAGCTTTATTTTTCCGTCCTATAATATATAAAAGCAAAAGTAAAGGCCCCCTTATAGGGGCTAGAGATAGAGCAAAGTTACTTAGGTAAGCCGCTAAAGTAAGTGGTTGCTTACGTACGCAGCCCCGAATAGCTTCAGCTATCACGACACATAGTAGGGGCGCGAAGCCACTGGCCGTCCAAGCATCGAGACTCAAGATGGGTGCTGAAGCTAGGCAGGGAGATCTCAGGCTTCCTTCTGCAGCAACCCGAGCGGGAGAGCGGGCTGAGTAACTGATTCGAGCTGTGATCAAGACATGGCCTCTCCCAGGACATTGCCACCATGCACAATGGTTATGACAGTCACGCAAAGCCTGCGGATCCTTGCACTCATTCAGTGTTACTTCGATTTCGTACTCTCGTTCTTGGGGTCATTGGAGTGACGTTGCCCAGACACTGTGCACCAGTTACGGAACCGATGACTTGCTCCCACTTATACTGCTCTTGACGACTTGGTAGATGGGAGAAACACGGAGCGTTTATCTTCGTTGTAGGGTTGGACCTTTGAAATTGTGTCACAACAGATCAGACCATCATGGCAGTTCAAGACCGACTTTGTTTTGCATTTCATCCATCGTAAACCTCATACATCATCACCCCACAACTCCCTTCACCAACCCCTCTTCCTCCCCCTTGCCTATATCAACCCATATAACTCCGAAGCCTGCCGTCTCGGCCACTCAACCAACCGCGCAAGCAGCGGAACCTCCCTCAGACACTCGTCAATCAGCCCCAGCAGCCTCGCCGCCCACCCCTCGACGAACCAGTACCGCTTCTCGAGCACGCACAGCGGGACGGCGAAGTACGCCAGCAGCACCATGGCGTACGGGTTCTGCGCCTGGATGTCGGCCATGATGTTCTCCGACACGATGTACGGCCAGACGAGCAGCGTTCCCGCCTCGATGCTGGCGCCCGAGTGGGCCATCAGGTACGTCGCCTTCTCCAGCTCGGCGACGGCGGTGGCGTACTCGTCGTGCGCGTCGCCGTGGAGCGTCTCGCTGAAGAAGGTCTTTAGGTCGCCCAGGGCTTGGAATACGTCGTTTGGGAGCGGGGAGTACTGCATCTGGGGGTTCCTGCGAGAGTTGTGTGCTGTTAGATCAAAAAGGCCTTGCCATGTCAAGTCAGGTCGCCGGCCCCACCTGTAGTCGGCGTCCGTTGGGTCAATGACCCAGGTGCCGTGGATTATGGCCCTAAACTTGGTCTTGTGCAGCCGCGTCTGATACGGCTCCAAGACGGCCCGCACCCCGCGCACGAACGTGAACAGCTCAAGGATATTCGGCATCGCTTCTCTATCCACACGGACGGGCAACGAAGCGACGAAAAGGACCACTATGGAGGAGAAGGCGAAAAATGTCTCCCAGTTTGTTTCGTTCAAGTCGGGCAAGGCAGCCCTGAAGCCTTCAAGGCCTGCGTTCTGATGAGACGCTGCAAGGTCAAGGTAGGTGTCTCGTTCGGAGGGCAATAGGTAAGCTTTGTGCAGGGCGGCCATGGCGAGGATGCCGTGCATCACAAAGGGGCACCGGTAGCCTATTTCGACAAAAGTGCTACGCCAAACATGCTGTATGTCAAGGCGGTTGGCGAGGGAGTTGGCCGTCGACAGGGTGTAATGGTGCATCAGCTCCAAGCCCCGTCCCCAGATTTCTATGCTAGGCGCGGCCGCAAAGCTCTGATTATGATCAGCAGCGACATCGAGGAATTCAAGGCCCGAGGCAGGGCTCTGGCTGTCTTTATGGGATGGTCTCAGAGGTCTGATATCGCCGGGAGAAGTCCGTGAGGCGGATAGGCTGCACGTGATTCCGTGCCTCGAGCAGTTGAAACATGACGGGTAGGCTTCATCGCACTGCGGGAATCCATACAGTCAGCGTATGGTCTGTTGCCTCTGTAAGGATGGCTCCATTGGGTCCACGGGTCCATAGATGGCCCATATTGATGACTCCGGGTATTGGTGGCGCGGGGGAAGCGCCGGGGTGATACATGGTACATCTCCCGCGCCTATCGGGGCCAGTCGGGGTCGAGGACACAGATAACGTACTTTAACCTTTCTCCGTTTGCAGTCTCGGCAGCCATTGCGGGACTTGGTGTGGGAGCGGCGGGTTGCCATGGGGCCGAGGGGAAGTACCCGAGGGTTCTCGGTGAGTTTGTCTGATGTTCCGGATTGTTTTCCCGCGCGTAACGTCAGATCGGATCTTGATGACAGGCAGGTGTCGTCCAATGATGTCGTCCAATAACAGCAAAGCTGGTTGAAGCATATGAAAAACAGACAAGACTGTTGGACAACGAATTTGCGAACCCGCGGATTCGCTTTCAATTTGAGGCATCTCGCATGGCGTCCAGTCGGAGCTGCGGCCAAGCCAGTCGGAGCGCGTGTTGAGCGCCAAGGTGGGTCCGGTACGAAGCTTCTGCTTACAGTAGTGTCGCGTTAAGCGAGTACTCGCAATAGCGGGGTCATCCCTTTTTAGTGGCCCCCACACGTGTCATGCCTGGACCAAACAATCGGAACCCCTGACATGATTCGTCGACCCCTGTGCCCCGTGTGGCCGCTAAGTCCGTACTCCGGCCGCCGTGATTGGCCCCGTATCCGCAAGACGGTTTACGGCTGGGACTCCCGTTTGGCCCCAGTTCTTTATCGTGACAATCCTCGGGTTCGCGGGCCCTCCGTGGCGCAGCGATCCTCAGGTCATCGGGCTAGCCAGTAAGAATTCCCGGAAACCGGCCGGTGAGGCACGCAAAATGCTGATTTGGGCCAAATTGCACTTTATGGACGCTGACGGCAGGGGTCCAACGCGGTGCCGCTTCGAAGTGTACGCCCGCAAACGCGGCTCCTGCGAAGACATAAGCATAACATCCTCCCACTGATTGCTGGGGAAAGGAAAACTTCAGAGTCCTTCCTCCATCAGCACCCAGCCAGAATTTCCTAGCCCGCCTCGAGACTCAGAAGTAACCGTGAACGTCGCTCTTTTCGTCACTCCCTTTACAACCTCACGCTGAAGGGCCGCCTCCTCTTGTCTCCTCGTCTCGTCGACCCGATCGCTTCCTTGTCTCGCCGCAGATTCCCACTTCAATATCGCCCGTCATGGCGCGAGCTTGCAACCCTGACTATGTCAACGCCGAATGGTCCTTCTATCGATTCGAGCCGTCGACGGCAGCGGCCATCTTCTTCTGCATCATCTTCATCCTGACGACCGCGCTCCACCTGTTCCAGATGATCCGGACGAAGACGTGGTACCTGACGGCGTTTGTGATTGCTGGCTTCTGTGAGTCCCGAGTTGAAATCCTTTCCGCATCAGACTTGAAGACTAATGGCGACGGCCGGCAGGCGAGTTCATCGGATACGCTACCCGTGCGAAGAACACCCTCGAGAAGCCTGGCTGCTGGACCCTGGGACCGTACATCATCCAGAACGTGCTACTCCTGATCGCCCCCGCGCTGATGGCGGCTTCCATCTACATGATCCTCGGCCGCATCATTCTTTTGACCGACGGAGAGACCCACGCCTTGATCAGGCGCAAGTGGTTGACCAAGATGTTCGTCACTGGCGATGTCATCTCCCTTCTGCTCCAGTCTGGTGGTGGCGGCATGATGGCCGGCGCCGGCCCGGAAAACAACTTCATGGAGATTGGCGAGAAGACCATCATCGTCGGTCTGTTCGTCCAGCTGATCGTTTTCGGCCTCTTCATCGTCACTGCCGGGCTCTTCCACCGCCGCATGGCCCTCGTGCCGACGGCCAAGTCGCACCAGCCCGAGATCCGTTGGAAGAAGTACCTCCTGACGCTGTACGTCACCAGCGCGCTGATCTGGGTGCGAAGCGTGTTCCGCGTTATCGAGTACCTCGAGGGCAACAAGGGCCATCTCATGACGACCGAGGCCTACATCTTCATCTTCGACGCGACGCTCATGTTCCTCGTCATGGTGTGGATGAACTGGTTCCACCCCAGCGAGATTGGTCTTCTCCTCCGCGGCGAGCCGCCTATCAAGAACGGGCTGGAGCTCGTCATGGTCGGAAACAAATATCGCAAGGCCAACGCCGAGAACAGCAGCATGAGCGCGTAAGCAGACCGAGCGTCGGTAATCTTTGGTTTTAAGTTGGGAATTTTAGGTATGGCATGTTTCGACAGCTGCGGCGGGTCGTCCAACAGCACCAGTAGTTGTCGGCGGGACCCATGCTGGGTGGCGTTCGGTGTTGGTCGGATGGTCGATAACTTTGGGCAATTTCATTTGTTCATTTGTTTGGGAGATAGTGTAGAGAACAGGACCATCTGATGAGCAACGGGGGTTCAAGGGACTGGTGATCCCTGTCCAGACCCCTGGATAGTGCTCGGGAAAAGATCCGAGACGCCAGGAGAAGTTTCCATAATGTTGAATAGATTGATTCCTCTGAGATGGTAGTTGGTGCCGTCTGAAGGAAAGATAGAAATCCCATTACCCGCGAAAGTACGCAAGAAGAACGATGGTTGGTACTTCCCCGTCCGTGTTAACTTCCGCCCAGTTCGCGGCAAGTGTGTTCTAGGGAGGATCTTGAAGCTTTCCCGAGGGAGGTGAGTACCTAGGTACTTAGGTATCTAGGCGCATTAGGCTAGAGCCAGCACGGGCCATCCGGGATCGGTGCTATTTGTGGAAGGTGGGGCAAAGGGACCCGACGCTTCGGTGAGATCGGGACTCTTCTTCGGCTACCACCCACGCAGGTAAATATTAATTACCTACTTGCCGCCCGGATTAGGCTCTTGCCTGACAAAAGTTGCCTTACCCACCGACTATCGACTGCGAACCCGAGGTTTCTTGGGGCAGGGAAGGCAGGGCAGGTATCTCGGCCAGTATAGGTAATACTAGATGTACCCAAGGTACATACTGACCTACCCAACTATCCACCTTGTATTATGTAGTTACCCAACGAAGGTACTGCAATGGCTCCTGTTTTCTGCGTCACCTGACACGCCTTCGCGTCTCGGGGGCGTCGAAATCGCCAGGTATGCCGTAGATCTGTTGAGTAGATGTCGCAATTGACTTTCCTCGTTCAAGTTGAGCACCTTTTATTTACCCTTGCCTCATATGTCCCAACCTACTTCGACGCGCACCCTCCGTCTCAACTCTGGTTGAGTGAAAGACATTCTTCCCCTCTACATCTCTCCTTGCCCATCACTTTCAAAACTTCCATCTCATAAAGTCCATCCCTTGGCCAAGAATTTGACAATCTCGATCGTTTCCGCATACTCTGCGACCATGGTCACCAGCGGCGCCCCCGCTAGCGCGGGCCTTGACGACGGCTGGGAGGAACTCGACGACACCTACTCGGTCCTGTCTGTTCCGACTTCCGACGATGAAGACCAAGAGGAGGGCCTCGTTTCGACTGCCGAGGTGTCACCGTCTTGCGAGATAGTGTTCTTGCCCAAGCCAGAGCCCTCGCCTGAGCCGGCGTCTTCTACCAAGCCAGCTTCTCCCAAGCCAGAACCCTCTCCCAAGCCAGCAGTTTCTGCCAAGCCAGCAATATCAACCGAGCCTGCACTTTCTACCGAGTCAGAAACCTCTCCCGAGCCAGCAGCCTCTACCAAGCCAGCAGCTTCTACCAAACCAGAAACCTCTTGCGAGCCAGCAGCCTCTACCAAGCCAGAAACTTCTTCCAATCCAGAAGCCCCTTCCAAGCCAGCAGCTTTTCCTAAGCTAGTAGCTTCTACCAATCCGGCAGCTTCTGCCAAAATAGCAGCCTCTACCACGCTAGCAACTTCTACCAAGCCTGCACCTTCTGCAAAGCCAGAAACCTCTCTCGAACCAACAGCTTTTATCAAGCCAGCAACATATATCAAGCTTGCACGTCTTACCGAGCCAGTACCTTCTCCCAATCCAACACTTTCTCCCAAGCCAGTGCCGCCCCCTAGGCGGCGCAACCGTCTTCCTCTCTCTCTCGCTCACCGGGAAGCTGCCACGAGACAGCCACAGCAACAACCCGTCAAGATTCAATCGCCCTCGCATTCCATCGCGTCGAACCCGAAAAGCGAGACCCGCACCAGTCCGGACGACCAACACAAACGCGATGCTTTGTTGAAGGTCGTTCCTTCATGCCAACCAGTCGAGGGCGCTGGAGAAAGGATGTCAAGCGCCCAGGCGCCTCAGCAGACGGAACCCAAACACTCGGACGTGCGCGCAGGGCAGAAGAAGACCGAGGAGAACCAAACCAAGCACGAGGGCAAGAAGCCCTTGTCGTCATGGATACCACCTATCGATCCTCTGGGAGACTTCCCCGAGGACTTCAAATTGCCAGAAGCCGAGTGCTCGGAAGACCTGCCTACGTTGTCATTGAACCAACTCCACGCCCATCGTAATCACAGAAAGCAAATCGCCGCAGGTCCTCTGGATTCCATGAGCCAGGTCAACAACTGCATGCATCCCATAAGCCATTTCAACGCCCTCCAAGATTTACGGAACCCCACGAGTCACGTCAACGTCCTTACGCATCCCACAAGCCAGGTCAACAACTGCATGCATCCCAAGGGCCATTTCAACGCCCACCGCGATTTACGGAGGCACGACATCTCAAGACAGCCCCTACAAAACATTTCCGACTCGGGCCAACTTAAGAAACTTTTCGACCGCTCGATGCAGTTTGGTACCGCACCCACGCGGGATATCCAAATAGACAGGCCCCCTTTTGAACCGAATCAGGGCGGAAAATCGACAATGGACCTCACCACCGCCAGCAGGAGACTCGAGGGACTCCAACATGAGGTCTATACCCTGGCACATTCGTCAGGTGGAGTGAGGCCTCAACAATCACTGGCGACCAGACTCATGCACGCGTGTCACGACCTGATGTTCCAGATCAGAACGACCAAGGACGATCTTGCCACTTACACAGACTTCAATCGAATACGGAGTAAGGATGACCAAATTACAATCAAATCCGACTTTGGCCTATGGATTACATCACTCACCCAACTCATTTCCGCGGTCAAAAGGGGCATTGACGTACTCGATGCTCCGAATGACGGCATGCGCTTCGCCGAGGTTAATCCGAAAATAGCCAGTATGTCGAATCTCATCAGGCGCCTGGTTCAACATAACAGCGAAATGAGACAGCGTCTGGTCTTCAAGAACTTGTAAGAGCACTATATACGCTGCAGGAGATTGCGACTGGCCGGGCAACCTTGCGGTGGACAGGTCTCACGAGGATCACACACCACAGGAAGAATGACGGACCATGTCCGCACTGGGGCTTCGTACATGTGTATCGGCTTAGTAACGACGGAAGCCTGCTTGGTGTTTGCGTATCCATCAGGAATTTCATGTCTTCATCTATCGATTTGAACTCTTCCCGGCCAAACACGGCCTAGACCGGGATGAGAAGTTTCGAGTGCGGGGGCAACAGGAGACGGCCTTGAGGCTGTGCTCAGCCCAAATCGAAGGGGCAGGTTGTAATGTTAGTTTTAGTTCCTTTCTATTTGTTTCAGATATTGTGCTTCATCTCATCCAATTCATTCTGTCCATGCTGCAAACGGCTCGTCGTGACAGGCTCGATAGCCTCCCCAGACGAGGAATCGGTTCCTGGCTGAGCACAGACGCATTTCCCATTCAAGCTTATTTCTTAGGTAGCCACCAGTTTTGAACTCCCCGTAGCTTCTTCGCGTGCCGATCTCCCGGCCAAGGTGCCATGGACGGCGTTGACATATGTGCCGCCTCCGGGCGCTGCCCCGCCCTGATCCAAAAGCTACTCTTCGTCAGGAGAGAACCGAGGGCCAGAAATACTATGGCGCAGGGCCCTTCGCGCCGCGATGCTGGCCAACCACGACGCTTTCTCTTTCTTACATTTTGTCTAATGGTTGGAATCGCTTTGATCGCGTCCCGAGGGCTTGGAGAGACGTGGGCCTAGCGGGCGGATGTGGTCTTTTCGTCCGGCGGCGTTGACGTTTGGCGCCGGGCCCGAGCCAAGCCTTTTCTCTTTCTGTCTCTCTCGGGCGCTAAAGAAAGGGGGGGAACCGAGGGGGGTTTGGTGCGGGCTTAGCTTCGGCGCTTGGGCTGTAATGCGATGGATCAAGCCGAAGATGGGTTCTGGCCTACGAAAGTCCTCGGTGATTTACCTTGCTGTGAATATTCCGCTGGAATGGTGAAGCAGGGGGAAGGCTTCTGAAGATTTCGGACTGAGCCATCTTGACTGATGGGCAACCCCGGCACAGAGGCTCGTAAACGTCGAGTTGCAGGGCATCGGACGAGTAAATCATCAGACCGGGCCAAGGTTCGAAAGCTTTCGGATGAACACACAGACACACTTCACTCCCAACCTCCACTTCTACCCATTTTATCCCCCACGGACTCATCGGTGGCTTGGGGCGTTACCTTTTGGGAGGGTAGTTGCGGCCCCGTCAGCTGCGGCTGGACGCCCTCTCCACAACCCATCTCACCTCATCTCAACGTTAAACGCTCCAAAAAACGCTCCAAACCGCTCGTTCTTTTTTCTTTTCTGAATGACAGAACTGGTTTCTTTGTAGGGTTCAGACGAGACGAATAGGTACGCCATGTAGGCAACGGGCAAGTCCATTGTGTGTATGTTTTGATGGCCTGGGTCTTTGAGCGAGTCTGCTGGCACGTTGTGGTCCTTTGTTCCGTCAAAGAGGTCACCATGTAATTAGTTGTCTCCTCGTCGTATCGATTTCCTCGATGGGTTGGCAATTGGCACCGAATGATTGGGTTAGACAGGAGACGGTTCAACGGTGCTAGGCGGCCAGTCTTGGTTAGTTGCTCCCTTTATTCCAAAGAGAGCCTCCGCGGTCGTTTCGAAAACGCCGCCTAGCGCTACGAGACTTCGGATAGTTCCTCATTCTCGGACGGGAAGACCTCCCGAATCATGCAAGCGCGCCCGCGCTCCTTATGCTTCTTTCTAATATGGCAAGAAAGGAGACAAGTCAGCAACAGACTCTGTATTCGCCACGGTCTGGAATAGCAGACATCGGCAAGAATAGAACGACCAGTCTAGATCGCATTGTAATCACGAACCGCCACAATGTGTACTCGAGTTAGATCACTCCCGTCATGATCTCCTTTCTAGGGTGCGTATAAAGACTGCCAATACTCGCATCCGGAAAAGATCTTCTTGGCAATTCAACTCGGACATCAGTTAACAGCATCAAAAGGCTTCGCCAAGACACGCCATGCCCACACCTTGACATTAATATCTACTCACATACCCGCCTTGACAATGCGCTCAGCAAGCCTACTCCTCACCAGCCTCTTGGCACTCTCCCACGCCGCAGTCCTTCCGTCAGTCGAAGAAGCCCCTTCCTTCTCGCCCCTCGAGATCCGTCGCGGCGGCGGCGGAGACGACGACAAGGGCGGCAGCAGCGGCAGCGGAAAGGGCGGCAGCGGAGGCGGCGGCGGCGGCAGCGGCAAGTGCCCCGACGTCTGGGGCCGTGTGAACGCCGACCTGGACCCGCTGTTCATGGCGGGCAATCAGTGCAACGACCTCGCGCGCGCGGCGATCCGCGCCATCTTCCACGACTGCGGGACGTGGGACACGACGCAGGGCTTCAGCGGCGGGTGCGACGGGTCGCTGATCCTCGGCGTCAACCCGGACGTCGAGCTGAACCGCGCGGAGAACAGGGGCTTGCAGACTATTGCGAAAGCTCTCAAGGATCTTGCTACAAAGCACGGGGTTTCTGTCGCCGATATGATTGTGTTTGCAGGAAGTAGGTTCCCCTTTTCATATAAGACTTTGTGGTGAGATGAACTAACAATGAGAATGATAGACGCTGCGACATTCTTGTGTCCCGGCGGGCCCAAGGTCAAGACCTTCATCGGCAGGACGGACACTACGAACTCGGCCAAGCCCGGCGGCCTGCCCGACGTCTTCGACACGGCGCAGAACCTGTTCGCACTATTCCAGGCAAAGGGCTACGGCGCGGAGGACCTTGCCGCGCTTCTCGGCGCGCACAGCACGTCCACGCAGAACTTCGTCGACGAGACCCGGAAGAACGCCTCGCAAGACTCCACGTAAGCCGAGCCCATTCAACGCCGCACCACGACCTCGTGTTACACCTCGTACTGACTGTTGCTGCAGCCCCGGAAAGTGGGACGTCAGCTACTACAAGGAGACGTACGACTTCGCGACCAAGAAGACGGCCGCGCCGGGCGTCTTCGTGTTCCCCTCGGACGAGAAGCTCGCGACGCAGACCGAGGTCGGGAAGAAGTTCCAGGGCTTCATCGGGAACCAGAAAAAGTGGGCCAGCAGCTTCTCGAACGCGTGAGTCCTGTTTTAAACCTTTGCGTTGCTCCCGTGTGTGTGCTTTGTGGCTGACTGAGAGCCCGACAGAATGGAGAAGATGGCGCTGTTTGGCAACAACAAGGGGAACATGGTCGACTGCACCGACTCCATCAGGAAGCTGTAGTGGCGGCTGCATGCATGCTGACAGTTGCTGCTAGATGTGAGAGAGGCCGCCGGACGGACCTCAGGTTGAGGGAGGGCTGGGCTTCTTTGATCACGGTATCCCATGCGGTGTTTTTCTTACGAATTTTATGACCATCACATTCATAGACTACTTTAATGAAGTTCTCAGATAATAACCAACAAGAAATTGTTTCATCGTATCACCATAGCCTCAAAGATTCAATTTCTGAAGTCAAGTCACGAGGCGAGCGCGCTGTATGTATAATGACAGGGCAGTACCATCATATTCAACGTACCCTTGACTGCTTAGAAAGGGCCAAGGTAGAAAAGACGACAACGAGGTAGAAACCACTGTCGAGTCAAGCCATCTCACAGAACCGAAGTCTTGAACGTTACAACAGTTCATTAAGTGTTCATTATACATCTACTCATACATACAACGCTCTCAGAAGACCATGCACAGACGTCCCTTCAACTCCTTCGACAAGTACTGCTCCGCCATCTCGTTCGCCTGCTCGACGCCAAACGTCTTCTCCACGTGCGTCGTGCAGCCGTTCTTGGCGTGCAGCTCGATCATCTCGCGGCTCCTCTCGGGCGTGCAGATGAGCGCCCCGCGGACCGTCTGCTCCTTGAAGTTGAGCGCGAACGGGTCGACCTCGAACGGCCCGTCCGCCGGCAGGCCGACGTCGACGAGCACGCCGCCCTTGCGGAGGAACTGCTGCGCCATCTTGACCAGCGGCCGCGCCTCGGTGTTGATGACCACGCGGTCGACGCCCGGGTTCGTCTCGTAGAAGGACGTCTGCAGCTCCTCGACGGCCTTCTTCTGCTTCTCCTCCGTGTCGATGACGTACGTCTTGTCCGGGCGGAGGTGCGAGGGCACCGAGTTGGCCAGGTCGACGGCCTCCTGCCTGTTGTCGATGGCGATGACCTTGGCGCCCATCGCCTTGGCGTACTGCACGCCCAGGTGTCCCAGCCCGCCGATGCCGATCATCGCGAGCCACTGCCCCGGCTTCGGGTCCGCGGCCGCGAGGGCGCCGTAGACGGTGGCGCCTGCGCAGAACAGCGGCGCGGCCTCAGCCCAGGGGATTGACTCGGGGACGGGGCAGATGACCCTCGCGTCGGCCTTCATGTACTCGGCGAACCCGCCGTCGACTGTGAGCCCGAGCATGCCCGTCAGGTTGTCGCACAGCTGCTTGCCATGGTTACATGAGTTGCAGCGGCCGCAGCAGCCGTAGGTGTTGATGGAGCCGACGCGGTCGCCGACCTTCCAGCCCTTCTTCTCGGCCTCCTCGCTCAGCTTGACGATGGTTCCGACGGGCTCGTGGGACCCGACGAGACCCGGTTTTGCGCCAGCGGAGGCGTAGACGCCTTCTTGCACCTGGAGGTCGGTGTGGCAGTAGCCCGCGGCGGCGATCTTGACGAGGACGTCGTTGGGGCCAAGGTCGGCGGGCACGGGCACGTCTTTTACCTCGTAGCCCTTGTTGAAGTCCTTGATGACGGCGGCGCGCATCTGCTTGGGGATGGTGTCTGGCATTGTGGATGTATGTGTGGCGTGTAAACAAGCTTCTGTGACTTTTCCGGTAACCAATTGAGTTTAGTTGACGATCTTGTTGAGAACCTTGATGTCGAGTACCTCAGGAGAAAAGAGGCCAACAGTTTGGTTACTTATAGGTACTTGCTGGATAGTCGGGCATAATTCCCAACTACCTCGACATGACTTCATCCTCTCATGCCTGACCTTTCGGATGTAGTCGAAGTTCAGATGCGATGGTTCATGAGCGTTCAGAACGCAGGAGTTACGTCAATTTGCCGCTATGGACCTTCAACTCTATGCTGCTGTCATAAAAGCGGGCCAATCGGGCATTTTATGTGGTTCGGAAACAAGTCCATCGACTCGATCGAGAGACACGTGCTGGCTCAATGATGCAGAGTACCGATGTAAGGACTAAGAGCTCCGATCCAAGTTTCAGGATAAAATCACTCTATGAGATTGATCATTGTTGGGTATGTTACTAGAACCGACTATGCTGGCATCATTTGAGGCTTGTGTCTAGATACCAGAACAAGTCTCTCTACTAGGAACAGCTGCTTGCATCCACTTACCTATCGGCAATAGTATGCATTCGGCAATACGATCAGCCTCGCAAAACCTTACTGCCGCTCTGGGGCATAATGGTGAGGCGCGTCTTCATGCTCAACAACGGGTCGAAAGGGGTTGAGATCGAGGTGCGGTCATCAGCTCCACTGAGTGGAACTCCAGCTCGACCCCACGGTTACATCATGTGTTCGCTCATGATGACTTCGGCGTTCCTCGAGCGCATGGCATGATATCTCTGCGTAGACGATCTTCAAGAGAATACTTCTGTGGTGGGTCAATACCTCTCCGATGACAGAAAGTACGAGATTACCAAGATGGCCTTAACTTGATGGCAAGCGGATCACCATCCTTGGACGTCTGTTGCGCCGCTTTTGCCGCCGGAAGTCCGGTCACGGCCCCACCTCCGCCCCGCCACGGTTCCGGACTCACAGTGACCGGACGAGCGACCGCGCACGACCACGGGAATACCTGCTTTGCTCCGCGCCTATCCAGTCGCTTGCAAAGGCGGCTAGCCGGCACATGTTGCACCCACTCATTTCGCATTGTGCGAGAAAATTTGGCAGAAATCTACATGAACCCTGGGTACATGTACTTTTCCCTCCTCTTCGTCTCAGCGTCAGCCACAACCAAAGCCACCTATATGCCCTATTGAACTTGCTACAAAAGTCCAAAACGGCAGAGAACATCCACCGAATCAAAAGAAAAGAGTGCTTAGTTCTGTTCTCCCGGTTGCTTCTCCCACCGCGTCTGTGGCAACTCTGGGCACAGCTCTTGTCTTTGGCTGCGCTGACTATTAGCTCAAGGTCCATCATTTCGTGCATGTCCGCGGGCCAGATCGGCTCAACACGTTTCCCAGAAACGCATGTCAGGGCCTAGAATTCCCTTGGCCTGAACGTGCTTGCCCTCGGACGTGGCGGCTGACGGGGCTGATCGGTGGGAAGGATTCGGGGGCAAAGTCCGCTCAGCAGACTACTTTCTACCGTTGGGGAGGGCGCGCCCATGTCTAATTGCATGAGGCAGTTGAAGAAGCAAGTACAATGGGAAGGAAATCGTCTTGCTAAGCAGCTTACATAACGGGCTTCTTTCCGGCATTGCCTTCGGGTAAGTTCCTCCGTCCGATACGTCTACTGCGTACATACATGCATGCAGCTCGCGAACGCTGGTCCGAAGAGCTCATGCGACGTATGAGTGATGAAGCTTTTGCTGCAGCGGCTAAAGATCAGCTCAGCCTTCGCACAAGGCTTCAGCGTTTCTTTGCATATCTTTCGGACATACCCAGGCAAGCAGGGAATCTGGAATGACGGTCTGCGGTTTAGTATAGAGAGGAACGGATCTTCGAGAATCAGGCCTTTCCGCGCGCCGCCACCTCGAGGGGATCTATCCCTTAATTCTTAGACTAGAAACACCGGGACCTTAGCATGCTCCAAGTCCCAACTCTAATTGCATGTTGGAAGGCGGAATGAGGAGGGGACCGGCCGAAACGCCTTTTGACCGGAGAATGCCGCCTACCGAGCGGAAGCTGAGGTCAGCCGCAGTGGAAAAACGCCATGATGTTATTCTTGGTGTACATGTAACCAGCCACCCGACTCCGGTTGGAAAGGCGGTCCGTCCGAACTCATCAGAACACCGGGAGAAGAGCAGGGCAATGAGGTTTGTGGGCGTCCGCGGGAGGGGCTGGAGGCTGTCGAATGTTCTGTGCACAAGTGCACTAATTCGAGGTCGAGTGCATTAAAGTGTCCGGCCGCGTTGTGCACAGCTCTCCCGCAATGAAGCCTCCCCGCCCAGTCCAGAATGGCCCGAACCCGAACCACGGAGACGGCCGTTCGGTCTTTTCCCCACCTCTTCTTCCCTTGCGGGGGGTTGAGGCGGTTTGGCCCCGGCCAGAACGTTGGGTACTCCGACAACCACACACGGCCCGAGAGTACCTAACGGCAGTTGGAAGAGGGCCTGGAACATGTCGGGAGGAGAAGACGGATCAGAGCAAATGATCTTTGATCAGTCTCAGGCTGACCTTAGTAGCTGAATTGCGTCCTTGCGTGAGCTGAAAGGCCCAGGAAGGCGGATGAGCTCCCTTGCTGTCTTCTGCAAGACATTTTGCAGGTTTCGGGGGGCAACAAGGCTGTCCATCCTCTCGTTGATACTGTACATGGTAGAGACGCAATGCAATTTCAACCCGCAGACAATCTTCGGCCGAGATGGGGAGCCGATGGGGCATGGATCCAGCATGGCCTCTCGCTCTGCTCGTTAAACCTGCATCTCAAACTAGCGCGAAGAGAATGCAAGTCAGCAATGTCCTTCTTTTCTTTCCCGTCCACCAAAATTACCTGACTCAGAGAAAGGATCTGGGCGGTGTGTTCCTGTTTCAATTTACCTTTTCCTTGGCCTACCTTTTAGCCGCCAGCCCTTTTTTTTCCCGCGCTATGGTCCTGTTCCTGCAGGAAAAAGCAAACGGCGCAGCCAGCTAGCGCACGCCGTGGCTGCCTCACCACGAGACCCGTAGATCTTGTGTTCATCCGAGCACTTATGAGAATTGCACTAGTGAGGGAGACTAGGAATTAGAAGGAAGAATGCATGTTCGCAGCAGCAGCCGGGGGGAAAGAATAGCACACGGAAGGGGGGGACGGCGTCGTTTGAGATGCTTAGCTCCCTTGGTCAGGCTTATTACGCATAATATCGGTACTACACGTGTGATGGGCTCTCAAGCTGCCAGCCCAGGATGATCCGGGGTAAATCAGGGGAGCTAGTCGGAGCAGGAATTGAGGGTCATGGCGAACGAGGCAATTATCACACTGCCGGGGGAAAAAGAAAGATTTGGCATGAGAGCCCGGACGTGAACGTTGGATATATAAACTCGAGCTTCCCGACTGACACTGTCAATCTTGAATACTTGCCAGACAGCAACTCAAAAGCAGCAGCCAGCCTCCTACTAATCTTCTTTAGCTCTCTCTTCTCTCTGTGTCTACTTTCGTTCAACAACATTCGCTTCCAGCATCCCATAATTTTTGAACACTCGCTCAAATAATCTTTCAACCTTAATCACCGTCACCATGAAGTTCTTCGCCCCTGCCGCCCTCCTCTTCGCCGCCGGCGCCATGGCCTCGCCCACCGCTTCCGAGCTCTGCGCCCGCGAGCTCAGCACCGTCAACACCATCATGACCACCGTCCTCGAGGGCATCAAGAACCTCGACGGCTCCATCTCCGCCTACAAGGGCGGCCCCGGCAAGGAGCTCGAGGACGCCTCCACCAAGATGCTCACCATCATCCGCACCGCCACCAACAACGCCGCCGCCATGACCCCGCTCACCATGGACGAGGCCATTGCCTTCCAGCCCCTGTCCGACCAGCTCAACGCCGCCGGTGACAAGCTCCTCACCGACCTCGAGGCCAAGGTCGACCTCTTCGCCAAGAGCAAGATCTGCGAGACCACCCTCAGCTGGGTTGCCCAAGTCGGTGCGTACTTTCCAACCTTTAGCACTCATAAAGAACTATTTACTGACTGAACATCCCAGGCGGCAACGTCAACACCCTCATGACCACCATCTCCACCAAGTTCCCCGCCGGCGGCAAGGGCGGTGACGAGATCGCTCACTTCAACAAGATCTTCGCCACCATGCAGGACAAGCTGGCCGCCTGCTCCGGCGGCGGCTCCCCCTCCAAGGGCCCCGGCGCCGCCAGCAACGGCACCTCCCCCGACGCCGGCAGCAAGCCCGATGCCGGCAAGCCCTCCGCCAACCCCACCAACAAGGACTCCAACCCCTCCAAGCCCACCTCGGCCGTCAAGCCCGTCGTCACCGCCGGCGCTGCCATGATGACCGTCTCCGGCGCCGGCCTGTTCGCCGCCTTCGCCGCTCTCCTCCTCTAAACGGTCCTGGGCTCTGCGAGACCGCGACTTACTAAGATGACGAGATAACGACAGAACTGGGATGGCACATTTGCACATACTTTGTACAAAACAAAAACACAAAACAAATGGTTCACTGAGGGTTACGGAGCAAGGGATAGGGGATAGGGGGTTGCCTGCACATTTCGGTCGCGCGCCTCGATGAAGTCGACGAACTGGACATTTCACGACGGATGAGAAGCGGGACGTTCTTTTTCTGCAGATAATGTGTAGTCATCGCGACACGTAGATAACGACTTAAATTGAATAGCATATATTCGCTAGTTTCCTGATCCCATTCTGACTCCCATGGCAATTCGCATTTCGACTCCTTGCCCTGCGTATTTGATCATGCAAACCTTGCTTGTCCATATTTCCCGATGCATGCAAGGGGTTCGGTAGTGAGTTTCGAAATGACAGCTGGAACCACATGAGAAAAGAAAGGAAGGCCAGATTAAGGCGGTCAGTTGTCATGATGAGGCCACGCAGACCAACTACTGAGCGACATTCTGTTCGTTTACCTTGCGACACTGTCTTGCTCTGGCTTATGTTCCAGTTGACGATACTGCCGTGTCACTTACAAATGCTTGAGTCCTGCGCGACATCTTGATGAGTTCTAACTGGCAAGGCTGTCACAAGAACGGCCCAGTTCCCGCGTTGGAAATTTTCAAGACATGCCGCTTTTGCTTATGATGTGGCGTATAGGCTTGCTTCATGCAGTGTTCATGCAGTGGAACACTGATGCAGCTTGCGGCCGTTGGCCCCCAAACCCCATCTCGCAAGTCAGTTCGGCATCAATGTTCTTTCTTTTGAGACGTTTCTGCTGGCTGTAACAGGAATCGACAACCAGAAATGGACCAATCTGCAGTTTCCTCGGAGTGTTTATTATGCAGTAATTTGAGCCTGCTCAGCAGAGACTTTATTTAATCTGCTTGCATGTGGAAGAGTCAATTGGCCCATCGTGTGTTCGAACAGACTCCTAGAAACATGGACGAGTTCGTGACTCAGCCTAATTGCTCTCCGCGCGTGTCTCATCTTGATAACCGCGCCACGTTGCCTAACCACCTTTGCGAAATTCATGCCAATGTGTCATTTCAAATCCCAAAACCTCTCAAATAAGCATGCTGTTGATACACGGGAAAAGACCACCCAATCTCTCTTCCCAAACTCTTAGATACAAATGTTTCACTCCGCCGCGTTGCTGGCGCAGGTCCACGGCCTCGCGGTCGAGTTCGTGTTGGCAATGGCCTCGATCGAGACCCAGAGGCCGAGCACGCACAGCAGGACGCCGACCAGCAGGAGCACCGACGTGCAGACGAAGCGCGTCGTCTGCTTCCAGTCGGAGAACCAGTTCCCGTAGTGCATCCAGAGCCAGAAGATCCCCGGCAGCCCGTACGAGAACCAGCTCGCGAAGGCGGCGCCCATGAGGCCCAGGAGGTTGTTAAACACCGGGATGGACTCGGAGATGACCATGCCGATACCCCAGATGCCGAACGTAAGGAGTAGCCAGCAGATAGTCGACAGGCGCGTCCGGCGCACGACGTGCTTGGTCTTGCCGAAGATGCGCACGAAGATGTACTGCGACGCGACGTGGGCGTAGATGACGGCCGCAATGGCGATCGTGGGGATCGCGACGCCCCAAATGGCTTTCCTGACGACGGCGCTGCCGGCTGCCGACAGCGCGGGCGAGGGAACGTCAGGACCAACGTACACGTAGATGACCACCGCCGAGATGATGTAGAGGGTGGTATCGGTGATTTGAAGGAAGGCCAGAGCCTTCGGCCAGTCGTCCGGATTCTTGAACTCCGCGATCACGCTGAAGAAGATGGAATGGCTCGCTAAGGGACGCGGCAGATTAGACGACTGCGAGGCTGGATGCGGTTCTGGCAGACTTACAAAAAGCACCAGCGATGTTGGTGATTGCGAGGAAGGCCGGGGAGAATCCGATGGCACGGAAGATGTCGATGGACTGGTTTCCAATCGGCTTCTCAATGCCCACGGCGATGACGGTGATGAGCACGGCCACGACGATGGAGACGAAGGCTTCGCAGATGTCAGCACGGATATCTCAGATTACTTTCCAAACCAGCCAAAACTCACATGCCGCCGACATCCAGCTGGTGTACTTCAGCGTCCTAGGCACGTTGAACACCCAGAAGAAGATCATGCCCACGGCCGCCCACACGACGGTGCACGTCGCGCTGTTGGTCAGCGTGTTCATGCAAATCGTCCACATGAGGATGTGCCCGCCCATCAGGAACACCTGCAGCGTCGTCTGGGCCCAGCCGAAGAGCTCGCGGAAGAAGCCGCCCATGCCGATCGGCCTCCCGATCAGCTCGACGGCGTCGCCGAAGTTCTGGACGAAGGGGTACTGCTTCCTGAAGTCGGCGAGCAGCAGGCCCGAGTAGGTGGCCAGCGCGCTCATGAAGCAGATCAGGATCACGCCCGGCACGAGGCCGACGGTGGCCAGGACCGACGGGAGCGACAGGATGCCCAGCGATACGGTCTCCGCGACGAGGACGATGCCTCCTTGACTGCGGCGAGGGAAGGTCAGGGTTATGCTCGCCTTAGGAAGGGGATGAATGCTCGAGGCTGGTGGACTCACAGCCAGTGAAGCGTCTTGAAGTTGATCAGCTCCGCGTCGTCATTGTCCGTGACGCCGCCGAGGTTGCTGGACGAGGGGAACGCGGGCGGCTGGTCCTTGGCCTGGACCTCCTTGGAGGCAAGCTGCTCCTGGTTCTCCGGGTCGGCCGGCGCCCTCGCAACTTCCGACTGTTTTCCCATCCTGAATGTCTCTGATGAGAAGAGATCGGTTTGGACAGAGTGTGAGATGGTGATGTGAAGCTGGGGAAGTCGGGACTCAATTGGGATCTCTCAGGGTTCGATCTCGTGGGACGGGGGGAGGAGGAGGTGGTGGAACCGGTTCGCGGCTCGGTGGAGCGTCCGAGGAGGATCGGGCAGGCAATTCGAGATGCAGGCCAGGCCGAGAACGAGCGGTGGAGAAACCGAATCGGCTTCTTGCATGCAAACCAAGAGATTTAACTTTGTGAGGGGCCCCGGATTCGTGTTGGGTATCTTCGGCATGTGGTTTGTTGACGGGCGAAAACGAGGGGGAATACATTTAAGAGAGAAGATGTCCATCATCCCATCCACCCTCATCTCGCTCTCTCCCCCATTGACTCATACTCTTTCGTTGCCGGCCGGGCCATCCCGCGCCACTCTCGAGGCAAAAAAGACAGGGAAAGCTCAAGTCCATTTTTCCTGACACAAACGACGATGGAGAACTCGAGGAAGAGGTGTTACTCCAAATGGAACCTCCGCTTAGGAAATAATCGGCGCGCGGGCGAAAACTCAGCAGTTCTTGTTACGTCTTTCTATCCACTTTTGTGGTCCCCGGGAGGCTCACGCCCCTTTTAGCTCGACATAAACGTCACGCCTGGAAATTTTCTGTCTGGTCATTTTGTCTTTCGTGGCGTGAGAAACCTGGCTGCGGAGTTGCTGTTTCTCGCAGCTGCGTGCTCTACACGGAGGGGTGATTTAGAGTAGTTAGCTGACTGATATGAGGTTGCGAAGTCTGGATGACACCAGCAGGTGTGGTGAGATTTTTGCTTGAGCCTCGTCGCGAGTCAGGGGTCTACACTACTTTATCGCAACGTCCAGTGGTCTCCTGACTCATCAGGGCATGTTCTCTAGGGGTATTAGGCTTACATCAGAGATACTACCATTCGCTCATTTAATTAGACCCCTCTTCAGCTGCTGACAATAGGGCGCTCTTCTACCCGGCAGCGTTCCATTGAAAACGTCAACCGCGCCCATCAGCGCCCTCGGCAGCTGCGCTGTCAATTGCCGATATTTGGTAATGGCGGTTCGCTTGTTTGCCCATGGGAGAATGCATGCCGAAACCCCGCGCACAAGTTTCAAGGCATCCGTGCACTTTGGGGAAGTCTCAGGATTCGCTGGACGTTTTCACGAGCTTACGGGTCCTTGGGGTTTTGGTGGTGGATTCCAGGGAGAGGATGATCTACAACCGGAAACATTTCGTTAGATAATGGTCTGGCACAAATGCATGCAAGTGAACACGTCTGCTTCTGCCGGACTTCTCTCCGACTCATTATTTTGTGACTGGAGTACGCATAATGAGTCGAGTGGATGCATATATGTCCGTGGTGGGTTCCAAGCTTTTAGATGCGGGATAAGCATAACTGAGTTGTGATTGCGATGCTTCAAAACGGGGAAGGAAGTTTCTGAGCCTCGAGTCGGTAGGCTTCAAACCTGGCATCTCAGATCAACCAACACGGCCTTTAATTGCTTCGTTTGATCGTTGTTAGCAACTTTTTATTAGCACATTGGGGACCCTACTGAGTTGGCAGAAGAGCTCTGTGCAGATCTTCATTGAGACGAAACAGCAAAAGAGATTCAACATTACCCCAGTTCAATCTGCCGTTGGTAAAACTCACCGCCAGGAGTTCTGGACTTTCCCTCCTGCCTGGCCTGGTGGGAAGGGCTTCAACTAGCACAACGACGATGAGTGTAATTCCTGACTTTTGACTCGCGACTATATTAACGGGCTCTCAGTTCAGCAACATAAGCCCAGAACTTGTTACTTACAATCCCTTACCATGCAGAGCAACAGAGTCGAAATGCTCCCTTATCACGTCAAAGATCTCGATGGCATTGTTCTTCAACGCCCACACAAGCGGCGTCGTCTCGATGCTTCCAAGATCCGATGTATGTTTGGCGGTCTCCTCAGCAACCCTCTGCATTCGAAACCCCCACTTGTCGCATAGCAGTTGGCCATTAACGGAGCGCCTCTGGATGACCCTCGAATCGACATCGACGAGTGCGCCGCGCGAGATGAGCTCCCAGGCCAGGAGCGCAGCCTCCGCCGTCCATTCCGGGGTCTGCGACCATCCGAAGCTGAGAGGATACGTCGCCAGTGCGTGCAGCGGCGTCCATCCCTCGTCCGTGACGACACTGGCGTCGGCGCCTCGCTGGAGGAGGAGGTTCGCAGAGCTGTAACTGGCGTCCCTGTGCTTCACGTTGGTCGGCGCCAGGGCACACATCAGCGGCGTCCACCCGTTTCTGTTGGCCGAGTTGACATCAGCGCCAAGGTCGAGGAGCAGCTCGATGATGTCAGCCTTCCCTCCCGCCGCAGCATAGTGTAAGACGGACTCGCCGAAAGAGTTCTCGACGCGAATGGCGGCGTCCCGGTCCCCGCAGCGCTCGAGACACAATTGGAACTGCTCGAGGGTCCCGGTCTTTGCCGCAGTGTGTAAGGGCGTCTCTCCGTTCTCGTCCCCGATTTCAGTCGACGCGCCGTGCTGGAGAAGCCGCGTCAGGACTGAGTTCGGCACCGGAAACCCTTCCCCTCGGAGCGCAAAGTGGAGGGCCGTTTTGCCGTCGGGGCCTTGACGATTCGGGTCCGCGCCCTTCTCCAGCAACGCTCTCGCGCCGCCGATGCAGTGGTTCGTCTGCGATGCGACTTGAAGCAGAGGCCTCTGCAAGAAGCGGCTCTGCCCATTCACGTCGGCGCCTGCGTCGGCCAGCAAGCACACGACCCGTTCTTGTTGCACGTCGTCGCCGGGCGTGTTTATCGGTCTGGTTTCCGCCTCTGGGAGAATCATTTTGTTCATCGCCGCCATCCCCATGGCCTCTTGGATGGCTTCGTGCTGGTACCGGACCCTGGCGAGCAGCAGGGCGACCACGTCGTCGCACCACGCCGACGCCGCGTCGCTCAACGCGCGGCACTTCTCGTCTTCTCCCCAGCCGTCCCATACGTCGAGGAAAAACTCCACCAACTCCGCATGACCGTTCCTGGCAGCGACCTGAAGACAGCTCAGATGGCTAGGCCGCCTGCGGGTCGGGAAGAACCGCCCATCAGGTCCGACGGTCTCCCAGAGAAGGCGGACTATCTCGAGACTGCCGTGCTGCGACGCGGCCAAGATAGGTGTGAAGTTGGGGTCGGACGTCTCCTGCGACTTCGGATCCACGCCGGCCTCGAGTATCATCCGCACGGCGACGTCGTCGAGCTTCCAGATGGCGCGGTGCAGGGCGAAGGCGATGTGGTTGTCGGGGTCGGTCGCGGGGCTCCAGAGCGGCAGGATCGTGGCCAGGTATTTCCTGTCGCTATGCACGAGGTAGGGTTCTACCGCCATTATGAAGTCCGGCGGTTGGCCGCTTGAACGGTCCATGTACTCAGTTGTGTAAGTGGGTTTCTGCGGCGGCATGTTGTTGAAGGTAAGGTGTCTGAAGAGCCATTTTTCCAAGTGGTAGTTGGGTTGTTGGTCTTGATAAATGCCGATCACACCCCTGCTGATATTTGGCCTCACCTCGGTGGCCTCGCGCTCGATTGAGACTAAGGCATTCATGGATCTCTACGTACCGTCAGGTGTATCTAAGGTCACACAGAGAAGCGACCCGGCCTTGTGATATACTCCAGTAGCTTGAGAAAGTCTTCGAAACGGAGAATTGACCGCAATTACTGTGGTGTTCGAAGGTAGGAACCGTACATAGTCCATCATCTTCTCAATTTGGTGGCATCGCAAATCCTTTACTTGACCAATCAAGTAGTCTATTTGCCAAACGAGTGAGACAACGATGCACCCTCAAGAGTTCCTCCTGGCTGTTGTAGAAGTTGCATTAAAGATTAAATCATTCATAGAGACTCGGGGGTCGTTGCTTCAAACTTCCAGGTACCGAATGCGTTATACACATCTTGCACTGAACCTTTTCGCGAACCTGGCGACGATTTCAGTCTGTATCGATAGTTGTAGGCTATTGCAAAATGGCAATTCCAGAGAGGTGACTGGTGGACATCACAATCTCTGGGTGGGGTTCAGTGAGAGCCAGCGACATCAACGCCGTATGCGTCTCCCAAGCTTGGGTCAAGTCTCTGGAATAAACTCAAGGACACCGATAGCGATGACAGATGAACTTCATGGTTGACGCAAAACCTTCACTCGAGCTCCTGTCAATGTCGAGAGATACCATCAAGCTGCACAAAGCACTGAAGTCTCAGCCCACACAAATGGGCTTCCCCATATCATACAGGACAACGCAGCAGATCCTCAAGATCCAACCGATTGCCGTTACGGCGGCAATCAACTCTCTTGCCAATAGTTCTGAGAGGCTTCACTTATTCATTTTCAGTTGAGCGTCACAAGACCTGTAGGAATCGTCGAACATTGAAGGACCTCTGGGCCGGGACCATCAACGCGATTACTTGCACCATTACTTATCTCAGGGCGACCATCCACGTATCAAATTCCACAAGAAATGGGACACCATGTACCCAAGCAAGATATGTCCACTAAATCCTACGAGATTTCGGCCTTCCGGGAAGCTTTGTTCCCACGAGGACGTCGTATGAACGCGCCTTCTACAAGTTTGATGTTCACGGCTTGCTGCGAGCACGAGATCTTTTAGACTGCAACAGCGATCCAGAAAACTTCAAAAAGTGCGGTACGTGCTTAATAATGGGCAAAGGAGCTCATAAGACCGCCCTTTCATCTGCCGCTCGGGGTGCTTGAGAAGACGTTAGACGCCTCAGCCGACATGAACCACGGGACCTGCCCAGTCTCTCGGCATATTTATGTGTGCGTCGGGCAGAGGGACAGCTGTTCAATACTGGATGTTTCATGGGGTTGAGCTGGGTGTCATGTATGCCGCTCGATAGTCGGGGCATTGCCTAGGTAAGTGTTGCCCAGGAGCTTTATCTAGAAAGGGCAACTTCAAAGTACCGCGCCTACCAAAGCAGGAGTGTTTTGACTGGTTTCCGGCAAGACTTCGTTCGTCGGTATTGTCGAAGTCAAGCTCGAATCTGTTTTCAACAACTAGCTCCCTAGTAAAGCCCGAGGCATTCGAGTAAGCCTTTTCGTACAATCCAGGAACGTTTCAGGGACAGCATTTGCAATCAATAAAGCAGGTCGCGGAACTTACAGACAACCGGACTGCAATCGAAGACCCTGGAAGAAACGCATGTCGATCGAATGATAGGGCAAGTGAACAAGCTTTGCGCTTTGGGTAGAACCCAACCACGGGTCGCTTCGCTACTGATTCCGGACATGTTATACTCGCCATCGCCGACGAGATTATCCAGCGTGAAGGTATTGCTTGGCAGATCATCGCAGCAAAAGGGCATTTGGGAACCAGTTCGAATGCTTCCGGATTAAGGCGCGGTTCCTTGAGGTCAACATCCTCGAAGGATTCAAATCTGGGGACTCATTGTTCGAAAGATCTCTCCTGGTTGGGTAGTCGCAAGGTCGACGATATGAGGGACGGCGGAGAACAGGAAATTGTTCCGGAAAAAAGATTCGAGTAGATGAATGCCGGAGATGAGGCAGTTTTCAGCCTCGCAACAGACCGCCAAAGACTGAGACGACGGAAATGTTTGTCCCAAGCTATTCAAACAGACAACGAGGCAGGTGTCAATAGCTAATATCAGGGGGACTGCCTTCGGGCTTGGTTTGACGCCATGGGCCCTTAGTATCGTACTTTGGGCGCGAATATGGCACTTGGTCGACAAAAAGCAGTATTGATAGCCCTCGAGTTGCTCCGGCCAAGTCGGCATGATCTGTTGTCTCCCGAGCCGTGGTTGGCGCGGAGTGATGACGCTCAGGGTCCACAGAAAGGCGAGAGCAGTTGTAATGGATGGCGAAGATTGCTGACGTGTTGAGCACTCGACGCTGCCATCCCCATCCGATAGTCGTCCAGCCACGGCGGAGACGTCACGGACCCGCAGGCCTATGAGATTCTGTCGCCTCAGACAATGAGGCCAACTGATAACGATACCATTCTTTTCCAGGATATTTCAGAACTGCCGATTTCGAAGAGGCCGATAACAAGTTTCAAGCTGAGACTGCGAGGTATGATTAACCATCATCGCCCTTCGCCGCTTCAGATCCGTTGGGGAGTCGCTCATGCAAGCCGTTACGTTGGTGATGATGTACGCTTCACTCGAAACCGACAGAGGTCCAAAAATAAAAAGCTGCGGAGAAGTTCCACAGAGGGCGTGTAAACAGGGCTGAGCATCTCTTCTAAGTACTGGGATTTCTCGCCCTGTTATCATGCAGGCCAACTGGCCGTGTCTTCGCCTCCATGTCTGCATGTGCGCCACGCAGCCCTCCGCCAAGCCGTCGCTCCAGGTGATAGGCATTCCAGACCTGCGGCATATCTCCTACGAGGCGTATCTGCTGTGTGATTCGAGCACGCAATCGCAGAGCGCGGGCGATGTCGAGTATCTGGTTCTCATGATCGACATTCACACGCATCAGATCGAAACCGGCCGCCGTTTTGAAGAGCCCGTCGAAAGTAACGGAAGGCAGTCATATCTTGGCCGTGGGCATGTGTACCGCGCGCACGTCCGGTGCCACCCAAGTCCAAGTCGGCATCTTCTCGTACCCTGACACCGGGCCTTGTTGCCCCTGTCTTGTTGCTCTCAAGACTCGAGAGAATATTATGGAATAGACAAGGCAATAAGGGAGGGCCGATGGGATGGCTCACTCCCCGCGTCTCTCGGGGCTGTTCGGGATCAAAGTCTTGACACGCACATCAGAAGACGGAGTATCGGGTCGTCCACCACATGCGTGTGATTGTCTCTGCCCACCAGCCCCGTGCCATGACGTCTCGCATATTGATATTAACGACAACACAACACTATCAGCAGTGGTTTTCGAGATCAGTCTCCCAGGTGGTTCGAGTTCCTATCCGATGATGCCGGATAGTGCACCCTTTGAGAAGCAGAAGGCAGAAAAGAGATGCCAGAGGACGGAATATATCGACCGAAGCCTCCGCCGTCAGCACAACCCGCGACATAACAGGTCGTATTCACCAGGCTGGCCGGGTCAATGTCCCAGCGAAAAGGTGAGAGAGAGAAACAAAAGAAAATGACAAAAAGGACGACGACGCAAGAGTAACCTGACTTTGCGAGCCGCCAAGCGCGCACACCCAAGAAGCGCCGAGCGCCGGGTGGCTCCAACGTCAGCCAACAACCCCTGCCAGCCAAGCGGTCCCAAGCGGTCCCAAGAGCACACCAAGAGCGCAGGGCGCCACTCAGGACGTCGGACCAAGACAATCCTTCCTTGGCCGGGCTCAGCGGTGGTCGTCACAAACGGCAGACGTTCGCACCGGCTGGCGCGACTGTCCCCCGCCGCCGCCCTCCCTCCGCTTGGCCTTCCGCTTGGCTCCGCTTGGCGCCGAGGATGCGGTGACACCGCCGCGAATTACGGGCCCCTCCGCCGAGAGCGACGCTCGCGAATGGGAGCCCCTCCATTCCGCTGTCCGCTTCCACCAGGAGAGCCCCCAAGACTCGAGAGACCTGCACCCCCTGTCACGCCAGGACGCCGAGTCACTCTGTTAAGACACTAATATTCTTGTCCGTAATTCGCCATGCCTGGGCATTCCACTCTATTACTCTCGGCAGGTTTGGCTGTGTTTGCCCCCCCCTGGAATCGTCCCCCCTTCAACTAAGTCGTCCAATTTCCTGTTTACCCGTCCGCCGCCGTCAGTTTCCAGTACTCGAGGGTGTCCCATGCTTCCCGCTGTGTCGTGGAGGGCGGCTGTTTTTCGTCCTGTCTTTTTCCCTCTCCGCCGCCAGTCGAAAAAGTCTTGGCATTTCCGGGGAAAAATTCAACGACTTCACATCCGGACATCACCAAAAGCGGACGGAGCCTCTTCGGAAACCATCATCCAGTAACTTTCAATATTCTGACATTTCCATTACATCTCTTGGTCTCACGGAAATGCTCGCTATGGCCAAGCTGCTTGGCTTGACATAAGAATCTGTCATACAGCCCCGAGCAGAACAAGAGAATCTGCTCGTCTCCGCAATCTCACATAGAAGACGGGGTCGTCCAAGAGATCACCGCCTGCCGCTCCAACCAGTGGCATCTGAAGTACGAGCTGTCACGGACCCTCACCTCCACGGGAGGAAGGGCTGAGGGCCACTGGGCCGAGGGCGCGATGATAGATGCCAACCTCGCAGACCCCGGGCCTCCTATCATCGGCCGTGGCCATGCGCTGGCCGCGGGTTCTCCCCCTCTGCTTTTCCAGTCCAGCCCTCTGGGTTTCAAATTCTTCAAGATCCACTTACATACGGATGAGCAGGGTAGGGGGAGAAGACGCGTCCGAAGGCGGTCCCCTTCCCACCACCCCCACGGATACTGCGTCCCGCCAGAAAACACCAGCGATGGCAAGCGCCTCGCCGACAAGACTCGCCTCGGGTAAGACATTCCACGGCCAAGTGGCCGAGGATTGACCAGAAGCCTGGAAGATCCAACAGAAGACTCGTCAGCGAAGACGTTTCGCCAGGCGGACGTTGCATCTTGGGACGCATCAGACACTGCCGCCCTTGGCCACCCTTTCTCCTCCTTTTTCCGATGGCAGAGACACTCGGGTCCCCTAGCCGCCGTTTCCTCGATACCATCCTCTCACACGAAACTCCCCTCAGCATCCCGTCCTTCCCCCAGGCAAAGCCAAAACGCGAGGGCCTATTAGTCCTCTATCAGGATCTACGAGGGGGCTTGCAACCTGGCCCTGAATCAGAAGCGTTTTGATCCATCATATCCCCGATTTCCATAAAAAACTACAGACAAGAATCCACCCCCAACTGGGCGATGCGCGATCTGCGGCCAAGACGCCCCCTTCTGGTCCGTGGCCATGTACGTCCCCGGTAAACACACCACCGTTAAATAGACCGACTCTCGGCATCGGGGTGGGAGGGGAGACGCAGCAGGAAGGAATCACTTGCCCTTTCCACCAGACCATTTATCCATCAGCAGCGCTGGGGTATTACCGGGTGACCGTCATACCACAAGACAGCATACGGATAGAGGGGGACCCTTTACTCTGTCGTCCTTCCCTTCCAGTCGTCGTCATTTTCAAGTTTCCGCTTTCTGACTTCATCGCTTCTTTTGCGGGATTTTCCCTCACTTTGCCTCTAGACGTTTCTTTGCCTAATAGATCTGTTTCCATCTTTTTTGTTGTTCCTTCGCGCGGACTGGGGGTCCTGGTCTGATATATCTCTTGTTCATTTTCCCTTCCCTCTACTCACTTTCCTGCTCCCTTTTTTTCTCTCTTTCCCCAGACATTCCATGCAAACATCGTATGAGCAGTAACTAAAGAGACTCCTTTGCCCCCCTTACCTCCCAAGCCCTTGCCGGCCAAGGCAGCCTCCCTCGTCACACACACTTCACACACGCACCACCCGCCTCTGGGCACACGGACGAAGATCCTATCAAAACCAACTGATAGACCTTGGAGGTGAAGCCACAATCGAAAGGAGCCAAGATGCCTACTCTCGATCCCAGCGAACTGAATGTTGTGCTTGCCGTCTTCGGTGGGTAAACACCCCTCCCGGGTCTTGGGTGACCGTTTGACTCTGACTAATCGGTTGTCTCTTCCCATCTGCAGGAGGATTCATCATCTTGTATGGAATTCTGTCCGTGAAGATTAAGAATGTGTGGTACCTGGGCGAGGCCTGTAAGTTGTTCCCCGGACGATGTCCCCCGCCCCTGACGATCTCTACCTTTCCCCTGGGAGAGGAGCAGACCACCACCGCATCCCGACATGCAGCTTCGCGTTTGACAAGTCAGATGGACTGATCTTTTTCCTTCGTTGCTTTTTCGTGTAGTACCGGCCGTCGTTTTGGGCATATGCCTTGGTCCGTTAGCGGCCAAGTTCCTTGATAGCGAGCGATGGGGGTCGGCCGTGGAGGGCCAAACAAACGACATCACTCTCGTGCGTATAGCCTCGCCGACAGGTCCCCCGCGTCTGATGTTGGGGACCTACGGGACCATTGGCTAGTGTGCTGACAGGTGCCTTTTCTTTCTTGACAGGGCCTCATGAGAGTGATGATCGGTATCCAGCTGGTCATGGCCGGCTACCAGCTGCCGGCCAAGTACCAGAAGACGAGGTGGAGGGACATGCTCGTGCTCATGATTCCCATCATGACCCTCATGTGGCTGGCTACCACCATCTGCATCCTCGCCACCATCCCGAAGCTCAGCCTGCTGGCCGCCATGGTCGTCGCGTCGTGCGTCACGTCGACCGACCCCGTCCTGTCGCAGGCCGTCGCCAAGGGCCCCTTCTCCGACAAGTTCGTCCGCCGCTCCCTCCGAGAGATCATCAGTAGCGAGGCGGGAGCCAACGACGGCTTCGGGTTCCCGTTCCTGATGCTCGCGACGTACCTCATGCGTCACGCCGAGGGCTCCGAGGCCTTCCACTCCGGCGACTCGACCCTGCACGCCGTCACCCGGGCCCTCGTGCCCCGGGCCGGAGACGTCGCCCGCCAAGGCGGTGGCGTCGGCATCGCGCTGCAGAACTGGTTCCTCGAGACGTGGCTGTACTTTGTCTTGATGAGCATCGCCTACGGCGTCGTTGTCGGCACTCTTATCCGCTTCGCCTTGAAGTACTCCGTCAGAAAGTGAGTCGGCCGAGACAGGTCTCATGCGAAGCCACGACTAACGGCATTCCAGGAAGTGGATTGACTCTGAGAGCTACGTCCTCGTGCCAACCGCCATCGGTGTAAGTACTACGCCAAGGTCTCGAAACGGACACGTGTCTGACAATTTCACAGCTCTTCATGATGGGCACATCGGGCGCCATCGGCACCGACGATCTGCTCTCGTGCTTCGTTGCCGGCAGCGCACTCAACTGGGACGGCGAGTACCTGGCCGAAGCCCAGAAGCGACACGACGAGGTCAACGCCAGCATCGACGTCCTCCTCAACTACGGCGGCTTCATCTACCTCGGCACCATCATCCCCTGGAGCGAGTTCAGCTCCGACATCACCGGCATCAGCCCCGGCCGGCTCTTCGGCCTCGGCTTCCTCGTCCTCGCCTTCCGCCGCATCCCCGCCGTCCTCCTCACCTACAAGCTCATGCCCGGCACCATCAAGGACTGGAAGGAGGCCCTCTTCATGGGCTACTTCGGCCCCATCGGCGTCGGCGCCGCCTTCTACGTCGAGCACGCCCGCCACCTCTTCCCCAAGGTCATCGAGGCCGAGGCCGTCGGCGACACCGAGGTCGCCGACCTCCTCCGCGCCATCGGCCCCGTCGTCTACTGGCTCGCGCTCTTCTCCATCATCGTCCACGGCCTCTCGATCCCCGTGCTGAGCGTCATCTACAAGCTCACGGGCGTCCAGCCGATCCAGGAGGACGCGGTGCAGCTCCGCCGGCGCTCCGTCCGCGCCCCGCCGCCGCCTAACGCCATCGAGGCCGACCGCGACACCTTCATCGCCTTCAACCGCTTCTCCCGCCCCAACCTCTCGAGCGAGTCGCTCACCCACGTCGGCGACGACGACGAGTCCACGACCGTCTCCGACGACAAGGTGCGCTTCCCGCGCGACCTCGAGGCCGGGCTGCGCAGGGCCAAGCAGAACGCCCAGCTCGCGCCGAGGCGGAGCTTCAACGTGCCGCGCCTCATACCCCCGCGCAGCCTGAGCCGGCCGCGGACGAGCGCCAGCCAGGTCCAGTGGGACCAGCAGCCCTCGCCGCAAACGCAGCTATCGCAGTACCAACTGCAACCGCACGTCACGCGGGATTGATAGCTGAGAATTTCTTCGTTTTGAATCTTACAAAGGGGAAAGAAAGCGTGATTTGGCGAATCGTGGATGAAATTTGCAGGAAAAGGGGGCGAAGATATAACCCTTCGCCCCCTGATTTTCCTGGGGTTGAGTTGTTTAACGCCGGATACCCCCCAATGCTCGCCGCAACGAAATGTCGTGCGACAGCAACGAGTTTTTGTTTTAACTCGTGTGTGTGATTTAGGTCTCTGGTAAGGGACTCGGAGAGAGAGAAGAACTTCAACATAGTTATGATGATACGTCTCTTTACTGTTACAGTCATTACCGGTCGTGGACCGCAACGTCGCTCGTTTCGAGATAACATAGAGTGTCGGGAAGCCCGGATTGTCAGAGCCTGGAATGCCGCAATCAGGGTCAGTAGTCGTTAAGAAACAATAGACCAAAGATACATTGATAGAAATGCTGGCATCCGAAGAAGGCGTGATGAATGCAGCTAATGAAGAGACCATCGCTGGGACGAGACAGGCTATGGGCCATCGCTAAGAACACATAGGCCAAAACAGGAGTTTCCGTCACTACTACACTGTAGGAAGATCATCGCAGACCGCCGGGATATAGGCAGTACCCCATCAATACGCACGGCCGCTCTAGGCACCAATACTCGCCGGAAGGGCCGAACCGATCGGTGTACACACGGGCCCCCACCCCGGCCCCGGCGGCCGAAAAGATCAACGTCACGTCCGCAGCGTCGGCGAGCCAGTACATCTAACTACCTTATCGGCCGCAAGACTAAACAGACAGGCTAAATAGAGCTCGGGAAAGCAGTAAACGCTAATGACCTTCTTTTCAGCTTAGTGCCGACACCCCAGGTTCTGGAGCTCTTCATTAGCTCGCTTGAGTTGCCTGTTTCTTCAAACCACTGCTGACGACATGGGGGTGTTGATGCACTACTGACGATACGGCCTCTTCCTGCCAAGCACTCATTGCTGACGACATGATTCCTATGCCACCTTCTAGAAAGGGTTTAAGACCACAGAAGCGAGCGGGGCGAGGCATTTAAAGCCTCCTGCTGATAAGAAGATGATGTATCCTTCCCCGAAGCGCTCTGCTCCCAGAGTTTCTGAGAGATCAAAATTTTAAGAGACACGATGAGGCTCACAATCCTGTCGCTCCTCGCGTCGGCAACGGCGTCTGTCGCAAAAGCCAGCAATAATTCGCATTCGAATAGCCTCACCGTTGAGACAACATCTGGCGCCTTTACAGGACTGATCGACCCAGAAGCGCCCAACACGCGTCAATGGCGGTCCATCCCCTTCGCAGAACCTCCCGTCGGGTCCCGTCGCTGGCTCCCTCCCGCGAAGCTGCAGCCCTCGGACAAACACGCCTACGCGACCAAGTTCCCGCCGTCGTGCCCGCAGTTCGTGTCGTCGCTCGAGAACCTGTGGAGCCTGCCCCTGACCAAAGGCAACCTGATCTATAACGGCGCGCAGAATGACACGTCAGGTCTGATAGGCGAAGCAACCTCCGAAGACTGCCTCTACCTCGCCGTCTGGGCGCCCACGACCCCGCCGCCCAAGGACGGCTTCCCGGTGCTATTCTTCATGACGGGCGGCGGCTTCGTCATGGGCGGCATCGAGCTGCCGTGGCAGATCCCGACGTCGTGGGTCGAGCGCGCGCAGTCGGCCGTCGTCGTCACGATCAACTACCGCGTCGGCATCTTCGGCTTCCCCAACGCGCGCGGCGCGGCCGAGGGGGAGCAGAACCTCGGCATCCTCGACCAGCGCGCCGCGCTCGAGTGGGTGCGCGACAACGCCGCGGCGTTCGGCGGCGACCCGGAGCGCATCATGCACTGGGGCCGGTCGGCGGGGTCCATCAGCGCGGACATCCACGCCTACGCGTACCACGACGACCCGATCGCGCAGTCGTACTACCTCGAGTCCGGGGTCGTGTTCTCCGGGAGCGAGGGGGACCCGACGCACTCCAACTTCAGCTTCGTGGCGCGGCACGTCGGCTGCGAGAACCCCCGCGGGGATGGTGTCAGCGACGACGACGGCGCGGCGGAGCTTGACTGCATGCGCCGCGTGTCCCCCGCGCAGATCACCAACTTCATCGGGCAGTACGGTGACCGGGGCGAGAAGCCCGCCCTGAGCTTCGGCCCGATCCCGGACGAGCGCATCGTCTTCCGCGACTACGAGGCCCGGGCCGCCGCGGGCAAGCTCGCGCGCCGGCCGTCCCTCATCTCCCTCACGGCCAACGAGTTCGCCGGGCTAGTCCCCTGGCCCAAGGACAACCTGACCGAGGGACCGTTGCAGTCGGAGGTCACGGATCTGAACGTCATGTGGGTGTGTGGCGCGCGCAACGCCGCCGCCGCCCGGAACCAGCTGAGCACCTCGGAGGCGCCGGTCTTCCGGTTCCAGTACGCGGCCGAGTTCCCCAACCTGAACGTGTACGACTGGCTGGGCGCGTACCACAACAGCGAGACGCCGCTGGTGTTCGGGACGTACGGGATGCTGGACCACATCGCGCCGACGACGGAGTTCCAGGTCGAGGTCAGCAGGGCGATGCAGGACCACATCATGGCGTTCGCGGAGGACCCGTACCACGGGCCGCAGGCGAGGTTCGGATGGCAGCCGCAGGTCGTCAGCGAGGCGAACGGAGGGGATATCCTGAGATTCGGGGGAGGCGGGAAGGTGGTTCAGAGGGTTGACGGACTTGATATTGAAGGGGTGTGCGTGGGGTTGGGGGAGTATGATTCCTTCCCCTAGTCTTGTCCTCAAAAGATTGAGGATTACACAGTCTACGGAAATCGTGGTATTTACAATCACAGAACGCCATTTCAGATTCTCGGTCTAATCAATCAAGTTTGGAGAAGATCGCGATCTGTCGTAAGGTTCTTGTGGACATTACTAAGCGTCTTGCATGTTGGTCGTTAGACAATGGATGCGGTTGACGTGTCTTGTTGGATCTAGGCAGCCGCGTCTTTGATCATCACGAAGAATGTACCGACAACTATCTTTTCCCCACGAAGCTCCTAGAACAACATTCACAATCCTGACATACTTCCTGCATTGCAATGAAATCCCTTGCGCATTGTCTGATAACTTTCGGCTTGTTATCGTCGGTTGCCGTCGCATGCAATTGCATGCCGGCCGACTCGAGCCACCACATTCCCGGCGTCGGCTTCAGTCTTGCGGCGGACTACGGGTATGTGTGAGAATGCAACTCCATTTGATGCGCTCTTCTAACCGAATGCTTCCTTTTCTGCAGTACCGCGGTAGTATACTTCCAGAATGGCTCTTTCGTGGAAGTATCCAAGGTCGAGGGAAACCCGGCATACAAGTCGTTCATGCGCAGACGCGTTGAGGGTCAGCCCGAGAGTGATTTTTGCCGTGGCATCAACTCGTTATGCGACTATCTTGACCCATTACTCCAGCCACTCAGCCTCTCGCTCTGCAAACAAGACACAGACTTCTCCAGCATGCGCGACCTCGTCCAAAGCCTCCAATCCACCGTCACATCCTACCTCGGCACGCCCTTCTGCTTCGCCAGCGTAGCCGGCCCAGTCCGGACCTGGACGTACCAGACGCAAGTCATCGACAGAGCGGTCAGGGCAACCGGGCTGCGCCTAACGCACCGCGTCCTCGACGCCTCCACCATGGCCTTCATGGCGAACGAGATCGACAGCTCCGACGACCCGGACGTCGACTCCCAGGCCGTCCTCTCCGTCGACTACAGCGGCTCCGCGCTGAACCTGGTCCTGTTCGCGGAGGACAGGGGCCTGACGGACGCGATCCGCCGGGACTACAACGCGAATCTCGGCGCCGAGCGGCGCGGGGAGAGTGGTCACTTGGAAGCGTTACGCGCCGCTATTGCGAAGATTGCGGAGCCGCCGTTCGGGCTCGACCTGTACAACAACGAAATCACAAACGAAATTCGGCAGATCGTTCTCCACGGCGACGCCGTCGGCGATCAGGATTTTCTCGACGTGTTGAGGGCTGTTGTCGGCTCGGCTCTCGTGGAGAGAGCGCATGCCCTCAGTCCAGTGTTTGCCAGTGCAGTGGGCGTGGCGAAGGTTTCCCAGGAGCGGATGGCCGACATCGACTTCGATCAGGAGGCCGCCTTTGGCTGCCGGTGGAGGTCTCGTCTCTACGGCTCGAGCAAGGAGGAGCTGTAGCTTGCGGGGAAGAGCGTGATGTGCGAACTCCACATCCGAAAGCCAATTTCTGTTTCCGATCAGTCTCAACTTTCGAGTACACCCTTTCACAACCAGTTTTCACAACCAGTTTTCACAGCCAGTTCGTGTGGCAGAAGATCTGATCCAGGACAAACAAAATACAGCCCACGGATTACATGAAGTCCAGGGAGTTAGTAATACGGCCCGTCGTCCCATGTTTCCGAGTCATGTTTCCAAAAAGCACGTCCACCCCGACTTATTTTCAGAATGCTGATGGGGCCCTGTCCAGACGAACCTATGTTCGTCAGGGATGGGAAGCTCGGGGCCGGCGCGGCAGAGGGAACCGGCGCCTAACCTAAACCAGCTAGCTTCTGTTTCCTCCTCCGACTACGTCGCCCGAGACCGCCGAGGACAATAAGGTTCGTGTCAACCTCATCTCGTGCACATGCAGGTTACCAGGCACTCTTGATATGGCCGTGCAATCAACGTAGAAGCGAATGGGTGATCCAAAACCAAATTTCTTTGTTGAGCTTCATCAACACAAGATGACGCAAAAGTCGAGAGTGAGCATCGTGGGCACAGGCATGAGCGCCAAACATCTACCGCTTTCTCGAGTCAATGCACCCTGGCAGCAATATTTTCGGGTTGGTCGTGAACCCTTCATGCTCTCTCCCTCTTATATATTCGACTATTCACGTGCATGCTTCCAATTTCTATTTGTCCTGGTCTTTGAACCTGGTTTAAGTTGGTAATCAAGTTGGGCTTGGGTGACGCACTCGCCACGATGCTCCGGTTAAAATGCTTATTTTCACCGACCAGACACTGTTGAAGACGACGAGCAGAACTTCCTGTCTCCTGAACAGCCCCAGGGACCCTGTGAGAGTTAACGGCACGGATAAGCAGGTAACACATTAGTTACAGACACAGGGTTGTCCCCCAAGTTGCCATGAGCAAAACTAGACTTAACTCACAAGACAGGACAACTGCCCGTGTGCTGGTAACGGTTTATCTGCCTATCTCACAGCCTAGGCTATTAAAATGAACTAGCGGGGTTACATCGGCCATGGTGGATGAGTTTCCTGTTTTGACGACGCCCATGTGGCCAACTAAGAGAGTCGTTGCGCAGGAGGAGGAACAAAGCAAGACAATCATCGCTGATGCTGAGCAGACCCGGAGATCTTTGCCATACTATTCAGCTCCCATTTCAGATTTCGATACTACCGAGTATCAACATAGGCATTCTTATAGAATTTACAGCAAAGGCCCGGTTGACGATGTCCTTCGCAGCTTCCGGGAAATGCTTGAGGTACTTCGATCTTCTAAAATCGCTCAAGCGTGGTTTTACCGTAACAGTGAGGAATGAACCCGGATATGCGATGGCTGTATCCGAGCAAAACAACGTCTAGCGCTTTTTCGCTGACACGGTACATTCGCGGGGCGTTGTGTCTCGCAAATGACGTCCCGAGCCAGAAGCGGTTTGTACACAAGAACCAACGTGTCTAGTCGCAATTAGGAAATACCACGGATAGAACAGAACAGGTTCTAGTTGCCTAAAACGCCACATCGCCGCATCGGTCCCCTGCGCTTCGGGCTGTTCCCCGTCCGCTCGCTCGCTCGTGAGGCATTTTTGGGAGTGCTGAATTGAAGCGCGGCGGCCGCAGACCTGATACAGCCCTGTCAATCAAAGACCAGTCTGTCTTTTAGTCGATTTAACGTCCAACCCCCAATATGAGATATGGAAGAGCCATCAGCCAAGCCTTGCGGAATGCTTGCAGGGCACGAGGCGGTCCGCTGCGTTAGCACTGAGATCCGCAAAGAGTAAATACTGCGCATACAGCATGAGACATTGGTGCATTAAGCAAGCCTTTTCTGACAAGCCTCAAGGGAGCTGCCCCCGTGCCGAGATCAGTTTTGGCGATCTCTTCTCCCTCGATATCATGTTGTTACGATGCAATGGAATCAAAAGAAGCATGCGATACTTGCTCGACGGCAGCGAGCCTAACCTTGGGACATCGCGATGGTCATGGTGACCGGTGGATCGAGATCAAGATTATGGCGGGAAGTCGTCTTCTATTGTCTATAAATCGGTCTTCGTCCCGCTTGAAGTCTTCCGTCTCCTAGAATTCAGGCTCTATAGCGAGATCAACATACCACCAAGCATATACAGTCCCATTGAAATCCCTTCATCTTCCTCCAATATAATTCAAGCAGACAACATGCGCTCCTACCAAACTCTAACCCTCCTCGCCGCCATCGCCCCCCTCGCCCTGGCCGGCACTGTCTGCCTGACCCACGGCACCAAGACATTCCTCCTCGAGGCGACTGGCAACCGCATGGATGTCTGGCCGATCCAGGGCAACCCGTGCGAGAACGACTCGTTCAACTGGTTCGACGAGGAGGACGAGGACCACGACGACCCGTGCGCCGTGCTGCCTAAGACGGTCACCATCTGCGACAAGCAGGCGAAGCTGGTCAAGTCCTCCGAATGGGCCAAGTTCCCCACCAACGGCGGCGATTCCAATTGTGGGGTGCGGCTCGAGATTGATGGGAAGGAGTACGGCGGGAAGATCACATATCCGCAGGAGGGGCATCTGCGATAACACGTGCGGTGGGGTGACGCGCGAGGGGGTTATTTCGTGGGGGTCGGTTGCGTTTGAGGATGTGCCGATTTGTGCGCCTGCTGGTAAGTTCTGAGTTATGGCCAGAAGACTATTGCGACTGCTAATGTGAGGCTCTTTAGACCCTATCAAGTGGTGAGAGGTCGACAACGGTACGGAGGCTACGCATTGTTCTGGTCTCGCACGAGGGAGGGCTCATGGCGAGACAGACAAGTCAACTCGGGGCCGAGCAGATGGCTGCTTCAGCCTTCCTGGGGAATACCTAGGTTTCGGCCAAGCCGTTTTGGAGAAGAGAGGGGGCACTTTTCGTATTGTCATGTAGCTTGTCGTATTAGACCATTCGGGCTTACCCCGACCAGTCTACATTCTGAAAATGATTTCAATATGCGACTGAAGTTTGTTCCTTGTATCAAGCTGCTACCAGTCCTTGTCCACCTGCGGGCATATGGTGAAGCGAGCTGTTACACAGTTGGGACGATAGTTATCTCTAATTAGTACAGCCACTGATAAGTGCCGTGTTCTAGAAAACCATGTACAAACTCCCCCCATCGTCTCTCAAGAAGTCGCACCAAGCCTTCGTATCACCACTCCTTCGGCACCGGGGTCGGCGACCTCTCTTCATCAGGCACGCGCAGCCCCAGCTTCTCCAGCGTGCGGTCCTGCAGCGGCTTCAGCCGCAGGAGGGCGTGGTTGTACCTCCACCCGATAACAGGCACCATCGCTCCTACGACCGCATCGAGAATGAAGTGGTTCGCCGTGGCGACGATGGTGAGCAGCATCGCAGCGGGCCACAGCGGCGCGACCAGCCTCAGCGGCCGGTGCGGCGAGAAGCGACACACGCACCACGCGAGGAACAGCGCGGTGCCGCAGTGCAGGCTCGGCATCGCGGCGATGGTGAGCTGGAACTTGTTGTGCGTCCAGGCGTTGCCGCCGCCCTGGGCGCTGTGCAGGATGTCCACGAAGCCGTACTCGGCGGGGAGCAGGCGGGGCGGCATGCAGCGCCACGACGTGACGATGACGAAGGCGACGACGTTGTCCATGGCGATGGTGCGGCGCACGCGCTGGAACGTGGACGGCGGGAAGGTCGAGTAGGCGTAGATGAGGAAGACGATGCCGAGGCTGATGTGCGAGTAGTACACCCTCGCGAGGATCGGCATCAGCCAGGGGAAGTCGGCGAGGATGCGGCGCTGGACGGCGAGCTCGACGTCGAGGCCGAGGAGGCGCTCGAGGCGGAGGATGGAGATTGCGTGGGCGCGGGCGCGGTCGAAGACGGCCTCGTTGCCGGCGATCATGCGGGCCGAGAAGGCGCGGAGGAGCTGGTAGATCCTGGAGAGGTTGTGAGCATCATCATCACGGGTTAAGTTGGTTATTCTGGAGGCCTACCAGTAGGTCAGGTTCCAGTACCAAATCTCGGCGAGGAAGGGAAAGGCCCGGAAGAACCGGACGAGCAGCTTCCGCTTGACGCGGTCGGCCGGGGTGGAGTAGCCGCTGGCGGCGGCGGCGCGGGCGGCCGGCTTGAGGAGCGGAGATGTGGGGCGCGATAGGGAGTCCTCGGACCCACCGCGCTCGCACGATCCTACGTCATCGTCGCAGTCGGCCCGGCAGCGGCGGCGGTTGATGAGGGCGCCTACGGTGAAGGCAAAGACGATGACTGGGGCGCTGGTCGTCAGAATTGGGTTTCTTCGAATGAACTAAACGCGATACGACAGTCCCGCGTATTCGGCAAGCAGAGACAAGCTTTTTCTCGTATCGCGTGTTCAAGCATTTGTTTTCTTGGTGCAGACGGAGCTATTACTCACAGGCCGGCTCGACCACGTTCTTCATCGACGAGATCGGCGAAGCCATGGCGGTCTAACCCGATCTAACGGGGGCGGGCGGCCAGTTGCTTGTTTGATAGATTCGCAGGCGCGTCCGAGGGGTCCGGACGGGGGTATCGATGAACAAGAGTTTCTGTCCGACTTGACGTTGAGTAGCGGCTGGGCCTTTTGGTTCGGAATGGAGACCAAGGGACAAAACAAAAGAAAAAAGGAGCGAATGGTAGGTAGATGTATACGTGGAAGAGAAGAACCAAGAGACCAGACGGAGACCCTCCCAAGCAATAGACGTCGAAGCCAAGAAGGCAGAATAGGAGAGGTATGACGGAAGGTAATAAGAATCCCGCCCACACACATGCGGCATACGGTTGCTGCCCCCCATATCCCGGGCGGACCAAAACCCACATGGAATCCCACGGGCAGCAGTGCCCCAGTTCTCTCCAGTCCATGACATGGTGACAAGTCCACCGCCCCAAAGGCATAATAAGCCCAGGCGTTGTGGTCCATGTACCGTTGTGCTCTAATATGTGCCATTGTATTCCTGCCTTATGCCAGCCATCAGCCTCGGGGTGCTTCGTACCACCACACAGGGCTCGTCCGATGGGTGTGCGAAGGAGGCCGTACTGGAGACACGACTGCCATGTCGGGCGTTCGCAGGGCTCGGCATCTGTGCTGTGGTGTGCGTGCCATCGACCCATGCGCATCGAGGGAAGGAGGGCACGCGACCCTCAAGAGAAGCGTGGTATACAAGGCGTCGTTGCGCGGGAGCGCGGTTTGGCGGGTTTGATTCATCGGATTCAACCCGGGCAACGAGCAAACCCGGTTTTTCTGCCCTCAATCCCGCCCGGTTCTCCACAGGCAACTGCAATCAGCATGAAAATGCGACGCGGCGACACGCAGGCACACATTCTGCGCGTAAGCGGGGATTACTCCGTAGAGTACGGATAGGGGATGTGGGAGAAAAAAAGTGATGGATTATTATCACTTGTGGGACCGTTTCGACCATCACCCGCTCATTGGATGTTTGATGGACCACTTTCTGGGCGCCTTTTCTCGGCAGCCGGAACAACCGGAATTGGGATCATTGGCAGGGGACTTGGGAGGTGATCGAATCATCGGATTACAAGTCTCGCGACGCCAAGTCGTCGGCCGACAAAAGGAATAAAAACAGAGGTGTCGCGTCATGGACGACAGGGATTTTAGACTCTGGGAAAGATCTGAGCACACACACCGTTCGTTCTCCAACGTCTGGGCCCCGTGTTTTTATCAGCTGTCAAAACTCCAACGAACATCGAGCATCGCGTCGCATCCCAAAACTTTGCTGATATCGAGTCATGCTTCATCCTCGTTATTGCATAGACGCTGCCGGTATGATATTAATGGGTTTGCGGATCCACCTTTCATTGCACAGGTCCCAATCAAAACATCAGCTTTAAATGCATAACGCTGGGGATCGAGCTCGTTGTCAACAGCCAAACGTAGTACTTCAAGTTCAGGGTGCATCGAGAGCTTAAAGGACCAAACGGTCCGCTATGAGCATCAATCCACCCCTCGACGAAGCTTTCCCAAGGTCGCACGATTTCTCCGAACGGTGCCAAAAGAGGAAAACAGTTCTCTGTCTCTAGGCTACGCCACATTCTGACAAGGCTCTCCTCGTTTTCACTTCGGTCGGGTGTATTGACTAGTCGCGGGATCGGCAGTCGAGGACCAGGAAGCTTAACACCCAGCCACTCTTGGCGAGACAGATCGTGACAACGCATCCATCTGGAGCTCATTGGTTGGAGAGGCATCGTCAGTGGCTACAGGTGAACCACTACGTCCATGTCTCTGCCCGGTCCTTCATCTGCGTATGGCGGGAGAGCTCAGAGCGCCCACTGAGATAAGGGAGATCCTGCTGATGTGAGAATGCCATCATTCGCGCCGCCGAGGCTGACTTCCCCGTTCTCGTCGCCCAAACAGCCAGACATCGGGATTCGCCGGATCGTGGGATGCCGCCGCGATGAAAATCAGTCAGTGGGGGAACGTCGGGGGACGCACCAAGTCCGAGTGAGGCTCGGGTGTCGGTCAATTTTAGCGCCCTGCTTGCCGGCACTAGGGCCGACAATGGGCCCCGGGAGCTGCTGTAATTCGTAGTATTACCTACCCGGGTAATATATCCCTAACCAGAAATGGGCGGGAGCGTCATCGGTAATCGGCCGCCGGAATCCTAACTCCCCGACGGCCCCGCCTCCGCCGACGTTCGGTCCCGACCTGCTGGAATGGTAACATCCCGTCGACGTCGCTGTTCTCGACCGCAACGGAGAGGCTTGGCGGCGGTCTGTGACCAGGCGGAGCAGGATATTCAAATGTCTTGGCTATCGTCAAAACTTGTTAACGACAATGCCTACATGTCCATACAAATGCCCAACGCCTCACGGATGCGCCGGATACTAGTCCAGAACATCTCGATCGAGCTAGAAAGCCTCCGAGAATCTCACAACTCCTCCCGCTTCTCTTCCATCTCCGTACAATCGAACCCTTCCTCGCCAACGACGTTCTTGCACAACCACTTGTCCAGCACATCGCCCCCAGACACCGGCCGGACATCGAACCCCTCGACCGTCAGGTTCCGACACCCGCCCGCCGCGGCGCTGCACCGAAAGAACCCGGCGCTCGGCACGTCGTCCCTCACCGTCCCGCGGAACCCCTTCCACACGACGTCCGAGATGCGGAACGTCGACGAGTCGCACGACTCCCCCGCGTGGCCCGAGAAGCTCTCGCACTGCGTCACGAACAGCGGCTCCCCGCGCACGCGGTCCAGCCTGACGTCCTCCAGCACCACGTTCCGCGCGTACCCCGTCCCGCCGCCGCCGCCGTTGGGCGGGTACCCGATCTGGATGCCCGTCCAGGTCTTGAAGTAGCACCCGCGCAGCGTGTCGTGCAGCGTGACGTTGCGCACGAAGAAGCCGTCGACGTACTCGTCCTGCCCCAGGAACTGCCCGATCGAGCCGACCGCGATGCCCGTGCTGCCGAAGAACTCGGAGTCATAAATATAAATGTTGCTCGAGTTGGCCTTGGCGGCGATGGCGTCGTCGCCGTTGACCACGACCCACCGCCGGAACATCACATTGTCCGAGTACATCGTGTCCGCACCGTCGGTATTCAGCGAGTTGTGCTCCGAGGCGGAAGTGCTGTTGACGTAAAAGTCCTCGAGCACCAGGTCCCGCGAGTGCATGATGTTGACGCTCCACATCTGGCTCTGCACGAAGCGCAGCCCGCGCAGCGCCGACCGCGTCAGCCCGCGGATGTTGATGCTGATCGGCCGGCCCGGCATGTTGGACCCGCCGCGGTTTAGGTCGTACCAGACCTGCCCGTTGCCGTCGAGCGTGCCCTCGCCGTGGCCGTCCCAGACGACGCGGTCGCCGCCGAAGTGCCACGCCGTGCTCTGGTTCTGGAAGCCGATCGGCATGGACGCGGACAGCCAGTAGGTCGTGTCGTTGCTCCAGAGGAGGGTGCCGCGCTGGTCGATGAGCACGTCGGAGAGGGACGTCGTCGTCATGGGGGAGTTGATGTGGTAGACGGGGCCCGGGAGCACGATGATGCTGCGGGAGCGGCAGTCTTGGTTGAGGGCGTGAAGGAGGGCTGGGGCGTCGTCGCCGCCGGAGGGGTCTGGTTCGACGATGCAGAGGCGCCGGCCCTCGGCTTCTGCTCTCGAGGCCCAGTCGGCCGCGCTCGGGATGTCTGGGTTTGTTGATGCTTGTGACGAAATATCATGGGCCAGGGCCAAGGCAAAGGCCGTGGCCGCGGAGGTGAACAGCGCTGAGCTACGCATGGTGAATGGTAAGTGCGAGCGTCGTTACTCGATATCGAGTGAGGTCAGGTAAGTGAGTGGTGAAGCAAGAGGCGATGTCTTATCACAACCGCGAACAGACGGTCCTCAGATGTCGCCGTCTCAAGCCCGCGCGCTCTGTTTGCTTCTAGACAGCTTCTAGGCCTTCTTTTGTAACGGCGCCGCTCGGATTTGTTCATGAATGGATGGGCGCAATCCGAGCACATCACTGAGCGGCCCTTCATCTCTGTGAAACCTCACGCCGCATCAGATGATGAGAGCAGCCCACGGCAGAGCGAATGACATGCGCCAAGTCCTACCCCGCTGTGCCGCCGGCACCTCCACTAGCGCCCGTTTCCCCCGCATCCGTGGCCTCCATGTGCCGTGACCCCCGCTTTCCTCTCCGGCAACTGTGGTGTGTCGGCGTCTTCATTTACCGGCGATGTGTAGGTCCTTTGGGGTGCAGAGGGTTTCCATTCGCGTTGAAGAGAAATCACCGGGTGGGTCATTCTGCGGCATGGGGTCGCAGCGATGAGCGAAAGCTACCAATTGCAAGACAGTCGCAAATGGAGGCCACGGGAAATGAAGTCGGGAAACGTTGCCCTTTTATTCACTATCTATCTAGCAGATTGTATTTAGTTCCATAGACGAGGAATATCAGAAAGAGAAGGGATTGGGTTCGTCAGATCATCCGGCGAAAAAATGTATCGCATCATCAGCGCCCACAGACAGCCAGCCGAGTCTTGTTCAGCCCACACCGTAGGAGGCATATCGGCACCGTGGGGACGCCGGAGCAAGAGTTCGGTCTTCTTGCCCGTTTCTAGATGCGCCCGTCGCAAATCCCGCAAGTCGCTAAGTGTCTGCGCCCAAGTCCCGCTGCAGAGATTGATGTTACGCAGCCACACCGTCCTGGGCCGTGAGCCGAGAAGGTTTCTCACGTCGGCTGCAGTACAGCACACGTACTCCAACTGTAGGTGCTCCAGCTCCTCCCATCCGAGTTTCTCCCTCTCCTCGCCCTGGAAGAAGTCCATCAGCGTCCAGGTAGCGCCATTACCGACCTTAATCCAGCCTCGCATGGAAATCACCAGGTGATTCAGCACAGGCGATTGCAGGAACAGTCGCGCGAGCTGGACAATCGGCTGCAGAGTCTCCTCCTCATAGGGATCGGGCCACACCGGCATGCCTGGGCTCCTTATAGAGAGCTCAAAACTCCGCAATCCTGCGACAAGACCACGCAACTGTCGTCTCTGGTCAACCGTAGGGGGTGGCCAGCTCTCCGGCCAGTCGGCTGGTGACGTGATTCTGATCTGAACCCGGGTGAGGCGCACGCCGTGTGCGGCGAGGTGTACAGGGAGTCCAAAAAGAAATTCCATGGGGCGCCATTCAGTGTGTGTGTATGGCGGTGCGACTGCGGAGGCCGACCATTCCCATCCCCCATTAAACAGTCGAATGGTGTCGTTCAAGTACATATCGATCAGGCCATCCTCGGTAGGGGGTAACTTCGGCCCCGGCCTGTCCCATGTGTATTCGCCTAACCAAGAAGAGGGAATATTGCTGTCGACGTAATCGATCGAATGAAATAAACCCTTTTCGCGGTCGGGGGAAGCGTCGGTAACCTTCAGTCTGGTAGCCCGGGGCATGCGGCTCATTATAGCCGAAACCGTTTCTCCAAAGCTGATCCTGGCATCCATGTGATCGTAGAACAGTTTCCTGTACGAGAAGAAACCTCTCCGCAAAATATCGTAGTGATGGGGTCGCAATCCATTTTTCAAGAGTTTCCAGATGCTCTCGCCGTGCTGGTCGAAGAACTGACGGTAGTCGTCTACCGTGAACAACTCTCCATCGTCGTCCCCTGGATCCCCAAAGCCGTTCTCTCTGGCGATTCGAGTTGCCTCAGAGATCGCGGCCTTCCAGGAATCAGAAATCCCTCGCAACTCGTCTTCGCGGAAACGAGGAATATTGGGCTCGAGATCTGGTGGTATGTAGTACTTGCGTTTGCATAGCAGTGTCGATGCTCCATAGACATAAGAAATCGGGAAAAATGCCGGCCGCGGAGGAAAATAAGCCAAGACAACACGGACGATACGGACACCTCGACTGATAAGCGGGTGCTCGGATATTTCCCGGAATCGAGTAATCGAGTCGGGCAAGATTCGCACCGTGACCTGACGAATCAGATACGGCGAGGCCAGCATATTGAGAGACCGGCACGTCAAACGTAGCGCCCTGATGCAGGCTAATCCAGGCCCGCGTGACAGAGCCATTGCATCGCTGAATTGGGCCCCGGGGGAGCGAAAGTCCTTCGCATCCCAGTTGAACGGGTCGCAGTAGTCGATGATGGTTTCGACGATTTGCACTGGGAGGTTGATGAGGCGGAAGGGCTTCTTCTCCCGCTCGTGTATACCATTTCTGTCGACTTGGAACCGTAAAAGGCGATGTCTCACCGCAACATCGTAGAAGAGGCTGGAAATGGCGCCGCAGAATCCATATTGACCCAGATATGGCCCGAACTTGACCACAGTAGTTTGATTCAGCATATTGAACCTAGGTTTCACGCCCCAGTCGCGTGTTATCTGGCGCTCGACTTCGTCGAGGGATACCAGAGCCTTGTGAGCCATCGTCGCACTGCCCCTGTGGTCCTCTTCGTCTTTGCGAAAGCCAGACGGGGCGTTCTCAGAGAGGAGCAACGCAAGCCGCCCTCGGATAAGAATTTCATCGTCTGGCCACCTCCTCTCGCGAAACACAGGGGTTGCAAGATCTACATGAGAATCGAAAATGCCCTGCTCGGAAAAGGGATAGGCAGCACTAGACCACCAACGCTCCGGAGGAGGCGTATTACCATCCGTTAGGGGAGTAGATGGCCTCGTATCGATATCGTCGTACGTGGACGGAGGAGACGACATTGTTGCGAAGGTGCCTAATATAGAAGACAGAAATGACTTGTTGTGCTTGGTGTGTTGGGAGAACACGGAGTCAATGAAGAATAAGGCTTGATCGTGGAGTCTATGGACGAATGACGAGGTATTTGAGGCGTAGAATATTGATGAATTTGTGACAATGTGTGGGAGACGAAATTTGTCTAGATATCGAGGTCTGAGACCAGTGAGGTTAATTGAGAAGTCTTCAACTTGTTCGTTATCAAAGATGTCGTTGCAAATTCTTGACTCAAGAACGACAAACACCTGCTTCTGCTCTCAAAACACCTAGTTGTTGCTGTGTGCCTATGCTGCAAGGCACTTGCGCCGAAACCACAATTGTAGAGTAGAAACTCTGGGTTGAGTCATGTCTTCAGATGATTTCACGCCTTGCTAGAGTAAAACAAGAGAAGCCGGACTCTTGGACTGCTTCCTGAAAACCAAAACTATGCTATCTCACTTGAATCAACCATTTGAGTTCATGATAGAAACACAGTCTATTGCAGGCGCCCGATAAATCATTCCTGTTTACATGCCCCTAATCAACAGATCCTCGTCGAAATAAAACAAATTGGGATTGACGTTTTGCTTTGGCACCCTTCCAGCCTTCTTCCCAGAAACGCGACTCTTCAAGGTTCCGGCGCCGCCCTCAGCGCCAGCAGTGTGGCATCCATCTTGCCTCTGAGCCGTGTTAGTAGTGCTAAGGCTAGCCATAGTATCTGACACGGGCACTGATGATTCATGCAAACCAAGTCCGGGAGTATGAGGCGGAATGGTGGATAGAGCCTCTGCGGGCGAGGCAACAGAGTCCGCAATCACGATGCGCGACGTGTCCGACGGTCCGAAGGGCACCACGGAAGGATCAAGGGATGCCGAGGAAGGTTCGGAAGTACCTCCGGCGGTGACAGAGATCAAGGATGCTCTCAAGGCTGCCACGTCTCCGATGGGGTCTAACATCCCCTGCTCCATGTCATGGCTCGTTCCAGTAGGATGAGGCGGGAGAGTTTCACGAAACATCAACTGCATTTCCATTAGTCGTGAACCAAATGTTTCGTTTCGAACATGATGGGCCTTACTGACTGCCGCCCTGAAGCAACCGCCGGACTTTCCGAGTCAGTGCCTCGCTGAGAACCCCCCATTCCTGGCTCCATACCTTCACCAGAGCCGTTCTCCACCCCTGACAGCTCGGTCTGGGCAGTCGATGAGACTTGGCGAGTGGGGCAAGGGTGTTGATGTTCGCTTGGAACAATGCTCCCGGTCGTTTGTGCGTTGCTGCTCGATGCCGGCTGAGCACACGCCTCCAATGACTCGAGAGAGCAGGCGGGAGAAACGGGAGAAAAGGTGAGACGGGGCCTAGTGGGCGCCCTGGTTGCATTGGCGTGGGTGGGACTGACGACCAGGGATCTTTTTGCAGGAGCACGACGAGGGCTTGGAGAGTGAATCGATGGCGGGTCCGGCGAGAAGACAGTTTCGGCGGAGGACGTAGTGAGACTTGGAGTGGCCTTAGAGAGATTGTCCGAAGGGAGCTGCAGGTGAAACGAAAATGCTTACGACGCGGGCGCATCCCCAGACCTCGGAGGATGGTTGTCGCCGACGATGGTGCCGATCGGAACTCGCGTACTCTGGCTCGCCCATTCCGGTGACCTTTCCGCACACATATCGACGAACCATGCTGGATCTTGGCTAAACTTTTCGGCCTTCTCTCTTGCCCTGCGCGTGTTTCTGTTGAAGCACTCTGGGGACCAAGCCTTGTGATGTTCCTGGCAGCTCTGACACCAAGGCTTCTTCGCACGACATTTCCGCGTCTCGTGGGTGTCGTTGCTGCAGAAACCACAGCACTGCGGATTAGGGCATTGGCGCTTCATGTGCCCTGCGCCCGAGCAGTGGAAGCAGTAGCTCACAATCGATCGGATGTCAATGGCCCTGCCAGATGCGTCAGCGTCGTTAAACCCATTGAGGGGGAGGAAAAGCTGGATTACCTGGCATCCACGTCACAGTAGTCCACCTGGAAGTCGGGGCTCTTGGACTTCGCGATCAGGTCCCAGGCAGTCTCCTTGTCCTTGAAGTGTAGAACCAGCTTGTTCTCTCTGAGAGTGATCAAGATGTCTCGATTAATGTCGCATGGAAACATGCGGTGGAAGTCAGCAACTTCCTTCCTGTCGATTTTCTTACCAAAGAAGGTAACCGCGACGTAATACGTTTCCTCGATTCGGTGAAAGGCCTGAATCCCTTCCAGCGCGCGCGACAGCTCTTCGACTCTGGGGTGGAAGGCCTCCGCAGCCTCCACGGTATCGAAGACGAGAAACACCCGCGTGTCCTCAATCCAGATCTTCCTAACGTGGGCCCAGCCAGCTTGGTTGTCGCCGTTGCGGAGCAATTCGAGCACATGCGTTCGGTCCGCGTCGAGCTTTCGGGCACATTCTACCGGCTGCATCTCGGTCCTGACCATCTTTCTGCGGTCGTAGGACAAGGGCGGTTCCCGTGGCTTCCAGGCTTGCTGCTGCTTCGAGGCCTTCGATGGGACTAGTTGACGATGGAGCTCGTCGACCTTGCGTTGTATGTTCGAAGTCCCGCGGCCGTTGCCGGAATCCTGCTGAGGCCCTTGACCCTTCCGAGAGTTAGTCTTTTTACCTTTGGTGCCCTGATTCGTTGGCTGCTTTCCCTTCGCAGAACTGGTAGGTGGAGCCCTTGGATCGCTGATTTGAACGGAGTGGTCGGGATGGCCGTCCGGCATGTCCATGTCAACATCCGCAATGTCTCGGGCAACATTCGACGCGGAAACTGCCGTCTCGGAGGAAGTGTCGGGCAACTTGGAGTGGCCCTGGGGTATGCCCGTCTGAGCACCACGGTTGAGAGACGAGTCATGAGAAGGGAGGTTCGGGCCGCCGGGAGATTCGCGTTGCATTGGCCCTCCAGTGGACTGAAACTGGGTCTGGGAACCAAGTCTGGCAGCGGAGTTAGAAACGCCTTGGCGCTGGAGGAAGCCAGTGCCACTGATGGCTGGAAGAACAGGGACCAGGTTCGGGTGGTTCTGGATGGAATGTCCGTGGGCAACCAACTGCGAAATCCCGGTAGGAGGACCCTCCGAGTAAGTGGTCAGACCTGGGCCGTTATGCTGGGGGTGATGCTGGAACTGCTGCTGGGGAACGTTTGAGTACGACCCTGCCTGGACCACGGGATTGGGGAGAAAAGAAGATCGTCCTTGGCCAGGGCTGCCATGCGAAACGTGAGAGAAGCTCTGAGCCTCGGGGTTGCTAGTAGAGTAGTTGGGAGTCATGATGGCTGATGGATCCTGAGAGACGCGTCAGCATGATAGACCAGTGGGCGTGCAGTGGTCCACAAGACTGAGACTTCTGGCTCAAACTTTCTTTTGGAGAGTCTGAGCCATCGAACTCTGGCAAGAGTGGATGGTGGAGGTGCAGGAAGAAAGGTTCAGGGAAATGGAAGATTGTTGACAGGCCAGTTTGCGTACTTTGTGAATAGTAGAGTCTGGATAGGAATATTGGTGGCAAGTTTGAATGATTGATGAAGTGTGAGGTGAGAGATTGTCTTCTTCTGACTTCAAGGAGAGGGAGGAGAACGGCGGGTTTATATCTCTGATGTAATCACAATCAGGTCCATCAGTGTGTTAATGACCGCTTTCATAACAGGCAAAACCCAAACAGACGATATGCGTGCCGTATCGAATAACTTGATTGTCGAGAGCTTGAGTAGGTTTGGCGACAGGCTTGGAAAAACAACAACAGTAGTCTAGCAGGGGCAATTACTGAGTTGACTGCAGAGACTAGCGTCACCCCCCTCCGCCGGCCTTTCTGCCCCCGGGGTGAAGACTAGAATGTGGGTAACAACCCCATGCCGTGAGTCATGGAGAGAATTTAAGGTAAACAGATTTACTCGCACTGTTGATGGGTGGGAGGGGAAAGTAGATGGTCTTCATAAACTCTAAAGACCGGAGACGGTTGTCGAATGCAGGAATTGGCTGACGTTTCTGCCAGCTGGCGAAAGTCGAATGCAGGATGCAGAGACACACAAGGACATCTCTTCTATAGAGGATAATAGTAGTGAATTGTGAATCTATAAGAGGCCACTAATTTTCACTATATTACTTTAACTATATTTACTATTCCCTAAGTAGAGATATTTTATAAAATTTAAAATAAGAAGATATTAAAATATTAAGATATTTTAATATATATATTTATAAGTAGTATAGATAAGTATAGAAATTCTTTTATTATAAATAGTTTACTATATTTTAGTAAAGTAAAAGGTAAAGTTAGTATTAGTTTACTTATAGGTAAAACGTTGGCGATTAATCCGTACGGGGTTAAATATACGTAGTAAAAGAGTAATGATATTCGTAGGTTAGAAGTAGCCTGGGTGCTAGTATAGATATTAGAGCTATAGGTGGAGCTATATAGTCACGTGACTCTATATAGCTATAGCTTCTACTGTAGCGCTATATACTATAGGGGCTAACTGTGTAGTAGCTATATTAATACTAGTACTTTTTACTTTATAACTTAAGGTATAAGGCCTTAATAAAAAGAATAATTACTTTTGTGAAAAGGGTAGTAATTAATGCTGTTTAACGGGCTACTACTTTTTATAAAATTAAAAGAAAATTTAAAAACCCCTATAGGGGTTAAGCTTTATTTTTAACGGGCCCGGGGCTTACTAAAGCGCCTAGGGCTTACTAGGGCTGCTTTTAGAGCAACTAGAGTCTATATCTTCTTTTTTATACTATTTATATCCCTTAATTCTTTATATTCCTAGTTCTATACGCCTTTTTATATAACCTATCCTTTTATTTTAATTATTATACTATTACTATTAACAAAGCTTTTAAGAGTATAGTTTAAAGAGGTTTTTATAAAGGTATTAACTGGGTTGTTACTTTTTACTATTTAGTGGATATTAGTAATCTCGCGTTACTTGTAGGACTATTTTAGGGCTATAACGTTAATTATTAAGCGCTTCTTTTTAGTAGTACTAAGCTTAACAAAGTATTTATATAGTAAGTATAAATCTGTATATACTACTACGGGGATTTTAAGAAGTTAGAAATAGTTAGTTATAATTTAAAGGGTTTTAGTAATAGTAAGGGCTATATTAGTACTAGTTGTTATACTATAAATCTTAGATACTAGTACGCTACGGGTAACGCACTTACTTTTTGTGGAGCTGTAGTAGATAATATTACTAGTAAGCTTAAAGGTATTATTAGTAAAGTAGTACTTATTACTAAGGATAATAATAAAGCTAAGCTATAATAAGAAGTTATTATTATTAGTAAATAATCTATTTATAAATATAAAAAGCTTATTAGTAGTAAAGTTAAGGGGGACGTATATTAGTCTTTACTTTTAGTTATTAATCTACTACTATAAACGCTTATTTAAAGCTCTAATATTATTATTATTAAGCTCCTAGTATTAAGTAGTAACTAATAGATTATAGGATACTTTTAGTTAATAGATCGTTATAATATAAGTACTATAGGCCCACTATTAAATATACGTAGCCTTCTAATCTACCCTAGGGGTCACAATAGTAAGCTTTTTACTCTAGCCCTTTTATTAAAATACTAAGTTACTACCTTTAAAGCTTAAAATACCGCTATTAAATATAAAGAGATTATTAGTAGTTAAAAAGGTCTTTAGCTTAGCTATAAAGTTTACTTTTTAAAGCTAGTTATCCTTTTAAGCTAAAAAATTAATAGTAAAAAGCCCTAATATATTATTAGTTTATATTTTAACTATAGTAAACTCTTTATTATTAATTAATAATATTAAGAGGTATAAATTATATATTAAGTTAATTATATTAAGCCTTTCGCAGTAGTAGTAGTTATACGTCACCCACCAGTACGTTCCTACCTCTATAATACTATAGAGTAGTTTCTTAACAACTATAATAGTATTATAAGAGTAATAATACTTAATCTACTTAAAGAGTCTTATAAAGATAGTATAATTAAACTTCGTTTTTAACTATATATATACTTAGGTAATATCTTATAGCTATAGAGTTATATTATTATAAATTAAAAAAGAAACTAAAGTAAGAATTAGTTACTATAAAGCTTATTAAATTATTAAAAACTATATAAGGATTTTAGCTTTTTTATTATTAGTATAGCCTTAAATTACAAAACAGGACTTTTTATAGGGGCTATTTATAGTCTTTCCCTTAATCTTATTAACAATCCTTAATTTAAATACACAGTAACTATTATAAATTTTAGAGTTATAAAAAACAAAGTTAAAAACGTTACAATCTTAAAGTACTACAATCTTCTATTTTATTAATAACTAAAAGGGTTTACTAAGTATAGTAATTACACCCTTATTATATAGTTTAATTATAAAAGCAAAATTAGCTTCTTCTTTTACTAAAATATATATTATAGTAGTATTTTTATAAAAGTAGCTAGGACGTTTTTTAGGCAGTTAAGGGAGGTTTTTAGTAGTAGGGGAAGGAGTAGGATTAATAATAATTTTATTAAGAATTTCTTTAAGCAGCTTAGCCTTACTAAGGGTATCCCCGGGGCTATCAGCCTCGTTATTTTCAGTCTCCTTAGTATAACTAAGGTTATTTAGTAGTAAAAATTTAAAGTTAGCTTTATTATTATTATTATAAAAGGATTTAATAAAGGTTAATTTAAATATCTATAGGCCCTACAGAAGGACTAGTATATAGAACTTATTATTAATTAAAAATAGTAAGTACAGACCTTACTAACTACCCTTTTTATACTATACCCTAACCTTAAATTAAAGTAAAAGGTTAAAACTTATAAATATATTAAAGCTACTATATATTCTAAAGCCTTTTATAACTATCTATTTAGTATAAAAACAGTAGACCTTATTTATAGCCTTATAAATAGTAGTAGTTCTAGCTATAATATCTAGTAATAGTAGAGAAGAGTCGTTTACACAGGGGTACGCTTTAAATACTAGTAAAGTTAGGATAAAGCTATTCAAACTAGTAGTATTATTAATAGCTTTAACTATAGCCTAAAAACAAGTATCACAGCTTATTCTAGGGTTCTCTACCTTAAAAATCTTATAAATCCTATATACTATAGCATAGTATCTCTCAACCTTACTAATTAAATAGTATACTTTAATAAAAGTATCTTTAAGGGTAATACTAAAAGATTTAGCATTACTATAAAACTCATTAAACTAAAATCTAGTACCTAAATTAGTAATAAAGTTATTAAGGAGTCCCTAGTATATATTAATCTAATTCTTTTAAAACACTTACTATAGATATTTAATAAAAAGCAATTTTAAAAAGTAAGTAGTATTAAAGGCTATAAATATATTAACTATATATAAAACTAACTTACTATTAATATATATAATATTAACAATAACCTTATAATTAAAGTTAAAGTTATTATAAAAGTTAAACTTAAAGTAAAATAGTACTAAACTATTAAATTAGTATTAATAGTATACATAATTAAGGGCCTTAATAATAAAAATCTTAATAGAGTTCCTAGTTTTTTATAAAACGTTATAAAGTTATTAAATAAAAGAATAACTAAATTAACAATAAAAACAGTAAAGCTTAACATTAATTAAGTAGTAAAATACTAATAACTCTTTAGAGTTAAAAATAAGCTATTTATACTCCTATTATTAAATAATTAAAACTACAGTAGTACTCTAACAAAGCTTATTATAAACGTTATTAAAAACAATACTAAATCAATCTATATTACTTAAACTAAGTAAAAACGGAGTACTTATAAGTATTATATAAAAAGTAATATTTCTAAATAGAGTAGGAACATTAATAGATCTAAGTAAGTTAACTAGTACTACGTCTCTAAAAGAAATAGAAATCTTACTAGTACTAGAAGTATTTAGTTTAAAGTCTAGTAAAAAGTAATTTTATAGTACTATATATTAATTATAGTCCATAGTTAAAAACTTTACTACTCCAGTATTAAGTATAATACTATAAAAAACATTAAAAGAGTAGCAATTATTATACATAAATATTAATATAAGTACTAAGTAGATAAAGGAGTCTATTTACATTAAGCAATAAGCTACGGCATTATCTCTAAATAACTTAAAGATACAGTAGCTATTAATAGTAGCTAGGCTATTAACACTTATAAAGACATAGTAGACCGTTATATAATAAACAAATCCAATATCCTTCTTAAGCTCCAAATCGCCTTTCTTAAAACTATTAATAACTAAAAGGTCGTTATTATTATCTAAGAAGCCCTTATATTAAAGTAGGAACTAGTAATATTCTTTATAAAAGGGATCCTAAATATAAAACAACAATCTATAGTACTTATATACCTTATTACACTCCTTCTATATATACCTATTAAACTAGCAGCCAATTTTACCATAAACATAGTACTTCTATATACTATTATTATAAAAGAAAAGTACGTTACTACGGGGACAGTTACGGGTATTATAGCTTTAATAGTAGCTATTACAGTAGCTACTATATTTACAATTAATATAGTAGGTATTTATAAAAACGTACTAGTTACTTATAGTATAACTATTAGTAATACTAGTAGTTAACTATAAATTAGTAATAGTACTACTAAGTATAGGAGATCTTTTAACAAAAGCTAATATAAAGTTTAAAAAGGAGTAGTAAATAGTAAAAAGTTAGCTGTATAGAGTATAGTTACCTTAATACTCTTTAGTAAATATAAACTAAATTTTTAAAAACTTTATAATTATTTTATTAAAATACTTAATACAAAACTTACTTTAGCTATTTTATATCTCTATAGTAAAGTTAAAATATTACTACTTAAAAAGGCACTACTAACGCGTTTAGTTAGTCTTAAAGTAGTTATATACTACAACTACTACATTAAAGAGTAATAAAGGAGAGGTAGAGTTACTAAAGTAGTTATAATAAAAAGTCTATACTTAGCTTTATAGTATTAGTAAAAAAGTAACATAAACTTAATATTAAGAAATACCTATAAAGTAGTAATTATACTTAAAAATTCTAAACTTTATATTAAAAAATTTATACTAATTACTACTATAAGTTATACTATCCTTAAGTTTAAAGAAGTTAATAAGTATCCTTAGTATAAAAGGGTTAAAAAGTAGTAGTACTAGAGTTAGGGTATTTTAAAAAAAATCTTTAAAATAATAAGGGTAGGGTTAGCTCTACATAGCCTCGCAAGGCTAATAGAGCTAGCTATAGTATTAATCTTTTAAGAAGGATTAAAAAGCAGCTACCCTCTATAGTAGTAAAGTATTTGCGTTTTATAACGTAGTATTATTATAATATTTAACTAATAGTAAAATAATACTCTTACTCTACTTAATTAACTCTAAAGTACTATATAATCCACTATTTATAATACATTTAAAAAAGTAGGGCTTTTTAGAATTAACTCTAAAGCCCTTATAAAGAACTATAGCTCTTATAACTTCTTCTTTACTCTAAAAGTTAAATTAAGTAGCTTAAGTAGTATTAAAAAGTTATTAATTAGTATTTATTTATAAGGAGTTAAACTTAACACTATTAGTATACAACTACTCCTTAGTAATATAATAGACCTTAAGTAAAACTTAGATAAAGGTATTTACTAACTAACTACTAAAGTTAATATTAAAAGTCTCTTAAAGTATATAACTAGTATAGCCTTTTATTATATACTTATTAAAAAACTATAATAAATAAGTTTTAAGTATAACTATAGAGGTTTTATTAATAAGCTTATTATACTCTAGAGTAGGCCTTTAGTTAGTAAAATCTACATTAATTACCAGCCTATAGGCAGCTACTATAAGGGGAAGGTTCTTAAAAGGCTTACTTACAAGGGCTATTTATAATATTTCAACAACCCACACAGCTACACAAAAGTCCTTTTAGTTAAAATTACAAAATTTACTAAAAAGCTCTATAACTACCTTATAGAAAGCTAGTAATAGAGAGTAGTTATTAGGTTATAGATAATTAATAATAACTCTAAATCTTATTATTACTATATAAAAAGAATAGAGTTAAAGTAATAAATAAAGGGAATAATAAATAGGGATAAAAAAGGGATTATAAAGATCTATAAAGGGTTTTATTATTATTAACTTTAAAAGACTTAGTAATATTCTTTATATTTAGCCTAAAAATATAAATTTTTTAGAGTTTATTAAAATATACTTAAGTAGGTTATAAAAGAAAAAAAAAGAGGCTATAAATCTATAAAGCTTAATATATAGGTTCTTAAGTAATAGAATTAGTAAGTAAATAGTAGTTTAAGTAGTTAATAAATACTAGTAACAAAATTTTTATTAACTTAAGTAATTATAAGGTAATTTATAGTGTTTTAAGTAGGTATAGTAGGGGTTTAAAGTAGGGGAGTAAGTTATAATTATAGTTAATAAAGAGGTCTTTTTATAAAAGTAAATTTTAACCCTTATTAAAAGAAGGAGAAGTAATATTAAAGAAGTTTATAGTTATAGTAAGAGGCAGTAATAGCGGCTTTTTTAAAAGGATTATATTATTAAAAAGTAGGCTATAGTTAGCTTTTTAAAAAGAGGAAGAGTTAGAGAACGTAAGAGGTAGGTTAAAAAGAGGAGTTAATAAAGAAAGAAAGTTAAAAAAAAACTATAAGTAAAAAAAAAAGGAAAGAGACTATTACAAAAGGATTTTTTATAGTCTCTTTATAGTACTCTAGTAGTAATATCCTAACTATTTAAAACTACAATTCTACTAATAGAGACTTAATAGAATTATAGGTTTATTACGTCTTAACACTTCCTTTTTTTATACTTATTAAAAGTCCTATTTTTAAAGTTAGAGTTACCTTTTAAAATTAAAGGGATACTTAGTATAGCAATAGTATCTTAAAGGTCCCACTCTTAAAGTTAGAGTTATAATAGTTTATTATTATTTCTTTTAAGTAATCCTAGCTAATCTATAGCTTATAGTTAAGTAATAATAAGTAGGTTAACTACTAATTAGTATTAATTTACTTATAAGTAAAACATTAGTAATTAATTTATACAGAGTTAAATATATATAATAAAAAAGTAATAATATTTATAAGTTAAAAGTAGCCTAGGTACTAGTATAGATATTAGAGCTATAAGTAGAGCTATATAGTTACGTAACTCTATATAGCTATAGCTCCTACTATAGCGCTATACGCCACAGGGACTAACTATACAGCAGCTATACTAATAGTTAGTTACTATTTAAGTAGATAGTATAAAGATCTATATTTATATACTTTATATATATATATTTATTTATTTTAATTATAGACTTTTAGTAATTAGTTTAAAATATATTATAAAGTTATTAAGTAATAATAGTTAAGTCTATAATACTAATACTATAAAAATAAACCTACTTTATATTTTATTAAATATAGTAATTTACTTATATATTTTATATTTTATTATATTTTTATAACGTTATATAAGTTTATTAAGTATAATTACTTAGTATTTATATTAAAGATATAGTAAATATAGTTATATTAGTATATTTATATTAATAGATTTATTTATAGAACTAGAATATATAAAGTTTATATATTAAGTATATAATTAATAGTAACTTATAAAAAAGATTAAAAGTTATTTAAAAAGAGTTAAATATATAAATATTAAATTAGTTAAATATTATATTAAAGTAGAATAAGTTTAAAAATATAAATAAAAATAGGTTTTTAAAAGTAATTTAGTAAAAAAAAATAGCTTTTAGAGTATTAAAAATACTTATACTTTATAAATAGTAAAGGAATATTACTTAGTACTTTTAGTATTTTACTTTATATTAATATATACTTTAGTATTTATTTTAATTCTTAAGTTCTTATTATTAACTATTTATAACTTTTACTATAATAGAGTAAACTTATTAATTAATAAACCTTAAATAATACTTCTATAAAGGGCTTAATAGTTAAATAAATATACTAATATGTATTAGTATAATACTTTATATACTAAAGAACTAAAATAGAAATTTAGTAATAATATATAAAACTAATATATAATAAATAGGTTTATCTTAAACTTAGTAGTATTTAAAGTAAGTTATAGTAGTAAGCTGATATACTTAAAAATAGATTAATAGTTTATAGAATAAAGAAATATATTTATAAAATATAAAACTTATATATAAATAAAACTTTAATACTTTTAAGCCTTTTAATATAATTCTTTAGTTATTAATTTTATATTAACTTTTAAATACTTTTAACATTTAAACATAATAACTACTAAAGTTCTTTTATCAAGTTTTTAATATAATTATTAAAATAGTTAAAACTTTTAAAATTTCTTTAGTAGTTAATATACTTTTTTAGTATTAAATCTTAACTTTTATTTATATAAACTTTACTATTAAAGAACTAGTTATAATACTATAGCTACTATATTAATAGTTTTTAAATTATGTAATACTAATTAAAATTAAAATTTATATTACTTAACTCTTTTTTATAATATTTCTTTTTAATTCTTTTTAATAAACTATTTTTTTATATATTATAGTTTATAATTTTATTTATATTAATATAATTATAGTAAATTTAATATCTTTTGTTTAATTAATTACTATTATTTTAAACTTATAATTAAATTTAACTAGCTTTTAATACTATAAATACCTTTAATATATTTAATACTTTTAAAAATCTTTTATTAACTTAACTTAATGACTTTAATTTATTTAATCTTAACTATTAATATAACTTATACTATTATAAGTATACTACTATAGTTATTCTATTAAACTTAACTAGTAAATACTATATAATATATAAAAGTATATAAATAGAAATATATAATAAATAAAGGCTAAAAACCTTAAGGGCTTTAGTTACGTTAAGGGCGTTAGTAGCTTTAAGGGCCTTTAATATACTAAGTATACTAAATACTATAAATATATTAAGCGTATTTATAACCTACCTAGGTCTTTTACTTATCCCTACTTAATACTATACTAGTTATAATTATTTTAATATTTAAATTTTAATTAGTTTTTAGTATATTAATTATTACTTATAAAGTACTTAAATTACTTAAATAAAGTATTTATAATAAGTATTTTACTTTAGAGTAATAAAGTAATAATTATAAAGTTAAATTAAACTCTAATATAAAGATTTAATTTTAACTACTTTAGTATAGTTATTATTACCTTTAGTAATATTAAATAAAAGTAAAGTAAACTTTTATTTCTTTTATAAAAAGGGTATTTTAGTTTAAGTCTTTTATAAAGAAATAATAAAGTCTATAATAATAAATCTTTTTTAAATTATTTTAAGTTTATATTTATAAATAATTATAAATTATAAAGCCTTTTATTTAAAGTTATTATAATATAAATAATAGTAATAGTTATATTAATACTTTTAAAGTATTATAAAGTAACTAAAGTTAAAAAATATAAAATAAACTAAAGCTTTATTATTAATAATAAAAGTTTTATTAATACTTTTAAACTTAAAAGGTTTAAGTAACTTAATAAAAGCGTTTTAAATTTTTAAATTATAAATGTTATATTAAACTATACTATTAAATATAGACTTTTTTAGAAAACTATTAAAATAAAGTTAGTTTTAATATATTAACTACTTTTATATAGATTATAACTTAAACTCTTAATTATAATACTATTATAAATAAAAAACTATTTTATATTTAATAATTATACTATACTTTTAATTTATTAATTATATAAATTTTAGTATTTTTATTATTTATACTCTATTAAAAATAATAAACTATATAAGTTATAAAACGTTTATTAGTAAATATAGTTTTAATATTAAGATAAATATATATATTATTTATTATAAAGCTTTTTTCTTTTATATTTAATTATTAAAACTATAGTTTAGTATAAGTTAATAAAGATTTTAAAAAAGAATATAATATTTTATTACTTTTACTCTATATTATTAGTTTTAAAAGATTTAGTATAATATATTAAATAGAGTATTTATTATTTATATAAATATATATAAGTTTAAAGCTATTATAAACTTACTTTTAGTTTAAATTAAAATATATATTATATAATATACTTAATTCTATAGTATTTACTTCTTTATATTATATAAAGCTATTAAATATACTCTATTAAATACTTTTATTTAATTATACTACTTAATAATATATAGCTATAGTATATTCTTTTTAAAATAACTTATAGAAATATTTAAATAAAATAACTACTTAAAAAAATATAAATATTATATAAATGTATTTATACTTATATAGTATTTATACTTATATAATACTTATATATATATAATACTTATATATATATAATATTTATACTTATATAGTATTTATACTTATATAATATTTATACTTATATAATATTTATATAGTTTCTAAACTATTACTATTTACTCTTTATAAGTTTTACTATAACACAGTACTAGCTATAGCTACTGCGTTAATAACCCTTTAATTATTTAATACTAGAATTTAAATCTACGTTACTTAACTTCTCTCTTAATAATATTTCTTTTTAACCTTCTTTTATTAGTTAATTAATAAACTACTTCTTTATATATTAAAGTTTATAATCTTACTTACTATAATATATTATAATAAATTTAAAGTACTCCTATTAGTTAATTACTATTAACTAATAATTATATTTAATTACTACTAATTACTATTAATACTCCTAACGCTCTATTACCCCTAACGCCTCTAAAAACCTTTTATTAACTTTAATTATCTATTTCTTTTTATAAAACTTTAACTATTAATATTATTAACATTATTATTAATATACTACTATAACTAACTTACTTAATTTAACTAATAAACTCTATACTTATTAGTACATATTATAATATACTTTAATTAGCTTTTAATATACTAGTTTTTAGATTTATTAAGTACTAAGTACTTATAAGTTACTTAAATTACTTAAGTAAAGTAATTATAGTAGTTATTTAACTTTAAAATAATAAAGTAGTAGTTATTAGATTAAATTAAACTCTAGTATAAGGCTCTAATTCTAGCTACTTTAGTATAGTTACTACTACTTTTAATATAGTTAAGTAAAAATAGAGTAAATTAGATTTTTTTATTTATAAAAAGAGTGTTTTAGTTAGGGTTTTTATTATTATTAAAGATATAGTAGAGTCTATAATTATAAGCTTTTATTTTAAATCTTTTTTAGTTTATTTTTATAAATAATTATAAGTTATAGAGCTTTTTATTTAGAGTTAGTATAGGGTAAATAATAGTAGTAGTTATACTAACGATTTAAGGTTATTATAGGGTGAATATATATAGAGTTAAAGAATATAAAAGATAGACTAAAGCTTAGTTAGTAGTAGTAAGGGTTTTATTAATACTTTTAAGCTTAAAAAGTCTATTTAAGTAACTTAATAAAAGAAAGTTTTTAACTTATAGGATATAGTAGCTACGTTAAGTTATACTATTTAGTATAGGTTTTTAAAAAGCTATTTAGGTAAGGGTATTTTTAGTATATTATCTACTCTTATATAGGTTATAATTAAGGTTTTTAGCTATAGTAGTATTATAATTAAAAACTATTCTCTATTTATAATTATACTATATTCTTTTACTATTATTAATATTAGTTATAGTATCTTTACTATTTATATTCTACTTAGGATAATTTACTATATAAGTTTTCACTATTTTTATTAATAAAAGTAGCTATTATAAACAAATAAATAATATTTATATATAGTATTCTTTTTTTATTACTTTTTTAAAATACTTTCTTTATATAATTAAAAAATATACTTTTATTTTTATAATATATAATTTTATTATAAGTATTAAACTATTACTATTTACTCTTTATAATCTTTACTATAATATAGTACTAACTATAGTTATTATATTAATAACCTTTTAGTTATATAATACTAGAATTTAAATTTATATTACTTAACTTCTTTTTTTATAATATCTCTTTTTAATCTTTTTTTATTAATTAATAAACTACTCTTTTATATATTAAAGTTTATAATTTTATTTATTATAATATAATTATAGTAAATTTAAAGTACTTTTATTTGTGTTTTTTTGTAGTATCTAGTACAGACATTTCGATAAGGGGTTCCAAAAAAAATGCATTATAGCTATGCATTTTCAAGTAGTGTAATTAAATAAAAGTATCTAATAAAGTATATTTAGTAGCTTTAACCCCCTCCAGCTCTACTAAGTAGTCTTAAATAGAGCTTAGTAGGGTATACGTACCTTAACGATTCTACTTACCTACTCTTCCTACCATAGCAGTAGATATAGACGTAGACATACTAGTAATAATAACAATACTATTACTAATAAGCGGTACTAAATATATTAAAACAAACCTTTACTTATATAAACCTTTAGCCGGATTATACTATACGTAGGGCCTAATAAGCCCTAGTAGCGTTTACTATTAAAGAAAAAGGTACTACAAGTAAAGCCTTTATTAATTCCTCTATCTTCTATATATACAAATATCAACCCTTAAAGCCAAAAGCACCCTATTAAGTAAACTACCTACTATAATATCTAGAAAAAAGATCCCCGCCCCGTCCACCTAGTACTAAGATATATACTAAAACATAACTCTATAAATATTAACTAGCTATATAAACTATAATAAGTACCTTATAGTTAAGGGGGTTAATATAATTAACTTAACTTATAACTAATAGAAATTCTTTAATAATAATAAAGTAAAGCTTACTATTACTAGAATTTACTACTATAAAACTAATAATAATAACTATAACGCCCAGATAACTATAAATAACTTATGCTAGGAGAATTAAGTTAATATAAAAACCCTAAATACTAAGAATAATTATAAGTACTTTAACTAGTTAAAGGATACAGCTGCTAGAGTTTTGTTAGCTTAAATAGCTAATATCGGTATATTTAGTAAGGCCTGTGTGTAATAATATTAAGACGGATACTAATAATAGTAGGGAGTAGTTAAACTAGCTATAGCTATGTAGTTAAGGGAAGTAATAGAACGGTTTAGTTTAGATTTAATAGGTTTAAAGGGATAGTAATAGTTAGGTGTATAGGAGGTGTACAGAAAGTATTAGTAGTTTTAGTGGCGTTAACAGTGTAATTAGTAGTCTACTTTGAAATTAATTAAAAACACCTATTACTTTAAATCCGTAGAAGCTGCATTATAGTAAGTAAATTTAAGTGCTGTTTACTAACTAACGATAAAAAAGATTAATAAAGTAGGTAGCTAGACGGCTATTCCCTAGAGCACGTGGCCCGTAGGCTATTAGTTACTCTAAAGTACTTTTATTAAGTAATTACTATTATAAACTAATAATTATATTTTATTACTACTAATTACTATTAATACCTTTAATACTTTATAACTTTTAATACCTTTAAGAATTTTTTATTAATTTAAATTACTTATTTTCTTTTATTAAACTTTAGTTATTAATATTAATAATAATATTATTAATATACTACTATAGTTAATTTACTTACTCTAACTAATAAACCCTAAATTTATTAATAAATATTTTAATATATTTTTAAATCTTAATTAACTTTTAATATACTAATTTTTAAGTCTATTAAGTACTAAGTACTTATAAGTTACTTAAATTACTTAAATATAGTATTTATAATAGTTATTCAATTTTAAAATAATAAAGTAGTAGTTATTAAGTTAAATTAAACTTAAGTATAAAATTTGATTTTAGTTACTTAAGTATAATTACTACTACTTTTAATAAAGTTAAGTAAAAATAAAGTAAATTAACTTTTTTTATTTATAGAAAAGATATAAGTTAGGGTTTTTATAATTATTAAAAATATAATAAAACTTATAATTATACGTTTTAATCTTAAATTCTTTTTAGTTTATTTTTAAAAATAATTATAAGTTATAGAGTTTTTTATTTAAAGTTAATATTAAGTATATAATAGTAGTAGTTATATTAATATTATTATAAAGTAAGTATATAGTTAAAAAATATAAAAAATAAATTAAACTTTTATTAATAAGAGTTTTATTAATACCTTTTAACTTAAGAAGTTTAAATAACTTAATAAAAAAACTTTTTAACTTATAAAATATAGTAGTTATATTAAGTTATACTATTTTTAAAAAGCTATTTAAATAAAGATATTTTAAGTATATTAACTACTTTTAGTTATAATTAATATTCTTAGTAATAGTAGTATTATAAATAAAAACTATTCTTTATTTATAATTATACTATACTTTTTTATTATAATTAATATTAATTATAGTATTTTTATTATTCTTATTTTATTTAAAATATTATACTATATAAGTTTTAACTATTCTTAAAAGTAAAAGTAGTTACTATAAAAAAGTAAATATAATTTTATTATAATAGCTACTATATTATTAACTATTATAGTAGTATAGTTTAAGTACTCTATAGTACTTAATAAAGCTAATTCTTTAGGGGTTATATACCTACTAAACTTAGCTTTAATATTTATACTAGTACTTAAGTATTTTAAATTTTAATTAGTTATTAATTCTTTACTTTTATTTTAACTCTATTTATATAGATTTATTAATTACTTTATAAATAGTATAATAAATTTAGACTTTTAAAACTCTATATTAATTTTTATATTAATATAATCTTAAAACTATATTATATAGTTAAAGTAAAAGAAATAAGTTAAAAGTAGTAGATTAATATTAAGTTACTTTTACTTACTTTCTTTTACTTTTTTAAACTTTTATTATATATATTCTTTTACTATAGATTTAATAAATATACTTTTATATTTTTATAACTTAATTATAATTAACTTCTATTTACTTTAAAGATTTAATTTTAAGTATATTTTATATAAATTATTTTAAGTATTGTTTAAATATATACTCTTTACTTTATTAATTATATTTCCTTTTATAATAACTACCTTTAGTTATAAAAGTAGTTAAAGCTTATATAGTAAATTATTTTAAGTATAATATAAATAGTAGAAATATTATAATTAATATTAATAATAGTAGGGAAGTATAGTATAATTATATATAGTAAATAGTTTTTAATTATAATACTACTATAGGTAAGAACTTTAATTATAACTAAAAATACCCTTACTTAAATAGCTTTTTAAAACCCTATACTAAATAGTATAGCTTAATATAGCTACTATATTTTATAAACTAAAAACTTCTTTTTATTAAGTTATTTAAATAAACTTTTTAAGTTTAGAAATATTAATAAAACCCCTATTACTAGTTAGGCTTTAGTTTTTTTTTATATTCTTTAACTATATATTTACCCTATAATAACGTTAGTATAACTACTATTTCTACTTACTTTATACTAACTTTAAGTAAAAAGCTTTATAACTTATAATTATATATAAAAATAAATTTAAAGAAATTTAATTTAAAAGTATATAAATATAGACTTTATTATATTTTTAATAATAATAAAAACGCTAATTAAAATACGTTTTTTATAAATAAAAAAAATTAATTTACTTTATTTTTACTTAACTTTATTAAAGGTTATAGTAACTATACCAAAGTAGTTAAAAATAAAGCTTTATATTATAATAGGGTAGGTTAGCTAGGCCTGCTTATAGTAGCCTTTATAGCTGTCTATACGTATAAGAAGTTATATACTACTTACGTTAGTACTACTTAGGTATAAGTTTTAGTTTTTATATAGTTTTTTAGCTTTTTACTTAGTATTAATTACTATTTTAAAATACTCTATCTCCTGACTTTTAGCCTCTATAGTACTTATTTTAATAGTAAAATAGGATAAAACTAAATATCTCTTAAGCTTCTATTACTATAGTTACTTCTTTTTCTTATACCTACCTTTTATATTACTTCTACTATTTTTATTATTTAGACCCATACTACTTATAACTACCTATTACCCTAGCTGTATAGTAGGGTCTTTTTTTTTTAACTAATTCAATATTACCGTTTTTACTACTACTTTTACTACTATATACTAAAAGACTTTATTTTATCTTTCTTTTTTAAGCTATTATTCGCGCCTTCTTTATATTAATTTCTACTAATTTTTATATTAAACTTTTATACTTATAAAAACTACTATAAAGACTATAGGGGCCTAAGCTTTAATATATAAAGTTAATACTTAAGGATAAAGGTCTTTTTACTTAAAACTAAAATAAGAGTCTACTATACTTTATATTACTATACTACTACTACTACTACTAAGCTATAGGGTGCCCTACTACTACTACTACTAATACTACTATACTAACTATTTATAGCTAAAATCCTATTACTACTACCTATAGCCCTATACCTAATAAAAATTCTACTACTACTACCTACTAAGACCTACTTATATAAAATATAAAACTACTACTAAGACCCTATACTTACTCTTTTTAAGCCTATAAGTAGGTATATATTAAAGCTAAAGTACTAAGACTAAAGTACTATATAGTAAAACCTTTTATAAATAAAAACCCTAAAGAGCTTTAAAAAGCCTATAAGTAGGTATATAAATAATAAAATACTATATTATAGTATAAAAGATTAAGGGGGGCGTAGTATAAGTAGTAGAGTTTTTACTTTTATTTTTAAAGGCTTAGAGTTTAAATTATAGTATTATTAAATTCTATTTTTTTTTTTACTTTATAAGGCTGTTTTTTTTTTTTAGTTAATAGTAAACTATATATAGTTTAAAGGGGGTTTATAATAGAATAAGCTAGCTAGGCCCGCTTATAGCGGCCCTTATAGCTACTTATATATATAAAAAGCTATATACTACTTATATAAGACCTTAAACGCTAAAGGGGTATAGAGGGAAAACCTTTAGTGTAATTACTAGCGCGTAGCGAGCTCTAAGGGCCTTAAAGCTTAGAGCTTTTACTATACTAAGTATTATGCCTTATATTACTATAATTAGTACTATAGCTATAATAATATCATATTATATAAATAATTAGTAAGTAAATACATTATATTTAAAGTAAAAAAACAATTACTTAAAGGGGCGTAAGGTTATTTTTAAAGTTGTTTATATTAAAGTCCTTTTTGGTATTATTTATAGTAGTAGTAGTAGCTAGGTAGCTGGGTATAGTAGTAGTAGTAGAATAGTTGAGCGGTATATTAAAGTCCCTAAAGAGATAGTAAAGAAGCCTTTTATAATTAAAGTGTATAGCTACTATAGTAAACTTATAAAAATTAAGCTTAGCCTTAGCTTTAGTTAACTAGGCCTTACTTAGTATAGTATACTTTTACTTAAGTAACTTAATATTTAGGCTAGTAAACGTAAGGGGGCGAGTACTAAAGGGGTTTAGGTGGTTAAGGGAGGGGGAGCAAAAGACAAGCTTAGGCGTGGGTGTAGGTATAGTTAGGGCTAGAACTAGGGCTGGGCTAGAGGAAGAGTTAGTTAGGGAGGAAGAGGGCGGGATAGAGCTACTTAGTATAGAAAGAAATAGGTTTATATAATTATTAGTAACTTAGTTAGTAAGAAATAAGTAAAGAGATAGTTATATACTATAAAGGAAGTACTTAAAGTCTTAATTATTATAATAGTAGTTTATATATACTTAGTTAGTAATTTTAGTAAAACTAGGGGGGGGGATAATATAACTAGACTATAGTTTAAAGTAATAGATATACTTAGTATAGAGCTTAAAAGCTACGTTACTTACTACTTAAATTATAGTAGCGGGGACGTTTTAGGCCTTTTTAGTATTAAAGACACTATAAGTATAGACGTTTATAATAAGCTTACGCTTTATAGAGAGGTTAGTAAGCTTTTAAACTACTTTAGTAGCTAGTTTTTTAAAGTTAAGGATAATGGTATACTTAATATACTAAGTAGTAACTATAAAGATATTAGTATAGTACTAGTAGTAAGTTTATAACTTTAAATTATATACTTTTGTTAGTAGGGGTATTAAGTTAAATAGGGGGAGTAAAGGGGCTAGTAATAGGGATACTAAATTATTAAGGTACTAAAATCTAGTTAGTAAATAACTCTAGGTACGTTAAATAGAGTGTAAATACTCTTATTATTATAGTTAGGTACGTTATAGGAGTTAAAGGGCTTTTTAGTATACTACTACTTTTTAGGAGCTATTTTAGTAGTAATAGTAATGTTGTTTTTTAATAGAGTAAAAAAAATTAACTTAGAAAAAAAGAATATACTTATATAGCTAGGCTAGGTGAGGGACGTAAGTAGAATAAATAAATACTTATTTAAAGTAAAAGTTCTTTAAAGAAAAAGGTCTTTAGTAAGGGTAACTATTAAGGTAAAAAGTAATAAAGCTAGTAATAGTATTTATTATTATATATAATAGACTTAAAGTTAAAGATACTTTAATTAGTATATATTACTCTTTAGTACTATTTAATAAATTAATTACTTTATAGTTAAGTAAGTATAAAAAAGTATTTTATTACTTAGTTTAATATTATTACTAATTTAAAAAGTAAAGTTATACTTAATTTAATTAGTTAAGTTAAAAAGTAGTAGTACTATAGTTACTTTATAATTATTACTATAAAGTAGGTAATAATTGTTATATAACTATAACACTATTCTTTATTATATTATTTTATTATTAAGTTACCCTTTAAATAAAGTATAATTATACTTTTTAATTAAGTTGTAATAAAAGATAATAAGTATACGCTATATAATATAGGCTATAGTAGTAGGTTATAGTAACGACTTTACTAGGATAAGAAGTAAAAGGAACTCCTACGTTTAGATCTAAACTAAGGCTATAATTACCCCCTAATTATTACTATAAATAGTGTAATAGTTACTATATAACTATAATATAATAGTATTTAAAGAGTTCTACTCTTTAAAAAGCTAAAACACTTCTCCTACTTATAATAAAGTACTAGTATTAGTATAAGCGCGTAATTAAAACTATTTAATATTACTAGTTAATAATTTAGTAGCTTTATAATTAAGAATAATAACCTTATAATAGTAAGTATTTAAAAGGAATAGTTTTATAACGTTAGTATAGTATTTAGGGGAATAAGAAATGGGTATAGAATAGAGATAATAAATAAAAACTATAAAAGTTAATAGTTATATTTATAATATAATTATTACTAAAGGATATATAATAATTATTATATAATTATAAAGAAGTATTTAATTTAAATATTTATTTATAATAATTAAGTTATTAGTAGTAAGCTAAAAAGATTTCTTTTACTAAAAGGATAATATACTACTCTACCCTAGATATAGTATTAGTATAATAATTCTTTATAAACTCCGTTTTACTATACTAAAAGGAATTAAAGTTAAAGCTACCCTTAAATATTATACTATTAATAGTTTTAATATAAGAAATAGTAATATAAGTAAAGTTCTATTAAAACTCTTAGCTTAATATATCTATAATAGTATAATTAAAAGTAAAGCCTTATACTTTATAAATAGTAATAGTAAAAGTATTAATAAAGGGAAATTATATTTATAAATAAATTTATACTTTTTTATAAAACTAATAAATAACTTAAAAGATTAGTATAATATTAGAACTAAATATTATAATTAGTCCGTTATATATATTAAATTAGTAAAGAATAGTAAAAGAGGAATTATTATACTAATTAGTATTACTAGCCTAAATAATATCCTTTATAGTACTAATAGCGCTGTTATAAAAACTAGCTTTAACTTAAGTATTTTTAATAAATATAATTTAAGATTTAATATATAAATAAATTATATTATAAAAATAGTTAATATCTAAAAAGGAGATTTTATTAATATTAAATCTATAGTTAAGTACTTATATAGTATAAATTAAAAATAAGAGTCCCTTAAGTTTAATAGTATTATATTTATTAACTTTAGAGTTAGTAAAGTAAATATATAACGTATTATTAAACTACTATACTTTATAAAATAATAGGATAGTATAAATATAAGTATAGAGTATTTACTATATATCCAAAGTAATAGTTATAGTTTAGAGTTAATTAAGAGTAATATAAAAAGTAGCTTAACTATTACCCTATTATTATATAATTATATTAAGCTTAATTGTTATATTAAATAATATATAAGTATTATAACCTAAAATCTTAAAAGGATTAGTTAGGGTTTTACTATTAAATAGTAGCTTTTTTATAATAAAAAAAAGTTAGTAAAAGTCCTTTATTAAGAGGATATTAAAACTACTAAAAAGAATATTAAATATATATATATATATTTATTAAAACCTTTAATTAAACTATTTAAGTATTTAAAGACTAATTATAAACTTTTTATTTATAACAAGGTACTAAATATAGCTCTATATACTCTATAGACGCGCGATATTAGAGTCTATAAGAGTTTAAAAGGATTATATAATTAAGAGTTATAGTAGGTTATATAGTATAGATCCTCCTACGCTATTAGTAGTAATACCTATAGGTATAGAAATTATTATAGGGTTATTTAAGTTTAGACCTACTAGCTCTTTAAGTTTATAATAAATAAGTTAAATAATATAGGACTTTTTAGTACTACCCTTACTATTAATATAAAGTAAAAGTTAGTTAGGGGTTTTATTATTAAAGAAACGTATAAAGTAGGTATAGACTAAGTTATAAACTTACTACTAATATAAGTTAAAATAGGTAATATTATTTTTTATATATATAGTAGTACTAGTAGTTAAGTACTATAGATATTAACTCCTAATAGACTTTTAAAAGTTATTAATATTAAGTTAGTCTAAATAATACTTAATATAAAGTCCTTAGTTATAGTTAATATTAATTAAACGGGTACTAAGGGTTTTAATATCTTTAGTTTTAACTAGTTAGTTAGGAAGCTTATTAGTAAGTTCCTTTTAACTTACACCACATATCTATATCTTAGCTTTAGTGTCTTTAAATTTGTCTTTAACTTTTATATTTAAAATAGTATTATAAAAGTTAAGTATATAGAGCCTATAGTAAAGCTTATAAGCTTTATATATATTCTAAAAAGTATTATAAATATTACCCTTAACTAATAAAAGTTTTTTAAGTTTTTTAAATAAGTAATTTAGTATTATTTTTACTTAATAATAGTCCTTTTATTAATTAAGGGTCTCTTTTTTATACTAGGGGAAGTAGTTAATAATACGGGGTTTTATATAGAGAAACTAGTACTATAGTATATAGTTAGTATTAATATTCTAAAGAAAAAAGATAAATATTATAGAAGCCTAAAGGGCCTTATTAAGTTACTTTTAATATTTTTAAAAAGGGCTACGTTCTAACTTAACTTAACTATTTATAATAATATAGTTATTATAGTTAATTATATTAAAATAGTAGTAATTAATAGAGATAATAGTATAACTATACTTAATAAGGGGTTTTAAAAAGAGGATATAGTATACCTTCTATATACTTTAGTCCCTTTTTATAATAATTTTATTTATAAATTTAGTAGTAAATAAAACTATTAATTAATTTAACTTAATACTAAGTAAAATACTATTTACTAACTTAAAATATAATTTTATTTTAACTTTAGCCTTACTATAGTACTTTATAATGTAATATATAATAGTATATAAACTAGTATATAGGGATATATTAGTATTAATAAGCTACTTAATAAAAAGTGCTAGACTAAAGTAATTAAGTATAGGATCGTTCCTCTTCCTTATAAAACCCTAGTAGTTAAAGTTAGACTCCTTAGTAATATCCAGTATATCTTAATAATAAAACAGAAAATAAAAGCAATATATAATAGTATTAATACCCTTTTTTTTATACTAGTAATAGGGGATATACTTATAGTGCTAGACTTAGTTAATAATACTTAAGAGGAATATAAAGTTAAATAGGAGAAAACCTACTCTAGTTAAATTTAAAGGGTTTGCTTTATTTTATATATTAAATATACGTTTTAGTTTTAAATTAAATATAGTAATATCGTATCCCTATTTATAAAAGAATATAGTATAGGATAAACTTATTAATATATTAATTAGGGGTAAACTTTTTATTTAATAAAGCTTATAGTTATAAGTACTACTATAGCTTTAGAACTTATACTAGTTCTAGTAGTTAATAATATTATACTTTTTAATTAGTACCTTTTACTAAAAGAGCTAGTAATAATAAATAAAGAGGTGTATAGTAATATAGGGTTTATTATAAAGATTCTTCCTTACTATTTATACTTAATATAAAAGAGTACTTATTTTTTACTTATTAAAGTATAGTATATATTTTACTAAATAGTACTAATAGTAATTAACTATACTAAAAGTAAGGAAAACGACTAAGTAGCTAAGGGTATAGATATATACTTTAAAATAGGTATACTTAGTCTACTAGTATATCCGAGTACCCTTTAGGATATTAGTAAATTTAATAATAAAGTTAAGTAAAGTCTTAAATTCTAGTAAATTAAGTAAAAAAGCAGAACGTAGGTTTTTAATAGTAATATTTTAATACTTTATATACTTTATAAAGTAAATACTATAACTAGTTACTTTTCTATATATTATTATATTAAATATAATAAAACAGAATTAGGGATAGTATATAAATCAGCTATTTTTTTACTTTATAGTATACTAGATATATATTATATAATTAATAGTTTTTTAATAAAGCTATATATATTCTACTTATTTATTAGGGAATAGTAATAGAAAGGCTAACGATAGTAATACGTACTTATTATTTATATTATTTATTAGTATTCTTTTAAATAATAGTATATTAATATATTAACGTTAGGTAATACTAATATTTTTATATAGTCACTTAAGTTTAGTCTCTTCTGTTATAATATTAAGTATAACTATACTCTTTATATTATTATTAATAACTTTAACGTTAAAATTAAATTCTTTATTTAAAGTATTAATAAACTACTAGGGGAGATTACTTATTATATTTCTATTATTAAATAAACTATTAAGGTTATAGTTATTTACTATAATATTAGTATACTTAGGATAATAGTAAAAGAAGTAATTAAACTAAGTATAGATAATAGCCTTTTAAATAGTAAATTATAAGTAGAATTAATGCTATAAACCGGGGTTAGTATTAGTATTATAGGGGTAAATAATAATAATATTAAGATTCTATAGTAAAAGGGGTAGTTAATTATATACTTTAGTAACGTTATATAAGAAGTTAATAGTATAGCCTTTATATATATATTATATACCTTAAATTTAGTATAAATTAATAGTATAATATACTTAAATAATAAAGATCTTTTTAATATATATTAAAGTAGAAAAATAAAAGGGGATATTACTAAAGTTTATATTATTTTAAATACTAAAAAGAAATACAGCTTAGTTATTATTAATACTATAGTAATTCTTATATACCTTATTACTATTAAAGTTTATACTAAACTATTTTTATAAGTAGTAAAGATATATATCTATACAATTAGTATTTAGCTTTTAATAGAAGTTAGTAATAAGCTACTTACTATAGGATGTAATTGTCTCTTCTTTAAAGTTATAGTTAAAGATAGGATTAGTAATATAAAAACCCTAACTATTATTTTTAGTATTTACTTACTAAGGAAAAGACTAGTAAGTTTGTACGGGTAATAGAGATATAGATAGATCTTTAAATATATTATTAAACCCTGTAAATACAGAACTAAAGTTAGTATAAATAAAAGGGTAGTACTAAAAACAGTAAATGTACTTTATTTTAGAATTGTTTATTTTAAAGAAAGTAATCCGGCCTGTACTATAGTAGCCTTTAATATACTACTTCTACTCTATTTCTAGATTTCTACTAAGTATACTAGTAGTATACTAAAGGTTATAGTTTTAATAGTTAATATAGTGACTAGTATATTATAAAAGGCGGTACGAGATATAGAAAAAAAAGGAAAAAAAGGCTAAAAAAAGTAACTTAGGTATAAGTAGCTATAAAGGTAAACTTAATAATATTTAGTAAATAGGACTTAATAAGGTATAGTTCTATTAATAAATAATTTAAAATAATAGAAGTATTATAGAAGGGATAATACTTAACTAGCGGGTATTTTAATATTATTATTGTATTTTAACTTACTTAGTATACGCCTTAGCTTTTTATATTATATTTTATAAGTTATAACTACACTAAAAGTATATAGTAGTATCCCTATATTAGGTAGCTAGAGGTAGTTATTAGATAGGAGTATTTATAGTATATAAGTATTATTTGTAAAAAGTATTATTCTAAGTATATAATTAACTATAGACGTTAAAACGTTATTAATAATATATATGCCTTATAACTTAGTTATATAATACGTAAAGTAATTAATAGTTTATTAATTACCTCCCCCTTTCCGCTTTAGACTCGTAAACTCTATTATAGGCTATACTTAGCGATATTTATAATACCTTTTTATTTCTATAGGTTCTGTATATTAGTAGTAAGGATCGGTAGTACTAGTATGTTAAATAGGATGTAGTAAGTTAAGTAGTAGAGTTAGAGACGCTATTAGGTATATTAATTTTTTTTACTAAAGAAAAAAAAAGAAAAACTAGTAGTTATAATTGTATTGTAATTATTATAGTAAGTATAGTAATAATTGTTAAGTAATTATAGTAGTTAAATTTAATTAGATTTAGTAGTTAAAAGTTAAAAAAAGTTAAAGGAGTAAATCTATAATAATACATAATCTAGACTTAAAGGACTATAGTAGCTTAAGTATAAATAAGTAAAATAAGTATCTAGCTAATCCGCGGTATTTTTAATAAGAAACTGACTAATCCACAGTACTCCTAACCCCTATCTACGTTAAAAAAAACGTCTATGCTTTTAGTATTTCTATTTAGTAGATTTAGCTCGTTACGCCGCAACCTCTACAGCTTATACGTAAGTAGCTTTAATTACAGCGCTATGCGCTAGATTAGTACCGCCTAGGTATAAGTTTTAGTTTTTATAGAGTTTTTTAGCTTTTTAGTTAGTATTAACTACTACTCTAAAATGCCCTGCTTCTTTACTTTTAGCCTTTATAGTGCCTATTTTAATATTAGGGTTTAATTTAACTTAAGAACTACTATTTTATTATTTTAAAGTTAAATAACTACTATAAATACGTTACTTAAGTAATTTAAGTAGTTTATAAGTACTTAGTATTTAATAAACTTAAAACTTAGTATATTAAAAGTTAATTAAAATTTAAAGATATATTAAAATACTTACTAATAAGTATAGGGTTTATTAGTTATATTATATAAGTTAGTTATAGTAGTATATTAAACGTTTAATAGTAAGAAATAGGTAATTTAAATTAATAAAAGGTTTTTTTTAAGAGGTATTAAGAGTGTTAAAAGTATTAATAGTAGTTAGTAGTAATTAAATATAATTATTAATCTAAAATAGTAACTAATTAATAAAAGTACTTTAAATTTATTATAATTATACTATTATAAGTAAAACTATAAACTTTTAATTAATTATATAAAGAAGTAGTTTATTAATAAAAGAATTTAAAAAAGATATTATTAATTAAAAAGAAGTTAAGTAACATAGATTTAAGTTTAAGTATTATATAACTAAAAAGTTATTACAATAGTAGCTATAGTTAGTTCTATATTATAGTAAAAATTTTAAAAAGTAAATAGTAATAGTTTAAAAACTATTTATTAACTATATTATACTTTAATGATATTAAATATTTAAACTTATGTTTAGTATTAATATTTAGTAATATTAATACTAGTATATAATTATATCTTAATATTATTATCTTTATATTTTTAAGTATTTATAATTTATTTTAAAAAGAATATATTATAGCTATATACTATTAAGTAGTATAATAAATAAAAGTATTTAATAGGGTATATTTAGTAGGTTTAATACCCTCTAGCTCTACTAAATAGTTTTAAGTAAAGCTTAATAGGGTATATATACTTTAATAATTCTACTTATCTACTCTTTTTATAGTAATAATAATAATACTATTACTAATAGGTAGTAGGTATAACTAATATATTAAAATAACCCTTTATATATATAAACCTTTAACTAGATTACGCGTAGGGCCTAATAAGCCCTAATAGCGTTTACTATTAAAGAAAAAGGCACTATAAGTAAAGCCTTTATTAATTCCTCTATTTTCTATATAGCTATATATATAATAACCTATAATATTTAAAAAAAGAATTTCTACTCGCCCTATTTAACTCTAGGATAAATAAAAGAATTTAATCCTATAAATATTAACTAGTATTAATACTACTAAAAAGCACCTTTATACTATAGAAGCTTATATAATTAATATAAGTCTTAAGTAATACTACTTAAGTAAAAATAATAAAGTAGTATTTATAATTTTAAGAGTGTTGTACTATAGAACTACTAGTAATAACTACTATATAGACGTTATAATATATAACTTATATATAAGGAGTAAAGACTCTATAGAAACTTTAAATAATAAGAATAACTATAAATACTTTAATTAACTAAAGTATATAGCTACTAGAGTTTAGTTAGTCTAAATAGTTAATATTAATACATTTAATAAGGCCTATATAGATATTAAGATAGATACTACTAATAGTAGGAAGTAGTTAAACTAGCTATAGTTATGTAGTTTATAATAACGGCGCGTTAGTTATAAAGGGATATAATAACTAAGGGAAATAATAGAATAGTTTAATTTAGATTTAATAGGTTTAAAAAAATAGTAAAGAGTATTAGTAGTTTTAGTAGTATTATAGTATAATTAGTAGTCTATAAAATTAATTAAAAACACCTATTACTTTAAATCTATAAAAGCTGTGTTATAGTAGGTAAATTTAAGTACTATTTATTAAATAAAAAAGATTAATAAAGTAGGTAGCTAGATAGCTATTCTCTAGAGTACGTGGCCTGTAGGCTATTAGTTACTCTAAAGATAGTAATATTATTAATTTAAAATATATAATATATATATACTAGTATATACCTTAGAAATAATTATAATTAATAATGTAACTACTAAAAGTATTACTAATTTATATTTAAAAGTCTATATTTTAGAGTAGATAAACTTAGTATTTTCTAGGAGTATTCTATAGTATAAGGCGATTTAGAGCTAGGTTCTAGAATTGCTCTCTCTAGAGATACAACCTCAATAAGTACCTATTAACTCGGCTCTTCTTTCTTTCTCTGTGTTCTGAAACCTTAATGGTATCGCGTCCAGTGCCGACCGCTGGAAGCTAAATCCAACTCTGGTCCTTGTTGAAAGTCAAACTACTTATATTATGTATTACATAACCATGTATTAATTAGCTACTCCTAGTTACTTTTCTTAGACTTTCTACCCCCTTTTTCCTATAGTATCTTTTTAAAACCCCTTTATATCCTCCTTTACTTAAACAATTAAAGTAATAATACAATACATCTTCTATAGTATTTTAAAGTATTAAGGTTACTTAAGCTACCGAATTGCATTCTACACAGCTTAATCTATATTCCTTTTTGAATAGTAGTTTTAATAAACTATTATTAAAAACGTATTTATATTTATTAACTAGACTTGGTTCTATTAAAGTATATAATCTATAATTTAAAGTCTTATAGTTAGTATAATAAAACTAATAAGCTTAAAGTTATTTAAGTATTACGTTACTATATAAAAGGTACTTTATAAGTATTTAAAGTTATAAAACTTAATTTATAATACCTAATAATTAAAATAAACCTAAAATATAGCCTAAGGGTTATAACTATTATTATAATTATTTACTAGTATCTAAATCTATTTTACTACACTACTATTATTATTATTTATAATTAGAAGTATTTTTTTTTACTTAGTTTGGGTAATAATATCTAGTTAATTTTTTCACTAGAGTTACCATACTACTATCTTAAGTACTTTATAATAAGTCCTAAGCTTTGAGGCTATTTTTAAAGTTATTGCAGTTTATTAGTTAATTTTCTAAGCCTTAGAACTTTAATATTAAAATTAACTTTAAATATTAAAGTTTATATTAGTATAGTATAAGATAGGTACTATCATAGTATACTTTAACTAGTATACTAAGTACTGCTGTATAGACTTTCGCCAGCTGGCAAAAAAAAAAAATAGGAACTAAGTCAAACTACTTATTTAGTCCGCAGCCCGCCTGCTGCTGGGAAGATATTTCCTTATAGTCCACTTATCCGCAATACTAGTTGATTGTCTGATTTTCATTATTATCCTTGCTATGTACTTCTTTGATCTACTTTCTTATTAGCTCTCCTTCTTTCCTTCTTCTTTCCTTCTTCTTTCCTTTAAGACTAAGTATCCTTTTACACGTCTTTTCTCTCCAAGTATAGAAGGGCTTGAAGCTCACCGTCTATGGCAGCACTTTCTCGATCTGAATGGTCTGCCTACCCCACCTGAATCCACTTCCTCGAGCCCTCCTTCCTGCGTGCTGCTCGCAGTTGCCGCAGTTCCTCTTCGAAACAGGCCATCTACTCCTTCCAGTTTCGCGTCCCCAGCTCTCCCATCTGGCTTCAAGAGTACCTACACTGGCCACATTGAGCACTGCAATCATCCGACTCCTTCAGCCTTTAACGCTTCTTGGCTCATACGTCCTTGGTCTGGACGGAAATGACCCGAGTCCACAGGGGGATCGCACCCGGTGCGCAGCGATCCCCTCGTCAGGTACGTCACTGGAACTGTGGAGAAGCGGGTCACATGACCCAGTCAGCCCTCTTAGTCCTCCCTGTCTCAACGCCTTTGCCAGCACCTTTCCCTCAGACATCACCCCATTCATCACGGTCAATGCATTGGAGCCCTTCATGCTTCTCATCAGCAAACCACATCATTAGTATCCAGAAGCTTACCATATATCCTCTCTATCCTAGCAGTTCCAAGCACACTCGCGGCTTCAACGATCGCGGGTCAACATTCTAAGGTCAAGCAACCTCGACGTCTCAAGCGGTTCTTCAGGCCAGCCATCACCTCCCGACCATGGAGAACCGGCAGATGCTGCGGGGCCGTCTTGCCACCACGCCCAATACTCTCTGCCTGAGGTAAGTGCCACGATAGTTCACTTCTCCACTGAAAGATCCTAACAGTTAACATAGCCCACCGAGACTTTACCCTCCACTAGCCGGACGCAAACAACGCCTGCGACGTATCTGCACTGGCTGCAAGCCAATGTGAAGAGGTCAACGGGCCGAGTCCGAGACTTGTTCGACTTTTCAACTTCATTCTCTGAACCCCCGGCTTTCTTCGCGCTTCAGGACCCCCCGCTGAAGATGGCCAGTCTACGGCTGGCGGGCTACCATCTCTCCTCTCAACATGACTGGCCCGAGGTCGATCTAGACGGGAAACCCGTCTTGGACCAGCAGGGAGAGCAGAAGGTCTCGTCGAGGCGGGTGGCCTTCTTCGTCCACAAATCGATACCGCTCGAGGCTTGGCGAGTCGAGTGGGACGAGGGCCGCAACAAGCATTACGTTGCCAATCTGCGCCTGGGACTGGCCTGCGGAAGTGAGCTGTTGATCACCAACTTCTACAATCGACAACCGGGCGTGAGCGTCGATCTGGACGCCCTACTCCAGCCCCCAGCCACCGAGGACATGTCGGTCATCCTCGGCGACGCCAACGCTCAACACCCACAGTATGGCGGCAGACACGCGCGCAGAGACAGATTAGGCAAGATTCTATACACAAAGACACACGAAGCTCAAATGAAGATCTACCCGGTCAACGGGGAGCCTACCTACCGGTGTGGCGCCCACTCATCAACCATCGACGTCACCATCTTTGGGCAGCGGGTGCGGAACTATGTCTCCAAATTCGAGGTCCTGGAGCCCCGCGGCTTTACGTCGGATCACTCCGTGTTGCACACCGTGCTTGACCTCAAGCCCTGTCGCGACTCTCGCATGCGATTCCTTTTCCAAAAGGTTGATCGCGCACAGTTCTCCGAAACATGTTCTCAAGAGCTCCTGAAGCTTCGCGACGCCTCCGGCCAGTTGCCTGCCCTGACCACCACACAGGACATGAACGACTTCGCACTTCGACTTTCTGAGTGTGTCAAGGCCACCGTCGACGCAGTTGTACCAACCGTTCTCCGCAATCCCGTTCGATCCCAACCTGCCGTCCGTACACCTCTTATCAACCATCACCTTGCCCTCGAGAGACGAGACTATGCTGCTCTGAAACGTCAGAAGCCTGGCTCAGTGGCGTTCTTTGCTCAGGAGCGGGTTCTTGAGAAGACCACTGCCAGATTGAATCACCTCCTCCGAACAGAGAAAAGAAAGGCGTGGCGGAATCATTGCGCCGACAGTGCGAGAGACATCAAAGGTCTTTACGGCCTGGTCAGATGCTCGCGTGCTATCAGCAAAGGCCAGCAGCCGGTTCACGTAGGTTGGTTTAAGAGGCCCGACGGCACCGTCTGCGAGACAGACGACGACACCGCCCGTTGCTTCCGGGATCACATCTGGTCAAAGACGACCGATCAAGCGCCCGCAGAGGTCCCCGGTCTCCTTGCAGGCGTACTGGACTACAGCCGTTCAACTGCACTCGCCGGCCGTCGCCCAGTCGCGCCGCATAACTTCTCTCATTGGGCCCTCGAGGGAGCCCTTGCTGCTGAGAGACTTATGTCACGAGAATCAACGTCTACGGCGTCATCTTTCACCAGTCCACCATCGCAGGCGTCGTCGGCCGCAGTGTCATCATCACAGGCGGCTTCGTACGCCGATTCATCGTCGCAGGCAATCTTGCCCCAGTCAGAATCTTTTGGAAACCCAGCTGTCCCATCTCTCCTGCCTCTGGATCTCTCGGCTGCATTTGATCACAACACTGTGTCTCCAGCGAGGACTGACCCCTGGGTCCGTCGCTTTCTTCGACCGGCTCGCCCTCTGTTCACAGATGCCAATGGCCACGCATTCCAGCGATGGCCGGTACCAGAGGGGGTTCCCCAAGGTGTCCCTGGTCCGCCGGACAATCCTGCGGAGACCCAGCCACCCAGGCGTGGACATCAGTTTGAACCGAGGCCCACCTTCACACCCTCTGCGGCCCCCGTTTCTCGTGGAAGGTCGGGCCGTAATCACTTTGAACATCGCCCTAGGCGACGGTCTTCCGAACCACCAACAGTCACACCTGATCTGGTCAGAGTTGTTATCAGACAAGTCTCGTACGGAAAGGCGCCCGGTCCTGATGGCATACCCAGCGACGCGCTCAAGATTGGCATGGAGGCTATGCTGCCTTACCTGGTGCATCTTTTCGACGCTTGCGTGAAGAGGTCATTTCACCCCGAATGCTACAAGCACTCCTTCACCGTCATGCTTCCGAAGGAAGGCAAGGACGACTACGCACTCCCAAAGAGCTGGAGGCCAGTCGCCCTGCTCTCTGGCTTGGGGAAGGTGTTGGAACGCCTCGTCGCAGATCAGCTCAAGGAGGTAGCAATTAGTCGAGGTCTTATTCCCAAACGACAGTACGGTTTTGCTGGACGAAGCACAACAAAGGCCCTTGAGTACCTGACGAACCTCGTCATCAATGGCTGGTGCGCTGAAGTACCAGGCAAGAAAGAATGGAAAACGAGCCTTCTCGGACTGGACATTTCGGGCGCCTACGATCACGTGAAGCACCTCGAGCTGATCAAGGTCTTGATCGACAAGGACGTGCCGGCGTGGATCATTCACTATGTCTGGTCTTTCCTCTGCAATCGCTCGACGTCTGTCGTTTTCCCCGGTTACGTGTCGCCCAAGTTTTGGCTGGAGGTCGGCATACCACAGGGAAGTCCCCTGTCTCCGATCCTCTTCGCGTTCTTCGCCGCCCCCATCCTTGAGCAGTTCGAGAAGGTCACTGGCGACAAATTGGTCTTTGCGTTCTCATACGTTGACGACACGTACATTATTGTGTCTTCGATGACGTGGAAGGAAAATTGTCGCCTGATCGCTGAGTGGCACCAGGTGGTCATGGACTGGGCCACTCCCCGTGGAATCCGGTTCGACCCGGGGAAGTACAACCTGATGCATTTCCGCAAGCCGCACAGCCGAGAAGCCCCCTCTTTTGAGGTTCCCGAAGGCATTCCGGGGTTGGGCCCCAACTGCGTGGTGCCGGAGACGGTTGAGCCGGGCAAGCCCACGAGACGCGAAACGAGCCTTCGAATTCTCGGCGTCCAAGTCGATCACAGGATGAAGTGGGAAGCGCACATATCAAAAGTAAGTGTCGTCGCCCAAAGTCGTTGAAGAATTGCGTGCGTATGCTGATACAACGAATCAAGATTGAAACGAAAGTCCGAGCCAAGATGCGGTGGCTGAAAATCATCTCTGGATCCCCATGGGGCCCGAGGCTGGAACGAATGAGGCAGCTCTATCTCACGAGCGTCAGGCCCATCATTACCTACGCCTGTCCGGCCTGGTTTGTGATCGGAGACGAGAACAGCTGGACATACGGTCTGAAGAAGTGCCTCGTCCATCGGCTGGACAAGCTCCAGTACGAGTGCCTCATCACGATATCGGGGGCCTATCAGAAAACTTCGGAAGTGGTCCTGCACAAGGAGTTGCACATCGAGCCTATCGCCCTTCATCTCCACCGCATCGCCATGGCCCACAGAGTTCGCGAGTTCGACACCGGCGAGGCCCAGGATCTCGAGGAAGTGCGGAAGCATTCCTACCCGCGTCGGTTGACGCGGAAGTTTGTCGAGTCCCACCCATACAACACCGTTTACCATTACGCGAAGCTACTCCGAGCCGACGTGGAAAGCAACCTCCGGGCGACCCGGCCGGAACTTGCGGACGGCATCTGGGGCGACAAACACGGCCGGCAACGGGCGATCACGAGTTACATGGGCCAGCAGGCCGCCCTGAAGTGCGCCCAGATGTGGGACAGGTACCGACGCGATCACTCCAAGGGAACCGACGCCGATCCCGGCTCCTCGCCCGTCGCGCTCGAGGACGAATGGGGCCCTGCCAACCTCAAGCGCCACCGCGACCTCCCCCGGGCCCAGAGCAGCATCCTCATCCAGATGAGGACCGGGTCCAATGGTCTTGATTCTTTCCTCTACAAAAAAAAGGTACGTCTCTAAGAAGTCTTCTGTCTTCTTTTTTCTCTTACATTTGCATTCTGTTTTGAATTTCTGTCGTCATCTTCCCATCCGCTGTTCCAAGTGGCGCGCATGTTTGCTTCATTCGTTTCTCTCTTATCCTTGGTCCCGTTGCCCCTCCCGTTGCTTCATCTCTTGTCTTGTGCCTTTCGTCGTATTATTTTGTTCCTCTCGTCGACGTCTCCCTCCCGTCACAAGGTATACTGCGAGGGTACTTGGGCGTTATTGCTGAAGCCGCAATTACGAACTCCGGTATAGGCCGTGGCGCCTTTCTGGCACCTGTCTTCTCTTCTACTTGGTCTCTTCTCCTCTTCTACTTGGTCTTTTCTTCTCGTCCATTTGGTCTCTCCTACTCTTCTACTCAGTCTTTTCTACCTCTCCCACTTCTGCGTTGAGGCAGCAGTGTCGGCCTAGTCGCGTTTTTCTTCCACAGGAAGCCCTGTGGCGTTCAATACAACAACGGACGCCCAAACCCTTTCACTTCCACTTTTGCTCTCAACCTTACATCGGCCACTCCATCACGCAATGTCCACCACGACTTCATCACTCGGTGCTCCTTACTTGCATCCCCTACCTCCATCTCGGCCATTAGACACAGCTCTTCAGTTGGTGTCACTTTCGCCGCATATTCCCAAGCCAGACTTCCTCTCAAACACCCCCTCCCTGCCGGAACAGTTGCAGTACTGCTCCTCTCGAGGCATCTGTTTGCCCTTGAGGTGTTGCAACCACCCCCCACTCCATCAGACACACAAAAGTTGCCCAGACCTCGAGCGAGGGAGGAGGTGTGTGTGCTCTGAGGCGGCCGGGTTCGCGGTCGGCCTCGCCTGCCAGCCCCGGCATTTCCTGCTTTCCCGCCGTCTCACCATCTCGTGTGTCGCTGGAATTCTCTGTCGTCCAATTCTCATCTGCTTCCAATTCCGACGACAGTGCCTATCTGACCCGCCGCCGGAACCAGATTGTCGACACCCCTGTATGTGCCTGTGGTCAAGGCGACCACACGGTGCACCATCTCATCTACGACTGCTCCCGGCTCGAGGAGGCCAGGGAGGCCCTCCCCTTGCTCATGACCGCCCAGGGTCCAGAAGGCGTCACACGGGACGTCGTCCGGCCTCTGAAGAGCCTTCTTCACGACCACTCCTACACCGTGTCTACCTGGGCGATCGACAACTTCGAGCTCGCCCAGTACGAGTGGACGGCCAAGCAGCTTCTGTACGGCTCGTCCAAATAACTCGTCACCCTCCGCCCTCCTTCATGGATGGCCATTGTGTATTACATAACCGTGTATTGATCAGGTATGTTCACCACCCTCTGACGTGATGGTTATTGATCATTCGCTTACTTGCCACAAAGGTACTCCTGGTTACTTTTCTTGGAATTTCCACCCCCTTTTTCCCACAGTGTCTGTACGTATGTACCCGTGCTGTCCCTCTCGCTTGGAATCTGGTCTGAGCTGATGGCAGTTTCAAGACCCCTTCATATCCTCCTTCGCTCAGACGATCGAGGCAATGACGCAGCATATCTCCTGCAGCATTTCGAAGTATTCTGGGTAAGTTCTTTTTACCCTGCGCAGAAGAAAAAATGGCAAATACAAATTCTAATAATTGAAATATAGTTGCTTCAGCTGTTGGATTGTGTTCAACACAGCTTCGTCGTTATTCTCTCCGTTGTGATAGTTTTCATAGACTTTCACCAAAAATGTGTCTATATTTATCAGCCGGATCATGTCCGGCTGAAGTGTTGGATCCGCCATTTGAAGTCTTACAGCCAATATGGCAAGGCGTAAGTAGTTCCTTCGTATACATTCCAGAGAGGTTCATTGCTAATATTTTTCGTAGTGATGACCTCGAGGTCGTTCATGTGTTGCGTCGCGGCACAAGAGGTGCCTCGTAAGCGTCTGAAGTCGTGAGATTCGATCATTGGTGCCCAGTCATCAGGACTGCTGTGGAACACAGCCCAAGGGCTGTGGCCATTATTGGCAAGTCTACTAATTGGGAGTTATATGAACCTCTGCTAACCACTACGTTATAGTAATTATTCGCAAGTGTCTGAATGCATCGTCGCATTCTGAATATGCCGCCGTTGTTGTTGTTGTTCATGATCGGTGAGTTGTGCGGTTTCTCACTGGTGCCTATTTGGACGACTAGTGCTAACGATGACGTGGTTGTGGATCGAAGGACGTGTTTTTTTTCGCTCGGTTTTGGTGATGATGTCTGGGCGAGTTTCTCACCAGGTGCGTCGACAACTAATCCTCCCCACGCCAGGGCGACTGACCTCTTTATTCACACTAAATCCAGTTCAGAGTCACCGTACCGCAGTTTTAAGTACCTCATGATGAGCCCTAAGCCCTGAGGCCATTTTTGAAGTCATCGCAGTTGTGAGTCTTGTCCACCTATGTCTGCGCATGGCGCATTGAACGCACTACCTGTACTAACTTGAAGAAAGTAGTATCAGTCGATTTTCCAAGCCTCAGAACCTTGATGTCAAAGTCAACTTCAAATATTGAAGTTTATATCAGTGTAGTACAAGATAGGTACTATCACAGTGTACTTCAACCAGTGTACCAAGTACTGCCGTGTAAGCTTTCGCCAGCTGGCCGAAAAAAAAGAAAAAAAAAAAAACGGGAACCAAGTACAGAATATGACTATCTCATATACCCGAAACTCGCAGCGTCCCAGGCCTTTTTCGTGACCTCTCATCCAGTGTCCTCAGTAATGCACCTCGATGACTTGCTTCGTCGCGTTGACGGTGATTGCCACGGTGAGGCCAAATGGCTAAACTCTATGACCATGACTCATCCGCCAAATGCTGTGACTGGTCTTCCAAGCCACCGCCTGTGTGTGTGGCTCAACTAAAAATGGTGGTCCAGGTCCCTCCCTAGGTATTATTAATAGGTATAAGTAGGGTGGGTGTCGGCACCTACGCTCCTCCCACACTACCTACGTAACCATCTGTTTCATCCACTTGCGCCCAATCTTTCTTCCCTCAACACACCATAATACAGCAGCACGTAATGCCGCCAACATTCCTTTCCCTCCCTCGCGAGGTACGCGACGAGATCTACAAATTCTATGTGTCTGCTGGCGGGGGATATGTCTTCGACACGGAGTGTTTCTCCACTGGAAAGTTCAAACGAGCTGACGGTCGCGCTATCGTCTTCGATCTTCAATACACCTGCAAGCAGGTGAGTCAGGAGATGGAAGGAGTTGCTTTGCGAGAAAACACCATAACCTTCACGACGATTCATTCTCCCGAGCTCAGTCTTTTGGCGGCCCGCTTCAACGACTTTGTGAAGCACCTCGACCAAGTACGGCATACCTTGTTCAAGTTCTCCGGCCACACCATTACCGATGCGACATACACAGAGCTCTGCGACGCATTTCCACAATTCACGGGAGTCCTGGACCGACTGAGGGCTGAGGGTGACCCAAGCGACCTCCCAAGGTCCTACCGGCCTGGTCCTTACGGCAAGGCCCCGTCCGCCTATCGCGAATTCTACGAGACTGCACTCGAGGCGATATTCTATCGGTGCCCAGGTGGGGCCGAGGCTATGGATCGATACTGGGCCGTCGAAGAGACTTGGTGGTGGGGGGATCACCGGCCGGCGAATGTCGGCCGGCGCAATGTCGATCCTGCCCTCGCGATCCACTGCCAGGTCCGAGACTGGTTCATCCCTTCTGAAGACGACCTCGCGAGTCTGGCCACGTGGATGAACGAGGGCCGAAAATTGGTACGCGACATCGCGGACGGTTACGACCTTTCGAGATACCGCTTCTCCGCCGCGGCGTCGGCGATCCGCTTCCTGCATTCCATGACTGCGACATCCCGCGCGCACCTACGAAGAATCGTCATCGACGAGGACCACGAAGCCGTCGCCAGTCCGGAAGGTCACGCCATCGGCCTCGTGCCCTTCTGTGTCGAGAACCCCCTCCTGCGTATCGAGCGCCGGGCTGGCCTGTGGCGGAACGTCCTACAACCGTGCCCGAACACGTTCGACCCGAATGCACACCACCGAGTCCAGTTCGGTGACCCCTGGCGCCTGGCCTCCGCGCACGTCACGAGGAATGTGTCGAGCTGGGTCAACGAAGCTCTCGCCCTCGAGGCCGCGGGCATGCCGCCAGCGGCCTTCTCTCTGGTCCTCGACGCCGGGCCGGCGCCGCAGCTGGCGGTGGACATCTTCCAGCGGATCGTCCAGCGCGATGCCGCGTGGCAGTCGGCCTGGGAAGAATGCCAGAAGCGCACGGAGGGGACCGGGGAGGGATCGTTGTCCTGGCCCGTACGGAGGAGCGAATTGGAGGTGGCCCAGTCCTACAGCGGATACTTCTTCGAGCACTTCCCCGGGGCCTTGCGGGACATCGCCGCCGGCGACTCGGTCGTGCGATGCAACTTCGACGTCGGCGAGGAGAGGGACGTCGCCGAGGTATCCCACGCGCAGTGGGATTGGACCCCCGAGCAGTGGGACGACGGTTGGTATGCCCACGATCCCCCGACCTGGGAGATGGTTGCGCCGCTGCCAAGCTGGAAGGTTCTCATGGAGGAAACTGTCTTCCCTGGCCGTCTGAGGAGGAGGCCCCGCCCTGGTGACGAGATGTTACCCGCACAGGCTAGAGAATTGTTGGGACTGGACTAGGTGGACATCCACAAAGCGGCCGGGCTACCTCGTGTCATCACCGGATGGATTCTCTAGGTATGTTTGTAGCCCTCCCTGCTCCTAGACATCTCCTGAAAAGAATTAGAGTGTTGTTTTACCTAGTTCTCCCATGGCTACGACCCCTTTCAGTAGGCGCTCAAGCCCCTATCTTCTACACTTACGGCCGGGTTCAACATTCCGCCCAACAGCTCAAGTATTATACCATCCATGGCCCCTTTGTTTGCAGCTGAAGAGCTGCAAAAGGTGAAGTGCTCACTCATTGCTTCAATCTATAAGCCCGAGCAAGGACGAGCCTCTCTGCTCGTTGTGCTCGACCGTACGGGTACTGTCCGCGACGAACTACTAATCTCACCGAACTTATTTGAGTTCGGCGTTCGTTGTAGTCCAGCTACAGAGCGGAAACTCCATTCGTGCGCCACGTAGGCGTCGTTCGTCTTCATCGGCGAGCCGCGATGCAGAGGAGGGCGACACTGGCTCTCTCGAATGTCGAACCTTTGCAGGTGACGTGGCATGAGAATGTAACTCAGCTCACGTCTGTGGCGGTGGTAGTCTAGTCAATGCCGTACTGCATTATCCAATCAACTTGAGTGTGACAGAGACGACTTTTACTGTCCTTCATCGAAGTCTTCAAGGACTGTTGCAATATATTAGAAATGCTACAGCTTACTCATCACTGTCGGATCCCTACCTGCTCGCTTACGTTGCTAGTGAGCGACCCATCGAAAGATTGACATGAATAACCAACAGCCCCTTTAAACATGACACTTCTCTCCCAACCTCCTCTTCATTGATGCGGCTTGACCCGTCCACAGTCTTTTCAAACTCACGCCCGACTTCCATGCTCGCCAAAGACCGCAGCAAATCCCAATTCCCCCGTCCCAATGGCTACGCTTCTCAAGCTGCCTCGCGAAATCCGCGACGAGATCCTCGGCTACGCGCTGCAGGCCGACATCCCAGCCCCAGAGACGCCGGCAGCCAGCCTCGACCGCACCCCTGTTGAATACGTGATGCACCTCGGTGAAGAAGCACAATACCGTATCTCCAACAGGATACCGGTCCTCATCGAGCGACGTCAGCCCGCGGCGCCGCGACCATCGGGCCTCGGCCTCCTCCGCGCGAGCCGCCAGCTCCGCGCCGAGTCCCTCCCGCTGCTGGAGCGGCACGACGCGAACCCGGAGCTCGACGTCATGTTCGTCAAGGAGTGCGGCTTCTGGCCGACCTGGACCCGCGCGCCCCTGCGCCCCGGCCGGACCCGCTTCGACACCGTCCGCGTGCGCTTCCGCATCTTCGACCCGCCGCCCGGCGCGCCGCCCGGCTGGCGCGACGACAGCATCTTCTTCTCGCCCTGGGCCTTCGACGAGAGCCCCGCCTCGTCGGCCTTCCTCCTCATGCTGCTCGGCTTCGCCCAGCAAGGACCCGCGTTCTCGGGGCCCGTCGGCACCAGCGACGGCGGGCCCTTCGCCGCCGAGACCCTTGTCCTCGACGTCCTCCCCGCCGGGGACCCGGGCGCCCACCGCGTCATGGGGCCCATGGCCGACGAGGGCGGCGAGGTCGTCCGGGACTTCTTCCTCGAGCACCGCTTCCGCGACCTCGCGACCTGGCCGGCGCGCTGGCCGAGGCCGGCGGGGCTCCGCGCGGACCTCGTCCCCTCCGAGAAGCTGGCCTACTTCCTCTGGGCCTGGCTCCACGCCGCCCTGCTCTCCCGCTTCGACGCGGACATTGACTTGCACGTCTACTGCTCGTTCGGGTCCATCGAGGTGAGGGTCGACGGCGAGGAGAGGACCGTGAGCCACCTCTCGCGCTGGCTGGCGCTGCCCGAGGAGGTACGCCTGTGCCCGGAGGACGAGGAGGACGACAACCTCGTCGAGGACCTCAAAAAGGTCCAACGGGCACGGGAGCGCAGGGCGCAGAGGGGCATCGGACAGCGGGACGCGGCGCGGACGAAGGCGCGGTACGGCGACTACGACGAGGACGGAGCGGACGACTACCTCGAATTTGCAGTCGGGAGACGGTCCCATCTCAACGGCACGCTCGAGCAGGGGGGTATTCGTCAGTCCTGAGCGGTGTCTCTCTATTAGGTATCTCGAGTCCCGATCCGGCCCAGTCCGGTTCACACATAATCATGAAAAGCATTCACACGTGCCCATTCCTCCCCCCTCCCATTCGTGCCCCGTAGCCCTCATCAGCCCAGCAACGCCTCCCTCACCATGTCGACCTCCTCCGCCGTCCCGCACACGAGCCCGGCCCGCCCGTCGCAGTCCGCGGCCACCTTGTCGAGTATCCGCCCCCCGTCCGCGGGGTCGATGGCCCGGCCGCCGGCGCACTCCACGAGCAGCGCGATCGGGTACAGCTCGTACAGGAACCGCAGCTTGGCCAGCGCCCCCGGCGCCACGGGCGACACGTACACGCCCTGGCCCTTGACGAGCGCATGAACGATATCCGGGACGAGCCCGCCGCAGTACCGCAGCGTGTACTTGTCCCGGATGAACCGCGCGATCAGCGCGCCGTACCGTTCGTCGTCGGCCGCGTGCCGCAGGTTCGCCGGCGCGAAGTAGCGCGTCTTGAACGGCGGCTCCGCCAGCCTGACCTCGGGGCGGACGACGTCCCATCCCGCGGCGCCGAGCCCGACCTCGAAGCACGCGGGCGCGGCGCCGCCCGGCACGCGCAGCGCGACGAAGGCCGTCGTCCGGGGCCCGATGACGCCCACCACGGCGGCGACCTGCTTCTCGGCCGGGGACTGGCCGACGGCGGTGCGCCCGTCCCAGATGCCGACGATGGTGCCGACGGTCCAGTTCGGCGCGATGATGGAGCTGCCGTCGAGCGGGTCGAACGCGACGGTGTACTCCTCCTCGCCCGGGGCGGCGGCGGCATCGGCGGCAGCCTCCGGCCGCGCGGGCTTCTCGACGGGGTCCTCCTCACTGCTGGCGGTGCGTATCGTCGGGCACCCCGCGATGGCGGCGCGCATGACGTCCTCGGACGCGACGTCGACGTTGAGCTGGTCGTCGCCGAAGGCGTTCGCGGTGCCGGCCAGGGAGACGTGCTGGGAGGCCTGCAGCGTCTTGGCGATGCCCGACACGGCGCGCAGGATGGCCGGGATGACGTCCTCGCGGAGCGACCGGCGGTCGGCCTGCGGGAGGACGCTTTGGAGGTGCTCGGAGAGTCTCGTTGAGATTGGCATCTTGTCAGGGTGCTGTTGTGCGTGAGAGTCTGAATGGAGAATTGTTGAGTCAGGGGGCGAGAATGAGCTATTTTAGTTGCGGGAGATGCAGATCGTTGAGACATTTTTCCTCCATGTTCAGTGTTTTGCGGGTTATCGAGTCGGTCCCACAAATCTTTTGGACAATGCCGTGAATTAACCAGTTAAGAGCTTTTGCTCTACCATTTATCTCTGCATTATCCCACGTGGAGTTGACGGGCGTCAGCAAGGGGAAACCTTGCGCCCGGAACTTTAAGTTGTGCTATTTCTGTCTCTTGTTGATGTGACATCTTGAGGTTAATCTTGAACAACTCGTCACACATCACGCATAGCCGTTTTCTCGTCTCCACTAACAGAGTGTTGTTCGAGAGTTCAAGCGTTCTTATTGCAGTGACTTGGTAGCCACGTGCGCATGCAATTGGCCTTCACAGATCTGCTCGTTGTGTAAAGCCATTCTAAGCCTGCGAGCTCCCTTCACCGACGTCTCTCCCGCTGCGCTTCACCCCGTCATAGAACCGCCACGCGTTGAGGCCGCGGAACCCGTTCGTGTGGCTGATGGCGTAGCAGAGCAGCGACCCGACGATGCCGGCGAGGTTGGACGTCGCGAAGAACCATGTCACCGGCTTCGCGATCTCGTGGGTCCGGTACCAGCTCGACAGCTGCGCCATGACGCCCGGGAACATGCCGGGTTCAAAAGTTCTTGGCAAGAGGCGAGGTCAGATGGTCCTGGAGTCGAGAAAGTTGAGAGGCTAGAAGCGAGGGAACTTACTCAAGGAGGAATCGCATTGCGTAGAGCTGGTGCCGGTCCTACACGGCCGCATGACATGCCGTGATGACACCCCACGTGAAGAGGATATGGGGCTGCTAGAGATGCGGGCTCATGCGTTTGAGTAAGAGGTTACTCGGTGCTTCAAACACAATGTACCTACGCAATCATCCTCGATGTCGGCCGGGTGTCTGTCGTCTCCGACATCTTGGCCGCAGTCCTTATCGGCGGGGGCCCCGGGACTTCGTATGACGTGCTGAAGGTAGACATGACGGTATTACACCCTCCGTCTTCCAGGCGTGTTCAAGTTGCAGTTGTCGAGACCTCAGCCTCCACCTCCCATTCGCCCATCCTCGTTGAAGGTATGGCGAGATCGCGCCCCACCTTTTCACCATCCAGCACACTGCGTTCTGTCGAACTTCAACATACATGAGCGGTCTTGGGGTTTTTGGTCCGGGCAAACCCAGTCAGAGTACCCCTCCGGTTGGATCACGGCTGCAGGCGAGATATTACCCTTGTCCGATAAAGATTCGAGATTCGGAGCTTAGAGTGAGGGTTGCATCGTCCGTGCCGGAGATCTCTCCATAGGATCATCGCTCGCAACATGCAGGCAGTATGACGTGAAGCGCGTGGGAGGGTTATAAGATCATAATGTTGGCAATCCTATTGTTATGATATGGTTTGAGCCCCTAGGTAGTTTTGCGTACTATTCCTTGTGCCTGACAAAGCATCAAGTATACGATGTCTGTTCAATTCTTGGCTACCTCTCTGTTATTTCCCTGTGAAAGGACAACCACAATGGCTTCCACAGAACCTACTGACAACGTAGGCACGGCGGCAGCGCCTAAGCCCAAGAAGCAGATCCTTCTCAACGCCTTCGATATGTTTGTTCACCGTCGGACATCTATCCTTCGGGCAGTGGCGGAATCCCAAAGACCGGTCCAAGGACAAGCGCTGGTCGAGACCTGACCTACTGGACGGACCTGGCGAAGCTGCTCGACAAGGGCGGCTTCGTGGGCCTGTTCCTGGCGGATACCTTCGGTCCTTATGACACGTGAGATTCGCCGTCCACATCCCGTCACACTTCCCGCATCTCTGACGAACGGTATGCGCAGGTACAAGGGCAGCGCCGAGCCTCCTGTTCGAACGGGCGCTCAGTGGCCTATGGCAGACCCGGTGATTGTGAGTGATTCGCCTCTCCACCGTGCCCGTTCAGCAAACGGTTGTTGCGGCCGGCTAACCTCGAACCAGCCTGTGTCCGCGATGGCTGCCGTAACGAAGAACTTGGGCTTTGCCATCACGACGTCAACCTCTTACGAGCAACCATACGTCGTGGCGAAGCGCTTCGCCACCCTCGACCATCTCACCAAGGGTCGCTTTGGATGGAACATTGTGACCAGCTGGAAGGAGTCCGCTTCCAAGGCGGTAGGTCCCTGAAAGTGTGGTCCGCCACGGGTCCTTGTAGCTGATGATGTGTCCAAGGTTGGTCTTCCTTTGGTAGAGCACGACAAGCGCTATGAAAACGCGGATGAGTATCTGCGCGTCCTGTGCAAGTAAGGCGACCCTCTTACAACAGGTGGAACTCGATTGACGACCGTCTAACGTCCGAGTAGGCTCTGGGAGGGCTCTTGGTCGGACACGGCGCTCAGAGAGGATGCCGAGAATGGGATCTACTCGGACTACTCCCAGATCAGAACCATTCACCACCATGGCAAGTTCCACGTCGACGCGCCTTTCCTGACCGACCCGTCCCCGCAGCGCACTCCAGTCCTGTTTCAAGCCGGAACATCTCCGTAGGTCCTCGCTGCATCCTTAGAATCTCCTCCCTCATCTAACGCCGAAGAAAGGGCCGGCATCAAGTTCGGATCAACCCACGCAGAAGGAATCTTCGTCGCCGGCCTCTCCCCGCACGTCGTCGCGCCCCGCGTCAAGGCCATCCGCGAGGCCGCCGCCGCCGCCGGCCGCGACCCGGCCTCCGTCAAAGTCTTCGCCATGATCACGCCCATCGTCGGCCGCGACGAAGCCGACGCGCGGCGCAAGCACGACGAGGCCCTGTCGCACGTCCTCGTCGAGGGCGGGCTCGCCCAGTTCTCCGCCACGACGGGCATCGACGTGTCCCGCTTCGACCTCGACCGCGAGCTGACGGACAGGACGTCGCCGGCCACCTGCAGCGCGTGCACTCGTCGCTGTACAACCTGCGCTACCGCGGCGACGACGTGCCGAGGCTGACGCCGCGCAACCTCGGCACCGTGGCCGCGATCGGGGGCAATGGCGCCATGCCGGTCGGCACCGCCGCCCAGGTTGCCGACGTGTTCCAGGAGTGGGTCGATGTAGCCAACGTCGACGGCTTCAATATCAGGTACGTGGTCACGCCGGGCAGCTTCGAGGACGCGGTTGAGTACCTGGTCCCCGAGCTGAGGAGCCGCGGCCTGTTGCCCGAGGCGGTCCCGGACGGCGCGCCGGCTCCCACGTTCCGCGAGCAGATATACGGACTGGGCCAGAAGGGGCTCAGGTCGGACCATCCCGGGTACAAGTACAAGTACAACACTTACGAGGAGACTGTCGCCAAGGAAGAGAGAGCAAAGAACAACGAGAAGGCTACATAAGAGATTCTGTTGAGCTGCTGAGATCTTGTCCTCTCTTCGACTATTACTTAGTCCAGAACTTAGACACGTTACAAGACGATCTCTTCTCGGCCGTATTCATCAAGCACGATAGTGTTCACCTTGAAAGGAAAGTCGACTCAGCTTTTAGTGAATCCGTTGTAAATGTTCCTATTCTAGGGGCCATACAAACCCCTAGTACCTAATTAAATTACATCAAATGTCGCCTTTTTACCGCCAACCGTCCAATATGTAACCAGATCCAAACACGGCACAGGCTGTCTTCCACAGACACCTGCAAAGAATGAAAAGTAAAACAGGAGGATACTGGAGTCCCTCAAGGGACCCCAGTTCCCAAGAAGATTAATTAGATTAGCAAACCCCAACAACCCTTAGACCAGGAAAGCCATGAGCAGACCGGCAGCCAACCCAAGGACGCCGGCCGTGGATGCCAACCTGCTGGATCCCGCAACGACGACAGACGGAGTCGGCCTCTGCTCGTCCGTGGAGGGCTTGCCAGGGGTGACGGGCGTGTGAGTCGGCTTGGGCGACGGCTCCGCGTCCGGCTCGTCAGAGGGCTTCGCGGGAGGTTGGGCAGGGGGGTTGCCGGCAGGGTGCGTCGGGCTGGGCTCGTGGGCGGGGGGCTTAACCGGCGTCTTCTCAGGGCCGTTTCCGGGTCCCTCCCCAGACGGCGTCTCCTTCGAAGGGGGCTGGGGCGTCGCGGCGGGAGGCTGTCCGGTCGGATTCGCTGGCGGCTGCGGCTTGGGGCACTCCTCCCCCTCGCACCCCTTGACGACCTCGCACTTCTTGTCGCCGGCGTCCTTCCCCTTGCAGTCGAACTTCTTGCCGGCGTCCTCCCACGGGCACTGCTCGTGGCGGCACCCGCGGCCGCCGTCCCCGCAGACGTACTTCTTGCTGCACTCGTCGCCGTCGCAGCGCTGCACCTCGCACGCGTCGCCGTAGCACACGATCTTGCTGCCCGCGCAGCCGTGCGGCTGGCCGCGGCACTTGCGGTACCGGCACTCGTCGCCCTTGCAGAGGATGACGCGGCCGCAGTCCTCGCCGGCGCAGGGCTCCGGGCGGCAGCGCCCGGAATCGCAGACGACGCGGCACTGCTCGTCCGTTGGCTTGTCGTAGCTGCAGTAGTCGCCGTAGCAGACGACCTTGCGGTCGCAGTGCTCGCCGTGGCAGGGCTTGGGGGGGCACTTCCCGCCGGGGCAGGGAGGGGGGGCAGGAGTCTGGGTCGCGGGGCACCATGTTGAAGTGATTGTCGTGACGATGGTCGTGACGGCGCCGGGGACGCAGGGCTTCACGTCCGCGGGGCAGCTGGTGAGGGTCTTGGTGATGGTTGCGGTGTAGGTGGTGGTGAGGGTCGGGGCCGGGGTCACGGGGCCGCCGGTGGAGAGCGGGATGCTCGTAGTGTTGACCGGGTGCGAGGGCGCCGGTCCGGTGCCGGTGATGTTCTTGGTGAACGGGGGGGCGATGAACGAGTGGTACTGAGCCATGGCGGCGGTGGCCAGGGCGGCGACGGCGGCTGCGGATCGCATGTCGACTGTTAAAACGAGTGACAGAACTGATTAACGAATGACTGGACCTCGAAAGGTGAATGAAAGACTGAGCTCCAAGTAGATCGGGCTTTTTGCTTGAGGATGGACAAGATGAGAAGATGAGATGATGGAGACGGCAGAGTGGTGCCTCTTTATAACTCGTTTCCCATATCTGGTCTTACTAGTGAGCCGCCAGAAACATTCGAAAGCTCTCGCATGTCTTCTGTTTTCGTGTGAGTTCCCAAGCCAAAGCTAACAACGGGTCTCGTTCGTGTGCTGAGCATCCTGAACGATGTGAAGGCAAGACCGCTTGTTGCTCTCAGCCTTCCACGAGACACTCGTCCAGTTGCCACCTAACGACGGCAAATTACATGGTGAGACATACTCCAGCCATGTACGATCAGAGGACTCTGGACCACGAGGCTTCGCGTCCCTTACGCTCCCTTGATCTTCATCTCGAGCGTTTTCAAAGGTTCTTCTGCGGTTGTTTAGATACTCACTTCGTAGCCATGTTAGCGTAGGTAGTGACGCGTCGACATAACACTCGAAGCTTCAAAGCAGTAGCATCTACGCGCAGTTTTCAGCTCGACATATACTCTCCGGACGCCGTTCTCCCTACCACCAAATCACTCTATTCCCAACATCCTCCAGTATCACAGCCCCCAAGCTTTCGGCTACTCGACGCCAGCAAGACCACAGTCGTGGCGTCCTCAGCCCCTTGCTCCCAGGCCCCAGCCAGCCACGCCGAAACAACGGCACGATTGGCCCGGCACCTTTCGTCTGCCCGGTGCCTGAGACATTATTTCCCATCACGCAGAGCTAGTCTTACAGAACCCAATTTCGTCCGTGGCACACCACGTCAAACGCGCGCTCCTCTCGTGGGAGAAGAGCCCGTGTCTTTCTCCATTGGCCCCCTTCTAAGTCCCTTGCGTCGCTGAGAGCTGTGAAACGAGGTTTGGCTTGAGCGCCCCTCGCGTCGACGCTGATTTTAGGCGGTGCTTGGATTTTCGATAGTGCGCTTCGGGTCGAGACAGTGAGGCTTTCCAGAGCGAGGTAGCTTCTAGCTCGTGTGAAAGTCGTGGATGTGTCAGACCTTTTTGCCTGAGATGGACGGCGGTTCGGTCTATTCTGCGGAATCTACAAATCAGTCTCCTGCATCGATTTTCATAGTCTCTGGCTATCTGCAGTCGCTCCCCTGTGCATCTGGGGTAGAATGCGAATGAAATCTGCAGGACATCCCGGGTCACATTCCTCAAGCTGATCACCACGCACCGTGGCCACGGTTCCAGGACTCTTACCAAAAAGGGGGGTTTTACCAGAAAGGGGGAAAAAGAAATAAGCTTATTATTGATCGAGGACCCCAAAGTGGGATACGAGAAAAGTGCTACGATGCCTAGAGCCGTTGTCTGAGACATGCATGGCACCTGTCTCGGGAGTGCCAAAAACAACAGGCGGCCATGCCTTCTTTTGGTCAAAGGACGAACTCAAGTAGCACGAAACCTTCCAAATCCCATTGCGGGTATCTGTACGACGCAGCTGAAGGTAAGTTGTGCTTCGGCATTGGGACTGTTGACATGGTTGCTTTGCATCTGTCATTTCCGTACATGAAGATCTCTTCACCCCCTTGCACCATGCACCTTGCACCTCTAAGCCCTGGTGATATTTCGCGGCCACCGTGGCAACGACGTTGCCATGAACTTTCCCATCAGAAGTTCAACGAATTTGAAGTTTCCGCGTCATTGTACACCCAGCCCCTGAGTTTTCCCCTTCCAGGTCTCAAGCGAACCCAGCCTCCCACTCCAGCGCAGCAATCATAAAAACCCCAGCGCCGCGGAGGTCATTCTGCCGGAGCCCGATGCTCGAGTAATACTGCACCAAGTCAGTCCCAAGTTCTCACAATCAAAGCGTCAGCACTCACCTCAAAGGTAGCATTGCTCCCCAGGCTGCCAACCATGACAGTCCCCTCCCAGTTGATGGTCCCATCGCCGTTATACGTGACGAACATGTCCACCATGCCCCTCCACGCCCTCTCCGCCACCTCCCCGTACTCCTCCTCCTCCAGATACCCCAGGTTCAGACCCTTCAGCAGGCCGTACGTGAACATGACGCTGGCGCTGCTCTCGATGTAGTTCCCGTCCACGTCCTCGTACCTCGTCTCCATCACGTTCCACCATCCCCCCGTCTCGTCCTGGGACCCCTTCAACCCCCGGGCTAAGTCCCTGAAGTACCACAACAACCTCTCCTGCGCGGGGTGACTGTTGGGAAACAGCTCCATGACCTCCAGGAGCGCCATGAAATACCACCCCACGGCCCGCCCCCACACGAGCGGCGCCGCGCCCGTCACGGGGTCCGCCCACACGGCCTTCCTGCTCTCGTCGTACCCGTGCACGAGCAAGCCGTCGGCCCTCCTCGTCCTCTCGTCGATGTTGTCAAACTGCAGCGCGACGTCGTCCCACGCCGTCTGGTTGTCGGGCTGGAACAGCGAGACGTACTTGGCGTAGAACACGTCCGCCATGTAGATCCCGTCGAGCCACATCTGGTCCGGGTACACGACCTCGCGGTGCCAGAACCCGCCCGTCGGCGTCCGCGGGTGCGAGTCCAGCGTGCCCTTGATCGCGTCCGCCGCGGTCTTGTACCGCTCGTCCCGCGTCTGCTCGTACCAGAAGAGCACGTTGTTGCCGAACCGGTACGGGTCGAGGCTGTGGCGCGAGTGGTTGAACCCCTTGACCGTCCCGTTGGGCAGCACCACGGCGTCGATCTGGCCCCGGTAGAAGTCGTACAGCGTCTGGTTTTTGGTGCTCTCGTACACGGCCTCGAACGACGTGTACAGCGTCGCCTGGTCGTAGTGGAAGCTCGGCTCCACGCCGCGGCGGATCATCGAGTCGGTCATCCAGTCGGAGAAGAGCGGCCTGTTGCAGGTCGGCGCGGCCGAGGCCGGGATGCCGGCTGCTGCCGCCAGCAAAGCGACGGAGGACTTCATGGCGAGCGATAGTTGAAGGAGGCTTTACAGGCTCGACTTTTTGTCAGGTACGTTGACCTCTTTTTTAACACTTTTATATGCAAACACGCGGCGCTGCATCCTTTATCACCGACCTTCCGGAACTGCCAAGATAACTCTCCCCGGTCATGTTGCGGGCATCGTACTGCCACGGCTGCAAGATTTGTCCCATTGGATTAGCCACTGCAACATCAATTGGGCGTTATTTGAGGAGTAGCGAGAGCATCTCGACGCGTCTTTCCTTGGCCACTGTTAATGCCACAGATAATTTCACCGAGTTGTGGAAAAACATAATCCGGTAGAGATTGCCGCCAGCGGCTCCATCGCAGCAGCATGTTCATCGTCTTGGCAGCCGGGGAACATGCGGAGATTCTGTGGGGACACACTGCATCCCACCGGCCGGCATGATGAGGGTGGCATTCAGGCTAAATCCAATCTGCTCTATGTCCTACTATGAGACTAGTGTACCTAGCCAACAACTCAAAAGGTATTGCGGTGGCTTTTCAATGGGAATAATTTTGACTTTGATAACTGTAGAAACAGCAAGACTATGCTAACTGTTACCTTCATACGGGTGAGAAGAGAAGAGCCGGGTACTGACTGGATGGCTTCAACCCCTTGTTGTGACATTACCTATTTGCCCCCCATTCCATCCAGCACCTGCCTGATGTGCTTAACCCGATCGACGATAAGCAAGTCGACCCCTGCCTCTGCTAGAATCTATACGCGAGCATGGTCAGCATGTCTTGCTGCCCTCGATCGGTTGGATGACTGACCTTGGCGCAGTTCGCATCGTCATTCAACGACCCATACGTTGCGAGGTACAAGCCCTCTGCCTTCACCACTCCCACAAGCCCAGGACTCGCGACGAACGACTCGGATGCCATTAACAAACCTGCCAAGCCAAATCGGTGGGCGAACCGTATCGCAGTCTGCGTGCTGGTGGCTCGCTCGCGCTCCGTGGGGCAGTTGGGCGAGTCGTAGCCGAAGAGGACCGGATACGTTTGCTGCTTTACTGCAAGCACCATGCACATCTCCGGGCTGAAAGATGCCAAGATGACTCGGCGTCGTGGTCCGGCGTGTGCGTATATCACGGACAAGACCCTATCGAGCACATGGTTAAGCTCTGGTGCAAAGGTATCCATCTTAAGATCGACTGCTTCGTACAGCATGGGGTATTCTATTACAAGTTTGTCAGCCAAGAGCACAACAGCCCAGGAACGCTTAGAAGCACGTACTGATCTCGATCAACAAAGGTATATCCTCCTGAATGCTGTGTAACATCTGCGACAGGGTGACGTAGGGCCCGTGGACACTATGATTGCGAAGATTGCCCTTGTACCCAGGGTAGTCCAAGGTACGCTCCATTTGACTGACAAGTGCAGCTGTGCCGCAGTCTTGCAACGCATCAAGTGACTGGGAACGTCGTCTCAGAGGAAGTGGTCTAGGACGTGCCCGTTCGTCCCAAGGGAACCTCTTCGTTTGAGAACCGGAAGCGCATCCAGATTGTGCAGTATTGATAGAGTTGAACTAAGCGCCATGTCAGCGACGACGAAGTATCCATAGACGGCGACCTGGCTTGTAACTCACCTGTTCGTAGGTCAGGGTATGCATTGCCGCATCCGAGCCCTTCTCTGTGACGAGAAAGTCGTGGTACACCACGGGGATATCATCTTTGGTCAATTGTACGTCTATTAAACCATTAGCAACAGACTTCGGGTCGGTTTCCAAGCCTACGGAACTTACCGATCCCAATCACGTCTGCTCCATGATCAATGGCCGTCTGGACGGACTTAACACACTCAGCATCAGCCAACTCGAAGCCTCGAACAACAAATCGTTGTACTCACCTGGAGAGTGTTTTCTCCCAACTGCAAGTGCTGGCGCTGGTTGTCATTCTTACCATTTCCTAGCAGATGTCAGCATTATCCCTTGGCCTTGGAAAGTGCCAATCCCACCTCGATGTCCTCCAAGCGCGGTCCGAGGCTCTGGTTGCAATTCTTGAGGCTCTGTTGGCGGCGGCAGCGTGGAATCCAGCGGAGAAGCTATGACGAAACTGAATGAAACGGAGCCGATATAGCCATACTTGAAGTTGACGACAGGAATCGTGAAATCTCTGACCAGACTCTCTCGTTTCGGGCCCAGCCCCTGCTTCAGTTGTGAGAAGATAGCAATGGCCGTTCCTACGGGGTCTGCTAGGTCTAATTCCGCGTTATCGAAGACCTTGAAGATGATCTTGGTCTCATTTGTGTATTTCGTCGTGAAGCATATCGGCCAGTCACACTCATCTGAGTCGACTGAATGGGGCACTCGATATTCTTGGTTGCTCTCTGGATCAGTAGTGATGGCAAGCACGAGGTCGGTCTCGATAAAATTGTTGTGCAGCAATAGCTTTGCTTTGTATGGTTCCAGATCAACATCTGTTGTATTCTTTTCCAAGTCGACGAAACTTCCGAGTGTGACAAAAATGACCGAATCGCCCGTAGAAGGGCGAGGCAGAACATAACTTGTACCCAGCCGCTTCCCGTCGCAGATGTCAGGGTCAGCCCGAGCACTGAGGAGCGCCTCTACCCCTTCAGGTAACTGATGGTGGTGCAGATCCTGGAAGAACCTCATCTTTCGCAAAAGCAGGAACGGATGTGATGTCAGATGTTGTCGTGATACGTATGGGGTGCGATTACCAGCGTTGCCGTGTGGTTCCACTCTTGCAGCGTCACAGATGCCGTGATTGATATTTGAAGAAGAGAAGCATACCCAAGTAGGTCGCATAGGTAGTAGAACGGACATCGGAGGTAGATGTAGCAAAATCAGTATGAACCTAACCGAATGTTTGTGAATCATCAAAGAACTCAATAGCTACCTAGGTACCTTAGGTAGGCAGGCAGGTAGGGGTGCCTTTTCTTTTGGTGAAGGTGAATATGGTCTGCTATAATTAAAAGACGCCTGCCTACCTGATAGATACCGAAGCTACGTACCGTACCTGGTATGTAGGTGTATAGGTACTTTATCTGTGATTCACTGGTGTTTCCCTCCTAGTGATGTTGTTTCCTCCTTCCTCCCCTCTGATCTCAATTTCCCGACATGAAGGAAACATACTTTAGTATGAATATCGGGAAAGCGCAGGAAGGAACGCGGGAAGGACTTGTTTGGCAGACGCAAGCAGGCAGAAATACAAGCTGTGTGTTTCGAGAAGGCAAGTGCTCTCTGCACACCCAACTTCTTCTTACATTCATCTATCTAGGTACCTAGATACCCTCCTAGGTTAACACACGGTTTGTACTAAGTGGCGCAATCTTGTCAGTGTGGCCTGCCTCTTTGGCAGGTATTTAGTGTACGGTGACGCCTCATGATCTATCTTCTTCTCAAAATAGCAAGGTCAGGGACTCCTCCTCCTCCTTACGAGTTCCAACACCAGTCTAAGCAGAAGCGCCTGAGCAAGAACCAGCAGCATTATCACTCCCAGGGATGGAAGATGCCGCAGATATGATAACCTTGTGAATCGGCAGAGCCTCCTTGATCCAAGGAGCTAAACCCAACAACACAGCCACCCTCCCTTTTCCTCTTCAAGCACGGGTCAAACATCAATAGCACGTTGGGCGCGGCACTCACGACTGCCATAACATGGAAGCAACTAAAAGAATTCCCGCAGCTTTTGCTTGACTAATGAGGTCAAAAATTCCGACCTACTCAAGATTACCACACGGTATTGTACGTGGCCGGTTGTCGTATTGAAAAGGGCACACGACGAACTTGGGTCCATTTCACGATACTGATTCTGTCACTCATCAGACTGGCAAAAGATATCTCGATTCTCGATGAACCGAATCATTTCTTCCTCACGCTCGATCGCAACAACGTTGGCAACTTCGGAGTCTCTTCTCAGCAGCTCAAAGCCCGAGGAAAAGCTGGAAATGGGCTCCACGGAGTTCCTGGCGAGCGGCTTGCGACGGAGAATAGTCCCAGCAAGGCAACGGGAATCTCCGGAGAATGTGAAGACCTTTCTCCGCCCGACATTGACCAACTCCGTTCGATTGGTATGGCAGCTTCACATTACCGGCATGACTCAGTCACGGCAATGATGGCCCCACTATTTGTTTCCGGCCCTCCCTGTCGCCTCATGTTCGCCCTACGGCGAAGCCAAAATAAACTCGGCATCAGCAACCGAAGGTCTCGGTCAGTCCAACCCAGCAGCTTTTCCCAGGCCTTAAGTTTATTTGAACTACATGGACTGACGTTACTATTCGAACAAACGACATTTGATTGTCCGTGGAAGTGAGCTAACGACTCCAACCCCAAAAGCCGGGCTTGACGGTCACCTGTAATACAAAGAGGGCCCCAACAAGGGTCAATCACCAGCCACTGTTTACAAACCGTTGACTAAAACCCCCACCGCGGGGACGGAAGGAGAAGAAGAGGGGAACATCCGCTGACGGGCAGGACTGACGACAGCACGGAGTACTCCATATAGACGGACATAGACGGACACGAACATCCAACATGATCTGCCGACGGCGGGTCCGAGGTCCCCCTCCCCCACCGGAAGAGCAAGAGGAGACGAATCAAGATGGCCGTGTAGTCCATTTGTCATTGTCATGGCTTGAAGATGGCGAGCAAGACGACCGAGCGGTGAAAGGAAAGACGCACCGAAAAAATCACAGGAAGAAAAGAATTGGAGACGCCAAGGCTCAAAACATGTGCCGAACGTGGAGCCGTCAACATTGCCATGCAGGATTGACAGACAGGTGACCAACGACCGGGTCGAGCAAAAGGGCAAATGATCCCCGCTTCCCCCGCAACATCCACCGTCACCACAACACCACGACAAAAACCTCGTGCTTCTTGTTGCTCTGCCGTCTTTCTCCATGTCCCCCGGCCTCCAGACGCCTTTTTCCCCCTGTACACCAGCCCGGTGACGAGACTCGACGGAGGGTTTCCGGGCAGCAGACCAGTAGCATCCCACCACCCCAGTTCGATTTCTGCCTGTGATGAGACCTGCGGCCTGCCAGCCTCTTTTCGGCTTGCGGGGAGTCAGGACACTACCAAGACCATACTTGAAGAATCCTCTGCTTCCATGGCGTCGGCCCCGCTGGTCTGGAGGTAGGGCCGATTGAGAGCCCCAACCCAGCAACTCTAAGCACCAACAGCCTGGGTCGTGCAGAGTAACACCACCTGCCGGACAAGACGATGGCTGGCATGATGCGAGTCGAAATGGTCATTGTGGAGAATGTGGGAGAGGAGCCCCGGGGTCCCCGCACTGGTTCCATTGAACTGGTGACCCGAACATACACCGACGGGTCCCGCCAGCACCGACAACCCATGCCGGTAAGACCAACTTGGAGACAACGACGGCATGTGTTTTGTCACGGAACGATGAGATGAACACCACTTTCCAACCCGGACCATGGTCTTCATTTGCAATATGATCTGCTTCAACCAGAAGAACCAGAAATAATCCAGGTGTTCCGCAGAAATTGGACCCAGTTTCGGAACTTTCGGGAGGCATCATTCAACCAAGAACATGGACTCGTCACGAGACCGGTAATGTCAAGTCCGGTATAGCGGGGCTTTGAGGCTCGGATGGGGTACGTAGAGGGCAGCTTCCGCCGCCATCGGCTCTGTATCTCGACAGGTTGTGGCTCCGGACGGTTCTCGACTTCCGGAGAGCCCTCGTGGCTAACAAGACGTCACCGCATCATGACCCGTCCTCGACCCCTCTCCATCCACACGACGGCTCCATTGCCCTCAATTATTCGACCGACGCAAGGCCGTAAAATTGGTTGCCAAGACGCTGTTGTTCCCACTTCTGCTATGATTCCCACTGCTGGCGATTTGTCGTCGCATCCGTCATGACTTTCATGGAGATTTCAGCCGTGGCCTCGCCGATACGACGGACGATGACCCCTATAAATAGGCATTGTGTTCTACCAAGACGATTCTGCCTGGCTTCTGATACCAGATAGCAGAGTCAAGTTTCTTATTCCACACGCTTATTCATCTCACAAAAGACCTTTGTGCTCACATAATCATGAGGACGAGCCTCAAGACACTGGCCCTGGCAGTCCTGCCACTGGGCGCAAGCAGTAGTCCGACCCCGACCCTGGCCCAGCTCGCAGTTCGCGATGATGCTGTACCCATCTACAAGAACGCGTCATATTGCGTCGACGCCCGCGTGGAAGACCTCATCCAGCGCATGACCCTCGCTGAGAAGGCTGGCCAGTTCTTCCAGACTCAGCTCTACCAGGGCCCCAACGGCACGCTGGACGAGGGAGATTCCACAACCTCCCGCCGCAACAGCACCGAGAACCTGATCGGCGAGAAGCTCATCACGCACTTCAACCTCGTCGGCGACATCAACGACGCCAAGCAGGTTGCCGAGTTTGTCAACCTCGTTCAGAAGCGCGCCCTTGACACCCGCCTCGGCATCCCTATCACCCTCTCCACGGACCCCCGCCACCACTTCACCGAGAACGTAGGCACCGGTTTCCAGGCCGGCGTATTCTCGCAGTGGCCCGAGACCCTCGGTCTCGCCGCCCTGCGTGATGCCGACCTCGTCAAGAAGTTCGCCGAGGTCGCCCGCGAGGAGTACGTCGCAGTTGGCATCCGCGCCGCCCTCCACCCCCAGGTCGATCTCGCCACCGAGCCACGTTGGTCCCGCCTCGGTAACACCTGGGGTGAGAACGCGACGTTGACGAGCGAGCTGCTGGTTGCCTACATCAAGGGCTTCCAGGGTGACCGCCTTGGACCTCACTCCGTCACCACCGTCACTAAGCACTTCCCCGGCGGCGGTCCCATGGAGAACGGCGAGGACTCCCACTTCACCTACGGAAAGAACCAGACCTACCCCGGCAACAACTTCGACTACCACCTCATCCCCTTTAAGGCCGCCATCGCCGCTGGCGCCCGGCAGATGATGCCCTACTACTCGCGCCCTATCGGCACCGAGTACGAGCCTGTCGGCTTCTCGTTCAACAAGCAGATCGTTACCGACCTCTTGCGCAACGAGCTCGGCTTCGAAGGCATCGTCGTTACGGACTGGGGCCTGATCACCGACACCGTCATCCGTGGCCAGGACATGCCCGCCCGTGCTTGGGGCCTCGAGAACACCACTGAGCTCCAACGCGCCGCCCGCATCCTCGAGGCCGGCTGCGATCAGTTCGGTGGCGAGCAGCGCCCTGAGCTCATAATTCAGCTTGTTGAGGAGGGTACCGTTTCCGAGGAGCGCCTCGACGTTTCCCTCCGCCGCCTGCTTCGCGAGAAGTTCCTCCTCGGCCTCTTTGACAACCCCTTCGTCGACCCCGAGGCCGCTGCGCGCGTTGTCGGTAATGACTACTTCGCTCGCCTCGGCAACGAGGCCCAGCGTCGCGCCTACACTCTCCTCACCAATAAGGACAACATCTTGCCCCTGAAGCGCGTCGTTCCTGGTACCAAGTTCTACATCGAGGGTTTCAACGCCACCTTCGTCGAGGCGCGCAACTTCACCGTCGTCAAGACACCCGAGGAGGCCGACTACGCGCTGCTCCGCCTCGAGGCGCCCTACGAGCCGCGCCCCGGTGGCTTCGAGGCCAGCTACCACGCCGGCTCTCTCGAGTTCTCGGCCGAGGAGAAGGAGCGCCAGGCCGCCATCTACGCCGCCGTGCCCACCATCGTCGACGTGATCCTGGACCGGCCCGCGGCGATCCCCGAGGTCGCGGAGGCCGCCTCGGCGCTGCTCGGCAGCTTCGGCAGCAGCAGCGAGGCGTTCCTGGATGTGATCTTCGGTGTCAGCGAGCCCGAGGGCAAGCTGCCGTTTGACCTGCCGCGCTCGACACAAGCTGTGGCGGACTCTGACGAGGACGTGCCGTACGACACGAAGGACCCCGTCTTCCGGTTCGGTCATGGGCTTAGGTACGCTGAGCAGTGCTTGTTGGTGCAGTAGGGATGTTTCCCATGCGTCGGACGGGTTGTGTGCTTGGCGGGAATGATTTAGGGAGGAGGAAGATCCCTCCTGCTGGCGCCCGATTTTGGTACCTGCTTCTATGTCCAGACGATTAAACGACGATGACGGCCGATTGATGTCGATGCGCAGTATTTCTTTTCGCAATAATTTAATGCTCTTCAAAACTACCTCTGATTTCCCAAGCTCTAACTTCCCAAGCTGCTTCTCTTACTCCCCGATCTCACGTCCAGAAGCACCAGAGCCGGACAGTCGGCCCCACTCGGGCCGGGCGTATCGGTGTCGGCAGGAATCCTCGGCTGCGAGGTCGCCGGCCGGCCGGCTTGGCTAGTGCTCCAACCAATCATGAATGGCCAAGCTACGTCGGCCATAACATTGGGCGAGTAATCGTCGCGAAGCACAGCTTCAACGACTTCTCGTTGCATGCATTGGATCTCGACCCTTCAACATCCGTAAACAACACGATGCTCCACGAGAACTTGCATTGGACAGGTTATACACAGGCGATAGTGGAACATTGATGGAACAAGGAAAAGAAAGCGCTCAATTTCTAAATCAACTCCAACACCTCGTCAACGTCCTTGGCAGCCTCTATGCTCCTCGCCAGGACGTCCCTCTCCCGCTCCGTCAGCTCCCTCACGTTCGTCCCCAGCATGCAGCTCATGTCCTTCTTCTTCTCGCCCTTGACCCACTGCTGGTCGATCATCCAGTGCGTCGGCACCGCGAACTCGGTCGCGTTGCCCATCTTGTTCTTGAGCAGCCCGCCGTTGTACCACAGCAGCGCGTCCTCCTCGTCGACGTGCGCGATCGAGAAGCTGCACACCTGCGTCACGTCCGTCTGCACGCCCTCGACGGGCACCCGCCAGCCGACCATGCCGCCGTAGTGCCGCGAGAACGAGTACCGCGAGCCCGTCGCCTCCAGGCCGAGCCACCACGTCTCCTTGTCGCCGTACGTGACGCGGTACGTCCACGCGTTGCGCACGTCATACGAGTTCTGCCAGCCGACGTGCAGAAGCCCCAATAGCACGTCCGACCTGCCTTTGTTCAGCACCACGACGCCCGAGTCCCCTTCCTCCGAGTACCCCTCCGTCCACACGAGCGACTTCTGCATCTCCGGCCCCGGGTGCTTGAGCGTCTCGTGGTACCACTCCCTCCGCTCGGGGTACTGGCCCTTCCAGAGCAGCCGGTCGTGGAACAGCAGCGCGCCCTTGTCGCGGTAGCTGCGCTGCTGCAGGAGCCGCTCGGGCGGCTGGATCGGCACGGCGTCGGCGTCGAGGAGGACGACCTCCTCGAACCGGCTGCCGAGCGCGGCGAACGGCTTGATCGCCCAGCCGCCCTCGGCGAGCCGCAGCGTCGTGTCGTTGAACACGGTCAGGACGTCGAGGAACTCGAGCCGCGCCCCCTCGCCCGCGGCCTCGGCGATCACGTCGCGGTTCTCCTGCGTCAGGTCCTCGTCGCCCGCGTAAACGACCTGGATCGGCAGCGTCGTGCGGTGCACGCGGGTCAGGGAGGCGACGAGGTGGCACGCGAAGCGCAGCGTGCGCGCGCCCGTGGGGATCACGATGCCTGCGTTCCTCGGCCTGCTGCCGGCAGCGGTACCGGCTGCTTGGTCCTCGCTTGCCGCCGCATCGACTGCTGCGCCGCTCGCTTCGCCCTCTTCTTCAACGACCTGCTGCTGCCGGGCGGCAGGGGTCCAGTCGCCTCGAAAGCTTGACCTCAGATCCGCCAGGGGTGTCTGGCTGGCGGGGTTCCTTGGCGGAGATTGTAGGTAGGGGAACAGGGATGCGGCGACTCGCTCGACCTGGCCGGCGAGGAAGTCCCTCTCGGCGCCGACGAGTTTCCTTCCTTTTCCATTTCCGTCCTCCTCTTCTAGTGCCTCGATCCAGGAGCGGAGCACCTGCGTCCGGTGGCCGAGTTCTCCGAACACCTTTTTGTAGGGCGCGCCGAGCGGGTAGTCGACGAAGTACTGCGCGGTGCGGTTGATGGCGTCGAGGTTCAGGCCCGAGGCCTTGGACGTCCGGAAGCTGAAGGTCCCCGAGGTGAAGGGCGTTATCTGGCCGCTGTAGCGGAGGAGGTATATTATCGTTAGCGTGATGAAGCCGGCGGCGGCGAGGATCGGGGTCGAGTGCGCGCCGTGTCGCGGCGAGAAGCGTAGTCGAACCATCGCTTGCTCTCTTCTTCGAACGGTGAGCTGGGGTTTTCAACTGGGGGGTATTATTCGATTCGATTTTTCGCTCGCAAGAGCCGAAAGGAAGCAGACTCAACTCCCTCCCTCGCCACATCGGGAGGGTGGACAGAGGCTTTAAAAGAGTCCACGACATCCTCGAGCCTAGTGTTTCCAATTTTGGCGGCACGCGTTGACGGGGCTTCTTGTTTATTACAGAAAGCTTAACATGCCGGAGTTCCCCTCGCTCTTGCGTGTAGGAATTAATCTATCTGACTGGGACTTGTCTGGCGGGCTTCGTGTGCGGCTCGCCCGACCCGAGAGTCTTCCTTGTCTTCTCTGGTTTCTTGAGAATGTGTTGGCATAGCCACGGCGCTGTAAGCCACTGCAGCCACAGCGCCGAGGCCCCAGCGTCTATGGGCCCCTGCGCCCACAGCGGCTGGGAGGGAGCTATGACCATTTAGGGGTCACGTGACTACGTGACCCTACTATGGGCTCCTATATTAACGCTAGCACATAAACACTATAGACTTAGGGAAATTATTATGCTTTTTAACCCCCTATAAGGACCTATATTACGTTTAATTAAACTCTTTTACTTATAAATATCCTAATACTAATTAATAGTTAATACTCTTATTACTACTTTATTATAAGCTATAAATTAGTAAAGTATACTTAAAAGAAACAATAAAAGATTAACTATAACCCCGACTTTATAAATAAGTAGTTATATTTACTTTTAAAGTACTAAGATTCCTCTTTTTAACTAAACTAACCCCGACTTTATAAGTAAGTAGTTATAGTAATTTAACTAAGAATAGTGTTAAAACACAACTCTATAACCTCTTATTAAACCCTATTAATAAAAGTAAAGCTCTAAATAGCTTAAATATTACTACTAAAGTGAAAAATAAAGATATTACAACTTCTCCTCCTTATAATACTCCTTAAATCCCCCCCTCCCTCACTAATAAAACCCTCGGCTTCTAACACTTCCTCCTTATACCCTCTAACCTTTTTTAAAAGGCTCCGCTTCTCTAAAAGCCTCTTATATACAACTTACTTCCCCCATCGTAATCCACACCTACAACAACCTTACCCTACTCTAAAACAACCTAAATTATATTAAATACTATAAAAACCTAAGTTACTACTACAAATAGCTCTTACTAGTAAGTTTACTAATAAATTACTTACTTTTTTTAGCCTCTAAAGCCTATATATTAACTTTAAGGATTTATAAATTTAAAATTTTCTTTTTTATAGTAGTATACTCTTACTTTTTAAATAAATAAGTTATTTAACTTAAGTTTCTTTATTAAAAAAAGATTTTTTACTAAGTTTTTTACTATTAATAATAAAGCCCTTATAATACAAAACCTTAAACTTACTATTATTATTTATTATCCCTATTATTTATTACTATAATTATATTTATCCCTATAGTTAAAATACAGTTAAGCACATCTACTAACCTTCTTCTTCTTCTAACTTTATAATTACTATTACTACTTTACTATAAAGCTATTAATAAGTCTACTAGTTACTCCTATGTATTATTAAGTAAAAAAAACTCTTAAGCTAAAGTAGCCTTTTTAAATATATTTTAAAGGCACTCTATAGTTAAGAGTAATCCTAACCCGGGCCCCTTAACTACATTATATTAACTAATAAAACGTATTAACTTCTATAATTAAAACCCTCCTACTAAGTACTATAAACCCACTAATAATACCCTAACTAAGTAGTTTAAAAACTTTATTTTATAGGCTATATAGTACTATAATAAGGCTTTATAGTTTAAGTATACCCTTTAAGAGTAGTTTCTTTAGGACTTTTATAATTAAACGGTTTAGGTATTTAGCCTTGTCCCCTATAAGACTTAATGTTAACTTAAAGAGTTTCTTTATATAAATAGTATTAAGATAAGTATCTTTATAAGTAACTATAGTTAAAACCTCTTTAATGCGTTTTATTACTCACGTTTTAACTTTTAGTTAAAAAATAATATTAAAAATACCCTTACTCTATAAAACAACTTCTATACTAACTCTCTAAAGCTTAACTTCTTTAGTAATATTATAGGTACTAATAATAATAACTTTATAAAAAATATTTTCTTCTGTAGTAAAAGTAGAGTCTTGCTGTTAATTAAATCTTATAAAGACTTAGTCTTATAAGAAGCATAGGCCTTACCCCTATAGTAAGCAGTAACCTTATAAGCTATAAAAGAAATATTACGAAATTTCAGCTACTAATCTTAACTATACAAGGCTCCACCGGCTCGCTTTGCCCCCCTTTACTTAAAAAACCCCCTTACTATTACTTCTACCCCTCCCCTACTAAATACTCTATTACTAAAGATACTTACTAACCTTATAAAACTTAATAGTAGTATACTCTATAGTAGCAAGTAGTATAAGTCCCTTACTACTAAACTAAAGATTTTTTAATATAACTATTAGCTTATAGGTATTTTACTATACTATTAATATATTACTTTTCTATTAATACTTTATAACTATACTTAAACCTTTTATTATAACTACTTTAATAAATTAATAAGTACCTACTCCTTTACTAATATTATTAAAGTTATTTAAAGCTACTTTAAAACAAATTAGACGCGTTAATACTACCTCTTTAAATAGTAACGTCTTAACCTTACTAATAAAATCTATAGTAACTCAGGATAATCCCACTTTAAGTGCCTTAATATAATAATTATAAAAATACTAAAAATCTAACTAATACTTAAAGTTAAGTACAGATCTAATAAGGCCCTTTATAGTTAACTCCTTATAGCTTATAATACTTTAATAGACTTAGTTACTATAATTATTAAAGCTTTTTTATTACTTAGTAAAACTATTATAAATCTCTAATCTACTATAAGCCTTATAAATAGTAGTATAATAAGTAATTAATTTACTTCTATAAATACCTTTTATATTAACTATAAATACAATAGTAATTATTAAAGCTACTACTCTAACTACGTATATCGCAACCAGCCCTTAAGTAAGTTCTCTTTCTCCTTCTATAGAGGCACTAAGAAGTACTATATTTATAGTAAAGCGGGTTACTAGTCTACTAACTACCCTTAAAGTACTTAAAACAAAGCTTATAAGTACTTTAGATCCTTAGCGTACGTCTAAGACTCTTCTATCAAGGCCTACTACTAATTTTTACTTAAATACAAGGGCCCTAAAAAAAACAATAAAGATACTATATTAGTTAATAATCTTTCTATAGCTATAAGTAATAAAAAGAATAAAGGGCTAGAATTTATTTATTACATAATAACTTTTAATACCTCATTTAAAACAACTATAATTAACAACTACTACGTTATTAAAATCCTCTATAACAACGCGTTAACTTACTAATTAACACAATAAAGCCTATTTAATACTCCTTTACTTTATACAGTATTTATATACTATAGCTAATACTCTTTAAACGTCTTTTATAGTATTATACTTAATACTAGTATAATAAAGTTCTCTACTACTAAGTATAATTAATACTTTATACTCTACAACTACTTTTTACCTAACCTTAAACTAAATACCTTATAAACTAATAAAGTCTTAATTATATTTAAAAACTCTACTATAGTTAAGTTACTTAAAATAGTTAACGTTCCTATACTATTTAGTATAATTATATTTTAAGTTATACTTATAAATACTCCCTTCCTCTTAAACCTTAATAATATAAATTAACTAAATATTATTTTTAATAACATTTATAATAAACTTTATTAGAGTTAAACGGCAGTACTTATTATCTAATAATAAAGCTATAAATAGTTTTTTTTTAACGTAGAGGAGTCCCTTGTATTTTACTACTTTACTAACGTCGAACTTAAGCGTCTCTATTACTAATTTAACTACCCCTTAGTTTAAAGACTCTACTAAGTCTTATAAAAATTAAAAAACCCCATTAAGACCTCTATAATTAAGGCCCTTACCTAAGTATACTATTAATATTAACTTAACGGCTTAGCTCCTTTCTACTTTAAATTTAACTTCTATAATAACTATAACTTTAACTATAAAGTTATTATTAATATTATATACTTAAATAGTAAGTCTATTTTATATATAGTTAATACTACTATAGTATTTAATACTACCTACTTTTTAGAATTACTCTTTACTAAATATTTATAGTAAGTATTCTAAAAAAACTAAATTAATATATACTAAGGACCTTCTAATTACCTTATTACTAATCCTAGCACTAGATTTTATTCTAATAACTTCTATAGTAATACTTAATCTTTTAGTATTATTTTTAAAAATACTTTAATTAAAGTATACTATTTAATTAGTAAAATTAAGCAGTACTATACAATAGTATACAGGATTTATAAGATTTTTAAAGTTAAAAACCCTACAATAAGTAAAAATACTTAGCTCTAAGCTACTATTAAAGCTATTAATAACATAGCTGGTCCTAATAGTCTTATACCTACTTTTTTAGTCTTTAAAGTATACCTAAGAATTAATAACACTTCTTTACTATTACTAAATATTATTAAAAAAGCCATAACTATTTAAAAAACTATAAAAGAGGTCCACTACTTTTATACTAAATAAATAGTTACTAAGGGCCTTAGGGTATACTATAGCTTTAATACAATAAAAACTCTAAACCTTCCACTTTAGTTAAAGGTTAAAGTATAGTATAAAAAAAGTAGTTAATAGGGCCCTTACTACTTTATTATAATTAATAGTAAATTATATACTTTTACTTTACTATATAGCCTTTAAACGTTTAAATTAACAAGTATTAAACCCTTTTATAATAATACTAATAAAGATAATTTTAAAGACCTATTAATTATTAATAACGAGCCTTAAAGTAATACTCTAAATAATAATAGTAATAAAGCTAAAAAACTTATACTTAATACTATTATTATAGTAACCCCTACTCCTTCTAAGTACTACCCCGGCCACCCTTATAAAACAACTATATACACTACTACTACCTTTATTTTAGTAAAAGAGTTTACTAACTTTACTCTCACTAAAAAGCTTTAAAATAAAGGTATAATTACTACTCCTAATAAGCCCTTTTAACTCTTAACTATATAAAAGATTTTAGTACTTTAAAACTATAACGTTTTTAAAATTATTTCTTTTAACTCTATAGTATATAAAAAGTACTATATTTTTAAGTTTTATATTATTAATAAAGTTAAGGGTAAAACTATAAACGCCCTATATAAAAAATCCTATTTTATAGTATAAAGCTATACTAATAATAGTAAAACTAAAATCCTAACTTAATCGCTAATAATATAGTAAGCTTTATAATAACTAATCCTTACTTTTACACCTTCCCTTATCTACAATAGTATAACTCTCTAACTATAAAACATTACTTAAGTATATACTTAATTAAAAATAAAACTTAACTAAGTAATTTTAGTAAAGCTCTTTATTTAAATTAAAAATTAATACCCTCTTAACTCTATTATAATTATAAAGCAACTACTCTATAGTATTACTAAAGCTAGTACCTACTAATAAGTAACATACCACTATTACTACTACAAAAAGTTAAATATAGTCACTTTAATATATAATTTATACCTTTTAATCTCTTTAATTAATAATAATAACTTTACTATAGTTAAAATATAAATAAATAATATACTAAATATCTTTACTATTAATTTTTTAACTTATAAGAATTAATAACTTTAAAAAGCAAACCTTATAACTAAGCTAAAGTCCTTTTTAACTCTAAATAATTCCTTTATATTTAATAGTAGTATCCTATACCTTAAAGGTAATAACTTAGTATTTAAATAAAAAAACTAAAGTAAAAAAATTATTACTATAACCTTTAGTAATAATTAAAAGACTTAGTACGTTTAGTAACATACCTACAGTACTTATATTATATTAATTTATTAACTAAAGGCGTCCTATAACCTATTAGTCGCTACTTAATACTAAAAGCTAACTAATAAAGACATTAAAACACTTAATAAGCACCTCTAGTAGTAGATCAAGAACCTAGATTAAAAGTTAACGTATATTCTACTTAACCTTCTTACTTATAAACTATTCGCGTTTATAAATAAATCGTTTACTAATAATACTAACCTCTCTTTATAACTTAGCTTTATTATTACACTTAGTAACAAAAAGCGTATTACTAATAATACCTTTAAGCTATAAAGAAACATTATCTACTATAGCTTAATAAAAAGTAAGTATATTATTCGTAGTATACTAGTATCTAAAATCTATAGAATAATAGTAGGTATTAATATAGCTATAGCTATTACTAAAACACTTTATATTATAACTAACTATCTATAGCTTCTCTAAATCCCTATTATAGTATATACAGACTCGTACTTACTATATAAGTACTTTATTAAACTTAGTACTACTAAAAAGAAACGTTTAATAATTAACGTTATAGCTCTGTAATAATCCTATAAATACTATAAAATTAGTAATATCTACTAGATTGTAGGAAGTAATAATATTACTAATATATTTATAAAATCCTCCCTAAACTATATACTTAAGCACTTTATTACTAATAATAAAATAATAATTAAAATAGAAGGATAAGTAATAAGAGAAAGTAAATAAAAAACGAATTAAGACGGATTATAGTTTTTTAAAGGCTTTTTTAGGGAATATAGGAGAGGTTTTACTAAAATAGTATAGAAGGGCTAAAAGACTATTATACTAGAGCCGTTACTAGCCCCTAGCGCTATTAGACTTAAGATCCTTAACGCCTATAGCCGTTTTTCGATTTTTTTTTGTTTTTTAGAGGGCTTAATTACTTAAGTTAAGTTAATTACCGCCCTCTTTATAATTATAATTAATTTCTGTACTTTTTATTAAGGCCTTAGGCCTTAAAGTAAAAAGTACTAGTATTAGTATAGCTATAGTACTATAAACTACTATAGCTACAGCACTAAGGCCCTAGTATCTATAGGCCCCTACGCCTATAGCAGCTAGGAGAGAGCTATAACCATTTAGGGGTCACGTGACTATGTAACCCTACCATAGGCTCCTATATTAACGCTAGCATATAAACACTATAGACTTAGGGAAATTATTACGCTTTTCAACCCCCTACAAGGACCTACGTTACGTTTAATCAAACTCTTTTACCTACGAGTATCCCAACAGAATGATTGTACCAGGCACCATCCCGTTTTTGACGTTAGCCCCAGGACGCGCCATCAAAAGGCTCAGCCAGGTTCTTCGTTGCGTAGGTGGTGCCTTTGGGACAGGTGCACTACTACGTTTTTTCCTTTGGCCGGGATAACCCTACCGACTCCGAGTTGCCGGGACGAACACGCGTCTTGGATATAGCGCAGCCCCACGGCGACTAGTCCAGAACGTTGCCTCCCCCGCATTCCGAAGCTTTCGACCCCTATTTCTCTGAGGGCGATGGTGTGGACTCAGCTTTACACGCAAGCCTCAGAGTGAAAGGTGGGAAAGGAAAAAGGACCACGGCATGCCTGCCGCAGGTCAGTGGATGCTGGCTCGCGGGAAAGGTTGGAACCGTGACATGCCGGGTTGGCCCCTTTTCGTCGCCTGTCACCGAAGTTAGGCGACGACTGCGGAAACCGCTTGACGCTCTTCTATCTGCGAGCCTTGGGTGTTTCTGTCCAGTCCGCTGAGCCGCTGTCTGCCCAGCGCAACGGCAATGCCGAAGTGTTGAGCATCGGCGCAGGTTGACCTGTGCAGAGAGCTCGTCCCGCAAGACCTGCGCCGTCTGATCGTCACTTTGAGATGACATGGCTTTGGAAGAACTCGTCGTCGAAACGGGGCCCGAATTCACAGTCTAGACCGCTCGCTACGCTATTTTGGGACAGCAAGTCCGCTTTCCAAGGGAAGACAAGCACTTCCGACCCCTGGGGGCAGTTCTCCTTCTCGAAAGGGTTAGTTGGGGTCCATGTCAGCTAAGAGAATGCTTGAAATGACATTTCTGCGGCGACTGACTCGGACGCAAGAAAAAAAAGTCGCCGTCTCAGAATGTAGCGTCGGAACAACTTGACATGACAGCCTGGGGATGGGCAGATATTGAGACGCTCCTTTAATCTTGGCATCCGGGTTGCGGTCAAAGTGATGCCGGCGGGATTGAAATACGAGAAATCTGCTCTCCACGCCCAATTTTCCCCGACATAGGATAGAAGGGCAGAGAAGATTGGACTGGCTTCCCTGCTACCAAGAGTCATCTCGGGACGCGATTCCGGTGTCGTTCGATGCGCTGAGTCGGACTTCCGCTGCCAATTTGACGGTGTGGTTGGTCCCATCGTGGGTGAGGCGATTTTGAGTCGCAACGGACCCTGGGTATGTCGACGGCATTAGCGTGGAACTCGAACTGGTTAATTTCCCGGCGGCCTCGAAACCCGCGAAGTCTCCTAGCTGCTTCTAGATGCGATTCTGCAGCTATCAAATAGATCGTCTTTAATTGAAGCGTCGGAGGAAAGGACCACTATGGTAAAGCCGTGCTTGGTCCAAAGCCTCCGGATGCTCAACGGTGCTGAGCTACTCGCGCGTATCACAATTGTAGTCTTCAATGCAAATAGACAATGCAGAATGTTCATCATCACACCGGTTGAAGTCGCAATTCCATCATCGTTGAAGGAATTACCTAGGTAGTGACATTAACTCCAATCATCTCAGGTCTGCCACTTACCGTGACTGCTTCACAGCAAGCCTGGAAAACCAGTCGCAAACGTCATAGCTGCGAGCTCTCACTCACTTTCCTGCCCTACGAGCTGGCTAGCCACATTCAGATACCATGCTTCGTCTCCAAATAATGGCGACGAGGTACAGGGTTGAACACGAGCCCGATGGGAAGCAGCGGAGCGGCGTGAGTAAGCACCCAACCACCGGCTGGTCCTCATTTTCCGGAACGAAATCGAGTTTGACGTCGCTCCCCATCACAAATTCCGGTACTCCGCAGTCGTTCCATAAATGTCCAAGTCACGACCTTTCGGCTATCCGGCTGGCTTGAAGAACGAAGAGTCCCCTTAACTCCCCGATAGCTGCCAAGACACTTCGGGATTGCCACATTGCTTCCCATTTCCCAGATTCCATCAGCGCCTACCACTAGACTGAACGTGCCACCGATCACGAAGGTACAGATGGCAGCGAACGAAATGATTAGGCCCCTGAACGCCTGGGCTCTGATGGGAGACAACACAGCCGATGACGAGTTGACGACGAACTCGACCAAAACCTCAGAGACAGCAAATCTTCGGCAGTGCAACAAAACAGGCCGATCTTGGACGTTCAGGTACAAAGTCCGGCAGGAGATGCCGAGACCTACACCAATAACAGCTCTTCGCCATCCTCATAGAACATGTCGAGCCAAGACACGTCCCCCGACGACCGCGACTGCCGCCTCCAAAGCCGCTCGAGTGCCTCGAGAGCCCGCTCAATGCTCCTCGCCTGCAGGAGATCGTACATGTTCAAGAGAATACTCGTAACAGCCAAGCGGTGCGAGACGTCTCTCGCCTCGGCCCCGATAATGAAGGCCGGCCAGAGACAGCCCTTGAAGTGGCTGTCTTGGGGGCGGATTTTCTCGAGATGGTCCACCGCTTCACCCACTCTCTTTTCCATGTCGCCGATTCCGCGAACCTGGAAGGATCGGCGGCCGTAGGCTTCGATGGCCATCTTGTAGGCTGATGCCAAGTAATTGCGCTGCTCGACCTGGCTGGGCTCAACGTGGCTGCCAGCCCATCGCGAAGGTGAGAAGCTTTCCAATTGTTCGAGCAACGCAACCACGCTTTCGTAGATTTCCGTCTTCGACTCGCTGCTGGAGCTTGAAGCCTTTCTAGCAGAAAGAGTGTTGAAACAGCACAATATCCGCAGGAGCTCTGCAGGACACCCGGCCCAGCTGCGTCTCTCAGCCCGCTGCAGGATTTCAACCAAGGAGGGGTCGCTATATATCGTCGTCAAGTCCAGCTTCTCTCGACTCAAAGTGGAACCGAATGTTTGAAGGCTGCGTTGAAGATTAGCTGTGCCGTCTTGTTTGCCCAATGCAGGTAGGTAATGAACTCACATTACGAAGGCTTCCTCAAAATACCCCTCAAACCCCCCAACAGACTTGGTTCGAACTCGAGAGCAGAGCAATGCCCTCATTCCGCTGAGGTGATACCTCCAGTACTTGTACCCGGACTCGAGAAGCTCTACCCAAATCAACAGAAGCGTGGCGACGACCACGGCATCCGACGTATCGTTATGCGACAGGGCAAGCTGGAGATGTTGCATTGCCTGCCTTTTGTGCGCCAGAGCATCTGCATAGTGCTTGGACGCCAGTAGCTGAGTGGGAGTCCTGTCGTTGAGCGCTTTCTCATCCGTCGAGTCAGCTGGCAGAGATGTGAAATGCCGCGGCCAACCCAAAGATGTCGAGCAACGAGCTCGATGGTGCGCGGCGAGCGAAACAATGGTGTGGTGCACGAGAGGGCTACTTTCTCTCAACAGGAGAAACTGCCGGAAGGGGTTGCCTGTGTCCTGTTCGTATATGCTGCACTCCATACAGCATCTTTGTTCGTCTATATAACCAAAGTCAGCTGGCGGGTTTATCATAGAGCCAGACCACCGACTGCCCGGCTGGCCACGAGCTTGGGACATTCTGCTTACAGTATGACAGGTATTCGGCGGCTTGACCGTCTTCAGGAGAGGGCAGCCTACTCCTCGGGCTCGGTAACTTCCTGGTAACTATCAGTGAGCATGTTGAGGTTGCGATCTCTGAGTCGGGAGTCGAGTAGCGGGTGCCTGGCAGCATGGGCTTCGCGCCGTTGACTCCTCTTTTGATCCGTCCGGGGTGTCCGACCCAGACTAGAGGTTTCCGCGGACCATATCCCAAACCATCCAATCCTGCCCGCGTGCATTTCACGCAAGAGGGTTTGATGTTATCACACCTCAACCTCCTTCGTCGACAAGTCCAGCACGGCCCATCTGCAATCATGCCGTTGAGGTACGCCCACGTGCCATCGATTACGTCTCCGTGAATGGTCGTCATGGCCGAAGATTCTGTCAGTTTTCTGGTCATTTCACGTTTGCGACGTTCGATTTTGTAGCTCCTGCCTAGAGGAAATCTTTCGAAGAGCCTCCTGAAACGCTGGTATCCTGAAGCGAACACACGTGACGATGTTGTTTCATATGCTCTACCGCTGACTAAGGGAAACGACCCTCGAGGATCCCCCACAATGCATCCCGGCAGAAGCGGATCCCGCGGACAAAAAACGGACTGATCCATCTCTTCGACATTTGCAGTGTAACCCGATCTCTTCAAGAGGTTGCATTTTCCTGAGGGCTGTCCTTGACTAAGATCTCGAGGAAAAGCCGCAAGTTGTCGAACACACTTTTTAGCACGCAGCCTTTAGCACACGAGACCGAACAGTTTCACGGCCCAAATGAGTGACGGTAATTAAGTTTTAGCCAAAGTTACAACAAAGTAGTTGCACCTTCTAGGGCCTGCGCAACGGGACAATATGGGAGACGGTGCTTGAGTTGACAGTCTTTAGAAACCGGTTGGGGGATATTAGACATGAGCGAAGCCGTATTGAGATAACAGCAACTTCAAGTTACCGGCTTGGTATTTTTAAACCGGCGTTTCTTGGACGAGACAATGTCTACTGATGTTGAAGCTACCAAAATATCTATGTACAAGAATTATGACAAAAGGAATAAGTCCAGATTACAGTTGTTGCGGGAATTTCATATCCCACCCAAAACGAACCGTGGTCTACACCGCAGCTACATGACAAATCCCTATCAAGGGCAAGAAAAAGAAGAAAAAAACAGAAATAACCTAGATCTGGAATGTTGTTTAGACAATAGTAGAAGACAATACAATATGCTGCGTGTTTAAGCTGGCTTTTCCGTCGGGCAGGTTACAGGCAGACTAGGTGAGCTTGAAGCCAGTCCTACGGAGGTTCTGGAATACTCCATTCGGGTCGTATTGCGTCGCAACCTCGTTCATGAAGGCAAAGTTCTCGTAGCCGTGCGTGGCGAGGGGGTTCTGGTCGCCCCAGGCGTAGTTGGTGTACTTCCAGTCCTTGTAGAGGCCAAGGTCCTTTGCGTAGGTATCGATCTCCGCGCGGAAATCAAGGGCGTAGGGTAGGAGGATCTCCTGGTAGGCTTCAGTGTCGACAGTCAGGGCAATCAGCCACATAAGCGTGGGGCCGTCGGCCACTACCTCCTCGAGGCCAAGGACGTTTCCGCCCCACTGCTCGGCATGCTTGACCATAGACTGGGTGACGGGCTGGAACTGGATGAGGACGTTGAAGTCCGACTCTGGGGCGGCAGCCTTCATCTTGGGGGCATATTCTTTCAGCTTCTCGTCAATGAACGTGAGGACACGGACGTCGTGGGCGGTTTGGCCAGAAAACCAGTTGGCACTACACAGACAGTTAGCAAGGTGTCATAACGTAAGAGAACATGCCAAAACACTTACTATAGACCCAGAGGCGTGGGCCCGGTGAACTGCGGAACCAAATCCGAGACTTTGCCAACGGCAGCGGTGGTGGAGATGTTGGGAATGGAGAAGTACTCGTCAAAGGCGGGCGCCGTTGCCTTTGCATCGACATTGCTCAGGATAGAGCGCAGCGTGAAGCCCGTCTTGTCGTAGTACAGGGCGACGATGTTCTGGCTGGCAAGGTCCTCATCCATGTGCTCGGCGAAGTTGATGTAGGCATCGAAAACGGCATCCCTCTCGGTCTGGTTGTAGGTGAAGAAGCCTCCCCACATTTGGGTCGAATCAACCGTGCCTGGAAGGAAGCAGAGTCAGCGTTGTGCCATGGAAACGTAGTCGGAGGGGGTTGGAGCATACGCTGATCAATTCTTGTGACGAAGCCAAAGTTACCAGAGCCTCCCTTCTGAGCTTTCCAGAGATCGGCGTTCTCGTGGGGGTTGGCGTTGACGACGGACCCATCGGCCAAGACGATCTCATAGTTGGTGACTTGGTCGCAAGAGAACCCGCGAAGGTTAGTGTGGAAGGAGTACTGGTGTGAATGAAGTTAGTGTGGTGTTTAGGTGATAATGAGACCAAACGCCAGTAACCAAGAACGAGAAGCTTTAGCAAAATTCATGGAAGGGCGTAAAATGAAACAGCCGTTTGACTTACGCCACCTCCAGTAACGAAACCACCAACACCGACCACCGAGGCCCTGCCTCCAACTGCCGTTACACCATAGGGGTCCAAAGCAGTGTAGACCATACCCCAATTGGCTCCGGGTTGGATGGACGCAATCTCGCTGTCGGTGTCATATGTCGTAGCATTCATGTAGCCGAAGTCGACAGTGACGCCAGTCTTGACACCGTTGGAGCCCTTCCAAGCCGAATGGGCACCGCTTCGGATGCCGAACGGGCATTCGAGCGTCGAGATGATCTTTGCCAGAGCCGAAACATCCTCGGTGTTCTCGGGCAGGACCATACACCACGGCTCTTGGGCAGCGTTGGCCGAGTAGTATGACTTCAAACGAGCGTCATAGACAGCGCTGTCCTGGCCGTAGACCTTGCCCTTGAGGTTCTCGTTTCTCGCGAGGGCGGAGCACTGAAGTTCAAGTTAGTAAGAGACGATGTAGAGAAGAATAAGATGTAACGAACGCATGTACATTGGGGGCTGCGACCCCGGGCAGAGACCGTCGAGGCGACCAATGCTACTGCCGCCAGCCCTGATGCTGAGATCTTCATGGTTGCAGAGAGATTTCCGGCGCACGACCTTCCGAGGATCTGCAATGATCTCGAGAGAAACAAGTTGTCTTTTGAGATGGCCACGAGGGAATGACAACGCCAAGCGCTCTTACTACATGCACACGTGCCGTCGGGCTGTAGGGTGGTTTGAGACAAAACGAATGACAAACGAACGAAGGATATCGGATCGTTCTGGAAGATGTCTGCCGCCCTCTTGGATATCAGCGACGAAATATCCGGGCCCATGTATCCACAGTTTTGAGTTCATCTCTGATGGCACCGTTCGCGAGGCCGGCATAAGACGAACCGCATCGTAATTTCATCGGAGGGTACTAGCAGGGAACCATCTCCCACAAGCCGGAAGGAGGGTTGAGCCGGATCTTGTACGTCCTCGGCAGATAAGCGCGTGGCGAGACGCCCAACGACGAGATCTCTACACAATCTCACAAAGAGGCCAAATTTGAGTTGCTAAAAAAATGTTTGTGTAGTCTTGTTGCAGGCTTTGCACCACAGCAGCCAACAAATCTTACAATACTTCATTCAACTCCTGAACTGCTGGAGAGTTGAGCAACCTGCGAAAGTCGCCGGCATACTGAGCTCGACTTTTTCAACGAGATTTCAGGCCTCTGGCTTTTCTGTTGTGAGTTTCTTCGAGGGACTTTCGCTTTTGAAAACAACTCCCACCGGTCGTGCAAATCCATTAGAAACAGGTTTCTCGGTGGCCAGGTGCTCTTCGCACCACTACGGGAGGTAAAATGAAGCACTCTGCAACGGAATTTGCCTTCAGCCCTGATCCTAGGTAGATTCGATCGCTCATGCCGACGCAGCCTTTATTCCTCCAGTGAGATGCGGTTCAGTGTGTAGCCAACCCCCTATGTTCTCCTTCCCCCTTTACCAGAAAGGGGAATGTTTCCAGCCTACCCCGCAAGTTCATCTGGAGCCGTTGCTCACAGGGTTCCGTTGTTCTTTTTTCACACGAGGCACACGATATAAATGCTGTGATTTGCTGATTGAGCGTCATTTCTGCCCGTAATTTCAGCTTCTGTCGGGCGTGATTTACACTGCCTCCTGACTCTTGCAAGCACATTCCCTGATCCTCAACTACGTCTGAGTCATGTTTAAGCTTCAACGCCAGACTCGGATCCCGGCGTCCTCATTGTTCTTAGCCAAATCCCAATCTTTGATTCTTGAACTGCAATTGGCAATAGAGAATCAGACACTAGAGAACCCCCACGTCCCGTTAGGGCATTTGGGGTAGTCGGGCCTTTGTGAGCCGAGGGCCGTGAGGTCCCCCATGCTCCGGCCCTTCACACCATGGCATGCCGTCACGATAGTCGCTGTCGTTGATTGGAGAGAGGCAGACCCTTGGAAGCACCTTTGTTCCGAATGGCAAGTACGGATGAACTTTGTTAGACAAGGCATCCATACCAGCAGTCCGGATCAGACTTCTTGAACGGGAGACCGACTGACGATCAACCAACACGCCAAGCATTCCATGTTGCCGGTTGATGACCAGATTTCCTACAGGTGGTGACCCATGGTACGTCGAGTCTGCAAGACGACACTGGGACCAACTTCAAGCATATTTCGCGAAGGTCGTCGAGCAACGCAAAGAGCATCAACCCTGTGTGCAGTGCCCCGAGGTTGGGCACGCGACGTCGCAGCCATTGCTACCTATTCGGCTCCAGCTCGAAATAACAGCAATTATCAGAGCTTTCTCTCAATCTATTCGGTCTCGGTATGCGGCTGATGTGGGAGAGGGAGCATGAAATCCCGCCGATGGAAATTTTCGGAGATGGATGCGGGATCTGCGGGCTCAGGGGTTGAAGCCTAATAAACTTTATCCAAAAGGCACCCATATATGACCAAAATACGTTGCCAATGTGGCTTTAATGATTTTGTGGTCTGGTGCCCTTCCCTCAATCTTTTTCCTTTCTTTTCTTATCCGCTCGCCATGTCAAATGTCACGGACTTCCCGGCGGCGGACCTGCCCGCGAGCGTGATCCCGCCACCACCGGGCGTCACCGTTGACTTTGACAACCCGCGGCAGCAGAAGGTGCTTGAGCACTACCTCATTTTTGGTATCGGCGGAACGTTGGCTTTTGTTGCTCTTTGCCAGAGACTTTACACCAAGATCTTCTTGTCGAAAGGGTTACATATTGATGATGGTATGCTAGCCCCCCAACAACCGCCCCGGTCGCTGGAGCTCTACTGATACTCTGTCTTCAGCATTCATGTTTCTCGGTTGGGTAAGCCGCTACTTTCGTCAAGCCTTGGCATACTTGGGTGGATGTTGCTCGAGTTGCCGAAACCTTACTGATTGCTGTAGGCCGCATCTGTGGTCACACAGGCGATGCTTGTTGCCTCAATAGCTGAAGGTGGCATGTGTGCCCATGCGTGGGAGATGCCCATCTCGAGATTTCAACGATACTCTATCGTAAGTTTCGGAAATGCCCCATCGCCTTTGGCGAGAATCCCGGACTAACTGGAGAAAGATCGTCTACGTTACGGCACCGGTGTTCATGCTCTGTAACGGCTTCACGAAGCTCTCGCTCCTCACATTTTACCTCCAACTGTCTCCCCAGAAGTGGTTCCGCATCTTCGTGTGGATGGGCATAGTTATCGTCTCGCTGTACACAGGATGCATCACGCTCTTGATGTTGTTTCATTGCAGCCCCATACGAAAGTCGTTCGACGTCAGCATTACTGGAGGTAGCTGCTTGGACGTCGGCGTGCTGTACATCGCGACCGCGGTATCGAACATCGCCACGGACGTCATGCTGTTCCTGTTGCCGTTGCCAATGATCATCAACCTGCGGATGAAGACAGCTCAAAAGGTCGGCGCAATGCTCATCTTTGCCGTTGGGTCGGTGTAAGTCAAAGCAACACTTGGAGTCAGTTGTGGAGTGCGTCGCTGACATGCGAATAGTACCATCGCAACATCGGTCACTAGACTCGTTCTTCTTCCGCCGCTATTGACTAGTGTCGACCCATCCTGGGACGCCGCTCCCGCCAATATCTGGACGTGAGTAATGTTTCATTGCCTCTCCTAGTCACCGGATGTTCTAACCCGGCGTCTCGACAGGTTCATCGAGGGCAACCTCTTCGTCATCTGCGGCTCGATGCCCACCCTCCGCAAGTTCTTCAAGCACTTCGCCCCCAAGCTCATGGGCTCCTCTTCCAACCCGTCGTCCTACGGCGCGGCCTACCACAATTCATACGCCAACCAGCCGACGAGCGCAACGAAGAACCGCCACCGGTCCCATTACGAACAGTTCTCCGAGGAGAACGAGCTGCACATGTTCAACCTGGACCGCAGCCGGAAGAACACAGAGGAGGCCGGGTTCACCTCGGTCGCGTTCGCCACCGGCGGGCGGCAGAGCGCGGACGACATGAGCGACAGGGCGATCTTGCAAACGAAGACAGTCACTATAGAGCACGAGTGAGTCTGTCAACATCACTGGCAGGGTCTAAGTGCATGTGGCGGGAGATGCATGGCGGTCGCGTCGTGGGTGGCTAATTACGCTCGAGTATGTCCGGCGCATCGTACTAAGTAAATAGTAATGAATGAATGTGTAATGCATGAAAAAAAGCCCGCCTGCCATTTCCCGTGTGTGGTTTGGCTTGCCACTCCGTTCTTGGTGTTTCCGATCTCGCGGGGAAAACGCAACGCAGCAACCACAGGAAACTTCCCCGGAGGCAAAGATCCGGGCATCGTAACGAACGCTCGTTCGGTTGGTGCCAGATCCTGATCCTCTTTGTATCGGATTAGCATTGGTTGAATTAACGTTGGGAAATCTGTGGGACATGCAGCATCGCCTTTCCGGATAAACGAGGCGCAGACGCCAGTGAACCATAACCCATCAGCTGTTATTTATCAGTGCCGATATCAGGACAAGCATCTAACAATTGTGACGGAACAAGCTTTTCACCCACTGGAGAAAGACGGGCCCAGAACCCCTGGGTTGAGAACGCATCTGGAGTAGAACCACATGTGTACCTTATACCAACGGACGCTAGAGTCTCAACGCTTTTCCGTTTCATGGCATTGTTCTTTCTCTATTTTAATGAGGGAATCATAGGTTTTGAACATGTTGACAAAGTCCAACCCGATGAACGGCAACACCCCGCCGTCCCATACTTCTGATCAGTCTAGGTATCACTTTCGGATTCCTCGGAAAGATCATCGTCGCAAGCCCATCTCCATGCCACTATTTCAACGATCAGTTGATTTAACGGACCTCACGACCACACGCTTTCGGAAATGGGCCCCTTTCTCCGGATGCAAAGAGATCCCAACAGGATACCCCTCGGACCGGGGGTGGAAGAAGGCTCGCAGTGAAAATGAAGCCAACTGTATTCTCTACCGGATCCCAAGGGAGATGCTCATCGAGATTATGATCCAACTCGGCCCGGGAGGCATTTTTATCGCGCGCCAGACATGTTCTCTCATGCTGAACATCTTCAACAGCGGACAATTCAAAAAGTGCCACAAACAGACCATGCTCGACCTGCACCCAGAGGCGTTCGCACCAACGCTCTCCAAGTTCCATACGGAATACCTCTCCTTCTTCAAGTTGCCGCCGCCACAGCCGCACTTTGTGCCGCCGGTCGAGTTCGGAACCATGCAGCTCGAGGAGGAGGACATCACCGAGATCCGGAGCGTCTTCAGGACCAAGGTGCTCTGCGCGCGATGCTGCAATAGGCCAGCCTCGAACCCCACGGAGGGCCTGCCCCCATCGGAAAAAGAGACGCTGGACGGCCTCGCGACCAGGTTCTACTGCTGGGGCTGCCAGAAGACACATCCCCGCAAGTGGTTTTGGGAAAACAAGTTCATAGCAGGGTACATGTACCCATTCTGCATTGGTTGGAAGGGACGGATGAGGCTCTGTCCGCATCAAACGTTCTCTAGAGAGAAGCTTCTCCGCTTCATGAGGCCGAAACTCAAAGAGCGGACGCCCCAGTTCCGCTGCACCGAGTGCCGGCCCTCGTTCCGGCGGCACGGCAAGCTGCCGACCATTACATACGTCCCCTCGGAGGGCTTGAAGGATGGCATATTCACCGGAAGCCACCTCGAGACGTCGTGGGAGCTGCCCATCTGCCACCTCCTGCCCGGCCAGGCCCTGACCAAAGCCATGCTCCGCAACAAACTCTCCCGCGCCATCGCCGCCAACAGCGGTCTCATCTGCGAGCACATGGCCCACGGCGACGGCCACCGGCTTCTCGGCGTCTTCTCCTGGGACCGGTGCACGTGCTTCCGGGAGCCCTCGGCCGGGGCGGCGCGTTGCTACGCGCACATGCTGAAGCCCGGGGCCCTCCCCTGCTGCGCCTGCAACGCGAGCCAGCTCGACCCGAAGGATGCGGCAGCGCGCGTCGGCAAGTTCGCGGCGACGGTGGGCGAGTCGGACCACGCGACGCACACGATCCGGTGCCACGAGTGCCACCGGCAGTACTCCTGGCGGGCCGAGGGCCGCCGCGTCTTTCTCGGGATGCACTTCACCATGGGCCGGATCAAGTTCTTCAAGCAACTGACCAACGTGCGCTGCCGGATGGCCCGGGTCCGTGTCGATCGGGAGTGGCTTTCGCGGATGGACACCAAGACGTACGCCCGGGCCCAGGCGCTGAAGCACATTGCGTGGTGCGACGACCCGAAGTGCATGAACTCGAGCAGGTTATCTGGGTTCTGGTTCTGGCCGGAATGGAACAGGTAGAGGTGGTTACTGTCTCGGTACCCGAGTTGTCCGAGAGCCTGAGTGACAGAAGAAAAGCGGAACGGGTTGTGGGAGCCTGTTGGGATTGTGGGCTGAGTTGGCCAACGAGTCATGGTTGGGCTAAATGACAATCAACAACTCGACGGGTCTGCGAGCTTATTCAAACTTTGATTTTAAGCGCGTTTTGAGTATATTGCAATCTCGCGGTTAGCTGCCGACATTCCACGTTGCTTTCCCGCAACTAGATCGTCTTGCCCGAGGGGAATGAGCACGGGTCTTACTCTTGGGCAAGTGAGGAGCGCGAACGTTGAGTCTATTGCTGAGCAGTTGGTTGTAGTTGAGAAGCCGGAGTTAAATGTAATCGAGAATTGATTGTTTGACATTCCATCTTCTTGAGATGCCGTCGTCGTGAGATTTTCATCACATAGCCCAGCAGCATAATCGACGATGCGAACAAAGACTTGTCTCAACATCCACGAAGACTCCGCCTACGGTCTGGACTTTTGCCCTCAATCTCGCGATAAACCTTAAACTGGAGGACACGCGGAGCCGCCCTCGGAATATTCGGGGCCGACAGCGACGGACTCCTCCCGCTGGGCGCAAATAGTGTCCGAACGAGATTTAGGGCGGGCAGTCGTCTTGGCACGGAGCCATAATTCTCCATCGGTGGTGAGTTTGGTAGGGGTGATCCCTAGCCATGACAATCTGCGGCTACCAAAGCAGCTAGAGCCTCGACCTTTGGTTGTTCTGATGCTTTGCAGCTCGAGTCGTTGCACTCCTTCTCACGATGGAGGCAATTGAACCAACAAAGTATGTTAAAGAGAGCCAAGTCCTCCAACTCGCCGCTGACACACGATGCCAAGACAGCCTCATATGTCACCATTTCCAGAAGAGGTCATTGCTTCAATGATGGGGTCACACATTTGTAGTATAAAAAGGCGTGGTTGAAGACTTGAGAGAGGAAGTCGTGCTCAGTCTCCATTGCGTTACCCAGTCACTCATTTTTGGAAACAAACTTATACATTCTTTCTGCTGATCGAACATCATCGCTATGCTGTTCCTTCCGACCCTCATCTCCTGCCTGCCTCTGGCCCTGGCGGCCAACATCTACGTCGCCCCGACAGGCGACGCGGCCCCCGACGGCACCCAGAAGAAGCCGTACGGCGACATCCAGGCGGCCGTGGACATCTCCCAGCCCGGCGACGTCATCATCCTCCGCGGCGGGACCTACGATCTCCTCAAGAACATCAACATTACCGTCAACGGCACCGCCGCCGCGCCCATCACCCTCCGCGCCGCGACGGACGAGACCGTCATCATCGACGGCGAGGAGCTCCCGGGCACCCCCGCGCCCGTCGGCGGCTCTGTCCCGGGCCGGGAGCGCGGCGTGCTCCACGTCGAGCGGATTCACTACTGGAACTTCTCGCGGCTGACGTTTATCCACGGCCCTTACGGCGTGTACGTCAAGGACTGCAGCAACCTGCGCTTCAGCCAGATCGTCACGCGGGACAACTACGAGAGCGGCTTCCACATGCAGGGCGCGCTCTCGAACAACGTCATCTCGTACCTGGACTCGTACGGTAACCGGGACCCGCGAAACAACGGCGAGAATGCAGATGGTATCGCGATCAAGGAGGGCAAGGGCGAGGGCAACATCATCATTGGGGGCAGGTTCTGGGACAACTCGGATGACGGAGCTGACTTTTGGTGAGCTACATCTTCTTCATCTTTGGCCTGGGTTGTGAATTGCTTGGTCACGGGCTAACTCAACTGATGTAGGGAGTTCCACTCCAAGTTGACTATCAAGGACAGCATCGCCTGGGGTAACGGCTACAACAGATGGGTAAGCGACTAATCTCCCACCCATCCACCGAGAAAACGACAACTAACAAGTCCCAGGACCTCCCCAACTTCACCGGCAACGGCAACGGCTTCAAGCTGGGCGGCGGCAGCGCGGGCGACATCCTGCCCGCAGGCCGCGACGTGATCAACTGCATCGCCTTCGGCAACAAGGCCAACGGCTTCACGGACAACTCCCAGACCGGCCCCTTCCTCTTCGAGGAGAACACCTCGGTCTGGAACGGCGCCGTCGGCTTCCGCAGCGTCAACGCGACGGGCGTCCTCGAGCGCAACATCGCCGCCGTCAACCGCCCGGGCTCCCCGACCAACGTCACCTACGGCGGCCAGGTGACGCTCCGCGGCGCGCAGACGTCCAGGGACAACTCGTGGGACGACGAGGCCGCGCCGCTGTTGACCAACGCGAGCTTCAAGAGCATCGACACGGCGCTCGTGACGGGCGCGCGGGGCAAGAACGGCAAGATCCCGGCTAGCGAGTTCTTGCTGCTCGTTGACGGGGCCAAGAGGGGTGCGACGACTTCGTGGAAGTAGATGTCCGTTCCGTGGAGCATCTTCGATGCGGTGCGTGGTATTCTTTGTAAATATTAATGCAGCCACAAATGCCTGTGGCTGTGGCCGAGCATTAGTTGTCACCACATATACGTATCTTTCACGCCTGCAGGTACTCGCGATCTTTGTTGAATGACCCACCCTCAACCCGGTCGGCGCCGATAAAAGTTGGCAAATAAGCGGGGCCGAGACGCAGGGGAAGCCGGTGATCGGCGGGAAATCCGCTCCGGGACCGGCCCTGCTGAAAACTCGCGATTTGGTGGCGAAATGGACCACAAGTCGAGGCTAAAAAAAAAGCATTGGACCAACTTGAACGATTGAGGGGAACCAAAAAAACGAGGCGAGGCTCACTTACCTCAGTTGTCACGATTTCTTCGCCTTACTAATGCTCTGCGCAAGGGAATATGCCTGATGAAACTGTGAAAAAAATGGCGGCCGAGGTGACGTAATGTGGGTGTCAACAGGTCCCCTGCCAAGCGAATGCGTCGTGAGGTGATGATATCCGTCAGCAGACCATTGAGGGGAGACGTCAAATCTCATCTTATCTCACTCACAAGACTTATCGTGACATATGTCAAAGCACAGCACGGATCCCTCCCACATAATGAAGTCCATCGGCATCTTTCCCGGCTCGGGCGCCCTCGGCGGCAGCACGTACGACTATCTCGTCAAGCTCCTGCCGCCGGACCAGATCGTCCTCATCAGCAGGCATCCGGAGAAGGTGCCGCAGGAGCACATCAAGAGCGGCGTCCGGGCGCGAAAGGCGTCGTACGAGTCGAGCTCCTCGGACCTCGAGGCTGCCTTCGCCGGGATCGAGGTCCTCTTTCTCATCTCATACCCGAGCCACGTTTATGAGTACCGCAAAAAGGTGAGACCCTGCTTACTTGCCTGGATCGAAAGAGGTGCTTATACGAAGCCCGCCGTTAGGTACAACTCCCAGCGGTCGATGCAGCACGGCGCGCAGGCGTCAAACACATCTTCTACAGCTCCCTGGCCTTCGCCGGCGACCTCCAAGATGAGTCCCTCGCCGAGGTAATGCAAGCGCACCTCGCCACGGAGCGGCACCTCGCCGAAGCAGCAGCCTCGGACCCGAGCTTCACGTACACGTCCATCCGTGAGGGGCTCTACTCGGAGTCGTTCCCGATCTACACCTCCTTCTTTGACCTGGCTACCCCAGATGCCGAGATCCCCATCCCGCACGACGGGTCCGGCCCGGGCGTCGCGTGGGTCAAGCGCGCGGAGCTCGGCGAAGCAACGGCGAAACTGATTGCCAAGTACTCGTGGGACCCGGACCAGTTCCCCCACTTGAACGGGAAGGTCCTTCTTACCGGGCCGCGAGTCTGGACTCTCGAGGAGACGGCGCGGGTGCTTGGTCAGGCCGCCGGGAAGGAAGTGCGGATCCGCCCAGTCAGCGTGGACGAGTACGTCAAGTTGCCGCGGGTGCTCGCGCGATTCGGGTCGCAGGAGAAGGCGCGCACATGGGCGACGGCGTGGGATGCGATCCGGGCGGGTGAGACCGCCGTCGTGACGGGTTCGTTAAGGGAAATCATCGGGAGGGAGCCGGAGGCCTTTGATGTGACCATCCGACGTCTGGTGAGCGGGAGGAGAGTATCAAACTAAGGAAGCAGAACCTGCCTGCTCTCACGCGGCGATGTAAGAATGGTATCCGTACACGAAGTGGAGTATTTACAACTCATCCTCCTACTCGACAATGTATATGCGGTGCCCTTCATTGGCATTTTACGCGCCGTAGACGGAGCGAAGTCAGTGGGGCGACAATCACATCTCACCTGATACCAATTTTTTTTTTTTTTTTTTTTTTTTTTTTTTTTTTTTTTTCCTTCTCAACACCATCATCGGTAGAGGCAAAAACGCACATTTCAACTTAATTCCAGCCACATTATTAGTATCTACTATATACTACTACATATTTATAAAAACTAAAGAAAGTATATAAATACCCTTAAAGCTAGTTAGTAGGTTAAAAACCTTATTAATAACTTATAGAATAAGGATAAAAGATAAACTAGTAGGGCTACTTTATAACTTATTAAATTTCTTCTTTTTATTACTATACTACCTAAATCCTTAGAACTACTATACTTAATAATACTAAGTATATTAATATAGTAGTTATATACGCTATAGGCCGCTAGTTAATTAGAATAATTAATAATAACGTTACTATTATTAACTAGTATATTAACTAATTAAAGCTAAAATAGTATTACTAAGAGTTAAAGACTAAAAGGCCTATAGCTTATTTTGTACTTTTATACTAAGTAATAACCTTTTTATTACTCCTTAACTATTATAGTAGACTAAGGGGTAGTAGTAATAATATTACTACTCTATAGAAGCTTACTAAGTAGTTTAAAAAGATTAATTAGTAGTTTTAAAAGGGAGATATTTACTTAAAAGATAAAGTAATAGTAGAGTATGTTAATAGACGTTATAACTACTTTAATAAGGTTAAAAAGGTATTTAAAAAGGGGATAAGGGGGTACTAAAGAGAAGAAAGGGGGGGATAGGAGGGTGGAGGAGGGGGTGGGGGGGTAATGACCGCAGGGATCCTGTATTAATAAACACTAATTGATAACACTAAGTTCCTTCGTAAAGGACAATCACATCTCACGGCGCGCTCACAGTGCGACTCGGATAGGAAACTGGAGAGTAGGGACTGTAGGAGAAAGATGAAAAAGAATGAGGGGAGGAAAGTATTGCAAAAGAGTTCGTCAAGAGAGCAAAAACATTGGACGAACAGGGAATCGACTCACATGCCAAGCGAGTATTATACCACTAAACCATTCGCCCGATATTGCCATTTGACGCCCTAATGTCCTCTATGTAGCATGCTGTGAAGTCCGGGAACTCTGCCTCTCATTTCGCCTGTTCATTTTCATCGCGTTCGAGTTCAGACTTGGATATCTAGTGAGACATCGTATGCGGTTGCCCGTCTTCGCTTCGGAACGCGAAATCGCCAAGTTTCACAAGAACGATCCGAGTTCGCCAGATTTCGTCCTGGAGGGAACAAGGACGGATCCCGGCACGATTCGTATCGATGAGGAGCACTAGTATTCGTATGTAACGCTCATATGAACGACCCAATCCCAGTATTGTAATTGCGGTCCTCCGAACCTTAACTCAACGCGACCGTGAAAGTTCGCCGAGACACAATTTTTCGAATCAGGTCGCCCCCTCTCACTCACCATCTTCTTCCCTCACTCTCACTCACTCACTCACCCATACACTCATTTCAATCTCACCTAGTCTCGGTGTCATTCTTACTCTCATGACCGTTTCTCGTTCACAATCAACATTCATCTCTCATCAATGCAGGATGCATCCAGGCCCAAGCCTTGCCTTTACGCTCCGCGCGCTACCCCAGTTTCGGCAGGTCGGCTGCGCGCAATCCGGCACTTGACCTGCCCAGATCTGCTAGACGACCGCGGGGGGCCGGAGGAGTTGGGTTACACCGGCCCACCACCAGTCCTACACTCAATTTGTTTTCCTTCTCGCGACTTTCTTAATCAAGCCGTGACCAAGAGACAAAAGGACCGGCGGGATAATACCTGCCTGGCCCAGGACAATCCCGATCGTCCCGCCAGCGGTGAAGCGGGCATGGATGGCATGGGATGGGGGCCCTCGGCTTCGGCTGGACGCGCTCGTCTGATGTGATGAGTTGCCCTCTGACACCTTATTTGCTTGTTCCCCTGAACCCCGGTCGTTTCCCCCTCATTTGGAGTTCAATGCGCCGGTCTCCAACCAGAGTCGAGAAAAATGCCCTTCAGCGCAACAGTGAGAGTCATTGACCTTCCTTCTAAAGACGTGGCCTACGCCCGGGCTATGTGTCTAGATGTCAAGAGCTTCCATGCCTGGAGCTGGAAGCTACTCTGACCTGCACTCCCACCTCATAATCAGGTCCTTTTGCGTCGTTTTCTCGCGGCAGCCCTCGTCGATCGGGCAGGTCTCGTCTACCGTGCGGCCAAGATATCACGACCCTGGACGCGGGGTCTCCTCGACCGAATCAGGAAGGTTGAAAAGAGCTTGCCAAGTCGATCCCCCTACACCACGACGGGACGATCCTCGTTATTGTTGTTCTGACCCTGCGCGTGCTTCTGGAGATCTTCCCATCCCCAGCCACTCTCCTTCAGCTCGCAGCAACTCGCCTACGGTGTAAATAAAGTGAGGGACCGCCGCGACCTAGCTCGGAGGATGCGCACCTCCCGTCCAGCCAGCCTCAGCCCTTCCAACCGCCGTTGCCCAAGATGAAGTCCCTCGCCGCCCTGTCCGCTGTCGTCGCCGTCGCCTCCGCCGCATCCATCGCGGGCGAGGGCTCCGCCGCCAACAAGCGCGTGACCTACGATGGCACCAAGGTGTTCCGCGTCTCCGTCGGCGACGAGGTCGACCGCGTCAACGATGTCGTTAGCAAGCTGTCGCTGAGCACATGGAAGGGCGCCCCGAGGGCCGGCGCCCTGGCCGACATCGTCGTCCCGGCCTCCGAGGTCGACGCCTTCCAGGCCGAGATCGCCGGCATGAACGTCACCACCATGCACGAGGACCTCCAGGCCTCCATCGACGACGAGTCCAGCTTCCAGGTCTACCGCGGTATGTAGACGTCGCCATGAAAGCGCCGGGGCTCCCTGAGCAATTGCTAACTCTAAAGTCTAGTCGGCTCTGCCAACGCGACCTGGTTCAACTCGTACCACGCGTACGCCGACCACCTCCAGTGGATGAACGACCTCGTCGCCACGTACCCCAACAACGCCGAGATCGTCACCTCCGGCAAGTCGCTCCAGGGCAACACCATCACCGGCGTCCACATCCACGGCACCACCAAGGGCACCAAGCCCGCCGTCGTCTTCCACGGCACCGTCCACGCGCGCGAGTGGATCAGCACCATGACCAACGAGTACATCGCCTGGACCCTCCTCAGCCAGTACGGCTCCTCGGCCGACATCAAGTCCTTCGTCGACAAGTACGACTTCTACATCTTCCCCGTCGTCAACGTCGACGGCTTCATCTACACCCAGACGACCAACCGCCTCTGGCGCAAGAACCGCCAGTCCACCGCCGGCAGCAGCTGCATCGGCCACGACATCAACCGCAACTGGCCCTACCAGTGGTCCGTCACGGGCGGCGCCTCCACGAACCCCTGCGACGACGACTTCAAGGGCCTGTCCCAGGGCGACGCCCCGGAGACCAAGGCCCTCTCCGACTTCCTCGCCAAGACCAAGTCCGCCCAGGGCCTCAAGCTCTTCATCGACTTCCACGCCTACTCGCAGCTCTTCATGACGCCCTACGGCTACTCGTGCTCCGCCGTCAACGCCAAGAACACGGAGCTGCAGTCCCTCGCCCGCGGCGCCGTCGCCGCCATCCGCGCCGTCCACGGCACCTCGTACAAGTACGGCCCCATCTGCACCACCATCTACAAGGCCACCGGCAGCAGCGTCGACTACGTCAGCGACGTCGTCAAGGCCGACTACACCTTCACCCAGGAGCTGCGCGACACGGGCAACTTCGGCTTCGTCCTGCCCGCTAACCAGATCGTGCCGACCGGCGAGGAGACGTTCGCCGGCGTCCGCTACCTGCTTCAGAACATGAAGTAAGGTTAAGGGTGGGAGAGACGGGACGGTACATGCCACAGTCCGAGACCTGTCTCCTTCGCATGATTTCTTACGGGCAAGTTTCTAGTTTCTAATAGGTCTCCTTCATGTATCTACTTTGACGAAGGCATAATACAGGTCTTTGGAGACATTCGTGCATCGCCAACCATTGTGATCATGTCTTTACTCTCGCCCCTAGGAAGTCGTTATCCCATGCGATGCTAAACATTCACGCTGTGTCGAGCTGAGAACGCGACATTTCGTCATATGTGCGGGCCTCAAACGCAAAACTCACTTTGGCATGGTGATACGCCGTCGGTGACAGGACGGCTCGGCCGACTTCAGACGATTCTTCGGCAGCACATGCCATTGGCCGCCTGTTTTTTGATATGTTGTATGCGTTCCTGAAATCGAAGAGGCCCATGCGGATCTCGCAACCTTGATCTTGGTCTCGCCTCCTCGGCTGTGCTGGCCACACCCCAGATTACCTTGTTTCTTTGTCTCACATTTTCCTTTGACATTGATGATGTCTTCGTAAGTCCGCCGACTTACCCAGGTCCCCGGAAACAGATTCCCACCCCGTTCCTTCTACATGAACTCTACACGATCCATGCTCTCTCCGAAACCATAAACTGACTTCCATTCGGCTATCCTCCCATCATGCGCCGGCTAACGAACATCTCGGCGCTGGCCGCGCTGCTGGCCGCTGCCTTCCTCCCGGCCTCCGCATCCGAGTCCCCCACCGCCGTCGGCGCGGACGGTGAGCGCTCCCTATCCCTCCCGCTCTCCGTCAACGACCGAAACATCATCGACGCCCGGAACGCGACCGTCGCCTTCGTCGGCGTGAACTGGGCTGGCCACGAGCGGACCATGCTGCCCGAGGGCCTGCAACACCAGCCCATCGCCGCCATCGTCTCCAAGGTCGCCGAGGTCGGCTTCAACTCGGTCCGGCTGACGTTCGCCACCGAGATGGTCGACGACGTCGTCGACCGCGGCGGGGACGTCACGCTGAAGACGACCCTCGAGAGGGCGCTCGGCGCGGAGAATGGCACCAAGGTCTTGCAGCAGATTGTCAAGAACAACCCGGCCTTCAACGAGAATACAAAACGGCTGGAGGTCTGGGACGCTGTCGCCGCGGAGCTCGCTCGGCAGAACGTCTACCTCCACCTCGACAACCACCTCTCCAAGGCCGGCTGGTGCTGCCCCATAGACGACGGCAACGGCTGGTTCGGCGACACGTTCTTCAACACGTCCAACTGGGTGCGAAGCCTGTCCTTCATGGCAGAGCACGTAAGTGCCTATCATCTCACTTCTCCCCGGACAGTTGCCCCAACTAATACCGACCTCGCAGGGAAAAGCCAACTGGAAATCCTTCTCCAGCGTCGGCCTCCGCAACGAGATCCGCGAGCCCGCCGCCCTTCCCTTCGCCCAGACCCTCGAGCCTAGGGACTGGACAACGTGGAAGACGCGTATGGTCCAGGCCGCCAACGCCGTGCACGCCGCCAACCCGGACGTCCTCGTCTTCTTCGGCGGGCGCCTGCTCGACTACGACATCTCCGCGCCAGCGCTGGGCTCCGCCGTCGGCGAGCCCGGCTTCAACTTCTCGCTCGCGGACCTTCCTTTCAAAAATAAGTTCGTCTTCGAGCAGCACCAGTACAACCAGATTGAGATCGTCCGGCCCGGGGACGGCTGCGACAATTACGTCTCGTTTCTGGATGGGCTGGAGGGCAATATTACGGTCCCGTCGTCTACGCCGGGGTCGAACCGCGCGCCGCTTGTGATGAGCGAGTGGGGGCATGACCAGAGAGACGAGAAAGGCGTATTCAAGCAAAGTTTCCGCCGGTGCTTGGTGGACTACATGGTGGACCGCCGGATCGGCTGGATGGTCTGGGTGCTTGGGGGTAGCTACTACACCCGCGAGGGCGTCGCGGACTACGACGAGCCATTTGGTGAGTCTCCTCCTTTGGGTATCGTGTGATAGGAAGCCGGCTGCTGACCTTTCTTGCAGGCTTGCTGGACCACACGTGGAGCTCCTTCCGCGGGACGGACTCGATCAAGCAGTTGCAGGCCGATATGAAGAGGACGTATGCAGCCTTCAACCAAACCCTGCCCTCGACAGCCAAAGATCTTGCCGAAGCGACAAGTGGAAGCAGTTTCAGGTCGGCTAGCATCCTCACTGTCTTCATTTCCAGCATCCTTGCATTCATTTGAGCCATCGTTTCTGGGGCCTTTTCCGGCATGGGACTGTGTAAAGCCGGTCCATGGTTTTGTCTTTGTGGCTTTGGTCTCAGTAATTCAACTCATTATACCTATGTCTGGTTGCGCGTGGGCTTGTCGAGAGACAGTTTGTAATTCCATTTCATCATCATCATCATCATCATGAAATCTTACAGTTTCTCCTTTTTCCGAACTAATATGGGCTAGCCAGATATGTCCTTGACAGTATCTCGATCGACTTCGATGGTACCTGCATGGCGCTGATGTTAGTGACCTCCAACGTCGCCGATCCTAAGCGGCAAAGTAAGGCGGTTCCAGGTAAGCCTTCGTTCGAACACAACGCCTTTGTTCCTGTGGCTTGATGGTTACGTAGAGAGAATCCAAGCCACGTCGATTCTTCGAGACCAATTCTCCCGGACGCCGGACGTCCCCAGTTGGAAATCATACGGAGCTGAACGTAAACTTTCAACACGGATCCGTCGTTGCATCCCCAAAAAGCTGTCAGCCACACCGGCGCTTTTACCGGTGCTCGGAGAGCCATCGTGTCGTTGAAACGCTGGCCTTTTCCGCGTGGCTTGTAATAAGCTCTGTAAGCTGCGGTGATGATGTCCGACAATTCATCATTAGCGCGAGGCAACATGTGAGCAGCGCACATAGACAAAAAAAGACGAAGGCCGGAAACCTCATGTTAGTGTCTTTTAAGCTTTACATCGTTCCCTAACCTTCTCGCGCTTGGGGCATCCAAGGCGAAGCTTTTCAGGCAGTTCTTAATAGTTGACGCCACTTATGGAAGAGAGGCTAGAGCCGTTCGAAAAAGGCCGCCGTCTCCAGGGGCTGAGAACGCTAGTAAGCGGGAAGGAGGCAAAAAATAGTCGGTGAGATTACCAGAGCGCGTCTTCCACGAAGCGCGTGCGTGGGCTTGCGGGTTCCCGCGTGGCCAAGCTCTCAGAGTCGGAGCGCTGCTCCTTTGCTCAAAGCGCACCCAAGTGTTCGGCCTCGTTTCCGGTTCCTGTGGCGGGGGAGGATCGTGGAGTGTGGTAGGAAGAGGAAGAGGGCGCAGAGAATGCAAGGTCCGTAGTGTAGCAACGGTAAGCAACCCCAGCCCTACGCCCTGCGGAGAACCGCATCCTTCGTCCTGCTTGCCATTACGGTGCAGTAGCCGTCGTCCGCGATCGGATCCGAGCTAAGGGCCTGGGCCTTACTTACAACTCCGTGATACAACATCGCCGGTCAAAATAGTTATATAAGGATCGACAAGTCTCGTCCTTGTCACGTCTTCTTCTCCTCCTCACCCCACTACGCAACTCACTAGCTCTCCTCTACTCTTCAGTTCTCTTCTACCATCTTCTGATCTATAAATCAGTCTTTCGCTCCAAACCTTTATTCACTTTCACATCCGTCAACCTCTCAGCTCAGGTTAGCTACCAACCCAACACCGCCAAGATGAAGACTGCCACCATCGCCACCGCCCTCACCTTCGCCCTCACCGTCCTCGCCGCCCCGGGAGGAGGTGACTACAACAAAAAGGGCTCCGGAAAAGGAGGCAAGGGCTCCGACAAGAGCTATGGCGGCGACAACAAGGGTCCCGGCGGCTACGGCGGCGGCAAGGGCCCCAGCAAGCCGACCTGCCCGGCCAACGCCGCCCAGCCCAACGGCGGCCTCGGCAACCTGTACGTCAACACCAACCTGCTCGTCCCCATCTCCAAGAGCCTGCCCGACGTCGCCCTCCCCGCCAGCAAGTGGGCTCTGATCACCCCGGGCGACGTCTGCACCGTCTTCAACCTCGACCTGCCCGTCGCCCAGACCCAGGGCAAGGTCTGCAACCTCGTCTTCGACTTCCCCTCGTACGAGCAGGTCGGCGGCAAGTACCTCTTCCACGGCCCCGGCAACTTCCAGTTCACCGGCTACGCCATCGGCGCCGGTGCCGTCGCCGGCCAGACCACCTACAACAAGCAGCCCGCTCCCGGCCCCAACCCCCCCAACCCTCCCCCCGTCATGACCCCCGGCCACAGCTACGTGAGTTTTCCTCGTCTCCTTGAGAGAAAAAGTGCCATAACTGACATTCATACCAGGTCATCAACAGCGCCCCCTGCGGCATCCCCGCCAACATCCCCGGCACCGTCACCGTCTCCGGCAGCCTCTGCTCCGCCGACACAGTCTTCGCCTTCGAGCAGAGCACCGAGCGCTGCCCCATTGGTTTCTTCGTCGTCCTTACCGACGCCTAAGCGCCGACGTCTCAAGTTCCGAAGGGAGCAAGGCTCTTGGATTTCCCCAACGAGCCGACTTCGCATTCGGCGGCAACCCAGGCGGGAAGTGGACATACGAAACAGGAGTGATGGAGAGTGACACGATACGACCGACATATAACCGACTGTACACAGAATTTTCTTCTCTGTCAAGTAAATAGTTGAACCTGTATACAAATAAAAAGACGGCCTTTTAGCCTAGTGCTATGGCAGAAACCTGGCGTTCCATCCGCTCGCACGTGAACACGTTTCCCCCAAGAACGCCTCCTCTGCCTAAACTAACTCGCCATCGGTTGTTGCATATAGCTGTACACTCTCCGGGAACAGTCATCAAAATACAGTGATATACATGTTTGCCCTAACAGGACACTGCAACCCCGTTAGAAACAAAAGGGATATTGTCTGTCTTCGTAACCCAGACATAGCAGGTATGACAAGCTTTTTTGCGTGTCTCTCCCAGGAATGCTCTGTTCTGGACGGTGCGGGTCAGGAATTACATGTCTCGGAAGATCTTCCCCCATCTCCTCAGTACCAGCAATATGGCTCCCTGTAGTAAAGGTCATAACAACCGCATAGAGGGACGCCGGCAGCGCTATGCGACACTCTCGCAAGCTCCCCATCCTTCGCACCATATCGTCGATGGGCTTCAACACCAGGCTCGCTCTACTGAAAACCGTCTCGTGTCGCGTCATGTCCGGCCGAAACTGGTCGTGGAACGTGTTTCCCGGGACGTCCAGATACATGTAGAGGTGCCGCAGGTTGGGAAACATCTCGGGTAGCGAAGAGGCCAGAGAGCGGTAGTTTTCCATGTTGTTGACCTCTTCAAGCGGCCGATCGTCGCCCGCGCGCCGTCCGCCGAGCCAGGGATGAATCTCGAGATCCTTCCAAATCAACTCGACCTGGGTGATGGCCGCGAGGCGTGAGGGTAGGAGAATCTCGGGGAGATGGCGGGTAAGACGCGAGGAGTCGACGTGGAAGCAGTTCTTTGAATACAGCACGTGAACGCCCTCGATGTACGCCTCGCGACAGGCGAGCAGCCAGCCCATCACCCCGATGAAGCATTTGTGAGGGACCTCCCCGGGCCATTCCTCACACCTGCCCCGTCCTTGGCGGCATCGGTCTTCTGCTGGGAGGTCCTTGGCCGTCATGGGAGGTCTCGAGCGGTGGCAGACGCTGCTCCACCACTCCCACCGCTGCGGCAAGGTTGTGTCGCGGGTTCGGTTTCGATGAACGTTCGCATGCATCCACCGCGGGTTGTGGAAGTCTATCTGCTTCTTGATCATGAATCCGCGACGCCATCGTCTCTCCGCCGGCGGATGCGCGAGCCGCAGATCCATGTGGACCGTCTGGTCGCCAAAGGCCTCGAGCAGGATCTGCTCCCGAATGTCGAAGGGAATACGCCGAAACAACGGGCTGGCTGATATCGCAGAGTCACCTGCTGGGTCCGGGGAGATGCTCAGTCTGCGCGGGCGATGAGCAGGGAGCGTCGGCATCGGTGGCTGGGGCCTCGGAACTTCGTTGTCGGCTTGGCTTGACGGTCGGCTCTCCGTCTTCCGCCGCAACAAAACCGAGAGGGCATTCTTCATTTTCGAAACTGTGACAGGAAAGACAGAGAGAAAGGTGAAATTGGATCGTTATTTGCTCCCGCATCAACATGAGGGGGGACGGCTCCTTTTGTTCGGGGCGCTGACTGGAGATGTTTGCTTCTTTTTGCTGCACGCACAGGCGCGGCACGGGCAAGCGAGCGACGGCTCAATCGCATGATGCGTCGCGGATGCTGACCGTGCTTGGCAGCCAAAGCTGATTGGAACGCGGCGCGGCTGAAGTTACCAACATGTTTTGTCTTGCATATGTTGGCAAACACCAACAACAACTTGCCTTCGTGTGACGATCAACAGGAGAACACTGCTCCCTTGAAAGAGTCATGTACAACGCCGAGTCGAGTTCAATGAATGGGTCGACTTACACAATCGGCGTGCGCAGGGAACGTGGGAAATTGTGGAACTCGACTTCAACAGGGACAGGGAGAAGATCGTCTGAACTGAAAAAAAGTGTCATTGAGTATGTTGCAAAGACGGGGAAATATGTACTACTTAGTTATCGCCGCCATTGGAAACCCATCCCATCAATTGAGTCTTTGCGACCTAGGCCGAGTAGATCTGTTCTCCTCTAAACCACGTCTCAACAACCTTGAGCTGCAGCGCCTTGGACGGCTCCCAGTCGATATCCAACACGGCCAGATCGGCCTTCTTCCCAACCTCGAGCGATCCCACGCGGTCGTCCAGGAAGCAACTCCTCGCGGCGCCCTCCGTCGCGCCAGCGACCACGTCGCACAGAGACAGCGCGAACTGCGGGTTCACCACGGTCTCCAGCTCCGGCTCGCGCGCCGACCTCCGCGTCGTCGCGATGTACAGGTTGTTCATGAAGTGGTGCGGCGCCGTCGGCGCGTCGGACCCGATTGCCACGGGCGCCCCTCCGTCCGCAAAGTCGCTGTACGCAAACGCCCTCCCGCACCGGTGCTCCCCGATCAGCTTCGGCCACGCGCGCAGGATCGCCGGGTCCGAGTGCACGGGCTGCACCGAAGCCGTGATCCCGAGCTTACCAAGCCGCGCAGCGTCCTCCGCCGTAGTGACCTCGAGGTGCTCGATGCGCGGCCGGTGCTCCGGGCCGACGTGCTGCTCTAACACGTCAATGGCGTCAGCGACGGTCCGGTCGCCGATGGCGTGCAGCGCGACCTGCAGTCCAAGCCTCGTCGCGGCCTCGACGACGGGGCCCATCTGCTCCTTCGACCATGCCGGGTCGCAGTTCTCGTTGTTGTGGCTGTACGGCTCCTTCAAGCTCGCCGTGCACCCGTCGACGATGCCGTCGCAGACGAGCTTGATGCCCACGAGCCGGCAGTCCGGGTCCGTCTCGAGGTTGAACTCGCGCGCGAGCTGCGCCGCCCGCTCGACCTGCTTCACGTTCTCCGCGTCGCTGTCCCGGGGCAGGATGAGCCAGTACGCGGCGATGTGGACGGGCACACTGCGGCCGGCTTCCTTCTCGCGCTTGCGGTAGTCCTGCAGCGCGCTCCAGCCCTCCTCCTCCATCGCCATGTCGATGACGCCCGTGAACCCGGCGGCATTGTAGTCGTCGAGCGCGGTCTTGATGGCCGAGATGCGGTCCTCTGGGGTCGAGACCTTGGCCATGTAGAGCGGGATGAACTGCATGCTGGCCGCCTCGGAGAGCAGGCCGCTCGGCTTGCCCGTCTTCGGGTCGCGCACGATCTCGCCGCCCGGCGGGTCCGGCTCGTTGTCCAGGCCCAGCTCGTTCAGGGCGGCGGTGTTGGCCCAGGTAGAGTGCAGGTCCTTGGCCGTGATCAGGATCGGGCGGGGGTCCAGGTCGTCGATCAGGGAGGCCAGGGCGCCCTCGGGCGTCATGAAGTGCATCCAGCCGCTGCAGAAGATGCGCGCCTGGTCCGGGTTGGCGACGGCGTAGTCCTTGATGGTCTTCCTGATGTCCGCGAGGCTCTTGCAGTGGTCCAACTTCAGCTTCTGCAGCGTCTGGCCCAGCTGCGTCAGGTGGATGTGCCCGTCAAAGAGGCCGGGGAGAACGGTGCGGCCGCCGACGTCGCGAACCTCGGCGCCTGCGTCGATGGCATTCTTCACGTGGGGGGCGGAGGCTTCGCCGACAAAAGCGATGACGCCGTCCTTGATGACCAGAGCTTCGGCAAAGTTCTCCTTCGATCTCTGGCCTGGAGGTGCCTTGTTGGAGCGGAAGAATCTTCCATTCTGGAAGACGATGTGTTTTGAGGTCGCCATGATGGGCTCTGTCGTCTGGATAGAGTTATCTCGAGGGCCGCTAACTGTTTCAACCTCCACGTTAGATTGGCTTCGAATATTCAAAGGGACATCGCATTAGTCAGTCTGGCGCCATACCTCATGTGCTCATTGAACCGCGGAAATGTGGCAGAGAAGTGAAAGGAGGGGTTGAGTTGCATGATCCTCTCGATAGCCTGGAGATAGCTTAGATACGAGGGGCATGCGGGGTACTGCGGCCGACATCTCGGCCGTCAGCTCGGCGTTGCAACATCACCGGTGGGGTGGTTTCGGATCACCTCAGAAAACGCGCATTGCCTCCGTGATCGGGCAATGTAGATTAGATTCTCTTGGCGCCTCGATTGTATGCTTTTGGCGAGGGGAAGGAATCTTGGAAATTAGATCTGATAACGTAAAATGTGGGGAGGCGCGGATATGCATGATTTGCCACAGCTACCTAGGTGTTCAGACTGACCGGGATGGTAATAGGAGATGATTCCTGACACTGATCGAAGTGTGGAAAGAGGAGAAAAAGGCGTATTACGGTCATAAGGTTGGTAAAACATAGTGCCTAGGGTTATACCTGGCGCCGATGTAAAGAGGTTAAAAGTGATTACAGTAGGTAGAAGGGTCGGGACATAACAGCGTTGGAAGTCGCCTAAGCCCGGTCACTGTAAAGACGGAAATTGAGTTCGTCATGGTAATAAGCTTTAGCTCGACATGAACCATAGACTCGAGCTTGGGGCGATGAGTTGTCACTTGATTACCAGTGGACCAAAAGGTCACCCAGACGATCGCAGAGTCTCGATAACTCAAACCATGCATATTCAGACACATACAGGTCTTCATAACTGAGACTTCGCCAGATTTAGCCCCGATGGCATCCACTGTTGCCACGGTGATAATCTGATCGTCTGGCTTTGCCACAGCTGACTAGGTCGCAGTCTGCAGCTTGGCATCTTCACCAAATAACTGGTAGCCCTCAGTCTTCACGTCGAACAACTAATTGAACGACAATGTTCAAAAAGATAGTTAGCGCGTTATCGAGTCTGTGAGAGCCGCCGCTACCCGAACCTCTGTACGCGAACCCAGGCATGCCTATCTGCACACAAGCAACATTCTTCAGCATATCTGTTCACCATTCAGCCAATCCCACAGCGACAGTACCCCGCAATCTTCAGCGTCAAGCAAGACAAAATGGCCAGGGTGGTCGGCCAGGACAGCTGCAAAACGGACCGCTCCGATGTCATGTGACGGCGGGCATTTTAAGTCCCGCATACCAACGCCCTTTTGCGGTACCGCCCGACCTGATTCGCCTTACTCTGCCCTTCGCCCAGAAAGGAGGGGTAAGGTGTGTGACGAGGCTTTGAAATAAGCAAAAATGGAGAGGAACAACGTGAAGCGGATATCGTAAGTCGGGCTCGCGCGGCGTAAGCAAGACACTTCTCCAAGACTCGTACTAACCCGGAAAAGGTGTAAGCGTTGTCAACAACGCAAGGTACATTTTCCCTCCAGGATTCCCTCGTCTGCGAGCAACTCCGACGCCGTGGGGCCCGTCGGCTCCGTGCGGACGGACTTGACGTCAAAAGACCGGACGACGCCGAGAGACTATCCCTAGGCTGACATGACGCCGCGGGGCTATAGATCCGATGTTCCCGCACGTTCCCATGCGGTAACTGTTCCACCGCCTCCGCGAGATGCGAGTTCCGCGAAAGCGACTTCAAGCGGCCTCCTGTGTCACGTGAATATGTTGCCGCACTCGAGTCCCGCATCGCGTCGCTCGAGGGCTTCCTCGCCAGGCTCAAGGAGGCCGACGGCGATGAGCGGGACCAGATCCTAGACGGCGCTGACCTCAAGGACTACGTGCCGTCCTTCTCCGAGACCCCGCTGCAGGAAGAAGAGGCAGCGCTTAGCGACGCCCTGGCCAAGGCCTCCTTGCAAGAGACTACGGACGGTGGGTTCTATCGGCCTCTTCGATGCCTCTGATCTTCAACTGATGATTCGATCTCCTAAAAGGCTTGATGATCTACCACGGCCCGACGAGTTTCTTCCAAGGCGACGTCGGCGACGCCCACCCCACCAGTTCTTCGTCCACCTCGAAGCCGTCCCCCTCGTCGCAGGCCGACCGGGCGAACCTGACGAACCCGACGATGCGGCTGTGCGTCGGCCTCTTCTTCACCTGGCTGTACCCGCTCTTCATGTTCATCGACCGGGAGACCTTCCTCGCCGACTTCGAAGAGAACCCGGCCGACGGCGACTTTTGCTCGACGCCGCTTATCTACGCCATTGCTGCTCTCGGCGCTCTCATGTCTGGGGACCCGGAGGTCAGGGCGCTGGCGGCCACCTTCGCCGCGACGGCCCAGAACATCTTGCTTACCGAGGGCATGGACGCACCGAAGCCGACGTCCATCCAGGCGCTGCTGTGCTGCGGATTCTACGAGGTTGGGCAGAGGAAGATCTCAAGGGGCTGGCTCCTTGCTGGTGAGTCCGCCACCCTCCAGAGATGAGCGAGGTTTCTCACGCGCGGCAGGTATGGCTTTCAGGATGGGACAGGACATCGGCTTCCAGAGGGACCCGACGTACTTGGAGTCCGAGATGGGAGAGAGGTCGAGAGCGACGTCGATGCCGCCAAACCCTTACGACACCGAGTTCCGGCGTCGGGTATACTGGGGTTGTTTCCTGTCAGACAAGTAAGCCGTCACCGACTGCTCACACCAACCTCTTCCTCACTCGCGCCCAGGATCTTCAGTCTCTACCTCGGACGGCCAGCAACCATGCACGAGACAGACGGCGACATGAACATCAGCGAGCCTCAGCTGTGTGTCCTGCTTCACATCCCTCCACTCAAGCTCGTATCACACTGACCGATCTCTCAACAAGCAGTAACGAGCCTCCGATATGGGACAACTGGCTCGCCAAGCACGACCTCACCTTCCTCAAGGCAATGCGCCCGGACGGCGACGGCCCGGGCCTGACGCCAGTCTTTCACCAGGAGATCGAGCTGGCGCGCATCATCCACGATATGCTCTCGACAACATTCGCGCCCAAGAAGCATAACGACGCCAAGGCCAGGCGGTGGACCGAGGTGTCGCTCAACAAGCTCAACGCGCGGCTGGTCGCGTGGCACGAGGCCCTGCCAGCCGACATGCGGTGGAAGAAGTGGTGGACCAACAAGGACGTCCTGCAGCCCAACGTGGCCATCCTGCAGTAAGTTAGCGAGATCGCATGTGTTCAGGGAGATGAAGCCATATGCTGATGGTCATGTCTGTTTCCCAGCGTCCTCTACCACAGCACCCGCATCTGCCTCAACCTCCCTTTCATCGCATCCGTCGGCCCCAACCCGTCGATATCAGACGAGACCTCCAACAACCCCCTCGCAGTCTCGTACAGGATATGTAAAGCCGCGGCCGAGGGTGTCTCCGACGTCGTACAGCGCTTCCGGAGCCAGCACACCCTGGGCAACGCCCCGATCCTCTTCGTCGGCGGCTCCGTCATCGCCATGAACGCCATCATGGTGACGCTGCGCCACCACGGCGGCAACGGCCCCGCGCCATCGGTCAAGGACACGCTCCTCCCCGTCCTCTACGAGGGGCTCGGCGAGCTGGCGCCCTCCTGGTCGCTCGCCGGCGAGGCCATGCTGCGGTTCCGCAGCGCGCTGAACAAGCAGCAGCACGTGGAGGTGGCAGAGGACGGCGAGCCGGCGCCGGTGTACGACCACCTCCCAGGTCCTTCTGTCGCCGGGCCGCCATCGGTGGACATGGCCCAGAGAACCGAATTTGGGAGTCTCGGCCCGGAGCAGTACGTGTGGGAGCCCGTGAACGTCCTGGGCGGAGACGCGGCGTACTGGAACGCCCTGGGCGACAGCCTCCTCGGATCGGACGTGAACTTCTTCGACGGCATGACGGACTTTGACTGGTCAGACGAACCACCGACACAGTGATGATCTTTGGCTAGGGTAGTCATTTCTTGGGTATTTCTGGCATAATGTAAAATCTCTAATGGTTCGGCGTTGAGCTCAATCCCTTCTTTGAAGAATCAACCTACTGTTGAGCAGCTCTCCCCTCGATTCTCCTTCTACTTACGCGGTCCTCAGTGTGTGGTTATGCCTTTGGCCGGAACTCGTCGATGACGCTGACGGGCTTGGTGTACTTCAGCTCGGTCTGGTAGTCGTGCAGCAGCCCAAAGACCTTGGGGCCCGCGATCTCGAGCGCCCGCTCCGTGGCCCAGAGGGGGTGTCCGGCCATGATCATGACGGCCACCTTGAGACCGTACCTGTACTCCTGGACGCCGATGGCCTCTCCAGTCGACGTGTCCAGGAGGAAGATCAGGTCCGGAACGGTGGCAAGAACCTGTTACATCGTTAGACTTGCAGTAATCAAGCAAAACCAAAACAATCACCTTCTCGCTCCCGTCCTCGAGCTTGCCCAAGACGCCGAGGTTCTCGTTCATGAACGGAATGACGACCTCCTTGAGCCCCTCCCCGACCCTATCCGTGTCCGTCTCCATCTCGCTCTCGCTAAGCCTCTCCACCGTCACCTTGCCCAGACTATGCGCCGTCGTCGTAAGCGTGCTCTCGACGCCGCGGATCTTGCCCTGGAATAGCACCTTCGCGCTCCCAGCGCCGCCCGCGGCCTCGATGACGTCCCCGGCCACCGATCCCACCGTGCCGGCCTGCTGCGCGAGCGCGACCGCGCGGCCCAGTCGCCAGGCCAGCGAGTACGTGTTGGGGATGCCGACCTCGCGCATGAGCTTGCCCGTGATCGGGCAGCCCGCGGCGCCGGCAGCGGAGCCCATTGCCACGCAGGCGTCGCGGATCGCGATGCCCGCCGAGGTCTCGTCCGTCTGCGTCGCGGGAATGACCACGTTGTGCCCCGTGCCGCTGCAGAGCGTCACGGGGAGGAGCTCGTTGATGGACTTGGCGTGGATGTACTGCGAGACCATCTCGAACTGGGGATAGGCCCGACCTAGAGTGAAGGTAAGTTAGTAAAACTAAAATCAAACACAGACAGACAGGGAACCAACCCATCATGTCGCCGTCAACTGTAGGAATGTCGTAGTATCTCGAGCTGCCCCAGATGAGTGTAGCAACGCCGTTGGCACCGCCAATTTCAGTGGCGATTAGCCTCTCAAACTTAGTCTTCATCTCTTTCTCCATCTCCTGCATGGCATGCCACACGCCGTCTCCGCCGGGCCTCTCGATGCTCACCGCGGGGGTTCCGACGCTGGCGACGGGCGGCATCATCTCGTCGTCTTTGAGGTCCTCGATCCGGATGATCTTCATCGACTCCCCCTCGGCGAGGAGCTGCTTGAGCTGAAGGTACGGCGCGTACGGCGAGCCGCCGCCACCGCAGCCGAGGATGTAGCACCCGATCGAGAGGAACCTAAGGTCCGTGTCGGACAGCGTCCAGAGGCCGTTGGCCTCGACCTGCGGGCGGTAGTTCCTGAGGTCAACCGTCTCATCCTCGTCGGCGTCGCCCGCTTCGGCTGCCTCGTGCTTCTTGGTCTCCTCGAACATCTCCTCGTCGACCAAGCTGTCGGGGGCAGCCGTCTGTGCCATCTCAGAGTACACGCGCTTGTGGTCCGCGGGCAGGGCCACCTCAATCTTGATGGAGGTCTGGTTCTCCACGTACGGCACGCCGGCGACCTCCTCGTGCAGAACGGTGACGGAGCTTGGATCTCCACCCTTGGCGACCGCGTTCTTAATGGCGCGGGCCTTGACCTCGGCGATGCCGCCCTGGATGTCCGACCCGTGGACGATGGTCTCGGCAGACCCGTAGATCTTGGCGATGGCCGCACCGATCGCGTTGGCGACCCCGGCGTGCTTGGGCAGCACGACCCTGCTGACGCCCGTGAGCTCCGGAGGGCAGAGGATGGAGCCGCCGCCGACGAGGATGACGGTGCAAGGCTCCGGGGAGAGCTTGGCGCGGTCGATGACCGACTCGAGCATCTTCCTGATCCGCCCCTTGCCCTTCTCGACGACCTCTCCCGACAACACGACGGGCTTGCTGCCGATGCTCGCCCCCAAAGCGACCGCAATATCCGTCGCCGTGGCTACCTCGCCCCCGAAGCAGAGCGCCTTCGTGACGAGGTCGTGGCCGACGCTGTCTGGCCCCACGGCCACGGAGCCGTCGTCGTTAGTGTGCAAGATGGAGCCGCCTCCAAGCCCAATGCTCTCCACAGAGGGCATCTCCAGGTTGACCTTGACGCCGGCCAGGGCCGTGTAGCTCTTGGACAACCGCGGGTAGCCATTCTTTAGCAGGTACCCCACGTCGGACGTCGTGCCGCCGATGTCGACGACGATGCTGCCGGACTGGCCGATGGCGTCCCGGGCCAGGAAGGCGGCGCCGCGGATGGAGTTGGTCGCGCCGGACGAGAAGATGCGGATGGGCGCCTGCATCGCCTCGGAGAAGGGGAGCAGGTGGCCCGCGTTGGAGGTCAGGTACAGCGGGCACCGCAGGCCGATGCGGCGCATGGCGCCGATGAAGGCGCGGATGGTGCGCTGGGCGAAGTTGAGGATGGAGGCGTTGAGGATCGTTGCGTTCTCGCGGGCGAGCAGGCCCGGTCCCGCGATGTTGTGGGACAGCACGATGTTGACATCATCGCCCAGCTCCTGGCGGAGGATCTCGGAGACTTGGTCCTCCTGGCGGTAATCCTTGTCGGTCGAGCACCCGATGCCCACGACGGCGACGTTCTTGAGCCCCTTGGACTTGATGAGCGCGGCCTGCTCCCGGACGGCGGCCTCGTCGATGTGCCCGATCAGGGTGCCGTCGATGTTGACGCCTCCCGGAATGATGGCGGAGTGGCCATTGATGATGCGCTTGAGGGCCTTGGGCCAGTCTGCGAACGGCGGCGTTCCGGTGGAGAAGTTGTGAGAGGCGAGGCGGAGGACGGCGATCTTCTCGACGCGAGAGGTATCTCTCTCAATGATGGCGTTGAGGAAGTGCGTCGTACCGATGGCGAGGGCTGTGATGTTGGTTGGGTCGACGGTCAACTCGTCCAAGAGCGCTTTGAGTGTTGCTTGGACAGACAGAGTTACGTTGGACGTGGTCGCGGCCTTATGAGAGGCGACGACGGCCTCTGTGCTGGTCTTGGAGACATCCAGAAGGACGCTATCGGTGTTGGTTCCTGGTAGAGTTAACGACTAGGGAAGCGGAGTGGCCGGGGTTCTGCTCGTCGCTCACCTCCGACGTCAACTCCCACCACCAGGGTTCCCTCGGTCGAGCTCATCCTGTCCCAACTTTGACTGCGGCACCGCAGCTTTATTTGTGTCTTTTGGTGCTTTCTGACTCGACTTCGGCTATGCAGAGTGACGAGTAATGACTATGCCGGTTTCCGAGACAAGTAACAGTGCTCTGAGTTCTGAATGGCTCGGTGATGGCCTCCGTCTCGACGTTGACTTGGCGCGTAATCGTTTGATGCGGGCAGATTTCAAGCCGGGGAGGTGGGGTTCAAGTAACGGAGACCAAGTCCGTTTATCGGCGATCCGACTTCAAACCCGTTGGGCCCTAATCACCGAGAGCGACCCTCTCGCTAATGCACATGCAACCAGCCTTTTGTTAGCGTCATATCATATGGGGAAGGTGACGAGCGGTGCTGTCGAGTCGTGTAGGATTTAGGTAATCTCATCTTATCTGATCGGCCCCTCTCCCCACATCACGACACACGACATCGTATTCACCTGGGTAATTTGTGACACATTCTCCGCGACTCAGTACTTGTCGTGGTTGAGTTTGAACACAACCCAGTGTAGCCCGGGGAATTCGACTAGTTCAACTAGATGATCCGGAGTGGTGCCGACATGTCTTCTTCGGCTACCTAGTATTAACATACCTAGCCTGAGTGCATTTGCCCTCAACCACGATTGACATCTCTCTGTTTTTGACAACTGGACTTGACTGTGTGACGTTTTCTTGCCAGAAATGAGAATGAGACTTCGAAGTCTGTCTTGTGTTTAAAATCTCCAAGTCTAAGCCGGATGCGACAGTTGCGAGAGGCAGGCTATTTCCCGGATCATCACCGTTGACGGCTGACTTGACTCCGCCTCCGAGAAACAAATTCGAAAATGTTGAGTTCATCACTGTGACGCTGCAAAAGTGGAACCACGATTACAACGCTGGTAATCGCGTATACGTACTTTCAGTACGACAATCACGTAGTATACCAACACCTCATTGAAGCGTCTGTGGATTTATCAAAGACTGAAAAGGCCCTCAGCACATCGTCCAGGTTTGAGGTAAGCCCCTCTAACACATCCATACATGTACCATTTGCAGGAATGGCCCATTCTCAGAACAAAGTCTTAAGCAACATAAATCTAGCTCCAGACCTCGAGTTCAGTCGTTTTACCCATGGTTCATTTGAATAGCCCGAGTCCCATGCTGTGGGCGTAGCTCTGTGTCTCAGGGTCTCGCCTCACACCAATCGCTATCTCCCCTTAAACCCCTTTCGCATTGAGCGAACCTATGTCTGCGCCGTGCTTCAATATCAGCTCTCCGCAGGGTAGCCGCAGCTGTCTATTTCCGACTTGTGGCACCGAATAGACCTGCCAGGATATCGGAAGCTCGAGGGGCTTCTAAAACGGATCCTCAGACGTATAATTTAAGATGAAGGACACGGAATATAGGTACAGATGTGCCGATTGTTAGAACAAAAGCTGTAACGGAAATGGAATTCTGTTATGAGATAAACGCAAAGAAAAACGTTGATAGAGACGGATCTTTTATATATAAGTTGCTAGCTTTAATAAACGTCTAAAGGTCTCTAACTACTGAACCCGTTACAAGCCTGACGAAACAAGTCGAACTAAGAGAAAAGGAGTTAAATTCGAACTGTAAGCGCCCATTTATCAGTGGCGTAAGAATACAAAATGGCCGCCTAAGTATAATAGTGTTGCCGTAAAACAAGAATCGCATACATGTAGCCTCGGCATGACCTATGCAGCGAAAGTTTCAGCACCATCCCCCTGACTCAACAAGGCCTTCTAATACCCCATGTCTAATCGCCGTCATTATCAGAGCCTACAAGTGTCATCAGCTCTGCATCGTCGGCCTCCGCGGGACGTGCACCCCGCCGCAGTTCTCGGTAGATCATCAAAATATCCACCACCACAACATGAATCGTGACGAGTCTGGAGAAGAGGTTCGTTAGATGTCGTACAATTCATCAAGATCATGGGGATCCAATGGTACGTACACTGCCAAAAATCACGCAGGAGACCACAACATCAAACGCGTGTAGTGGCTTACCCGAGACCAAAGCTACGACAAACGTGGAATCGACTCCGGCGACGAGCAATACAATCACGGCGGTAATACCGAGGACGATAACGCATTTCCATTTCAATTGCTTCCGTTCGGCTTTTGTTCCGCTTTCGAAGACTTCAGCGGAGATCGGTTGAAACGCGGCTGCGGTGAACGAGAAGACCGTGAGGCTGATTATGAGCCCGAAGATGGACTGCAAAACGATTGGAGGGTCAGACGAGCAACATAGGGGCAGGCATGAAGTTGGGACAGGTAATGCTTTCAAGGAAGGAAACTGTTTACTTACGAAAAGGCCACAGGCCCAAGGAACGAGCTCCTTGTCGATGCTTTCGTTGCCGGAGTCATTGACAAAAACAGATCTCATTGCGAACACCATGCCGCCGGAGAAAGTCAGAGTAAGCTGAGCCCCCAGATGACCGGCATAGGCCTCATTCATCTTCTTCACTTGTGGGTCTACACAGGTAAGATCGGTGACCATGGTGTCTGTGGTGTCCATGGTGTCTGTGCATGTGGTGTCCATGTTGCCCGTAGTGTCCATAGTGACGAGAGCTAACAACAGGGTCTGAAGTGCTCATGAAGACGGGATGTATTGAGGTAAATGAAGGGATTATCAGCCCGGCCAGAAGAGGAGGCACCAGGCGAGAACGGGACCCGTATTATCGTGTAGTCACGTTACCAACGGCAGCCTCAGAACACAAGCTGTGCTGTGCCGCCGGGGCTTTCCCGCGTCGGGCGGTGGCGCAGCTGTTATTATAATTCGCGCTCCGCGGAATGCTAGGAGCGCGCTTAGGTCGAAACGTGAGAATAAGTGTGCGTGGCGCGAGCGACTCGATATTTTCCTCAATCGTGGATAACAGAGTTGACGGAAGATCCATCTCACTTAGACACTCGAAGCAGGAAGCCTAGCCTGACTGTCTGAGCAACGCGGGCGACTGGTTCAAGGGGCTTGTGGGACAGGCGACGCAGTAGGCCCGGCTGAGATGGAGCTTCTCGGTGATGAAGCGAGCCGGGAGATCAAGCCCTCGGTTCCGGTCGCGCACGGGGGCCGGCGTGGGTCGCGTCAGGGTTCGAGGGCGTCTACGGACGCGTTGAAAAGCCGAATCACAGCTGGAATGTGGTTTGCATCCGCATCGACGGCGTCAAAGATGTGCGATTCGGCGCCAACCAAAGCCAAGACGTTCGCGGGGTCGATCCTGCCAGGACTCGCGAGGAGCGTCGTCGGCTATTAAGCGCGGGAGCTGGAGGTTGAGGCCGAGTTGGACCACACCAAGCTTTGGGACAAGGTCAACGAGAGGCACTTGCTGGGAGTTTGTTGTTTGGCCGTTCTCTGGCGAGGAACGCTCCTGTTGCCCCGATGTCAGGTAGAGCTGCGTTAGACGTCTCACATGTACTGGGAGATGAGCTCGAGGAAGGAGTTTTCGTGCTTGAATGGACCATGAAGGCCGAGATCTTGCGATGTATTCAATAGTTTACCTACTCGCCGTTCATGGGCCGTCAAGAACTGTGTACAAGTATGTTGCATCATTCTAGGCACAGTCAGGTCTGCGTTCGTCACCTTCAATACCTGCGTAAGTGTAAGCACTTCAAGTTCGTTGATGATGTTTCACGCTGCACGGCAGGCGCCAGAGCAACACGGAACAGACTTCTTTCCCGCATTACATCGTCAACCTAGCGTGCCTTGGGGTGCATTTGATGTCGCTCTCGTGTGACCCCGGCTATATTGCCCCTGAGTCAAATCGAGGCTCAACCGCTTCTACCTTTCAGGCTAAATGGCGGCTGATATTGGCGTCCACGTGGCTGGAACCCCGACCACGCTTGCAGCAAACCACGGACCTTGGAAGCGACCCAGCAAAAGGTTAAAAGCGTTTCCGCTCATCCGGGAGGTCGGGGCACGTCGCAGTGGGAGGTCGGGCGTGGTGTGGCGGAATGCGGTAAGAGCCGGTCTTGACGTCCGAGGGGGGGGCCGATTTGGCATGGTGAAGAACGGTATGTCCTATTCTGGCAAATGATTCAGGATAATTGTCATTAGAAAAGCTTCTCTCGTCTGTTACTGAAGGATAATACCAACAAAATACTTGTGCAACAACACAATGTATCTGGACCCCTGGCCAGTGGAGTTTATCGGTGGAATCGTGGGGTCCTCGCAAGAGAAAACATCACCAAAAAAACAGAAAACCTTCCACCAGGTATTCGCTGGTCGTCACCGACCCAACTACTAATCCGGCCCTCATTGGCTTATCTATGGGAGAGCGGACGGGATCCCGAGTTTTCCAATGGGTATGGTCGTATGTGCTAACCCAAGGTGAGCGGAGGACTTATGAAGTGTTGGGTCCGGAGGATACTTCCGGTTCGGGCCCGGAGGCGGACGATGGCCCGGAATGGCTGCTTTCAGTGACGAGTCTGCAGCCAATCTGCCAATCCGATACTAATTCCAGTTTCCTGTCTGCACAGTTGAGAGGCTGACAACAGAATATGTGGTCAAGTCAACAACTGACAACAACACAGTAGGTACATCATGAGCTTCAGAGGCAGAAGTTCAAATAGCCAGACGTACCGGAGCATGCCGGCGGCCCCGAGACAGGGTCGCATCGCGTCCCGGAACCTCACACGAAGGGAGGGGTTGCAGCCACCAGACACCCTCCCCACGGAATCATCGCATCCGCAGCCTCATTCGCAACATTGGGACAGGAATCGCGGTATATAAACCTCGCCTACCACCAACCCATGCCTACACACACCGGCCCCGACTCTCCACACCCGCAGCCTCAATCCGCCCAAAAGAGATGCGCCTTCTCAACCTCATCACCGCCCTCGGCGGCACCCTCGCGGCAGCAGCCTCGCTGCAGCAGGTCACCAACTTCGGCGCCAACCCGTCGGGCGCCAAGATGTACATCTACGTGCCCGACCGCGTCGCCGCGAACCCGGCCGTCATCGTCGCCATCCACTACTGCTCCGGCACCGCGAACGCGTACTACTCCAACACGCCCTACCGCGGCTATGCCGACACGTACGGGCTGATCGTCATCTACCCGGAGTCGCCGTACAGCGGCACGTGCTGGGACGTGAGCTCGCCGGCGTCGCTGACGCACAACGGCGGCGGGAACAGCAACGCCATTGCTAATATGGTGACGTACACGCTGGACCGGTATAATGGGGACAAGAGCCGGGTGTTTGTTACGGGCACGTCCTCGGGGGCCATGATGACGGTAGGTCTCCTGAATCCCTTCACTCTACAGACAAAACACACACGGGAGACGAGAGAAGACAAGAACACCGAGAGATCCAGACGGACTAACACGAGACAGAACGTCATGGCGGCGACGTACCCCGAGCTCTTCGCCGCCGGCATCGCCTACTCGGGCGTGCCCGCCGGCTGCTTCTACACCGGCACCGTCAACGGCTGGAACTCGACCTGCTCGCAGGGCCAGTCCGTCAGCACGCAGCAGGTCTGGGCCCAGACGGCGCTCAACATGTACCCGGGCTACTCGGGCCCGCGGCCGCGCATGCAGATCTACCACGGCAGCGCCGACACCACGCTGTACCCGCAGAACTGGAACGAGACGATCAAGCAGTGGACGGGCGTGTTCGGGTACAGCCTCGCGCCGCAGCAGACGCTGCCCGGGACGCCGTCGGGGCAGTACACCAAGTACGTGTACGGGCCGAACCTGGAGGGCATCTACGGGGCTGGGGTCGGGCACAGCGTGCCGGTGATGGGGGCTGAGGATCTGAAGTGGTTCGGGATCACCGGAGGAGGGGGCACGCAGCCGCCTGCTGGGACAACGACGAGAAGTTCGGCGCCGCCGCCGGCTACGTCGACTGCGGTCGCGCCGCCTCCCGGGGGATGCACGGCGAACCGGTGGGATCAGTGCGGTGGGAGCGGGTTCAGCGGGTGTACCGTTTGCGCGAGCCCTTATACGTGCAAGAAAACGAATGACTGGTACTCTCAGTGTTTGTGAGGTGTGGTCGGAGGAAGCTGGGGGGAAATGTGTGTAGTTGGATATAGTTTCTTGGTCCGGGTTGAAGGTTCAATGTTGTTCGGATGAACGTAGTTTGCAGCGAAACAATACCAAACCCTCTATTTCAACCTCTCTTCTTGATTCATTATTAGCATGACATGTGTTGTTCTGTGTCTGATTATCACACAGGCACCAGGGGTTCAAGGTGGTCACCAAATTCATAAGACGCCATTTGCAAGTAACTTGAAACTTTTCGAATATGTACCTATGTGAGGAAGAAGTCTGAATGCAAGAAACCCCCGTCTGTAACGCCCAAAGGTAGCCAGAAAATCCCGAAAGAAACCCATTACCATGCAATTATGTCCAACTCCCCATCACAAACAGACTCCCTACTCGTAGGTGATGTACAGCCCGTTCTCGGCATCATCCTGCATGAAGACGCGCCCGTCCTGGCCGTTGTTCAGGTTGACAGCAAGCTCGACCACGATCCTCTCCTCGCACTTGACGCTGGGGCCGCCGTGGGGGTACGGGTCGGGGTACTCGGGGCCGTCCCAGAAGGTGAAGTCCATGCCGGACCCGAACTCGTCGTCGGAACCCTGGAAGGGCTTGATGGTGGTCGGGTTGATCTTCACGTCGCTGCCGGGGGTCCAGACGGGGAAGCCGTCGGACTTGAGCTGGCGCGAGGAGACGAGGCCGGAGCCCTGGACGCGGAAGACGCGGGTGGCGATGGGGCCCTGGCGCCAGTTGAGGCCGCACCGCTTGGCGGTGGCCGGGACGCCGTCGAAGACGACGACCTGGCGGGTGATGTTGGTGTGCAGGTCGAGGTGGGGAACGTTGTCGGTCGGGTGGTCGGGCTGGTCGACCTGGTAGACGTTGAAATGCTGGGGGTGGGCGACGATGCCCGGCGTCGCGGTCGCGGCGGTGGGCTCCTTGGAGGTGGTGGAGGTCGGCTTCACGGTGCACTCGCGGACGGGCGCGTGGGGCACCGCCGCGGCGAGGGAGAGGATGCTGGTGAGGGCGATAAGGATCTTGGAAGACATTGTGGAGGTTGTAAATGGTTTGGAGGAAGACGTGTGTGGTAGAGTTGAGATGGATACTCTGGGGTTGTAGTTGGAGAAGGCTGTTTGGATGTGTGTTTGATGAGGTGTGGTGAGATGATGATGAGAATAAGCTGTAATCAAGTCGGAAACAGTCATGTCTTTATATCTGAGACAACATCACCATTCGAACGGCGGAGCGCTTCGTGACAGCCCCATGACTTTTGCCGAGCTGTGCTACCTATCCTGAGCGGGGCTGAAGCAACAAGGCTTCCGTTTGGAAAGAAAACATCGCGACGGGGGCCCATCAGCTTCGGACCCGGGCTGAGCACAAACCGGCTTCCAGCAGAGTGGTTAGACAGCCAGCCTTGACAAACCTGCCAAGACGCCGGCAGCTACAGTAGCGAAGAGCAGTGTGCACGCGTAGTAGTAGGAATGAAGAGACCGAGCTTTTACCAAACGAAATAAGCATAAACGTCGTAGGATTCCGTCAAATGTTGCTTGCCTGCTATACTCCGCCCCACACAAGCTCCGGATGAACGTGCATTTGGGTAGGTCGTACCTATCCTGGCAGACCCGTTCAGCTGGGTAAATTGGTGAGAATACAGCATCAGGCTACAGCTGATGACCCCGGCTGTGCGCGTGTTGGACGTGAGGCTAAGGGGTTGAGTGCGAGGGCCAAGCGTTTAAACTACCGACGCTACACTACGCTCGGCAACGCAGTGCGATGAGGATTTTGGGCGGGCTAAAATTAGCAATTTTGGAGGTCAGCTTTGGCGGGGGGAAGGATTCTACAGGAAGGGCTTGGTGAGAGGCTGAGTCTCACGCAAACAAACTGTCGGTGTTGGTGCAGCGCAGCCTGGGCTAAAGTCCGATGAAATTGGTCCGACGAGTCCGAGGTCCGTAAGCAAGGCAGGCCCATATGGGCCGAAAGGAAGTTATCAATAAAGTTATCACGTAGAGAAGTATGAATGGTCTTTGGATTGAATTACTGCTTTGTTGGCCAGTCTATTCCTACGAGACAAACCGAAGGTCGCTTATGTCAGCAGACTCATCTCATCACACGTCTTCATTCAAGCTGAGTAGTCACGTGTCTTCCTCAGTCTCCCTGAGGCTTCTTGAACGTCTCTTCTCCCCTCAAACACACAAGCTGCTCAACATGTTCGTACGGGTTCACGCCTACTTCAAAACTCAGTACTAGAACTTTGCGGTGGTTTTGTCGGCCAAGGATTGCAGTTGCTTGAGCTGTAGGCGACGTCCACCTGAGTCCTGGCCGTCAAGGGTCTTCCTCTCCGGCACCAGGTCATAGAACATCAACGGGAGGATCGACGACTTCCAAACGGGCTGAGTCTTTCTCTCGCGACAGCTCCCTAAGCAAGCTGCAATCAGGAGTCCCGAAGAAAGCATCAGCAAAGTAGCTGGATAGAGCAGCCACGGCCAGTCCACTCGTACGCAGATCGTCGTTTGAGTCCCTCGTCCAGATACGGACCCTACACCCGTCCTGGACCAGTTCTCCCCGAAACTACGCATGCGATTCGATATCGCCGTGGCCATATTTTCAAACGAGACCGAGATGGACTCCAACGAAGCCACTCCTTCTTTGAAAACGGCCTCGGTCCACCACGGTCCGCAGACCAGGATTCTGGACTGTCCAACGGTTGTTTCTGCTTCATCGCAGCTTCCGTTGAAGTTGTAATAGAGAAACTGCTCGATTGATTCGACGCTTTCCTGCTCTATGACTCGAACGCACTCGCTTGGTGCGTCCTGCGTACTATGTCTTGTAGTCCAAGAAGTCCAGCTCGACCCAGATTTGGGTGCTTGACTGATGTTAGTCAAGTCGTACCACTTGCCCCCAACAAGACATGGTTCGGCCACCGCCATATAGTCTCCAGTGGTGTTTCTGTTCAGGCTGCTAATGTTCAAAGCTACGCTCATCGGCGTTGTCGAGATCAATCTTTCATCGAGGATACCGTTGACGATTTTGCCATGGTATTTGCGAAGACATGGGTAAAGGCTGCAGTTTGCGGCCACAACATCCACTTCTGGGCTCGTACTCGGCATGCTGCCATAGATGTGGCTACAGTTGCCGCTCGGTCTGCCGTCCGCTTCAATCTTAGCGATGCAATCTTTGGTCATGAACGCCAAAAAGACAGTGCGGGTGGTTCCCGATTTGAAGTCGCGGTGTTGATGCTGGAGGTCCGGCAGTATCTCTGTAGTCATGGAAAGAACTGTCGACCCATCATAAGGGAGTCCGAACGTGCTGTTGGGGCTCAGGCGGAAAGCCCGAACCACATAGCCTTCTTCCTCCCTAACGGTTTCGACAATCTGATCCCGTACGTCCACGCAAGCGCTGCAAACTCCAACTGACTGGTGAGTGATGCCCGATATAAGTTCAAAGGTGCAATTGCTCGACTTGCACTGCGACAGCCCCGGAGCGCCGTTTGACACGCCTTGAACAAGGCCGTTAACAGCTGAGAGGTGCATTTCCAAACTGATAAGCATACGCGGCTCCCAGTCGCCGCCCTGGATGCGAACTAGGTAGTCCGCGCCAGCTTTAAAGTCCGCTTTCCCGACCCATTCGGCGGTCAATATAGTCGCAGCACCCTCTGCTTGAATGTCGCATGGGTACGTTTTGGCAGCTTGCTGGGAGAAAGGTCCGATGGCATAGGACGTGAGTATGACGAAGGCGCTAAGGATCGCGGCCGTTCTGTGCCGAAGAGACGTCAGTCTCGTCAAGCGCGCCGTGCTTGGTTTGACTCACGGCTTCCAGCTGAAAAACAGAAAACTCAGTGACCCCCACGCCCCTCGGCCAGCGTTGCCAAACACCTCGATATCGCGTAGTGGGCGCGGTGATGCCATCCACCGCCATTTTGACTGCCCGATCACTAGGGGAGAGCGGTTAGCTGGCGTCATGGTGTGAGTTGAATTGACGCTGTGAACTTTGCTCTTACCACCAGCCATCACGAACACCAACGTCGCTCGCAAAATCGTGGTGAATATGGCAATGAACGTGTTGATATTGACGCTGTACGCAAACTCGGGTTGAGGCTCCGTATTGTACAGCGCCAAGAGCGCGACAATGGCGACGAACGAAGCAATCGAGATCAGAAGCGAAAGCACTTCGAAAAGCCAATTTTTGAGCGTACCGGGCTTTCCGGAAGCTCCGACTCGTTGTTGAGGCTGCTCGCGCACGCTGCCATCATCCACGGCGGTCGATACCGAGGCTTGAGTGAACGAGGCTCTGGGATCATCTTCCGGGATGACAGCGTACCCCGAAGAATCGTGGCCTCCAGATGCTGGAGTTTCGCCCTCGGTTCTGAGACGAACGTGCGAGATTTCCGAATCGATGACCAGAGAATACTGTGTTGAACTCGAGACATCAGATTCAGCAGGACGTGCGTTGAGCTGAGGTGGTGAATTCATGATGGACGTCGATAGAAATTCGGTTAGATGATATGAAGAAAGAGCGAGATGTGTACCTACTCCACACTGAGAATTGAAGGCAGGGGCGGCTCTCTGTTTTACAGTTTGTCTGTTATTCCTCGGCCGTCGACTTAAAGTTGCACAGAAGGCGCAATTGGCTTGTGGTATGCCGAAGGTGTAGCCCATACTGCAGCCGGACCGGATACCTACATAGGCACCACGGTCGTTGACGCAACCCAGGCACAGCTCCTAGAATAAAGCGCCGTAATTTAATGAAACTCGGCCTATGTGGAACATTGTGACCGTTCACGAGTCTTACAAAAGGTCTCACTGCACTTCCGTACGCCTCACATATACGCGATAGCTTTGCCTATCTTGGTAATCGGCGGTACAGATACCGTCTCATGTCTTCGTGACATCTATGATCTGCCAAAGCGACAATTTAGACAGCAGCTGGGTATTTTCGGGCGGTCGGGTGCGTCAGGCAAGTGCACGAGAGCAGAGAAATTGCCATCTACGCAGAATAGTAAGGCTGACAACTGTTCACTGACATTGACAGTGATAGCTCCCGCTCGCTGCCAAGGCTTGCTCAAGGAGCCTTCGATATCTCGAGCAGCATAGGTTCGGACTTCGCCCCCGTGGCGACGTCCTCAGCCAAAATAGCGGTGTTCACGTTCGGGATCGATGACTTGCCCGACGACGCGCTCGGCGTGATGCGCAACCACCCCAGCTGGGAGGTGTTCAATGAATGTGAACGTAGGTAGGTACAAGCTGAGAGGCCAGAGGTACTGCAAGATTTCAAAAGACAGCTCCGACTGCTCGGCATTGAACCACAAGCAGAGCCGTGTCGTGAGGAACAACTCAAGCCTCCGGATGGGCATTGACCCACGTGCTGAAGGAGGTGCAGCTCGATACGGCTCTTGTGCTGCTGTATCTCGGGACATAATCCATCTACGAGCCATCTGGAAGCATGTAGTACTTGCCCACTTGATCGAGACCGTCGAACTTGACCCGTTCTTGTGCATCAGCACCGGTGTGAAATCGGCGCTGAGTGGGTCCCCATTCGGCACGCCATCCCGGAGGGGCGGGCGTCTCCATCACCCTCGCAGATCTTACTGCATCATCAAAGATTATCTTTTGCTTATGCGAGATATAGTGATGACAAACTTGCTCGTAGTGTAGTGTAGATGGGACTAAAAATCCCGGCGTTGGCGAGAATGATCGTCAATCCTGCCGACACGCGTGGTTGTTGGGTCAGCATTCCGCATAATTCCGTAGTTCCGTGGTCCTCCGTAGTTCCGTGGTCCGTAGTTCCGCAATTCCGAGAGGCATCACCCACTGACGGGACTTGGCCGGGACTAGAGCACCCACAGATTTAAATCATTTTGACGAGCATTAGTAGCTCGCGCCCTAGCACGCGTTTTGAGTGACGACAGAAGCGCGCGGGATTGACTCAAAAACAAAACCGGGCCGATCAGTCATAGCGGGAAGACGGAGCAAACCTGTCAAACTCTGTTCTTGCTTCCGACCCGACCCGCAGGGCAGGTAACCCGGACCCCACATCACGTCCGGGTCGGCCCCGCCGAACGCTCGGGGCCGAAAAGAATCGGTGATAACACAATGAAAGTTGATAAGCGTCTGCAAGCACTTTCCAGCTGAAGTGTCTGCAAGCTTGCAGGCCTTTGTCAGCACCCACCAAGCGGGTGTATCCTGACTGCTGACTCGGCCCCCCGGCTCGGGTGAAGCCTTGGGACAGTTTCCGGCGGATATGGGATTGCACCTTGCGCTAGACCAGCCTAGCCCCTTCGTCTGCTTTATGTGCTTCTTCAGCCCTGTGGTGTTTGGGACTAGCATCACTCCCCGGAAGACAGGCGAAGGAGTCTCGACCCCTCACCGCCGCCGCCGCCCTCGTGACCTCAAGCTGTATCTGGAAGCCGAGTCTCTGGATAGTCTCCCAAGTGTCGACGACAAGGGTATTCTTGTCCACTCTATATCCTGGTAGATGACAAAAGACTTTAGTATAGTTGTTCGTCTCAACTCTCTTCTCAGTGTCGATCCCGGGACGGGTTCCAGAAAAGAAAAAGAAGAAAATAACAGAGTTTGGCGTCATCCTGTTCCACGGCGAGTCAAAATGGAAACGTAGCAGCAAATCGGGTCTCGGCTGGCGTATTCCCAAACGAGGAAAAATATCCAGACAGGGATGTTTTGAGGAAGAAGTGAGAAGGCCGCGGGCAGCGTGGACCCCCGACTCGCGCGCGCGCCCGCCCACGGCATTTAGGAAATAGGACGTATCGGTCCGTCGGCGTTGACGATGGTTGTAGTCATCAGTTGACGGAGACATTACAGACCGGAGGCAATTCTCCATAACCCATACAACCAGAAACAAAACGATTCGTAACCACCACGTGTACTGTTTAGTTTCGAACAAAAGAGAAAAGGGAAAAAAAATCGAGTCCAGACAAACCCCTGTCGCCGGTTCGGGGGGGTGCCCATGGATTTTCTTTGATTCATTCCCCCTAAACAATTCCCCCCTACCACCAACCCATCCCTGATTCCCATTCATTCACACTCTCTCCACCGCAAAGGACCCAAGCGGGAATGGCGAATTTGGGAGTTCCCGCTCACATCTGCCGCCGCGTCAGTCGCCCGGCAGATCGTCGTCCTGTGCTTTAATAACCCGGTCCTCCCCTTCTCCTTCGGGGTCCTGTCTCTGGTTGTTTTGTCTCGGTCCCTGGTCCGTTCTCGAGCATCGCATCGCATCTCACGATGGCTTCACCACTCGCGAACCACGCCCGCCGCCAGAGCGCAGACTCGTTCTCCGCCGACAGGACCGCCACCGCGACCCCGGACGTCAACGCGATGGCCGCCGAGGACAAGGCGATCCCCGACGACTCGAGCGCGTCTCCCCAGCCGTCCACCCGGAGCGACTCCGACGACAATGACATCGCCAACGCCAACGCCAACGAGGACGACCTCGCCCGCGCCCGCTCCAATGCCTCCTCCGTCTGGGTCGCCGACACCATGTCGCTCCCCCGCGAGGCCCTCTTCGTCGCAATCTGCTGCATGGCCCAGTTTTGCACCCGTAAGTTCACCGCATCATCGCCAACATCATCTCACAATCCCTAACCTCCTCCCGCAGAGGCCGCCTACATGGAGACCCTCGTCCTCCTGCACGTCATCGGCAGCACGTTCCACGTCGACAACCCGGCCCGCCTCGCCTGGCTCGTCGCCGGCTACTCCCTGACCGTCGGCACCTTCATCCTCTTCTCGGGCCGCCTCGGCGACGCCTTCGGATACAAGCGCATGCTCCTCATCGGCTTCTCCTGGTTCTCCGTCTGGTCCCTCGTCGCGGGGCTCAGCGTCTACTCCAACTTCACCCTCGCCGTCTTCTCCCGCGTCCTGCAGGGCATCGGCCCGGCCGTCTGCCTGCCCAACGCCCTCGCCCTCTTCGGCGCCTACTACCCGCCCGGCCACCGCAAGGCCATGGTCTTCGCCTTCTTCGGCGCCGTGGCCCCCATGGGCGGCGTCGTCGGCGCCGCCATCGCCTCCGTCCTCGAGCTCGAGTGGTGGCCCTGGGCCCTCTGGGCCCTCTCCATCTGGCTCGCCGTCCTCGCCGTCGCGGGCTTCTTCATCATCCCCGAGCCGCTGCACCGCCGCCCCGCGCCCAGGGGGGTCAAGAACATGATGATCGACCTCGACATCCCCGGCGCCGTCACCGGCATCGTCGCCCTCGTCCTCTTCAACTTCGCCTGGAACCAGGCGCCCATCGACAGCTGGAAGACCCCCGAGGTGCTCGTCCCGCTGGTCCTCGGGCTCGCGCTCTTCGGCCTCTTCGCCGCCATCGAGTTCAAGTTCGCGCCCAAGCCGCTGCTGCCCTTCGACGCCGTCAACGCCGACGTCGCCTTCGTCCTGGCCGCCGTCGTCTGCGGCTGGGCCACCTTCGGCGTCTGGACGCTGTACCTCGTGCAGATCCTGCAGGAGATCCGCACGCTGTCGCCCCTGGAGACGTGCGCGTGGTTCTCGCCCGTCGTCGTCACGGGCGGGCTCGCGGCCGTCATCACGGGGAAGCTGCTGGGGCCGCTCAAGGTGCGCCCGCCCATCGTCATGACGATGGCGCTGGTGGCCTTCACCGTCGGCATCGTCCTGACGGCCACGGCTCCCGAGAACCAGATCTACTGGGCGCAGATCTTCGTCTCGATGCTCATCATGCCGTTCGGCATGGACATGAGCTTCCCCGCCGCGACGCTGATCCTGTCCGACGCCGTCGCACGCGAGCACCAGGGCATCGGCGCAAGCCTGGTCAACACGGTCGTCAACTACGGCATCGCGCTCGGCGTCGGGTTCGCCGGCACCGTCGAGGTGAACATCGCCCGCGGCGCGACGAGCACCGAGGGCCGCTTCAAGGGGTTCCGCGCCGCCATGTACATGGGCATCGGGCTCGCCGGACTCGGGCTGTGTGTGTCGCTGATGTTCCTGGGGAGGGAGTGGCGGCACCGCAGGGAGGGCAAGAAGGACGCCGAGAAGGCTGCCGAGGCGCAGCAGAGGAGGTCATAGAGAGGGAGGGTTAGATACCACATTTTAGACGCATTGCTCAGCACAGCGATAGATATCCATGATTTTAATAGACCTTTACATCATTCATCAATCAAAGCATCTTGACTTTGCTCTTATGGACAACGAGGCAGTCCTTGACCTCCGTCATGCCACCCACCCCCGCGTCTTCCCGACCCTCGACACCCTCAGCGCAACCACGAACAAAGTCATGACGACCATCCCGAGCCCCGCGAACAGCTGCACCCCCAAGAATCCTCCGGCACCCTCCAGCAGCGCCCCCGCGATGGGCGGCCCGGACAGCGACGCGAACGCGTTGGTCATCGAGACCATCCCGAGCCACGTCCCGTGCACCCCGAGGTCCGGCACGAGCGTCGCCACGACGGCCGGCGGCAGCGACGTCAGCCCGCCCGTGGCGAAGCCGTACGCCGCCGCGAAGGCGATGCTCCCCGCCCCGCCGTCCCGCACGGCGGTCCAGCAGAGCGTCACGGCGGAGGCGCAGACGGAGACGCCGACGAGGACGTTGACGAGGCCGAGGCGTCCGGCGAGCCACGCGGGGAACACGCGGCCGACCACGGAGCCCGCGTTGAGGATCGCGACGAGGTACCGCGCCGCGCCGCCGTCCTGTTGTCCCGCCGGCGTCCCGAGGGAGAGCGCGTACTGCTGGAGGTAGTAGATGGGCGCCATGTAGGACCAGTAGTTGAAGAACGTGGCTGCCGAGTGGAGCACGAAGGAGCGGTCGCGGTAGGCGGACAGGTCCAGCGGGACGACGCACCACCGCCGCCGCTGGGTCCCGGGTTTCCCTTCGGGCCTCCTCCTCCGGGGGCGCAGCACGGCGAGGGCGAACGCGTTGGTGCCGAGCGAGACGAGGGCCACCGAGCGAGCGGCCCAGGGGAAGCCGGCGCGGTCGAGCACGGTCTGGAAGACGACCGGGTACGCGACGCCGCCGAAGCTGCTGCCGGTGGCGACGATGCCCGTGGCGAGGGCGCGGCGCCGGGAGAAGTACTGCGGGACGAGGGCGACGGCGGGGATGAAGAGGCAGCCGGCGCCGAGGCCGACGCAGAGGGCCTGGGCGAGGAGGACGTGCCAGTAGCGGGTGGCGACGCCGACGGTGAAGAAGCCGAGGAAGACGAGGGAGACGCCGGTCGAGGCGAGGGCGCGGATGTAGCCTGCGTCGCAGAGGGGCCCGACGAGGACGCCGACGAAGAGGATGAGGAAGGACTGGATGGAGCCTATCCATGCGATGGCGTCGACGGAGGCGTCGGTCAGGTGTCGTTCGTAGTAGGCCTGGAAGACGCCGTACGAGCTCGAGATGCCCCTGTGAGATGAGTTGGCATCTGATTCTGATATACGACTGGGGGCAGGGGAAGTGAATGGTTACCAGGAGTTGAAGAAGAGGAAGAACCCGGCCGCGACTTGCAGCCAGGCCAGTCGACCGCCGTCTGGAAGCTCTACTGGAGCGTCTAGGCCCGCGGCTGTCGTCGTCGTGGTGTCGTGCTTTTCGCTTCGCGGCGTATCTGTCCCGGACGAGAGCTCCGGTTGCGAAGACTCTTCTTTGCGGTGGGTGAACATGGCGTTGGTACCAGGCGTCAACTTTACGCGAGGGAGCGATACTACGGAACCAAACACAAAACGGATCTGAGCAAAGCTCGCCACGACCAGCGGGGTGTTGAGATGTTAAGTATGTAGCGGACCTCTAAACACATTGACTCTCTCGACACGAGGTAGCCATCATGAATCATGCCTCCCGCCGGTCATCGGGAGGGTCAGAAAGATGGATGCGACACTGTTGGTCACCGCATGATGGAAATGGGTGTTAAGAAGGCGTAGATGGCAGATGTCGCAACGAAAGCCGGCCGGGTGTGGGTGGGGCTCGGGGTGCCGAGATTCACTTGCCGAGGGAAAGTGGAGACACACCGAAGCCGAACTCTGTCCAAAAAGTTCGGCAAGTCAAGAAGAGCTCGGCTAGTCCTCCCCTGAGCAAACCGTCCCCCTCCCACTCCCACTCCCCCCAAACCGAACGACCAAAACTTCGGTCAGGCAATTTTCCCCGGATTTTTCTTGTCCATTGTTTCTTACTGAAGACGCATAACCATTGTGGTGCCTAAGACTTCGGCATCGGCGACGATGGAGTCGTCTCCCGGCACGCCCCTCCGCTACCGCAAGAACGGCCGCCTCCAGGCCTGCGACCCCTGCCGCCGGCGCAAGGTCGCCTGCGACCACGCCCGTCCCGTCTGCGGCAGCTGCAGGAGGCGCCGCCGGACGGAGCCGTGCGAGTACACCATGAGCACGCCGGCCCAGCTGCGTCCTCCGCCCCGGGCTTCTGCCAGCCGTGCGGGTACCCCAGCTCGGGCATCGCGGCCCTCGGTCTCGAGTCCGGCGGGCTCGCGTGGTGAGGCGGAGGAACAGCCCATGACCGGCTCGACCGCCGTCAAACTCCCGCAGCCGGCGGTGTCGGCCGAGAGCGGTGTTCGGGAGGTGCGGGGCCGCAGCCGTCCGGAGGACGCCGCGGCCCTGTCCGGGCATCTCGGCTTCACCTCCTTTAGCGACATTTACAAAGAGGTCGGCAACGGCTTGTCCGACCGAGACGCACGGGAAGACAGGCCGCCAGCCACCAGCGGCGAACGAGATGAGAACGATCTCCACATGCCCGACCTAGCCCCATCGACCACGACCATGGAGACGTGCCTAGCCGTGCTGCGCAGCATCCCGGAAGAGTCCAAGGGCCGGGCCCTGTTCGCCTCGCACTTCGACCCGCACGACGGCTTCGTCCGGCCCGTGGGCCAGCGCATCCTCGACTCGCTGTACGAGACGTACGGGGACTGCTTCGGGCCCGACGCGGACGAGGCGCGGCTGGCGGCGCTGGTGAGGCTCCTCTGCGCCAACACGACGCGGCCGTTCGACGAGCACGAGCCGGACGCGCAGGCGTGGATGGCGCAGTTCACCGGCGCCAACGTCCGGTGGGAGACGCTGGGCGTGCTCTTCATGTACTGGGAGCTGAGCGCGCGGAACGAGCACCTCGTCCGCCCCGACCACAGGCCTCCGCCCGGCGGCGGCCGCGTCGCCGCCGTGAGGCTGCGGGACGTGTACCGGAAGTGCATCGAAGACTGCTCGGCGCTGGCGAGGAGGGCCACCGAGGTCGGGAACACGCTGCTGCTGTTCATCTACTGGAAGCGCACCATCGTCGCGTCCATCGTGTCCGGAGACACCAGTGAGTTGGCCCATACGGAAGACGTCAGCATAATGACTGACGAATAAAAGGCCTCTCGTGCTGGATGTACAACGGCGAAGCGGTCGCGCTGACGACGTTCCTCGGCCTCCACGTGGACGGGCCCAAGGGGACCTACACGCCGACGCTGGCGAGCGAGGTCCGCCGGCGGCTGCTGTACAAGATCTTCGTCATCGACAAGGTCGTCGCGTCCATCACCGGCCGCCCGCCGCTGCTCGGGCGGCGGTACATTGCGACGCCGCCGCCCCTAGACCTGAAGGATGATCACTTGTTCGCTGATCAGCGGACGCTCGCGCGCGAGGTCGCCAGGCTCGACGGCAAGGGGTACAACACCGACGGCGCGGGGTACCCGATCACGTTCTGGAGGGCGCGGGCGCAGCTCATGCTCATCCGGGACGAGATCTTTGAGATCTCGCTGGGCTGCGTGTCGGACACCTCGGTCGAGACGCTATAGTGAGTTCGCCTTTCTCGCCCTCGTATATGTGTATGTCTTCTGACGTCAATGACAACAGCGCGCTCAAGAACAAGGAGCTCGAGGCCGCGGCGGACATGCCGGCCGTGCTGCGGTTCCGGGAGTCGGACGTGCGCGACCCGGACGTGGACTCGGAGAAGCTCTACCCGCGCATGCTCATGCGGCTGGAGCACCTGCAGAACCTCTTCTTCGTCGAGCGGCTGCTGAAGCGGCACGGCTGCGCCAACGACGGCGACCTGCTGGCCGTCAGCTACGAGATGACGTCGGCCACGATGCTGTTCTGGACCAACATGGACGGGCTGGCCATGGTGTACGAGGACTTCAAGTGGCTGGTGGGTGTTCCCGTTGCAAGATGACCATGAGACGAGATGCTGACGATCCACCCAGGTCATGGCCTACGCGGCCCCCGGGGGCGGGATCCTCTGCCTCGAGCTCCTCAAGCCGTCGGTGACCCTGGCCGACGTCCCCGCGACCAGCAGCGACGGCACCGCCATCACGCGGTCGAGCATCGTCCAGCTGCTCAGCCTGCTCGTCGGGTTCCTCAACTGGGTCAGCCCCAAGGAGGCCAACGGCAGCATCTGCGCCAACTGCCAGGCCATCGTGCAGCGCGTGCTCGACCAGGCGCTCAACTTTGCGCCGGGCAGGACGGCGGCGGCGGCGGCCCCGGGGGAGCCCGTGGAGTGGGACTTTGACGCGGCGGCGCCGCAGCTCGACTTCAACTTTGACCTGCTCGACACGTTCGAGTGGATGCGGCCCGAGTTTTCGTGGACGGACCTGCCGGCGTAGGTAGACGCAAGGGATTGAGTGATTTGAGGGCGAGGAGTTGGTTTTTCTGGTGTCGAAGGGTTTGGCGTTTTGGTAGCGTGCGTCCTCTTATTTCCCGACTTTGTTGCCAACGCGCGGAAGCATCTTCTGGTATTTGCAGAGATACCCAGCATTCGTTTGCCCAAGTGTCTTGCGGTTTCGCGGTGGCCACCAGTCTGGGCGTAAGGAGGGCAGGGCTCATAGGAAGCATCGTGACAATTTCCAGCATCGGTCGGTTAGCTCAGTTGGTTAGAGCGTGGTACTAATATGTGACTCCACATGTTGAGTAATGCCAAGGCCGGGAGTTCAAGCCTCCCACTGATCATTCTTTTGCTCTTTCATGGTGGTGAAGACGTCTTTTTTGGAGTTTGCGACAAAAGTTTTGTTAAAACAGAACGGCTGTCGTTTAAACTTTTCCTTCAGAGCGATTCTGACGAAGCCAGTCAAATGGCGGGGTCATTCTACTGGCGCATCCATCCCAACCCTCGTTAAACATTCTATGATCCAAGCCTATTACCTCACACCTCAAAAACGCAAACCCTTCTCCTCCTCCTCAGGCCCCTTCTCGAGATACACATTCTCGCAAACATCCCCAAAGACCTCCATGGTCCTCCTCCACCCCTCCACGACCTCCCCGACCCTCCGCGCCAAGTCCCGCCCCAGCGGCAGCACCCTCTCCCCCTCCCTCCCCTCACCGACCCCCGTCCCCGTGACGACTTGGTAAATCACCTCGGCGGCCTTCAAATGATCTCCATCAGCCGGGAACCCGTCCCTCGCAGAGTCCGCCATGACCCGGTATACCCGCTCGAACGAACTCCCCTTATAGTCGTCCGGCGCCGGCCTGCTCGCCAGCCGCACCGAGGGGCCCATGTTGGTGTCGAACGAGCCCAGCTGCACCGTCAGCACGCGCACGCCGAAGGGCGCCATCTCCTGTGCCAGGACCTTGCACACCCCTACGTCTCTCTCGTCAGCTTTTTTTCCTCAAAATCCATCAAGAGCAGAAAGAATTCCGTACCGTCCATGGCCGCCTTCGCAGCAGCGTACACGGCCATGCTCTCCCTTGCCCCCAGCCCCGCCCCGGAACTGACGTGCACGACGACCCCGCTCCGCCGGACCCTCATGAACGGCACCGCGGCGCGCGCGAGGCGGTACGGCCCGAAGAACACCGTCTCCATCTGCGCCCGCGTCTCCTCCTCCGTGAAGCACTCCGCGGCGCCGTGGACGGACCAGCCGGCGTTGTTCACCAGCACGTCGATCTGCGTGCCCTGCGCCTCGAGGTCCCTGACGAGGTCGTCCGAGGCCGGGTCGTCCACGTCGAGCGCGAGCCACCGCGAGCCGTCCGCCGCGCTTTCCACCTCGCGAGCTAGGTCGGGCGTCTTGGAAGGCTTGCGCGAGGTCGCGATCACGCGGTGTCCGTTGCGCTGCGCGATGCGTGTCAGCGCGAGGCCGAAGCCCGAGGAGCAGCCTGTGATGAGCCAGGTCAGGGGCCTGTCCGGGACCGTGAGCTGAGTTGCCATTTTGAACAAGTATTGGAGTTGCTGCTTGGCTGCACAGAAATGGAAATTCCTCCGCAGCGGAGGCGCTCTCATATACGTTCATTCTACATGTTAGTTTCACCCATCCGTACTCTCGAGACGTTCCTTGGGAATTTGCGGACGTGCAAGGGCTTATGTCCGGCGCATGCTGCCGGCGTCACGGCCCCGCATCGGCGGGCGAGCACCGGGACTGACGGAGTTAAGGCAAGCAGGCTTTCCGCATTGGGAATCCAATCTTGGACATTGGGGGGGAGGTTTCGGTGCTTCCCTCCCTAACACCGCCACGCTCAGAAAGCTCACCACCAAAAGGTGCATTCAAATGAGAGCCCGCCGAGAGACACTCAGGCCAAGACTTGACTCGATCCGATCTTCCAACCCGTACGCAAAAAGCCACAAGCTAGATCGATGCTGTCTGGCTATGATACCACCAAAAAGGTCAAAAAGACGTCCCAGAAACGATAAACTCATGTACAAGAGCCGTTGTAAGAAAAAGCAAAAGTCGCACGCCTGCAAGCACGCACTTGCAGACGCGACAACTCGAACGCCGGACCTCGTTGATCACAGGGAGTCATTATACCACTGCACCACCCCCGAAGAAGTCAATGAAGAGTAATAGGGACAGCAAGGACTATAGCTCGATGCGTGCGTGCGGGTCGTAGCCCTCGGTGGGTCGCAGAGATGCAAGATGCACAGCAGCAGCCGTCGGACTCTCAGAGGACGAGGTCGGCGACGATGGCATCGTGTCTCAACGGAGCCAGCTCCGAGAAAAACACCGTCATCCCCAGAACACCCAAGCATCATCTCCCGCTGGGATCCCCGGATGCCTCGGGATGCGGCATGTCGCCAAGGTCTTTCGGACCCCCGTCCACAGCGCCACAAGATGAGTTCATCTCACCTATACGGTAACAAAGCATCGCAGGGCTCGGAACAACACCCCGTCCACAGAGACCACCGCAATAAGGGTATCTGCAAGGGACGAAAACTCAATATCAACAAAATAACGGCCTACACTTCCCAGTTGGGAAGACTCGAGGAAATACCGCCCTGCTGGTAACGGTTACGGGATCCCCTCGAATTCGAACTTTTGCTAGATGCCAAGATCGTATTGAGGGTGACACTGAGCCCCTGCCAAGGAGGTCTCGCAAGAAAAAAGCTTAAAATTGAATTAGGAAGTTGGTGATGGGGGAGCACGGAATCTAATCAGATGTGCTCCCCTTCAAAGCGGGCGAAATATTCGGCACGCTTTCCCGAGACTGTGGTTCCGGAAAAAAGTCTTGGGTAGCATTCGAGAGAGAAAAGAGACAGAGAGAAGAAGACGAGGAAAATTCTGCTTGAAAGAATGCCGTAGTCGCGTGTAGGGATCTAGAAAATACGTATTTAATAAAAAAAACGACGTACTCGTTTTTTCACCCAAAGACAACGAAAACGAGAACAGAACCACTAGGCCTAATCCGGAATAGTGGCATTATGTAATCTAGCCCCTTTAGGCTTAGTGTGATCCAGGATAATATATGCCCTAACCCCAAAAAAAAAACCTACTACTCTATAGTAGCCTTCTTTTTTTAGGCTAAAATCCACAATTGTACCCCTGCTGTGTATTTTACTTCAAAAATAACGTTTTTTTGCTTAAAAACAACGACGAAACAGTACGAACGAGAACCATCTCGATCCCTAGTCGCGTGTTTCGATGCCGGTTGCGTCCACCGTCCAGCCCAGAGAGAAGAGAAAACGCGGAGTGACCGATGATTCGCAGCAGGCATACCCATCTCGGGGGCAATGGGTTCGACTGAACTCTAATGCCCACACTGGACGTCACAGGAGCATCTCCAGAACTCCGCTTCCACCCTGAGCTCACCGGCCCGGCTGTCAAGATCCTTTGAGAAAAGAGCGTCTTCTTGTTCTCATTGGGCTAAACCTCGGGGTTTCTGACGGCGGTCGCTGTGTCGAACTGTCGAGGTCGGGGTCTTCCTTGGCAGATGGAGGACGTCCTGGAGAAAAGTTGGAAGAGGGACCAACAGTGAACCCCGGGAACAATTGCTGATTGGTCTGTAGCACGAACGCCTGAGTACAATACCCCCCCTGTTTAATTGTAACGGCAGTACTTAACACTTTGAGGTGTATAAGCTAAGCTGGGGTGTTAGCTAGGGCTGTATAGTGATAAAAAATCCAGCTTAGCTAATTCTATGTAGATGCTAGGATAACTAAGACGCTAAGCTAAGTATAGCTATTATAATTATTTAGGGTCTAATTAGCTTAAAAAAAAATCTTAAATAAATCATCTTGGTGGAGTAAATACTAACTATAGGTTAGGCTGTACGGGCTAGGTACCTCGATTTTTCCCTATTTTTTAGGCCGGAAGTACTATATAAATCGTAAATATAGCCCCTACACACTCCTACTAGATTTATACTAAAAAATCAAAGTACTACACTAAAAATTAACTAAAAACTTACTTATTTACTTAAAATAAGTAAGGTTACTTTTTAAGTTACTAAATTTTAACTAAAAGATAAATTTTTAATTTTTATAGAATTAGTTAGTTAGTTAAAAAAAATCTAAGTAAATATAGTAGTACTTAGTAGTAAAAAAGTGGGCCTAAATAGATATAATAGTCTAACCCTATACTCTACTAATATCACTTTTCGTTTCTACTAAGGTAATTTATTTAAGATTTTTTTAAACTAATTATATTAAATTTTATATATATTATATATATTAACGTTATATATTATTCTACAGCCTATAGCGCCATTAATACGTTTTTTTACTTTAATAGTATTATAAACCTTTAAGCCCCTAAATATAACTATAGTCTTTAAAGCTAGTAAAATATTATTCTAAAGCAGCTATTAGTTTTCTTAAATACTAAAATCTACCTATACTTTATAATATACTAGTAGCTTTAAGCTATATAATCTAATACGCCTCCTTAGTAAGGACCTTATAAGGGCTTTATTAAATCTATTTATAAATAAACTTATATACTAATTATACTTTAATTACTTTATAGTTACTTTTATATAACTTACTTTTCTAAAGCTATAATTCCTTTAAAGTCTTTATTTTAAGTAGTTCTATTATTCTTATTAAACCTTTATTCCTATAGTAAAAAGAGTAATACTATTTTTAAAGTACTTAAAAGTTATAATCCCTTTACTTTATTCATTATTAGTAAAGTTAAAGCTTTTTAGTTATTCTTTTTAAAGCTTAGTATTATAAAGTACCTAAAGTTACTCTATTTAATTTACTATATTAAACTACTTAAAAAAGATTTTAAAGTAGATACTAGTAAGTAGCTTTATAAGGCCGTTTACTATAAACTATACTATAAGTTAGTATTTAACTTTAATATAACTTTTTTAAGCCTTTTAATATAACTAGTAGTTATAAATATTAATATAATAAAGCTTTATATATAGTTAAACTATTTCTTTATTAATAAAATAGATTATTTATTAATTATTATATTAAATATATATACTTAGTACTAGTATAGTAGGAGTAGTTATATTACTAAAGGTCTTTTTATTAAAGTTAATATAAAGAGTAGTTATTAAATAACTTATAAAAATAGCTTCTTTAGCTACTTAAAAAAAAGTAAAGAGCTTAGTTTTAGTTATAAATATTATTATAGTATTTTATTTATTAGTTTATTAATTAATAAAGTTATTAAAAAGTTTAATTATAAATACTTAAAAGTTTTTATAGTTTAGTATATTATTAGTAAAATTAGTATTTAAAGTAATTACTAAACTATTATTAGAGCCGCCTTTTTTATAACTGAATTTAAAATAAAAGGTGTACTTTATAGTAAAGTATTAAATAGTTTATTTAGTTTTTTTAAAATACTTAAAGTTAAAGTTATAGTTAAAGTATATAAAATAACTTATAGTAAAGGCTATATTTAGCTAAGTTATTATAGTATTATATATAATTAATTTAATATTACTTTAGTATATACTAGTATTTATATATAAAGTAGACCCTTTATAAAGGAGTAGTTTAAGTAATAAAATTAAAAAGGTATATAGTTATTTAATTTATAGATTTTACTTTTTTAAGTACTTAATAACTTTATTAATATATATAAATTATAAAAACTAAAGGTACTTTATAGTATAGTTATAAATAACTTTAATTCTTAAGAACTATTATAAGTCTTTACTACTTTTAAAAAAGTAACGTTTTTAAAGCTTTTTTATAAGTAAAAGAGTCTTTTTATAGTATTTAAAAGGAAAGTATAGAACGTAGTTATTAATATAAAAAAAGAAGATAATATAATTACTTATTTAATAGTAATTCTTACTTACTATATACTTTAATTTAAGTTCTTTTAAACTAGCTTTTAAATAGTATTACTAAAGGAGTAAAGAGTAGTATAGACTATAAAGTACTTTATTAAGTTTAAGGATATACTTAGACTTTTAATACCTAAAGGGTATTTATATATAAATATTTTTATTAAGTAGAACTTTAATAAACGTATTTATAGTATTATACTATAAAAGCTTTAAGTTAAAGTAGTTTATAATAGTTATAAGTATTTAAAATAATATACTAATAAGTATAAAAGTATAAGTATTTTACTTATTTCTTAACTACTAGTTACTATATATAATAAAGTATACTTTAATTTTAAAGAATCTTTTATACTTATTTAGTTTATATATATAGACTTAATAGTATTTTAAAATTTAAAAGCTTTTAGTAGTACTCTTAAGAACCTCTTTTTAAAAGTTAGTTTTATAATAGCTTTATAAATAGTTTACTTTAGTTACTTTAATTAAAGTAGTATAGGGGTAGACTAATACTTTTATATAAAATATAAATAGGAGTTAGAGTTTTTATTAATAGGTACTAGGTGTAGGAGCTTTAGTCCGTAACTAGTTTATTCTTTTTTATAGCTAAATCTTACTATTAAAGTATTTAATATTTATATTTTAAGACGCTTTTATAGTATATTAAATACTAGGGGTCCCCTTTAATAGATTATAAGTAATTAAGTAGTTAGTTTAAAAGTAGCTTTATTATAAAGTATTTTAAAATAATAATAGAGTACTAACTAAAAGAGTAGCTTTATAAAATATTTATTTATACTAAGGTATATAAGTTACTAAGGTAATTTAGTTTATAAACTTAACTATAAATATAAACTAATAAAATAAGTTTATAAATTTAGTTATAAATATAAACTAGTAAAAGCTTATAAAGTAGAGTTTTTTATTTACTAACTTAACTATAGTTTATACTAGTCTTTTTTAATTAACGCTTAAAAGAACAAAATAGGTAAGTTAAGAGGGGTAAGTAGAAGTTTAAAGTAAGTAAAGGAGTATTTATAGTTATAAAGTTTATTATTATTAAGGGTAGTATTACTTAAATTAAGTTTATTAAAAACGTTATTAGGGGAGTCTATAAAAGGAGATACTTTATTATCTTCTTTACTTAGTAGTAATAAGTAGAGCTATACTTAAGAATTAGTTTCGCTAGTTACTATAAAGCTCTTTTAAACCTACTTAGTAATAACTTATAGGTTAAAGTTATTATAGTTACTAGTAAGTAAATCCGGGTTATTATTATAAAACGCTTTTTTATTAAATATTATATTATAATAAGCCCTTTTAGACTCTAGCTTCGCGAGCTACACCTTAAGTACTAAAGTAATTAAGTATAGATATAACGCTTTAATAAGTACAGCGCCTTATAGTATAAAACTCTTTTTAATATAACTATAATTCTATATATACTTATATACCCTAACTTTACTATAGTTATAAGTTTAGCTTATTTCTAACTAGTATCTATTACTCTTAACTATTTAAGTAAGGTATATAAACTTTAAGTTCCTTTTTTTTTATTTCTCTTAAGCTTTTAAAAGTACTATAGTGTCTTATAATAAACACTTTAACTACCCCCTATAATACCCTAATAAGCTTAATAATTATTCTTAAGTCCTTAAGTAACTAACTAAGGTTCTATAGTAAGTTCTACTACTAAACTAAGCTTTATAGTATTTAAGTATACTTTAATCTAAAGGGCCCTAATACTTTAAGTATAAATACTATTTATAAAATTAATTCTATATACTATAAATATTTTATAATAGTTAATAAAAATATAAAAAAATAATACTAAGTAGACTTTAATAACTAGACTATAAAATTAAACTATTTTAATATAAGTAAGGTCCTTTTAAACGCTAATTTACCTCTATAATAACTAGTTAAATAAATATTAAAAGATATCTTAGTAGAATATATAAATAACGTTAAGTACTCTTCTTAATTATAAACTTAATAAATAGCCCTTTTAGTTACTTTAAAGAAAGTTTAGTAATAGGTTAATAAATCTATAAATTTAAAGTATATAGGCCCAGTATATTAAAAGTTTACTATTTTATAAATATATATACCTTAAGTATATATTTATAAGCTTTAGAACTACTTTATACTAAATACCCTTATTTTTAAAACGCTACTATAGAATAAATACATTACTATTTTTAGATATACTAAATACACAAATCTTAATTCTATAAAGTAGTATAGCTACTAGTATAACTACTTTCTATAAGTTATATATAAAAACGTTCTAAATATTTAAGGTCCTTAGGGGGTATAGAGTTTTTTTAAAGTAATTAGTACTTAATATAACCCTATATAGGGATAATAGTAACTTAATAAACTTTAAAAAAAGCTTTATTATAGTATAAAGCCCTTAACCCTTAAGAATTATAAAGTACTCTTTTATATAAAAGTTAAAAATAAATTAATATATTAGTTAAGGGCCTGTAGTAGAGTTGTGTTCTCTATTCTTATAAGTTAAACTAACTTACTATTTAGTATTTAAAATTACCCTTATAGAACGCCTTACTACTAGTCTACTTATACTTATAGACGTCTTAATAAGGCCCTAATAAACTACTTTAAGTATATTTAGTCTTTCTTAGATACTAAAATTAATAGTATTAAAATAGCTTTAGTAGATTTAAAGTAGAAAGACCTTAAAAAGAAGCTTATTAAGTATAACTAGTTAAATAAAAATATACTTTTATAGTTTAAGAAGTAACGTTAAAGATATAATAGTAATAATAAAGATTCTTTAAGTACTATAAATAATAGTTTAAAAGTTTTAAGAAATATTGTTAATATTATCCTTTTGTTTAATACCTTTTTAAGAAGTAATATAATTAAATATTTAGTTTTTTTAACTATTATATTAATTTATTTACTTTTTTAAAGTACTATATATAATAACTATAGTTTAACCTACTTTATTAACTATATAGCTTTTATTAAACTAGGTATATTTAAGGCCTTTAGTTTAAAGGACTATATTAATACTAATATAAATAGAATCCTAGTTTTTAGATATAGTACCTGTGTTATATAAGGTGTTTTAAAGAATAAAAAAAGTAACTTTATATTAAACTTAATATTTATAAATATTATAGTAATAAAGGGCTTTTATATTAATATTATCTTTAAAGTAGTTTTTTTTAAAGTTAGTATTTAGTACTATAGTTTTAACTATATACTTAGAATTAAAATAATAAATAAAAGTACTATAGTAAAGACTCTAAAATACTATAATAATATATATTTTTTTAAATATAAGCTATTTTCCTTTTACTTATACTCTATATTTATTAGTAATACTATAATAGTATATATAACTTACTTTATTAAATATACAAAATACTATCCTAGCTACTAACTTCTATATAACTATATTAACTTTATAGTACTTTAGTACTTTAAAATAAACTACTTTAGTTATAAAGCTTTTAAGTACTTAATATACTATACTTAGGGGGTAAGAATCTATAGCTTAATTTATATAAAGTACTAAAACTATATAGTTATATATATAATATAGTAAATATTATATAGAGTATTTAAAAGTAAAGTTAGTTAACTATATTACTATATTTTTTAGAACCTTTTTAACTTTTTATGTATATATATTGTAATAACTAGCTTTTAGTTATTAAAAATAAGTACTTTAATAAACTCTTTAGCTTTACTTTTTTTAAAAAGGATTACTTTAAAGTATTTAAAGTCCTTTAAACGTTTAAAAAATAAGTTAAATAATATAAAGGAATTAATATTTATAAAATATATATAAATAATAAGTGTACTATAATAACTATTAAAAGTATTACTAGTTTTTAAATATAGGTATAAAAAGAGGGTATTAATTTTAAGATACTACTAGTATATACTAAAAAGTCTATAAAAGGTAGTAAGTATACTAAATAAAAGAGTATAAACTAGGGGATTTATATAAAAGAAGAAGTAGGTTTTTTTAAGTACTTTTAAAAAAAGTTAGTATTTATAAATATTAATATTTATAATATAAGTTTATATAAATTAAGTTTATAGTACTCTTTAAATAAGGTTAAAGTAGAATAGTTTAAATATTATTTTAAGTAATAAACTCTAGTTTATAACTACTTTTTAAACTAAAATCTATACCCTTATTAAAACAAACTCCGTACTTATAAATACTAAACTTACCTACTTAAGTATAAAAAAAAATAAAAATTAAAAAAAAATAGTTTAAAGTTATACTAAAAGTATATATTAAATACTTTATAAAATATATTCTTAAAATAATAAACTTATATAAAATTTAAGTACCTATACTTAATTAAGTTATTATTATATATAATATTACTTTTAATAAAACAAAATTCTACTTAAAGAATAATACTAAATATACTCTTTACTTAAAAATTATATATATAGTTATTTTAAAACTAAAAAAGTCTATTAAGTTTTAAAATAAAGTTTATAAAACCTTAAAAAACTTTAAAAGTAATTAAAAAAAAAGCTAATAATAAACCTATTAAACTATAAAATACTAAATTTACTTAATAAAATATTATTAAACTAAGTAATACTTCTATATATAAAGGGTATAGTATACTATAATATAAGGAGTTAATATCCCCTAACTTTACCTTTAAACTAGTTCTATAAAACCTTAGAGGTAAAAAGCTATATAAAGTAACTACTAATACTAAAGGACCTAAAATAAATAAAACTAAGTTAATAAAACCTCTTAAATTAATTAAACTTATAAATAACTAAGTCTATACGCGCGTACAAAATCCTATAAAATACTTAGGATCTTTAACTATTAAGTATAAACCTCTAACTACCTAAATAAAAAAAGCCTAACTAGTTAGTAAAAATAACTTAAATAATACAATTTCTTTAAACGTTTTAAAAACACTTTAAAAAGTACTAGCTCTATTTATATATAATAACTAGTACTTAGTAAAGCTTAATTTAAAGTTTAAAAAAAGAAATTACATTATTTATATATATATTAATTATACATATAAAATACTATATAGTAGTTTAAGCAATACTTTTTTTATAACGTTTATACTTAATTAATAAAAAGCATTTAAAAATAAAAAACGTAATTATACTTACTTATACTATATTATTTAAAACACAATTTATATAATACTTTATAACTATAAGTATACTATAAAAAAAAGAGAGTTTTATATAAATAACCTTATTAGTACTTTAAAGTTATAAAAAGTAATAAAAAAGCTTTCTTTAAAGCTTTAAAAACTCTTTATAAATATAGTATATAAAGAAATATATAAACTTACTTTTATAGAAACGTAGTAAGAGTTAAACTATAAAAAAGCCTTATTATAACCCCTTTCCCTAAAATAAGTCTTTACTTATAAGTTTAAACTTAATAAAGTCTTTAACTACTATAAAGCACGTATCTATATTTAAAAAGACCTCTAAAATATAAATCTATTATAATATACTTATACTACTACTCTTATAGTATAATCTTTTTACTTCTTAATATCCTTTAAAGTATAGTTTAACTATAATATTTAGTAATTTAACGTTATAAACACCTTTTTAAATATAAAACTTAACTTAAATACTCTACTTATTTACTATAAACTCCTAAATAGCTTTTATTAACTAAAAAAGTATATTAAACTTAAATAAATACTTTATAAACTATATAATACTCTTTTTTTATAGTATAAAGAGTTTTTTAAAATACTTTATAGCCTTAGTTTTAAGTACTATAATAAAGAACTATATCTTTTTTAAAACCCTTAAAGACGTATACTTATAATATTCTATATTAATAACATCCTTATAGTATACTACTTAAATAAGGCTAAGTATACTTAAATAATAATTAGGGGTATTAAAAACATATATAAACTTAAGGAGTAAGGCCCTATAGAGTATTTCCTTAATATTAAAGTAATTAAAAACCGTTTTAAACAATATATCCTCTTAATCTACAATATATATATTAATAAAATAGCTAAAAAGTATAACCTTACTAACGCACTATACCCAGCTATACTACTACTAATAGTTAACTTTATTAAAAACCTAGGTTAAGTAACGCATTAAAAGGTTAAAGAGTTTTAAAAAAAGGTTAGCTTAATCCTTTATACTACTATTATAATCTACTTAAACGTTACCTTTACCGCCTTATAACTCTTATACTTCTTAATAAATCCCTCTTAAATATATCTTAAAGCCACTAATTAAGTCATTTACTACCTTTACTTCATACATTACTTTACTATATACTATAGTAATATAGGGGGTAATATAGAGGTACTTTTTATAGTAGGAGATACCTCCTTAATAAATAATAAAAAAATAAAAAAGTCGTTTTATAAATATATTATTAAACTCTTTAATAGTCTATTCTACTAAAAGGCCAGTTAATAAAATACAGTTATAATATTAATAACTAAAGCAGAGCTTCTAACGCTTAAGTATACTACTAAAGAGTCTATAGTACTTTAATAACTATTTAAAAAAATAAATTTAAACCTTAAAAACGCTTAAAAGGTCTACTATAATAACTAATAAATAATCTAACTTATAGTAAATCAAAAAAAACGCATAGTTACGCACTTAAAGTATATAAATATTTAAAATATATATCTCTACTAAAAGTATACTAAATACTCTTTTAATATTATATATATACCTATAAATAATATACTAACTAATAGACTTACTAAAAACCTTATAAAAAGTAAGTTTAAGTACTTTAAAATACTTTTTAACCTTTATAATACTTTAACGTATATTATAATAATATAGAGAAAAAAAAGAGTACTTAAGTAAAGGGAAAAAACAACCTATAGATAAGTTATTATATTAAGCTAAAAGGCCTATATTACTTTATTAAGTATATAGAAGAAAGTAAAGTAATTATAGCTTAGAGGCCCTAAATACTAAAAATAAATACAACGGCCTAAAAGGTATTCTTAAAGTATAAGGGTATTAACTAGCTTTATAAAGAGTTAATAAATACCCTTTTAAATTACTTAAACGTAGTTATAAGTAGTAAAGAGTTTATTTATAAGTTAGTAGATACTCCCTATAATAGCTTTAGTATAGAGTTAGTATATATATGTGTTGTATTGTTTTATAAGTATGCCTATATTACAAACTAAAAATCTACTAAGTAGTAGGCTTTTAACCTCTTATAAGTAAATAAATAATATTCTAGTAAAGGGTGTACAAAAAAACCCTAGTAGGGAAAATATGTAACTATTTAGTATGAAAGTAGTAAAGGTTTTATATAAAGGTCTATTTAAGTTTAAGTTAGGGGATACTTATTTATAAAGGAAGGTGCTGTATACTGTATACGGCCTAGTAGGGGCCGCTTACTCTTATTAGCTAGGAGTAGTACACGGGCTATCCAGTACAGCTAATTAGAGTAGTAGAGTCCCGACCCCTAAAAACTCTAATTTGCTGTACTGTATGGGCGCGCGACGTATGGTTGGGATATAAAAACCCTTTAGGTAGCACAGAATTTAAACCTACTACCTTTACCTCTTACAAGGTAGGGTTAGGTAGACTCTTAACTACTAAACTAACCGCCTATAGAGTTAGTATATAGTACGTTTTATAAGTATACTAGTAATTTCTTTTTTATTTTTTTCTTTATTAAGCTCTTCCTCTTTTTTTTCTTTAAACTTAAACTTTTCTTCTTCTTTAAACTCCTTTTTTTCTTTTTTAAACTTAAGTTTTTCTTCTTTTTTTTAACTTTACTTTTAATAAAAAAGGGTATAGAGTTAAAGTTAATAACTTTATAGAGTTTATTATATACTTTATAAATTTACTATAAAATTAATTATATTAGTTATAAACTACTAGAAGTATAAAAAGAAACTTATATAATATAATCTACGCCTAAAGTGTACTATAATAAGTTAGTAGTACTAAAAGATAGTATCTTAGTAGAGGTTAGTATACTATTTATAGCTATTAATATAATATATATAGTAGCTCTTTTTATCCTTAATAATAAAGTAGTAGCTAGAAGAGTAGTTCTTAAGGCTAGAGTTAGTATACCCCTTATAAAGAGGGTTATACTTAATATTATCTTTATTATATAATATAAAAGTATAGTTCTTTTTATATAAAGTATAAAAGAGAGGGGGTAAGGAAAAGGGACGAGGGGGGGGGGGGGGGGTCGCTGGGTACTTAAAGTTATTATCTTCTTTTTCTTTCTTTTTATTATTGTTATAGTTATAGCTACTAGTAGTATTAAAGGGGTTAATAAAGTTAGTAAAGCCGCTACGCGCCTTATACTTATACGCGAGCTTAGTGCGCTTTTTACCCTTAGCGATCTTTGCCTTATACTCCTTAAACTACTTATACTTATGTTTGTGTTTATATATAGTGTTTTATATAGATATTTTTATAAGGGGTTCTAAAAAGAATATATTATGGCTATATATTATTAAATAGTATAATTAAATAGAAGTATTTAATAGGGTGTATCTAGTAGCTTTAACCCCCTCTAGCTCTTAACAATTCTACTTACCTACTCTTTCTATAGTAATAACAATAATAGTATCACTAATAGGCGGCGATATTAAAACAAACCTTCACTTATACGAACCTTTAGCTAGATTATGTATAGGGCCTAATAAGCCCTAGTGGCGTTTATAATTAAAGAAAAAGGCACTACTGCTATAAGTAAGGCCTTTATTAATTCCTCCCGTCTTCCATACACACACAATAACAATCCTTAAAGCTACAATATCTAATAGAAGGCTACCTACTACTAGCCCCTACCCCTAGAATAATAACTATTATATAACTTTATAGTTATTAACTAGCTATAAAACTAGTAATAAGTACCTTATAGTTAAAGGGGTTAATAAAATTAACTTAACCTATAACTAGTATATATTTTTTAATAAGAAAAAGAAAAAGCTTATTATTACTATAATTTACTACTATTAAACTACTAGTAATTAATTTTATATAAATATAATAATAACTAAATTAATAAATAAAACCTCTTTAAGTATCCTATAGTTTAAAACTAACTATAAATACTTTAACTAGCTAAAAGACGCAGCTACTAGAGTTTTATTGGCCTAAATAGCTACTAATATTAGTATATTTAGTAAGGCAATATCAAGACAGATACTAATAATAGTAGGGAGTAGCTAAACTAGCCATAGCTACGCGGCTAAGGGAAGTAATAGAACGGTTTAGATCGGATTTAATAGGTTTAGAGGGACGGTCTAAACGGTTAAGCGTATAGGAAGCGTATAGAAGGCGTTAGTGGTTTTAGCGGTGTTAATAGCGTAATTAGTAGTCTACTTTAAAATTAATTAAAAACACCTATTACTTTAAATCTATAGAAGTTGCGTTACAGTAGGTAAATTCGTGTGCTGTCTATTAGATAAAAAAGATTAACAAGGTGGGTAGCTAGACGGCTATTCCCTAAAGTATGTGGCCTATAGGCTATTAGTTACTCTAAAGGGGGTAAACTACTTATACTTAAAAAGTATTTTAACTATTTAATTTCTATATCTTTATTAATAAAAACGTTTTAAAAGTAGTATATAGAGTATAGGGGTAGTAAAGTAGTAACTTATAATTTATTAAAATAAGTATACTAAAAAGAAGAAAAAGAGGATTTTAAGTAAAAGTTAAAAAAATTATATATATCCTACTACTTATAGCTTGTTTAATAAAAAATCTTTATACTTTAAGAGATAGTAACTATAATTTTAACTATAGTCATAAGTACTTCCTATAACTAATACAACTATAAAAAATATTCCCTTTATATAATTTTATTTATATAACTTTAATAAGTACTTTAAATACTCTATTTACCTATATTTAAAATAAAAAAGAGGTAAGGAATATAACTTTAACGCAGCTAATAGTGACATTACTATTACTAGGGGGTATATTATAATAAGCCCTTTTAGGCTCTAGCCTTACGAGCCGCGCCTTAGGCACTAGGGTAACTAAGTATAGATATAATACTTTAATAAGCGCAGCGCCTTACAGTATAAAACTCTTCCTAATATAACCACAATTCTATATATACTTATACACTCTAACCTTACTATATATTACATTACGTATAGTAATAATCTTTTTAGTTATAGGGTTTTAGATTTAATACTAGTTAGTAGATATATATTTAATAAGAAAGTCTATAAAGGTACGGCCTTTAAAGTAGTTAAAGTGCTTCTTTTTGAGCTAGGCTATGGCTATAAGGGTATATACTTTATAACTATAGAATTTTAAGTATATAAAACTAAGTTTTATAATTTTATTATTTTAAAGCCGCTTATAAAGTACTTTATATAAAGTCTTTTAACTAAAAGCTACTTAAAGTATATAGTTATAGAAGTAGGTTACTACTTTATAAATATTAAATTATATTTTATAAAGTAGCTTACTACCTTTATATATTATTTGTCCCTTTATTTTAATAATAGCTTTAATATACTTAGTACTACTATTTTAATTTTAAGTATATAGAGCTAATAACTTAATACGTTTGTTTTACCTCTAAAGGTTATTTATAAAATAGTAGTATCTTTTAATTTCGCTATTATACTTAAAGACTTATATATTAACGTTATACTAGACTTTTAAAAGTAAAATAAACTTCTTAAAGACTTTAATAAGTATCTTTATATTATAGTTATATAAATAATAATCCTAGGAGTATTAAGAAATATAATTAGTAAATACTAGTACTAAAGTAAACTTACTATAGTCCTTAGTATATAAGTAGAAGTTAAATATAATATACTTACTAGAGTATATATATACGTTACTCTTATACAGTTTATAGTTAATAATCCGTTTTACTTTACTAATACCACAGGTATTATACTCAAAAAGGGCCTTTTTAAACGCCTTTTAACTTATAGGAGTAATAGTAATTTAAATACTATAAATTAAAGAGTTAAAGTAGTAAAGTAACTTAGGACCTAGGTAGTTAAGTTACTAGTACTATATCTCCTTAGAGCCTTTTAAAAATTATTATTAATATAGAGAGTATTTATACTATTAATAAAGAGTATAGATATATTATACAGCCTATATAAAAGTCTTATAGAATAGTACTTTATTTAAAGGCTTATTAAACTTTAATACTCTTTAGCTATATATAGTTTTAATATAACTAAAAAGGCTATAGTTAAACCTTTATAGTATAAAGGGCTACTTAGGGCGTTTATTCTACTAGTACTTACGTTTATAAAATTACTTATAAAAATAAAGTTAGTTACTATAAATATATATAAAGTAACGTTATAGAAGTATAAACTAAACTTTATACTATTAGTTAGTATAATACGTATACTTATATTTTTATATTTATTAATTATAAGGAACTTAGATCTAGCCTAAAAGAAGTCCCTTATACCTATAGTTTATAAGTTTTTAAAGTACTTTATGTTTTTAAATATATAAATAGATATACTAGAGTTAAAGAAGTAGGAGTCCCTAAAAGAGTATAGTATAAGAACTTTACTTTAAGTAGTTTAAAAAGCTACTAGTAGATACTTAAAACTTTTAATATAGTAGCTATATAGTTACTAACTTTAAATCTCTATAATATACTTAATTAACTAATTATTATTTATAAAGTTTCTTTTTACTTATTTATAGTAGTAGTTAAGTAGCTTTTACTTAGTATATGCGTACTTTAAAAAAGTATAGAAGTAATTTTTAAAGTAGTAGTATATTATATAAATAGGGTAAAAGAAAGCTAATAAAATAAAAAGAACTAGAAATACTAATAAGACTTTACTCTATAACCTTTTAGAGTTAATATCGTTATACTTATTATTAAAGTACTTTAAAGAGTTATAAAAAGCTACTTTATTAATAGTAAAAGCACTTTAAGCGCTTTTTCTATATTCTATAGTTTTTAGTATTTATTTAATTATAATAGTTATTTTAGTAATAGCTTTATTAAAACTATAATTGTCTTAACTATTACTTATTATTATATAATAGCTTTTAATTTAAAATTAAAGTAATAAATAGTTAAAAGAGTAAAGTAACTTATAAATCTATAGGTCTCTTTTATAAGCTACTTTAAACCTAATAGTATAGCTTTTATATATATTATTAACCTATATTATAAACTATATAGTTATAGTAACTCTTATTATAAGTTATTTATTATAGAGTATAGTAAAGTAGTTAATATAAAGTTAATTAATATATTAATAGTATATACTTCTTATAAATCTAAAGTATTTATAAAAGTTTTAAATTTAAATAACTAACTTTAAAGTACTTAAGTAGTACTAAATTCTAAGTTTTTTAATAATAGTACTTTATATCTAAAGAACAATAGTATTTTTAGTCTTCTTTTACTTTTAGTATATTATTTTTATTATATAATAAAGGAATAAAGAATTAATATAGTACTTAAGGGCCTTTTTAAAAAGGTTAACTATTATTTTAGTATAGTAGTAATTTATAGCTTTAAATAGGAGTAGGAGGTTCTTACTTAAAAGTACTTAAAGTAGAATGTTTATAGTAAACTTATTTACTTTAAATTTTATAGTTTAAAAGTAAAAAGCTTTTAACTTAAAGCTATAGTAAGTAATAAACTTTAAGTAGTTACTAAAATATAGTTTTTAAAGTAGAGTATTACTAATAAAGGGCTTTAAAAATATAAAAGTTAAGTTAAAAGCTTTTTATATATTAAAGGTATTTATAAGTACTTAAAAGTTATAAAACTATAAATACTAAGTAGTTAAACTATTAAAAATAGTCTTTTAAAGAATTAAAAGAATATTTATAATAATTTTTTTATATTTAATAAAGTAGTTTAAAGTTCTTGGACTATTACTATTTACTCTCTATAATTTTCACTGTAATATAGTACTAGCTATAGCCACTATATTAATAACCTTTTAGTTACGTAACACTAGAATTTGGATCCACATTGCTTAACTTCTCTTCTAACAACATCTCTCTTTAACCTTTTCTTATTAACAAACTACCTCCTTACACATTAAAGTTCATAATTTTACTTATAATAACACAATTATAACGGATTTAAAGTACTCCTATTAATTAATTACTATTAACTAATAATTATATTTAATTACTATTAATTACTATTAATACCCCTAACGCCCCTAACGCCTTTAAAAACCTTTTATTAATTCAAATTACCCGTTTCTTTTTATTAGACTTTAGCTATTAACGTTGTTAACGTTATTGATGTTATTATTAGTATACTACTATAACTAGCTTACCTAATTTAACTAATAAACCCTGTACTTATTAATAAATATTCTAATATCTAGACCTTAACTAGCTTTTAATATACTAATTTTTAAGTCTATTAGGTACTAAGTACTTATAAGTTACTTAAATTACTTAAGTAAAGTATTTATAGTAGTTATTTAACTTTAAAATAATAAAGTAATAGTTATTAAGTTAAATTAGGCTTTAGTATAGAGTTTTAATTTTAGTTACTTTAGTATAGTTATTACTACTTTTAATAAAGTTAAGTAAAAATAGAGTAAATTAAATTTTTTTATTTATAAAAAGGGTATTCTAGCTAGGGTTTTTATTATTATTAAAAATATAGTAAAGTCTATAATTATAAGCTTTTGTTTTAGATTTTTTTTAGTCTGTTTTTATAAACGATTATAGGTTATAGGGCTTTTTATTTAGAGTTAGTATAGGGTAAACGATAGTAGTAGTTATATTAATATTATTATAGAGTAAATGTATAGTTAAGGAATATAAGAAAAAGACTAAAGCCCGGTTAGTAAGGGTTTTATTAACGCCTTTAAGCTTAAAAAGTTTAAGTAACTTAATAGAAAAAAGTTTTTAACCTGTAGAATATAGTAGCTATGTTGAGTTACGCTGTTTTTAAGAAGCTATTTAGGTGAGGGTATTTCTGGTACGTTAGCCGCCCTTAGTTGTAATTAAGGTTCTTAGTTATAGTAGTGTTGTAATTAAAGACTGTTTTCTATTTATAATTATACTATACTCCTTTACTGTTGTCGATATTAGTTATAATATCTCTACTATTTATATTTTACTTGGAACGATCTATTGTGTAAGTTTTAACTATTTTTATTAGTAAAAGTAGTTGTTATAAGAAAATAAAATAGAGTAGTTTAAAAATAATTAATTATATATAGTAAAAGGAGTAGTAGAATAAGACTTTTAATTATTAGATTTTATATATATTATATATATTAATATTATATATTATTCTATAGCCTATAGTACTATTAACGCGTTTTTTTACTTTAATAGCGTTATAGGCCTTTAAGCCCCTAAACGCAGCTATGGCCTCTGGAGCCAGCGAAACGTTGTTCTAGAGCGGCTATTAGTCTCCTTAAATACCAAAATCCACCTATACCTCGCAACGTGCCAGCGGCTCTAAGCCACGTAATCTGACAGATCAGACCCTTAGGGGTTGTATTGTATGTGCATCTTCGGCCAAGTAAGAATGCCGCCGTGCGGTTTGCCGTGCGTGAGTAGGAAGCCCGACTTCCGTGCCACGCGCCCGCACAGAAGGCCGCTGGCAATCTCGGAGGCGCGGCACAGGGACAAAGAGGACGACATCAGACGGCGTCGAAGGATCGGATCCAGGAACCCGGTTCGACCGGCGACGCGTCTCACGTATAGACTATAGACCTCCCGTCTGCCGCAGGATTCTCAAACCCAGCTGTCAAACATCATGAATGTACGTGACTATCCGTACCTACGTGTGCATCTGTCAGCGAGGCATTTGATGAAAGGAGCGAACAAGCCGATGGCCCGCAAAAGGATCAAACTGCTGAAAACTCGGGGCCTGACAAAACTTACAGTAAGCAACCGCCGATGAGATGTGCTGCGTGCAGAAGGACCGTGGAGTCGGCGTAATGACCATGGACCCCTTGCATAAAATGGAGCATCCTGTGGTGTAGAGTTACTCCGTAGACAAGGGAAAAATCGGGGTCTCGCCCGGCCCACTACATGTTGCGCATGAAGCGAACTTCCGCGCAGCTGTTGCCGATACCATGAGGCAAGGGAAAGAAGAGGCGCGCAGTTGCGCAGACTCAGAGAGAGTCAGCCTGGGAAACGCTGGTTCGTCGACTGACTCTCCGATTCCATGTCATGACAGCACGGCCACTAAACCAAGAACAACGATGTTGCCTGTCCTCGCCACACAGAAAATCACGGCAAAGTTTGACCTGACAGGCCGAACTCCTTCATGCTCTCTCCGGTCGCGATCGAAACAATGTCCGGATTCGAAGTCGCCTACGACTCTGAAGTGATTAGCACCATCGGCGGTCCCAATACCCGGGACTATCGACTCGGGTTCATGTCGCTAAGGCGGCGCGCCCAAAGAAAACAACTCGCCGGCCCCCAATATCACCGTAAGAGCCGGGTCGGAAGGGTAGCAGGCTCTCCCGGCCGCGTGGCTTTTGCCCTAGGGCCCATGGCCCTCTCCGTTCCAAAGAGAGAGTGAGACTGGAACTTTTCCACCCCCGCCAGGCTCCCATCGGGCTCACAGACGCTGTGGGCGGCCGGAAACCTGGTCCCGGGAGAGATTTGTCCAGGGGTCTACCATAATGCGTGGGAATAAGCACCAGAAAAACAGGAGCTCCTTTTATCCACAGAGGCCCACGAACCCGCTGCGGTCGTACGAGCAGGCTGAAGAGTGGGAATGGGAATGAAAGAGGAGCGCGACAAAAGAAGTCTGGACCCTGATACTCAAAGCTGCAAAACGGGCTCTGGAGCTGGCGTCAACGGCACAGACGAGCGGACGGACGCTCATGCGAGACGCGGGAGGCGTCCGCTAGAAGAGTGCTAGAAGAAGCACAAGATCTGCGCAGAGTCTGTGAGGTAGTAGTGTAAGATGAGAGGAACGACGCCATCTGAGCACCACATCAAGGCTCAGATGCACGTTCGCAACAGGTGACGATGAGGATGCGCAGTGCAGGGAAGGGAAAAAAAAAAAAAAAGCAAAACTTGGCACATTGGAAATCTCACATACCTCCACTTACTCTCCACGCTCTCAGGTGTTGGCCGAGCTCAACGATCCTCCTGGGGCCAAGGTGTCGTAGAGATGCGACGAACCCCGGACGGACAGATCCAGAAACAATGATGCGTCTCGTCTGGTTGAGGCTTGCAATCACCGACGACCGTGATATCGAGCCTTTCTCGACAACGATGTGGTCCATCTGCGGACCGGAAAACGAGGACCTCGTCAACTCGTTTTGTTTCCTCGGGACATTATCAATAGCGCTCCCTCTATACTCGTCGTCTGCGTAGCATTGAGGACCGTAAACGAAGCGATGCCCCGAGAAGCAGGCCGTGAGATCCGCTCAAACCCACCCCTGGCTGAAGCGCGAGGAAAAAGAAGAATCGATTCCAAGGGCGGACGGGTCTGAGAAAAACCCCGATAGATTCCGGTCTTTCGCCCGAAGACAGGGCAGCGTGCCGTGAGGATTCGGCCGGTTGCGGCCAACGCAACGCAACGACCGGAGGTTTGAAGAGCAGGCTGCATCTGCGGGTTCATGGATACGGTATTCTGACCTCCCGTCGCGAGTCATAAACTCGGCGATAAGGCCGAAATCTCGCGTCGTTCCTTGCCACCGTGGTCCCCGGAAGTTTGGAGAGTATGACTGATCGCTTTCCCCCCCTTTCTGCCTCGGGAGGAAAGACTGTTCTGTAGCACAACAGATGAAAAGAGAGCCAATAGCCGTAACCTGCTGCATCCCATTCTCCTCCACACACACACACACACACACACACACACACACACACAGCGTGCCGGATGTGCCACCAGGATAGGGATAGCACCGGCCAACTGCTTCTGCGACGGCGTTCTGCACCCGGGGCTTAGTGCGCGCCCCTAATGAGATTGGTGGATTTGCGCCGATTCTTCCAGAGCCCTTCGACGCCGTTTTTAGTGCATGAGAACGCCAGCCGTGTCGCACAAAACCGTGGTGGCACTCTCTCGGTTGTTTCTTGTTTTCAGTCGGTCCTGCAATCCTCTCGGCTGGGTGGCGGCCACGTTTTGGTATCGGGAGCTTGCAGGTACACTACACTGCACTGCTCAATCCTTTAATCCTTTGGGTGTTCTCGAAGTATCCCAGAAACTCGACTTCAAGCTTCGCCGCCTCACCCGTGCATGAAGTCAGTCAACACTGCCGGATCGGACCAACCAACCAACCAACGAACGACCCCTCGGCCACCTTCCGACGATCGAAGAGAGAGAAGAGACTGCAAAGTAAGAAATCGAAAGTAAGCTTTTCTTTTGTCTGCTGCGCCGTATATCGTCAAGGGGTCCTTCTTGGTTCCGGGTCTGACTCTGCACCCACTGCCACTGCTGCTCTCAAAACCGAAACAGACGTCGTCGGTCCTTTTGGTTTCGCTCTTCGCCCCTTGCCCAAGGACAAGAAGCACAATTGGTCCAAGGCCGGTGGGCGCTCGCCCCTCTTTCGCGATGGATTCGAGGAGATTTTCTCTCTGGTTGGCAAGCTAGCCGGTCGCTGATCCCTGCACACACGATTCCCCGACCCTTGCCCTGCTCCTTGCCTCGGTCAACCGGCCGCCATGCCTGGGCTGGGCCTCTCTTCTCCCTACCTCCTTCTTCTGTCTTGTGTTCCACCCTTCGGTCTACTGCTGTATAATGTATATTGTATACACTTGACGGGGAGCCTCCTGCATGTCAGTGTATCACAGTCTCACTCTTCAAGGAGCAATCCTCGGCCGCAGCCCTGCCACTGGTCGCCGGAGAGTCCTGGGGTGCCTTGTCGCCACGCCTCGGAGTTCGTTGACCAGGGGGAGGGGGGTCTTGTTACGAGAACCGCAACCCACGCCGTCGACCACCGCCACCACATCGGAGAGGGGCGTACCAGATGCCGTGGGCCGTAGCCGTAGCGTACTAGTGTATAGTACCGCCGTTGGGTAGGGAAAGGGGCGTGGTCCGTCATACGACTTGAGGTGTAACGGCGGCCGGCCACCGTGTGCGTGTGTGCGTGTGTGTGTGGGTGACGGCGACGCAGGCTACCGACACACTGGTCTGCTCGTGGCGTCGTGCCAAGTGGATCAGACCTGCAGACTTGCAGACATGCTTCCCAGCTTCCCTGGCTGCATCGAGCATCATCTCCGATGTTGACATGTAGCTGGACCTCCCCGTCTCCAGGGTTTGCTGGTCTTGTCGTTGACTAAGAACCTGGAGCCCTCGAGGAGAGTTTCAAGACAACCTTAATCCCTCCCGTCCCCCCCTTTCGTTGTCGACTCTGACGGGAAAACCTTCGACGACTCTCTCACCACGACAGACGAACCGAATCAGACGACGCTGCGCCATGGTCGACGGGATAGATATCTAGTGCGCACCACGACCGTTTCCCTCCTGCCCGCCCCGGCCCTTTCTGGATAGAGATAGCGGGAGGTGCTTCCTCCTATCTCGACACGATACCCCGCCATGAGGTTCTTCTCGCTGCTTTTGTCGCTTGCCGCGGTGCTGCTGTCTTGCGCCGCGGCCCAGAGTGATGTCACGTCCGCCGTGGCCTCTCTGCCGGCCTGCGCAGTATGTCTTGCGTCCGGATTTCTCGTGCCAGGCTCGTCATGCTCATCGTGTTACAGCAATCGTGTCTCCTGAAGGCGGTCCTCAGCTCGCCATGTGCGCCGACCAACCAAACGTGTATCTGCACCAACGCTCCTTTGCAGGCCGAAGTTGAGGTTTGTGTGTTGCAGAGCTGCACCCTTCGACAAGCCCTCAGTAAGTAGCATCAACCTTTCAGGAGCCATGCTTCTTCGGGCATGTTGGCTGACCTTCCGCCTTAGCGACCAAGAATGTCACTCAGACGACATGCGGCGCGCCCGTCCGAGACCGCACAGCCGTGTACAACACCATCTCCATCACGATGGGGTGCCTCTCCGGCGTCTTCGTGGTCATCCGCCTGGTCCATAAGGTCTTGGCGACCATGGGCGACCTCGGCATGGACGACTGGTTCATCCTCATCACCCTCGGCTCGGGTATCCCTGGCACCGTGATCAACACCCACGGATTCGCCGCCAACGGCCTCGGCAAGGACATTTGGACGGTGCCTTTCGACAAGATCACCGACTTCGGGTACTGGTTCTTCGTCATGGAGCCCATGTACTTCGCCCAGGTGACGCTGCTCAAGATGTCGCTCCTCTTCTTTTACATGCGAATCTTCTCGCACAACAAGCTTTGCAAGAAGCTCATCTGGAGCACCATCGCATTCAACGCCGTCTTCGGGTTGACCTTCATCTTCGTGGCCATCTTCCAGTGCCAGCCCATCAGCTTTTACTGGACCAAGTGGGATTTGGAACACACCGGAACGTGCATGGACATCAACGGTATCGCCTGGGCCAACGCCGGCATCAGCATCGTGCTGGATTTCTGGATGCTCGCGCTCCCGTTGTCCCAGGTCAAGGGCCTGAACCTGCACTGGAAGAAGAAGATTGGAGTCGCCATGATGTTCATCGTGGGCACTTTGTGAGTACACCCTCTTGATAGTAATGCCGCCGTGGTGGGCATATGCTGATATTTCAAGCGTAGTGTCACCGTCGTCAGTATCCTACGTCTGCAGTCCCTCGTCGCCTTCGCCAAGTCCCAGAACCCTACCTGGGATCAGTTCGGAGTGGCAACATGGTCGACGGTCGAAATCAACATGGGCATCATCTGCGCCTGCATGCCGTCGGTGCGCATCATTCTCGTGGGACTGTTCCCCAAGCTTCTGGGCACCACTCGTCACGGCACCTCGGCGGCGGCCAAATACTACATCCAGTCGAGCGGCAACCACGGCCGCAGCCGCGCCCGCACGCTGGGCAACGACGCCAAGGTCAAGACGGTCGACCGGGACCACGACCGCGATATGGAATCGGGATTCTCCGCCGGAAGCCCGAAAGGCATCATGTACACCAAGGAGTACACGGTGGACTACCACGACGAGACGAGCCTAGTACACATGCGAGAGATGGAGGCATCGAGCTCCAAGACGGGGCGGAGCGGTTCTCCATTCTGATCTTCTTGTTTTCCTTTGTCGGGAGCGATTGGCGTCTGAGTTGCGACGATCTGTATGAAACTTGTAATGAATTCCACCACAGCGTGAGGGAACCACGGTACCCCCCAACTGGTAATTGACTTGTAATCGAGTCCAAGTCGAACGATGCGGTTGTGACTGTTCCTGTGCCCGGAGTGAATCGTCAACGAAAATGAAGGGGTGATTGGATCGCGGCCGTCGAAAGCAGAGCTGCATTGGGAATGGGCCGCTCGGACCCCTCTTCTGGTATCGCGTGATGGATCATACCAGCGTCAGCAGCATCCCATGCAAATCCGGGCCGGAAATATGCCTCAGAAAGGTAACGGCAGCCCTTGGCCGGACTCGCTGGCGAGGATCTAGAACCCATTTGCCTCGTGGCTTCAGGAAAGGAGCAGAGCCGAGGTAGTGGTATCGCAGGTACTGTAGGTAGAAGCGTGGTTTGAGTGGATCTTTGGGGTCGTACCGTTGGTGAATCGCCTTCCCTTCCGAGTGACATTCCGTGTCCAGTCTGGAAACAGTTACCGCTATCATCTGCGCCTCCCACCCGTTTGGATATGGTCGTTCAGGGGCGGAGCGGGTCGTTGGCAGGAACAAAAATCGCCGAAGCAGCATTGGGGGCGGAAGAGGCGCCTGGAGCCCTGGACGTCGTTGGTGGCAGATTGCCATCCAAGGGCAAGGATGACCAATCCTGGATGAGATTTTCCGATACCACGACGGACGATCCGTCAACCCGCCGTCGTTGGGAGAACCGCTCCGCTCCGGGCTCCTCTCCGTGATGCTTCCGTAGGTACTCGCCCTAGCGCTCCGCTATTGGCTATCCCTGGCTCTTCGGTATCGGAACGTTTGAAGGAGATGAAACAAAGATGGAAGAAGTGATGACATTGCGTTCATTGAGCTTGATTAAGTTGGAGGAAGTGGAAGTGACGGGGGTGACGGGACGGCAGGTCGAAATTGCTGGATCTAAGACAAGGCACGTACCGTAGCAATGTTTCTTACACACAGTAAGCTTACGCGGCGTTCAGTGGTAAAGGATGCGATCATCAACTGTCCTTCGCACTGTATACTATCAATAGGTACCGTTCTGTCTCGCGAGATTCCAGATCTGGCAACCACCTACGCTCCTCGGCCTGCGAACCGTTGCTTCCATTACACCTATCCAGATCAGCAGTACCTACAAGGTACTAACTCAGTAAGTATGTAGGTAACTCTCACATCACTGCCATGATGAAGGCTCGAGTGTGGATTTAGGTACAGTGTCACATCTTCGCTGGTGGCCTTGCATCGTCATCAAACTGAGCACGTCCACCCGCAACTTTGCTCAAGAAGAACTCCGAAAGGGCCATCTACTGGCACCACGAAATCCCATCGAACAGGCTTCGGCTTCGGATAATCGGTATAGGTACTGATCATCTCGCCGTTTATTGCAACGTGGTCGACGCTTGTACCCATAGATCGACTTCTGCTAACCTCCCTATGAGTCCCTAGTTTTAAGAGTTCCTGGGCCCTGCGTGACAGACCACCGACGAGAGTAGGTGAGTATTTAGAAAACTGCCCTTTGATTCGACGGGCCTACCAGTGTCACAAGCTTTCCACCAGGCTGACTTGGCAAGCTCGGTAGCACGGCTGGGTCGTGCTACCAGACGGTTCAGCCTCAACGTCAATGTCTTTGGGAAACATACTCGGGGCCGCACCTTGCATTCGAATGTCCGGTAAGATCTTACAGACAGGCATTCAACTAACCAAAGACAGCAATGGGTGAAAGGGAAAGCCTCCAAGTTGATATTTGATGATAGCTTCGTCCTCGATAGTAGGTAGGTACAATGCTCCAATGTTGAATGTTTTGGTATCCGCTCCATATGCCGCTGAAACCAGATGAGAAACCTCCAGAAACGCCCTGCAATGAGTATCCCCCAATGCTATGTATCCTTCAGACGTGTGTATATACAATCCCCTGAGCCCTCTCACCTCCCCGTCCGGCTCCGCAGCGTCTTCAGCCCAGTCCTGTGCTCCGTGTGCTTCTTGCTCAGCTGCTTCTGCCTGATAAACAAACTCGTCACGAGCCCGAGCCCCGCAAACGCAACATAGACCACGTACATAGTCCTCAGACTCCCCAGGTACGCCCCGCGCGCCACCCGGCCCTGCTCCCCCTCCAGCCCCGCCACGGCGCCGACGCTCGACGCCGCGCTCGACCCGGACAGCATGCCCGCCAGCTCCGGCCCCAGCTCCGCCAGCAGCCGGGGCCGCTGGCGCTGCATCTCGTTGTTGAACACCACGCCGCCGATGACCACCGAGATCGACGTCGCCATCTGCCGGATGAACCCGAACGTCGACGTCGCCGCCGCGATGTCGCGCGGCTCCACCGACGTCTGCAGCGCGATCAGCGGCGACTGGAAGTTCGGCCCGATGCCCAGGCCCGCGACCATCTGGTACAGCACGATCTTGGTGAAGTTCCGGTCCGCCGGCAGGTCGCGGAACAGCCCGAAGCCGACCGTCGCGACCGCCATGCCGCCCACGATGAGGTACAAATAATTCCCCGTCCGGCGGATCACGAACCCGGCCAGCGCCGACATGAGCGACAGCGAGAGCACGTAGGGCAAGAGATACACACCCGACAGCAGCGACGACACGCCCTGCACGCCCTGGAAGTACAGCGGCAGCCAGTAGCTCCCGGAGATGAACGCGAACGCGTGGCAAAACGCCGTCGCGAAGGCCGCGAGGTTCGACCGGTCCGCGAAGAGGTGCATCGGCACGACGGGGTACCGCGCCCAGCGCACCTCGTTGACGGCAAACAGCGCAATCGTCGCGATGCCGAACACGATCAGGCAGATGACCGTCGGCGAGCTCCACGGGTGCGTCACGCCGCCGAACTCGAGCCCGAAGAGGAACATGATGGTGCCGCCGATGATGGTCGCCGTGCCGACCCAGTCGATGGCCTTGAGCCCCTCGCCCACCGGCGTGCGCGGGTTGTGCAGCTTCAGCACGAAGAACAAGACAATAATGCCGACGCCCGAGATGGGGAGGTTGATGTAGAAGCACCACCGCCACGTCACCTGGCTCGTGAACACGCCGCCGACGACGGGACCCACGGCCGACGCGACGGCCCAGACGACGCCCATGACGCCAAAGTACACGCCCCGCTGGCGCATCGAGAAGAGGTCCGAGATGCAGATGTTGACGAGCACGATGATGCCGCCGCCACCAATCCCCTGCACGGCGCGCGCGCCGATGAGCATGGCCATGTCGACGGCCAGCCCGCAGAGCAGCGACCCGACCCAGAACACGCCGACGGCCGAGAGCAGCACGGGCTTCCGGCCCCAGATGTCCGAGATCTTGCCCCAGGTCGGCACGAAGGCGGTGTTGGCGAGGAGGTAGGCGCTGCCGATCCAGATGTAGCCGATGTTGCTGTCGAACTCCTCGGCGATGGTCGGCACCGCCGTCGTGATGATGGTGACGTCGAGCGCGGCGAGGAAGAGCGCCGCGCAGAGCGAGAGCACGACGAGGGTGGTCTCGAGCTTGGTCCGGCCGGCCTCGGGGGCGTCGTCGTCCTGGGCCGGAGTGTCGACGCCCGCACCGGCGGCTTCTTCCTTGGTGGTTTCGCCGGCCGCGGCTTCGGTCTTGGTGGTGGCGACGCCACCGCCCGCCTCGGCGTCCGCGCTGCGGACCGTCACCGAGTCGGCGCTGCTGGTCGTGGGCGAGACATCTTCGGCGGCGCGCTCGATGTCGTCGACCTTTTCGTCGTCGTGGACCCCGCGAGGGTCCTTTGCTGTCATCTGGTTGTTATGACTTCGGGTGATGGCTTCCGAGTTCTGGTGAGTTGTCGATGAGTATCGGATTACGATGATCGTGAAGCGCTTTGCGGAGAGTGCTGTGCCGTGCGATTATAAATCATGAATCGTAGAGTGAGAATGGGTGAGACCTCGTCAAGTGAGAGATTCTCAAGATGTAGAGGTCACACTTTTGAGCTGCTGTTCGGTGATAAATGAGAGACGCAGCTCAAGAGAGCGAACAACACCGCTAGTCGATCAAACGCAACGTGAGAAAATATGTCACCAGTCGTCGTCATGGGTTGTCGCAATGGAGCAGAAGAAAACGAAAAAAAAAAAAAAAAGAGCAGAATCCATTACCTAGTCGATGACAAGCACCTCTCCACATCCGCTCCAACCTGACACCCCGGCCCATCGGCAAAAGTGGGATGCATCGAAGGAAAGCCAAGACGACCTCGGCAGGAGGCTAGAACGGCTTTGGAGCAATGCGAGAGTGAGGGTGGCCTCAGGGGATTCGTGGACCGGCGGACGACGTCCGAACTGGCGTCTGCCGCTTTGCCAATTCGGCAAAGTCCCCCTCTCCCCTCTCAGTCCCAACATCTATTACACCATGCACTACCAAAGTTTGCCCATGTTCACCAGGGGGAAATTTGGCAGGTCTGGGGGAAAAGGGTTCCCGGCGGGTTGGAACGAGATGACACGCACACTTTCTCGGAGTTAAGCGGGGCGTTCTCGGAGTTCCCAGGACAGCCGTCGTATTGACAAGGTCACGACCGTCGTGTTAGTCCGCTCGACCGTCGGAACTTGACTCCGAACGCATGACCAGCCTCTCTTCTAGCGCAAGAGAACTAAGCTGCTGCTGAGAAGCGAAAGCTCAGAGTCGAAGAAGAGCACCGGGTCGGATTCCTCGGGTCTTCAAGTCCGTTTCGACCACACGTGGAACGGGACCGCGTGCGCCGCAGACTGGTCGTCGTCATCAATAGGACCAACCTTATTCCCGTCGTATTCACGACAAAGGTGCGACGACATGTGCGTTGTGGGATACCGACCATACTCTAATTACTTATCACCAGCAAAAGAGAGGATATCGGCTGTTTTGCAAGGGGAGCAAGGGACTCCCCCCCCCCGAATCGCCATGTTCCCCGCATTCAAAGGCTCACCCTTGCAGCCAATCGTCACCTTGTCTTCCTCCTGTCGCTGGGAACGGATGCAATAGAGGGGTTTCTGATTTCGTAATAGAGTGCGTAAATGTACAAGAGCTCACCAAACATTTTGAGGATTTCCCGCCGGGCGGCGACCGCCGGTCGGAACCGGTACCCGCAGGCAGGGTCTCCGGTCCGCGGCCACAAGCTCCGGCCTGAGCAGCAAAAGTTCAGTGACCGACATCGGCGACAGGACTCTAATGCGGACAATGATTCTGAGCCGTCACATCGTCGGCCGAATGCTTTGAAACATGGGTTATGATATATCGGCCTTGATAAGAGCTGTGACATACGAGTAAGACTTGCATAGGGAGACTGAAGGGTCCAGTGGACAGACGAAAAGTCTCGGCGCGCGAATGAGTGGAACTCCTCAAAGCTTCGCCCGGACTCATCCACAACCTTAATTTCAGCCTCATCACATACCAAATCTCAATCTCACTTCCGTCCTCACCTCATCTCACCGTCCCATGATGAAATCTCATGCCTCACAGTGAAACACACACCACACGAACATCTCACTCATGCGCCGCCTCTCGCGACTAATCTCACTCTCATCCACACCCAACCCACACATCGCCTTCAGAAAGTCTACCTCACCACCAACGAGAACAATGTCCTCCTCCTCGTCGCGCACTTACACCGACGCAATCAACCTCCTAAACACCCTCATCCCGAACCTCAAAGTCCACGCCCTCTTCAACCGCCCCAAAGATGCCTCCCCCTCCTCAAAGCCCCCCTCCGACCCAAACGCCCTCGCCATCCCCGAGATGCGCGCCTGGCTTGCCCGCGCCGGCCTGACCCCAGAATCCCTCTCCGCAATCTCCTACATCCACGTAGCCGGCACAAAGGGCAAAGGCTCCGTCACCGCCCTCACGACCTCCGCCCTCCTCTCTTCCCCGTCAGCAGGCAAGGTCGGCACCTACACCTCCCCGCACCTCGTCTCCCCGCGCGAGCGCATCGCCATCGACGGCCAGCCCGTCTCCCAGCCCCTCTTCGCGTCCCACTTCTTCGCCCTCTGGGACGTCCTCTCCGCCGCGCCCGCCGACGACGCCCTCGGCCTCGAGGCCGGCTCCAAGCCCTTCTACTTCCGCTACCTCACCCTCCTCGCCCTCCGCCTCTTCCTCGCCGAGGGCGTCCGCTCCGCCGTCGTCGAGTGCGGCATCGGGGGCGAGTACGACGCCACGAACGTCCTCCCGCCCGAGTCCCTCACCGCCGCGGTCATCACGCAGCTCGGCGTCGACCACGTCGCCATGCTCGGCTCGACGCCGGAGGAGATCGCTTGGCACAAGGCGGGCGTCATGAAGCCCCGCCGCCCGGCCTTCACGCGCCTCCTGGACGACCAGCCGGGCGTCATGGCCGTCCTGCGCCGGCGCGCCTCGGAGATCGGCGCAACCCTCGTCGAAGTCCCCGACGACGAGGTATCCTCCTGGCCGGGCGTCCCGGACGCCAAGCTCCCCGGCGGAGCCTTCCAGAAGCGCAACCAAGCCCTCGCCGCCCTCGCGGCGCGCCACCACATCCGCGTCCTCGAGTCCGGCCGGGACTCCCAGCCCCCAGCTATCTGCTCCTCGCTCTCCGACGTCCCGGAGCCTATAATCTCCGGCCTGGCGCAGGCCACCCTCCGCGGCCGCCACGAGGTCCTCCGCCGCGGGTCATTGGCGTGGCACCTCGACGGCGCGCACAACGACGCCAGCCTCGCCGAGGTCGCCCGCTGGATCTCCCCCAAACTGCTGCAGTCCGCAGACGCGCCACGCCTGGTGCTGGTCTTCAACCAGCAGGAGCGCGACGCCGCGGACCTCCTCCTGGGCCTGCTGGCGGAGATGCGCGCCGCTGGCGTCGACGTGGACGCGAAACTGGCCGGCGCCGTCTTCACGCGCAACGACAAGGCGAGGCTCGACGACGCGGACCTGGGCGTCCAGCAGCGCTGCGCCGAGGCTCTCAAGAAAGCGCACCCGGGCGTGGAGGCGGCGGTCTGCGCGGACCTGGCCGAGATGACGGCCGCCGTGGACGCCATCGCCGCCCGGGAGGACAGGGGGCAGCCGCTGGTCCTCGTCACGGGGAGCATGTACCTCGTCGGCAACGTCATCGGCTTCCTCGAGCCGGACAGCTTATTATAGATGTAGTGCCAAACGAAAAGCAGAGAAAAGAGTCTATATAGAGTTGAATCCCGAATGATACCCCCACCGTAAACCCCCCTAGTCATGATGCATATCCCCTTGTCCTTCCATCTATGAGTATGTTGAAAACCCCTGACGCCAACCGCATCCCCAGACCATTAGAGAGCATCCGCTCCCTCCAGGATACCCAGGGCGCCCCCGACGAGATGCAGGCTGCCCGTCACGAAGGCCTGCACGCTCTCGCCCTCTTCGAGGCCCTCGCCGAGCCCGCGGACGTGGTTCAGCGCCTCCTCGATCGTGGGGATGACCTTGACGTCCGCCTTGGGGTCCAGCTGCGACCACCGCTCCGCGAACTGCCGCTGCACGGTCATGGCCTCGATCGCCTTGGCGTCGTACTGGTGGTTGACGAAATCTATCAACAAGAAGCATCGTCAGCAACCTCTAACGCAACGCATATTCCCCCCCCCCGCCCCCAAGAGAAAAGGACTCACCTCTCTTGTACCCCGTCTGCGCATACGTGACGTTCGTGCAGAAAACAACACTCTCAAACGCCGTCCCATCGCTTCTCTTCACGCCCTCGTACACCCCGTCCAGGAAGTCAATGGCCTCCGTCCGGCCCTGCTGGTTAAACACCATCGCCCTCGGCCCCTTTCTCCCCGCGCTCTCGCCCGCGAACCACCGCGACGCCATCCGCAGGCTGTCCGTCGTGTGCGCCCCGTCGACGTGCCACGCCACCTTGCCTTCGTCCTTCACCTCGCACCGCCCGCGCCACACGACCGTCTCCAAGCCCTCGACGAACTCCGCCGGCAGCCTCTCGTCGTCCACCGCGAACCCCGGGTCGACCCTCCGCAGCGCCGCCTCGGCTAGCCGCACCGCCAAGCTGGCGTTCTTCTTCTGGAACGCCGCGTCCGGGCGGATCCGCACGCCCCCAAGCCGCGGGTCGATCCCGACCGTCGCCATCTCCACCCCCTTCTCCCTCGCCCTCTCCTCCAGCACCGCCCGCGCCTCGGGGACCTGCTCGACCGAGAACCCGGGGCTGCCGGCCTTCATGATGCCCGCCTTGTGCCACGCAATCTTCCCCACCGTGTCCCCCAGCGCGAACACATGATCAATACCTAACGTCGTGATCCCCGTCGCCACCGGCCGCCCCACGAGGTTCGTCGCGTCGTACTCGCCCCCGATCCCCGTCTCCAGGATCGCGACATCCACCCCCTCGCTCAGGAACGCGTGGAAGCTCACCAGCGTCAGGTACCGCGAGTATATCGGCCGCGTGCCCAAGGCCACGGCCTCCTCCTCGGTGCGGCTCTCGCCCAGCCGGTCCCACACCTCGAAGAAGTACCGCGCGAACAGCTCCTCGGATATCGGCGTCCCGTTGATCCGGATTCGCTCCCGCACGGCGATCAGGTGCGGCGAGATGAGCAGGCCGACCTTGCGCGGGACGCCGCGCGCCGCGCGGTGCCGGGCGAGGATCGAGTCGGTGAAGGCGCAGGTGCTGCCCTTGCCCTTGGTGCCGGCGACGTGGATGACGTTGAGGCTGTCGAGGTCGGAGGTCTGCCCAAAGTCATACGTCAGAAATAGCAAAGGGAGAGATATAAAGACGGAAAGGCTTACCGTGTACCCTATGCGCGCGAGGTACGCCCGCATCTCCTTGACGCTCGCCTCGTCGGGCCTGACCCCCGCCTTGCGCCGCGCCTCGATGACGGCGAAGGGGGTCTGCAGGGTATTCAATGCGTCGACGGCATCCTGTGACGATCACGCTGCATCAGCCCAGCTCCGTTCCATCTCCAAATCATCCCTTCTTCGACAGAGCGGGGGAGAGCGGGGTGTTCAAGCTCTCGTGGAGGAATCCTCCGAAGTCGGCGATTCGGGGCGAGAACACTGACATTGTAGGTACGACCGGCGGTAGCCATTGTTCGGATCAGAAAGCTCGCACGAGGGGAACGGAAGGCCGAGGTGGTACGCAAGCGCAGGACGCGACCAAACACATGATGCATGGAAGACAACTTTTTTTCGGACGGCGGACGGAGGGGGAAGGACATGCAGCGTGGATGCGCGGCGGCGGATTCGAGGCGCGAAATGATCGGGGGGCCGGTCAGTGGGGTTCACTGCCCCACTTGCCGCTGGTACCAAAGTATCTTCCCTAGGTAGATACTCCCGTCTACTCCAAGAGATCCAGGTCGGGAACGGACGGGATACTCGAGACGATAACAACTTGGTAATAGAATACACGCCTTCATTCAAGTCTATGGCTATGTCTTACACAGACCAGAGGTCTAGGCTCTCTAATACTTCCCCGAGCCATCCGTCCTTGACAAAAGAAAAGAGAAAAAGGGGGTTTTCGTCCATTATTCTACCTTGAGACTCTGCAGACGCGCCTCTGTCGCGATGACCTGGAGATGTGTTAGCTTCTGCTCGTCTGTGTCTTAAGAACTGCGGGATACTCACGTCAAGGGCCTGCTGGACCTCGAGCACCTTCCTCACCTCGCCGAGCCAGTCTCTGCTCAGCGTCTTCGCCCAGCCCTGGAGGCCGTTCATCTCGCGTGCGGCACCGTCAAGGTTGCCCTCCTCCAACAGCGTCTGGGTGCGCGTCAGGATGCTCTCGACGTCGTCGCCGCCGACCAGACCCTGCTTCTTGAACATGACCTTGCTGAGCAGGTAGCTCGACGCGTGGCTGGCGACGCCAGCCTCCTCCGGCAGCAGAGAGGCCTTGCGGACCTCGTTGGCGACTATCCGGAACCTGTCGATGAGCTGTGCGGCGTTAGACAGGCCACGCTGGTAGGCCGTGGGGTTGATGGAGGCGATGGCGGCGTTAACGACCGGGTCGTCGGCCGCAATCTCCTTGAGGGCGACGAGCTCGCGGGTGAAGGGCCTGGGGTGCTGGGCGTTCTCGAGGCTGGCGCGGACGGCGTCGACGGCGACGTGGAGCTGCTGGGTGCGCAGGTTGGTGTCGATCACCTCGGTCCAGCCAGTGGTCAGCTTCTCGAGGTCGGCAACGGCGGCGGAGAGCTTGTCCAGCTTGCCCAGGCGGCCCTCGCGCTCCGACTCGACGTGGTTCTGGACCTCGGCGACGAACTCCTTCTTCATGGCGAGAGCCTGCTCGAGGAGCTGGTTGTTGAGACGCTCCTCGTTGAGCTGCTTCTCGCGCTCCAGCAGGAGCTTGACGCGCGCGTCGTAGCTTTCCTTGACCTTCTGCATCTCCTCCTCGAACTCCTTCCTCCACTGGGCCTCCTGGTTGACCATGGCGCCCTCGACGCGCGCGATCAGGTCGTTGGCGGCCTTGTCGAAGTCGGCAACCTTGGCCTGGACCTCAGCAGCGGCCTTCTCCTCGACCGTGGCCTTGATGGACTTGATCTTGCTTCCGACCTTGCTCAGCTCGTTCTTGGCCTTGGTAATGGTGGGGGAGTAGCGGCCGTGGGCCTTGTCGGCGTTGATGACGGTGATGATGTCGTTGAGCATGCGGACGAGGTCCTGGACAACCGGCTCAGTCGCGTCCTCGATCTTCAGAGCGTCGATCGGGGCAATGGGAGGGAATCGCGACGGCTCGTTGACCTCGGGGGGCTTGAAGTCGTTCTCCTCCTTGGTCACAACAGGCTTGGCCTCGACGACAGGTACAGGTGCGGGCGCGGGCTTGGCCTTGGGCTTGGGAGCAGGCTTGGGCTTCTCGACGGGCTTCTTCTCTTCCTTGACAGCAGCAACCTTGGAAGCCGCCTTGTCAACAGCGCTTGACTGGCGGCCGGCGGGCTCGCCGTTATCGGCCACTCTCCAAGACGCACCGCTCTGGGCGGGGATGATGACCTGGCTACCGGTATCCCTCGACTTGGTCTTGTTGGAGATGTTGGGGAATCGCTTGCGGAAGTCCATCTCCTCAAAGTAGAGGACGGCCTGCTCGCCGAAGGGCACGTACTCGATGAAGAAGTCGTGGAAGTTGTCGTTGATGCGCGAGTACCAGACGCCTCCGCCGAAGCCGATGGCGCCGAGGATGGCGAGAGTCATGACCAGGTTCCTCAAACGGCGGAAGAAACCCTTCTTCTTCGGGGCAGCGGCCGCGGGGGTCTGGGAAGGAGGCACGGCGGCCTTGATTTCGGGGGTCGGGGGAGCGAGAGGAACATCCTCCTTCGGGATCGTGGGCTCGGCTGTGGCGACCTCAGGGACGGCGCTCTTCTCCGCGGTGACGGTCTCTGACGTGGGCAGGGCGGCTGGCTTGGACGGGTCGGGCTTCTTTTCGTCGGCAAAGTGCCTCCGAGGGACGGCAGCGGCCTGCCATTGACGGCCAACGATGGCCGCTGCAGGCCTACGGCCGAGCACCCTCACGGATCGAATCGACGTTCGCAACATGAGGGGATGCAATGGGCCGTCGAGGCGGAATTGGGGGGGAGGAGAATGATGTCGTGGTGTTGGTGGTGGAGGAGGCTGATGGAATCCAGACACAAAAAAGCTCAGGGAAAAGTTCGGCTAAAACTGGGTAGGTGAGCTTTGCTGGAGGAGGTGGTGGTGGTGGTGCTATTGCTGTTGCTGTTGGCAGTAGCTGCTACCGGCGCTTGCGCTAATACTGCTGTGGCTACGGAGTACTGCTACCGGAGCCCGAGCACGGCGGCAGGAACCGGGATGGGCAGTGGCCTCACGTCACCAACCAGCTGTCGCACCCGAGTCTCTGAGCTCCATATATTTCTGGCTGAGTCTGCAACTCTCGTCAAATCTCATGTCTCAAAATACCCGACATGGGGATTCGTGGATTACAACTGTAATTGGATGTCCGTCCCGGTTTCCGTAGATCACCGGGATAAATTTCAGGCCTCAAAATCACAGAATAACATTGTCTGTGAAACAAAGAACGGAGGTAAACAAGAAATCAATAAATCAAGACACTTCATTCTACTGCACACCTTCACGACTCCCATGCATGTGTGGTCCATCCTTACAGTTGCCTCTATTGCATACTGTACATTGGAAAAATGCTGCAGGATGCTTCCCCCCGGAGAGAAAATAAAAAAGTAAACCCGTTCCCGTACACCGTCTTATTCCAGTTCTGTCCCTACACCCGAGTTGCCACAGCCGAATGACCCGCGCGATGAAGACACGAAATGTAAATCACACCCTCGAAAAACGTACTGTTGATATTAAAAAGAAGCTGGGCCTGGCATACCCTTCCTCGGTCTCGGTGTAGGGTGCGAGACAACGCTGTCCGACCTCTCCCGGCCCAAACGCCGTCGTATACGTGCTTTGTTTGGTTTCGCGTTTGGCCGACGGGGTCGCCTTACTGTGGGCAGTTTGCTTGCTGCTGAGGCTACCCGTTCTGCTGAAAATACTCTTCTGTCGCCGTTCCGCTCGGCTCGTCTTGCGTGTCGTGTCGTTCTGCACCGTCTTCATCTAGCAGCTGCAGGGTCCGCTGACGTTGCTGCCGGGAGTCTCGGGCTGGAGACTGACGCCCTGTCGCTGGCCCGGCCGGGCATGCCTAGGGCCGGCCTGGTCGAGCGGGAGCTTCTTGGCGATGGCCGTGAAGAGATCCTTGACGTTCTCGGCAGTCTTTGCCGACGTCTCGAAGAAGAGGAGGCCTGCCTCGCGGGCGTACGCCTCGGCCTCTGCTGTGGGGACCGCACGCTTATCGGGCTGCTCGTTGACCAAATCCAGCTTGTTGCCAGCGAGGGCGATGATGATGTTCTCGTTGGCTTGTCTCTGCAGCTCCTTCACCCAAGCCTTTGCCTTATCCAGGGACGCCTGCATATTATGTTAGAACGTGGATAACTTCCTACCGGGCTCGAGCAGCATACAGATTGGGTAATGTCGTAGACCACAACGGCGCAGTTGGCATTTCGGTAGTACATGGGCGCAAGCGACTTGTATCGCTCCTGGCCGGCGGTATCCCAGATCTCGAACTTGACTGTGGTGTTCTCGTCGAGAGAGATGGTCTGCGTCAGGAAAGCGGCACCGATGGTGGATTCGCGGTAAGAGTCAAATTGGTCCTGCAGAGTGGCGTTCGTCAGTCGCACGTTGCGCAGAAACGGGCCATGTGAAGCGTCGATGACATACCTTGACGAATCGCAGCACGATCGAACTCTGGACGGCACGTTAGCACCACGGACGGGCATTTCCCCAAGCTCCGGACAAGATACCTTTCCAACGGCGGACTCGCCTGTGCATCGCCACCGTTAGCCAAGACATTCAACAACAGACCGAGAAACAGAGCCTCGAGGTTTGAATAAATTACCTAGCAAGACCAGCTTGAACTGCGCAAAGCGCGTGTTCATTCCGCGGGCGCCGGGAGCACCAGGACCTCGAGCTGCCATGTCGAACGATGTGGCGGAGTTGTTGGGAGATGTGTGCGGATGCGGATAGCTTCAGTTGGACGAGCCTGCAGATGAACACAGCAGACTGGGGCGGGCGGCGGCTCTCTCTCGAATGTCGCCGGACGGGATGGAGTTGGTCGTGGGGATGGACACGGGGCGTGGAGATTGGGCACGAAGAGAGCAAGGTCGTCGTCGCAAAACAGCGGTCGGGTCGGGTCGACAGTCGGTTCGTGAGATTGCGCGGCGTATGCGTGGGCGTGGGGTGGACGAGGCGAAAGGTGGGAGTGATGGTGGTGGAATGGAGCAGCAGAACGAGACACTGGAGAGTTGACGGTTAATCGGGGCCCTGGAAATAATGTGACTGCCTTGGGTTGGGGGGTGGATGAAGCTCGATGATGAATGGCTGGGCGGGCACTATACCTTTACGCACACGTCAGTCAGGCTTTCGGGGGGGGATACCTAATACCTGCCTACCTACCTAGGTAGTGTCCAGTACTTGGGAGGTGACGGGACGCTATGAGCACGGGGTCTGATGGAAACAGTGGGTGGAACTGCTGCTATCTGGGACAACTGGACGCTCATTGACGGCTGAGGTCCAGCGCGGACGGGACGTCCAGTGACCCCGACAAGCACTCCCGCTTGCTGCCCGTTTTCCCGTGCATCAATGCCCGTGTACCGGTCGGTACCTCTGCGCCTGTAATCTGGCGGGTAGTACTTGTACGCCACCGTTGTGCCGCGACAGCCATTACCTAAGATGCCACTATCAGGTACGTACTACCTATACGCTATTGCAGTGTACCTAGGTACCCACGCCACTAATGTTACAGGCCTGGTGACATGAACCTGAGCTGCCGTCGCAAGAGAAATCAAGCTGTCCGTGTTATGTAATCTTGCTGCTACAGAGTCCTTCTTCGCTTCTCACTGGCCCAGAGCTTTAGCCGTGGTCCGTGCCCCTCTTTCACAAGCCGGAGTTCCAGCGCCGCCAGGCCCCGGCACCACTTATTATTACCTAGAGCGCACACTGTCAGTGCAGACTGCGCGCAGGGGAGGGAGTTGCAGAGCATCATGGAGGGTCCCGTCCCTGAATAGCAGCTGCTGCAGCAGGCAGATGTACCTAAGCAGGTAATTTCCATTGGACCTATGCAGTATTTTGGTATCAAAGGAACCTCAACCGGTACCTAGGTAGCGTAGCACTGCCCGCCACCAGTGACGACAGCCATTCTGCGTCGGCCTCGACTCCTGCCCGACCACCAGCCAAAGCCTCAAGCTGTCCTCAAGGCTCAAAGCTCTCACGGTTTTGCTTTTCGCGACCGCCGACAACGCCCCCATCGTTGATCGACTCCAAGGGCATCACGACTCGATTTTTAATCTCTTCACTCGCTCTTTGCCTTCCCTTGCTCTCGCGCCTTACCTTCTACCCCTTACTCTCTTCTTCCGCCTCCCTGCTCGTCGAGTCCCCCGGTTGTCGTCATCATCACCATCGCCATGGCACCCACCTTGCCTTATCGCGACATCAATGTCAAGTTCGCCCCCGACTCGTACATCTTCACTTCTCCCTCCTCTCCCGATGCCCCCGCCCTGATTATCGATCGCCCGACCGGCGACCTGCGCCTCGGCGATGCGGGCATGGGCAAGAGGGTCTCCCGCGTGTCGAGCATTGCTGGTATTCTGGGCATCATCCAGCTTAGACTCGGTATGGCATCCCTTCCAACAGGACTTGGAGCAATACAGAGCTGCTGCTAACCCAATTGCTGCAGACAAATATGTCATTGTAATCACCAAGGCCCAGCCCATGGGCCGCCTCAAGGGCCACATGGTCTACAAGGTCGTCACCACAGAGATCCTCCCCATGCGCGAGCGCCAGATCCGAGACCCCGACGAGGATACCTTCATCAGCCTGCTCGAGACCTTCATGCAGAACGGCCCCATGTACTTCTCCTACTCCATCGACCTCACAAACTCCTTCCAGCGCCAGGCCTCTGCCGATACTTCCATCCCGCTCTGGCAGCGCGCCGACGACCGCTTCTTCTTCAACCGCTTCATCCAGTCAGACCTGATCGACTTCCGCACCCGAGGCGCCAGAGGCCACGCGGGCCCACAAGCCGGTGTCGACGCCTTCATCCTCCCCGTCATCTTTGGCATGCTGGAGATCAAGCCCACCACCTTCAAGGGCACGCCCGTCACGGTAACCCTCATCTCCCGCCGATCGAGACACCGCGGCGGTACAAGATACTTCACTCGAGGCGTCGACGACGAGGGCCACGCCGCCAACTACAACGAGACGGAGCAGATTGTCATCTTCAACGACTCGGGAAGCGGCATGGGAGGCTTCGCCGGCAGCACTGACATGCAGAGCGGCAAGTACGGCGCCAATGGCAAGGAGACCCAGATCATGTCCTACGTCCAGACCCGTGGCAGCGTTCCCACCTACTGGGCCGAGATCAACAGCCTGCGCTACGTCCCGAAGCTGCAGGTCCGCGGCATCGACAGCGCCCTGCCCGCTGCCAAGGCACACTTTGAGGAGCAGATCCGCTTCTACGGCGACAACTACCTCATCAACCTCGTGAACCAGAAGGGCCGCGAGCAGCGCGTGAAGAACTCGTACGAGCAGATGGTCGAGAAGCTCATCTCGGCCCCCAAGGAGCGCACCGAGGGCGACCGCGTCACGGACGAGAAGTTCACCACCATCCAGCCCGAGAAGCGCGTCGTCGAGTTCGACCGCCTGCACTACATCTACTTCGACTACCACCACGAGACCAAAGGCATGAAGATGCACCGCGCCTACGCGCTCATCGAGAAGCTCAAGGATGCCCTCGATGCCCAGGGCTACTTCCGTGCCGTCGACATGCCCGGCACCAACGACGGCCGCCTCGAGCCGCGCGGCTACCAGACCAGCGTCATGCGCACCAACTGCATGGACTGCCTCGACCGAACGAACGTCGTCCAGTCCATGTTCGCCCGCCACATGCTGGACCGCATCTTCGAGGAGATGGGCCTCATCAGCCGCGGCTCCTCCTTCCGCGACGAGGACCCCGCCTTCGAGCACATGTTCCGCAACCTCTGGGCCGACAACGCCGACGTCGTGTCGTGCTCCTACTCCGGCACCGGCGCCATGAAGACGGACGTCACCCGCACGGGCGTCCGCACCAAGATGGGTGCCCTCCAGGACGCCCGCATCGGCGTCACCCGCTACTTCAAGAACAACTTCTTCGACGGTCCCCGCCAGGACTCGTACGACCTCTTCCTCGGCGTGTACCACCCAGGCACCGCAAACATCGGCGGCTCTCTCGTCTTTTCGGACCGCCGCCCCATCCTCATCCAGTCCGTCCCCTACCTGTTGGCCTTCAGCGTTTTCCTCGTCCTGGTCGGGCTCTTCTCCAAGACCGAGGCCGTCCTCACCATCCGCCTCTTCATCGTCTTCTGGCTCGCCGTCGCCGCGTGGTCTGCCAGCTTCGTCTTCAGCCACGGCATGCTCTATGTAAGTTGCCTTTCATAATGATGTATCAAGAATTCCACTAATGCGCGACAGGTCAACTGGCCCAAGCTCAACCCCAGGCCATGGGCCAACGAGGGCTACAACGAGCACATGTCCAAGGCCCGCAAGGATTCCGTCCTGGGATCCTTCGTCGCGCGCCACGAGCGTGGTCTCAGCACGGCAAGATATCTCAACGCCGAGGAGGGCAAGAAGAGGATCGAATAAGCCCAGCCTCTCTTGGTCTGTCTTTCTTCTGTTTTTCTTTCTCATGGGCTTCCTGCACAATGGTTTTCTCACAAAACCTGTGCCTTCTTTCTATTTGTGCTGGCTGCGATCTGCACCCAGATAAACGTGTCTGGGCCAACCTTTTTTCTAGAGAAGCCTGATATCCCTTTTGTTAAAAAGTCGTGATGCTGTCTGGGTCGACAGGTTGGGAAAGGGGGTTTGAGAGCCGTCGGCGTAGACTAGACGTCTTTGCAGAATACACCCTGCTACTACTGAATAATACACTACTTTCTTCGTCAAGCATTCCCTTGTGTCAAATGAACGTCAACGCACGTGGTGTCATCGAGGAAGTCATGCCTACCAGTCTTGACATCTTGGAGGTAGTTGAAGTTACTATCCCCAGGGAACATGTATCCAGAGGGTGTGTAGTATAAATGACAGGAACAACAATCCAGCCTCAGCCTACTTCTACTAGACAAGAGTGTCGGGATGAGGAAGGCCTGTAGCTTCTAAGAGTCACAGCCACCCAAGCAGAACCTTCCACATCACCCCCATTTCAATTCACAAAACAGCCGTCTTCCGCCTCCCACAGTGTATCATCCACCAGAATACCCCAGCCCGGGTGCGCCTGTCCGTCAGTTCTTCACGTCGTCCGCCACCCCTGACGTATCGCCACGACGAATCGTCCCAAGGCACCAAGAACCAGCAGCAAAGACAACTCACAAAGCCATTTTACTCCTGTCCCACCGCAAAGCCTTTTCAGATGGACTGGGGTGCAAAATGGACTACGTCGGAGGTAGAAGTTCCTGCCTTTATATACCGCCTAAACCGGCCAGACTGTTGGCCGTGAATATTGCGTCTGGGAGATTCAGTTGTGCAAAGGGTGGTGCTGACTACTTTTAAACCCACACAAAGAAAAGACCTAAGGCAGGCACAGAGTCAAAACGTACTGTATAAAAGCATACCTAAGAGAGCAGAAGTGTGAATCTCCAGCGCGAGATGACTTTCTCAAAGGATTCCCGGCTAGGACCATAGGATCATGCCGTGATGGCTTGTCAGCCACCCGTCTGTTCTTCTCTGACACAACCAAACCGCCCAACACCTTACCTTCGCAAAAGAAACTTTTCGTCCGTCGTTTTCGTCCACTACGTATCGTCTACACAACAAACGCGGGAAGTGCCCACAAACACACATACATCTCTAACGTAGGAACTATAGAAGATTTGGGTCTTGGCTAAACAGCACCCTTGAATAGTCCACCGCCGTCCCGGCCGCCGTTGTTCCAGCCGGCACGCAGCTCCGAATCAAGTTCGCCTCGTTTGGCGTGTTGGAAATGGCGGCCAGTTTGCCGGACGTAGGCTTCCTTTTATACTTACCGAGAAGCTTCCACCAGGACTAAAACCACACACTCACTACCCATTCCCAACAGACATTTCAGAGACACCAGCCCTGTCAGTCACCCTCACACTAAAGACCAGCAAAAGACATGTGTCATTATGTATTGATGTGTGTATGTATATAATCTCCTAAGCCCAAAGAATATAATAAACCTCGATCCCTAGGTCGAGAGAGTCCAGAAAGGGGAGAAAAAAGAGAAAGGTAAAAAAATGTTGAAACGGCACAAACGAGCAAAAGGTGTAGGTTAGCCAGCAGCGGCGGGTTAAAAAGGCAGTTCGAACAGCATAAGGGAAAAGAAGTAGCTTCCTCTTCCTATCCACGGTCCTCCCGCCTTCCAAGGGAAATCCTCCTCCATCGGGTATCATCTCTCTCCTCTCTCATTCACTCAACCCCCTCTCCGCAGTCTTTCTTCTTTTATCAAGGAAAAGGGAATACTCCGCCATTTTTTGATCCTCCTCCCCCCGTATCCAAATGAAATGACGTTTTTGCGTACTGCCGAAATCCAAAGTTGGACTTCCCGAGACGCGAACCAGATGCCGGTCTTGCTCCAGGCTATGCATAGTAAGGACAGTAAGGTAATAGGAAAAAGGGTTCGCAATGCGTAGGGATAAGAAAAGAGTAAGGGGAGCGAGTCCTAGGAATAGGGAGAAGAGCCACATCTTCGTCGCCCCTCACAGCCACAGCAACCACCTGACGGCCCCCACGGCGCCCTGCCCCACGCCCCAGAACACGCGCAGGATCATGACGACGAACCACACGTACCACATGAAGCCCACGAGCACCCACTCGACGCCGAGCCACATCGCCCGGCGGACCCAGCGGAACCTACGCCTGCGCCGCCGCAGCATCTTCTCGATAACGTCGAGCGTGTGCTTGATCTTCAGCCTCTGGCCCAGCGTCAGGTCGCGGCTCGTCTCGTCCGCCTCGTCGGCCGCCGCGCGCGTCATGGCCGAGAGGTCCGTCGCCACGCGCCGGCGCACGTCCTCCACGCGGCGGTGCAGCGCGGGCACCGTCTCGGACACGAAGAGGTCGGCCGTCTGCTGCCACTCCTGCCCGGAGCACTGGATCGAGCTGCCGAGCGTCTTCGCGGCGAACTGGTACAGCTCCGTCTGGGCCACCGCCTTGGTGCGCAGCTCCGCCGGGTCGGGGCTGAGCTGTGCGATCTCGGGCCAGAACACGTTCGCCACCCGAAGGTCGAGTAGAGATGGGCGGCGCTGCTCCGAGAAGACTCGCTGCGGCTCGTTGGCGCGGCGGGTGATCTCCATAGCCTTGATGCCGGAGCTCAAGACCAGGGCACGGAGCCGGGCGATTTCTCGCTTCGATAATGGAGCGCGATCCGGTGCAGGACTGTGGTCTGAGATGGACCAGTGCCGACCGCGGTTGGAGGACGAGCCCGGGCGACCATCCGGCGTGAACACGGTCGGGATTGCCATGATCGAGTTGAGCCGTTTGTCGGCTGCCCTGACCCCGTCGCTGCGACCTGACAGCGGCTCCCCTTCGGACAGGTCCGACAGTCGCTTGCTCGTGCCCGGCGACGAGCTCGGCGACGCGCTCAAAATGTCGATGCGCGGCGGCTTGAGTCTGTCGAATCGGGGAGACTTTCGGCTCGGCGGCCGCGAAGATGCGTCTGGCAGGTTGGCGGGCTCGCTTTCGCTGGGCTTCAGCTTGTCGTGAGAAGCAGACTGAAAGGCCGGCATGACGTCGAGGTAGTTCTTGGTCTGCAACCCCTGGCTTCGGATAGGCGCGGTCCTCGAGAGCGGCGTCTCTCTTTTTCGTCCTCTGGGCTCAGTATCCGATTCATCTGTCGTTGTGCCACCCTCCAACTCCGAGGGGCCGTCTCCAGTATCCGACTCCTTACGCCAGATGAGATCGCCGAGCTTCGACACTCCACCGCGAATAACGTTGTCGATGCGTGCGCCTCTGAACATTGATCGAACGCTGGGGTCATCGCTGCGCAGTCTGATGCTACCAACACTGCGGTGAGACTTGTGGCTTTCGTTGGTTTGACGCTGTATCATCTTGCGGGAAGGACTTTTAGACAGCCTGCGACGGTCCGACGATTTGCGTCTTTCCCCTGACGACTCTGGAGACGCGTCAAACGGCGTCTTCGGGGCGCTCGCAAGGTCCTCCGCGCTCGATCGCTCTTCCGAAATCCGAGCGCTTCCCCTTTCTTTGCTTCGGTCACGGAACATGTTCTTGACCTTTGAGAAGGGGTTTCGAGTGGGAGAGTTGGCACGGCTGGATCCGGGCGAGAGGTCTCCGCCAAGCGCAGGAATAAACGGGTTTTCGCGGGTCGTGCCGTCGGGGGAGTTTGGCAGGGATGAATCGACGTCAAATGAGGTTCGGTACGTCGGCCCAGGGATCTCCAGGCTGGTTCGTCCTGGTCGCTGAATATACGTCGGTGTGAATCGAGGCTTCTCCTTACTTTTCCTCTCGTCAGACTCGCTAATGTCAGCAATTGAGGCCTTGCGACTGGGCTGCCGTGACTGTGCCTGCGACGACAGACCACCGTCTTGATCGGGCGTCATCCACCCGGACCCATCTGCCCTCTTAGGGTCGTTCTCTCTCGCCTCCTTCGCAATCATCTCCAGCATCTGCTTCTCCAGGATGTCCTGGTGGCTGCTTGTCAAGGTGTTCGTCCTGTTCCGCCTCTCTTTCTTCGGTCTTTTCTCGGTCTCGCTATCAGACAAATCCGAGAATGAGGTCTTGCCAATGCGCAGGTAGTCGTGATGACTGTGCGTCGATGCGCTGTGGCGGTGGTGATGATGGCCAGTAAGGTCGTGAAGCTTCTGGCGGGCGCGCTCACGAGTGCTGCTGGAGTGGGAGTGGTCCGTATCCGATTTGGCAAGTTTCGGGTTGCCGGTCTTCGGGTCGATCACCGGGTCCGTTTCCTCGTGCTCCTTGCGTCCTGCGGCCTGTCCAGACTCGCTGCCGTTTTCCACATTCTGCCTCGAGAGGGGTCTGTTGAGATCGACGTTCTGGGGGAAGATGCGGCGCCATTGCCGGTCTTCGATCAGCTGCTTGTGGTGGTCTTGCTCCAGCCAGTAGGCGTCTGCTAGCAGGTCTGCAGGATCGAAAAACCAGTCCAGCCTCGGCCTTCTGGGCTTGTTGGTGTTGGCCAGTTGGAGGCCGTTATGTTTTTCTACAGAATCGGCATCTCCAAAGGGCGGGAGTGTACTGCCGTCCGCGCTCGTCTGGCCAGTAGCCGCCCATTTGGCCACTTCATCCACCCAGTCGGCGACCTTCACAGTGTCGCCAAAGCCCTGGCCTTCTCCGTCGATGGCTTGACGCTCTCGCGCCCGAACCTTCCTATTGCGGATGTATTGTAAGGGGTTGTACTGCCTTCCGAGCCGCAAGTTCCCATCCGAGCTGCCGTAGGTTGGGGTTCTAGCCATGTCTCCCGAGGAGGTGGGCGGGCTCGCCGTCGTGGGGCGGCTTTGCTGATTCGGCTGGATGGGAGGAACCAGCTCCAGAAAGCGCCTGAATTGTACCATGAGTTCAATATGCTCCTTCGCTTTTTGCGCCCTAGCAAGAGTCGACGGAGTAAAGTGGTTGCGGAAGGTGCCCTCACGGCTCATGTCGAAAGACGCTTGGAGGGGGCTGTTGAGCATCCCGGAGGATGGCAGTCGCGGCGTCAGCGCCTTGTCAGGTCCCGGGGACCTGGTTCGCGATATCCGTCTCTGTTGCTGGTAGTGGGTTTTGAGGTTCGTCCCCGTCGCGGCATCTGGTAGTTGTGCCAGGGTCGGCACCGGTGCGATCCTTCGCGAAACTTGCCTCCGCGACTCGCTCAAGTTCAGGGCCATGTTTACGATTTGCGCCGAGTCGATGTCGAGCGACGGACTCGGCTCTGGCGGCGCCAAGCTCGCCCCCGTCAAGGGCCTGCCGTTCGCCGCATCTCGTTTCTTAACGGTCAGATTGTGCGTCGGCTGCGTGGGCGAGAGGTCGCCCTGTCGTCTCGGTGGGCTGTCGAGCTCCGTGAGCCCGAGTCCAGCATCGCGGCCAGCGCTGGATCCTGACTTGTCCGACGTCCTCCCGGACTCCCTCGTCCTGCGGCTCGGGGATTTGCGCGAATGTCGCCGGCGGACCCCCTGATCGCCGTCGGAATTATCGTCGTTGCGAATGGAGTCTTGCAGCAGGAAGCCGCCGTTGGAGCGGTGCCTAGACGCTCTCTGCTTCCTCGCATCCCTCCCAGCAGACCCGCTGGCGTATTCTGCGTCCCTTGGACTCGACGAGGTTGGGCGCCCGTCCGGCGAGGGTAGCAGGGTCGTGTCGTTCAGGAGACTCCCGGTCGCGCTCGACTCGCCCGTCTCGTAGCTGCCCCTGCTGCTTCCCCTGTCGCCGAACATCGAGTGTGGGCTCAGGTTTCTCGTGAAAACGGCACGCTGCTGGGCGGCATCTTTCTCCGTCATCGCGGCGAGGATGCTCGCATGGCCGTTCGCTGTCGGGGGTAAGGGAGGGGGTTTCGATGACGGTCAAGTATTGGTGGCGTTCGTCGGTGCCGACGTCGGTGTCGGTATAGGTCGTCGCTCTCGTACGTAAGGCTCAAAGGTGATGCTGTCTAGGTGTGTGGGAGGTCGAGGAGAGAATGGTAAAAAGGGGGGTTGTCTAGCAGATCGCAGCGGTCATCGTGCTCCGGAGGTTGACGCAAGGGGGGGTTGAGAAGAGACGCAAGAGTCCGTTCAGAGGCAGGTATCCCATGTGAATGAAGGGACGAAGGTGACGAAGATTTTGGACAGGAAAAGGCGCTGATTCGTCCAAGCCCCGAAACAGGGCATTGACATGTGCCAGCTGAGGATAGGATTGCCTGCCCGTTAATAGTAGGTATTTGTGCTCTCTGTAGCGTACTGACTATGTAGGCGTCGATCTTGCTCTCCCGCTGGGGATCGTGGCAGCGGCGCCAGCCAGCCGAGAGACACACGGACCTGACACGGGCACAGACGCAGACGCAGGCGCAGGCGCAGCTGGCTCGTCAGTGCAGTGGAGGTAGGTATCCGTAGGTATCGTAGGTATCGTAAGTACCTGATTAGGTAGCTCCTGCCGGTTCGCTACCTCACAAAGTACCTCCCTACATACAGCTCTCTGCCGTAGCGCATACCCACCCGCTGCCTCCTGAGTGGACGATTTACATTGCAGCTGGGCCTAAAAACACTGTAATCGACGCGCGTTCTCCACTGTTCCGGCAATCGCCGGGGCGGAATATGGTGATAATCCGGAGGGAAAAGGCGGGGCTGGCGGGGAGCGACACCGGAAAGGCATCCTTAGCGAGGTGCGGAAAGCATGATGTGCAGCCTGTTTTCCTGCTTTTCCAGGCTTGCGCGAGTCGCAGCCCGGCGGGTCTTTGCAGCAGCCAGCAGGTTGTTGGGCGCTGTCATCCGTACATACCTAGTAGTACCTATATTGGTGCGCCTGCACCTACGGATACCTACCAGCTCAGGTACTTAGATAGGCACATGTGCGTCCGCATGTAGCGCGAGGTATTCCCGCCGTACCGGAAGCCCGCCAGAAATAAACCGGGGCCCGATTCGCGCTAATCCGGCAGATCAGACCGCCCGTTGCATCTCGAAGGGTCTCCCCGGCTGTTGACAAAGGCTCGGCATCCCAACAACAGCTTGGCGAACACCTCGCCCCGCGATGTGAGGTCAGTCGGTATCCCCCCGTCGCAACTGGTCTGTCACAATAGGCTCTAAAATCATATTCATCTCACACGCACTTCTGGCTGGGTTGGCAGGCAGGAAACACAACTCTGTTCAGGAGACAATCTGCAGACCAGGTAATTAAAGCTCTAGGAAGACCAGAAAACTCTCAAGTTAGGTAGTTCTGTCCTGCTCCTAACGGTGATGATGGGGGGCGGAGTGAAGGGAGACAACTCTCTTTCGTTTCCAACCTGTATTCCGAGTCCTCCCTCCAGCCGCAACCCCTCACCAAATTCCGTCTTCCTCTTTTTGTGCGAGTACGAAATCAATATGTGAGAAGGGGGGAAATGAAAGACAAAACAGAGCCCATTCCGTGTTCCCAGGGACCCCTCCAAAACGAACGACATCTCGACACGGCGTATACTGGAGCATACCAATAGAAGACACGCACACAATAATACTCTCTCTCTCCTAGGGTGTTCCAAAACAGGGGGTATTGGGGTATATCACCCTAACCTAACCAAACTCAAGTGTGAACGGGGGACTTGTACTCGGAGAAGTAACGCTCGTGGATGCGTCCAATGTACTCGACCAAGGCCGGCTTCTCGCGGATGAGGGCCGCGTGGACCGGGTTGCTAAAGCACCATATCAGCTTCGATTCACACCATGCATCGTCAAGTGGTCATTCTCTCCCCGGGCGTTGACCTACACAGAAGTGCCCAGCACGGTCGCCAGGTTGCCGTACGCGACAAAGTCGGCCTCGGAGGGCCGCTGCCCGCCCAGGATCCAGAACGGCTCCCGCGCCTCGCGCGAGTCGAGCGACAGCTTCGACAGCGCCGTCTCGCAGAACCCGTTGAGGGCCATGACCACCTCGGACGCGAAGGTCTTGACCTCATCGTCCGAGTAGCGGCCCGTGCCCTGCATGTACAGCTGGGAGTTGACGTAGCCGCGCGCGAGCTGGGTCGAGATCTGCTTGGCGCCCCAGAAGAAGTGGCTGAAGGGCCCGTCGTGCCACATCTGCTCGTACTGGCCGCGCCATCTCTCGTAGAGCTGGAAGGAAGAACACGCGTATGTTAGCATACACCCTCTTCATCGTGGGATCTTGGATCAGCTCTGCCAGTCACTTACGACGAGGAAGTAGGCGCGGTCCTCGAGCATGGCCCGGATGCAGGCGTCCTTGGCCTTGTCCGCCGGGGACAGGTCCTTGTTCAGGTCCTGCAGCTTGCCCGTCTGCACGAGGCGCTGGATGACGAACTGGGCCTCGCCGACCAGCTCGTCCGAGTCGGCGAGCTTGACGTAGGGCACCCGCTGCTTCGGCGCCTGGAAGATGTTGGCGGCCCGGTCCTTGTGCTGGATGCCGCCGTGCCGGAGGCGCATGCGCAGCTGGATCGAGAAGGGCGCGTACCCGTACTGCCCGTTGGGCCGGTCGAAGCTGTAGATGATCAGGTCGTGCCCGGTGCCCTTCTCCACCTCGGCCTCGTCCTCGGCCGCCTCCCGGATCTTGCGCGGCAGGTATCTCTTGAGCGCCAGCGCGTTCTGCTTGGCGTTCTGGGCTGCTGGAGGGGCCTTCATTGTTAATAAGATGCGGGTTGGGGGGTATCGAGGGTATCGAAGGGTATCTCTTAGGGAGGGGTATCTCTGGGTATGCGAAAGATGACTGTTCTATGTTGCTTTGCTGATTTCCACCAAGGCGGCCTCGAGCTCTATTATTTATTGTTTTTGGCCCAGCTTTCGGAGCTCCTCGAAGCAGACGGCCTGCTCGGAGCTGTTGAGAGCTTTACAACATGGTATGTGCTTGTGGACAATGCCCCATGGTTCCCGAAACGTAGCCCGAGTCAGACCGACAACCAAGGCGAGGAGGACAAAGCTGAAATATCCCATGTCAGTCCTGCATGAATGCGAAATCAGATGGACTATTGCAGAGTGGATGGGCAACACGCCTTGCCAATGGGATATTCTGGTAGCGTGCCTCCGCCACGTCATGACTGTTCCATGTTAAGTTGGCTGCCACTCCTGAGAACGAGGCTTAAAGGGAAAAGGTGGCGTCTGGATGCGCATCTGGATTTGAGCATAACTCGTAGGGATATCGTAGTCAACTCGTAGCCTCGTCTCCCCGGCCACCGGCTTGGCCCCCAAAGCCATAACAGTTCCTGCCCGCCGAACCAACCACCAAAGCACCTGAACGCATTCTTAATGCCCCGTTCAAACCTAAAACACCGTGACCGTATTGACATGATCGTTCTTCAGCACCTCAAACACGAGACCAGGGAATCCAAATAGGGTGGTGGTTGAATCGTCGCTGCCATCGAACCTCTTGGCGCCGCTGTCCTCCCACCCACCGAGAAACTCGCAGCTGCTTCCGGGACTATCCCCCCAGCCCCTGTTGAGAACCATACCTCTTTGGGGAGCCTTTGGGTCTCCGTCGAGTGGTGCGCTACTCCACCGTTCGTTCAGTTTGTCTTTGATCTCAGTGAACTTGGTCTCTGAGTCTGCCGTGACACCTGGCGAACCGTCGTCGAGATAGCTCACCTCCCACCGACAACGGCGGTGTCGGTTGAACTCGTAGGATCCAGGCACGTTGCCATGAAGGACTAGCTTTGTGGCAACCAGTCGGTCCGGAGACTCTGATTTAATGGGCTTGCCGGGCGGCACTGAGGACTCGTTCTGAGCAGGTGGCGGCCTCGACGGCGGAGTTGGTGTAGAGACAAGCACATCAAAGCCCAAATAAAAGTAATTGTAGAAGCACTCGCCAGAGACATTGCCTGCAATGTCTTCCTCGACAGCCTCATCATTAGAGTCGTCTGAGCCCGTATTTGCGGACGACTGGTCAGTATCAGTCAGGTCGTCTGGGCGGCTGTGATCGACGCCGTTTGAACGAGCCCTGCTGTGACTGGCCGTCCGAAGCTTGTGTATTGTCATTCTCTGGTCGTTCTTCCGATATGTAGCATTTGGAGGACCAAGCTCTGCAATCAGTTCCTGCGGAGTGGTCTCTCCCAGGATGATCCAGACGGACGAGGTTGTCCACTTGCGGAACAGTTGGAGCTTGCCACCACCATGAATCTTGACCAAGGAGATCTCGTCGGGTACCACGTCCTTCCCCTTTGGAAGTACGGGAACCGTCTTGACACTCGGTAGGATCTCGGTCCACAGCGACTGTCGCGCTTCAGCCCAAGAGTCTCCGCTGAAGACAGCCATAGACGTAGCCACCTGGCTCGGGGCGGACGACATGAGCGACACTACATCCTTGTTGGGGGAGTATGCAGACTGGGCTAGCCGGAAGGTAAAGGCCACTCCGGGGTAGGAAAGTATGTAGTTGCCCAAGCCATCGGCGGCGTCGGGCGTGGGCGGGATGTACTCCCCGCCGTATGTTGGACCGAGCAGCCTGTGGTAGATGTGTCGGAAGGTTGGGCCGGAGCTGGATTCTCCGGGTACAGGAGAAGAAGGCGGCCCCTGCGCGTTTGCTGGCTTGAGAAGATCCCGATCCTTGAAAGTGACGTGGTTCTTCGCGAAGTCGATAATCTCTATCAAGCGTAGACGCTGCTCCGGGCCATCGAAACGCAGGCGGATGCCGTTGGAGGGGAGCGTCAGGGTTACGGGCTGTTGAACAGGTTGTTCGCGCGAGTACGCAAGATCGAGTTGTGGAAAACGTTGCGGTTCAGCCTTCAGTCGCGTCAAGACATCATGCAAGGATGCTCCGAGAACTAGGCGACGGACAATAGAGTTAGCGTCCGAGGGTAGCCTCTGGTGGGAGGAGTTCATGCAAACCGAGAAACCCCAGAGCTCGCCCTGGGTGAAGCTGCGCGGTGAAAAGCGACATGATCAGCAAACGCGATCGGAGCTCGGCGTGGGGTCCGCGGGGTGTTCAAGGCGGGAAGTTGTCGATGCCGTTTGAGATGATGAGTTGCTAAGGGGAGGGGGACAAGAAAAGAAACGCAAGTTATGTGCCTTCGGGCGGTGATACGCAGTAGTTCAGAGAATATTCTGGTCGAAAGCGGTTGTCAAACAGGTGGAGGAAGCTCCGTGAGGCAGCAGTCCAGCAGCAGCGCAAGTAAAGGGGACGTCCACGGGTCAGCCAGGCGGTTCATGTGATGCTTCAGCAGTGACAGCGGATTAGCGGGGCGTGGGGTCAGATTGAGACGTCATTCGGCTAGCGGAGGTACAAACGGGGGGAAGCTGGAGCCAGTAGAAAGCCGCGCTGGGAACGTCAGCGAATCAGCGCCGCCCAGGAGCTCCGTTGACCCCATACGTGAAGCAGGGGTCAAGCTCTTATCTTATCGGCAATCGCCAGGGTGGTTGGGTGGGCCCTGTATTCCCATTACCACCTGCGCCTGCAACACGAATACATGGTATTACAACGCCTGTAGTGTACGGATAATCTTTTGTACATTTTAGAGAACCAGATTGAAGGGAAGGTAGGTAGCTGGAGGGCACATTTTACACGACCCCTCTCCTCTCGACTTACAAGCCAACAGATGCTTCATTTCACTTCAGATTGACATCAGGCCGTGGCAAAGTCGGAAGGTAAGATCACCCGAGGCCTGGAGGAAGATAAGGCAGACACGGCAAGTACATACCTACCTAGGTAGGTACATCACAAAGGGCGGCAAGAGCGGATTTCCATATCTCGGGAAGGTGCATCGGGACACTGGATTCCCCAACACCCAACTTAAACAGACTTCAGTCAACACCACCAACTCTCCCCGCACGATCTATTCTCTTCCACACTCTTTCCCCCCGTATTGACATGGAAGGCGGACGACAAGACGGAGCCTTTCTGCCGGAAATTGGCCACTCTTCCAGATGTCTTGCCGCCACAGCTTCTTGAGACCGTTGCACCCGCTATTGGCTTCTCAGCTGTTCCGCATGGAAACTTCCAAAGTGGCGTGCATCACATTTGCTTCAATCGGCCAACGATATGCGCTGTCCGGGTTCTTTGCTTTCCAGCCTGGCGAGAAAAGCACGGAGAAATATCACCGCTTGACACACACAGACCTTTATTCGACGAACTCTCGCTTCGTTTCACCTATTATTGTAGGTTCAATCTGGCCATCTCCAAGGATAGCTCATCCTCGTCGTTGGCTGTCCGTTATCCTTTATTCGACTAGGTATCCCTCCACAGCGGCTTGGCCGGAGACCACTTCGACTTCAAGTCCGCATTTCCCGAAAGTACTTCACTTTGGCCCGGACCACACCACAAGAAATCATTCCGGCCTATGGACTCGCAGATCTCGAGCTCTTTCCTGCATTTGCTCCAACCTGGTTACGAAATATCCTGACAGTTACTGGACTTCTCAACGATAGGATTCTTCGCACATGCTATTTACAGCATACCTACTATAGTTCTGCCGCGAGAATTTCGCCTCCCAAAGATTATCGCGCGGCCCACGGCCCGGACGATGCGCTCCTATATCGAAACCATGCCTCGTATCTCGTCTTCGGGTCCTGGCTTCTAGCCTGGAGCCCAATCTCCGGCGCTCATCTGTCGATCAATTGACTGGTCAATCCTGTGCACAACACCAACTGTGATGCTAACCCCAAGTAATAGAGGACCTCTCCTTGATCCTTGACAAAGACCACAAGAGACGAGCATATTTCTCCGCGAAACAGTACTCTATGGACTCCTGACTGATCAGAGTTATTCTGGGACGGCTTGTTGATAACAGTCAAGGCATTCGCGATGCCCAGCACCTGCCACTACCGCGGTTAGAGAGAGCAGATGGCAACAGAAATGGGCGTATTCGACGACAACCCGGCGGTTTGGTCTGCTGGTGTCTCCAGCAACCACGTTTTCTACCAAACGCAAACCAGAACGGCCCTTTTGCCCCTGGATTTCCCGTTGAATCGTCTCAAAGCATTGAGTGCTAACGAGTGTTCAGAAGCTGTGCGGACAGATCGAACCCTGAGCGGACTGGCAGGCGGGAGGCTGTGCCACTGCCCATGCAGCTCGTCACTGGCGTATGCTCAAAGACCACCGGGAGCCCAGGATTGCCAGATATTTGGCTGGTTTTGAGTCTTACCTTGCAGAATATGGATCAGGCCATCTCATTCAAGTCCCTGTCGTATCTTCGCGACGAAAGCGACCTCGTCGATGAGGGACGGTCGCCGTGCCCTGAGAGCTGGGAGACACGGGCATCTGGGTTAATGGCCCGTTCGGATCATGCGAGAACTTGCCGGCGGCTCTTAAGGAGTCCGCAGGTTCAGTCTCCGCCCACAGCAGGCCACCCGGGAGTTTTCTTGTCAGCTGCGGCTAGAAATCTTCGGCCTTGTTAACCGAGTCCAGTGCCAGAAATCATGGAATTCGTGGTGTCTATTTTGCTTTCCATCCTTCTGTCGAACAAAAAGATTATGCTATTTACTTCAATGATTGTAGCGGCTAGTGCCGGCATCGACGACGAGTTTCATGGCCTTCCGAGTGGCTTGGCCGTGCGGCAACGCACGGTGATGGCCTCAGCTCGTCTGCTGGATAATGCCGTCTGCCTTGGAAACAGTAATGATCGGAGGGATATGAGTGGGATTTTTCAATGGAAGAAAGCCTTGGATTTTCGGACTACCTACCTAGTAGTCCCTGCCACGGCCTGCATCTCCACTCTCGCAACCCATACCCAGACTGTGCACTCGTGGCAGATCTCGACGCATGATTTGCAACCTTGGCCAAGATTCTGACTACTCTATCTCACAGTTTAGTGTTCCTGGGGTCCTTGCTCACAGGGACAGGCGGATCTTCGTCTCAGCTTTGTAGTGCCGCCTTGGACTGCCATGCCCCGTCTCCTACAGCTCTCCTACAACACAAGATACATATCTCGTCTGCAATTTCCTCGAGAGGACCTAGTCTCGCGAGAAAGAATTCGGGGAGAGCTCAAGAACTTGCCAGTCTCGTTTAATTCCAACAGCCAGCCTCGAGGCAGTGAAAGTTGACCATTGAAGTCAGCCCCGTAGAGCATGAACGAGTGGCTTTGACCTTCAGACTCCACATTCATGCCCGACACGCTTGATTCGAAGAGTTGGGAAACGACCATGGTTCTAGAAAAGTTCTTCAAGTGGAGACAATGCTCACGCCCGGAGAGCCTTGGGCGGCTCGATATCTGCCCCGTCATCGGGATTGGCACGTTGCTGCGGGATGATTCGTAAGATCAGTCGACGTCCGCACGGGAGGATCGTCCATCCAAGGGGTGTGATACGAGCAGGAGAGCGGTTCGTCGACGACGCTTCGTGACGGCAACCCCGAGAACCAATGCAAGGCGAGATGCTCGTGTTGCAGGTACGCTGCGAGATCGACACAATGCCGGTATCCCTGCTACTGCAGACTGCGTGAGAACAAGGTCGGTCTCGCCGTCTCGATGGTCTTTTGTATGCGAGAAAGCTCATCTATCAAGTTCTCAAGCCATCCATGCTACTTGATTTCGGCGTCTCATGAGCTAACAAGGCCGGCCTCTCGCTGAACGGAATTTTCAAACTTCCAATGAGTCAATTACAAGGAAGAATGTCCATATTTCACGAGGGTATCATGTCAGCTGGCGCTTTTGATCATCTGCATGAAGCACATGCGTTGACATGGAGATGTTGACAGTGGAGAAACTTACAGTGTTGCAGTTACCTCACAACGAGACGGAAGATTCGCACAACTTAGTTGTCTCAGCGAGACCCGGCGAGGTGATGGGACATGGAACATTCGCGCCCAGTCTCATTGTCGCTGCTGGAATTGTTGCTACCCGCAGGTTGACTCTACTCAAGAGACACTATTCCGGCTTGTCTTATCTTCTCATCCCCAGGGTCTTCAGTCTCACCAAGCTTCTCAAATGGATTCGATGCTAGAAATATTCGACAAGACCCTTCACTGTGGAAAGACGTTAGGCCACGTGTGTCGAGGCTCACGATGTGGATTCCAGTACTCAACAACATGTTACGGCTGGAAGCTATGCGCCATCGTGACGCTTGTTCCTACGGCCGCGTCATGATTTGTAAGAGCAGAAAGATGACCAGGTATATTGCCAAAACAGGCAGCTCCCAACTGGAAAGGACTTTAGTCACTTCCAGCATCTATTAACTCCCTACCGCGAACAAATTCAAGCCTTTGCACATCACACAAAACCAAAATCATCGGAAAGAAGAATCAAGAAAATGGCAGCGATTCACGTGCGGGACGCGGGCATCTCGCCCGACGACGCAGCCTTCATCGTCGAGGCCTTCGACTCGACCCTCCCGCACCTGGAGGCGGTCGGCAGCGGCGGGATGTGGGGTTCGCAGCCCTTCTCGGAAAAGGACGGCTTCGCCGAGGAAACCGCCAAAGACGTCCAGACATCGCAGGAGTACCAGGCGACGGGCGGCGGCGATGCCCTGCGGATCTTCATCGCTGAAGTCGAGGTCGGGACGGAGGCGGAGGCGACCCCGCACGCCGGGCTGCGGTATCGGACGGCTGACGATGGGAAGCGGTTCCTGTCCGTCGGGGCCGCGTTCGTCCGGGAGGAGTGGTTGCCGGATCACATCAAGGGGCAGTTCGACGTCGGGGAAGTAAGGGCCGAGCTGGAGGGCCGGGAAGGCTTTGTGTTTCTCGACGTGCTGGTTGCGGATTTCAGGACGGGAGGGCGGCGGGAGGGTGCTGGGGAGGCGTTGGTGAAGAGGGCCTGTGAGTATGGTATCGAGAAGGGGAAGAAGACGCTCTACCTCGACGCTTGGAGCGGGAATGATCGAAAGCTTGTCCGGTGAGTGGGATGACTTTGGACCTGGCATGGGATGTCTGCTGACGAGTCACAGGTACTACGAGCGACTTGGTTTTAAAGCCGTCGCCGGCTTCGAGTTGAAGCGATCTGGGAAGACGACTTGGCCAGGGACTATTCTGCGGAAGGATCTTATCAACTAAACAGCAGCACCGAGGAGATTGAGAGCATTGAGTGAGGCTATCTACATGGGACCATGACTTCAAGGAGGAGGTGGTCCATCTGCTCAGGGTCTCTGCTAGATTAACCGAATGAGATTAGCTTCTTTTGTCGACCCCACACAATGGGAAAGCGAGGAAAGACCGACCGCGTTGTATCCAGGTACTATCGCAAATCAGCAGGAACCGATGGCCATGGCCTTCTCGGTGAAGACCCCCAGACTCGGTGAGGCTTTCCAGAAAGGGAAATCGGGATGAAAACAAGCGAGGCAGGTGTGAGTGGATCTGTTGTCGTGGCAACAGGATCTGCATCTGACCAACCACAGACCTCAACCCGACTTTAGCGTGCATGTTTCTATTTACCTACCCTGGCACCTGTCAACACAGCACTGCTCCGCACCACACCACGCACCACGCACAACCCTCCGACCGACCGACATACATCATCCACACCCAGCACCTCTTCTACCCATACGGCACGTTCCTGGAATTTTGCGAACTGACATGATCCGTGTCTCTTGTTCGCACATCTTTTTGATCGCCCGCCAGTACTAACCCACCCTGCCCCAGCACATAACACACCACATACGCATCATCAACAAAACAAAAAAACGAGAACCATGAGCTCCAGACGGGAGCTGACGAGGGGTGCTGCCTCGTCCAACGTCCGCACCGGTGCTGCTTCATCCGCGGTTCGTACCGGGGCTGCTTCATCTACGGTCCGCACCGGGGCTGCTGCTCGCGCGAGCCTGCGCCCGACGGCCACGACGCGCACCTCCAACCTCCGCTACCAGAATGGCCCTTCCAAGATCGACAGAAGCCGCGCCACGTCGCCGGCAGAGTCGATAGCCTCCAACATGACGACCGCGACGAAGCGCAAGGAGCGCGAGTACGACTTCGAGGCCCCCGGCGAGGAGACCAACATCAACGTCGTCGTCCGATGCAGGGGTCGCAACGAGCGCGAGGTCCGCGAGAACAGCGCCGTTGTCGTCCAGGCCGACGGCGCCAAGGGCTCCAACGTCGAGCTGTCGCTCGGCGCTAACGCTCTCAGCAACAAGACGTACAACTTCGACCGCGTCTTCTCTGCCGCGGCCGACCAGACCATGGTCTTTGACGATGTCGTCAAGCCAATTCTCGATGAGGTGGGTGGCTAGATGCATATTCCATTAGGAACCAAACTCTCTGACACTGACTAGATGCTCGCTGGTTTCAACTGCACCATTTTTGCCTACGGACAGACCGGCACCGGCAAGACCTACACAATGTCCGGCGACATGACCGAGACGCTGGGCCTCCTCTCGGACGGCGCCGGCATCATCCCTCGAGTTCTCCACACCCTGTTTAACAAACTCGAAGTCGACGACACTGAGAGCTGTGTCAAGTGCTCCTTCATCGAGCTTTACAACGAAGAGCTGCGCGACCTCATCGCCGTCGAAGAAGGCCCCAAGCTGAAGATCTACGACGACACCTCGAGACGGGGACACGCCACAACGATGGTCCAGGGCATGGAGGAGAGGCACATCAAGACCGCGTCCGACGGTATCAAGGTTCTCCAAGACGGAAGCTTGAAGCGCCAGGTCGCGGCGACCAAGTGCAATGACCTCAGTAGTCGAAGCCACACAGTCTTCACCATCACTGCATACGTCCGCAAGAAGGGCGAGGATGGCGGCGAAGACTACGTCAGCGCCGGAAAGCTAAACCTGGTCGACTTGGCCGGTAGTGAAAACATTCAGCGTTCCGGAGCCGAGAACAAGCGCGCCGCCGAGGCCGGCCTGATCAACAAGAGTCTCTTGACCCTCGGCAGAGTCATCAACGCCCTGGTCGACCGCAGTCAGCACATTCCCTACAGAGAGTCGAAGCTCACCCGCCTGCTCCAGGACTCTCTCGGTGGACGGACAAAGACCTGCATCATTGCTACGATCTCACCCGCCAAGAGCAACCTGGAGGAGACCATCTCCACACTCGACTATGCGTTCCGCGCAAAGAACATCCGCAACAAGCCCCAGCTCAACGCCATGATCAACAAGAAGATGCTGCTTAGGGACTTTGCCATGGAAATCGAGAGGCTGAAGAGCGAGCTGATTACCACCCGCCAACGCAACGGTGTCTACCTCTCTAACGAGTCTTACGAAGAGATGACCGCACAGAGCGAATCGCGACGCATCGTTATGGAGGAGCAGGCGGCCAAGATGGAGACTCTGGAGGGCAACCTCAAGAACAAGGTTCAGGAACTCTTTGCTCTGACCTCCAGCTTTATGGGATTGAAGAAGGACCACGAAGGTACCAAGATCCAGCTTGACGAGACGCAGGGCGTTCTCGACCAGACCGAGCTGGTTCTCGCGGCCACGCGCAAGAGTCTCGCCGAGGAGACGCATATTCGCAAGGCTCACCAAGAGACTGAGGAGAAGCTGGCCGAGGTCGGCGGCGAGCTGATCGCTACCCTGCAGAGGACCGTCAACGACGTGGATGGTCTCCGCGCGAAGAACAAGAGAAAGTCCGATCTTCAGTCCATCAACCGGAGCGCCTGGGGCACCGCACAGGCGGAGGTGTCGGAGGTGACCAGCATGGTGGAAGATAGAATCCAGGGCTTCCAGAGCCAGCAGCGTGACTGCATATCGGATGTCGCCGAGCGCATGGGCACCTTTGTCACCGAAGAGCTCAAGAAGCTGGCCGTGACCCAGAAGTTCCTCGACGAGCAGCTGGAGTCCTTTACCGCATCGAGAAGAGAGCTCATGGAGCAGAAGGAAAAGTCCAAGGACGAGATGGACGACGTCCTCGAGGAAATCAAGGTCGTTCGCGACACCGTGAAGCAGCAGGTCGGCGAGAGCCTCCAGGCCATCGCCGGCGCAGCCGAGCGCATCGCTGCGGACGTCCTCAGCGAACTCGACACTTTCCACAACCAGGTAAGGCGTTCTGAAAGGCTTGCGAGTTCATGATAGCTAACGCCGCACAGCTTCATTCTTCTTACAGCTCCTTGGGCAAGGAGTTCAAGAGCATCTTTGAGGACCTCATGAGGCACATTACCGAACAGAGAAGTGAATCTGATAGACTCAGACAACAGCTCCAGAGCGCCACCGACACCATTGTCGAGCAGAATGCCAACATCTCCTCCAAGATGCAGCAGGTGCTTCAGGAGGAACGGGAGCAGGCAGCCCAGGACCGCCAGAACCTGTTGGCTCAGATTACCACTCTGATTAACGCCCAGGCTGAGACCCAGGAGACCCGCCTTGCCGAGAAGACTGCCCAACTGCAGAAGAGCGTTCTGGACTCGAACGTCTCCCTGCAGGCCAGCGTTGCCCAGTACTCTGAGGACATGGGATCATGGGACTCGAAGGAGGGCCAGTTGCTCGAGGATGTGGCCAAGTCCCGGGATACCATGAAGAACAAGCTTAAGGAGGATTGGAACGTAAGTGAACTGCACTTTACCATTACAAACGAGCATGGACTGACCAGCGACAGACTGCAAACGACCACAGCACCGCTATCCAGGCGACTACCAAGTCCGTCCATGCCGAGACCGTCCGCGTCGTCGACGAGCAGCTGAAGGACCTCGACGTCCAGATGGAAGCACTGGACGACTTCGTCACTCGCGCGCGTTCTGAGAACGCCTCCCACCACGAGAGGCACAGCGAATCTATGCAAGGCTTGTCGACGACCGTCGAGCAGTCGTTTGACAACATCTCGGACCACTTCAAGGTTACGTTTGACCGTGTTAAGGAGCTCGGCGACGAGATGGAGGCCGACCTCGGCGAGATGGAACAGGATCTTGAACCCTTGACGCAGCAGCTCTGCAAGCCCCTGGGCAACCTCCGCGAAGACATCCAGGCCACGACGATCCAGGAGTACCGGCCCACCGGTGAGACGCCTATGAAGACCCAGTACCAGTACCCGACCACACTCCCCCGGACCGAGGCGCATGAGGCCCTGCTCGCCGGCATGAAGGATGAGCCCACCCCGACCAAGCCCGCCACCGACTCGATGATTTTCCCGGATATGGACCACCACGACCTGCACCGCTCACCGCCAGCGCGCATGTCGACCCGTATGTCGACCCTCAGCATGATTTCGGAGATGCCCCCCTTCAATATGAGCCTTCGCGAAGTCAACCCTAACACGACTAGCAACCTTGCCTTCGACCCCTCGGCGAGCATGATGTCCATCAACGAGAACACGGCCCCGCTGCTCTTCAACAAGCGCAACTCCTCGACGCGGCACGCGCAGAAGGGGCGTAAGCAGACCAGCCTGCTCCCCATCGAGGGGAGGGAGAACATGCCCCCGACCGTGAACGTCTTCTCGCAGAGCCTGGGACCGCGTAGGAAGAGTCCTCGCCTGAACTGAGCTTTCTTCCTTTTTCTCCCCCTCGCATCGAAGATATTTTCGACTCGAAGAGTAAATGTTGGCGACGGTGTTTTCGGTCGGCTGGTTGGAACTGTACAAGATTAAACAAATCACGTGGGGTTTTTGGAGGGATTCGATTCCGGTTGGGTTGGTTGGAAGGTGTTTTGTTCTTTTTGGGTGTTTTTTCTGGGTGTAGGCTTACTGGTATTCTTGATACCCTTTTTTTTCTCGACTTTTGAAGGATCGTTAATTTGAAGCATTGTCCTGCTGAACGACTCGTTTTCTGCCTTCGTGCCCCTCGATGCTGAAATTGTGGTTCTTTCTGGCTTGTGCTTACGATCGAGCCCGTCGGCGAGCGAAAACGTTTCTAGAGACCGGCGGTCAGGAAATACGTGCACAATATCATTGGTCGACGAGGCTCTAGGGAGTGAGTGCCCCGATGGCAGGCTTTCATCACACGCAATCTCCCAAATGAACGCGTTCGAGACATCGAGGCAGGCTGCGACCAACATTGAGGACGAGACTTGCACGACTAGACTGGTCTACACTTACTGCACACCGTCTGTCTTGAAGGGCCATCGTCTCTATTCCCTTCCTAGCCCGTGCTCCTCCCACAGCACCAAAAAAAAGCTCTCTATAGAAGGGAGATCTTATTCGTCACCCCTCTCCTCTGGTATTCAACACCTCTAAGTGGCTTGGCTCTCCCATGACAATACAACAACAATGACGGATGACAACGACGACGACGATGGACGATGACCAGCCTATAGAGCCTTTGATGGTATCAATCCTAGGGAGTAGTTGCAGTTAGAGGGGTGTTGAATGCTAGATGAGCTGTAGAAGTACACCTACCACGAAGTCCTATCTTGCAGCAAGGTCGTTTGTGAATAATCTCTACACCTAACTAAGTAGGCTCCCAGCCTGGTATCAATACACTCCTGCCTCACATCTAAAGGATACACACCCACACGTGAACCACATCAGGTAGAATCCCAGACAGACTCGTCGCCCGCGTCGCCTGCGTCGCTCTCGCTGCCGTCCACCCTACGGCCCCGGTAGTGTCTCTTGCGCTTTCTGACGCCCGTGTCCTCCGCCCGCCAACCCTTCCTCGGACGGATGGGCCTCAGGAACCCATCAACGTGCACGGCGCCGTGCATCTCGTCCTCGCTCCCGACGTCGTCCACGTCCACCGCCTCTCCAGGGTGTATCAGCGCCATGTGCCGCTGCAGGTTCGTTCGGCGCGCGAAGCCCTCGACGGCGCGCTCGCAGCCCGCGACGGGGCAGAAGAAGAGGCCCAGCGACGAGGACCGGGACGTGCTCCGCGCTCTGCTGCCCTGACGCTGTCCCTTAGCGGCGTCCGAGTCGCTCGGCGGCACACTGTCTCGCGCGAGGCTGCCGCGGCGTCCCCTGCGGGGCCGGGGCGCTGGTTCTTCACCCTCTGAGTCGGAACTCGACGGCGATCCTGCGCGGGGTTGGTCGTTGTTGGGGGCGTAAAGCGTCGTCTGGGGCTTGGGTCCCTTAGACGCCGGGCCCTCGACGAGCGTCATAACCTCCATGCTCTGGCCGAACAGGTTTGCACACCGCTGTGCAGCTCGCGCGACGACCTCAGGCTTGAAACCTGCTATGGACGCGGCACCGATTACATCACTCCAGTCCCGCAGGCCCCAGACACCGAGCATGTCCTCCCGGGCCTTAATCTTGGCTTTCTGGCGGTCTTCGGGGGCCAAGTCGCGCCTCTTACGCGGCGACTTGGTTTTCTCGGCGTTGGCTTCGTCGTCTTCGCTGTTCCGCTCCGTCTCGGTGCCGACATCTTGTGCTCGTTCCTTTCCTTTTCCGACGTTGCTGCCCTTTGAGTCGTTCTCCTCATCCGACGGGTATGGGATGCGCTTCTTCTGCTGCCGTGCGATTCTGATCTCCATTTCCTTCTGTGACTCTCCCGGCAGCGGCATGTGCACCTTTCTGGGCCTGCCGCGGCGCTCCGAAGTGCTTCGCTGCCGGGGTGGCGTGCGCGGTGCAGTGCTCTTCGGACGGCCCCTCCTGTTGCGCTTCGCTGACGTTCGCGACGCCGTGGTCGATGCGGACGCGTCTGAGGCGTCTGAGTCATCCGATGCATCCGTCGCGGAGGCCGATGAGTCGGTCATGTAGCTCAGCCCGGCGAGACGCGAGTTGTGCAGGAACGTGAGGGCTTTGTCGAGGTCGGACAGAATGTGCTGAACGGAGGGGCGGAGGAGATACTCTGAGAGCTCATCGTTGGCAGAGACGACCGGCTCGTAGACTTTGGCTGGCTGTGCTGCTACCGCTGCCGCCTTTGGGGCCTCCGCTGCGGAGGACTCTTCATCTTCCCCGCCCTCAGCTTCATCTCTTTCATCATCCGAGGAATCAGCCGGGTGTGCCGACTTTGAGAATGCCGCCTCCCGCGCCTCCCGCGCCGCCTGTCTCTGCCACTTCCGCTGACGGCGGCGAAAGCGCTCCTTGGCCTGTCTGAGGATGTTGGCGGTGATCTCCTCCGTCAGGGCCGTGCTGGGCATCTGCGGGTGCTTCGAGCGCGTGGTGAACGCGTCGTCCTCATCGTGCGTCTCCGTCATGAAGTCATTGCCGGGAACCGTTGTGACACTCATCGGCCACGCCGTCCAGCTATCAGGGGGACGCCAGTCACTTTGGTTAACAATTTCCTCCAGCGTCTTGGTATGGTCCTGAGCGGAGGGAGAGAATTGTCAGCAACTCGTCTTAATACGGACAAGTAAGAAAGGCGAGGCTGTACTGACCTGGGGGCCTGCATCCCCGGCTGCATCCCCGGAACCAGCAGCCTGAGTCGGGCGGTTCTTGAGCACGAAAGTGTTGTAGAGGTGAATCGACAGGTCCCGGTTGCGTATCAGTTCCATGGATCCCCACAGGAGCCTCTCATCCTCTGTTAAACCGAGCCATGTCGATTTTTTCCCTCTCCAGCGGTTCGGCCGCGTCTCGTACAACTCTTCTGAGTCGATGGATCGGATCTCATCCGTGTCGAGGTCCCATTCTTGTTCTCCCTCGTTGTCAGCCATGGCTGGTGCGCGGTCGGGTGTAAAAGTGTGAATGGGAGAAAAACCGGGACCCACCTACCTCACACGAAGAAGGTGCCTATTATATGTACTCGACACATTGAGGTCTCGGTCCATGGTTCATCTCACAAACGGGCAGGCACACCACCATATGGCTCTTTCCCGTTATTTTGGGAGATATTATTCGTCACCCCCTCCTCTGGTATCCGACACCCCCTCCAGCCACAACTATATAGCTACGCGTCCCTAAGTTAAGGGCTTAATACATTATTATTATCGTTATTATTCATCATTATCGTCCGTCATCGTCGTCCGTCATTGTCGTCCGTCATCGTCGTCCATCATCGTCGTCCGTCATCGTCGTCCGTCATTATTGTCAGTCATTATCGTCCGTTATCGTCGTCCATTATCGTCGTCCGTTGATATTATCCATCATTATCGTATAGTTGAGGGTTTTGATACCAACTCAGTAATTTCATGATGATAATTCTCGTCAAAACGTTGGATCCCGGTGCATATCGAGAGAAAAAGTCTTCGGTCAATGATGGGAGCGAGGGTACATTTCTGTCAAGCAAGTATATTCTTTTCCCAACACCACAATTATGGATGGTATAACGAAACGCCAGTTACAGTCTACAGCAAGATGTAAAACACACACATAAACCCATTCATCTCTTCTCCGATTTTTGTCGTTGTTGTTGTTGTTTATGCCTTGGCCTTCTTGTTGAGCTGCTTCTCCAGCCTTCTCCTCTTGGCCCTCAGCTTCTCGTCCTCGGCGCTCTTCTTGTTGTTGGTGTACTGCATCTGCTCGAACAGCTTCCTCTTCTTCTTGCTCAGCATGCCCTTGGCGCGCTCGAGGTCCTCGGCCTCCTCGGCCTCCTTCTTGGCGTGCGCCTTGCGGGCCGCCTCCTTCTTGGACTTGGGCTTCTTCGACTCCTTGGCCTTGACGCTGCCGCCCGCGAGCTCTGCCTCGAGCTCGAGCTGGCGCTGCACCTCCTCGTCGTCGGAGAGGTCCTCGTTCTCGTCGGCGTCCTCATCCTCGGACTCGGAGCCCTCGCCATCCTCCTCCTCGTCGTCCTCGGAGCCGGCGACGTCCATGTCGTTGGCGTCCTCGTCGACGTCCATCTCGCCCTCGTCGTCGCTCTCCGCGAGCGCCTCGCCCTCGGGCTCCTGGTCCTCCAGGGGCACCGTCGGGTCGTAGGCGCCCTGGACCTGCCTGACGAAGGGGCTCAGATGGGGCGGCAGCTGCGCGCCGGGGGCGTACTGGTCCGCCGGCTTCAGCTCCTCGTCGTTGATGCTGTCCCACACCCACTGCGGCTGCACGTATATCCTGCCGGGGATGCGCTGGTTGGGCGCCAGCTTCTGCGCCGTCTGGTTGTCCTCGCCGTCGCCACCCTCGTTGTTCGCGGCGATGACCTGCGGGCGGTCGACGATCTGGTGGGTGATGGAGGGGTCGCGCTCGTCCGTCGTGAAGGCGCCCTCGCCGAGGACGGCGTCCCAGCCGATGCGCTTGCAGCCGAACGACCGGAGGAGGAACTCCAGAGACTGTCTCGGGGTCTCACGGGAGAGGTAGAAGGTGCAGTTGGCGAAGAGCTTGCCCCTGTCGGAGCTGGAGCTCTCGGGCTGGGGGAGGACGTCACCGCCGGGGGCGGCGGGCTCGAACTTGTCGATGGCGTCGGTGGGCTCGTCGGAGGACGTGGTCTGCTCCTCCGACTTGTCCTCGTCGGCCTCGGTGCTCTTGAGCTTCTTGATGACCTTGTTGACGGCGGCCTGGGTCTTGGGGTCGACGTGGTGCTCGGCCTCTCCGTTGGTCAGCTGCTTGGGCTCCTCGGGGGCGGCGAGGTTCTGGCCCTCGAGGGTGAAGGCGCCGAGCTCGCCGGACTGGTCGTCCTTGCTCTGGTCGAACTTGGGGGGGTACTTGAGACCGATGGAGGTGTAGAGGCGGAAGTTGATGAAGCCCAGCAGGGTCATGTAGAACTCGACAAAGGTGCCCATGATGCGGAAGTCGATGTCGCCGACGACCCTCTGGTTGAACTTGTAGGGAGCCAGCCAGAGGACGTCCTCACCCTGGATGTTGGCCTGGTAGTAGATGCCCTTGATGGACAGGAACGACTTGGTGACGCTCTGGGAGACGATGAGGTAGTGCTGGAACTCGAGGACTAGGCGCTCGCAGCGGGCGATCATCTTGGCCGGGACGGACGAGGTGGAGGGCAGGTTGGCGAAGAGGAACAGCATGGACAGGCAGTCGTCGAGGTCGCGGATGGCATCGACGAAGGTCGGGTAGCGCTCGCGGATGACGTGGTCGAGGGTGTATCGCGGCTTGCCCGTCTCGTCGGGGCGAGCGGCGTTCTTCTCGAGGCGCTTGGCGTCGCCGACATCACCACGGCCGAGGGCGCGCGAGATCTTCTTCTCGAGGGACTTTTGGTCGCGGAACTTCTGCAGCAGAGGCTCGTGCAGGAGATACTGGATGTCCTTGGCGTAGTAGAAGGTGGTCGAGGCGGTCGACGACTTGGACACCTTCTTCTTGCTGCGCGGCTCGCGAGGGTAGATACCCTTCCAGATGCAGAGCTTGCGGAAGTCGGGCAGGCTGATCTGCAGCTTGCGGATGGCCTGGTTTCTGGTGACATAGTTCTTGGCCGCTCCGGCCTGTCCCTTCTTCTTGATTCTACCCATCTTGGCGTGTGTGGTTGGGTGTGCTGGAGAGTTTTGGGAGCAAAAGGATTCGCGGAGGGTGTTGGGAAGCTCTCAAAACTTCAGCGATGGCAATGGCCTCGGCGGGGCGCTGGCCGTCGATTTCTCTGAACTTTTTTTTTCCATTGAAATTTTCTGCCGGGTGCTGACCGCCTCGGTATCTCCTGAAACGGGCCTAGCGCGGGTGCCGTGCTGACCCCATTGGCCTCTCTTATCTTATCGGTGGAACGGCCCCAGCTCCAGGGGTTCAACCCACTAAAAGCAGGGCGACCGCGCTGTAACCCGAGCTGTCGTTCGCTGATGAAGCTTCCCGCGCCCCGGCGGGCCACTGCGGCCTGTCACCCCCGGTCCAGCCAGGTGTCATCCACCCCTTCTATGGAAGGAAGGTCCCCCCTCCACCTACCCGACCGTCACTCACCCGCCTGCCGTCTCCGAGTCTCCGTCCCATCAATCGCGCTCCGACGTCGACACCTCGCGCGACTCACCCCGGCCCCTCTTCTTCCCGTCCCGCTCTCCCTCCACGCCCGAAACGCTTCACTCCGTCCTCCGGATGATGGGCTCTGCACAATGACAGCCGGAACGATGACTCAGGGAAGCAACAAGACGGGCGTCTTCCTCGGCGCGGCGGCCCTCCGCCTGCTGCTCTTCGTTGCGTTCCCCGGGCTGCCCGACCTGCTGACCGGCCGCGTCGAGATCTCGACCCCGATGACGAGCTTCAAGAGACGTGAGCTCTCTCCCTCCCTCTTTGTCTGCCAATGGCTCGTGGCAATGGCTAACCATCCTGTGTGTCGTCATCACAGTGCAAGAAGGCCTCTTCCTCTACAACCACAACGTCTCCCCGTACGACGGCGGCGTATACCACCAGGCGCCCCTCTTCCTCCCCCTCTTCTCGCTCCTCCCCGACCTGAAGTCGCTCCCGATCTTCACACACATCCTATTTATACTCTTTGATATCCTGGCCGCGGATGCGCTCCTCAAGATTGCCGACTCGGGCGAGGCTGGCTCCTCTCGACTTTTCACATCTCCGCGCCGCAGCAAGAGATGGAGCGGCCTCGTTGTCGCATCGCTGTACGTCTTCGTTCTCCCACTTCTCCTCCAATCGTCGAGATGCTGACAGCTATGCAACAGATACCTCTTCAACCCCTTCACGATAGCAACCTGCATCGGCCGCTCCACCTCCGTCTTCACGACCTGCGCGATCCTCCACGCCATCGCAAAGGCCATCTCCGGCGCCCCCCTCGGCGCCATGGTCGCCCTCTCCTTCGCGACCTACTTCTCCATGTACCCCGTCCTCCTCCTCCCGCCCCTCGTCCTCCTCGCCTACGACCGCCAGGACCCGTCCCGCCGCGCCTCCTCGACCACATCCCGCTTCGCCGCCGCCAACGCGGGCGTCTTCGCAGCCGTCCTCGCCGCCCTCCTGCTCATGTCCTTCGTCCTCGCCGGCGGCTCCTGGGAGTTTCTCCCGAGCACCTACGGCGCCCAGCTCACCCTCGAGGACCTCACCCCCAACGTCGGTCTGTGGTGGTACTTCTTCATCGAGATGTTCGACCCCTTCCGCTCCTTCTTCCTCGCCGTCTTCTGGCTCCACCTGTCCAGCTACGTCGGCCCCCTGACCGTCCGCCTGCGCACCCAGCCCCTCGTCGTCCTCTCCCTGCTGCTGGGCGTCTTCGCCATCTTCAAGCCCTACCCCTCCATCGCCGACACGAGCCTCTTCCTCGCGACGCTCCCGCTCTTCCGCCACCTCTTCCCCCTGATGCGGTACACCTTCGTCGGCGCCGCCACCATCATGTACGCCTCCTTCCTCGGCCCGGCCTTCTACCACCTCTGGATCTACGCCGGCAGCGGCAACGCCAACTTCTTCTACGCCATCACCCTCGTCTGGAGCCTGGGCCAGAGCCTGCTCGTCAGCGACCTGACGTTCGCGGTGCTCCGCGACGAGTGGGAGGTCGAGCGCCCCGAGATGGTGGGCAAGGAGATCCGGCAGATCTAGGGCGTCTGATACCGGAAATTCTTTCGATACTATCCAAAAAACGGCGCTAGGGTAAAGCGAGAGGAGAATGCCATGTCACAGGTCTGTAATATTATGCTGGACCGGACATCGAAAGGAGCATCGGTAGCATACAAAAATAAAGTCCGTCGCGAATGCGAAAGGGGCTCTTTTATGTCAAGATATTTAAGAACAGTGTTTGTTGTACAGTTTATATCATTGGACGATGGGGTCCCGGGACTTTTTGTGTCCATCTATCTTTTCACACATGGTGCGAACCTTTGACCCATATTTTGCTACTGACCGAGCAGCGAGACCTCTCCTCAACTTTTTTTTTTTTTGGCTTAATCGACGCTCAGCTCCGACTCAACGACCCTGTGCTCCGATGCACCCGCGTCGAGGCCGCCGCCCCAGCCGGCAGACGGGCTCGCCACGGGTGCGTCCGCAAGGCCGAGCGAGAAGTCCAGCATGGCGCCCAGCTCGCCGAACCTGCCGAGCCCCCTCTTCTCCGCCATCCACGTCTGCGTGCGGGCTCCCCACGGCGGGAGGCCGCGGTACGTCCACACGCCGTAGGCCACAGCCGCCCCGGCTGCCAACACGCCACCCGCGAGGGCCAGTCTCCTCCCCGTGTCCGATACGCCGGCGGCTCGCTTCTCCGCGCCCCGCCGCCACTCGGCGAGGTAGACGTCGCTGAGGTTCGGGGTGAGCTGCACGACGTGGTCGAGCACGCGGGCGGCGGTGCGCACGGCCGAGGCCGGGGCGGGCGCCCAGGGCAAGGGGCCCGGGCTGACGAGGCACGCCTCGCGGAGGTCGGCGACCGCGGCGTCCAGGCGGGGGAAGTTCGCCTTGAGCACGGCGCGGAGCCAGTCCTGGCCCTTGGGGAGCTCGACGGCCTGGGCGAGGGAGAGGTGGCCGAGGACGAGGCAGTCGAGGGAGGTGGGGACCTCGCCGTCGAAGAAGCGCAGCTTCGCGCCGCTGCGGGACCGCTGCTCCTCGAGGGGCGCGAGGGCGTCGACGACGACGGCGTGCAGCCTGATGCCCCGCGCGGTGCGGGCGCGCATCTCCTCCGTGACGGTCTTCTTACCGGACACGGGGAGGTGCTTCATGGCGCGGTCGAGGGTGCCCTGGGACGAGGAGCCGGCCTTGACGTCATTGCCGTCGTCATCTTGATCGTCGGCCAGGCCGTCGAGGCCGAGGTGGGCGCTCCGGGCGACGGCGTGCCGGCGGATGACGACGGGCACGGTCCAGCTCAGGGGGAAGCCGAGCAGGCTGCTCAGGGCGGGGCGGGTGGCGGCGGACCAGTTGTCGTGGTCGGCGAGGAGGTAGGCGTCGAGCAGCGGGGCGAGGCGCGACTCGACGAGGGCGGCGAGGGCGAGGGCGTCGGCGCGCTCGGACCGGGACAGGCGGGAGTCGAGGTCGAGGTCCCAGGAGGGGGAGTGAGGGGAGAGGGAGCGCAGGTGAGCGACGATGGAGGCGTAGCCCGTCACCCAGACGCCGTTGGCGTTGAGGGCCGGTAGGCGATCTGGCGACGTTTCGTGTCAGCAGGAGGAGCAGTGGAAACGGTGAGGCATTGTTGTGTTCGTTTCTTTGTTTGCTGTGGCAGTTGGCCTTGGACAATGAAGCCGGCCTCGTGCGTGTGGATCCAGGGGGAGGAAAACGGTGTAAGCCGCCTCACGAGACGGAGCCTCATCGGTGTACATTAAGGGAGGGAAGGTGTGTAAGGAAACGTGGGATGGGCAGGGAGAGGGGGTGTGAAGGACGATCGATGGTGACGGCGATGACGAGATGAGTAAGTGAGAGGAGTGTAGATGCGAGTCGGGGTGTAAGTGGAAGTTAGAAGGGGTAAAGCGTCACTCACTTGATGAGTGAACGGCAGGGTCATTGCTCGGGACCAGGCGCCATTCAGAGCTGGGCAGGGCGGTGTGAAGGTAGGCGATGGCGGCGATGCACTCGGCGTCAATGGAGGGCAGGCCAAAGGCCGGGCCCCAGACGTGGAGCTCAAGGGTGTCCATCGGGGATGTATGTGAGTGAGGTGAATGAGAAATGTGATGTATCGTGTGAGATAACGCGTGTGAGTGTGTCGTGAGTGAGCCGTGAGTATGAGTGACCGGCGGACCCGTGTAGTCGCAGCAGCCAGGCGCTCGCGTCCAGGTATCCAATTCACGCCCTGCGCTCTGCGGGAGTGATTCCTCGGCGTTCCCCAGGACCCTGCTGATCGCTGGGAAGGGTGACGAATGGAGGCGTCGGTCAAGGTCGCCAATGAGTCAACGTCAGCAAGCGAGTGTTCAGTCGTCGTCCTTCTGATCTTTTTTCACACCGAATATCGAAACGACTGATCGGCGGTCGAAGCTGCCACAAAACGGTGAGACGGCAACTAGCCAGAATTCCATAGGGCGGCGGACTACCGTCGCAGACTCAGACACGGACGCTGCCGTATGTGGTAGGTGAGAGTCGGCAGGGTCGGGTAATCCTCTCTTTCGGTCGACGATGTTCCTTCGGCCGACGGAACGGATTGACGGGCTGCAGGCGGAGGCGGAGGAGAGGGAGGTGAAATGGGACCCTTGCGGCCGTCGTCCCGCAACGCTGACGCAGCACGACATTGAAGGCGACGATCCCCCGTCTGAGCTTTTCAGGAACACCCGTCAGGTACGTACCGGATGCTGAAGGCACGTGATGATAAGATACGGGAAATACCACCTCATCACACCATCGATCGACCGGCGCACACCCATCACGCACACACACCCCTGACGATCCGGCTCAAACGCGCCGTCGCGGCTCGCGGAGCCACGTTTGAGCATCATCGATGGGCGTTGGACGACGACAGCACTACAACATGCCACTCATCTGTCTATCTCATGCCGTTTGTTCCTGCGTCGCTGCTGTACCTGCCTTAGCTGCATGTCCCCTGCGCCCGCCTCGCGAACGCCGCCGGGCCGGGTTTCCCTACCCACGTCCGTCTCTTTGAGGATTGGAAACGGCCACCACGAGGGTTGGAATTTCTCGCCACTAGTCCATCACCCCCTTTTCTTTCCACAATCTCAAACATCGAGCATTCTAATTCCGTCTGATAAAAAGATCAAGCAGAACAGATTCTCAAACACGCTAGAAACGAACAAACGTGGAAACAGATTGACAACGAAGAGTGGTAAAACTGGAAAGAAGTAAAGGACCTCCTTGTTTCACACAGATTCAAACAACGTCGTTCTTAGTGTGGGGTTGGGAAGGGCATGATGTTCAGACGGGATCAACCTCTCAACAAGAACGCTGTTCATCCCTATCCCTTGGAGATTCCACTTGTCTGAGGGAGACGGGTAGCTGTCAGCACAATGACACCTACTGGTAGCTAGGCAGGTGTCACCTTGATGGGAGAGTAAAGGAGCTGACGTGCGCTCCAACCAACTAACACCAACCGCGTTCCCACATACCGTCGTCCAAGCAGTAAAATACGGCAAGACAGGTAGGCTATGCCGTGTCATCCATCCCGGACAAAGCCTAGGAATGAGAAAAATGAGTCTTTCTCTCAGCTCGTCGGCGCCCCAACCGTCCGTGGGTGGTGCGCCGTGCGTGCTTGTCCCGTCGTATGGGACAACGCGAGGGACCCGGGTGAGCTTGTCTCGCTCTGTCTTGTACGTCCACCTGAATTAGATACCGCCGCTAGACCACGCCTCCTCGTTTTCCCATGACGCCCTCATTCCCAACGGCCGGGCATCTTAAGAAGGGGAGGGCGTGTAAGTGCACCCGCCGTGATGGTTGTCAAGTGGGGGGGAGGTCCCGGCTGAGCGACCGAGCAGGTAGCGTACGGCGCGCCCTCGCTGCCGCACCACGTTCGCCGTGGCCCGTGTGTCCCCGTCCCTCCTTTTCCCTCTTAGTTCGATGGTCGCCGAATACCATTTTTAGGGGTCCAGCTTGGTGAGCCTTCTCTCCCTTTCTACGAAGTGTTCTTCTCTCCCTTCCCCCTTTCTTGTTAGCGTCACCCTCTGACGAGCCTCACGCTCTTGTTCTTTTCCTCACCAAACGGTCAGGTACGGATAAGCGCACTACCAAACTAGCGCAGACGCCAGAGCAAAGTAGAAGAATAGGGGTCCTCGGCCGTTCGGTAGACGGGAAGACGGCTACGTCTACGCCCACCAATGAACGCTCGAGTTCGAAAGGGGGAGGGATGGATGGATGGAAGTACCCGAACGATGATGCGCATACCGCGCAAACGACCTACCCAGCTGGGCGTTACGCGCATTTCACTCTCATTAAAAATGTCACCCGTAGAGAGAGAGAGAGAGAGAGATCTTCGGAGCTCATCGCTCAGCTCCATGCTAAGACTAACACACGTGTAGTAGGTTTAGATTGGGGGAGCAATTACCACCCTCCCCCGACGAGCCGAGCCATGCGCGCGCTCTTCAATGAGGAAACTTTTGGCGAACTCGTCTGCTTTTTCTTGTGATTTTCCATGTAACGACACCGTTCTGGCAGTGTGAACTTTTTTCGAGATCTTCAAAGCTCCCTCCTCCCCGATGCTCCTGCATGTACATGCTCACCGACGACGGCCCTGCCCGTCCGTCCGCCTCCCCCGGTCCCAGATCGAAAAAAAGTTCCCCTGATAGCCGCACATCGCGGGATTTGCCCTCCGTCGCGAAAGAGAAGAGAAGTGCATACGGAACAACTAGCAGCTAATAAACGGTAAACGGAACAAGAGACAAGACCCCCCCCTGGTAGCGCGGCGGCGAAAGCCATGTATATGCCTCCGTCCTGCGCCCTCACTTACGCGAGATGAGCAAACCCCGAAAAAAGAACCACAAACCACCCCCCCAACCCCCAGCCAGCTAATATATGCCATGCCGTTGAAGAAAAACAAAAAGGCCGCAACCTTCTACGGATACTTAGTACCGCCACGGATGCTGCCGTACGAATTACCGTGTACGTCCCCTTTTTTACCGGCAAGCGAAGCGTTTCGTCCCCTTCTAACTTCGCCCCCGTGGCAGAAGACAACTTAGCCGCACGAGAGTACATGGTAAGGCAAGAGCAGAAGCACTTAGTAATAGATACAGTCTCGGTATTGTAGAAACGTAGGAAAGATATCAGATGTTCGTCATCCACCCATCAGTTCCCCGTAAACGACTCTTGAATATTACTCACCGGTTACCTCTAATGGGGGGCACTTGCGGTGGAAGTTACCAACTATCGAGGAGGAAAAAGCAAGAAAAAGAGGGCTACAACCACGCAGAAAAGATGCCAAGAAACCCTCATGTACAGAACTTCTCCCCCTCCCAAGGAGTTCATTCCGCCCCTCTCCACCGCCCACTTGCATGTTACACTCCCGTCCGTAAAGAAGCTAGATCCTCCGTTCGGTGAGAGTGGAAACACCACTCACCACATGCGCGCACAGCAAGATCGTCAAGGACACAATGTCGTAAAAATGTGATATTCTTCTGCGACAATGTTTGAGTGGTTTTTTTCTGCTTCTGTCCTTGGAATCTACAATGCAAACCCCCACACGCACACACACCCCCTTCAAAAAATACCAAGTAAAAAAGAATGATACGTCAAGCAAACATCCAAAGGCCCGTACCGAGGCCTTTGCGCGAGAGCGCCCGCGAACGACAACCCCTGGCCGGGCCGCGCATAACGCGGCCCCAAAGATTTCCCCCCTCCACCATCCCCCAGTCCTCATCTTATCCCATGAAGAGGAAGGTGCAATAGCGCTTTGCAGAAAAAAAGAGACCCAGCTGAGGGGAATACACAAAGAAAAAAGAAAGCAAATATGGGAACCCCAGGGCCCGTCCAATGGGCCGCTACGACCTTGACAACATGGCAAAGCAGGTCGCGCGGCCCGCCAGATACAGCGGCGGCTCAGAAAGACGACCAGCCACCTCGCCATCCCCCGCGCACACACACACTACGTACGATAATGGTTGCGGAGGGGACTGGCATGGTGGGGGGTAAAGTAGAATAGAGAGACACTTCTTGGGAATGTGTGCGTGTGTGTGTGCCTGGGACGAGTGTCGAAAGGTCCCTCGCGCCATGTCCTTCGCGAAAGTGACGAGGGGTGGGAAAAGGAGGGAGCCTCCGCAACCTCGCTACCGCCCACGCAGAGTCCTCGGCGCGCGAACGCGGAAAAGCCCCCTTTTCCCGTCGGAGCCGGAGGAACAGAGTCGACGCCCTCATGATGACGCCAGATCTCTCTCTTTCTGGGCGAGTCTTGGTTGGTTTTTTTCATGTGTTTTCATTGGCATTGGCACATTGGAACTGAGAAGTGTGTGTTTGTTCAAGAATTATGTGTGTGTGGTATTATGAACTTTCTCATCTAGAAGTGGTTCCCCAAAAATGCTGGTAATCCCAAATCCGTGTAAGAAAAAGAAGACTTCTTGTTGCTACTCCTCCCCGTCGTCTTCTGAAAACTTTTAGAAAAAGGTGTATTCCCTCTTGCTCTCCAACACAAAAAACGACTTTGCTCATACTTTCCGTCAAATCCATCCATCTCTCTGAGAAAGGGAAGGGGGGTATCGGCGACGACAAAGTGGAAAAAAGACAAAAATAGGCTCGGCTCGTAAACCGCGAGCGGCCCCCAAATGACAATGCTGTTCTATTGGTACATGTAGTAGGTGTGGAAGAGGGTTGTTGTAGGAAATGCATGATGTGTTTTTGGCGTTTCAATTGTTCCTGGCGTAATGATGCTTTGCTCGTTCCGTTTGGTCATTGATTAAAAGATGGTTTGTTGTAGGTAGGTTGAATTGGTGCGGCCACCTTGGGTGTGCATATTGAACGAGGGCGGATAGTAGTACAATGGTGGTATGTCGGGTAATATTGCTGGGTTGCAATCAATGACGAATGGAACTCGATGTTGTATGCGTAGTCGTGGTTGTCCTCGGTGGTTGCGTGCAGAGAGCCCAGCTCTTGGAGACGCGGGCCGGCACGAAAGCAGGGAAGGGAAGAGGATGGTAGTGTGGTTGGTGTTGAGGAGGGAGGCCCATTCAGGAGGCCGGCGGACGCCTCGTGACCGCGGCGGACGTTATCATGATGCAGAAGGGATTGCCCCCCTCGTGTTCGCGAGAGAGGAGGGGGTCGCGGGCTGCATTAGTCCGGGTCTTGTCGAAGGGCAGGAAGGCGGCTGAGAGAAGAAAGTTGGAATTCTTCCGCGCGCCGGTTGTGTGGGTGGTGTGGTCATGCATAGCCAACACATGGGAATGGCGTGCATGTTGGAAGAGGCGTGGTAGGAATACCAACTTGCACCCATGCAGGCCGCCAAAACAGGCCAAACATGTTGTTGAAGAGGGGGTGCTTGCTGATTGCCGGTGTCGTTCGCAATTGCTGTCGGGACATTGGCTGTATAGATGTATGTTCCCGGTCGTCCGTTGCCGAGAGCGTTCAGCAAGCCCCCAAATCATTGTTGTGTATCAACTCGCGGCTCTAGAAAGCCGCGAGGGAAGAGGAGTGTGTTCCGAGAGACTGAGCAGTAGTCGTCATGGTCGGTTGGTTGCGAGGCTATCGCCGCCAGCCGCTCTCTTAACCTCTGGTGGGCAGAGGAGGGAGAGGGCGCTGAGGCGGGGGGCCGGGGCAGGGAGGAAGCTGGGAAGGGCGCTGGGCAGGCATGTTGATGAAGTCGACGGAGGAAGCCAGTTTGACGGTTGAAGAGACAGCTGTGAAGAGCTGTCTGAGGATCTAGAGTTGTTGGTGGTGGTGATGGTTGGTGGAAGGCCGGTGTTATAAGCGGTAGCCTTGCGTTGTGGTGTTGTGGTTGCGAGCCGTTGAGGTAGAGACAAAGAGTCCTGATGGATGAGAGGGCGCGAGAGGATATGTGTAAACGGTTGTTTGGTCTGTTAGAGAAGCTGTCTGCTTTTGGAGTTGGTCGATGGTGATCTGATCAAGAGTCGTAGCCGGACGATACTAGGGGGGGAGTCGGGTGCCTTATGTATCTACGAATGCGGCCGTGGGGAGGACATTCATCTGGCGGTGCCTGTTTGCAGAGAGCGAGCAGTCCGAGACTCTGCAATTTTGGAACAGCCAGAAACCTTGCAAGGGTATTAGCCCAGCTTGACCTTGGATCGGGCACTGGCGTGTGTGTTCGGGGAGGGGGTGAGAAAGGGGAGGGGGTGGATGGTTGAGGGGTGTGAACGGTCCCAAGGCCAGGGGTCAGACATAGGAGGGGGAGTGAGAAGACGGTGATGGTGTGGAGATAAAGCAAAAGGTGAAGAAAGGAATGTTACCTTTTGGGAAGACCGTCGGGGAGGTCAGTTACGGTAGTGTATGTGGTGTACGTCAGTACTTTGACCCCTTGTGCCTGACGGGACACTGACACTGCCAAATTTAAAGCTGTGTTCCTAGGTGCCCTGTAGGCTGTCGCGCCCTGCCTCTACCCACCGTCCGTACCTGAGTGCCCTGTGCTTTGCGCCCGTGCCTGTGCCTGTACCTGGGGGGTGGGCGCGCCTCCGTCAGCCCCTCCCGTAATTCGCATTTTCCCATCAGTTTCGTCCTTTTTTCGCTGCAACTGACGACAAGGGCAGCCAGCCCGGGACGGTGGGGGGCAACCACCGTATTTCCCCAACGGGCACCGTACCGTCTTCCCCTTTGGGCGGTGACGCAGCGCGAGAGTCACCGTGGGGCTTGACCGCCGCGTCTTGCAAGGAAATGAAACAAGCATGCGTACAGGGAGCCCCCTGGACGATTGACGCCCCCACCGTACCCACCGTTAAGCGCTGCGAAACGGAGGCGTACGCCGCCAGTGCACCGTCCAGATTACTTGCCGAAGGATACGGATACCACCTAGGATACTTGCCTTCAGGCGAGGATTATAGGGCACGAGGACGTATCTAGGTACCGTACGGTGCTTCAATAGGGGGAGGAGAGGGCACCGCTCAATTTCACCACGGCAGACGTGAAAAAGGGGACAGAATTCGGCACCTCCGTCTCTTTGCCCCGTGCGACCGCAGGACCCCCTGTGCCTCCCATTCCTGTTACGGTTCAATCTCAAACCGTCAGGGAGATTGCGACGCTCACCGCTCAAACCACCTCATTCTCTCTCTCTCCAACTCATTCGCCCCCTTCTTCAAACTTGGGACGATTCCATCAATCAACCAGCAACCAGGCGCCGCTTCTCACGCAATAAAGTTGCGACCTGGAGAAAAATGCCCTCTTAAAGTTGAGTTGACGATAACGACGTGCAGCTTCTGCCGCAGCCGCTTATTCATCCGTTCATCCTCCTCCCTTCGGTCCACCTCCCCGAGGCGGCTCTGTCGTCAGTCAGGCACACACACACACACACACACAGATAGAGTAGGAAGAAGTTAGAAAGATATTGGACGCGCATTCCGCTATACATACACACACACGCGCGTCTCAACTTCAGACCACATGCAGTCCATCGCCGGCTTGACTTTTTCCATGCAGGCAGGACACGCGCGCAGACACACACACAAGCACGCACACCATCACCGGAAGATACCTAGTTTACCAATCTGGAAACCCATTCGCACCCACGGGGAAAAGACTTTCTGTCTACCCCAAAGAGTGAACTGACAGGTTTCCCCCGTCGGCCGGTTGAGACTCGGTCGTCCGTCCGCTACGCCCGTAGCCCTCCGTGCCCGCCGTGAGCATGACGACGAAATGTAATGCACCCGCGGAGGGACTTTACAAAAGCATCCAAAGCTCAAAAAGAACAGCGCAAATAGTAGCTGAAAACGGCAGATGTGTCTTTCTGCAGCAGGCAGAGAGCCCCGTGATGATGCGCCGTAACACCGTCGACGTTGCTTCGGCACAGCTGCTAAAAATTGACCTGACATTTCAAGGGGGTTGTTCGGTGCGTTGCGTTGCATTCGGAGTGCGCACGCCGCAAAGCCTCATACGAAACGAACTCTCACCCTCACTCATCCTCGCCTCTCACATCGCACTTACAGCGACGGCACACTACTGCAAGCTGCGCCCCTGAAGCTTGCCTCACCTCAGGTCGGGCATCGCCAGAGATCAAGCTGAAGCCTGCCTTGCCTTGCCTTGCCTCAACAACATGCAACACTAGGCTACAGCTTTACAACTTACAGGCTACATACAGCAGGCCGTAAATTATCATGACAGGGTGTCATCGGGACAGGGCTGTACGGACTTAAGGGAGAAAGACAGCCCTAGTGAATTAATAGCCAGAGGACACAGTCAGCCCTTCAAGGGTTTTCGTTCGTCCCGTTGGGAAAATCGCATCTTGCATCAGCGAGACCAGGCTGAGGGAGATGAGAAGAGAAGGGGTAATACAGGGGAGGGGTGCCCTTGAACACCAACAAAATCGGGAATAACGAAGCGAGTGAACCAAAAAAGCGAGAGCCCAGAGCTCAGAGGAGAGAGAGAAAAAAGAGGCAACCTGGCATTACGTGAAATTTCGACCCGCTTCTCTGTCGTTACGGGGTGAGAAAAGGAAATTGGATCTCCTCTCTCACAACCCCCCGTACGGATACCAGGAGGCTGGCTGGCCTGGTTCGATGCGGTGTCGATGCGGCCCCGCCTCATCTCATGCATAGAAGCTCTCGTGGAAGTTTTCCACCGCCTCTTCCTCTCCACAGCCCACACAACAAGCCCAGGTTTCTCCAGCCAAGGTCCAACGAGGGCGGGGCACCGAAATCTCCCAAAATTCTGGCGGTGTCTCCAAAAAAGCCCAGTCAGCCATCCAGATTCCCAGCCGGCCAGTCAGTCAGCCAGCCCGGTTCGCCTGCTCTCCCAGTCTCCAGCCAGCCAGCAAGCCCAGTCAGCCCCCAAAGAACCGGTCCCCAGCCAGCGTGCCAGGGATTCGGGAAAGAAGCGGTGTCACTCGAGATGGGGTTGCTCTCTTCGACCTGTGACGATGTTCCCCCAGGCCGGGATCAGAAAACCTGCGTGTGAGGTGGAGAGGAGACGACACTACACCGAAAACCTGACGCTTGGCGCTAGCAAAGGGAGAAAAATCCATTTAATTTACATCAGAAAAGTCTGCTTCGTGACTAAAAGAGAGCTGCCGATATGCTTAATCTCAGCCTCGTCACATCGCGTCCTACTGGCTTGGCTCCAACTACGTGCCGAGTCTCCGTACGGCGCAAACGGGAAAACTTGTAAGGAGTCCGTAGGGACGGATAGTTCCTGTCTCATCAAAACCACCAGATGGAAATAATTATGTCCAATTTTGGTGCCGAGAGAGAGAGAGAGAGCCAGAGCCACGGAGTTGCTCTCCGTCAAAGCGTCCCTCTAATTAAGGGCCCCTACCGTTCACAGACGTCATGCGAGGGGGGAACATCCTTGCGTCGCTCTCCTGCTCTGCTTTGCCGTCAGGTACCGAACCGGAGGTTACCGAGACGTCCGTACGGCGTTTCTGATTGTAGTAATCAAAATATTCTCGGTGTGAGCCCGCGTCCTTTCACCGGGCCAGTCACACACACCGCTGGACGAACCGCAAGCCCGTGGCAGACCGCGCGCGTGCCACTATGCCCTTTTTTCTCCCGCTCTATGAGAGCCCCATTGCGGATGAACCTTTCCTCGGCTTTCCGAGTCGCCGGAAATTATAATCGACATAGCCTTTCCAGCCCTGGACCCTGGATTGGAAGGGTTAAAGAACGCAAGGGGGGGGGCCTTGGAAACCAAGACGTGACCCCGAAAAAAAACAAAGGTTCCCAATGACACGGCTCACCGAGAATTCCGTACGGAGGACAACATCACGAGTCCCACAGAGTCCTGCAGGTCCAGACCCCAGAAAAAAAGAAGAGAAAAGAAAGAGGCTGAATGTGTCCGGGGGCCCAGTGTCCCTTTCCTCCCCCTGCCGAGCAATAATTACACAAAAGAAAACATCAGACAGGTCAAATTCCAATGGTTCGGGTCAAAGAGTGTAACATCGTCGGGAAAGCCCTTGGACGATCTGCCGTGGGGCTGGGAACAGCGCATAGTCGTAGGTACACAAACAAGACAGCGTCAACAACAACAATGGCCTTGTCTTGTCTCGCCTCACCTCGCGTGCCGTGATGCCTCCCTTTTTCTCACCGTTCCTGGCAGGTTTTGCTTGTTTGATACCTATCTTCCCAAGAATGACAATAAGACAAGCATTGACCAACCATATTCCCGTGCCTGTGTTCTCTCTCTGCGTGTCTTGGGCTTTCTGCCAACATCAAATGTCTGACTTCGCTTTCGTCCGTAAATTAATTGCAGTTTACTTACTGTCCTTTACCCTCTCGTCTCTCGATACCAGATATGGAGTCGGCGCCTAGACAGGAAAGCTGAACACGGCGAGACATCTCCCCCGGCCATGGACTTATCCGTACGGATATTGTCCTCTCTAGCGCCAGGCTTTCTTCTTCCTCCCAGCTTTGCCAGCCCGGTCACGTTATCACAAAGTCAAGTACGACTGATTGATTGACTGATCTCAGTGATCTGCCGTCCCTGGCCCGCTAAGAGGATGTCTCAGACAGCACACAAGAAACCCACCCCCAGCGAGAATCATTTCCAATCCCGATGTATTGGTTCAGATATCGGCAAGTGGAAAAGAAAGCCCGATCCATATTGTGGCTCAAATGTCCATGGCCATGGTAACAAAACTCGCGGTCAAGAGAAACAAACCCCTCCCAGCTGAAAACAGCATCACACGCGACGACTATCAATAAGCTAGCTCGTTCGGCCGGGTGATCAGCGAAAGGACAAAACAGAAAATGTGGGGGGGGCCGTCGAGACGGTGAGACGGTGAAGCGTACAATGCTGATCTGCTCAAGCCCCCGCCGTTTCAAATCTCACCGTCTCGAGTTCACGTCTTTCTTGTCTGCCAATCTGCATGTTATTAGTCCCCCCGTCCGTCGCCAGCCGACAGCAAACCAGCAGCTGCAATCCACCATTTTGACGCGGCCAGTGACTCACTCAAAAATCTCCACCGTAAGGCCTCACCGTAAGGTAATGCGCGCATCATCGTCACATCAACAACACCAACAAGCTGGCTGGCAAAACCAACATCTCCTCCCCCCCATGCATGCTCCTGCTGCACTCGCATCCAGAAAATTTCCCAACCCCGGCGTTCGTAATCGAAACACCCCCGGCCGCCGAGCCTGCACGTCGTGGTCAGCTGGCCCTACGCAGCAAGGGGGCGTGGGCGATGGAAAAAGGACAGAAATGATGCCTCTTCTGCGTAGCGCATCCGTAATATCACTCACTAACCCCCCATGTCCGTGAATCCCGCCTCTTCGGCGCAGCAGCAGCAGCAGCAGCAGCATCAGCAAGGCTTTCATCAATCCCGTCCTCGCCCACTCACACACACTTTGCGCGTTTGCCTATCGACCATGCCACGTTGTTGCTGCTGCTGCTGCTTATGAGGGTCACCCGTATCCGTCTGCCCGGATTCCGCATGGCAGAGAGAGAAAAAAAAGTCCGGTACCGATGCTGACGGGCTGGGACCATGCGCGAACTGCTGATTGCCTGGTCCGCCGCTGCCGCTGCTGATTGATGGGAAAGACGGAACGGCTGGGCTGATAACGGAAACCTGGTCGCTATCTGCAGACTGCAATACATCACCACCATCCATCCGAGGCACAGCGTATGGGAAAAGCAGGCAGAACCGTCTTACCGGAACCAAACAAACCCCGGCTCGGCAGCTCTCGAATTGGACGGCAGGGAACGACGCCCGGGTACCGTAACACCACCGCCGCTCTCTCTCTGACTGTGTCTCTCTCGATAACTGCCGTCGCAGCCTGGCTGGACGCTGCAGCCTACTAATGCCATGCTAACTCATCCATACCCATATCTCCGCGTACCGTGGTGGTGATTATGGCAGTGGTGGCTGAGCGCGAAGCAAACGCCTGAACAAGCCCTGTTGCTGTGTGAGAGACGGGAAAAGCTTCTTCATTCACAGGCGGTCTAAAACACACAAGGAAAGCTCGTAAAAAAAACTATTACGGTAAAGTCCAATCCAAGGAATCAAATCACAGGCCGAACCCTGAACGGCCCGGCGTCTTCCTGATACCGCCCGACCTAACTGTGAGGCGCCGCCCCCCGACCCAGATCTTCGGATCCCTCTACAGCTGTCAAATCGCGCGATGATCACGCCGCCCGAGGCACCGAGGGAAGGCAGCAGTAGCACGCGCCGCCGGGCGACACGTCCCGTCCAGGGAAGGCCTCGGCTTGCGTTGGGCGCGCCCCGAGTCAACGGCTCGCTGGAGTTTTGGGGAGAGGAGACGCCTTCATCGCGCCGCCGCGCATCTTCTCCGCACAAACAGGTGCACTAATAAAGCAAGCAACAGAGAGAGGCGTCCAGAGGGGAAGGGAAAGGAAGGAGGACGCCTCTTCGCGACAACTTCTCCTTCGGTGCAAGCTCGGATCGACATCTTGAAGAATGGCACCGACTGTCCGGTGCAGACAAAGGAAAAGAGCCACCATCTTCCTTCCCCCCATCTCCCGTCCTGATTATTTTAGGGGCCATTGGAATGGTGGCTTGTTAGCTGACTGCAGCGCGCGGGGGAGGGGAGCGGGGGTCCTGTCATCGCATCGTGTTGTTGATGGATGTTGCCGTCAGTGTCAGTGGGACGCGCGTGTGTTGTTGGTTGATTAATTTCCTCTTCTTGTTGGGCTTTTTTTCTAAGAACTGCTGCCTCAGTTCATGTGTTTCCTTTTGCACGCCCCTCTTTACAACGACACCGTAAGCACTCAATAGAAGTCCCGTCGTCGTATCGCCGGTGATAATATCGTTGCAAGTAAATTTGGACCACGCCCCCTGTTGAAATGCTGCAACCAAAGCCACACTCTCTCAAGCTTAGCCAAAAGAGAGGACTCCGCTTTCTGCTTACGCTGCGCCGCTTCTCATCTTGCGAGAGTCTTTCTGCCCATTTGCAAAACGGAACGGCAGGCAGATCAGACAGTAACGTTCCACGGAGTCCCAGGACGACGGTAACAGGTGGAACGGGCTTTTTTTACCCTATGCCGCCGGACCTTTGTACGACATGTCATCAATGACGATGTTTTTTTTTTTCCCTCGGCGCCTCTACTGCTGCTAAATACTGAGCTTCTGTTTAGCAGCTTCTTGTTTCAAAATGGATCGTGATGGGACCTTAATGCCAAGTTTGTCGTTCCCTCTGCAACGTTGAGACGGGATAGAGTTAAATGGACAAAGAGTCCGGTCAACGCAGAAACGATAACGAGAATTTGTTTAATCTTCTTCACTTTATTTTCGCTATTTTGTCTGCCCACCCACCCACCAAGCTGCCGGGAATTCTCCCCGTCGGAGGAAGGAAGAGAAGCAAAGCCTATGAGGATGAGAGAAAGAGTGAGTGAGGGTTGGCGGAAGACACGGAGAGGCTGGCTTTCGGTCAGAAGCTTGATTGAGCTCCGGGGCTGAGACACGTCCACGACACCACGACGACACACGCACACACACACACACGCACCTCGGAACCGGAACCATGCGGGCGGAGCTGGAGCTGGAGCTGACTGGAGTTCCTCGCAATGCACCGGAAACCAAAACCGAAAACTGCTGCCTTGCCTTGTAACGCCCTTATGCTGTGCGACACACACACTCTCTCTTGCTTAGAGTCTCACTGCCCACTCCGTAAGCAACCACGTCGCACGTTGCTGACTTGGATGAGAGGTGCGGAGGCGGGAGAACCAGGGACAGGAACAGGAACAACTCATAGGGCTTGACGCTTGACGGTGGTGTGGTGAAGAGGTGTGTCCGTAAGGCTTGGTTGTTTGCTTCGGCCATCTCCAACGTTACGGCCGGCGACGCGGACGGAGGGACGGAGGGACGGAGGATGACACACAAAGGTACATCTCCTCCATGTCCTCCTCCTCCCCCGCCTCCGCCGTCCGTTTTGTCTTCTGCAGACTGCTGATGACAATAATCCAAAAACCGTCGGCCGCCGCCCGCCCGCCCACCACCCTTAACCCCGAACCAACCCGCAAGTCTGTGATGACACATGGTTACGCTGCAGGAGTGATCCTCTTCCATGCAGCCTTATCCTCCATCTCGGAGCGGGCGGCGCTGCTGCTGGTTTTTGCAATTGCCAATTGCCATTTGCCAATGAGAACATGCATCATCGAGTTGTTGTCCGCCCCCCCCAGCTGTTGCGGCCCAGTCAGTCCCGTCTCGAGGAAGGGAAAACTATCCCCCCGGTCTCTCTCCGTTCGAGCCAATCACCACCTCAACTTCGCGAAATTTCCCAACGCAGGGCACGTCAGCGAATGAGACGGTCCTTGCTTGTGTTGATCTGCTGTAAACTGGGGTCCGTCATCATCAATCATCATCATCATCAACACTCCCCTCCCACCGGCGGCGGGCCACGTTGTTCGTGAACGCAAACACCCTACCCTGCCCCGCTCCCCCCTCCCACTCCACTGGAAATGTCGCTTCGATGTTGCTTGCAGGAAAATGGAGAAAGAAAAAGACTTGGCTTTTTTCTTCTTTTTTTTTTCCTCTCTGCTCTTCACCGACGAACCAACTCCATCTTTCCTGGGAACGCGTGCCGAGCGCACCGAAAAGTCTACTGCTACGCAGCACACACCCCTCTAGCCCCTCTCTTGCCAAGGCCCCTCAGGACGCAGAGGAACGTTCACAATGGCGGTCTGCCATATAGCAAGCTGCAAAGGCCCTATGTCCTTGTCACGGATGGGGTTTTATTGTGATGAAAAGAAAGAGAAAAAAAAAAGTCCCAGTGACTCATATTGAGTTGGTTCCAATGGAACCCTGGACTTTTCAAGCACAGAACCCGTCCGTCGGACAATTTCACCAGTCGTTTGTCCTGAACCTTAGTCTCCAGTCCGCAATGGAGAGGGCTGAGACGCGCGCGTAAAAGCAATTTTGTCCATTTCAACCCCCTCGGTCCGTGGTCCTTGTTGGTTCGTACATACGTTGGGTACTCCTACATCTCGAAGCTTGCAGAAACTCCTAACACCACTCCGTCATGTGAGTGTGGTCCCTCAAGCGAAAGTCTTCAAGCGAGATGGGCAAAAAGCCTCCACCCCAGCGGCCTCCAGTGCGACGTGGGGTCCCTCTTTTTTCTTGACCGCATTTCAAACCGACATTTTGACATCCGTCAAATCTTTTTTTCTAAAAACCCCAGACTTGTGAAATCATGTGGATACGATGAGGGTCAACACATGTCAAGGACTCAAGTCCCCCCTGAGGCAAGGAAAACGTCTAGAAGGAGCGGAGCCCTTCGGTCGTTGGACCCTCTTTGCCTCCCTCCCCTTCAAACTCCAGTTCTTTGGGAGCCTCATAATACCATCACCGCCGGGATATCGTTGTCGGGGTTGTCATACAATTCCAGCCTTTCCAGGGGAAAACTCAGGGTCAGGGAGAGAGGGGACCAAGCGTTCCCCCTGCCTCTTCGGGCCTCGGCCACGGCGAATACATGAGACGAGACGGAAGATCAGACCAAAACGCTTTCTGCTGCGAATTTCTTTCTCTTTTCGCTTGCCCTCTGCCGAAAGCGCGTCCATGCCATCCCGGAGGTTCCCACTCCAAGGGACCTGAGTCCATCCATCTCCAGTATTCTTTCTTCCCGGGAGCCTCATCTTGCCGACTCGCAAAGACTGGGGAAGAAGGAAAATGGAAGGACTCATGGAAGCTTGTGGGCATCCGTGACCGCCCTGCCGGGTCGAGCTGGACGGCCATGAACATGATCTGATGTTTTCCTCCCCCTTGTCACCCCAAGGGTCGACGTCCCTATCAATTTCGGCGCCGCCGTTCGTTCACACACCCCTTCGAGGGCCCTGAAGCAGCAAACGGTGATAGTCTATCCGTATGTATACGTATACGGTAGGAACGCGAACCAAGGTAGTGGACGATCGTGCCTTGGCGAACATGTGAAGCAGCCAGTCCCGGGCGGTGAGAAAGGGGACAAAACCGTGATGCTCTCCGTTTCGACCACGCGTAAGAGCTGTCTACTCTCTCGTGATGACAGCGGCCCGCGGCTTCCACGTCTCGCCATGCCACGCAATAAGGTTCGCTAGATTCACTACGCTCCCACGGGGGGAGCTTTTGCTGCGCCCGAGAGCTGCCACGGAGTTTGACGGACCGCCGAACCGCGGCCGTAGTCTCGGCGCTGCTCTCGCAAGCGTGTCTTGCTTAGCTCCCGGGGAAGAGGAGGGAACCAATGCCGTCGGGGGAGCATGATGAAATTTCGCCCAAGATATTCGGCGACGCGGCGCTACTTTTCTCTGGCTTCCGCGAGAACAAATCAAATGTCGTCAATGGCTTCGCGGTGCCTGGCAGTAAAAAGCGCGCTACGAACACAATTTGCCACCGGAAAGGGGTAAGGTCGATCGCGTGTCACCGGCGTGGGCTCTGCGTGGAACGCTACCCGCAAAATGTTACTCGAAACCTACACACACACACACACACACCTGGTGTAGTGTAGGTACGGGTAGCTCACACACACGCACGTATCGGCGAACCTCCAAACAGGCAGAGACAATCCCCCTGCCCGAGATCGCGATCAGTTCACGCACAAAGGGGGCGAGGGGAGGCGGCTTCCCAAGCGTACCACTTCGCTGGGAAAGACGAGGAAGGGTCAATGTGTGTGGTGCGCAGCAAAGACAAGCAAAACGCCATTGTCGAACAAACAAAACCGGCCACGAGCCACGGGCTCCGGTCCGAAAAGCAAGAAAAAAATCGGCATTCCGCCCTGTCTGCCTGTCGCCTTGATGGCATTTCTGGCTTTGCGGCATGCTCGGGGAACTGGGTAGGTATTGTTGACGCCGCGGCGTTTGTTTCGTTTCGTCCGTTCAAAGGGGGCCGCGTCTTTCTTTCGTCTGATAAATGCCAGCGCTATACGCGTCCTCGGCGGTATCACGTACGTTTGTTAGGAGGACGCATACAACCGTACATGGAACACGGTAGTAATAATAGCAACGCAACGTAACGTAACGGTGCTCGGACTGCCTGTGGGAAAATCTCCGACACGAGCAGTGACCGTGTCTCGGCTTCGCTCAGCAATCTATGCGCTTCTGTGCAGACGGGCACGGCGGCGGCGTGACAGAAGACGACGACGCCTCAGACCACGTCTCCGTTTTCCAGTGTCGTACTCGTCCGCTCCGCCTCAGCAAACTCCGTAAAAGTTCTTCCAAAGTCCGTATCCCTGGTCCTTGTCTTGGCCTGCCAGACGCTCGTAATGTAGCAGTGAACTGTAGCGTAATAAAGATGTGGAATCTTTTTTTGAGAATTAGTCAGGGACCGGCGAACTCGGAACCGCAGCTTCGCCCTCTCTGCCTTGCCGGGATGAGGGATCTTGCATCCTAAAATGATGGCCTTTGTAAGTGGGAACTTGGGGGGAGATTTCCAGGCAAGATGACAATGCCACTCACTCCCAGTCCGGTTCCATCGAAATCGGGTCCTCGCGAACCTCGCTCTCGGAAGCCCCAGCGTTACCGGCCAGCAGGTTGAGAGCTTGCAGGAGGTGGAGCCCGCGTCCGTTCGCAAAAAACCCAGATATTATAATTATCCCCACGGCGTGTGGGAATACCTTCGTCATGAGGTCCCCACGACGGCAGGTCAGCTTACGTTGATCGTATTTCCAAGCCAGAAACTTGACCGTAAACCGGGGACCTCTGCTGGGACACACCGCACACCGATCCCGGTCAGGGTTCCATTGTCTCGTAAAATGGTCGGTCATCAACCACGACCACCACCACCACCACTAATACTACCACCACCGCATGAGCGAGGCACAGAGGTTTGGGGTTAGCCGTGCCAGCCGTGCCACGCTCCTCCTGCAGATGCAGCGTCGCATCGAAGGCGTCCCGTGACAGGTTTCCAATGGGCCGGTACCAGCAAAAAAAGTTGGCGGTAGTGTGCCCAACCAGCCACTCCGCCCCGTCCCATCTCGGTGAACTTGGTTCTGAGACCGTTTTTCCCCGTGCCGTCCACCGTGATGGCCCGAGGGGAGGGGCGTGTGTGATGTTTCTCGTTCCTGTCCGTCCGTCTGCTTCCTTCTTCTCTTCCAGAATCGCAAACTAGTAGTGTGATAGAGCCCCCCACAGCTAGGACGTAGCGCAAGTGCACGTCGTCGAACGAATAGCTCCAAAGTGCTTGCAGTCGCTAGCCGTAGAAGGTTTTGCCCGGGCTGTCATCGTCAGGAACAAAGAGTCCGTGCCGGCGCTTAGCTGCCGTCCCACGGCTCGATCCAGGCTGCAGTCTGCGATCATCGAGACAAATGGACCTGGATGTCTCGCGTCTCTTGTCCTCGCACCGCGCTCTAGCGTCACTATTGATTCAATCGTTCCTGCTAGGCGGAAAGCATCGTTCGAAACGGTGGCCGACTCGGGTTGATGGCTCCTCCTCTTCGGCCGAATGGCCCCTTCGCCGGCGCATCGTGGGTTACCTTGAACAGGTTGCCTTCTTGTTTTCCTGTCATCGGATATGGGCCTGTCTAACTGACCCGGGAGAGCTGTCACTGCTACGGCAAGTTTCTGTCACATCTCGGCCAGAAAGCCAAACCCGCCCCCTCCCCGTCTTGCGCGGGCTGCCGGTTTGGGTAATCCTGCAGCAAACTGTTGCCTTGGAAGGACCCCATGTTGCATCCTGGCAGGAGTATTGATGATCAACCGGGAAAAGTCGATGCAGGAGGGTCTGAGTATTGGTTCCGAAATGGTTGCACGACGCGACGCCGGGAAAGCCATCATCTGATCGATGACTCCATTGCGAACCCTGTTTCTGGCGCGGCCTTTTTCGCTTCGGACTCGGCACTTCGGTTGGCCTTCTTGGAGCTTGACGCCGCTCAGCCTGCCGGGCGAGGCATCGTCAAGACGCCGTCGCAAAGTGGCCGACGGTGACAAAAATGACATACATGGATGGGAAACACGATCATCGTTCGTCTCCCCTCATCCCCAGCCGTGCCAACCATTCAGCTGCAGGCTGCGAGCCGGGGTTACGAGCTCGCCAATGTTTGGGAACATTAGCCCAGGCTCATATCCCCCCTTCCCCTCATGACGGACATGTCAAACCATGTCCAGCAGATCGCGCTTCTCCAGTTATCTTGGCCCTTCAGTCCCTTGGACCACCGGGCTGTCACACCGCCTCGGGGTGAGGAGGTGAACGTGCAAGCAACGACTGAGACGAGGGCCAAGAGATTGAAAGACCTTGATTGATTTGTCTGTTGAATCCCGGTCGAGCCAATCGTTCGCCGATTGACATTGATGAACGAACGACGGGGTCCGAGGAAGGTTCACCACGTATTACTCACGAATGGTAAACAGGAATTTGGCTGTTGCGCAGGCGAAACATTGGCACGTCTCAACGCTCATGGAATGCCTCTGATTGAACGTCTGTTCCTGCAACTGAAGTGACCAAGTTGCAAATTCTCAGAAAATCAGATGCCTTGGTTGTCGGTGAGCTCCGCTCTGAGACGGCGAAGCCATGACAGCTCCCGTGCATCTGCGCCTGATGACAATTCTCGTACCACGTTGACGACGTGCCTGCGACATGATTGCCCGGGCGACGAGCATCACGGGTAGCAAGGTGGCCTGAGTGGCTGGATTTGGATTGCATGATGCAGTCGCATCTCTGTAGCCTCGGTGGAAGGAATCCCTGCGCGACTTGCAGCCCTACAAGCTGCAACAAACAGCAGCGCCGGAGGATGGAGATGGAGAGGCAATTCCAGTTCCTCCGTCTCCGTGTTGTCGTTATCCGTATCAGTAATTTGTGAAGTGAAATCAATATCGATGCACCGATCTGAAGAGGGAAACGCCCCCGTGCGCCACTGATGCAGGTCCAGCTGCTTCGGCCAGGCTGTGCGACCTTTGGCGTTTTTAGGTCTATGTCGTGTACCTCCGGCGAGAGGTATGCAGGCCTATCTGAGACACGGCTGCGTTTTCGGTGAAGCTCACTACCGTAAAGGGCTTCACGCTTCCAATATTGCGCGTGAAGCGAGCGCGGGGCGACGTGTCACGGCAGTAGTGAAGGAATCTACGGTATGCGTATCGTACGGGGTACTCTGTGGTGTATTGCCCATGGCTACCTATCCGTGTCTGTATGCAGGTATATCGTCATGGGGGCTGCGCGTCGCACACACAGCCTTCTTCTTGCAGCTTGCTGATGGTGGCATGGAAGAGATGGAAGTGACTCAAAGGCCTGACGACAACGACGAAGGATGAAGATGATCATGGTGCTCTCCGTGGGAGTACACAGCAGTTTCGCCTCGGAAACCTGCATCATCGTCTGAGTGACCGCCGCACCCATCTCATGAGTCTCAGACAGCTCGCGTTTGTTCAACGCCTCTGAGAGCCCCATCGCTTCGCTTCGCTTCGCATCGCGAGGGCTGCACCTCGTGATCGTGTTCAGTAATTCCCGCTGTTTCTGTTGGCCATCTACGATACATACTCCCATAGTACGGACTTGGTGAGCGCCAAGGTAGCCTCGGCAGCCTCGGCCTCGTATGTGCGCGAGAGAGGCAATGCTCGTTGAAGAGCCAATGAGAGATTGAACACAACTGGCCATAAAGAGACATCTGAAACAATCTTCTCTTTCTCGCTCCGCAGTGACACGAGTGCGACGCAAGCCGCGCCCCCTTGGCCCTCGGGGAGGATGACAAAGTGTGCTGACCAAAGAGTGACCAGTGATAGAGACCGCTCGAGCTTGAGAGTCTTGTCCTTGGCCTTGACTCTTGACCGCCGAGAGCAGAGCAACGCAACCCGCAGCGCACCGCAGTGCAGAGTCCGCCCCGCGTCCGCGCCTGCGTCCGCTAGGGCGGCCAGTCACCGTACCTCCCACGTGGTCGACAGGGGCGGCTGACGAGCGACGACCACCCCTGACGATCACACCTCCAACAGGGGAGGGGGGCTCAACGGGCGACTACGGCGCCCGAGCTTCGAAATCAGCAAGTTGGGATGGGCGATGCGTCGCGATGCGTGTTGCTGATTGCTGAGCCGGTGTTGTTTTAGTAATTAGTCCTCCCAATAGTCTTTCTTGACCGCTACTGCTACTGCAGGTACGGACGGTGGTGGCAAACGGTATCGTCGATTTTGTCCAATTCTCTCGTGCCGCTTAGTAGGCTGTAGCTGTCGGCCGCCTTCGCTTCTCGAGACGGTCCCCCTTTGCCCCTTGAAGGTGATTTCAATCTCTCGCGGCGGCCGCAGCAAGGGATCCTACGGCGGGCCTCACGGGCGAAGGTCCCCAAATCGTACTGACGACACGATTCCCCTCTACCCCATACCATCCCGCCGCAATCGTGATATTTATGGCCCACCGTATCCTGATGTCGCACGGAGTAGTGCCCTTTTCTGAGAGGCGACAAGTCGAGAATAGGCAACCCGGGAGAATACAAAACGCTTCCATTTTAGGCAAAACCATGTACACAGTAGCCCCGGCCGCAGTACCCTTGCGTGGGGGACTCCTGAGACGATGTTGCCTGCAGCAGAGTGCCCGCACGTCCCGTCAGAACGGTAGGGTAGACTTCAGAACTGTTGGACGGAGGTCACTTGGCTACGTCCGGGTGAAAACGGTTTGATCGGACCAACATCTGCGACGCCCACCCACCGGCCGGCCGGCTAGGTGGGGGGAAACAGTAAACGGTCCATCGGCCAGACGGCTGACGGCGGCAGGGGCAGATCTGATGCCCATGTCTGCTTGCCCGGACTTGCGTTATCGACTGCGTCAATGGCTCGATAGTTGGGTGCCTTGCTCATCCTGAACGACGATCATTCACACCCTCTTCGAACTTGCAGTAGGCCGGTACGGAGTACATGGCGGCAGACGGTCATGCGCCCAACAGACCGGGGATGCGGTTCGCGGAGGATCTGCTGTGCCTTGCCAGCACTGCGATTCCAATCAATTGTAAACCGTCAGCTTAGCGGGGTAACGGGTAAAGATCACCATCTTATCGAAATCCTCCTGCAAAGGTGCCTGCGAGACGGCATTTGAGGCTGTATCCTCTTATCAGATTACCTGTCTTGGTCGTCGCCTTGTGGCACTGGAGTTGCTGGTCCAGTGTGCCTTGCCTTGCCCTCAGTTCCTTGCCCTCCGTTAGCGTAAGCGACCTTCGGACGGCGTCGCTCAGGTCGACTTGCTTGAATCATGAAAGGTTTAATGGCCGCTCTGCCGTCCGCGCTTGCTAGTAATGGCGTCAGAGGCACTCGTCGAATCGTCCGACTGTCCGTCTGTGCCCTCCCCAGCCGGCCTAACGGGAGCTTGCCGCCCTTCTGTCTATTGATGAAGCCATTGGCTCATCGCGATCGGCCAAAGCATTTTGCAGTTGAACTTTCATTATCGTAATCCCAAGACGCTATCGTCAGAAAGGGTGGTGTGCATACGCGCAGCCTGGGAACTATTTGATGGCCAACACCCCTGGTGTGGTTCAGGTACGGAGGTTTCTCGAGCAACCTGCAGCTTGGTACTTTGCCCAAATGTATCTTTTTTGTGAAGAGAGTTTGTAAATAGGATTAGCCTTCCGTTGCGTGTTCGGCAAGGTTGGCGTCAGCGTCCCATCTTGGACCTGGCGGTGTGTAGCATCCCTGGCCGAGAGCATCCGATTCGGGAGTCCGTGATGTCCAGACTCATGATGGACCTCCCGGGGAGAACGGCAGAGGCCAAAGCTGTTTGTCATCGACCCGGACGGACACGGGCGACTGTTGAGACAGCCGATGTGCGTGTGATGGCATATGTCATTCAGTCACTACGACAGTATCCCTGATCGTTTTCGGGCCCGGCGGCTTCGGGGACCACTTTGACGGTTGAACTGCTGAGAAATGCAACGTTGGCTGATGATTACTACACGAGCACCTCGGTCCCGGCTTCGTGTGCTTTGGTTAGACCTGCTCAGGTCAGGGCCGCCCCTGGATCGTGATCGTAATCGTAAGAGAAGAGCCTCATCTCGTCGATGTCGTTCCGGCGAGATAGTTTCTTGATCACTAGTTTACGCCAAGTGCACGCCGCGACAGTTAAGAAGAGGGGTCGATAAAAACAGATATTCAGCGTTGGCGCATGCGCCAGTTGATGTTCAATGATCCCAATAGAGCGGGAGGTTCGTGGATCTACCATAGTAGCGCGGCCTTGGCAGAGGCTTCCAAACTAACACGCAACGTCGTAAGCTCCATTAGCCACGGTCCATGAGGCTGGGCTCTCGTCAGCCAATCAGTCCGCATACCATTGAGGTCGTTTCACTTGTCGCCGGCCTAACCAAGCGTCGTCGACCGTGCGCTCGTTGACAACTGTTGCCCATGGCTCTCCAGGATCGACTCCTCGGCACCATGCCGTTGGCAGAGCGCTGAGGGCCCGGGACTTTCCTGGCGGAAAAGACGGCGCTGGCTCGCACTGCCATCCGCCGTCCTGGGCACCGGAGGGTCTCTCGAGTCGGCACGGGCGGCGTGCTGAACAGTCCGGTGACCAATCCCGGGATCTCCATGTCCTTCCCCAGCGCTACTCCAATGCTTGGCCAGTCTTCAACCCTGGGCACACGTGTCCTCGTTATGAGTCTTCAGTCAGCTTGCTCGAAGTTGCGGGCGTGAAGTGGGGCCCTCTCGAAACAACTACAGCAACCAAGGATAATCGCCTATACTTGCTGTGGTAGCTGGTGTATCTCCAGATCTCGATCTTTTGCTGCTTAGGAGGTATCTCGTGATCGTTGCGTGTCCATCCAGGCGTGGCGTAGCTGGCCCAGACACACGAAACAATAGCCGGGCAGGCTATCATCCAAGACTGCCGCTCCACCTGAACGATGCATCCCAACCATTGACAGAAGTGTCAATATCCAACTCTAGCGGTCTGTCATCGTGTCATCGCGTACCCATGCCAGCCCTCTAGGGCCCAGCATGCCAAGGTGACAGCATCTCGTGTTATCACCGGATCATATCGGACGTTTAGAACTTTCTGCCTTGCTTGTAGCTGACTTGCGCGTCTCACACGGCATCCTCGTCCGCGCCAGGGTTGGGCATCTGGGTTGATGATATCCAGTTCTCCATGCTGGCTTGACCGGCCAGCTGCTTGGGGTTGGCCGCGTTGCTCGAGGAGGCAAGTCTCAGACCTTGGCGTTTCTTGACAACGAGGCACAGCACGCGGCCGTAGATGGCGAACCCCTCATACGAAACATCCATGGCCATCTTCTTCTTGTCGTCTTCGTCGTGATCGACATCGTCACCGGACCCAGCGGCTTGTTTCCTGAGACGCTTGGACGGGCGGGGGGCATCATCGTCCGAGTCAATCTCGATTGCCGAAATCTCACCGCCGGCCTCGTCGTCCGAAGGCATCTCGTAATCGTCGTCGTTGTTACGAGATACCCCGCGCTGCCTCTTGGATCGTCGGGGCCGAGCCGTTTCATCCACGGCGGGGATACGGGAAAGACCAGCGGTGTCCTCCTCGGAGTCACTCTCCCGCCGAATGTGCGCTGCTGAGTCGGCGCCCTCGGGCTCCAGATCCAAGTCGATTGGGGTGTCATTTGTTTCGTTTATGAGCTTGTTGGAGTTGGACTGCAACCTGCCAGGCGCCTTGTCGCGGAAGTGCTTGTGCTTAGTGAGCAGCGAGTGGCGGGTTGACGTCTCAGTCAAGAACATGGAGACCTCAAACTCATCTGGTCATGCGTTGTTCAGTCAACCCGTGTTCACCCCAAGAGAAAACGGTCCAGACCAGCAGGCCGGTTGCAACGAGGGGGTGGTTGCAGCCGGAGGTGACAGCGAGGAGGGAGGGCTACGAAACAGACGACAAACCTTGAACGACAACATCCTTGATGGTTTTCTTTTTTGAGCTCTTCTTCTTGGCTCTTTCGCGCTCTTTCTCTTCACGAAGTTTCGGCAACACCAACGGTCGGACGCTCTCAATGACCTTGGGTAGGATGGGGTTCCTTGGGTTCAGCAACCAGCTTTGTGCCAAGGCGGGGTTGTCGAGATAGATGCGGCACTCAAGCACCGAGTACTTGGTGATCCTGAGATATCGGCGTAAAGGCGCCATGATAGAATCTGGAGCAGTCGAGTCGAGTTAATTCGAGGTCGGGTCCTTGCTCGACGGCGTTACACTGCGACGTCGCAAGGAGAGTTCACACGACAACGAGTCGTGTGTGCTTGATGTTACAATGTCGGAGGTCGAGCAAGAGGGCGTGGGTGAGGGCAAGAGCGGTGTGAGAGACAAATTCGGTGAGGTTTGTAATTGATGAAAATGAGGAAAGAGAGGGAGGTGGTCAGGTGAGAAAAGTAGTTACCTTCGAGTCGCTCTTTCCCACACGTCTTCTAGGTGACGCTGAAGATGTGTGACGTGGGAAAGACCCGCCGTGCCGGACGGAAGTACCGCCCCCAGCATCATCGGCCTACGGTTGCAGTGGAGGAAGGGACAGGTACATGCGCTTTTCGGCAGATACATCTGCGCTTGGCGGGCAACTTGGCGGCTCTCATCCACATTACAGCGTAGGCGGCAGGTACCTAAACGCCCTAATCTCTACCGCAAGGTACATTGTGCCCTGAGGCAGGCATTGAGTAGATCCACTTTATTTTCCGCGTCCTCCACGTCCAGTGTCGTGAACTTCTCGCGACGTCAGAGCTTGACAGTGACAGCTAAAGTGCCAACCCATTGAGGCTCCATTGACTTTGTCACGCACCCCCGTTCGCGGTGATGCTTACGAGGAGATCATGTCGAAGTCATGGGCATCGACGCTGAGGTTGCCCAAGTCCACCTTCCCGTAAGCCAAGCATGCGACTCTGACCTTCTCCGGCCCACCCTCCGCTCCGGCCTCAGCTGACACCCGGCCCCCCGATCCAGACCGCGCCCGTTACCGCAGTTCCGCGCCGACTACCTGCGCCGCTCCGCCGACGACTTCTACAAGTGGCAGGCCGCCAATGACTCCCGTCCGGGCTTCACTCTGCACGATGGCCCGCCCTATGCGAACGGCAGCTTGCATGTCGGACATGCCCTGAACAAGGTCCTGAAGGACATGATCTCGAGAGTCAAGGTCCAGCAAGGTTAGACGTTTGCCTCTCCGTGGTTGAGTTGCCGAAGGAATGGGTTCTGACTATGACTCCGGCAGGATACCGCGTGCGCTACCGACCGGGCTGGGATTGCCATGGCCTACCCATCGAACTGAAGGCGGTCGGCATGGCTGCTGGCAAGGACATGAGCGCCGTCGACATTCGCAAGGCTGCCAGGGAGCTCGCCTCGTCGACCGTGCTGCAACAGATGGAGGGCTTCCGGTCATACGGTGTCATGGCTGATTGGGACGCTCGCTGGACGACCATGGACCGGGACTTCGAGATTCGCCAGCTGCGTCTGTTTCAGCAAATGGTCCGCCGAGGCCTCATCTACCGCAAGAACAAGCCCGTCTACTGGTCGCCCTCGTCGCGAACCGCCCTTGCCGAGGCCGAGCTCGAGTACAACGAGAACCACGTCTCGACCGCAGCATATGTCAGGTATCCGATCATCGGCGGGCCGTCTCTGAACGGCTTCTCCGGCCAACTCTACGCAATCATCTGGACCACTACCCCTTGGACACTCCCGGCAAACAGAGCCATCGCCATCCACGACGATCTCGAGTACGCTGTCATCGGTGTGAACGGAAGCGCTTACTTGACCGCCGTCACCCGTCTCGACGCAGTCAAGGCCCTGTTTACCGACGTCGAACCGGAAATCATCGTGCCATCCATCAAGGGCTCTGAGCTAAGAGGATTAAAGTACAAGAACAGGCTTCAAGGATCGCAATCGGCCCCTCAACCCATCATTCACGCAGACTTTGTATCAGCGGACTCCGGAACCGGTCTCGTTCACATCGCCCCCGGCCATGGTTTCGAGGACTACGAGGCGTGCGCAGAGCTCGGCATCGAGGCTTTCGCGCCGATCGATGACGAGGGTCACTTCACCAGCGAGGCTTTCCCCGACGCGCCCGAGAAGCTGACCCAGTCCTCGTCGATCCTCAAGGGCGGCAGCAAGGCCGTCCTGGCCCTCATCGAAGACGACGTCCTGCAGGCCGCCAAGTACAAGCACAAGTACCCATACGACTGGCGGACGAAGCAGCCCGTCGTCATGAGGTCCACGGCCCAGTGGTTCGCCGACGTGGACAGCATCAAGGACGACGCCATCAACGCGCTGAAGGACGTCAAGTTCGTGCCCGCCTCCGGACGGAACCGCCTCGAGAGCTTCGTCGTCGGCCGCAGCGAGTGGTGCATCTCGCGCCAGCGCGCCTGGGGAGTGCCCATTCCCGCCCTGTACGACGCCAACGGAGATGCTGTCGTGACGGCGGAGTCGGTCGACCACATCATCTCGGTCATTCAGCAGCGCGGCATCGATGCTTGGTTCTCTGACGCCCCCGACGAGCCCGCCTGGGTCGCGCCCTCTCTCCAGGGTACTTACCGCCGCGGCACCGACACCATGGACGTGTGGTTCGACAGCGGAAGCAGCTGGACCGAGAGCAACGGCCAGGCCGACGTCTACCTCGAGGGCTCCGACCAGCACCGCGGCTGGTTCCAGTCGAGTCTTCTGTCCTACGTCGCAGCCCAAAGAGCGGAAACCGGAGAGGGCTCTACCGAGCAACCCAAGTCCCCCTTCAAGACCCTCATCACCCACGGCTTCACCCTCGACCAAGCCGGAAAGAAGATGTCCAAGTCCATCGGCAACACCATCACGCCCGAGCAGATCATGGACGGCACCCTGCTGCCCCCCATCAAGGTGAGAGGCAAGGCCAAGGTCCCCGGCGCCGGCCCCACGTACGAGGCCCTCGGCCCGGACGCCCTCCGCCTCTGGGCCGCCAGCTCCGAGTACACCCGGGACGTCGCCATCGGCCAGAACGTGCTCAAGTCCGTCCACACCGTCCTGGTCCGGTACCGCACCATCATCAAGATGCTGCTCGGCTCGATGCACGAGTCCGCCCGCGCGGCGCCGACCACGGCCCTGGACCACATGGCCCTCGTCCAGCTGAGGGACGTCATGGAGGAGGTGCAGAAGGCCTTCGCCGCGCACGAGTTCTACAAGGCCTTCAGCGCCCTGAACCGCTGGGTCGCCAACGACTTGTCGGCGTTCTACCTCGAGGCCATGAAGGACCGCCTGTACTGCGGCGACGGCGGTGGCGTGCTCGAGCCCATCTTCCTGGGCTTCCTCCGGATGCTGTCGCCCATGACCCCTCTCCTGGTCGAGGAGGCCTGGGACCACCGTCCGGAGTGGATGAAGGCCGACAGGTATGCGTCTTCCTCCCTGCTTTCTTCCAGTAACCATATCACTAACCATCCCAGCTCTATCCCCCACCCCTTCCACGCCCTTTACAACTCTCCCCTCCACACACTGGCCCCCCACCCCATCGGCGAGACCTCCCTCCGCAACGACACCCCCCTCCTCATGTCGATCCACAGCGCCGTCAAATCATGCCTCGAACAGGGCCGCCTAGCCAAGGTCCTCGGCTCCTCCCTCCAGTCCTCCGTCGTCATCACCACCGCCGACGAGACCGTGTCCGGCGTCCTGCAGAAGTACGCCCACGAGCTCGACGCCATGTTCGTCGTCTCCTCCGTCGAGATCAACGCCGACGTGCCCGCCGAGAGCGAGTGGCGGTACGAGGGCGCCTTCGAGATCAACGGCGCCAGGGGCACCGTCACGGTGCTGCCTCCCAGGGAGCACAAGTGCCCCCGCTGCTGGAGGTACGTCGCGCCCCAGGAGGACGCGCTGTGCGGACGCTGCGAGGACGCCGTCTCGCACCTGTAAGAATATCGTAGAAAAAGAAATACGTCATAGATGTAAAATAGTAAAATGGCTTTGAAGGAATCGAAAAAGGATACCCCCCTTGTATCGTCGTCAGTGACGATAACTGTTCATATCCCCTTGATCATTTTGGATTGATTCCGCTGTAGGACAGGCAAGCGGTCACCACTGAACTCGCAATAAGTATTCCTCCACGTCCGTATGAAGGGTCGTGTCTCATACGCGCTCGACGCCAAAGTTACTCGTCGAGCGCAGACGCTCCGCGGCAAACGTACCTGCACGCAACTAAGCGCGTGACGAGAAAAGAGAGAAGAAAAAGGGAGATCTTATTCGTCACCCCCTCCTCTAGTATCCAACGCCCCCTACAGCCATAACTACGTAGCCAGGCGTCCCTAAGTTAAGGGATATATAGGTCTATTATCGTCTTTCATTATTATCGTTATTATCCGTCGTCACTATCGTAATTATTGTCCATCATTGTCGTCCGTCGTCCACCATATAGTAGAGGGGGGACAATTAGAGAGCCAAGCTACCTATAAAGGGGTTGTTGGATACTAGAAGAGGGGGTGACGAATAAGATCTCCTAAGAAAAAAGCATCAGGCTCCCTGCTTCGCCCACGCCAGACGGCGAGTTCACGAGAAAATAGGCGCGAGGAATGCGGGAGGCGCCAGCCCTGGCGGCTATGGATCGTGTTACCCCAAAACTTGACGTGGATATTTATGACCGACGAATCGCCCACGTCTCGAGGTTTCGATCAGGCTGTCGTCGTTCCAGATGACGGGGCTTGCGGAGCGGTGGCGTCGTCGACCAAGACGAGATCAGGCTCTGCAAACTTTGAAAACGAAGTCCTGTACCCGGGAAGCCCAGACAGCCGGGCAACTTTCTATTCTCAGAGGCACGTAATGGATGTAGAAACAGGTATATAAATCATGCGAGCTCACGATGCCCCGCGGCACCGCCGCCAAATATCCTCTCCGCCAGAAACGGCCATCTCACCGCAATGCGCCGGCTCTTTGGCCAGCCCCTCACCGGCTGGTGTCTCCCCGCCATCATCCTGGCAGCATCGATATGGCTCTTGACCATAATCCTCTGGAGCCTACTAGCCGTTACGGTCGTCCGGACGTCGTCGGAGCCCTATGACCGGGGCCAATCGGCGATATTCGACGGCGAATGCGGCTCGGCCAAGACCCTACTCGACGCGCTGCGGCTCTTCATCAGCGTCACCTCGAGCCTCGTCCTCTTATCTTCAAACTACTCCATGCAGTTAATCGTTGCCCCCTCGCGGGAGGACGTCGATGCCGCGCACCGTCTGTCGCAGTGGATCGACGTCGGTGTCTCGTCCACGCGCAACCTGCGCTTCGTCTCGAACCGGCGGCGCGTTATGTGGCTCTTCCTCGCCCTGAGCTCATTGCCGTTTCATCTCTTATTCAATGCCTCCGTTTTCGGTGTGAATGTCGCCCAGCAGTGGGTGACGGTTCTCGCCGCTGAGTCCTTCCTGTCCGGGGAGGGTTACTACCTCCCCGGCATCGGACTCGGCCCGCCGCCGGAAAGCGAGCCGTCTCTCTACTACAATGTACTCAACATGTCCATACCCAGCAACGTAGAGTACATTGCGTCGAACGCACAATCCTGGGAGCGGCTCACCGGTCGCGAGTGTCTCCAAAAATACGCCTACTCCCCGAGCGTGCACGACAGGAGGCATCTACTGGCGGTGATATCAACCGGAGACAACAACGGCACTGGTTGGAAGGCGACGCAGGAGCTGCAAGCTTTTAAACAAGAATCGTATAACAGCAACGCCGCCAGTAGCAGCATCTGGTATGCGGGCTTTTGCGGGCTTTACATGGGGACTTCTCGCGGACGACCGGATGGAAGGCGCGGAGAAAGCGTGCGAGAGGATGGACTCCTGGTCCGCGGCGGTGGGAGACTAGACGTAAACGCTGGAGCGATGCGGTCCGCGTATCGGACTGGCTCACGGCCTACTCGATCAGCATATCGGGCTTCGTCTTGGGAGCCTTGTGTCTGGGGTCGTTCGTTGGAGGATTGTCAGTATAATCTCTTCCTGCATTCCCTTCGATACCTGATCCACTTATAATCCGAGTACAGGGGAGGATGGCAAGCCGCCATCTCCGGGGGCACTTTCGGACAGGACCCCGACAACCTAGTCTTCTACATGAAGTACCCGTCAAACCTACTCGAAAAAGTCGTTCTCGAGAACGCCGGGGACTCTGTTGGGGCCTTCTTTCTCGTGAATACGCCGCAGCTCGGAATATCGATCACGATCCTCGCCCTGAACGTCATATACACGCGCCTGTTCATGGCCAGGGAGTGGGCTTCATACAGCCAACATCCCAAACCGCTCCACGTCAGCATTCCAAGAGGCCGGCAGAAGTCGAACTACGTCCTGCAGATACCTCTTCCGTACGCCGTGGGCATACAGGTCGTCGGGGTGCTCGCCCACTAGCTATGCGCCAACGCTATTTACGTCACGTTCATCGAGTGTAAGTCTGTAATGTACTGAGAAGAGTCCATCACTAATACAAACTACGTTAGCTTGTGAGCAAGTGAAGTTTTCGGGACTTCCCTATCGGCCTGAGGGGTCGTACATGAAGTACACGAACATACTTCTCTCGTTCAAGGCGGCCATCGCAGCCATGATCGTCTTTTCGTGATGCTTCTGATCCCCATCGTTGCGGCGTGTTTTCGGCTCCCAGCAGACTCTGTGCTGGTGGGAAGCTGCTCGGCGGCGATATCGGCGGCCTGCCATGCTCTACAGCCGTCCTTCCAGACGAAGGGCGCGTCGATTGCGCCTCGAGCAGAGCCGGTGCCAGATTGGAACTTGCCCGGGACCGAGTCGTACCACCTTTGGCGGCTCGGCTACGAGACCCTCCCGGATGCCGATGCCGCGGATGGCGAAGAGGTGGTGGATTGGAGAACCCGAATGGCCGAGGGGGAGCTGAAGTGGGGAGTCGTGACCGGGAAAGCTCTGCCAGCGACTCGTTACGACGAGTCTGCAGATGATCTGCTCATGGTCGAGCACTTGTCGTTTGGAACGGCGGAAAATGATGTGCGGAGAGTCAAAGATGGAGCATTCTATGCCGGCATGGCGGAATACGAAGACTGACCAGGACGTATTCGGTTTGATCAACAAGACGACTGTCTAAAGACAGTGTAAACAGTTTGCCCTGTGGGACAATAATGGATCATGTGCAGTTGTATCTCGGTGCACGTGTGTGTAAGTAGAAAGAAGAAAGAGTTCTGGCAGGAGGGAAGGCGAAGTCTAGAAGGCCGGAGCGAAGGGCACGTGACATCTGTTATTCCACGGTAGGTATCTATGCGTAATGAGTAAATGCCGACGTACACCTATCTCATATTGGAATACGGAAAGTGACTTGTCAAAGAATACCTAGGTATCCACGGTACGTGTAATAAGTAAAGATATCATTGCCGACATCACCTCAGGATGTCAAGACATACGTCTGCACAAATGGGACGAACCCAGAGCAGCGAAATGACCGCCACGGCGTTGTTCATCACGAAAAATCGCTGTAGTAAATTGACAAGTAAAATGACCCAACTCCTATCCCGGGGTTGCCTGCTAAATCATTCTTTTTCTCTTCCCGAGTTCTCTGCAGCCCGCTCACTTCTTCTGCAGGGGCTGGCCCATGCCGCCGTACGTGACCATCTTGGTGACCTGGTACTCCGAGATGCCGTACAGCGAGCCCTCCCTGCCGAAGCCTGACTCCTTGACGCCGCCAAAGGGCGCGGCCGGGTCCGAGATCAGGCCCGTGTTGACGCCGACCATGCCGACCTCGAGGTGCTCGGCGACGCGGTGCACGCGTTGGACGTCGCGCGAGAAGAAGTAGCCCGCGAGGCCGACGTTGGTCGCGTTGGCGAGGCGGACGACCTCCTCCTCCGTCTCGAACGAGAACAGGCCCGCGACGGGGCCGAACGTCTCCTCCTCGGCCATGGCCATGTCCTTGGTCATGCCCGTGATGACGGTCGGCTCGTAGAAGTTGGAGCCGAGGCCGGACAGCTTGCTGCCGCCGACGACGACCTTGCCGCCCTTCTTCTCGGCGTCGCGGATGTGGGCCTCGACCTTGTCGATGGCGCGGTCGTGGATCAGGGGCCCGTGGGTGATTTTCTGGTCGAAGCCGTTGCCGACCTTAAACTCCCTGACCTTGGCGGCGAACTTCTCGGCGAACTCGTCGTAGATGCCGCTCTGGATGTAGATGCGGTTGGCGCAGACACACGTCTGACCCGAGGAGCGGAACTTGGAAGCAATGGCACCTGCCACGGCAGCGTCGACGTTGGCGTCATCGAAGACGATGAAGGGAGCGTTGCCGCCCAGCTCGAGGGAGAGCTTCTTCAGGGTGCCGGAGCACTGCTTCATGAGCAGCTTGCCGACGTTGGTGGAGCCGGTAAAGGAGATCTTCTTGACGGTGGGCGAGGTGGTGAGGGCCTCGCCGACCTCGGGGGTGTTGTCGAGGGAGGTGACAACGTTGATGACACCCGCAGGGATGCCAGCGCGGTGGGCCAGCTCGGCGAGGGCGAGAGAGGTGAAGGGGGTCTCGCCGGGAGCTTTGCAGACGACTGTGCAGCCCGTGGCGAGGGCAGGGCCGATCTTTCGGGTGATCATGGCCGCGGGGAAGTTCCACCTGAGATGAGGGTCAGTATTGTTACGTTGCTTCAGGGTAAGGGGCTCAGTAGGCATACGGAGTAATGAGACCGCAGACGCCGACCGGCTCCTTGATAGTCCACACGCGGTTGCCGGGAACGGAAGACGGAATGGTGTCGCCGTAGATGCGGGGAGCCTCCTCGCTGAACCACTCGAGGAAGTTGGCAGCGTAAGTGACTTCGCCCTTGGCATCGGCAACGGGCTTGCCGTTCTCCCAGGTGATCAGGGTGGTGAGGTCCTCGGTGTTCTCCACCATGAGGTCGTACCAGCGACGCAGCAGCTTGGAGCGCTCACGTCCGGTCTTTTGGCGGAAGGTCTCGAAGGCGGTCGAGGCGGCGGCAATGGCGGCGTCCGTGTCGGCCTTGGTGAACTCGGGGCACGTTCCGATTGTCTTTCCGGTGGCCGGGTCTGATCGGGAATTAGCTTCCGGAGGACATGAAGAATAAAGTGCCCGTACCGGTTACTTCAAAGGTCTTGCCAGACTTGGCCTTGATCCATTCGCCGTTGACGTAGCAGACGTCCTGCTTCAGCAGGGACGGATCTCTAAGCTGAGAGGGTGTCAGAACAGTCAACCAAAGATACTTGGGGGATTTCATCAGATCTTACCTTTGGGACCATTGTTGAGGCTGCTCGGAGGGTGAATGGGATGTAAGGTGTCCGGATGGATCGCAATGGGCTCCTGGCGACGAATCTCGACGCCGGGGCAAATGCTTTTTGTAATGCGATGGGCATGGTGGAGAGCCGAGGTGGGATGAATGACGACAGAAGAAGCCCTACTGTTAGCTCGTCGATGCTGGAGCTTGCGGAGTTGATGCGGGGAGAGTCTGTGTGGGAGGGTTCCCTTGAGTCGTGAGGTGCTTAGACACTTCTGATTAACGAAATAGACTTTGGAGAAAGACAATTGAGGGTATATGATGTGCTTGTGACAAGAATTGTAACAGCCACGCTTCTCAATGGGAATTATCGTGAGAGTTGAATGTTGGAGCGACAACGGAGAGCTGCGGTGCTGGAGAATACCAGTGACGTTCGATGACGTCCCCCCACTACAACCGGCCCGGTTGAGCAGACCGGCAACTATGAGATAAGACTGCGCTAACACGCTGATAGTGATGCTCGCCTTCCGGGCGGCATACAGGCGGGGACACTAACAGATAGGCACTCCACGCCCATTACTCGGCGGTGGCCCACCTCCCCGCGACCCGGCAACCTCACAGTTCACGGTGCTGCAGAGGTTCACTATCGCAACCTTGACAGGTGTTCCCTGAAGGCTCCACTCAAGCTCCTACCTCACTTTGTCGCCTTTTCATCTCATCCACCTTCTCTCAAACTCACACTCTCATATTCTCAGTGAGTGAGACTATGTTATCACTGAAGATGAAGCCATTTATACTCGTGCTCTCATGGTTATTTCTCCAGGCTCTGTGGATTGTAGTGGTATGAGCCGGAGATTTCATCGCGACAATGTATCATGATGCGATAAGTTATTCGGCCCATCTCACAAGACACGGCTTGAGACAGACAACAAATGAGACGCTCTCATGACCTTGTGCAGCCTCTCAACCTCGGATCACCAATCTCTCAACGGCCAAAGTTTGTGATCAACACCATCCACGAAATCCCTTGGCCTCCCCGCCCCCGGAGAAATACCCCAGGCATCCTCACAGGCCAAGCTCGTCGAGGCCCTTCGTATTGCCGGCAGTCCGTTGATCTACCCCCGTTTCTGATACCCCCGACCGACCTGCATGCCGTCATGCCCGAACCCACCAATGTTGCCCTTCTCGGCTTGCCTCTTCTGCGGCACCCTGACATCAAAAGGCCTCTCTCCCCCGCGCGAGACCGTGAAGCGTGCGACGCAGTTTGCCGTCATGCGGGGAAGCTTATTGCTACCTCTTGTCGTCCGTTAGTCACTCACTTCAGCTGCGTCTCACAGTCGTCATGTCGGGTCGTGAGGCTATAAGTTCCGCCGTCTCGGCCGTGAGCGACGAGCTCTGGTGTCTGTTCACCGCCTTCATACCGTCCCTGAACATGATCCCCGGTGCCCGAACACTGCTGTCCGCCGCGGCCTTAGCGCCGGCCGTCTCCGGCGTCAACCCCGTCCCCGGCCCCGAGAGCGCGAGCGCCGTTTTCGAGGCCTTTGTGAGCTACTCGCTCGAGTTTGTCTTCTTTCCAGACTTTGCAGGTGAGTGGCCGCCCGCAACGGCCGATGTTGGTTCACTGTACTAAGCACATGTCGGCTAGGAAACGAATCCTCGCCAAACAAGTTCTCGGACAATCTCCTGGTGAACCTGGGCGACCTCCAGGGCGTCCGGCCGTACATCCGGGTGGGAGGCAACACCCAAGACTACGCCCTCTACGACGAGTCCCTCCCCTACGCGGTGAACGGCACCTACGACTTCGACAGGTCCGAAGACTACCCAACCACCATCGACATCGGGCCGTCCTTCTTCGAGTCGTACCGCACGTTCCCGAACACCAAGTTCACCCACGGCTTCAACCTCGGCCTGGGCGCCAACCGCTCCGAGGGGTGGGAGACCCTGAAGGCCACCGTGCCCTTGGCCTGCAGGGCCATCGGCAAGGACAACCTCGACGTGTGGGAGTACGGCAACGAGCCGGACCTCTTCTCCACCTCGGCCCAGGGGCCCGTCCGCCCCTCCTCGTGGAACGAGTCCATCTACGTCGACCAGTGGCTCGAGGGGACCCGCGAGATCGCCTCCGTCCTGGCCGAGGCGTGCCCCGAATTCCCGCCGGCCGTCTTCATGGCGCCCTCGAACGCGGGCACGGGCAACCGGCTCCGCGCCCCGGCGCAGTGGGCCGCGGGCCTCAGCGCCGACGGCAACGTCGCCGTCTTCTCCAGCCACAACTACATCAGCGGCGCCGAGAGCCCCGGCGTCACCCTCCAGGGCACGCTGATGAACCACACCCGCACCGTGCAGTCGGTGGCCGCCCACGAGCGCGAGTACGCCGAGATCGTCTCCCGCTTCGCCGACGTCCCGCCGCAGATCCTCGGGGAGCACAACTCGCTCTACAACCAGGGCAAGCCGGGGCTCTCCAACTCCTTCGGCGCCGCCCTGTGGGGCGTCGACTTCAACCTGTACGCCGCGGCCGTCGGCGTCAGGCGTGTTCACATGCACATGGGCACGGATTATAGGGTATGTGTCCCTGCTCTCCCCGAGACTGACTCTGGCTGACGTGTGACAGTACGCAAGCTGGCAGCCCGTGACCACGGACACGACGCCCATCGGGACCAAGGCGCCGTACTACGGCAACATCGCCATCGCCGCCTTCCTCACCCCGGGGCTCTCCCCAGACCCCGTATCCGTCGCCCACGTCCCGCTGTCCGAGGACACCGAGCGCTCGTCCGCCTACGCCGCCTTCCAGTCCGGCGCCCTTACACGTCTCCTGGTGATCAACCTGCACGCGCACAACTCCACCCTCGGCGGCCACGGCACCAGCCCGGACCCGGACGCCTCCGAGCGCCCGACGTTCCGCTACGCCTTCGATGTGCCCTGGCGGGACGGCGGGGCCAAGGTGCAGCGGCTCCGGGCGAACGGCAGCGACGCTGTCTCGGGCATCACGTGGGACGGCTGGAGCTACAACCACGAGCTGGACGAGGGGAAGCCCGTGAGGCTTGACAACGTGACGGTGGGCGAGACCGTGGAGGTCAAGGATGGGCGGGTCGAGGTGGAGGTCGCGGCGAGCGAGGCGGTCGTCCTTAGTCCTACGAGGTTGTGCAAGAGGTGGCTCTGACATGGCGGGCCGGAAGAGGCGGTGTGTTCAAAGCTTCACAGGCATACTCCTTGCCTGGGGCGCTGGCGAAGTGCGCCTCGTCTCCGTGATCATGAGATTCGAGAGCAGGAAGTCTGCCTTGCGCGAGTGCCCTATGCTAGATGAGCTACCTAGTTGCAGACAGACGAAAGCAACAACATGATTCCCGTACGTGACCCCCAGCCTTCGGACCTCCGCCACCTTCCATCGTCTTTTATCTACTTGAGGCAAATATCCCAGATCAACGTCAGGCGCGTCAGTCGTGCCAGCCCTCGGCCGCTAAGACGTTAGCTCAGATAACCATATTCAGACAAACTCCGATATCGTGTATGGCTGAGGACCCTGAAGAATCTCGAAGCTAGCCAGCGTCAGCCACATTCGGCCACACCCAGCAAAGGTATTGCCGTTGAATAACACATATATCGGGTCAACCGGAAACAAACCCCTAGGAGTAGATGGAAACTGCGTACTTGAAGTTTCTCCAAAACATTGGCTTCATCATCCTCACCTCATCAGGCTGCTAGATTGTGACTTCGTCGTTGATGTTCCAACCGCAGGTAAGCCTTACCCAAAGTCCTGGGAACCGTTCTACGTCCGGAAAAGGCATCGGCGGTTTGCTAGATTTGAGCTTGTTTGGGGTTTTAGTCCGCGGAAGAGACATCTAGATTCACAGCCTCCACAAGCGTCTCGGGAGCTAACAAAGATGGCCTCGAGCTTCGCTCAGCTTCGGCATTTTCCGTTTGTCAAGGACTCAACTGCAGAGACCAAATGATCGTGAAGATGGCCGACGACGATGTTAACGATGGAGATATAAAGCGGCGGTCAGATCCACCCGAAATACAATGCTCGACCCCATAAGACTCAGGATACTCACTCAACGCAGCAAGCCTACTCTCAAAAACAAACCACCAACATGAAGTCCATCATCGCTCTCGCGCTGGCATCTCTCGTCGCCAGCAGCCCCGTCGCCCAGGGCCAGGAGGAAGCCAGAGCCGGTATGTCTCGTCTTACTTCTCACCCACGGTCCTAACATCAAAACAGTCGACCCCCTCCTCAACGGCTACTGGTCCTGCACCATCCCCACGACCGCCGTGTTCACCAAGGTGCAGTCGGTCTTCAACACCTGCGGCTCCGGGTCCAGGCCCCAGTACTGGGTCGTCTATCCCAGCGACGGCCTCCTCTCCTGCCGCCTACCACCGGCAGGCTCAAGTAATCCCCCCCCCTCCCTCTTACATCTGGACGACGGAGCTGACGCACCACCAGACTACATCTTCACCCAAGTCCGCCTGGCCAGCACCTGCGACCTCACCGGCAACGCGAACCAATACACCCTCCGCACCCCCAAGAACGCCGCCGAGTCGTGCTCCCAACCTCCCCCGCAGAGCGGCCTCGCCGTCGCCAGCGTGCGGTCCGTCAGGGGCGTCTGCAACACCATCAACACCGACGCGCCGTACTACCGGCTGGCCACCCCGGCCGCCGGCGGCGAGTACTGCTCCTACCCCAGGGACGCGTGGACGTACTACGGCGTGCGGAACGTCAGGACCTGCAACATCATCAACACCGACGCACCGCTGTACAAGGTGGTCAAGATCGCCCCCGGGGCGCCGTCGTGCGAGATCCCGCCCGGCTGGAGCTTCAGCGCCAGGAGCGACGTCACGACTTGTGACGTCCGCGGCGCGAGGAGGCCGTTGTATACTTTGAAGCGGTGAGATATCGACGGCTTGGTGGGGGTTTTTGATGTGGTACTCGCTGCGTCTCAGGATGGAGTTGCCGGTTTTCTGTTCATGTGGTGTTTATGCTTTACTCAGTTTCTGGCACAGGGGACGCAATGAACTCGCTTTCTCTGTTTCGAAATCACCTACCACCTAGTCTTTCAATACTTGATTCAAGGGGAGTCATATGCAATCCAAAAGGCCACTACTATCTAGTCCCTGAAGCTGGGAAAGTCCTGCGATCCCAACTACTGAGGGCATTATAAATACCACACTATCGTCCGTACCGCGCTACTAATCTCTCACAAGGGGTAAATCAAGTCCGAGTGTCTTCAACTTTGGGGGTCAAAAGGGATGCCGATGAGTTCCAACCGTCATGATCCCACCAACACCCAAACCCATCATCACCCCAAAGAACCACCGACTCCAAGCCGCCCGTCCGCCATCATCCTCTTTGTCCAGCGACCGTCACGTATATCCCTGTATACTCTCTGGGTCTCAATCACAAACAAAGCATAGTACTTGTCTGTGAAGAAAATCAAGAGCAAATGCGATATGCGCACAACAGGGAGCAGTATGAGGACGATGACGATCACGTTGACGTCGTTGCCTGGAACAGTGTTCATAGTCCCAGCAGGTCCTGGCTGGTGAACTCTCTCGCGCAGTAAAGGACTTGCTCTTTATACTCCCCTTGCACAAAGAGCTCTCACACACACAAACACCAAATCTCACAGCTGCGTATTCCCACCCAGCACCATATAAAAACACAACACGCGCGCATCTAACCTCGCAGCAACTCAAGTGGTGAAAGTCTGCGCGGAGACCACCCCAGCCAAATCAGTCTCTTCAGCGGAATCCTAATGCTGGAAAGGGTATATGACCCCCTCTGCCAGTCCCATACAAACTCCTCTCTCCTCAGCCAGCCCAGTTGGACAGGGTGGTGGGTGTCGCTATAGAAAGGGCATGAATACGGCAGCGACGCCGGACAGTGTGCGTGGCGGACGACGTGCCAGCACGTCAAAGAATGACGGACGACGCGCGAGGTCAGAGACGGACGATGGATACACTCCCGATCTCCTAGTCCTCTTGTCTTTCTTTGTATTGCAGACTTGGTACTGAAGTCTCTGTCTATGACTCCACTGGCGAATGATTTGGCAGATGGTTCGGCTGCTGGTGTTGCGTCGCGCCTTTGTTCGGTTTACAAACGCACTTGTCTGGGTATTTAAAGTGTGCTCGGCCAACAGCAAGACAGAATGGGTTTCCTAGTAGGCCACCGCTCCGACTAGTGAGCTTCAAACTATATGAGGGCCACCACATATTCATCTCTCAAAGTGGCATCAAGGGTCTTCATTTCAGGCCTAGTTCGAACATCGCCTCTCTGCTCGTCACTTACGATTGGAGCTTGTTTGAAGTATTGTCATGTTTGCAGACCATCATCCGCATGATATACATGAGAGCCTCGACGCCCCTCAAGTCTTGCAACCTCCATTCGTGGCCCCCGGCCCACTCGACGGGTACGGGATCGGCAGCAGCCAGTATTCCCACCTCCTCTCATCATAGTAAGTAAGGAAAATGAAATAAAAAGGATGTAAAGGTATGTAGTAGTCCGTTTTAGAAAGAAGAAAAAAAAAGCATCGCCGGCGCCTCCCTCTAAATCATCTCATCTCCCTTACTGCCTCAGCGGCAGCTTCCGATCAAGCGTGTGGAACGCCATCGTCCTCGGCGTGTACGGCACGACCCGGGGGCTCGCGGGGCCCTTCATCATGTCCCCCATCTCCCACTCCCTTCCCTCCTTGGGGTCGACCGGCGAGCTGCCCGAATCCGACCCGTTGCCGCCCTCCTCGTCCTCGTCGTTGACCTTGTCCCCCTGGTTCGGCAGGCACACGTACACGGCGACGCCGAGGCTGACCACGAACAGGAACAGCATGTACACCGTCACGGCAAAGGTGCCCTTGGCCAGCTGGCACGACTTCTCCGCCCGGAAGGGCCTGCCCAGCGTGCACGACTTGGCCACGTACCAGGCGACGCTGCTCGGGTGCCGCGGGTCGGCGTGGTCGGGCCCCATCTGCCCGTACACGCTGACGGTGTACATGGCCACCATGCAGACGTTGATCACCACGGCCAGCAGGGGGAACCAGAACTTCATGATGAAGGCGACGAGCTTGGCGAGGAGGAGAAAGAGCGTGATGACAGAGAGGGCGACGTTGAAGTCGGTGAGTCTTTTGGACGTGTGTTAGCTGCTGCCGTTGGAAAGGGGATGTGGTGGGTGGGAACTTACGTCCTCGACCATACGAAGGGGACCGTGGGCAGCGGCTCGTAGTTGGCGTACGCGTACAGAATCATCTTGGGATTCGAGTTGAAGCCGTGGGCGTGACCGACCTCCCACAGCTTAGACCGGTAGAGGTCGGGCTGGGCGATGCCGAAGAGGACGAGCAGCGGGATGAGGCCCGCCAGCTCGAGCGGGAAGAGCGTCCACATCCATGGCCTGAGGAGCCATTTCCTGTGCAAGATCTTGTAGGCCATTATTTCGGGTAGGTTTCGGCGTGTGGGAATTATCGCCGGTAAAACAAATAAATAAAAAGGGTGGTTGATTCCACCGAGACGTCGGCTTTTCGGTTTGGGTCACCCCGGTCGAGATGGTAAAGATGTACGGTTCGTCTCTTCTTCGTACGAAGCTTGTCCTACACCCTCTGCCTCTTTTTCTCTTCTTTCAACCTCCCCCTGATGACAGTTTGAGGGGGGCGCTGCTATTCTTGTCCCCAGCCTTGGAGGCGCAGTCGTCGCCGAAGCAAAGATGAGGGGAGAGGGGGATTTCACATCGGTCAAGTACCAGCACTCGACCACGGAAATCGCAATGCTGCTGTTCAAATCACACCCGGTCTCGTATTCGTCCCTCGCCCGTTCGTTTTCTCGTCTCTGGTCGTTCCGTCCGGAATTCGCGAATCGTCACGAGAAGGGGGAATCAAAAGGGAAAACAGAGAACAAAACCTCCAGGCCTGGTCGGGGTGGGCAGGGCGGGCAGTTTAAGGGCCATTCCCTCTCGGTCCCTCTCTGACTTGCAGATTGCCCACTCACCTGTCCGGCGCTACACTGCTTGACTGCACACCTCCGCGCGCCCCCAACAGAGCCCGGCCATTCACCGGTGAGGGAGAGAAGGTGGGAGGGGGGGCGAGCAATCAAGGCTGGCGGGTGCGGTGGCCGGGTCAGCTTACAGCTACTTCTAGGGTCGCGGCATTGGACGGTTGCTGCATGTGCCGTGGCCGACAATCACAGCGGCGGTGCCCAATGAGCATCGGAGGTGACGAGAGCTGCTAAGCGCCGGCCTGCGGAGGGACCGGCGATTGGTCGGCCCCCGGACAGATCAGCCAATGGGGGCGGCGAAGCGCCATGTGCGCACAATACCCGCCCGTCCATGGTGACAGGGGAGGGATCAACGGGATCATGGAAGGGTGGCATTGGGCGGCATGGCAGGATGGCTGGGGGCCCTTCTTTTTGCTTGTTGGTTGTTGGTGGTTGGTGGCAAACACCAACAGGCTCCGAAGGAGCTGCTCTGTGTGGCCCGAGAAGAGCAAGGTGAGTTGAGCTTTTCGTGCCATGCTGGTGCGATGCGACCGAAGACGCACCAGGAATTCAGGGATCACTGGACCCGATCACAGGCCTGCATGCACGGTGATGGCCGCTGCGAACTCCAATGTGGCCTGGAGTGGAGAGAAATCAACGTGATGGTGGTGATTTTCTCCCATTCGAGCCTCGGGGACGGCGCTTGCTCAGACCCGTCTCGCGATATGTGGTCAATGATCCGCGAAAGCGGGGGGCCGGACGGGTTCACGACCCTGACCTCGCCTGCCAGCGAGCCGGATTGCTGCCGACGGACGGGAACAACGTCCGGGCCGGATGGACGCGAGCGTCTGCGTGGCTGGAAGACGAAGACCCGACTTCTCGACGGACACTTGCACACCGACGATCGAACCCAGCCTCGCTGGCTGTCTGTCACCTGTCTCGCTGTCAACCTGTCAACGGGGACACGAGTCTAGCTAGCGGCGACCGAGCCCGGTGATCCTTTCGCAGACGGACGCGCTACCGGGAATCCCACGCTGACGGGCTGAGGCGAGCGACGATCCGATCGGCCGGCAATAAGCAAATGCTGATCGACCCCAGATATTAATAGAGGGGCTGCGGTGAGGTATGGACGAGTTCCACGAGAATGACAACCCGAATCCCACCCCAATGAGCTTGACCAGAACGACGCGTTGCCAACCCGGCTGAAATGCAAATGCATGTGCTCGATCTGCCTTGCTTGAGTATCATCGGGCGAGGTATTCTTGGTAAACCTAGATGCGGTCAGCTTGACGGACGACTCCATCGGACGAACTATCTGGTTGGTCCAAGTCGGATGACAGCGACGGCTCTCGACAACGGCTTGAATCGGCCGGCAGTAAACCTCCGCAAGACGTCGCATGCCTCGTACGGGCAGAATCACCAAGCTTGCGCTCAGTTCAGCCGTCCGCCTCCAGCCATGACCAGTCAAGATGTAGGTATCTGTCCACTTTGCGCCCCTCGGACAGCACCTCGAGCCCGGAGCCCGAAATGAGATTCCCATGCAGAGAGGGAGGACTGGGACGAGACAAGAGCCCTCGCGATCACAAAACTAGTTGTATGAAGGAACAGAGAGGAATGCTATGCGTCTCGGAGTCTGTTGACGAGCTCCGGGAAAGAATGACGGGCCATTTGGACCGTCTCCCCTCCCACTGCCCCTGGGAGATGGAGAGGAAAGCCGTTCTGTTGGTGGGCCAGATAGGGCTGATTATCTGCACCTCGATCGCAGCAACCAGACCAGCAGTATCGGTGGCACTGACCATCGCTCGGCCAAAGCATTGATACTACTACGTATGTGTTTGATGTCCCACGCGGCCGGTCAAGCAAGTGTGCGTGTGATGCACGATGGCATGTCAAGTGCTGAGCGAGGACACATGTCGGCCTTGACGACGGATGCTCGTGGCATTTGGATATCAGATTCAGAGCAACGTCGTAGAAGAGATAGAGCACAGTCTCTGTTTCCTTTGAAAAACGGCACACAGCTCGCCCGCCCTCTCTCGCTTTCGTTTTCTCTCGGTTTCTCGCTTGGAGCAAATAGGTGGAGTACAGACGGCGTGTGAGACGGTTGAGCCGCTCCTCTTCCTCCACCCCATCAAACATTCCTTTGGCGAGGAGATTGAGTGAGGACGGGGGCGCCGGCAGTGCAGTGCAGCGCGGTGCGAATCGTGTCTAGTCCCATCATGGTTAAATGTGCGAAGGTTGCTTTCGTGTGGCACAAACACACACACTCTCGCGGGACGATATCGCCGTCGAAGAATGTGTTCCATCCCTCCCCTCGATAGTGACATTCGACAGACAAGCACACGTCGGGGGTGTCTTGGTCTTGTCTTGCGTCGAAGTGTCTTCTTGTCTTATCTCGTGTTTGCTGCCGTTGCTGTTGCTGATGCTGCTCTCGCGTCTCTCCGGCTCCGAAGTGAGACTTTGGGGCTGTCTGAGGTCGACGTTACCCTTGCGCTACCTCGACACTTGCCTCGGTGGCTATGCAACCGCATGTCGGTCGCTCTTTGAGGGCATCGGATTGCGCGGTCTCTCCAAGTCCCCTCCCCTCGTCGTCGTCGTGGCTTTCCCCTCTCTTGACCTCCTCGAAAAGCAGCCCCCAAACCAGGTCTCGACGGGGAGCATGCAACCGTAGAAAAAAAAGAGGCGTGTTTGAGAGGCAGGCAGCGCCAGGCATCCGCGGGTTCAGGTCCTGCGGACAGGTGACACGAGGCCAGGACGGCGACCTGGGAGGACCTGAAAAGGTGTGGAAGAGGTAGTTAGCGGCGTCCAGAGGTCGGGATGGATGGGGTCGGGTTTGCGTGGTCACTGCCGGCCGGCCATTCCGCCCGAGGCCGACTGCCCCGCGGCACTGGAAGCTCCAAAGCAGCGCGTGGAGTCGTCGTCGTCCCCAAAGCCACCAGATGGATGGTGATAAGATCGTCTGCAGCCTCTCGGGCGCCTCCCCTCTTCCGCCTCATCTCTTCCCTCGCCCGAACTTGCCGAGAGGACCATCGATCGTCAGAAAAAAAAGCCATGAAGAAGACACGGCACGGCATGTTATCGTTTCCCTGCCGGCACTGCTCTGTCCCAGTGGAGCACAACATTGTGGATGTGTGGAAAGGGCGGCGGGCTGGCGCTGGAGAATCGATGATCACGTCTGCATGCAACGAGACAAGTTCAATGGTGGTAGGGTCCGTCCGGGTCGTGGTTGCCTGCTGTCTCTGCTGCCCGGGCGGTGGTCCTTCCCTACTCGGTAGCCGTAGAGGAAGGAACAACAGAAGGGGTGGGACGACCTAGAAAGAAAGAACAGGCAGAGGCAGGTACGGCGATACTTTTTTGGGTAGGTACCTGCCTGTTCTCAAGTCCCTAGGTACCTCTACACACACAAGGCCCCCGAGGTAGCGTAGCCGTGCCGGAATGGGGACCAATGAAACCAGGGCTGTCGATGGACGGGGAGCAGCTGGCAGGTGACGATCATCGATCGGCGGAGCTCGGGGCGGGGCCGACCGCGGTCCAGACCGCGCCAGTTCGAGACGGACCAGGGGATTAGCAGGGGAACCCATGACTAGCGCGTGTCTTGGCGATAGACCGGGGGAGGTGCCATAGGTACCTAACCCAATTGGGGGGGTTGCGAGAAGTGAAGTGGGAGACCGCTTGGCTTTTTTCCCCATCTGCAGGACTGCAATACCTAAAGTCCCAATCACCAAATTTGCATTCTGCGTTTGCAGATGCGTCAGTGACTTACTTAGCTGTCTGACTGTACACTGAGACCGTATGGCTGGCTAGCTGTGTGCGTCTGTGTCTCTGTCACTGTCTGTCCCTCCGGCCGTTGCCTCTAACTTCATTTCTTCGAGATTCGGTTGGGTTCGTGGAATGTGCTGAAAAAGCTCGCACACACACGACACTCCTTCTCCTGCTGCCTTTTCTCTTGAAGAAGACATTTTGTGACGTATGGCTGTCTCTCCCGTCGTGGTAAAGTAGTACCTACAAGCTTGCACCGTAATAGCTTCATAGTAGGTATCCGTGGTCGGTATGGTATTACATGATATGTACGTTACATGAGGCATCCTGCTTGGCACCGGGACGCCTTGTTATCACGGCTTCAGTTCGAATGCTTGGTCCGCAAGGATCCATTGGTCCACGTCTGCTTCACCTCACCCGATACCTACCTGGACTCTTGATGCTCGAAGCTGCATCGAGATGAAGTGACAAACTGGAAAAGTCCCCTAAGCTTGGCACAGTCCCAACAGAACCCCCGAACGGCACTCGAACATGCAGTCGCGGGAGCGCGCCGAGGCGAGGACGGTCTGCCGCGGTTGTTGCTTTTCTTTTCCTTTTTCCCTAGCTCACTGTCACTGTCACTGCCAGGAGAGGGTTTCGTCTCCGGGATGACTCTCAACGGAGTTTGTCCCGTACATGATGCATTCCAGTATAAGGTATTCGTAGTTGAGACATCCTGCGGAGGGGGGCAGGAACGGACGCGAGAGCGATAGATACACCCGAGGATCGCCAACCGTTGCATGCAAAAAAGAGAAGAAGAAAACATACACCCTAGAGTCAACATCGATGCTACGAGGTTAGTGCTGCCATTATAATTAGGTGGATGAGACGTATGCGCATGTACGAGAGCCGGCACGCCGCATCCACATGCTCCGGCTCAACCTCCCGCCGCCCTGCTGGTTTGAAAAAGCTCTCGCGCAGTGACATGCATCACCGTCAACCTCTTGTCAGTGTCTCAAGAGGCTTAAAAATCACCTCTGACTGCGTGTGTGTGTGTGTGTAACGTGCCCTCGCGCCCGTAGGGAGGGGCGGAGCGGTCGTCCGTCCAATGTGCGAGTGCGAGATGAGATATTCTCAATGTCGCGGGTCACTGTCTGCAGGAAATCCGCCTCATCCCTCCGTCGCCTTAACCGATCAAGGAAGCGATTATCAGGACTTACACACACGCCAAAGGGACACAGTCGATCCCGCAGCGTGCTATGTACATACCTACCTGTAGCACGTCTGTCTTGGGAGGTGGAGCAGTTTGGCAGGAACCGCACCGAACCGACAAGCCCATCCCGTCCCCTGGTCGAATCGTCCGTTCCCTCCCTCCCCCATGCCACCGGGAGAAGCTTGTTGATGAAAGGTTTCCCTTTCCATTCCCCACGTTTTTGGAGAGAGACGATGGGTGTGCGATGGGTGTACCAAGAGATCTACTAGGTACTCTGCTCACTCTGTTTGGCCCCCTCCCCTTCGATGTAAGGGTTCGCCTCTCGATTTTCTTCGGGTCTTTTTGCAACAGCCGTGTCGCACACGCACGCCTCGAGTAAAAGATCTCCTAGGACGAAGACGGCGGTTGGCGGGCGGAAGGCTTGGATTCCGTGTCGCTGTGGTGCGTGTGCTTGTTGCCGAGCGCATCGAGCGCGACGCATGAAGCCTTTTGATGAGCTGGGGGCATATCTTGGCCGCTACAGAAAGACCCGCGTGCTGGTTTGATTATACCCACCATGATTATGGAATCAAGATCATGGGGAAGCATGGAAGAAGTGTAAGCACGGCAGGTGTAGGTACCTAACCTACGAATTTAGTGTAGTACTACTAGATGTACTCTGGTTATCTTCCCAAGCCACAAACGACCGACGCCACGCGTGACCAGCAGCAGACGGGAGTACCTAAGTAGGTGCCGTGAGGAGGCCGCCGGCTCCCACTCTATCAATCCTAAGCTTATTCTCCCGTCTTGGTTCTTCTTCTTCTTCTTCTTTCTTACGGCTCTTTTACGACCCTCCCTGTTCACGATGCATCTGCCATGGAAGCAACAACTATCTACCTGCCTAGGTATCCGCGCGGCATTGATCGAGTGCCGTCATTCGCCCGGACTCAAGTCCTCCAATAGAGCGGACGACGTGGAGACGGACGAACCATGGCTGACAAAAGTGGGGGTCCGACGAAGCTAGCCTCGGACAGGGATCCCCCAGCTTATGCGCAGACCTGACAGGGCAGCGAGGCAAGATACCACCACCAGTACTACCTACCTAGATACCTATCACGATATACGGATCAGCTGGGTCTAGGAAGTTTTGAAGCTCCTCGGTGACAGAATCAACGACCATTCATCTCGTCACAGGAGTGTAAAGTTAGAGACAGCATACACAGACGACGCATGCCTGCGGTGTATCAGTCTCTCTCTATGATGCTAGAAGGGGCCACCTCGGCTTGTCTCTCCCCGTTGCATCGTGCAGACGCAAAGAGGCAGGCCGCAGCAGCTGGGGGAGCTGGAAAAAAAGCTGGGCAAGCTTCGTCGTCTGACATCTGGAGACAAAACGCCCTTGCTGGGCGTCCGCGACGCCGAGAGATCCAGACCCGGGTCCAAAATACCACGCCCGGCCAGCCGTGGACCGTGGGGCACCTGTGCCTTCCTCCTCCGCCCCCGGTCCCAGTCCCAGTCTCATCCCGGCCTAGCACCGACCAGACAGGGCAGCGCCCCCTTCGAGGTACTGTGCGCCCTACGACCAGCCGTCGGGACGCTGGACTCGCGTCTTTTTGATTCTTCTTCTTATTTTCTCCCGCCTGTCATACACGCTCGATGACGATGTGCACGCATGTCGTCCCGCTAATTACTCGTGATGAGGGTCACCGTCATTCTTCGTGGGTGATGTTTCCGTCACCGCGTATGGATGCTATAAGCTAAAGGTACCTTGGTACGTTCTGCCGCGGCAGTGCCGGGAGGCCGAGGTATCTACTCTGTATGTATCTGGGTACCTACACTTCCTAGGTACTTTGTACAATGTCTCGACGTTCCGGAGCCCTGCCTTACGGATCTTCATGTGGAGAGGGTAGGCTATGTATACTACTCCGTACCTAGGCTGGAAATGGACGATGAATAAGGTAACGAAAATGGGGAGATAACGAGAAGAAAACAGGGACGAAAAAGAAAGGAAAGCAGCAAACAAGGTGACCAACGTGGTGCAAGGGAAGCCGGCACCGGCACCGGGCAGCAGCAGGCGCGCGCGGGAGGAATTGAGCGGGAGATCTATTACTAGCTGGTAATCGACTGCCTGCCTCATGGTACTTATGGAATCAACCTACCTACCTACATACTACTGCCGACAGTGGGTGTGTACTCTTAAAACTTGCTTGTACATAGCAGAGGTGGTGGTTGATGTGTGGTTCATCATTGCTTTACGTGACGTTCCGCTCCGCTTCGCTTCGCTTCGCTTCGCCTCGCTCCTATCCCATTGCATTCAGAAACCTGGAACTTCTTTCCATGTGGTCCGGCTCGTAGTCCCGTACATAGTAGCAGACGTTTGCTGTCCTTTGGCCGCTTTTCGTACTGATCGCTCTTGGAACCCCAGACCCTACCTCACCCTCACTCACTCACCTTCATTCACCCTTACCCTCCACCTCATCTCACCTATTACCTTCCTTGCCATACGTTGCCTTGCCTTGCCTTACCCTGTCCTGCTTGCTTACCGCTCTCTCTCTCTCTTTCTCTACGAGTAATACTTGCCTATTACCACCTCCACGTCCCTCCCCTTTAGCGCAGAGAGAAAAGACCGGACCAGACCACACCGGACGGCACCAAACCAGAACAGAACAAGTCCAAAAACGAAGCAGACAGACAGACCGGCAGCAGAAAAAAAAAGAAGGTCAAGCAAAGAGAAGCTAATACGACGTCCCCCCCTTGCCTTTTTTGACTCCTCTCCTCCTTCCAACATCGAGATCCCGATTTCCCATACTGTTGCTCGATTTCTCTCACCGATCCACGTCCACCTTTCTCCCCTTACCTATCCACCGCGCCGCGACACACGACAACACACGACACCTCGGTTTTACACCCCTATCCTGTCCCCCAACGGCATCCCGTCCATCCGGTTCTATCCAATCCCATCTCGTCCCATCTGCGTCCCGTCTTGTCTGGCCGGCTGGCTGACTCTTGCTGACGGGCCTGACCCTACCGCGTGGCCCCCTTTCGAGCTCACTCTACACTACCACTACCCGCTCCATCCCACGCCCACGCGCACGGCGGTTGGGTGGGAAATTAGGACGGAGGAAAAGCGCCCAAGCAGAAGCAGGGCGAGAAGACCATCTCGTCCTGTCAGCTGAGGAGGAGAGAAGAGGCAGAGAAGGAAAGAGAGAGGAAAGTGCAAGAAGAGGGCGAATCCCGGGCACCACCACGGCACAACGACGGCCTACAGCGCAGCTCAGCGGCACGAGAAGAGAGAAGCACGGCGGCGCATTGCATCCAGAGGCGCAAGGTTATTATCGCATCTCACACATCACTCCTCACTCTCACTCTCACTCGCCCAGTCGAGAGACCCAGTCCTGGCCCAGCACATCAGAGAGGCTGGATATATTCATCAACCCGCAGCTCAGCGTACCTCACTCGTACGTCGTCCACCGCACCTTCGTGTGTGGTGTTGACCACACGGCCGACAGGCTGGATTGCGTTCGCTCTCATCCTGGTAACCAATCCCATCTTTTACTTTGGTTTTTCTGTCTGTTGCTGTTTATTTTCCCTTTCGCCCTTCCCGTCGTCCCCGTTCATCCTCGCTTCTCAAGCTTCCTTCCACGTCGAACCTTGGACCAAGCAAGGTATTATTACATACCTATCCGTACTCTACTGTTGTATCCGAAGCTCTCTGCTGCTTTACTGCCTTTGGCTTCTTCCTCCGAAGTTCCCTTTCAAGGCCTACCTTGCCTTGCCTTGCCCTGCATCGATCGCATCGCCTTATTTGACACTCACCAAAACCCTGCCCTGCCCTGCCTGCTCTCCCCCGGCCTGGTCACCCCCAACACGGGGTCCGGTCCAGCCCCAGCCCAGCCAGCTAGACCCTTCCATTCGAAGCTGTCCTGCAAGGCCTTTCCTTTTCCTCCCAATGGCCCGGGCCCAGCTGCTGCTTTTTTTTCGCTTCCCCGCCGCAGGTAGGAAGGCCGACAAGAGGGAGACATACAGATTGAGACGTATGTACGAACGTGGGAGTGCCACGGCGCCTGCAACTGTAACTGGACTTTGGCTTCACCTGCACCTGCACCTGCACTTTGCTGCACTGCACCTACGGAAAGGTACTTGACCAGGTACAGTGGTAGGTACCTCTCTCAAACAGACCGTACAGCAAGCAGAGCAGCCCCCCAACCATTCAATCATCCTGCCCGTCCACTATCCACATATCACTCTCCCTATCTACCTAGGTACCTACCTACCTACCTACCGCAGGTACCTACTTTGCCTACCTATGGAAGCGGGCTACCAAGCTTCCATCGGTCAGGTTAGGTGAGGTGGGTAGGTACCTACAGCACAGTACACTACAGGGCGCTGTCCCCATGTGTGTGTACGACGACCACCCCGTGCTCCCTGCCCGCAATTGCCCTCCATCCATCCCACCTCTGCTCCACTTGGCTGCACCCACCTCAGTGGACGGTGCCTGGCCTGGGCCTGGCCTGGGCCTGTGCATGGGACTCTACCTAGGTACTTTCACACTCCCTGCTACCCGCTACCGTCGCCTGGGTACTTACCTACCTAGGTACCTAGTATAGGTAGTCCATGTAGACACGGGCAGGTACCTACTGTAGGTAGTAGTGTATACTCACCCACCCGCCTGCAACGTCCGTGCTGCTTGGGCGCGTTTCTCGGGCTGCGTCTGCTGGCGACGCTGCACCTTCTAGGCTTCTAGAGCGCTGCTGCTGGCTGCACTGACCCCAATCGCCCTATCGCCCTCTCTCTCACAACACACACCCTCTGTTCCTCTCCTTCTTTCTCTTTCTCTCCTCCTCCTCCTCTTCCTTTCTCTCTCCCTCGTGTCTCCGCTGTCGCTAAAAGGAGGAAACATTTTATAGTTTCGGCAGGGGAAGAGAAGCAAATACCCGGCAGAGGCGAAATACGAAATTTTCCTCACCGGACCGAACCTCTCGGCCCTTCACCACCCTCTCCTACAATCCCCGCGCATTCATGCCGCAGGGCGACGATCGTTTTCCTCAACCCGCCATACACGTGCTGCCCCCCTCGTCCACTCCGACTCTCCGCCCCCATTGGCATCCCGGACACCACTCGCCCGCCCCGACCACCACTGCCGCTACGAGGGCCTCGACCGCGACTTCGACCTCGATCTCGACAGCCGCCTTCGCTTCCAATTCTACCTCGACATCGACCACGACGACGACGACGAAGAACAACCCTAGCTCCGCTTTCCCAGCAAGGAGAGACCCGGCCAACTCTCCGGCGCCCGCTGCGAAATTCGAGGCCGAGGCCCTAGCCTTTGGCTCCTCCCCCGCCGCTTCCGTCGCCGTCAATCATTTCTTGAGCCCGGACACTCACTCTGGAAATCCTCGTTACCTTCCCGCCTCGCCGCCGCCGACTCTGCACAGCTTCTCCCCCGAGGGGCCATGGACGACTCCCGACATTAGTCGGTATGGTTTGAGTTACAGCGCTACCTCATCTTGCGAGAATCCCTTTGACGCTCTCGACAAGTCCCTTCCGACTCCGACCTCTGATCCCACCTCTCCGACCCCGACGTCGCCCATACATCCCTCCCGCCCGCCCTTGACGAGGCCCGCGACGCTGCAGGGGAAGCGCCAGTCGGACGACGAGACGGCCCAGATACACCCTCAGTCGTCGCCGCTCAAGAAGCCGCGACGCCTCGCACCCCCGAGGAGCATCACCCTACCCAAGCCGCCCCTCCCTGCGTCTATACTGGCAGCCCGAAACCACGGGGTGACGTCCCCTCTCTTCTTTTCGCGAAATAATTCCTTTCGACCCATGGCCCCTCGGCCGAACCCTCTTCCTCCCTCCGACGCCGCCGCCGTTCTGCTGGCTCGTCTGAGGGAGGAGTCCGATGGGGTTCACACAGTCCGCCTGCCCCGCGGCACCATTCACGCCAGGCATTCCGCACGCTCTGGCAGCACCCCCGGGAGCAGCAGTCTGTCGTCGTCCGCCGAGGCCACCCTGACCTCTTCAAAGAGTCCGAACAGCCAGTCCGTGCCGCCGGGCCTGAACATACTGAAGGGAATCGGCGTCGTGGAGCTGCTCGAGCAGGATGAGCGCCCGACGTTTATCATCGATCTGGCGAATCCCGTCAACACCCAAAGAACCGCCCTTCATCTTCTGTACGCCAATGCGGCGCTTCGTGCTTCTGTCGGCGTCTTGGAGCTGCTGTCGGTCGAGGGTGATGATGTCGCCAAGAACCCCGAGTACATACATTTCAAATCATGGGCTATGAGTTTCGTGCGGGACCAGAAGTCGCTGGACGTGTGCCTGCCTTCCCACAACTACGGAGGCATCACGTGGACTTGCTCGACCTTGCGCAAGCGATTCCGATTCGTGAGTGGGAATATGAGTGCCGTGTCGACCGCCCCCGACTCTCCGGGCCCACTCGCCGAAGAGGCAGCGGTGCTCGAGCAGCGAAGCAGAGGCCCGACGCCGTCTCAGCCAAACAACGTTCTGATGGAGGAGGAGCCCGACTACTTCGGCGATATCGCATCGGAATCTCACGACGCGGAAGACGCAGCTATCGGGGGTGACTGCGTCATGGTGGACGACGGAGAGAGGCACCACACCGATGAGTTCACCCAGCAGGTTTTCCAGGCGGCCATGATGAGGCCTTCGTTTGACTGGACGAGAGTTCAAGTCACGGAAGAAATGTCAGATCATGTCAAGTACTGCCGGAACCTTGACTGGGCCTCGACGCCCCTGGGCCCCATCGAACACTGGAGTCCGGATCTGAGAGCCATGGCCAACATGATTATGGGCAGCCCCCACCCTGCCGCCATGTACTGGAGTCGAGACAATATTATCCTCTATAACGAGGCCTACGTCGAGATCGCCGGTCAGAAGCACCCTAGGATCATGGGCATGCGGTACAAGGATGCTTGGTCGGAAATTTGGAAGGACCTTGAATCCGTAGTCAGCAACGCCTGGGACAATGGCCAGTCTGTCATGAAGAACGACAACCAGCTCTTCATCCAACGACACGGCTTCTTGGAGGAGGCGTTCTTCTCCTGGTCAATCATTCCGTTGTTGGGCAGCGAGGGCCAGATTGTCGGACTCTATAACCCGGCCTTCGAAAACACCCGCCGCAAGGTCAACGAGCGACGAATGCTGACTCTGCGGGAGGTCGGCGAGAAGACGGCTGCTGCTAAAGACGTCAGGAGCTTCTGGCCCCGAGTCAAGGAGGGTCTCGAGTTTAACGACCTGGACGTGCCGTTTGCGCTCATTTACTCGGTCAAGGAGGACAACGAGAGTGAGGTGTCTTCGATGCATTCTGGCAGCATAGCACACCCCCCTCTGCTGCAGCTCGAGGGTAGTTTGGGCGTGCCCGCCGGTCACCCCACGGCCCTCAGCCACCTCGACCTGAAATCATCCGACGAGGGCTTCGCCCCGTACATGCGCCAGTCCATGACGATGCAAGGCGCGCCGATCGTCCTCTCGGCCGAGTCGGGCACTCTCCCCACCAAGCTTCTCGACGGATTGGAATGGAGGGGTTTCGGTGATCCTTCGAGGACCATTGTTATTTTGCCTGTTCATCCCACAACCGCGGGCGAGTCGGTTGTTGGCTTCATCATCTTGGGCACCAACCCGCGACGACCCTATGACGACGACTACCAATTATTCATACACCTCTTGTCGAGACAGTTGGCGACCTCCATGGCATCCGTCGTCCTGTTTGAGGAGGAAATCAAGCGTGGACAGAGAGCTGCGCGTCTTGCTGCATTGGATCGTCAGGAACTGCAGATGGAGCTCTACCTCAGGACTCAAGAGGCCGTGGAGAGCGAATACAAGTTCACACGGATGGCGGAATTCGCCCCCGTCGGCATCTTCATCGCCAACGAGCATGGTCTGATCAACTTCGCCAACGACATGTGGTGGCAAATCTCGCGGCATCCCCGGTCGGAGGACAGCGTCAACACGTGGATGAGGAGCGTGAGGGAAGAAGACCGCCCAGGGGTCGAGCGCGCCTGGAAGAGGCTCGTCGAGGATAAGGAGGCCATCACGATCGAGTTCCGATTCAAGTGTAGCCGTCAGAACGGAGTCAACACGATTGACACCTGGGTTTTGATGAGCGCCTTCCCGGAGAGGACCGAAGATGGCGACCTCAAGAGCATCTTTGCCTGCATTACTGACATTTCGCCCCAGAAATGGGCAGAAGACTTCCAGAAGCAGCGCAGGGAAGAGGCTGTCGAGCTCAAGCGCCAGCAGGAGAACTTCATCGACATCACCAGCCACGAGATGCGCAACCCCCTTAGTGCGGTCCTCCAATGCGCAGACGAGATTGTCAACAGTATTACGGATTTCCGAGCGCAGCACCAAGGTGACGCGCAACTGGCCGAGCTGTTGGACGGCTGTACGGAAGCTGCCAACACCATCAACCTCTGTGCAAGCCATCAGAAGCGAATCGTGGACGACGTGCTCACGCTGTCGAAGCTCGACTCGCAGCTGTTGCTGGTAACGCCAGTCGACTCGCATCCCGTCACGATCGTGCGACACGTCATCAAGATGTTCGAATCGGAGCTCAACACGCACGACATCCGCCTAGAGTTCTCCATCGAGCCGGCATACCTCCAGCACGCCGTCGACTGGGTGAGATTAGACCCGTCCAGGCTGAGACAGGTCTTGATCAACCTCATGACCAACGCCATCAAGTTCACCCAAGGTCGCGAGAGACGCGAGATCTTGATGAGGATGAGTGCCTCCAAGCACATTACCGAGGTCACGGAGCAGGGCGTGTCGTTCTTCCCGAGCCGCAAAGAGGACGTCAGGGCTCTGACTCAGGAGAAAGACTGGGGTGACGGGGAGGAAATCAACCTTCACTTCTCGGTACAAGACACGGGGCCCGGGCTGCGCGAAGACGAGAAGAAGCTCCTGTTTCAAAGGTTCTCCCAGGCATCGCCGCGCACCCACGTGCAGTATGGAGGGTCTGGCCTCGGCCTCTTCATCTCGAGAATGCTTGCCGAGCTGCAAGGCGGGCAGATCGGTGTTATCTCGGAGAAGGGCATCGGTAGCACATTTGCATTCTACGTCAAATGCCGCAAAACACCGACCCCAAGCCCAGACTCTGCCACGCTCTCGGCCCTCAATCTCGCTCGGCCTGTCAAGGTTGAGACATCTTCAGCGCCCTCCACACCGCCGCCGGTGGTCCTGCCTCGGCGTACCTCGTACCGAAAGCAGATCCCCGACGGCCCGGCGCCTCTGGACGTCCTAATCGTGGAAGACAACATTGTCAACCAGAGAGTGCTGCAGAAACAACTGAGAAATTGTGGCAACAACACGCATGTAGCCAACCATGGTGGCGAGGCTCTCGACCAGCTCAAGAAGTCTCGCTTCTGGCTCGGAAAGGAAGCAGAAGGGTTCGACCTCAGTGTCATCCTGATGGATTTGGAAATGCCGGTTATGGACGGAATGACTTGTGCAAGGCGGATTCGCGAACTAGAGAGGGAAGGCACCTTGGTTACACACATACCCATCATCGCTGTCACGGCTTACGCGCGGCCCGAGCAAATCGAAAGCGCGAAGGCAGCCGGTATCGTAAGTCGCACTGCACAATGCCCATCCCCAGGTACACCCGACTAACAGCCCTCCCAGGACGACGTGATCTCCAAGCCGTTCAGGATACCGGAATTGATACCCAAGATCCAGGAGTTGGTCGCAAAGTACAAAACTTTACACGCAGCGGAAGAAGTGGCCTCGGTCTAGACAGGCCAGGGGCTTGCGCTTTAATTCAGCTTGCTACTTGCAAGCTGTGTTGTCGGCAGCATTCAGAGAGCCTCAGCTTGGCGTAGAAGCCGATAGATTTTTCGAGGGTGGCAGCTTTACTTCATACTGGCGTTCTCTAGCTCATGAGAGAGCCAGCCAGACAGGCGTTCACATGGGGTCAGGTGATTAAAAGCTTCGGAGAGGACGGATTGGCTTATAATTGGTTACGAAGGGGATTGGCATCTCAAGAGACGAAAGCATCCGGAAGAGCAGACTCGGAGTCTGGAGGGCGGATTGCATACGATGAAGCATGGGCGGGCAACCGGAGGGGGGGTAAACCGCCTGCTACCGACGACGTATTGTTTGAAAGCAGCTTGTATGTCGATACATCCATCAGGATTACTACCTAAAGTAAAGTAGAGATACCAAAGCGTTTTTCTTTTCGGTTCAGAAATTGGGTTCCTCGTCAGCTTTTTTTGTGACCATCTCCAGTGCCTCTGAGATACACCCTAGGTACCTGTCGAAGGTACCCAGCCCGTTCCTTGTCTTGGCTGCACCACGCGCACTGACCATCGCCCGCTTACGTAACGAAGATTTTTCTCCAGCTTCAACAGTCCATCGAGCTGGAAGGAGCGAAAGCTCACCACTTTGGACAGACAGACATCGATCGCGGACCTGTGTCGCCAATCCAACCTCCCACAATGCACCAGCAGGTTCTGCGATCGGCTGGCGGCCGGATAAGGCCCGACGTGGTCGCCGTCAAGACCTACATCCGCCAATTCTCCACCACACAACTCCGCTCGTCCGACTCGAACAGCAATAGCGACAATGGCAACAGCGGCAGCGGCGTCCAGACCCTCCGAGAACGATCCCGCGCGGCCGCGAGCGCCATCAGCGACCTCCTGAGAGCGGGACCCAAGACGGCGGCCTCGATCAGGAACGACGGAGAGGCCCCCGCGCCCTCGGCGCCCATCGCCGACCGCCCCAAGTCCATCTCCGACTTCCAGGCCTCCAGGCCCAGGCCCAGCGGCCCCGCCAGCGGCGGCACGACCTTCGTCAAGCTCCCCGAGAGCTTCCAGAGAGCCGGCGGCGCTCCCGGCTTCGGCCTCAGAGGAAGAGGCGGCTTCGGCGGCAGGGGTGGTTTCGGCGGCAGAGGCGGCAGGGGAGGATTCGGCGGCAGGGGTGGCTTCGGCGGGAGAGGACGCGGCGGCGGCATGCGAGGCGGACGCGGGGGCGGACGCGGCCGCAGGCCACGCGGCGGTCGCGGCGAGGACGGCGAGGACGGCGCGTCGGGCAAGGACAGGGACGACTTCGAGAGCTTCCTCCTCCCCGAGACGGCCGAGGAGCACCGCTACGTGCAGGAGCGCGAGCACGGGCTGCCGCAGGCGTTCGCGCCGCCGAGGCTCACGGCCGAGTCGCTGCTCGGCTTCGCGCCCGCGCTGCCTTTGGGTTCTGCGGGTCTCTCCGCGACGGGGGCGGCGACCGTGACGGCCAGGGCGCTGCGCGACGCGGCGGGTGGCGCGCGGTTCGACCCGGAGGTGAAGAGCCTGCCGGAGCACACGGCGCAGGTGCTGGCGGACCGGGAGGGCGGGATCTACTACTGGAGCGACCTGGCGGAGAAGAAGGCGTTCGTCGAGGGCGTCAAGGCGCAGGGCGAAGAGGGGTCGGCGTTCATGAAGAAGATCCGCGAGGCCAAGCTCGAGGACGGCGCGGAGAAGGCGGTGCGGGAGTACGTCGTCGAGCGCGTCGTCAAGGGACGGCACCAGGCGCCGCAGTTCGTCGAGCTGCGCAAGGATACTATGATGGCGGCCGGCATGGCGCACCTGCACAACGAGTCGTACGCCCGGGCGGACGCGGCCAAGTTCGACGCCAAGCTCGCCTCGCTCGTGGCCAAGGGCAAGCCTGCTGCTGCCGGAGGCAAGGCCGCGAGGGCTTAAGGACGTCTGTCATAATCCATGAGAAACACGGGACGAGGGCAGACACAAATGTTGTAGGATTAGGGAATTCGCCCCGAGACAAAACACACACACGCACGGTTGTTGTACATTTAGATATCAAAAGTCTCTTCTACTGTACACTACGGAATGGACTTTTTTTCTTCTTTCGTGAGGCTTAGGATTCTGCCCGAAAAGTAAAAGTGTCTTCCCCCAAAAGAAATAACGTGACGAAGCCTTTCTTCGCTTTTCGTACCGTCAAACACATGACCAACCGCCTTTTTGTAAACCCCAAGATATTTACGAGCACATATGCCTGCGCACGCCCGTCTATGAAATCTTGCGGATCGTCTGCTGCTCGAGCGTGTCCACGCTCTTCATCTCCTTGTCCTGCACCTTCTGCAGCTCCTTGTCGGCCCGCCTCCGCAGGTCAACCACAATAGCCGACTCCTTGGCCCACTTGGCGTGCACCTTCTTGCGCTTCTCCGTCACGGCGCGCAGCTTCTCGCGCCACGACTGCGCGGCGGCTTTCGCGCGGCGCACCACGTCCTCCTTGGGCTCCGGCTCCACCTTCAGGATGAGCTCGAGCTCGTTGTCCGGGTCGCGCTGCGGCTGCTGGTTGAAGTCGGGCGACGCCTGGACCGCGGCCATGACGGGCTGGACGTAGTCCCTCTCGTGGAGCAAAAGGGATATCGCGCGGCCGCCGGGCCGGGGCGCGATCTCGGCGAGCTCGCGGAGGGGGAAGGTCGTCGGGTCCTTGCGGTCGGGCTGGACGGCCAGGGCGCCGATGGCGTCCGGGGAGAAGCGGTCGCCCGAGGCGATCATGCGCAGGATGTCGGAGTGGAAGGACGCGAGGGACTGGAAGCGCGAGGCGACGTCGGCGAAGTTGAGGGGGTCGGTCGGGTCGGGCTTCGGGTGCTTGGAGCCCGGGACGTCGTCCGGGTCGGCGTCGTCCGAGGAGGAGGGGGCGGAGTGGTTCGTGCGGGAGACGACGGCGGGGGAGTCGCCTACCGGGGACCTTTCCTTGTTCTTCTTCTTCGAGAGCGGGGTGGACTGGGAGAAGGGTCGGACGGCGGCGGCGACGGAGGGGCGCGAGGAGGATGCCATCACGCGAGCTGCCATAGGCGCCTGCGCCTGGGTTTGGCTGCGACGAGAATTGGTCAACGGTGCTCTGAATGGGAGGTTTTTAGGAGTGAAATTACCTTCGCGAAGCTTGGAGGAGGCCATTGGCGCTCCGCAGTAGCGAATTGGATACTTTGAGCCTGGACATTCTCACTTTTGAGGTGGTGTTTGGTGGTTCGACCGACAGTGTGGCAGCTCCCGACTGACCTGCCTACGTCGATGGGAATCCAGCTTGGAAGCTGCACAGTTTGAGCGGCCCGTGCGTACCCGGGCCCGCTCGGCCGCCAACCCGGTGCAGCGGAGACGGACCCGACCCGCCCGAAAACCCAGCGGTGGACGCGAAACCCCTGCCCGCAAGCCTACTTGGTTGTCAAAAGTTCGAGTTTAGTCAACAAGGTCGATTAGCCCAGAGGTTAAGGCGTTTGCTTTACAGAGTCCTCTCTTCGGAGAGCACATCTGGCCGCAAAAGATCGCAGGTTCGATCCCTGCATCGACCATATTTTTGAGCTTTTGCGTTAGGTTTCCTTGCAACTGCAAGGTCGCAGCTCAATTTTTGGGGTACCAGTGCAGCACCGAAGACGCCTGAAGAGTTGGTGCACTGGAAGCTCGACACTCGAAACAGGACCGTCCAACCTTGAATTGTTTTTTTGCACCTCATCCCACCTTCTCTGCGCTAGACTCCCGTGCCTTTTTCTGCAAGTCACCTACCTATTTTTGGCGTCGGGGCACACCCTCGTTTAAGCGCATCTTTTTTCTTGACTGGCCCCGGTCGCGCGCGTCTCTCTCGACCACGCGACGTACCGTACGTCAGTGGGAAAGGCCGATCGACTTTCTGGACCGCCCACCCCAATTCCTCCTCAAATCATCACCACCGCCACCCTCATTCCCACAGCCCAACCGCAGCAATGGAGATCGAGGTCGACGAGGACCTCTTGCGGACCGTCGCGTCGGGCGGCCAGATGGACTTGTGAGTTCAATCGCTGCACGATCCCTCCGTCGCATCGCCATTCGCTAACCCGGTCTCACGCAGCGGTCTGTGGCCTGCGCTGTCGCAAGGAATCATCACGAGGCTGGATAAGGTACGCCCCCCTCCCCTCCCCCCGACAATCGCACCTCCACACAACCGATTCGACTCTTTTGGCCTCCCGCAGGCGCGCTCACAAGTTCGCTTTGCGAATCGTCTCTTAGATCGCCCACCATGACTTTCCGATCCCGAACCTGCCGCCCACCACACGACACATTAACCACCCAGGCCAACTACACCCGCGACTCCTCTCGCCGCTCCCCTCCTCCTCCATCGACCCCCCCAGCAGCCAGCCCTCGTCGCAAGACGCAGACAAGGAGAACCAGCCGACCGTCCTCGCAGCCCGGCCCGCCGTCCCCGACACCGACGCCGCGACGACGATGGCACCGCCCCCACCGCCGCCGCCGGCCCCAGCTCCGGGGTCGCTCCCGGCCCAGATCGAGGCCATGCTCGTCGAGATCAACTCCGTCCTCTCGTCGTTCCCCAAGTACCCGCCGCACACGATCCAGCGCCTCGCCGAGCTCGTCCTCGAGCCGCGCCGCCACTACCGCCACCTGGCCTCGTACCTCCACGCCGTCGACCGCGTCGTCCACGTCACGAGCGGCGCCAACGTCTACCCCCTCCCGCCCGCCCACCCCGAGGCGTCCGCCATGACGCTGCTCTCCAACGGCGGCCCCAACGGAGGAGGAGGAGGAGCAGGAGGAGGCCAGCACGACCCGGCCGCCGCCGTCTCCTGGGGCAACTCGACCAACTCGGTCGCCGCCACCGTCGGCACCGACGAGGCCCTCGGCGGCGCACTGCTAACCCCCATCCCCTGGCTCACCCGCCGTCCCAGCCCGGGCTCCGCCTCGCCCGCCTCCAGCAGCGGCGGCGGCGGGCCCGCCGAGATCCGCACCGAGCACACGGAGACCATCGACGGCCCCAACGGCGTCGGCAGCATCGAGACGGTCAGCGTCAGCGTCAACGGCATACCGTCCATGGGCGCCAGGAACAACAGCAACAACAACGGCGCCGCCAACAGCAGCAGCGCCGCGCCGCCCCGCGGCATAACCCAAGGTGAGTTACTGCGGCAGGAGCAGGAGCAGGGGGTCGTCCCAGCCTTACAGATCGCGCGACAAGTAGAAGAAGCCCAACACGCCGCCGCCCTCCGCGCCGCGGCCGCCGCCGGGCCCGGCGCCGGGGGAGGAGCCAACAGCCCCGAGAAGCAGCATGCTGCCGCTGCCGCTGCTGCCGCGGCGTCTGCGGCGGCGCAGCAGCAAGAGTCCCAACCGGGATCCGCTGCGGCTGAAGAACAAGGAGAGAACAGCGAGGTGCCGCACGCCCGCGGGCCCGAGGAGATCGGCGTCGACGACCTCGGACCGCAGCACGTCACGACCAGCTACGTCGGCCCCGGGATCGAGATGCAGGGCATCGACGTCGAGGCCGCCGTCGGCCGGAGGGCCGACGAGCCGCGCGACGCCCCGCCCGCCGGGGAGGAGGCGGATGTTTCCGTCGAGGAGGCTCCCCCTGCCGCCGCGGCGGAGGACGCGGCCGCGGACAACGACGACGCGGCGTCCGAGACGAGCACGACGTCCCACGCCAAGCGCGACGCGAACGAGGAGCTCGAGGGCGCCGCGAGCAAGAAGATCAAGGAGGCCGAGGGGGACGTCGCCACGGCCGGCGAGCCGACGGGCCCCAAGGCCGAGGAGGCGACGGAGGAGGCCGCCGTCGAGGAGGAGTCATCAGAGGCGGCGAAGCCCGCGGAGGAGGAGCAGACGAAGAAGGACGCCGCGGCCGACGACGCGGGAACGACGACGACGAGCGAGGACCCGAAGCCGGAGTAGAAGCGGCGACGAGGAAGTGTTGCTCAATGTCGTGCTTGTTATACTGAATGGAAGGGGGGGCGAGGGCTATGATACCATGAACCACAGAACCGTTTTCGTCAGACTCCCTCCTTAATTTCCACATGTTCTCGCTCGGTTTACTTCCTCATTTCCGTGCGCCTTGTATTGTCTGGTTGTGAGAGTGAGAGAGCACTGCTTTGCTTCATATTGCATAAGAGCGCATTAGTATCGCGATGGCTCACTGAAATAGGGACAATGGCAAATGGCATTTCTCCGAGCATCACAGAACAGAGCGTTTACGCCAAATCATTGCGCCTTCATCAATCGAGTGCTTCATTATCACATGTTGTCACGATGTAGTCTTGAGAAAATTACCTCAGCTACCTCGCTGACGAAAACAGGTTCCCAGTACGCCATGCTTTCCCCATACTTCCGTGTCACAAAATCCCTGATCCCTAATCCATCAACCCAAACCTTCGGGGGACACTCAACAACGCCCTACAAAACTCTCGTGATGCTCTCCTTTGTAATAACGCTGTTCTGCTTGTCGTCTCTTCTGACTCTGAAGAAGCTGTCGCAGAAGTCGCTGCACCGCATGTGCCGGAGGAACTCCTCGTCGTGCGTGATGACGATGAGCTGGAAGTTGCTCTGCGCCTGGCGAGCTTTGATGATGGCGTGCAGACTTTCAGCAAGGCTCTTGATGTTGTCCTTGTCGAGGTTGGTCGTCGGCTCGTCGAGCGCGATGAGACCGCAGTTGACGCCGAAACTCTCGGCCAGGGCAAGACGGATGATGATGCTGGCGAGCACCTTTTGGCCCGCCGAGCAGCGGCCACGCATGTCCATCTCCGTATCCTGCTTGACCATGCAGACTCGGTAGTTGTACGAGCGGCGGCCTGTGGTCGCGTTCTCGTTGTCGGAACGGATGAGAATGGTATCAATGTCGGTACCCTGGTAGGTGCTCGTCCACAACTCGCCGGCGATGCGGTTGACCTCTTCCATCTTGACGCTGTGATACTTCATGATGGCGTTGTCCAGCGCGCCAGTGTACCGGCCCAGGTCTTCGATCGCCGCCTTGGTTGTCTCGACCTTGATGTGCGACTCGCGGTACTTCTTGGCTGCCTGCTTGTATTCCTGCTCCCACTCGGCAATGAGGCGGCCCAGTTCTTGGTCCTTGGTCTTCATCTCTCCCATGAGGGAGCCGCGGTCTGCGACGAGTCTGTTGTAGCGGTTCTCGAGCTGTCGCGCCTCGGCGATCAGCGTCTTGTAGTCCTCATCTGCATCGCGAGATTCGAGATCCTCAATGTCCCGTCGGAGAGTCTCGAGCTCCTGCAGGTTCTCGCGGTACTTCAAGTTGTTGCTGATGTTCTGCTTCTTACGGTCGCCGTTGTCAATGTCCTGCTTCAGCTTGTTGGTCCGCACGGTCAAGTCTGAAATCTCCTTGTCCAAGCCCGCAATCGACTTTTCGAGGCTGGCAATAGCGCGTTGGTTCGCGGCCAGATTGGAGGGGCCGCCACGATCGATGTAGCTCTGGATGTCGCTCTCAACCATCTTGAGCTCCGTGACAGAGTTGGCAACGCTGTCACGCTCCTCCGCAATGGTTTGCTCCTTGGCACGTCCGCGCTGGAGGATGTCGTCTCGGACCGATCTCGCCTCGGCAATCTCAGGCTCGATCGACAGCAAATCCTCGTCTGCCTTGCTGATCAGCTCGCGCTGGTGGGTCTGGTCTTCCTTCAGAGTCTGGATCTGATTCTGGAAGTCTTTCTTGCGCTCCAGCTGATTCAGAGCCTTGCTCAGCTTGTTCCGTAGCTCGCTCTTCTCTAGCTCAAGCGCATTGATCTGGTCTTTCGTGCGCTGTCGATCAGCCGAGGTCTTTGAGATCTTGCTCTTCACGGATCTGATCTGCTCGTTGCAGGACGCCTGCAGCTCATGAATCTCGTCGGCACTCCTACCGCCAGCGCTGGACGATTGCTGAGACATGATCCTCTCCACCTGACCCTCGGAGTCTTTGATGTCCTTGAGAGTCTGGGTGATGTTGATAACCGTCTTGTTCAGAGACTCAATATCTTGCAGCTTCCCCTCCTCAGCGCCGACCGCGGCGTCATGCTCCTCCAACTCCCGCTCCAGAGCCTCGCACTCGGCCTCCAACGTTGAGCACTCCTCCTTGATACCGGGGATCTCGCCCATCAGCCGCTGGTACGTCTCGTACGGTCCCTTGACCTTACGCAGGGAGTTCAAGATGGCCGTGGAGTTGGTCAAGTCTTCTTCGGCCTTCTCCTTCTTGCCAGGATCAAGGAACTTAACCAGCTTGTCCGAAAACCTAGACTTCGCAACATTCTGGTGTTCATCAAACTGGCGGTCGCAGAGCCGGCACTTGTTCTTGTCCTCCAGGACCTTCTGGCAGCTGCGGTAATAATCGGCCAACGCATCAAGGAGGCTGATGTCGGTTGTATACGTCTCCACGTCCTCCTCGTGCAGCTTGACTTCCTCTTCATAGTCGTCGATGCTGGCACCATCCCGAACCGTTCTCAAGGCCGCAACGACCGCATCTCGGCATCGCGTCGCTTCCAGAGTCTTCTTTTGTCCGAGATCCTTGGCGCTCTTGAGTCGGTAGTCGACCTTCTGCCGCTTATCTCTCGCAGAATCACGCTTCTGGCGAGCTTCAGCAACAACCTTGTTATGGCGTTTTAGTGCATCGTGGTACTGGGTCTCGAGCGTTTCTGTCTGCCACGAGGAGCCGACGTGCGTGTCGAGTTTTGACTTCCACGTATTCGTGAGGGTGTCCAGCTTGCGCTTACGGTCCGACAGCTCCTTCTTTCTCAAGTCAAGCTGCGCTCGCTCAGACGCCAGTCTCGTGCATTCGATCAGCTCCCTTCCCAGTTTCTCATTCTCACTCTCAAGCTGCCAGAGCTTGTCGTTGTCTTGCTGCAGGATGTTCTCGAAATCGGCACTGATCAGGGCCTCATTGGCCTTCTGCAAGCGGCTCTCGACGTCCTCAAACTGGCTGTCCAGAATGGCTTTCGCGCCCTCGTCAATGTCCAAACGGTTGATGTCCATCTGCAGAACGTTGATGCGTTTATCAATCGCGTTCAACCGTTGCTTCGCGTGAACTCGGGTTTGCGTCATGGTGGCCTTGCGACCCTCGAGTTCCGAAATCACGCCCGCGGCCTGTTCGACTTCGCGACTGTTCTCCTTCTGCACGCGTTCCAAATCGCGCTTCTTTTCGGTCAGTAGTTTTTGAATTCGTTCGTTGAAAGCCTTCACTTGACTGTCCTTCAACTCGCCATCGTAACCTCGGAATCCGTGCAGCTCTGCAGCCTGTTGGACCAACTCCATGCGAGTTTGCAATTGTCTCTCGTACTTGTCCTTATCGGACTGGTGCTTTCCCTGCTCGGCGAACTTTGCCGAGAGCTCCTTGCGAGACCGAGTGAGGTCCTTCTGCAGCTCCGCATACTGAGCCTTGTTCTGGTCCGCATCTTCCTGGAACCTGGTCATGCGCTCCTCGTATTGGGCGAGCGCATTGCGGAGGTACTCGTCGTCTTCGGGCAGCTCCTCGAGGGTCATTTTGAGGTCAGCAATGGCGCCCTCGCGGTACTCGAGCTGGTCCCGCTTAAACTTCAAGTCGTTGACAATATTCAGGAAACTGTTGGCCTGCTCGTGCTTCTCGCGAGTCTCTTCCTGCAACCGCTCCATCTCTTTTGACATGAGAGCACATTGATCCCTGGCGTACTCGATTTCCTTCTCGAGAGCCGTGCAGCGTTTTTCCGTTCGGTCTCCTTTCTCCTTGTTGATTCTGTCCTGCTCCTCAAAGATCTTGAGCTTTGCGAGTTCCTCTCCCTGCTTCTTCCGGAGAAGTTTGAGGTTGTCGATGGCCTTTGTGTACCGCATCGCCTCGAAAATCTGGTCGAACTGCTTCTTCAGGGCGGCAGGCTCACTCATGGGCCAGAGGGACTCGTCCTGGTGACAGAAGATGACGTAATCGAGGATTGCGCGGGAGACACCCAGTTCCCTAGGAATCCATTCGTCCATCTGGGCGACCCTAGAGGAGGTGACGGTGCGCTCGCCATTGTTGTTGCAGGCCAGCGATCCCTCGAGGGTCTTGAGCGAGCGGGAGTTCTTCTTGACGGTCAATTGCAGGCTCCGCGTGGCGACGAACTTAAGGCCGCCGGTGGACGTGAAAGCGAGCTTGACCTGGGCGAGGACTTCCTTCTCTCCGCAGAGCTGGAAACGGTCAGCAAACATACAGTGGTCAAGAATGGGGGTGGTCTTGCCTTGGGGTCGTGGACGAAGGCTCCGCCCTTGCTGTTGGGGGGCTGCTCGCCGGTGGTGGCGTACTTGAGACATTCGATAATGGTCGTCTTTCCCGAGCCATTGTATCCGACAATGAGGGTCAATGGCGTGTAAAAGGAGATGGTTTCGCGGCTGCCGCCGAAGGAGCGGATGCCCTGGACGGACAGCTTGTCGATCTTGGACATGACGGGCTGATTGCCATGCGAATTAGCAGGGAACGATTGCCGTTGTCTGTCGCACTGCAAAGCGAATCAAGATGAGGGAGGGTTGAGTGAGGCTGTAGCGCGGGGACCGCGATCCGTTTTGTGGTTGGAACGGTTTGCTGCCTAGATACCGAGGTGTAGGCGCGCGGACTCGTATCGACAGGTCACTGGATCTGCGACGCGGGCCAGATGAAAGACGCGTCCTGGCAGGTGCGAAAAAGCGTGACTTCGTGCCGCCTGCCTACCGTAATGGCGATCCACCCAGCGCAGCAAGCAGCCCGACTGGCGGGGTCTGTTCGGCCGAAGTTTTAGCGTTTGAAAGCAGGTGACGGTGCCTGCCGGTTGTGCAGTACAGTGCCGGGACTCCGCAGAGCTTGGGCATTAGGTAAGGCATGTACAGTACCTAGCAGCAAAAACAGTGGAGGGACAGGCACAAGGAGTCAAGGACCACGGTGATGGAACGTAATTGGGTTCACTCACGGGACGTGCCTTTTACTACGTTGCATAGGCAAAAAATGGATTCTTTTAGGAGCACCCGGCTTGGGGCAATCAGACAGGCGGGGTGCACCTCTGTTCTTCCAAGAGAAAATGGGCAGGCAGGTTGCAAAACGTCATTGAAGGCATACGGATACAGAATTGCTGATTCCAGTGCCGGCGGCGTCTACCAAACGAATACGCAGGGCGAGGCGACGGATGCATTTGTTTCGAGAAAATCCAGAACGATCCACGAAAGTAACAGCACCAGTGGGGACAGGTAGGGACCTTGTCCTGACTCTCCATGCGTTTCCGCAGGTGAAGTGTGCCTATCCGTAGGTACCTACACTAGGTAGGTAAGTGCCCTTTCCGCATCCAATGAGTGGTGTAAGCCCAGGTGCCAGGACATGCTAAATTGCGTCAAAACTGGAGAATCCTCCGCTGAGGTAAGTGGCGGTCGGCTTCTCGCTGAGCTCAGCAGCGGACCCTGAGGCTTGAAAGTAGGGTCTGCAGTAGAAGAGCGGGTCTCTCATTGGCTGAGCCCTCGACTTTTGTGGCGACCGGGACATTTGCTCCGGGCGGTGGCATCTCCGCCGAGCAGCCACAGGGGATGATCGCTGTGTCTAGCCCCTGGAACATCGACTCTGGAACCATTGTGATGGACAGCTGGACCGTGCAGCCCGAGGGGCATGACGTGCCAGTGTAAGGGAACTCCAAGGGAGAACATATGGGAATTGATGCCCTGTACGGATACTTCATAATAGCGGCCCAAGCCTGGAGAGAATGTGGAGGCTCCTGTACAGTGAGGCACCCAGTAAGAGCAGGCGCATCTGTAGTGAAGGACTTCAGGGTTGAAGATCTCTTCGGCGGTGGTCCGGTGCCTGGTTCTGCCACCTTGGCCCTGTATACGTACCGCACCTTGCTTTGCCTTAGGGCGATGAACAGCGGGACAGCAAGAATTCCATGCACAGAGCGCCTGAATTGCCATCTGCTATCGCAGTTTCCCATCCCCTCTCTTCTTTTCTTCCTTTTCGCCCACCTTTTGGTCCCTTGACGCCTGCGCAAAGGTAGGCAGGTACCCCTACCACCTACCACCTTCTTCACCATCTCGCACCTGCCATGCTCATCCACCCCGTGTCCCCCCTCCTTCCCCATCCATTTGTACCTAGCTCGCCGCCCATCTAGTTTTTTTTTTCCCCCGTTCCTTCTCTTCCCTGGTGACGACGTGACTTGTGACTGCCCAAGGAAGTGAGGTGAGGCATTACCAGGTGGTAAAAGGTGGGCAAAGGTATTACTTGCCTCCCCCGTTGCCCCTCGTCCTGCATCTTCCCGTCTCTCCGTCACTTTTCTGTCTTCCCTCCCCCTTCAACCTCAATCATCCTCCCTATCATTCCAACTCCCTCTCTTCCTTGCTTCCTTGCTTTATCTGCCCGTCTACGGATACTCTGCCCATCGCCGCACCCAGGTTTCTGGCACCGGCGTGCGCGCCCCCGATCTGAGGTGATCCGACCTTCACCCACCCCGTGGTGCCCAGCCTCCGACAGACTGGACGACACGCGGCAGAGACAACCTTAGCTTGTCGCTCAGGCAAAGTACCTAGACTCGACTCTGTCTATCGGGAAACCGCATGGTATTCGACGATTGCCGTCCATCGCTGCTGCTGGTCCTGCTGCTGCCACTTCTGCCACCGCCACTGTTGCACCCCCAAGAAGCTTTGCGCCGCACCGCACCGCGTAGCACACTACCTGGACCTTTACCTTGGTTTGCCTATATCCACATAGCACCGTACCGCACCGCACAGCACCGCATCACACCGTCGCCAGAGCCAAACGAGACTGGACTGACTGAGGCGACTCGACTTGACTGGATTGTTCCGCCGGCCTGTACTAGCAGCCATCCGACGCCATCCTGCCTGTCCTGTCCGCCCCTTTTATTAATGGCTACGAGTCCCCCGTTCTCCGGAAATCTCTCAAGGAAACCAACCCTCGGCCACCCGCCGCCGCCATTGTCTGCTCCCACCAGCAGACCACCACCGCCAGCTGTACCTTTGCACCTGCACCTGCAGCAACAGCAACTGCATCACCCCACACTCTTTTGCTCTGTCGTGGCCGAATACACTACAAAAAGCTCAGAAAATACATTGCTGGAGAGGGTGATGAAGAACTGAGCAGTGCATCTATCGACGCATCACGCTCCTTATCTCGGCCTTGTGCCTTTCACTACCTAGCTTGATTATAGATTCTAGGTGCCTTCGGAGTCGCAGTCCTCCTCCCCGAGACCCTGCCTACCTTACCTACCTTACCTGCTCCAACACGCATACACACACACAACACACACCCCGGCCCACCGGGCCCCTCCCGACGACAAACCAACGGAGCACAGTCCCGTCGCATTTGCTGCTGGCCCGTCGCAAAAGAGCTGTCGTCTCTTAGTGGTCGCCGCTAGCAGCACGGGTACCTTATCGCGCTTTGAGCTGTTGGTTGAGAGCCCAGATTCGCAGTCTTGTGCCGTGACCGCAATACGCTCCAGGGCTCTCGCCCGCCTCGAGTCGTCACGCTACCTTCTGAGCTCCTGAGCAGATCAATCGCCAAATGCAAATGCCTTTGTTAGAGAAGCCGTCTGTGCCAGCATCGGAACGATACCACCACGACCATGTCTCACGGACCACCTCAGCCTCCCCCGGCCAATATGTTTGGCTTCGGGCCCCAGGACGCCTTCTCTGCCTTTGATGTTTGTCCCGCCCACCCGCCTCCCCTCGCGCCCTGCTCTACCTGATAGCTCACAATCACATTGCATTGTCTGCCCTCAAACCCGCCCACCCTCGCTTGTATCCCTCTTTTTCGTCCAACCCGACCCGCCGTCGCCCCCGGCGCATTTCCCTTTGAACCCCCCCGTTCAAACCCCTACGCTATTCACCTTACCGCTTCCCCAGCGCCGTGCTGACGCAATTCAGATGGCTGATGCTGACCCCAGCATCATGTCTTCTCTCCTGGACCCAGCGGTCTACGGGAGCTTTGACGCCATGTCCATGAACGTCGACAACCCCGACGACAACGGCATGTCCGCCTTCGGCAACTTCGTTGGCGGCACTCCAATCCCCGACGGCCTGCCCGACGACACCAACTCGATGAACAACTTCTCAAACAACGGCGACGACGCTTCGAGCGTTGTCGGCGCTGGGCCCCCGCCCGCTGGCGGCTTCAATTCCCAAGCCCTGCAGCAGGCAGGAAGCACCCTGACCGAGTTCACAAAGAGGCGAAACTGGCCCGCCAAAGTGGTCGAGGAGCTCAAAGACTTCCTCCAAATACTCGACGCCAACGGTCGCATACGATACGTATCGCCGAGCATCCTGAAGCTGACCGGTTACGCCGCCGACGAGATTACCGACAATTTTCTCAAGGATTACGTCCACCCCGACGATGTAGGCGTCTTCGTCGCGGAGCTCAACGAGTCCATTGCCTCGGGGAACCCTTTGCGCTTGTTTTTTAGGCTCAAGAAGAAGGACGGCGAGTACGCCATCTTCGAGTCAGTCGGCCACGCCCACATCGCCGCCGCCAAATTCGCCCCAAACCCGCACAACCAATCGCCCTTCTGCCAGGCCGTCTTCATGATGTCTCGCCCGTACCCCACAAAAAACGCCGGCTTGCTCGACTCATTCCTCGAACACAAGATGGAGAACGAGAGGTTGCGGAGGCGCATCGCCGAGCTCCGCAGGGAAGAGGACATGGAGAACGAGGAGTCACAGAGGCAATGGATGCAGAGCCAGGAAGGCAGGTCAGACGTGACACCGTCGGAAACCACCATGACGACGTCTGCTCCGAGCGCCATATCACGCAACCTCGACCATGCCGCCGACAAGTCAAACGCGCTCAACGTCGCACTCACTCGGGAGGCTCTGGAAGGCGTCGCCGGCATGCGCCCAGACTCGTTGCGCGACAAGATGGCCCGTTACGAGGGGGCTTCGCACACAGACACGATCGAGATGTTGACGGGTCTGAGGTACATCGAGGGAGAGAGAAGTCGTGGCATCACGACGGGGAACGCAAGTCCGACGTTAATCAAAGGCGACGCCGGAATCGCCATTCCTCTAGACCGCGATCCTCGGACAGGCGACAAGAAGAAGAAGCTCAAGACTTCTGAGGAATACGTCTGCACCGACTGCGGTAAGCACCTACAAAAAGCGCAGCCGTACGTGCGTCATCATTCTGACTATCTCCAGGTACCCTCGACTCGCCCGAATGGCGCAAAGGTCCTAGTGGTCCCAAGACGCTATGCAACGCTTGTGGACTCAGATGGGCCAAGAAAGAGAAGAAGAATCGACACAGCAATAATAACCAGCCGGGCTCGTTAGCAGTTGAGCATTCCGCAGGCCACGGTAGTTGAGGTAATGGTCGACGCTGGCGTATTTGGTTAACATGTGATCCCCAGAAAGGGGCGGCGGTGGCTATCTATATCCGTCCGCCGGCTTTGGCGTCCGGAAGAAGGCACGGCGCAGGCTATGACTTTTTGACGAGCAAACGGCCGTCGCTTTTGTTTCGGGATTTTTTTTCTGCAGCAACCGAGATACCTGAACACGGCACTGGATCATTGGGACGAGGAGCGTGATGTTATGGGAAGGACAGTTTCGAGAGCGAAGGAAATTCAAGCCATGTTGCTACCAGTCATGAGCGCTCGCCGAGTCAGCTACATTGCTGCAGGCCGGCACTTGAGGTGACATGAGGGGCGCGACGGGCCCTCACGGACATGTTGCCCGCTTTGAGGCGGTTCGACTGGCGGTCAGCCAAGAACCCCTGGACTATGGGAAACGTGATATCCAGAGACGAAAAAACGCTCTCAGAGAGGGGCGTCCCATGCACCGAGCGGCGGCGGCTACCGATGTGCCCACTTCCCCAGGGCTCGGCCGGAGGCCTTCTCGGTCAAGCCATACCCGATGCCGTTCTAGTCACCTGGAGAGCGAACAATTCACCGCAGCCGCTGGATCAGAGATACTTGTGCTGCTCATAGATGATGACAGATCGAATGGTGGTTGAGTTCTTGAAACGTCTCGTTTGCGCCCTTTGCATTTGGACAGGTTCCGACCTTGCATCCACGACAAATCAGGCCATCCCGGCACGGGAGCCATGATTGGATAACACGGTCACGCACCCAGGTGCGGGTGCGACCTAGCTGGATGATCACGAATGGGTCGGGTGGGACTCCGTTGCTCAGGCACATCAGACGTGGAGGGGCCTAACGACACCGACACGGGCAACGACTGTGTTAAACGGAGTGGAAGCGCTGGACTACTCCATCGCCATCATCCAACTAGGCTTGGCATATCAACTCTACGTGGAGGCGTCTCGACGACTCTCTCAGTCTCTACCCGACAGCTGCCTTGCTTCGTTACCCCTCGCATGCCCCTTGTCGAGAGCAGGGAAACCCGCTACGCAGCAAGCCGTGGCAGCTGGAGAAACGCGAGCTAGTCCCCTCTCTCCCAAGGGTTCGATGGGCGGTGGCTGTGACATGCATCAGCCGTCTCTCCGACCCAATAGACGTTCCCGTCGCGGGCATCGTTGCTGTTTGGCGTGCATGGCCAGCTCAAGGGTTGTCCTGAGACAGCTGATCGCCCGCTGGGTAGCTGCGGAGACGTGGCTGGCCTGTCGGGCTACAAGAGCTTGCAACCTGGAACATGTAAAATCCCTCTCTTGGCTGTTCGACTCGACAAAGATACTCTTGCATTCATTCTCCTCAGTCTCTCTCTCCTCGCTGGTCTCTGTCACTGAATAACACCTCTCAAAATGGACAAGCTCGTCAACATTGCGCAGCAGAAGGCGCAGGAGTACCTGAACAAGGACGACGACGACAACAACAAGCCTCAGCATTCGCAACAGCAGCATCAGCAGCAGGGCTACGGTAATAAACCTCACCCAACCTTGTCTCGCACAGCACAGCTACCCCGCCATCCTTCACTCTCCCGGTAACGGTAGTCGTGCTCTAGTGCTGCAAACCCCCCCCTCCATTACCCCGCGCCCCTCACCGGAAAGCTTGTTACTGACGAGAGATGGATGGCATCACCACTCTGTAGGCCAACCACTTCCAGGCGGTGATAGTAAGCTTTATCTTTTCCTTCGCGACTTTCCGCCCTCCTGAATCTTAGCCCTCCCTTTTTCCCGGTCCGAAATTGCCTCTCCTCCAACCGAAAAGAGACAAAAAGGCCGATCGACAACGCTTGAATTTCCTTTCATCCAAACACTGGGCGCCCTGCCCCTGGACGCAGACACGCGGTGCTCACGCCCAGTCCTCCCTGCATCCCAAAAAAAGACGAGAACATTTTACTTTCATCACAAGCGAGATTTACTTTTATTAGCACGCCTCGGTTATTCCTATTTTATTATTGCGGTTTTGTCGCTGACGCGCAGCTGCTTTGTAAGAGGCACACGGAGGCAACTACCCCGCCGGCGGCGGCTTCCTCCGCGACGACGACGATGACGACTACCGGCACGCCGCCAGCGAGGCCTCGCGCCGCGCCGGGTCCAGCGGGGACACGGACCTGTTCTCGACGGTGCTGGGCGCGCTGACGCAGAAGAAGGGCCAGCTCCAGAACGAGGACATTGACGAGGACGGTACTGCTCCCCTTCACCCCTTTACCCCGACTCGTCTCTTCTTTCTGCCATGGTTTAACTGTAGTTGTCGGACTTTTGCTCCTCCTTTGTGTTTCGGCTAACCGGGCCGGGATGGATAGACGCCGTCAAGAAGCACAAAAAGTTCTTCGGCGACGACGACGACGACGGCGAGAAGGCCGACGACAAGGGCCTCGGCGCCGCGGCCGCGATGCAGGCGCTCAAGATGTTCTCGAGCGGCGACACGGGCGGGCAGAAGCAGAGCCAGGGCGGTTTCATGGGCCTCGCCATGGCGGAGGCCAGTCGTGTGAGTTTTTACGTTCACATCTTTTCCCCCTTTCTTCGGTTCTGTTCTCTGTTGGGGGTCGAGCAACATATATCATTGATTTCTCCTCATCCACAGATCAGGATATGGGGCTGTACGAGACAAGTGATAGACTGACGACGATCGAAACAGCTCTTCGACCAGCGCCAGTCCCAGGGCAAGGTCGCCGACGGCACCAGCAAGGAGTCGGCGATCCAGCAGGCGGGCGAGATGGCGCTCAAGATGTACTTCAAGAGCCAGGGCCAGCAGCAGGGAGGGTTCATGGGCCTCGCGTCCAAGTTCATGAAGTGATGGGCATACATGCATGCATGCGTAGACTTTCTGTGTGTTATAAAACAAAGGTGTTCTGTTGTACTTTCTTCATTTACTCGCCGCAGACGTTTTAACCTGGTAAATATCCAAGACTAGACGATGAAAATGATATCATACACCAACACCCCACCCAGCCTGTCCTTCTCTTTCTGTTTCTTTTAGAATTACCCGCAAGATTCTCAAACAGTCTTCTTCGCCTCCAGACCGCCGTTCTTGGTGAGCTCGATCACGTCCACCCAGCCCGCGGGCCTCCTCTTGCCCTCCTTGTGCAGGTACGTCTCGGCCTCGCGCGCCCAGCCGAGGAGCTGCTCCTCGCACCCCCACTCGGCCATGGCCATCAGCCCGACGGGGATCTTGCCCTCGCCCTGGACGGGGTCGGCGTAGCCCACGGGCGCCGTGAGGGCGGGGCACCCGCTGACGTTGGCGACGTAGGCGTACGACATGTTCGCGATGGTGGTGTTGGCGTCCGAGACGCCGTAGGCGTCGTCGCCGGGGTCCCTCGGCCAGCCCGGCAGCGGGGTCGTGGGGGTGACGACGAGCATTCCCGGGTTCTCCTCGAAGAGGTGGGCGAGGTGCTTCAGCAGCAGGTCGCGCAGCTGGGCGTACTTGAGGTAGTCGCCGGCCGGGGTGGTGCCGCCGACGGACATGAGGATCTTGTTGGGGTGGTTGATGATGCTCGTCCAGGCGTCCGGGTCCGGGGTGCGGTGGCGGGCGTTGTCCTGCATCTCGGTGATGCACGTGGCCGAGTGCATCAGCTGGATCTCGCGCAGCAGCGGGAGGCGGATGTTGATCACCCTGTAGCCCTGGGACTTGAAGTGGTCGACGGCGCGGCGGCAGATGTCGGCGACGGGCGCCTCGGCGCGGGACCACCAGGACTCGTCGATGGCAATGACCTTGGGGTCGGAGGGGGACGGCGGGATGGAAGGGGTGTACACGCCCTGGATGGGGTCGTCCGGGTTGGGGCGCGACATGAGGCGGTAGGCGATGGTCAGGTCGGCGACCGTGGCGGCGAGGGGCCCGATGACGCAGACGGACGAGTTCATGGTCATGGCGCGGTGGTGGGACGGCTTGAGGCCGTAGACGCCGTTGAAGGAGGACGGGACGCGGATGGAGCCGCCGGCGTCGGTGCCGAGGCAGATGGGGACGATGCCGGCGCCGAGGGCGGAGCCAGCTCCGGAGGATGAACCACCGGGGTAGTATGACGGGTTATGCCAGTTCGTAGGGGTTCCCCAGCGAGGCTATGCTTGAGTCAATATCTCTTTTTCGGTGAAAATCCAAGGGGTATCCGCGGGTTTCTCACATTGCATCCGTTAGTATCTATGAGACGGGTTAGCACTTGTCTATCCTGATGCGACTGTCTGTCAACTTACCACCGCCCAGTTCGTGCATGGCATTCTTCCCCACGACAATGGCGCCTGCCTCCTCGAGCAGCTTGACGGGCCAGAACGTCTCCTCGGCCGGCTTGAACCACGGCAGGTCGGGGAAGTACTGCATGCCGTTGTGGCTCACGTAGCCCTTGACGTCAATGTCGTCCTTGACACCGATGGGCACGCCGTCCAAGGGGCCCAGTGGCTTCCCGCTGCGCCATCTCTCGGCGGAGGCGCGGGCGGCATCGAGAGCGAGGTCCTCGCGGCCGTGAGACGCGACCCAGGCGTTGGCGTACGGGCCCGTCTCGGGCGGCGGGTGGCCCTCGGCACGGCGGATCAGGGGCAGCAGGGCCTGGACGACATCGAGCGGGGTGACTTTGCCGGAGCTGTAGAGGGCATGGTAGTCCGCGCTGGAGAGGTAGCGGGCCGGCTGGTCTTGAGAAGCCGGGGTGGTGAGGTCCGAAGAGAACGGGATCATCTCAGGGTGGGATCCCGTCTCGGAGAGGACGAGGACATCAGGCTGGGCACCAGCGTCAGTGACGTGAGGTTGTCTGGGGTAGAGATGTCGGGACGGACCTGGAAGCGGTACCGGTACTCGGGAAGGCCGGGCAAGTCTCTGATCGAGCCGAACTTGGCATTGCGCCAGAAGAGGCGCTGGAGGACGCCGGAGTTTGCGAGACTGGTACAATTGGTCAGTCACCCGGTGGGTAAGGGCGTCGCGAGAATGGCATACAGAGTTGCGCCGGCAACGAGAGGCCAGCCGCGGAGGACGGGGTTCGAGTCTTCCTTCTCGGTCTCGGATTGAGCCTGTACCGGCGCCTCGCGGGCGCCGGGGTAGTTGGCGTATTTACGGTTCGGGGCCATTGTATATGTCCTCTGTGATGCCGGACTCGCGATTCGGGGCTCCCTGATAAGGTACGGATGAGCTGGACCTGGATCTAGGTAGGGGCTGGTGGACGGAGGTGATGTTAGAAGCAGCAAGTCAATTGAACAGCAGCAGCCTTGGACGGGCGACGAAGTGAGGCACGATGCTGTAGGTTGAGAAGTGCAGGTCAAGGCCAGATATAGGATGAGGGTTCTAGAGCTAAGCTAGGCGCCTAAGGTAGGCCAGGGGCATCAGATGCCGTTGGGAATGGCGCTGGGTTCGGAATTTGGAGCGCGGAATGAATGGAGGGAGCTTTGATGTTCAGGGTTCGCCGGCCTGCACCTCACCTCAGTTTTAGACTTTCCCTTTCCCCCCTGTGCCGTTCTTCCCCCCCAGATCTGCCCGAGGTGCCGTGGACTAAGCAAACGCGGAACGGACACTCGGACGGCCTTTGGGAATCCGGTGAGATTTTAGGATGTGCCGTAAAGTACAGGAGCAAAGCAAGCAAAGCAAGCAGGATGACAGTCGAACAAACAAGTGCTCGAAATAATTGGTTTCGGGAAATTCTCCGTAGGCGGTGGGCGGTGTTAGGTGAATGGTGGTTTCCCTGGCTCGGCGTGCAGTGCCGGGCCAGCCACCTGTTCCTTCCCCGTACAGCTGCCCGCTGCTCGGGGACCCGCGGGGCGCTCGGATCAGTGGTGCTCGAGAAGCTCTGACGGGTCCCTTGCAGCTGACGCCCCACATTTCCAGTCTACGAGTGGGGGGGTTCAAGGCTTTTGCAGTGCAGAGGAAGGAACTGAACCCGTCGTGCCTCGGCATCTTTCGATTGATAGGCATGAGACGGGAACTCATGATAGTGCCCCGATGGTTTCCCCTGTCGGTTGGATCTGGGCAATTATCAAGTATTTTTTTTTGACATCAGATATCTCTACTCATGGCGGTGGTGTGTTTTCCGCCGAGTAATTGCCTATTCCGTGAGGACAGACTCGACTGGAGGTTCTCAGACTCTCACGTCATCCCCCTGAGGAATCAGAGTGGCTCGGCTGGTGCGCGTATCGTGCAGTACGGCAGTTTTCCGCGTCTATTCCGCATCACCACCGGTCGGACGCTGTCTCTGTTCTCTTTTCCCACCGGATGCGCAACCTAGCGCCAGACTGCGCCTCGGATTATTTACAGACCGCTGTATGAGTTCGTTGACCGGGCAGGAGCGCGCGCGTTCATGTCTCCAAAGTGTGCGTCTGTGTGTCGCGGAACGAAAAAGCAAAAAAGACAGTTAACGTTATCGATAAGACGAGATACCTACCTACATCCGCGCCCCACCCCACGTGCCAGAGAGCTCGGCCGATTCGCCAGGCGGCTCACGCGACCTGAAGAAACACACTTGGCGCCAATCACCAGGCGTCGTCCCTGTGCTCTCTCTCCCCCCGCCGTCGCCTCGACGATAAGATAGGTACGTAGGTACACCTATCTGCCCTGGGTTGCGCATGAAACGCTCCGTAGAGAATGATGAGGCGAGTTACTCGTGTACACTATGCATCACGTAGATTGGGCGTCGCACTGGAGAAACAAGAGAGATAAGATGCACGCTACACTAGGATGCCAGGCCGAACGCCTCCAGGGTTCCCCCATGGTCGCCCTCCCGAGTTCCTCTTCCCACGATGGCCCGGCTTGTGGGCGCTAGGGGCGTCAAACCGTTTCTGTTTTGACACATTTACCCCGCCATCCCACTGAGGAAAAGTTCATGAGCTAAGAGCCCTCCGTCGAGGAATGCTACGAGAAGAGCCTCCTGCTAGTGTAGAGGCGCAACGGACGTCCTGCGCGTGACTACCTGCTCATCAAGGTGGACGACGACATACATCTCTCACCGCAACTCCAACTCGGGGATTTCGAGATGACTTCACGTAACTCAAGACGTCGCATCACGTAGCACACAGGCTGAACAGCATCAAGTGTTGTGAAAGAAGCCAATCCCATTGACTATCATACTTCTACATACGGCCGCGCTGTTCCTCGGAGAGGTAGCTGTTCCAGGCCGGTCGATGCCCATTTCGCTTGCTTGAACCAAACGCCATCCCTGACCAGAGGTCCCTTCCTGAAAGCCCGAGGGCCGAGGTCCCTTCCAAAGTCGGTCTGTCCAAGTCGTTTCCAACGACTCCCAAGCGAAGGAATCCTCCTCCCCCTTGAGTTATCCCCAAAAAGAGGGGAGCTGAAAGAGGGGAGGGCAAGATTGCTGTTTCCTGTCATGCCAGACAGAAAGAAAACCCTGAAACTCCGTGCCGATCCATAAAAACGAAGGAAATAAAGAACCCTTTTCTTTTTTTTGCTCATCTTCCCGTGTCGAGACTTCGTGTGAATGCTGTTTGTTCATAATCGTGGGATGAAGGCGTGAAATAAGAATGAAGAAAAATGCCCAAACCTTTGAGAGGGCATTGGCAATGTCGTGATGGAGGCATTGCGCGTGAACATGAGATGAGGGGGTGGGTGATAAGGGGTGAATGTGAAAAAAATGCAGATTGGCAAGTGCTGTCTGCCCATACCATGCATACAGGTATGCATGGCATGAAAATGGATTTTTGTCGCATTCATGCTGGGGGTAGGCTGATGTTTAACGCTTGGCCATGTTGTTCAGTCGCAGAATTCTAGTCCGGAACCAAAGAACGAAGCTGGTCCAGGCACCCTGGGTCTTGTGCTTTGCAGTCTGGGAGCGGCGGGGACCCTCGAAAGTGACCTCGTCGGCCACAGGAGCTTCGCCCTGATCGGTGCTCTCGTAGTTCTGGCTGGCAAAGCCAAGCTCGCCCATGGCAAGCTTCTCAGCGTCGGGGGCGGTCTTCTTGCGGCTGATGGATGGGCGGATGATGTCGCTGGAGCTGTTACGGGCGCTATGGGTAAAGCTCTGCTTGCGCGCAGCATCTCTGGCCTCTCGCTTCACTCGGGACTGCATGTCGCTGGCGAGCTGCTGGTGCTCCTTCTCAATGCGCATGGCCTCCTTTGTGTCAGCTCGCTCGCGCTTGCGCATATCCTCCTTGGCACGCTTGGCCTCCTTGATGGACTCCTTTTCTGCCCACCGGCGGCGCTCTTCCCTAATGCGCTCCTGGTGGTAGTTGGAATCAAGCTCAGAACGAGAGCGGAGGCGGAAGCCGTCGAGCGAGGTGCGAATGGGCGACATGGCTGTGGCAGATGTTGACGGAGATGCTGTTGAGAGTGGTGAGAGGACAGGGGCTGTGCTGCTAGGGGCTGCGGACTCGGACTTTCTCCCGACGATATTGATGTCAGAGTGGCTAGAGACGTGTACCAGGCGCGACGAGGCCGAGTTGGAGTTGGTGCGAGTGGTGTTGATTCTCAGCGAGGGAGGTCCAGTGGTGTGGATGTCTGACAGTGACGAGGTACGGCTTGCTAATGATGGGCGCCGCGGGTAAGATGTCGAATTGCTGGCCGTAGCAGTGTTGGTGAGGGAGGAGGAAGTCGTGTTGTGATAATTGCTGCGGTGGTGGTGGTGATGATGGTGGTAGTACTGCTGGTCCAAGAGATCGTCGTCGTCCTCGGTTATCGTGGGCGAGTAGTCGCGCGGACCAGAAGGGTTGGTTTGGTCGAAGCTCGCAAAAGAGTTTGCGTAGGAGAGAGGTGGCGTTGAGGTGCGTGGAGTTTGTTGGAAGGGGTGGACGAAGCTTCCGTTTCTGTGGCCGTGACCGCTGCCGCTGGTTGCTATACTGATATGGGAGGTGCCGCTGGTTGACCGGGCGTGGCTGAATTTGCTCCTTCCGTTGCTGTTTCCCAAGTCGGTGGCAGAAATGCTGAAGCTGACGTCCCTTCCTCCGAACGAACCTTCCCTCTCTCTGCCCAGGCTGCCACTGTAGTTGCCAAATGACGTCTGCTCCTCCCAACTACGGTCGAGGTCCAGCGAGTTCTTTTCCGAGTGAGGCTGCGCCAGCTTTTTGAGTATCGGCTTGACCACCGTTTTGCTCCTCGACTTCGACAGCTTTCCGGGTGCCGACCCCGCCAAATCCGTGTACGAAGACATCGCGGAAGATCTTGCTCGCAGATGCTGCGCTGCAGTAGTCACAACAACGACAACACGAACAACAACACGATGCAACACAGCGCAACAACAACACCCTTCCCTACACCCTTGTCCTACGCACTACCGGTGTCGACTTCCTTCTGCTCTCCGTCTCGCGACCGTCGGCTGCGATTCGTTTCGGCTCGCCGACTTCGTCGTTGTCTGAGCTGGCGATTGGCGACGGCGGACTGCCAGACCAGAAGGACTCCTTCACCATGCAGGCCGGACGGCAAACCGCTCCCCCAGTCGGAGACGCCTCTCTCTCTCTCTCTCTCTCTTTCCTACTTCTCTTTCACGACGACGATGACCACCAGTCGAGATGCATAAGATCGGGTAACGGAGGAGGGAATCGACGGAGGGACGAATACGGCTGCGACAGCGACAGCGAGGGGTGGCAGCAATGGTTCGGTGCGTGCCAGAGACGAGGCGGGACGAGACGACGCGGGTGTCTGTGGAGGCGACGATGAGCACGACTTAAATCCACAGGGTCCGGGACGCGTCGGTCATATCATACAACATACGGTGAGAGTTGGACCCAGCTGGGAGGGGGGAGCGAGATGAGCGGCGCCGGGGGGTTATCTAATGGGCGAGATGAAGGGTGGGAGCGACAGGCTGACGCAGCGGAATGGGCGGAGTCCCAAGGCGGATGGGATGGGATGGGATGGGATGGGACGGGCCAGGATTGGGGATGGATGGACGGATCGAAGGGCACAGAAGTGTGTGGCGGTCGTCTCGGCCTGCCTCACCTTTTCGCTTTCAGCAGGTCACTCTGCCTGCCCCTCGAGGGTTTGAGTCGCCGAACCGCAAGCCTGCTCGGCTGGACCCGAAAGTCCCAGAAACCAACAGAGCCGGCGTTGACGTCGCCGCGGTCTATTGTTGAGTCGCAGTGTGTCCGGCGACGGCGATGGCGACGGCGAACGAGTTCGAACTACAACGACGCCCCAGAGCGGAGAGGCAGGATGGGGGGGAGAGAATGGTAGAAAGAGTACGAAGGGGAGGGGAAAGAATGAGAGACACACACACACAAGACACCCCCGGAGAGAAAGAGAGAGGCACAGCAAAAGCCAGCACTGGCATCAGCATCAGCACCGACCAGCAAGCACCAGCACCGGCCGACACCAGCACCAAAGAGCCAGCCAACCCAGCCAGCTGCACAAGGGCCAGCCGTCCGCGTCGGCGGCAGCAGGCCAGAGACACCGCAGCTGGGTAGCGTAGCCCAGGCCACCGCCAAAAGTGCGCCGGGTATCCGCAACCCGCTTGGCTACGCCTGATTCAGCCTCATTCCTTTCCCGACTGGCATGGAGCACGTGGGGGGGAACCAAGAAACGCGCCCGGAGAAGGATCAGAGGCGACAGACCGACCGAGCAAGAGCGAGACGGGACTTGGTTCTTGGTGACTGGAGAAAGGAGGGGTCACCCTTCTAGAGCAGAAGCAATGGTGTGGCGCCTTTGGAACCATTTGGCGGCGGGTTTAAGGTTGCGGGCTCTCGGGACAGGCTCACAGAGTTATTGTTCCAAACCCGTTGCTTTCGGCGTGTCTGGGCCTCTAGATGCAGCTCGTTGCTGATGGCTTTTTCCCCCTCCCTCTGATCACAGCTCTAGGTACGGATATTGGTCTACGCTACACTACAGCCTACGGTCTACGACCATGTACGTACGGATATCTGGGCCGGACGGGGACATTTGTTTGTTTACCGGGCGATGGATGTTTTGTTGACGTTGCGGCTTTTTTCCAAGGGTCTTCGGCTCCAAACGGGCGTCACCCTTGGTGTAAGAGAAAAGGCGGACTCATGGACCTCAGGTGGCCGAATGAGAAGCCTCGGAACCCAGAACTGGGGACTGGAGAGATTGAAACTAATGAATAATATCTGGGTCCGTCCCGGGGGGCGTCGACGGGGTGGAACGGACGGGGGGGATTTGACGTCGGCGATGGCAAAGAGGCAAGCAAGCATGCGATGGATGGACGGTCACGGTGGGAACAGGAACCGCGGAGAAGGGAGAAGCTGGCCCGGGAGAGAAAGAGAAGAGTTTTCTTTGCAGCGCAGCGGTGGAGGGGAAGATGGTACACGACATGGCGTGGCATGGCATGGCGCGGCACGACATGGAATATCGCATGGGGCAAAAAGATGCTGGCATTGGCATTGGCAGTGGCAGTGAACATGGGCTGCCTCTGTCTGTCTTTGGTGAAGCTCTCTCCGCTCTGTTCTACACCGGCGCAGGCGTAGGCGCAGTTGGCCGAGAACGTGACTTCCCCTCGGTGCTACTGGCTACTGGTATCTTATCGAGCGTCACCTGTTTGCCCCGTGACTTACGCACATACAGGTACGCGCGCGCACACGCAGGCGCACGCACATACACAACACACTCAGGACGCAAGAGATGGGTCGTCTGGCAATCCTAGGTTGCGCCAAGCCAAGAAAGAAAGGTCGAAGCAGCAACAGGAACAGGAACAGGGGGATTATGAGAGGGAAGAAACGGACTGAGATTGATGGGATGAGATGGGATAAACGCAGTGGACGGACGGGGTCACGGGATACCTAGAGAATGGAGGGGCTTACACACGCTACCCGGGTACCCAGGTACGCAGGGTAGCTTTGTGGAGCCGAGCCGACCGGCTGCCTCTGTCCGTACCGCACTTCGCTCACCGCACCGGCGGCTTCCTGCGCAACCCAGGCGCAACCCAGGCACAACCTTAGCATGCACGATACACCGTGGTAGTGTATTCGTACCGTAGTAGAAGACCAGCAGCAGGAACGAACTGGAGGGTCGGTTGGCAGGGCCACCCTCGGTTTCCTCATGCATCGGAACAGTGTCATCTAGACGCGGCAATCTGCCTGCTGGCGATGACAATTTCGTCACATCGCCGGCTCCGGAAGCAGCTCGGACAACAACAAGATGTTGACCTTTTTTTCCCTTTCCTTTCGGCGCCGTTTGCGGAAGTTACCTAGCTATGTAGCACCGTCCTCGTACCACTCATACTTTCTCGTCAGGGCTCCTTCTTTTTTTTCCTCTCTCAAAGTCCCGCATAAACGGAACGAAACAAAAAGAGAAAGGAAAGCGCGGCCAGCATCCATGAACCGCGAAAACAAAACCTGGTCCGTCTGGGGCAGGCAGGTGGGAGGTACCTGCTTGCTTGCCTGTGGTGGTTGATCCGGTCCTTCTCGAATCGAACCCAACCCAACAGCGACTGTCAGCGCCCCACAGCGGTCTCTGCATCCAGTTAGCGTAGCAGAGTATGGGTGGGGTCGGATGGCCCTTTTCCTGCGAATCACACTGCGATACGCCCGAGTCCCCCCTCCCCGCCTGTCGGTGTCCCGTCGCCCGCCTACCTGCACTACACCTAGTGTAGACAGTGAATCCCTTCATCCCCATCTTCCGGCGCCTCCCCGTCCCCATCCCCAGCCACCCCATCTTCGACCTGACCATTCACCGTCTGTCTGCAGCAAATGTTCCCAGTCGGGGAAACGCAGGTCAGTGTCGCCTCACGGGATGTCGTCCCCATGCGAACCGAACGAAACACGAGCGGAGGAAGAAGGGGGCCACTCATACTCATCACTTTCACACACTCGTTTCCTCCTCATCCCCCGTCGACAGCCATCCACCGCCCACCGCCCACCACCACTAAAACTCGCAAACGCCAGACCCGAGAAGCAGATTGGCAGATCAGAGAGCAGCACGAGCAGGAAGGAGGGAATCATCAGCCAAAACCTTGCGGCCCGAATTCCAGGACCGCCCGTCCACCACACCTCTTCTCCTGTGCTCTGATGTGCTCTGCTGCCGCGTTTCCCCCCAATCAAAGACGACAAATGCCTCACTCGAAGACGAGAAGCTTGTTTGTCCCTGACGCTTGTTAGCTTACTACGTATTCTAGTATGCCTACCTAGCAGGCGGTATCAGACTTCCAACGCCTGTGTGTCGTATGACAGGGCTCCGAAGGCGAAGGAAGCAAAGTCAAACCTACCCTTACCATACATAGTATGTCTGCTACGCAAGATGGCATTCCTCGTGAGAAACAGTCAGATCCAGCATTGATCCTTCGATGCGAAGCGAAAGCCAGCCGCCAAGCCGAGCCAAACCTTCCCGCCCCGAAAGAGTCTTGCTGGGCCCAGAGACATCAGCATCGTAAAGCGGCCCGAGGTTCGTCATCGCCATGGCTGCTGGTCGTCGGGATCGTCCTCGCCTCGGAAACCCATCCCAGGCGATGCCAAATGGCCACCATCACCATCATCATCATTGATCATCGACGATCCAGGGCCCTGCATTCGTGCTCGCCTACTTGCCCAGTTGCGTAGTTGGTCCGCCGCCACCACCACCACAACCACAACCACTGCCAACACCAAGTCCAGCAAACCACAACTGATTCCTGCTTTTGCCTCCTGCTTCCCGCCGCGCTCCATTACCTACAGCGTAGTGTACCTACCCCTCTCACAGGCTGGCTGAGCTTCTCCCCCGCACCAAGCCAACCTGCGGTTTCACGAATCAACTCTCGCTACGCTGAGTTGCGTGAAGTGATGAAAAAGCCCAGCCCGGCGCAGCAATGCACCACCACCAACCACAACTCACTGTCACCGAGCCTACTGGCCCGTCTACCCCGCCACCAGGACCGCCTTGCATCTTCCTGGCGGATCCCCCTCCAACGAGCTGCATGCCTCGAGGCACGACACCACAGTCGGTCCGCCCGGCCTCTGTGCGAGCTCCTGTCTATTCGGAGTCGGCCTTGGACGCCGGCTTATCTGCGGCGATGTGACGAGCGACTTCATTGGTCCTCTTGCCCTGCTTTTCCCCCGTTCTGGACGTTCTGTTCTGTTCTCACGTCCGCACACAGGTACACGTCTCACATCAGGAGGAGAAAGATAAGACGATGCTCGAGGCCCCGTTGATGCGGACAAACCCATCACGAACCGGACGAGGCACAACACATGGCCGGCCCCGCGGTTGAAGCTGATGGGCCACTCTCACTCTCGCCCTGCCGCTCAAACCCGCACCTTAATAAGTCCCACTTTCCTCCGACCCGGCCCCTCCCCGAACTTATGCCCATCCAAACTCAATCTCCAGTTGCATCGCCAACTACGACTTACATGGCATGTTTCGACCACTGCACAGATGCTACGACCTGCCAAGAGGCGCACGCGCTCATGCACCAGGCCCGGGTCCAGACATGTCCAGAAGCCCCAACCCTCTATTTCTTGACCAAGAAAGGCGGGGGAGAAGTGAGTCGGTGCTGTGTTCCCGGACGTCTCGGGAGGATTTCCACAATGAATCCTGTGTGTGAGAGCCATGTTGCACCAACCCACGCACGACTCTCCTTGCGGGCTGTTCTCCTGCGGTGACATGCAGGAAGACTGCAAGAGAAGAAAAAAATAGGCAACGCAAGCGCACAAACGAGCGCCAGCAACACCGCACCAGCTGCAAATACCAGAAAAGACCGCATCTTCCTTGGCAGATTTCCCCCCCAACCAACCTCCGCCCTCTGCTCCCATTCGCCAACCCTCCCAGCCGGTAAGATACCGCAGGTTTGGCGCATATGTCGTACGGGAACTATTGCACGCCAGCCTGCGTCGGCGGTGCGCCAGAAATAGATGACACTCGGAGCCAAAAGGGCCTCTCCGACGCATCTCGACGGGGGTTTGCTGTCGACGAGTTGTCCCCTCCCGAGCAGTGTTTGCGGGATGGTCCTAGCTCGTCGTCGTGCTCCTCGCCTCGGCGACTCTGCCGGCGCTATTTTATTTTTCTTCTTGTTTTTGTTTTCTTTCCGGTCCTCCTTCTCCCTCTTCCGGCTTTCTCGCCGCCGTGTCGTCGACATCAGATCAAACCAGCCTTTGACACATGAGTGTTTAAAATTAACGGCGCGAGAGAAGGTTCGTCGGATGAAGCTCCAGAGCTTTCCTGCTGCCAGGCAGACAGGCCACGGACACCCCAATGACTATGCCGCCTCTTCCCGTAAGTTGACGTAGATTGTTTCCGGCAACCTTGTAATGAAGTTCTCGAGAGGTGGGAAGTGAGAAACGCCGTATACTCGACGTTTGGAAACAATAAAGAAAGCCAAAAGGAGCGATGCACAGGTTGAAAGAGTGCTTCGTGTCACCTCGGGCGTCATGCCGTCAGCCTCGCCCGACTACGGGTTGACTCACCAGATGGCCTTTCCCCTTTTCCCCTCACTCTCATGGGCACTTGGTGATGAGATGATTCCGATTCTCGGTCTGTTGTTCAATCCCAGGCTTCAACCAGCGTGCTTCTTCTAAAGAACGGTGTTGTTGATTCAAACCTCTTCCTCCCCCTTTCGGAGGAAACGTGTCTGTCTCCCGTCTGTCTCACCGGAACAGCTCGCCTGGTACATACCTCGTTTCAAACAGAAGACAGGATTTTTCCTCCGATGACGCATGAGCTCTTGTTTCCGGTGCGGGTCAGACGATTCGACACAGTTCACGTTTATACCTCTATTTTAATTCCTTCTTTCCTCTTCAGTTATCCATGCATGTCGAAGATATACACACGTTTAGCGTTTCTGGCTTATCCCGACTTTGAACATTGTCCGTTGTTCGAGAGATATCGATGCTCCATCATGCCCCCCCGTTTCCGATGTATGACACTACCACAACTTGGAACATTATTTCGTTGGAACGTGTTCCGTTTGCTTGCGTGCGAGAATGAGACAACGCGCTTCCAAGCCTCTAGGGTCGTGTATTCTAGTCAGAAACGAACGGACGTGGATGGATATCTTGAGGGCAAGGCGCGCGCATGCGGGCAGCTGCATATCAAAAATCCTGATACTTGGGAGTTCTACCTAAGAAAACTATCAAAACAAGCTCAAGGAGCTTTACACTACTCAAGGATAGCATCACAAGTTATTCGCGCAGCCGGTCGAGGGGCACATCGTGGCCGATGCGAGTTGAGCTCGCGATGTCAGCAATGTCTCGAGCGAAATTCGTCTCCCACGTGGGAAGGAAGGCGATCGCATGCCTGGTGAACACGCCTACCGACCCAGGCGCACCAGAAAAAGGAAGAAAGAAGAAGGTTTTACGCTACTTCTTCTTCAAGAGCTCACACATCTCATGTCAGGCCTGGACTTTGACAATAGCAATCCAATAGGTAGGTAGGTAGGAAGGTAAGGTACCGCTGCATCACACCTCGTACTAAGACTAGTTCAGACTTGCATGACGGTAAGCTAAGGCATATACAACTTAATATAATACAATACAAGCTATAAAGCAAAACGATAGTTATTAGAAATGCAAGAAACTACTACCTAAGTCAGTACCCCCTATGCGGGTCACCCCCCTATGCTGGTTAGGGTGGTTTTCCGTTAGCTAAATACTATAAGATTGATTAAATTTTAGTAATAAATAGTAATTTATTGTTTTTTAAGGCGAAACGTGTTCTATAGTAATTTAAATTTAAGCTTTTGTAATTTAGCTGTCTTTATAGCCTTAAATATTAACGTAGAGGCTACTTCTTGAGCCTTATAGATAGCTTTAATATTATAAAAGGTTTTATTTAAATTAAAGTGAATTTTTGCTTTTTTCTATAGTATATAAACGTTAAGTTGTATTTTTAGGCTTTTAATTTTTTAATCTTTTAGGGTAATATAAAAATTTTATAAATTTAGGGCTTTTTTTATAGTAGAAATTAATTAGTTACTATATTAGTAAAGGGACTGGGGAGTTAATTTTAGAACTAACTATATAAAATTAATACTATATAGATTTTTTAATTTAGTAGGTGTTTTTAAAATAAACCCGGTTTTTGTGGTATTTATAGAATCTTTATTAGGTTCTTTAGGTAGTATATTTAGCTTTAGTATATTATTTGTTACTACGTAACAGCTAAGTATAACTTTACTTTTATTTAAAGAGTAAATACTAGTACTATAAAAGCTAGTATGTATATTAATTGATGTTAAGTTGTTTATTTTTATTAAGGTATATATTAGGAGAAGGTTGTGCTTTTAGAGGGCTGTAGTAGCTATTAGGTTTATATAATTATTAACCTTTTACTAAAAAGAGGCTTTAAGAGGGTTAAAGATAGAGATATTAAGAAGTTGTATAATGTGGTTAGTATAAAGTAGTAGAAATAAGAGCTAAATTCTTTAAAAGAAGTATACTTATATAAAATTAAATATTATATAGCTACTATAGCTATTAAGGATTAGGAGCTACTATACTTAATTATTATTATTAACCGGCTTTGTTTAGGGGTTAAATATATTTATAATTTAATTAACTATAGTAATATTTAACGTTTAACTATTTTTAGTTAATATAAACTTTTATTTATTAAAAAAACTAATATTATTAGGGAACTATTAGTATTACATAGACTTATTATTAAATATAATTAATAGTTAAAGTTTTTTTTTATAGTTAAAATATACTTAAGTATTATAACTTATATATAGTTATTTAGCTTTTAGGTAAAGATCTTTTTTAAATAAACTAACCTTAGTACTAACTTATTACTTTTTTAGTCCTTTATAAGGCCCGTTTTATTTATATTATATTAATATTAAAAAGGGATATTTTTAATTATTTTAAAATTATAGAAGTTAAAATACTACTATAAAACGTTAGTAGTTACTACTTTAATCTACTACGATTTAACTACTTTACTTAGTATATTTTTTAAAGAGGGGTTTTAGTATAAAAAACCTACTATTTAGTTATTACTAAGCTACTTTATATCTCTTAAAGTAAAGAGGGTATACTAAGTAAGTTAGTATAGTTAAAAGTAGTTTTATTAGTTTATTTATAAGTAAAAGAATATAGTAATTAATCTATACAGGGTTAAATATTTATTATAAAGAGTAATAATATTTATAAGTTAAAAGTAGCCTAGGTACTAGTATAAATATTAAAGCTATAAGTAAAGCTACGTAGTTATATAACTCTATATAACTATAGTTCCTACTATAGTACTATACACTATAAAGCTAACTATATAGTAACTATACTAATACTAGTACTTTTTACTTTATAGTCTAAAGTATAAGGCCTTAATAAAAAGAATAATTACTTTTATAAAAAGGGCGGTAATTAATACTGTTTAATGGGCTACTGCTCTTTATAAAATCAAAAAAAAATCTAAAAACCCCTATAGGAGTTAAGCCTTATTTCTAATAGACCCAGGACTTACTAGAGCACCTAGGGCTTACTGGGACTACCTTTAGAGTAACTAAAGCCTATATCTTTCTCTTTATACTACTTATATCCCTTAATCCTTTACGTTCCTAGCTCTACGTACCTTTTTATATAACCTATTCTTCTATCTTAATTATTATACTATTACTATTAATAAAGCTTTTAAAAGTACAGTTTAGAAAGGTTTTTATAAAGGCATTAACTAGGTTATTACTTTTTACTATTTAGTAAATATTAATAATCTTACGTTACTTATAGAACTATCTTAAGGCTATAATATTAATTATTAAGTACTTCTTTTTAGTAGTACTAAGCTTAATAAGGTATTTATATAGTAAGTATAAATCCGTATATACTACTATAGAAATTTTAAAAAGCTAGAAATAGTTAGTTATAATTTAAAGGGTTTTAGTAATTATAAGGGCTATATTAGTACTAGCTATTATACTATAAATCTTAAATACTAATATACTACGGGTAACGTACTTACTTTTTATAAAGCTATAGTTGTTGGTTTACTCGTAGGTAAAAACGTTAGTAATCAATCCGTACGGGGTCAAATATACGTAACAAAAGAGTGATGATATTTGTAGGTTAGAAGTGGCCTGGGTGCCAGTATAGATATCGGAGCTATGGGTGGAGCCACGTAGTCACGTGACCCCGTGTGGCCATAGCTCCCACCGTGGCGCCGTACGCCACGGGGGCTGACTGCGCAGCGGCTATGCCAACAATAGTAAATAATATTACTAATAAACTTAAAAGTATTATTAGTAAAGTAGTACTTATTACTAAGAATAATAATAAAGCTAAGCTGTAATAAAAGGTTATTATTATTAATAAGTAATTTATTTATAAATATAAAAAACTTACTAGTAGTAAAGTTAAGGGGAACGTATATTAGCCCTTACTCCTAGTTATTAATCTACTACTATAAATACTTATTTAAAGTCCTAATATTATTATTACTAGGCTCTTAGTACTAAGTAGTAACTAATAAATTATAGGATACTTTTAGTTAATAAATTATTATAATATAAGTACTATAGGCCTACTATTAAACGTACTTAGCCTTTTAATTTACCCTAGGAATTATAATAATAAGCTTCTTACTCTAGCCCTTTTATTAAAATACTAAGTTACTACTTTTAAGACTTAAAATACTACTATTAAATATAAAGGGATTATTAGTAGTAAGGAAGGTCTTTAGTTTAGCTATAAGGTTTACTTTTTAAAGCTAGTTATCCTTTTAGGCTAAAAAATTAATAGTAAAAAGCCTTAATATATTATTTATTTATATTTTAACTATAGTAAACTCTTTATTATTAATTAATAATATTAAAAAGTATAGATTATATATTAAACTAACTATATTAAGCTTTTTATAGTAGTAGTAGTTATATATTACTTACTAGTGCGTTTCTACTTTTATAATACTATAAAGTAGTTTTTTAATAACTATAATAGTATTATAAGAGTAATAATACTTAATTTATTTAAAGAGTTTTATAAGAATAGTATAATTAAGCTTTATTTTTAACTATATATATACTTAAGTAATGTTTTATAGCTATAGAGTTATACTATTATAAATTAAAAAAAGAGCTAAAGTAAGGATTAGTTACTATAAGGCTTACTAAATCATTAAAAACTATATAAGGATCTTAGCCTTACTATTATTAGTGTAGTTTTAAATTATAAAATAGGACTTTTTATAAAGGCTATTTATAGTTTTTTCTTTAATTTTATTAATAATTTTTAATTTAAATATATAGTAACTATTATAGATTTTAGAGTTATAAGGGATAAAGTTAAAAATATTATAATTCTAAAGTACTATAATTTCTTACTTTATTAATAACTAAAAGGGTTTATTAAGTATAGTAATTATACCCTTATTACGTAGTTTAATTATAAAGGTAAAATTGGCTTTTTTTTTATTAAAATATATATTATAGTAGCGTTTTTATAAGAGTAGCTAGGATGTTTTTAAAGTAGCTAAAGGAGGTTTTTAGTAGTAAAGAAAGAAGTAGAATTAATAATAATTTTATTAAAGATTTCCTTAAGTAGCTTAGCCTTGCTAGGGGCATCCCTAGGGCTATTAGCTTTATTATTTTTAGTTTCTTTAGTATAACTAGGGTTATTTAATAGTAGAGATTTAAAGTTAGTATTATTATTATTATTATAAAAGGGTTTAATAGAAGTTAATTTAAATATTTATAGGCTTTATAAAAGGGCTAGTATATAGAACTTACTATTAATTAAAAGTAATAAATATAGGTTTTATTAACTGCCCTTTTTATACTATACTCTAACCTTAGATTAAAGTAAAAAGTTAAAACTTATAGATATATTAAGGCTATTATATACTCTAAAGCCTTTTATAACTATTTATTTAGTATAGAAGTAGTAGACTTTATTTATAACTTTATAAATAATAGTAGCTTTAACTATAATATTTAGTAATAGTAAAAAGGAGTTATTTATATAGGGGTATACTTTAAATACTAGTAAAGTTAGAATAAAGCTATTTAAGTTAATAGTATTATTAATAGTTTTAACTGTAGCTTAAAAGTAGGTATTATAGTTTATTTTAGGGTTCTTTACTTTAAAGATTTTATAGATTCTATATACTATAATGTGGTACTTCTTAACTTTATTAATTAAGTAGTATACTTTAATTAGAGTATTCTTAAGGGTAATACTAAAGGATTTAGTATTACTATAGAACTTATTAAACTAAAATCTAGTACTTAAATTAGTAATAAAGTTATTAAGGGGTTTTTAGTATATATTAATTTAGTTTTTTTAAAATACTTACTATAAATATTTAATAAAAAGTAATTTTAAAAAGTAAGTAGTATTAAAAGTTATAGCTATATTAACTATATATAGGACCGGCTTACTATTAATATATATAATATTAATAATAACTTTATAGTTAAAGTTAAAGTTATTATAGAGGTTAAACTTAAAGTAGAATAGTACTAAACCGTTAAGCTAGTACTAATAGTATATATAATTAAGGGCCTTAATAATAGAGATTTTAATAGAGTTCCTAGCTTTTTATAAAACGTTATAGAGTTATTAAATAAAAGGGTAGCTAAATTATTAATAAAGATAGTAGAGCTTAACGTTAGTTAAGTAGTAAAATACTAGTAACTCTTTAAAGTTAAAAGTAAGTTATTTATATTTTTATTATTAAATAATTAAAACTATAGTAGTACTCTAATAGAGTTTATTATAAACGTTATTAAAAATAATACTAAGTTAATCTATATTACTTAAGTTAAATAAAAATAGAGTACTTATAGGTATTACGTAAAAAGTAATATTTTTAAATGGAGTAGGGACGTTAATAGATTTAAGTAAGTTAACTAGTACTACGTTTTTAAAAGAAATAGAGATTTTGCTAGTGCTAGAGGTATTAAGCTTAAGGTCTAGTAAAAAGTAATTTTATAGTACTATATATTAATTATAACTTATAGTTAAAAACTTTACTACCCCGGTATTAAGTATAATACTATAAAAAATATTAAAGGAGTAGTAACTATTATATATAAATATTAATATAAGTACTAGGTAAAAAAAGGGGTTTATTTATATTAAGTAGTAGACTATAGTATTATTTTTAAGTAGTTTAAAGATATAGTAGTTATTAATAGTAGTTAAGTTATTAATACTTATAGAGGTATAGTAAGCTATTATATAATAAACGAATCTAATATCCTTTTTAAACTCTAAATTACCTTTTTTAGGGCTATTAGTAACTAAAAAGTCGTTATTATTATTTAAAGAGCCTTTATATTAAAGTAAGAACTAGTAATATTCTTTATAGAAGGGATTCTAAATGTAGAATAATAATTTATAGTACTTATATACTTTATTATACTCCTTTTATATATACTTATTAAACTAGTAACTAATTTTACTATAAATGTAGTACTTTAGTAAACTACTACTATAAAAAAAAAGTATGTTACTATAGGAATAGTTGTAATTATTGTAGCTTTAGTAGTAGTTATTATAATAGCTACTATATTTATAGTTAATATAGTAAGTATTTATAAAGACGTACTAGTTATTTATAGTATAGTTATTAGTAATACTAGTAGTTAATTATAAATTAGTAATAGTACTACTAAGTATAGGGGATCCTTTAATAAAAGTTAATATAAGGTCTAGAAAGGAGTAGTAAGTAGTAAAAAGTTAGCTATATAGGGTATAGTTACTTTAGTACTCCTTATTAAGTATAGGCTAAATTTTTAGAAACTTTGTAATTATTTTATTAAAGTACTTAATATAAGACTTACTTTAACTGTTTTATATCTCTATAGTAAAATTAAAATATTACTACTTAAAAAAGTACTACTAATACGTTTAGTTAGTTTTAAAGTAGTTATATACTATAACTACTATATTAAGAAGTAATAAAGGAGAGGTAGAGTTGTTAAAGTAGTTATAATAAAACGTTTATACTTAGCTTTATAGTATTAGTAAAAAAGTAATATAGACTTAATATTAAAAAATACCTATAAAGTAGTAATTATACTTAAAAATCCTAAACTTTATATTAAAAAATTTATACTAGTTACCACTATAAGTTATACTATTCTTAAATTTAAAAAAGTTAATAAGTATTCTTAGTATAAAAAGGTTAAAAAGTAGTAGTACTAGAGTTAGGGCGTTTTAAGGGAAATTTCTAAAATAGTAAGGGTAAGGTTAACTCTACGTAGCTTTATAAAACTAATAAAACTAGCTATAGTATTAATCTTTTAAAAAGGATTAAAAAGTGGCTACCCTTTATAGTAATAAGGTATTTATATTTTATAACACAGTATTATTATAATATTTAACTAATAGCAAAATAACACTCTTACTTTACTTAATTAACTCTAAAGTACTATATAACCTATTATTTATAATATATTTAAAAAAGTAGGGCTTTTTAAAATTAACTCTAAAGCCCTTATAAAAAGCTATAACTCTTATAACTTTTTCTTTACTCTAAAAGTTAAATTAAGTAGTTTAAGTAGTATTAAAAAGCTACTAATTAGTATTTATCTATAAGAAGTTAAACTTAACGCTATTAGAGTATAACTACTCTTTAGTAACGTAATGGACCTTAAGTAAAACTTAAATAAAGGCATTTACTAACTAACTACTAAAGTTAATATTAAAAATCTCCTAAAGTATATAACTAGTATAACCTTTTATTATATACTTATTAAAGGACTATAGTAAGTAGGTTTTAAGTATAGCTATAGAGGTCTTATTAGTAGACTTATTATACTCTAGAATAGGCCTTTAATTAGTAAAATCTATATTAATTACTAACCTATAAATAGCTACTATAAAGGAAAGGTCCTTAAAAGGCTTACTTATAGGGGCCATTTATAATATTTTAGTAACTTATACAACTATATAAAAGTCCTTTTAATTAAAATCACAAAATTTACTAAAAAGCTTTATAACTACTTTATAAAAGGCTAGTAATAAAAAGTAGTTATTAAGTTATAGATAATTAGTAACGACTTTAGATTTTATTATTACTATATAAAAGGAATAGAGTTAGAATAATAAATAAAGGGAATAATAGATAGAGATAGAAAGGGGATTATAAGGATCTATAAAGAGTTTTGTTATTATTAGTTTTAAAAGACTTTATAAAAATCCTTACTAATAAAAAAACTAAAGCTAAACGGGCTACTTACCTAAAAAGCAAAAATATAAAACTAAAAAAAAAAAACTTTAAATTTATAAATCTATAAAGCTTAATATAAGTTCTTAAGTAATAGAATTAGTAAGTAAATAGTAGTTTAAATAGCTAATAGATACTAGTAATAAAATTTTTTATTAACTTAAGTAATTATAAAGTAATTTATAGCGTTTTAAATAAGTATAATAAAGGTTTAAAATAAAGGAGTAAGTCGTAATTGTAGTTAGTAAAGAGGTTTTTTTTATAAAAGTAAATCTTAACCCTTATTAAATAAAAAAGAAGTAATATTAAAAAAGTTTATAGTTATAGTAAAAAGTAATAATAGTAACTTTTTTAAAGGGGTTGTATTATTAAAAAGCGGGCTGTAGCTAGCTTCTTAAAAAGAAAAAGAGTTAAAAAAAAGTAGAAAGTAAGTTAAAAAAAGGAGTTAATAAAAAAAGTAAATTAAAAAGAAACTATAAGTAAAAAGAAAAAGGAAAGAAGTTATTATAAAAGGATTTTTTATAGTTTCTTTATAGTACTTTAATAGTAATATCTTAACTACTTAAAACTATAATTTTACTAATAAAGACTTAATAGAATTATAAATTTATTACGTTTTAACACTTCCTTTTTTTTATACTTATTAAAGGTCCTACCCTTAAAGTTAGAGTCGCCTTTTAAAATTAAAGGGATACTTAGTATAGTAATAGTATCTTAAAGGTCCCGCCCTTAAAGTTAGAGTTATAATAGTCTATTATTATTTCTTCTAAATAATTCTAGTTAATCTATAACTTATAATTAAGTAGTAATAAGTAAGTTAACTACTAATTAGTATTAGTTTACTTATAAGTAAAAGAATATAGTAATTAATCCGTACAAGGTTAAATATTCGTTATAAAGAGTAATAATATTTATAGGTTAAAAGTAGCCTAAGTACCAGTATAAATATCGGAGCTATAAGTAGAGCTACATAGTCACGTAACTCTATATAGCTATAGCTCCCACTATAGCGCCGTACACCACAGGGCTAACTACACAGCGGCTATACCAACAAGTTTAGAGTAAAGCTAAGGGTCCCCTAGGTAATAGCCTATATAACTATATAAGTTTCTTAAATAATTAAGAGTCTTTATAAAGTACCCCTACTCTTATAATACGTTATTTTACTATTTATTTAACTACTAAGGGTCGTTTAAAAAATCCTAAAAGTCTTATTTACTTTTTTAATAAATATACTATAGTAGTACACTTTTAATATAGCCTAAATATCGCTTTTTGTATAATTTAGTATAGTAAATATACTAGTATTTTTAAAAGATTTTTTTTTTAATGTTGTGGTTAATAAACGCGTCGCAATAGATTAACGTAGTAGTAGTGTTAGAGGAAAAAATAGGGAAAAGATAGTGACTAGCATGGGGGGGTGACCCGCATGGGGGGTGCTGACTTATCTCTCTGGAAGATACCTACCTATCCCAGGCGGTCTCAGATTCCCTTCCTCGGCATTCGCTTCGGGCGCTGAGGAATGCAGGAGAGTGGTGGCATGGAATGTCATATGCTTGCGGGGAAAAGGCTCAGCCAAACGCGGGGGTTGTCGTGTTCCTCGCCCGGCTCATTCCACGGCATCAACCGTCCCGATCGTGCCTCCTCCCCCGCCCTCCCTCCCATCCCCCACCACCATCGTCATCGCTCGTTGACGGCATCGGCTACCTCCGTCCGCTAGCTCCCCCTCTCTCCGTGCTGCATCCTCTCAGATCCCGTAGCCGAGATGGTTAACCTTGAGGCATCCCACTCCCCGGGCTTTTTGTCCGAGACGGGACCATCTCTCCCTTTCAACGATGCTCTGCGGCCGTAGTGTCAGCTCGACACCGTCAAGCAGATGGTCTGATGTTTGCCGCTTGCGTTTCCCGTAGCTTGTCGGCACCATCGCCCTCGTCTTCGGACAAACACTCGTTCGACCTCTGACATCAGCCCCTATGATCGTCTGCCCCGACATACCTGGCCCGAGTGAGCGTCTCCATCTTCATCATGCGCGTAGAGTGAGCAGAGCCACCTGCTGATATCCCTCAGACACCGCGCTCGGAGCACTCGCAACGAGGTCCTCCCATTAGGTCGGCCAGCACACGCCCGGGACTCATTCCACCAGGCGCCCGGTGGTCCGGACGTAGCCGGCCCCATCAACCCGGAGCTGGGAACGGTAGTCGTCGCACGCGGGATCTCAGCAGCGGACAGCTAGCCGCGTCGAGATCGTCGACGGCCGTCCGCACCGCTGCTGCAAACACCACGGCCGGGGAAGCAGCCGCGTGCCGCGTGCCGCGAACCGATCTGACGTCGCACCTCCTGCTGGACGGCATCCCCGCTTCCTCGCGGTTACCAGCAGCCGGGCTCGAGTCGATGCCCACCCAGGGAACGGGGTGTGCCTTGAGCTAGCCGCAGATCGGCTGTTTCTCCCCCCATCTTCGCCACCTCGTCCAAGTGAAGCTGCCGCGTGCCGTGGCACCCCCGTCGATCTTGGTGGACGATTTGCTCGGGTGGCGGCCCAATGAGCATGCCGGTCCCGCAGTCTTCCAATGTTCGTTCCACGTTCTTCTGATATCGACTATTCCAAGCATCAAAAGACTCACTGCTGCACCGACACTTGTCGTTGCCATCGCCGCGGGCAAGCGACTTTGCCGGCATACGAATGGCCGGCAAGCGCTGGCCGTCGAGTCGGACAATAACAGTCGCGGACGGCTCGGTCACTGTCGTGCCACTAGCACTTTGACAGGTTCCGGCCCTTCGCTTCGCCCTGCTTTGTTGCATCACGGCAGCATGATGCTTTCACTGTCGCTCGAGAGTCCTCGGTATAGGGTCCAAGCCAAAACAGTCTGTCCCTGAGGATGCCTCCCACCGCCCCTGGTACAGTCTTGCTGATAAGGCTCGTCCAAGGCGGTTTCCGTTGCCCATCCTCCTAACGGTTCGACTCCCTGCGGGCTGAAAATCTGCAAGCTAGAGAGTAACGGAAAGTAGCCGTTGCTCGACAGATAGCAATCCTGGGGAACCTTTGTAGAGGCCAGTCCGGTACCGGATACGACTCTGACCACGCTCATGGACATGAGCACAGCCACTCGCTGCTCCACGAAGCCCCTGGCACTTCGTCCGCAGTTCCATCGGCGCTCTCTGCAAGAAGAAGTACTGAGTGGGTAGCGGGAAGTATTCTTGCTCTCGTCTTAGGTACCCGACCCCGCGGATCTAGATCGCTTCCTCGGAGTCCACGGCATGGCGACCGCCTCGTCAGGCCGAATACGGTAAAGACTTCTGAGCTTCCGAGGTCGTCGACGAAGCACTTCACCACTAAGCATCGTGAGAATCGGTTTCCAGTGCGGGGAAGGTGGCGATTATGGAAGGGTCCGACGATGATCATGGCCACTTGTCCAGGGCTCGGAGAGGTACGGGGAGTCGAGTTAGGCAATAGAGAGACGTCGAGGTCACTTGACAAGTCTCTCGCTCTCTCGAACGGGCCTACCAGGCCCCGAGCGGGCATGCCGGTCCTCCGCGGCGCGAATCAGTAAAGTCCCATGACCGTTCGTCCCCATTGCAGTTTATCTCTCGGACGGCGGGAAGATAGCACATCATAGGGGAGGGGGCAATGTGCTCAGAGTACACCGAGGGCAAGGGGTTTCGATAAAGACACGGCTTCTCGAGGAGACTTGACTCACCTGGGGCAAAATGATGTTCTCAGGACTGCCGCCAATGATGTACCAGTTCTGCAATGCAGACCAGCACGTCGCCACCACAAACAGTGCTCGGGGTCAACGGCAACCAGTCTCGCGACCTCGCGTTGAAGCTCGCTTTGGCGGGGGCATGATGCTGTCGTAAATAACTTGCCTCGCGCGGTAGACGTGATGTTAACGAGAAGGCTCTGGCTGAGAGTTGGACATTGGACAAACAGTCGCCAGGAATGGTCGTCCGATCGACCTCAACAATCATGCTGGATGATGGCATGTAGGTCACCTTGCATGGTGATAAACACGCCGCTGGCTTGAAATTTCCGGGACCAAGCCGAATCGTGCATTTCGGATGTGCGAATGATATTCCGTAAGGGAGCCAACAGAATCGTGTTCCTGTGTAAGGGTTTGGCCCTGGCTACCACACCGCCGTAACCAACAACGGCGGCAGAGGCGCCTCTGGTTACACAGATGGTATCGTATGAGGCTCGGAAGTATTGCGATTGAGATTCCAGAACCATCCAAACGCTATACAATAGCACTGCTCAATAAGTCGGAGGTCGAGAGTCCAACGAAACAGTCCGAAATAGCAAATCGATAGCTCATCTTGACAATGCCAAATGGATTCGGCCGCATCGACCCCAGGACCTTGCAACCTGTGAGACTTGCATTAGAGAGATTGGACAACTCACAACGCTGCTGCAACAGATGCAGCATAGCATGTACACGGCCCAACGAAAGCGCCGGGCAACTGAGCTCATCATGGACAAAGCGGAGATGTCAAGGAAATCTACTCACGGGATGGTTTTCTTGGCCTCTGCAGGTATACGCACCCTCAGTCTGCTCCGTCAAGGACCATTGGACCTGCAGCGCTGGTTTGTCGAGACAGACAGTAATAACGCTGCATGAGACTGGAAGGATGAATGCGCATCATCCAAGATCGCCCACTCCGGAATATGCTTTCGTGCTTCCCCGGGGCATGCCTCCCGCACTATTTCACCCTTCCCATCTTGGGCTGTCATCAGGGCCTGGATCCATCGCAGGCCGCGTGGGTGTATGGGCCGTCCAAATGCGGAAGTGAAGCCTGTCCAAATTCACACGAGAAGGAAACCACAAGTCCTCCTTGCCGCACCCAAGGAACTGGGGCCTGACGTATGATGACGGAGAACCATTAGGACACCATCACATAAGCCGCGGGGGTCGAAATGACCCGGCAGGGTTGGCGAAACGAGAAGGCTGCTGCAGGAAGTGAATCTACGAGATGTCAGAGTAAGCACAACGATTACGAGGACGTACGTCAAGCCACTCTTTCGATTAAACCTGACAGTTGCAATCCGTTTTGATGTTGCAGACGCTTTTGGAGACGCCGGTTGGTTTAATCTGGAGGAATGTACTTTGCAAACAAGAGGGTACCGGTGCCGGCGAAATAAGGACTGGCGACTTCGCTTCCACGGAGCATCAGACCATGGATTTCCAGCAGCTCGGGAGCGGTTCCAGCGCCTCTGGACGAGGAAAACGGCGTTCTAGGCTCCTTGCCCTCGTTTCTTGGCTCCAGTGTTGACGAATGCCGGCTTGTTGCACGTCGGGTCTGCCGGCGCAACTCGCCCGCAGTTCCGATGCTGGCAACCAAAACGGTTGGCTGCACAGCCGGTATCAACGATGCCAGCCTGACAATCGAGTGTATTACACTGCATTGTGCAGGGACCTGACGGTGTGGAGACCGGAGAACGGATGAGATGTGAGGAGTTCGTCCTACGAGTGATCTCCCCTCCGTCTTGGTCGCATCAGATCGCGATCTCATCAGGCCATGGGACGGGCAATGAGCTCCAAGGTCGACACCACCACCGAGGTCAGACAGTGTAAGTCCCGGCCAGTCCATTACATGCTGCGGTTCGAAGCTGCGTCATTGCAAACTGGACAAGACGGAGAAAGAGAGGTTTCGAGAGCGTCAGCACGTTTGGGACTCTACACAACGCGAAGATACGAAAGGCGGGCGGCACCTGCGTCCAAGAGACGACGAGTGTGCCGTCGTTACGTGACAGCTCACAAAGCAACTGAAGCCAGCCTGCTTGCGTGCGGAATGGAGTCACCAGGTTTTCTGATAGTCTGCATGTCCATGCCGCGATTCCATGCAGAGTTTTCCAAGTGGGCGCAAGCTTGAATGTTGTCTTCCTAGGTGCGTGTGGGCGGAAGCAACACGGTGGACCCTGAAGAAACATCCGATGAAGCAAAGCGAGTGAGTGAGCGTGTGTCACCTCCCTCCACCCGCGTCCTCCACCAACAGATGCTAGAGTGGATTTCTTTTCTGTAGTGTAGTACTGAAACTTGATTCCTTACGCTTCCACGATGGATCGGGGGGCCTGGCTTCCTGCCAAAGGAGCTCGTTTCTCCGTATGGCGTAGCAATGATATGCTTAGATTGTGAGAGTGCGGCTCGTAGTCAATTATGATGAATCCAAGGGTTGTTACTGAAAGGAAAATCAAGCGTTTCATTTGGGGGCGGCCGGATGTGCAGTGCAGTTGGCGCACGCGGTTAACGTCTGCTCCGTGCTGAGGTCCGTGTGTCGTCCGAACCAGGAGACGACGGATGGTGGCATTCTTCAAGCACGCCTGCTGGGTGCGCATGGATTGTGTCCGAAGAAGCTAAAACATCCCGGGGAGTCCCCGGCTTCTTGCCCCAGAGTGTCAGTCGCGATTTGCGCTCTAAATAGACCAGGGAGGAAGTCGATCTTCTGCCCGGGGCATAGTGCCCCGTTGAGCTTCCCGCCGGCGAGAACCTGGCCTGGCGAACAATGCAGCATTTGCGTGTGCTCGCAGCCAAGTACCTCAAGACAGATACTGAGTAAATGACATCCAGTACCGTGTGGAATATTTCTAGACTTTTCGTGTGTCCTCGGCACCTCGGCCCATTGGAACAAAATACAGACTGGTTGCCGAAACGGACTAGTAGTAGCAGGAGAGCCAAGTACATAACTCCGTCGTGGATGACGCCTGACTCCTGAGCGTGTGCCCTGTTGCAGAAAGCGAGCATGCCCGCAGTGTGGAGAGAAGTAGTGTGGCCAGGGTGGGTAGGTAGGCTAGCAATTGGGAGGGTGGACTTGCTTCTCGCACACAACGTGATCCAAGACTGGTGTTCCGCTCACGTCGGCTCGGCTTTTTGGGCGTGCGGACTGCGGAAGCGTTGGCAACGAGCAAGTCCCACAGTGAGCCGGAATCGCAGCCCTCGCACGACGGGGCCATGACTCGTCGTGGCCACTGAGCTCCGAGTTGTTTACTTGACGGGCTTTTCGTGTCAAAATATGCGTCGCTGGATTTTGATAGCGAGCGGGCTCCATGCATAATGGATCGATTTCATGGCACCCGTGTGGAGAGCCAATGTGGTTCGTTGGATATCAACTGAGGCAGGCTTTTCTTCGGCTCAGGCAAAATTGCAGATGCGTCTCGGCAGTGAGTCGATGGCAATTGCTTTGAATCAGCCGCTCTCAAGGCGATGGAAAAGCCCTGAGCTTGGCTCGTCTGTTACCAGTACCCAGGCCTGGAGCGTCTTTGGGAGTGCCGGGTAAGAAGGGTTGCATGGGATTTGTGTTGGTAGAATGTCTGGTACGGCACACAGGACGGCTGCACAGAAGCTGAAGCGATGCACCAATTGCCCTGGTGGTGCGTGTATTGCATGGCAGGAGATCGATCAAAGAGCCGTGGACGGAACCAGAGGCAGTGGATGACGGAATGCCGTTGGCGAGAAGGTGGAATCAGATGCCAGCCAAGGCGATGCAGCCGAATAGCATCGTACCGGTGCGTGCGGCGAGTCCATGGCGGTCCACCTCGCAGTATGTATCGAGCTAAGGTCGAGCTTCCCTGCGACGGTGATCTGTGGTGGGCTTTAGCAGTTCCCAATGGGGCCAGGTGCATCCATCCCACCAAGTGGTGTCGGTGGTGAAGGTCGGAGACTCGGAGGGCGTGGTATTCAAAATTTCAAGTAGCTCTTGCGGGCAGAGCGAGGAGGTACCTTGTTGACACACGCCCGTGGCGGCCGTCAAACGCCCAAGAATAGGCCAGGACGCGTAGCTGAGTATCCGTAGAGAAGAGGCGAGAGCCATGGTCGAGTATCAGAATAGGCGATGTTGCGTGGGCACGCAGGCGGACTCGTTTTCGTGAGTAGTATCTGATGAATCAATCCATGAGGTCCCGTCCCGCAAGGTCTGCATATCCTGTATCCCGCAGCTACCTACATAGGTAGGTAGGTAGAGTGTGTGACTGTGTAGGTAGTCGGGTGCAGACAGTGGGCGACAAGCATCCTTCAGCGACGGCCGGGCTCGCCAACAAAGATTGGGATGATCCGGGGGTTGGCTCATTTCGAAGCCCATGTTGCCGAACGGCGCATATCGCCGAACTCGAAGGCGCGCGGGAAGGGGCGCCGAGGCAAGACAGACAAGATTTGGGGATTGCAAAGAGGAACACCGGCTGCTAAAAGAATCCAGGTGTGAGGTTGGAAACCGGGTGATGTGCCCAGGTAGCAATCTTCCTTGCAAGGTTGCACTGAAGCCGCTTCTCAAGCTCAATCAATGTTCGTATCTTGGCGAGGAAACACGGGAAAGCATGGTGGGCCGTGTTTGATGTCGCGGGACAGACAGACGTAGGGGTGAGACGAGAGGGAGGGCGAGGGCGAGGGTGAGAGCGACCTCAGTCAGTGTGGTTGAATAAAGCCAAGAAGCGTTGAATGTTTGAGAGAAGTGATATCTCAGGTTGAAGAAGAGAGAAGGCACTATCCGTACTACTAGGTAGTCAGTAGTAGAGTACAGATACGGATACCTACGTGTGCAATGAATGATTTGCATCAAACATTTTGTGGACACGGCGGAAGCAACCACCAACACCCATGTATTTTCAATTTGGCAGCAGGCCACACCTACCCAGTACTACCTACTTTGTATGTCAACCTTTGGTAGAGACCTGAGAGAGGCAGGCACCAAACCGTACCGTACTGCTTCCGCCGGAAGTCAAAGACAAGCCGCCTAGGTACCTAGGTAAGCTTGCGCTTACGCCTACGCCGCAGGCATCTCGTTTCGACGCACGTCAAGTACCTGTCCAAGTACACCACTGTACCTAGCTAAGGTACCTTGGGAAATTGCAGATACCAACTTCGGTAGGTACCTATGTATGGGCAAGGCAAGGCAAGGCACCTCACCTACATAGGTATGTAGATAGGTAGATCGGGATGGCACCTTGAGAGACCAGCGGCCGTTGCGCCTGCACTGGACGGGAAGTGATTCGAACTTTGAGAGGAAGGAACGTGGGAACCCAGGGTGTCAGCTTCCAGAGGCAGGGAGTCGGGAAAGCCCATCTCCCGGGGCTCTTGCCCCGAAGTTCCTTCCGTCCCGAATGAAGGTGCGTGCGGCTGTAGGTAGGTTGGCTGTGGCGGCCACCCGGCGGCGACCTCGGGTGCCTTCCCACCTTCCCAACTTCCATGTCTTGAGCCTCGCAAAACGTGGAGGGCAAGAGCAGGTGAGGCATGACGAGGCAAGAGCTATAAGGTAGGACAAGGTAACTTTAGACCACCGAGGTACCTACCTACCTAGGTAGGTAGGCAGGATGGGAAGAAGCTGAGAAGCCGGGCTGCTCAAGGTACGTGAGTACAACCCGACCTTACCTCATCGCACCTACAGCCTTGCCCCCTACCCAAAATCTAGGCACTCTCGATACTCATTCCTTTTTTTCCCCAACAGCCGCGACTCCTTCTGCCACGAGATCTAGAATCCCATGCACCGAGAAAACCGGCTGACCGGGCTGCCGCTGCCGCTGCCTGTTGCATCTCTGCCGTTTGGAAAAAGGGACCAACGCCACGGATGCCTGCCGCGGTATTCCTCGGTAGAGTTCCGCAAGGCATGTAGGCATGTAGGTATGTGTATGTGCCTCTTTCTCTGCCTCTGCTCAGTTCACACAGGTCTCCCCCCCCCCCCCCCCCCCCCCCCCCCCCCCCCCCAATCCCGCCTTCGCCTTGCCTTGCCTCGTGTCACCTGCATTCGAAGGAGTTATGGCTTCCACAAAGCCCCGGGAGCGGCGTTCTACCATGTGCGTGCGTGCTGAGCCACAGATGCATCTGTGACAGCTCCTGCAGTCGACGTCGAGAGGAGGGACCACGGCAATAACGTTGACAACCGGACCATTGTCGGTCGGGGTCGATGCTGGGCTGGACCAGCCGCCTGATCCACGTTCCGACGAGTCTTCTCAACCTTCCTACAGGCTACGGATACACCAACACCAACGCCAACACCAACGCCGTTTTGGCTGAGTCAACCTCCGATACGATACCCATCGCCTCCCTCACCTTCCATGCCTTCCGTCATATTCACCAGCGTGCTCGGCGCAAGCGCAGTACACCTCGACTTCTCGGCTCGGCCTCTTATCGCTCATGACCGGAACGCTAACGCAGGCTTCTCCCCCAGCTAAATTGGTTCGAGACATTCGTCAATCCACTCCGCGAGCAATGTGAGCCAGTCAGAATTACAAGCAATCCAATACTCTCACAACTCATAGGGACAGAAGCTCGCGCTCTGGTCTACATTCTGCAGCTAAAGATATCCAACATGGAAGTCCCAGGGCATGGTGCGGATACGGATTCTGTCTGGGCCAGTCCATTCCGTCCCATCACGTTATTCCACCTTCCCGCCGCCCGTCCCCAGGAATGTCTCTCCGTCGCTCCGTCTCGCCCCTCCAATCGACATCGACGACGGCTCGGCCAAGAGAGATGCCGCCGGACCTCTGCTCTCGCCTGCCGCTCGAGGTACCTGCAGTGTCTCCGCCAGAAACCCCGGCAGCTTGATTACACCTTCCATGAGCTCCGGATGGAAACATGTATCGCACGCATGTCCAGACGGCTTTCTCGATCTAGGACACCCGAATGTGGCAGCCGCTGCCGAATGGCCGATCCGGCTGCCACCCAAGTCCCAACCCGTCTGTATCTTCTCCGACCTCGTCTTCCCGCCCCCGAAATCCATGGAACGCTGTTACAGGGTGTCTCGTTTCATGGCCTCCCCCTCTGAGATTACACTCGGGGCCCCATTACCTAAGACAATTCGTCGACGATCCCCTTCAGCCGTTGATTACGCATCGCCATCTTGTCTGGGGAAAAGTGCCAACCACATCACATCTCCCCTTCCCGTTAAGGCAAAGTCTTGCCTTGCCGTCGATATCCTATTTCGTCTTTAATCGAGATCAGTACAGCCCAAGAGGCCCTCGAGTAGTGGTCACACACCACCTTACGGTAATCTATCCACCACACACACACCTCGTACTTGTCGCCTACCACATACGCCATGCAAGTGGTTTTTGATTCTGATGTCAGGTCTAAACGTGGGTGGGATGGACTGAGCAATGTCTCACGCAAATGCAGGCGATGCTCGTCTCTCTACCTTTCGCCATCAGCTTGACGGCTTCATGGCTTGCAGCTTGCAGGACACACCAACGCGATGTGGTGGTGGTCAGTTCACTTGGGGTGAGGGGGACGACCCCGAGATAGCGGCCGGCACAAGCCAAATGCAGCGGCATATGCTACCTGGCATGTCATGTCTAGTTCGCACCTCTCGCGGGCGGCTTCGACAAGCAGAGCACATGCTTTTTACCTTCCCCTCAAGCATCCATCTCTGCTGCGCAGCAGCATATCGCAGGCGTACCTATTCGGCCGGCACGGGGAAGCTGAAGCACGAGTGGGTGGGAGCACCACCGCCGTCTGTGCATCCGGTCCGGAGGGGAGAATGGCCTCCACCCGACATCGTTGGTAGTGGTACACTACTTTGTATCCGTAGACCACCAGGAATGGGACGGGACACTTCGGACCAGTTGATTGATGGAGACTCGTCTCGCAAATCTCCACCGCCGCGCCGCAGCCCTCGCTCCGCAGGACAACGCAGCATGGGTTGTTGGTGGCTCTTCGCTTGCTCGGCCCAGCGCCTGGTCAAAGTCAATCAAACCCCAAGGATGACGATCTACAGGCTACGGGAAATATTCGCGCCTTTTCGCAACTGTTAGCCCCGGGGCCCGTTATCATCACGAAAACAGCATCCGCTCCGGCCAAGGACGGCAAGGATCAGGTCCATCATTGGAACATCAACCCTGTCGGTCTTGCCGTCGCAATATGGCAGGTCAGACTGAAGAATGCGAGTGCAAAAGCAACAGCAGTGCGTCTGTCACAGCTCTGGCTACACAATTCATCAGATATCAGAATCGCAGAAATAACAACAACAAACTCCCTCCAACCGTGCGTGGCTTGCATTGTGTTGTGTCGCCCCGAGCAGCAGCATTTGAGCACACCTCGCGTCACCCAATACTAGCGCATGCGCATTCGCACACATGCACCCCTTCAGTGGCCACCTCGCTCGACAACCGCTGGAGTGGAGAGTGCGAGCCGGACGCAGATAGAGATGGGGAACGAGAGCTAGGAGCTGGGAGATGATGAAGACACAAAACGTCCCGATGTCCTCGGAAGATCGATCAGTCGAGGCGCCTGCAGGTCCGACACACAAGTTGGTTGTCCGTACGGGTACAGATGCCATGTTATTACGAACTTGGCAGAAACAGCCCCAGCTGGCAGCAGCAACGGACAACGGCCGGAGGCTGAGGCAAAGACAGAGAGAAACGCAAGCCGTAGCAGCCCGCAGTGTACGCCATGCTTGCCCAGTCTGGGCTGGTCCTCGGCTTGATAATGGACCAGACAGAAGACGCGTCCCCATAATAAGAACAGCGCAAATGCTTGTTCGTCCGCTCGATTCGACTCCACGCCGTCCGTTCGTTTGTCAGATGCGAAAACTGGGGACCTTTACATAGCACGGCGGCGGCCCAGGCCACTTCCTGGCCAGGGTCTCGTCAGTGCGTACGAGCCTACCTTACCTTACACTAGTGTCGACGACTACTGCGTGAAGGTTCCTGCTTCTCCAATTTTTTCAGGATTTTACCCCTCCCGGTTGTGCGAGCTTGCGGCTAAGATACCACTCACAGTCTCCACTGCCAGTGCCAGGCTGCTTGTTGCTCCTGTTGTTGCTGCTGCCGAAGCGGTTGTCGTACTGGTATGGAGTACGGGTACGGATAGGCTGTTGTAGCCTTTGCGCTCCTGCTCGAGCCGTCTAGGTATGTATGTTGGCGTGCAGCGGACGGTTGGATCTCACCTATCTTGACGGACGCCGATGCCGTCTGAATACCATCTTGTCTCTCGTCTCATTTCGCCTTCCCATGTCGTCTCGTTTCTTTGCAACATGCCGCCGGACCGTTTCTTCGAATTCGTCTAGCGTATGTCGACGGAGCCCTTGTCTCTCTTCCTCTCTCGCCGTTGGCAATGGTAGCTGATGCAACTCGACAGGTCAATTCGATGGGACGTACCGCTGCTTCGTGCAAGACGAGGAGAGCATCGACGGCACAGCGGTGTTCCTGGTCCTTGTCGTCAGCAGCTCCTCCAGGCGTTTCCTCTCCACCTTTTGTCTCTGTATATGCAGATGGCCGGCCGTACTCAAACGAATGATGAAATCTGCCCACCCGAACAGTGGATCTCCAAATCTCGCCGTGCTGCCATTTTCCACATCAACTAGCCGCTCAACCACGAAGACTGGAGAACGGACACCAACCAAGGGCCTGAGGAGTTGAGGACCCTCCCTGGTGCGCAGGGTATGGCGTTATTCGCGCGCTACACTAGGTAGGCTCTGACAAGTACTTACTATCATCCATCCAACGAAAGAAAAAACTACTAACCTTTTCTCGTCGCGGCTGTCGTCGCCTCCAGGCTCCTCATCCTCGCTGCCTCTCTCCATTCTTCACGTAGCCTCCACAGCCCGCGGTCGTTTCGCCCTCTCCCCACCAGATCGCCTCCGCCCTGTGATTCGCGCTTCCCCAGTCGCCGTCCACGGCGCATGATACGGGGCCAACAAGAGAGGTAACTCGTAGTGCAATCAGAGCGAATGGCAGGGACCAGCAGCTCCAGGCGCGTCTGGCTGCTTAGTGTGTTATTACCTGTCGTGTCATTTCGTCCCACCCAGGATCAAGGCGCAGCGGAGAGCGAGTGCTGAGGATCGAGGGGTCCAGGGCTGCCATGGCCCGTGTTGCGTGGTTGACTCCATCGTCAAAGCCAAGAATGGATCATGGATGACGGGGGGAGAGCAGGGCAAGTCAGGGCACAAGATGGCCCCCAAACCTGCTTCCACAGCCATTTCGTCCCGGCCTACGATGAGCCATGGGAGAGATGACTCTACGAGACAAGGCAGAGAGCATGGCAGATGCTTATGGGCACGATGAGAGACGAGACTGTATCGCCGCGCTACTATTTACAAGTGCTGATGGCAAGCCGATGCGATGCGTCTTGGGGGGTGAGGCCCTAACCTACCTAGTACCTACTGGTCAAGGTATCAATCTACTAGCGCACCTCACAGGCTGCTAAAGAAGCGTCGTCCCAACACGGAGCCACAATACCTAGGTAGCCAGCCTCTGGTCCCTCATCCACGCCGATGAGGGGAGGTAGGTACAAAGTAGACGCCTACACTGCACAGGCGAGGCAAGGTAGCCCCAGTTCCAGACCAAAGCCGTCCGTAAGTTGAGTCCAGCCCATGCTAGAGACAACGACCAGAAGATAGGAAGTAGAGGCAGGCAGATGCAACGGCGATGGCGGAAGTACTATTTCCAGAGGTCTTCACTCACATCTTTATTTACCCCTCTACACCCATCATCACCACCACCACTAACAATTACCACCATAGCTGTCACCGCCATCACCACCACTACAATCACCATCACCACAACTACGAACACACAACATTGCTGGTGGTGGAGGTGGTGACAGTTATGGTGGTACTACCTACTACCTAGAAGCAGCAGACGGCAGGCTGGGAGGAAGGCTGGCTGGCAGGCGGGCGGGCGGGCAGGCAGTCCAGACTGGAGTGAGAGTGAGAGGGTGGGCGGGTACTTCCAGAGCGAAAAGATACCTGCCTGCAGCTCTCTGGTGGATTCTTCCCCTCCAAGTACGCGCAAGTACCCCCATTGTACTGTGGAAAGCCCTGCCGGGGTCTAGGTAGGAAAGAGCTGTCGATTTGACGCCTCTTTTGCCTCTGCCTTTTTTTTTTTTTTTCTTCAACTGGCGTACACTCCCACACGCCCCCACCCCTGCCTTCCGCTTTCCCACCCCCGATACAACCGCCGACCACGCCCCTCCCCTCCCCTCCCCTCCACTTCCTCCCCCCCCTCCCCCCCTCCCAAAAAACCCCTACAAGTTACAATACAACGTACTACTCCGTACACTATGTACGAACGTGATGCATGTGTGTCTGCAAAGCGTGGTGTAGGTAGCTAACAAAGTCCATGGTCGAGGATGTGGCAGACTAGACGAGGTACTGGCAGGACCACAATCTTAGACAGAAATCACTCTGCACATCCATTACATGACTTTGGTCGCATCCCATGCCATACCCAGGCAGTACCTGTTGCCTTGTTTGGATGGAGAAGAGGAACCACTACCGTCTCGATGCATTGGCGCATCTCTTTAGACACAACGCGAGAGGCAAGGCAGGGTAGGTAGTGTACACTACCCGTACCCGTACCCCATGCACACGCCTGGCACCCACCACATCTGGCTATATATCCTTACCCTGCTCCTCGCCCCCCCAGGTCTACTTGCCTCGGACGACCTCATCATCACTTCTTCCCTTTGGTCATTGTTGTTTTAAAAGACCAATTGGTCCGCGCAGTGGTTTGAGTTCCCATTGTCGTCTTTCATCTCTGTATAATACCCTTTGTTTGACCCTCCATCCTCGAACTCCTTCCTCCTTCCAGCACCCCCACACACGCGGCTTGGGTTGTTGTTGGTTCCTCATCCATCTTGCCCGTGTCGCTCTTTGAGATCATCCCATATCCGTCGACGGACCACCCCAGACAAGACGCTCTGACAGTCCGATCTACTACCTCGATCGTTTAGGTCCTTCTAGACACACAGGAAGAAGAGACTTGGAGATAGAGTGAGAGAGAGAAAGGCTTTGGAAGCTCCTGCTCGACGAGAGAAAAGAGAGAACGATCACTCCCTCCCACTCGAAACATTTCTCGACCATCCATCCCACTCTCAAAATCTACTGGCCTACCCACGAGCGTGATACCTTGAGGGAAACAGGACAGATTTCTCCCCGTCTAATTCATTCACCTACCGGCATCCATCACCTTGGGTAGATTGCTGGGAACTTTTTGGGCTGGTCTTTCCTCACCCCAACACTTCACCCTAGCTAAAGTGGGCCCTCCTCTTCTCACCTGAATCTGCACTGCACGAAACGGCAGGAACGACGACCCAGAGGCAGTCGGCCACTTCACACCTCGAAATTCACCTCAACCGCCTCTGAAAGGAAGGCACGCTCTCGCTTAATACCCGAGACATCGTATAAATATCTTCGGACTGAGAAGGCACACACTTTCCCCCACAACATCTCAAACCCTCAGCCCTGCCGCAACTTCTCCCCGCGGCTTCATCGATACTCACCACCATCAACCTCGCGACCTTTGAACCTTCCCCGGTACACAATACGCCTCAAGAGAAACGCCATGGCTTCCGTCATGGATCTCTTCCTGCCGAATCTCGGCTTTGGCTGGTCTTCGAGCTCGTGGATGTATCTCTTCATCGTCCTTTGGTAAGCGCACCTTTTTGCAATCCGCCGTACTCACCAGCTTCTGTCGATAAATTGCAAACGCTTTTCAATTTTTTGGGCTTCTTGTTTCTGACTTCAGTTTTTCAGGCTTCATCGCTACGTTCGTCTTCTCGTCCACTGCGTCAGCCATTGGGCGTACAAGTCAAAGCCCATCCCCAGCAAGCCGACCTTCACCGCTGACGACGTTACCGTCATTATCCCCACGATCCACAATGTCTTCGAGGAGCTTCGCCCCTCTCTTCTCAGCATCTTGGCTTGCAACCCTCACGCTCTCATGCTCGTCACCACGGTTGAGAAGCACGCCGCGCTGGAGAAGCTGGCTCGCAGCCTCCCCCATGACAATGTCCAGGTCTACTCCACTCCCATCGCCAACAAGCGTCTGCAGGTTTGCGAGGCTCTGCCCAAGGTCACTACCAAGATCACCATCATGGCTGATGACGACGTTACCTGGCCCTCGACTTTGATGTCCTGGATTCTCGCCCCCTTCGAGGACCCCAAGATTGGTGGCGTCGGTACCTGCCAGAGAGTTAAGCGCGTCTGGGAGGGTCCGTGGTCCACCCGCATCTTCAACTGGCTTGGTGCTGCTTACATCGAGAGACGCAACTTCGAGATCTCCGCCACTCACAACATCGATGGCGGCACCTCCTGCATGTCTGGTCGCACCGGCGCCTACCGATCTGAGATCCTCTCCAGCCACGACTTCCTTGAGGGATTCAAGACTGAGAAGTGGGGCAAGTACATTCTGAACGCCGACGACGACAACTTCGTCACTCGCTGGCTCGTCAGCCACCAGTGGAAGACCTGGATCCAGTACGAGAACGAGTGCGAGATCGAGACCACCCTCGAGAACAGCACCAAGTTCCTCTACCAGTGCTCCCGATGGGCTCGCAGCAACTGGCGCAGCAACTGGACCAGCCTTGTCCGAGAGAGATACGTTCTTACGTGAGTGACTTTTTTTTTTCAACCCCCTCCCCTCCGAATGAGGATCTCAACCCCTGTTCGGTGTGCATCTGTGCCGCACTACAGTGCTTGGCTAGTCCATTTGCAAGAGACTAACCGTTTGCCGAACACAGTCAGCAACCCTGGTGCACCTACGCCCTCCACATCGCGACCTTCACTTCCTTGGCTTTCCTGTTCGACCCTCTCATCATCTTCGTACTCTGGAAGGGAACGGCCGACTGGGATGTCGAGAGCCGCAAGCAGGCTCTCTGGGCCCAGATCATCTTTGTCTTCGCCTTCACCAAGGTCGTCAAGCTCATGGGTCTGTTCCGCCGCAACCCTAGCGACCTGATCTTCCTGCCTGTGTCCATCATTTTTGGCTGGGGCCATGGCCTCATCAAGCTATACGCCTTGTCGACTCTGAAGATGGTAAGTTCGCAATCCTCGGCATTTCTTGGAAACCGTCGATCTAACACGATTCAAAAGACCTCTTGGGGCAGCAGAGCCGATGGTGACACCAACGACGACATCCGTCTCACCCCTCGTCCCAAGCGCGCCATGAGCTTGACTACGCCCCCTGGTGGTGACCTCGTCCGCTACCGCCACGAGCGTCAGATGACCGAGAAGGTCTCTGACTGGCACCGTCCCTCCGACGAGCCGCGCCGGCCTCAGGCTGTTCGCATGAACACTCATCCCGCCAAGGGAATGAAGCCTCATGTCACCTTCTCGCTCTTGGAGCACCCCTCGGGTTAACGAACACGACGAGAAATTACGAGTTACGAATTTGAAACGAATGGATTTCGCCAGAGGTTAAACGGGACTCTGGCCAGGCGGCTCTCTACTTTTGCTCTGGAGAGGGGAATATGGGAGGACTTGTGTGGTCGTCGTCAAGTTTCGACTTCGACATCATCGCCTTTTCTTGCAACCTTTCCGGAAAACAAAATTCCCCATCAAAAAGGATATTGAGGCGGGAAAAGTTTTGTTTGTCTTTTTTTCCTCTCCTTCTACGACGGACAAATACGGTCGATGGCATACGGAAACGGAACCACAGCACAGCAACATTGTGTGTCGGATTATAATTATTCTTGGCATCATTGAAGCAGCAAGCATGCGGGGACGAAAGGCGGTATGGTCATGTGCTTCGGGGGATGTCTACGGGCACTTCTCAGCTCTTGTGTTTTTTTTCCTTTTCCTCGGAACGAAAAAACCAAAAAGGGGAGACGCGGATTGTTGGCCTTTGTGATTTCTCTTTTCTCTCGGTTTCTGTTCATTTTCAGGTCATTGCTCCCGAAAAGAATAGCGGGAAGGGCATCGCGTCGCGGGCGGGCAGGCAGGCAGTCTGACTTTATTTTCTTTTGCGTGTCACAAGAAGAACTCCCCCAAAGAACGGCGGCATTTTAGTTTTTTTTCCTGATCCATTGAGAAAAGGGGTACAGACAGACAGAGAGAAGAAGCATTAGACCCATAGGTCTCTCTTATTACCACTACTTTTACTTCATCGTCCTTTTCCCTAGCCAACGTCTCTCCGTTTCCCTTTCCTCCTGACAAGGCTTTCCATAGACTGCTAAAGAAGAAAGCATTTCATGAAACTTGCGGGATGTTGCAGAAATGCCAATGAGTCGACATCTCATCGTGTTGTGTGACGAAATGCCGTGGCGGCTGTCAAAAAACTGCCGGGACCAATGGGAGGGGAGACGGCACAACCTGGCGTCGTTGACGAACTGGGGGATCGACCAGTCCAGCTCTACCTAGTCCGATCGAGGATGGGGGAGTCGTTACACAGCAGATGACTGCACTTCGTATCTCTCTTCCTCGTCCCCCGAGGGGGGGCTTGACGGAAGGTGCAGACGCTCACAAATGAGAGAGAGGAAAAGTACGGCTTCAACAAACGTTGGCCTCTTCTCACTCAGAAAGCCAGTCAACCCCACTGGGCCGGTTCTGGACGCCCGTGTTACACGGCAGGGCCAAGGCATGCGAAAGATGATACTAATTCTCCGGCGCGGCTGGCTTAGGCTTTGGGAGGAGGAGGGCGAGATGCCCATTGCCCTCTTGTGATGGGAAACCGGCTGTGCCATGCTCATGCGCCTCGTTTACACAATCACCGCAGATGGTGTGGGAGGGTTGCTTCCTGTCTTACATGACGTCCTGGTTCTGGTTTCTTTTTTCTCCCAGCTGTGGTAGGGGTCGGAGCGGAAAGGGTGGTAAAGAGAAAACCCAGAGAGGGTGTGCATGGCAGACAGCTGACGAAGCACGAGGCTCAAGGGCAATGGCTCATCCCACATGCTGTTTCTTTGAATGCGGAGGGTTTGGGGTTGTGGTGGCGCTCTCGAGTTTTGGACGTCCATGAGCCTTGCTGACTTTTTGGTTGTTCTGTCTCACTCTTAGGCCGGTTGGTCGACTAGTTCGGTAGTAGAGGGCATGTACGTGCGAGTACCGTTTTCGTGGCTGGTGGTCGAGAGATCTCACACCCACCATCACATCACCATCACACCCCTCCATCCCTACTAGTTTATCGAACGGTTCGAGGCCTTGCTGAATCAGGTAAAAGCCTCTCCAGGCTAAGAAAACCGACTCAGATACTCGACGTCTCCACCTCCAACGGATGGAGAGAGGCAGGTGATGGCTCGGACGTAGTGTACACGAAAACCCCGCAGGCATCTGCTCGAAGGCTGGTGTCGAGAACAAGAGCGAGGAAGGATGACGGACGAGACACGCCTGAAAAGTGCTCTCAGCTTAGTAGGGCGAGGTCGAGTCGTGATGAGGGGATGGGTGAGATGAAAGACCCCTCCACTCGGGACCCAATCAGAGCATCCGTCGAGGGGTTTCGAGGTTTCGAGGTCATGTTTGACAGCCTCCTCGACGGGATGGGGATCTCATCCGGTGGCCTTGTTTACGTTATCGAGAAGGCGCCGAAGAGCGAGTAGACTAGGCCTTGGGGTGCCCCTCCCCCTCCCTCAGCTCGTACCCCTGGCCCTGGCATTGCTGCAGGCGGACGAAAGCAGTGTTGCTGATGACATAGGTAGTGTAGGTCAGCCTGGTCCCAATCTCGTCTCGCCATGTCTGGGATACGACTGAGATGGATCTCTGATGCCTGGCTCCTCTATTATGGGGCTCGATGTAGTATATGCTAGACATCGCACTCCGGGTTGGGGGCAGCAAGATGGAGAAATGCACGACATGATACATCCATCTGACTGCGCCAATCTCTGACGTTGAAAACTTGCAAGGGATCGGAAGCAGACGGAAAGGAAGTGGATGACCAAGCGAGGCAAGAGAGAAAGAGGGGGAAGACGAAAGAGAAGGACCCATCGTTCTTTGCAGTGTCTTCCTGGAGAATGTCAAATTTTTGAAGAAGCCGACATGTTGGAGACGCAACCGGTCGTTACAGATGCTGTGCTAAGGTACCATGTGTTGGCTGAGAGTGATTTGTGAGTCGTAATGGGGGCCACGCCATCACGAGTGCGTATGAAGCACATGGATTTTCAAGCTTTGTCTTTGTAGCGTGGTAGAGATGCTGGGCGTCGTGTGCCTCGAAGTTCTGCAACGTCTGCAACGTCTTGATTCATGCCGAGTGCTCTCTGTCTCTGCAAGTCAATCTCTCTCGTGGTATTAGCTTGTACCGCAACGGGTGGGGGACCTACGACTTGGCTGTGCTCACTGCTGGAGAAGGAGAAGACTGTGAAGCGAAAGGTCTCCGAGGAGGGGCTCTTGTTGACCTGTTGGTTGGTCCGTCTGCGACAAAATGGCGCCACACGCTCTCCAGTTTGATCCGGCGGATGCTGAACCAATGCGACGACACGAGTCAAGACGCATTGGGGATGACGGCGTCCAAGAGTCCGCTGGGAAATCCACGGGAATACGGCAATGAAGAGCGACGGACCGTATCGACGGCGACGGCGACAGAGTCTTCGATACTGCCAAGCAGTCAGTCAAGACCCGACAATCAAGAATAGCGGTAGAAGAGTCATACCTGCCACTCTGCACTCGCATCACAAAAGCTTCGGGCGAGCGGGCCTGGCACAGCGAGGCACAAGCGCCAACAGCGCGATGGTAAGGCTAGCGTCGAGACTAGCCGTACTGGCGCCGCTGGTCATTACTTACCTACCAGTATTACCAGGTAGGTAAGCTGCGGCCGGTCCATGAACAATGATGATAAGAGTCTTTCAATGGGTGCATCTCGCTGCATCCACAGCGTGTCTAACAGCGGCGGGACGACGAAAAGACCGTGCGATGATAAGCTGCCGTGCCGTGGTGGCATGGCCAGCCCGTTGTCGATGCCACCCGACGTTGGAATGCGATGGACGCACGCCCTCCGCGCACGGTCGTTGACAATGACCTGTCATACCTTGGTTGTACCTCATCCTCAAGGTGCGGGCGGTCCAGTTTTTCTCTATTCGAACAGTGTCCGATGATGGAGTTACAAGCCAAAGAACGAAGGACGGCAATCGTGTATTTTGGATGTGGGTTGAATGAACATGCCAGCGACGATCTGGGCGAGGTACCTTTCTCCTACCTCCTCAAGCCTCAGGCACTCGTACGGAGTGAGGTACCTACTTGCGTGCCTACGTGCCTACCTAGTGAGGCAAGTTGGCACTTCAAGCTCCATCTTCATGGCAGTTGCGACTGCAGTTGCAACTTGCCAGCGAGCAGGTGGAACTGAAGTCTGGACGGGAGGTACCTGCAGCCCCATCAACGCACAGGCGGCCGCTGTATAGGCCTCCACACGTCGCGCATGTACCTCGGAGTCCCGCCGTTGCTCGTCTGTTTCCGCCCACCAGCCATAGCCATGGAGGTTCTAGTCCTCTTTCTCTCTCTCTTTCCTTCTCTCTTTCTACCTGTAGGCAGGCAAGTACCTACTGTGTAATAAGCGACTGGCGCCTTCCACCCATCCTCGGCCTTACCTCTACAGATAGGTAGGTACCTAGGAAGGCACCTACTTTCTCTGTTCAACCAACGTCTGTACTATGTCCTCCGTATAGTTTACAGAAACAACCTGGACACAACAACCTCTACAAAATAATCGTGTCAGACGCAGCAGCAGCCCTTCTTCGCCTCATCACACCTCGTGCGCAGGATAAAGAGCAAAATACGATGCCGAAACGCGCCATCCTCTCCACCGGCAGTCACATCTCAGCTTTTCAAGCCGAGACTATTAATTCAACATCATCACATCATGTCATCTTTGCACTGGTCTGCTCCATGCCTCCTCTCCTGCACTCACGTTTCTCTTTTTAGGAATTCAACCAGCACGTCTCTACCTCGTGCATGGCAGACCTCCGATGGACCGGCGAAAGAGAGCAGAGAAGACATGGTTTCCTCGAAGCAACCCACCCCGGTCCCACACCGCGCTTATCCTCTTCCTCTCGGACCTGCGTATGCACCATCCATGCGAACCGGGATCATCGTACACACGGAGAGGGGGTGGGGTGCGCCGCCGACAACGCCATTCCCACACAGATTGTCTACACGCGCTACCATAGTACTACATGGTATCCGTAGTAAGATGGATACGCTCTTGGTGTAGGCTGTCGGATGCGAGGTGCACTGAAGTACTGCGTGCCGCGCTGCCACGCCCAGTGCTTTACACCACAATACCACCCTCGCTGCCTCGACGGGACATCTGGTGATCTCGGTGTTTGACATGTTTTTCAGATCTGGACGACTTTCTCACGCCTGGTGGAGGCTCCGCTTGCGCTTCTCGTCGGCGCCTCGGACGAAAATGGGCCCATGACCTCACCCAGCTCTGCTCCGCTTCCCCCGACCTCAACTTCGCGATGACGGCCTCGCCGTGCCTTGGGGATTCCAGTCGTCGCTATCCGACTTGAGACCCGGACACGCCTACAGACAAACGGCCAGGAGCTTCTACTACGCTTCGCACATGTCCGATGTTGCAAACTGGCTACCTACTCGCGTTTGCTCCCTCCAACCTGCCAGTCTCAAGCAATTCCGCCTAGGTCATCCTGCCGCCCACACCTTGCCTTACCACATCTCACCTTGACCACACCTCGGTGCCTTGAGCTGTCTGGAATCCGCGCCATACCCAGATCATCACCACAGCAAACCCTAGCCCTGACCCTCGTCACGATCCTCCGCACGCCCAGAGGATGGGGGCTGATCAAGGTCATAGTAAGGTGGAGTCCGCTGGTGGACCAACGTCGTCTTCACCTGGCCGAAGCATGATTCTTGAGGAGCTGCGGGAGGTTTTATTTTTATGGCACCATGATGTACTCTCACGATGGACTAGACACGGCAGCAGCTCCAGTGCCATCGAGGGGAACTTGATTCTGGGTCCCTTCGTCAGGGCCTGTCTCTGTCTCGTTGGAGAATTCTGGACTGGATCCGCGGCTGATGAATCGCGAGTGGTTGACATCAACTTGCATCGCAGTCGTTCATGCCCGCCCCCGACCCGAGATCCGCCGGGGAAGCACCTCGCGCGATCCTGGCCGCGTTGCGCGCCTGTAGTCTCGTGCGCTATGCCACGTCTGCTTGTCAGCAATCTGCCCTCCGCAAACTTTGTCCGTCGCAAGCCCGGATGGGCAGGCTCACGATCTTCCCGCTCTCGCGTCGATTTGAGGGGACTGCCTAGGAGGAGGGGTTGGATGGGGGCTCGCTGGAGCAACTTCCCCTCCACGCCCAGCCAACCCCGCAGCATAGCATCATTCCATCACGACATCGACCGGGCCAGCTCTTCTTCAGCGACCAGGGGGCCGAGTGCCCCTGTGCTTGCCAACGAGCATTTATGGGGAACAATCGGACGGCGACCAAGGAAAAGAGAGGAAGTAGTGTACGGATACACTATGGACAAGGTGCCAGGTGCACTGGTGCATCTCGAAAATATCCCGGTCTAGGAGGGGGAAGAGCCCACTCTCTCTGCTTGGCTCGCTGCAACCTCAGCGTACATTAACATGCAGGTTCGCGAGGCTCGGAACCAACAATGGCGCAGAAAGACCAACCCCCAACGGTCGTCAGCAATCCCTCGGCCCACAACAAGCATCTTCGGCGTTGGCGAGCCGTTGAAGAATTCATGTCGCCGCAAGGGTGCGTGGCGTTGCACACTGGCCATGCTGGCGCCAGAGATTCACTCTTCTCATCCAGATCGTCCGGTCTTGTCCAATGAGCAAACAACAGTCTAGTACGTTCGGAACGCGATGTGACGTTGTGCCCTAGGCGAAAGGCACAACAATCGAGGCACGAAGAAGAGGTTGATGGCGAGGCCAAGAGGTCTACCTAGTGTAGACGACGCGGCGCGGCGGGCGGGCGCTGACTTGTCTCCGGCCCCATAGACTAGATTCAGTCTGTTGGATCATTTTCTCACTGCCTGCAGCGAGAGAGGAGAGAGTCCCGGCGCGGCTGCTGGACACACTAGGTAGGTACCTACATGGATTGATACTGGAGAAGCCCAGTCGTTGACGGAGGAGGAGGGCGCAGGTGAACCAGGCCCCTTGCCACAAACAAATGGAGCCCTCGACTCCGAGGTACAGGCTGAGTACTCGCCATGTACAAGCCGTCGTACCTCCTAGTGCTATCCGTTCCGTACTGATCCAGGGGACCCCCTAGGAGATAGTCCGCACTTCGCATCCGAATCGTCAACGGGCAGCTCTCGTCTGCACCAAAGGTTCCTCCGTCTGGTCCTTGGGATCGCTGCAGCGCAGTTGCGCATGAGATGAGCCAGTGCCTCATCAGCAGGTCGGCTAAATAACAGGAATGCATGGCCAGATTTGTTGGGACGGCGAAACAAGGGGATCGAACAAGAACAAACCGCATGCGGATAGCTATGAGTGTCAATGTCCTCGGCCCTGCCACCTCGCTGATTGAACTGATCAGCAGTGCCCAGTTTGCGTCTCGACAGGAGCCTCATCGCCCGGAAGGTCGCTGTCCGGAGACCGATGCCGAGTCATCACACCCATTCGCCTCGATATCCACAATTGCATCAAGTCTCTCGGCCGCAGCTGGCTGCATGCTTACGGAGGTTTCGGTCCAGTCCAGTATTCACGGCATCAAAATGTTTATTGAGCCTCAGTAGGTATTGCCGCGCAATGCACTGGCTCGGCGTTCGCCACGAAAACATCCCAACACTAGGTGTTCGTGCCATGGAGTCGACAGCGGATGCAATGGTCCCATCGTGGTCCGAGCGAGCCGTTAACCCGCTCGCCAGAATATACATGGCGGCTGCGGCGTCGTCCGTCGGTTTTTTCGTGTGAGGGGTCAAATAAGAGAGGCAAAACGACGCTTTCGATTTTGCACCAGGGAACGAGGGTTATCGAGACGAACACACCCCAGAAACACCCCACAGGAAGTGAGGGCCGACCGAGACGTGGCCGAGTAGTGCGGAATTGGCAGCGCTGAAGAAATGGGCTGGCAAAAAATGAGAGAAGAAAAAAGGAAAGTCCTGGCCAACTGACAGGACCCTGCAAACACGGATGAGGATGAAGACACGCCCCAAGTACCTCCGCCAAAGACCGGCCCGGGCAACGAGGCGTGAATCTATCGCCCCGAAGAAAGCCAAGGACACCACGAAGTGCTACTATGTAGAGCCAGCCAGCCAACCCTGGTCCCAGACGACCCCTCCAGAGTCCAACCCTTCGCTGACTTCCCTCCCCACCACCAACCATCGTCGTCAGTTGGTGGAAGCAGCGAGGTTGGGGTGGACAACCACCTCAAAAATGACGGGGTTTTACTTGTCGCTGCTCTGCAATTGGAGAAGAGGGTGCGTGGCTGTACACGGCGACCTCGCACAGAAGCAAGGCAAGGTCTGAGCGTACATGATGCAGAATTGCTTGCAGCAACACTCTCATGCAGATTCGGACTGTGTCCTTCTTTGGATGATTGGCGGCACTAGCACGCGAGATAGCAGGCGGCCCTGGTGGAGCGATGGACAACAGATCAAGGGATGCGCAGGCCGCAGGGCCGTCTCGCCAACTCGCAGAAGACGACTGTGGTTGTTTGATGAAATCCATCACGAGCTTTGGTCCATGTCTCTTTATCAGGTTGTTTGCTCTTCGTCTCGGGCGCGCAGAAGATGCACGAATGGGAACAATGTGGCTGATGGGCGCGTGTTCGCATCACATGCTGACAAGTCTGGGACCAGACGTGCCCGTTGTGGGATGATCTGGCAAAAGTCGGAGGCAAAATACATCAAGCGCGGGACAACAACCACGAACAGATTGCAGTTGCCATGGGACGGTACATCAAGCTACGAGATGTCTACGATCTGGCCCGTTACCTTTTGCCGATGCAGCAACATCGACGGGCCCCTGGCACACGAAGCCGTCTCTCCAAAGACGGTGCAAACCCCGACCACGGTCTTTCCTTTTCGGTGATCACTCCTTTCCTCCCTCGCCGGGGGTCATGGACTAAGGCAAGGCCGTGCATGCATGTCTCCGATGTGACGGCCGCGCTTATCTAGACGAAGAGACCAAGGCAGAGAGACTTTGGGTGCTATTGCGCCAGGCTTTTCAGGCGAGCCAACCGTCTGCGAGCTTGCCTTTTCCGTTCTTTTTTGCATGTGCAGTACCGCGCATGAGCAAACCTTCAAAACCTTGGAACGCTGGGCGAGGGAAACCGGATAGTGATCCAATTCGAGACGAAAGGGGGTGCGGAGTTCACATGTTGACGTCTTGATTGCCGTCGCTCGTGGCCTGTTCCCCCGCGGCGGCGAACGGATCGACTGGGGGGCCGGCTGGAACGTGGGGAACGATGTTGTGCGATTTGAGCCGCTGTCGATCATCCTCTCTCATTCTCTCTTTTTTCTCACCCGCCCACGGGATCGTCATACGGAATTTTTGTCTTTGCTTTTTTTCCTTTTTTTCTAACTCTGAGCCGGGTGCCTACCAATTACCAATTGAACGGGGTCCTCGAATTATAGCGTAGCACACAACGTAGGCCTCGCCCCAAAGTGGGAAAGCGGTTTAGCAATGGCGTGAGGCTTACTTAGGTCGACCTTGAGCTAGGGGGGTTTTCAATGTGGTGCTGTTTTTTTCCCCTCTCTGGTAGTTTGGGGGCGAAGAAAGGGCCGGTAGGCCTGACGTCGGTGCGATTCTGGGCCGAATTGTCTGACGACGGTGCCTGCTGTTCTGAAAAATCTCTCGAGTTAAGCATGTGAAGTTTTGAATGGTTCGGACCAGACCAGCCGTAGCTCACGATTCCTCGTCTTGCTTTCACTTTTCTTTTTCCCTCTTCGTCTTACCTGACGCTGGCATTAGCGTTTCGACGCACGTAGATGGTGGGCTTCCGCATGCATGGGGACTCTGTTCACGATACACCACCGTATGCCACATGCTCGTGGGATGTGACACTCGATTTGTGTTCCACTCCGAGGAGCGATTCAAGATTTCTAACTTCTGAGAGCACCGGGACCGAGTCTCTGGGCTCGTAGCATATGTGCGCCGCTGAAGGCTGAGCGCGGCCGCCGCCAACCAACCTACCACCTTCCTACGTACCGTCCCTTCTGTGCGGTAACCTAGGTTCCCCCCCAACCCCCGACAGGACGGGCCGTGGCTTGGGTGATGGAAGTCTAATGGAGCTTGGACGTCGGCAAATGTCTACAGTCTCCCTTCTTCGGCAAGAGGTTGACGTAGTTCACAGTTGCTGTCCTTTGGGTCTGTGTGTTATACTTTTCCGTCCTTTCTTCGCAGAGTTTATCAGATTGAAACTTTGGACGGATTGATAAACTCTAAGAAGCCTGCGTTTGACGTCAATTACTTCCCTCATTTCTACTGGCCTTGGGGTTATGGAGATGATTGTCTGGACGAGCGTCCGCAGCTCGTCGTACTGTCTTTTGGGGCGGACGGAGAGTTTTGGTGATAATATTCTTGTTTTCTCGCAATCGTGCTTCTCCTTCTGTTCTCTGCGTTTGCTGAGTTGTTTTTTTTTTCTTCGAGTGCGCTCTGCTGAACTGTCAAGCTGCGGCAACACTTGCAGCTGTCCCGTGTGACTTTCCGTACCGGCACAAGACTCTTCGAGAGTTGTTGGGGCTCTAGTGTTGTCTAGACTACATACGCAACAGAAAACGCTTTCTCGTAGAAGGAGGATCTCTTCCTCCGTGACGACAGATGGCGTGCCTCGTACTCTGTGGGAAGACGTGTCCGACTTGTGTCTGTTTCATTAGTGTTCAAGTGAGTCAAAAGTCCCGATACAACGGTTGAGGCTCATCGACAACTAAACGCCGCGAAGTATTCAACCGTTGAATATGAAAAGCAGTTGACATGGGCCATCAAGAAGAGGTTTTCAGAAAAGGGGCCATCGAAGTGGGCGCCCTTTACGATCATCGTCTGCACGAAGTCGTATCTCGATGTTTGCACCCCCACCGCCACCTGAGTTTATTTCTCTTGCTGATAAGTCGGGGACATGACGGCTTACGAAGCTTCCCTCTGTCAGCATTGCCTTCAATCATAAAGACTTTATACTCATGAGGGTCGTTTTAAAGCCTCTACTTTGGCAGTTTGGAAATACCGAGTGACTTCACGAGTCTCGTATGTACTCATATGCCTGCTATGGTCTGCCAGCTGCATGAGTTGCCGTCTACCCCAACGACCCGGCCGCTTTTCGACTTGGACGTTCGAAGCATCCTCAGGACACTGGGCGCGTAGGATGTAGAAAGCTCTTTTTCAATACACACGACTAGCAGGATTCAATCACTACCTGCATCGAGGTCTAGACCCATTTCGTTCCCAACAGCAGATTATTAAAGTGGATAGATAGATACTGTATTTTGTATTCATCACCTGGCGTGTTGCTTATTTTATCCGCCAGAGAGGCATGGTCTCTCTCACAATTCTTCTATCTCAAACCACATCCAAGTCACACGTTCTTATGCCTAGCTATGAATAACTCTCATCCGGGCCATCATCGGTCGCTTGATTCTACCTATGGCTTCAAACACTACCAGTAGTTAGCGAGGCAGGTTTGTTCTCGGTGAAGAATGGTAGATGTTCATCAGGCTGACGTTGAGAACTGCCTACACATGCCCTCACTTATCACGAGGGGGCACTCGACCACCTAGGTAAGTAACCTGTGCCTTCCCGCGGCGATTGATGACACGCACCCGGTCAAATAAGCTCAGCAACAGGATGTCTCCATGTCTCCCGTCAGATATCTGTCACAGAGGTGCTGCTTGGCTATTGCGAATGAAGCCTGTGGAGTTCCAGATGGAAGAGAGCAGTTATTGTAACAGCCCTTGGAATGTTCCATGAAGATCGGCATATATAGGTAGTTTGATATTGAGACCAATTGGATGTAAAATACAGCCTGACTGCCAGCTAACATCTAGTTCCAATACCAGTGCTCGTCCTCGTCTGGACTGGCGAGGGCAGGAATAGATTTCTTCGTCTGAGACACGGTTGTGACATCGATTTTTGAGCTACGAAGGTGTTCTATAAGACAAGAAGAGCCACCGAGAAGGATGACAACCGACGAAGACTTGCCCATGAAAGGACGACGGCAACCAACGCCACGGCTTCAATCATATCACCATGCACTCGTCCATGTTGTTACTTCCAACTTGGGGGAAATACTCAGCCCTGTCTACCGCACCGTAGATGCTGTAGTTTCTCGCCTTCGCACAGTAGAAACGAAGCGGTGATGCAGCGTGGCCGCCAGAGAGCCATGCGAGCACCGATCGACGCGTGGCAACGGACGAAGGAACGGGCCGGTGCCCAACGAGGTGGCAAACTCATCCATCACACCAGGTGACATGCCCGGGCCCCGGATCCGCGCGGCCGGCACCTCCACGGGTGCGGTGTGTAGGGTGGTGTGCTCCGCACCCGGGCCTCCGCCGGAACCATCATTCCCCACACCGAGCTCGGGACGGAAGCGTCCATCCACCCTCTTCCATCTTTCCGGAGTCAACTCCGCGTCAGACACCTGTCAGGGCGCCCCTCCCACCAGCCGAGGTTCCCCTTACCCTCCCTTCCTTCTCCCGATGGAAGATGCCCTGGAAATCCCCGTTCTGTCCCTACAGATAGACGATCGTGATCGCCCTCATCGGACAGAGCTGAAAAGACAAGAAAAAAGGCACAGCTGTACACCGGACTCACGAGGCGATGCCCGGCACGGTCCGTTAGTGATAGTAACAGCATGTAAAAATGCCAACCGCCGACGCCGTCCTTTGTCCGGCCCCCCTCCCCAAGGCTTGGCCAGAACAATCTCCTGCTGCGGCCTCTCGCAGCCCACCCCGAAGCGGCACGAATCCGTCGACCGCTCGGGGCTACCTATCGATTCCCCCCGCCATCTTTCCACCGGACAGTTCTCCGCAGCACACGGCGATCGCGGACGGGGGCTTGGAAGCCACGATCTGGGGGTGTCGGCGATCGGTCAACGAGACCCTCCCCTCGCAGGGCGCAGGCTCCCTCCCCCAAAAATAATCATGTCTTAAGAGATGGCGGGGGGTGGGCGTGTGAAATCGGTTGAGGGGAGCGGAGGGGAGGGGTCCGCGTGCGAGACAGAGACAAGACGACGAGAATGCCCCGGGCCGAACGCGAGACAAAAACGGAAACCTCGTGATGGAATGGCTAGGTAGGTAGACCGCAAAAGATGAACTTTTCGAAACAAAAAGAAAAAGATTACCTCCAGCACACACACACACACATACACGCGCGGCCAAGCCGGCGAGGCAAAGACATGAAAACGTCCGTAGCCATCGGCCGGTAGGAGCTCGTTGCAACGCAGATCCCTTTTACCAAGAGCCGCCGGTATCTCCCCTCCGAGAAAGAAACTTGTTCGCGAGAATTTCCAAGAACGTCAGTAAACAAGAATCAAAGAGTTCTTCCCTTCCCCCTCCCCCCGCCTCTCTCTTCCCTCCTCTTTCTTGTTCGGGGAGGGGTGCGGAGACACACGAGCCGGACAGCAGGAGCAGGCAAATGGAAGAGGACCCCTCCTCAATCGTACGTTGTGGCCCTACCAGCACGTTTGCGGATGAAGTCGAGAACCTCGCTTCCGTGACGTTCTTGGCGCTTGTAATAAAACAAGGTTTCTGGTGCCACGCGCACGACGGGAGGGAAAGAGCGGTGTCAAAGATGTGGCTGTGGGCTGCCGCGTGATCTGAGTTCTCACTGAAGGAGGCAGGGAGCGCAAAAAACGCAGTTGCAGAGGGATTAGGACATCGCGAAGAGGAGAAGACGATATCCGGATAGAATTGGCACAAAGCTTTCATTTGTTTGGCATCTGAGTAATGAAGCACAGCTTGCATGATCTTTCGCATTTCAAGGTCATTAAAATACATGGTTCATAATATAGGCGTAATTTCAAGACAAATAAACAGAGATAATCCTCAAGTATGCGTCCATGGTCAAGATGGAGATGAGCCGAATGAGTGATAACGAAGTGAAGAAGTTGATTGTGTATGTGTGTGTGAAAGGAAACGGCCTCGAAAATCGCTGCTCCCATTACCCGCGTGATCATGGATGAGCAAGCATATAACAAGACGCCGGATCCGTGAATAAAGGTGGGAAGTGAAGAGAAAGAAAAGAAAGCAAGTCATCAGTCATCAACCAAAGAAAGGTAACCCAACCATGCGTGTTAGACTTTCCCGCCAAGGTAGATGATGTTTTCCTTGACCGGATCCGTCAAGTCCCCTTGTCCCGTATACACGTAAGCAGCAGTGCTTGGCCAGACCTCGGGATGGGGCAGTGGCAGATCGATAACGTCGCCCGAGGCAATGTGACCGGAGACAATGAGGGCAGCCAATACCGGCAGAGAGGATCTGGCGTATGGGAGATCTGCAGATGGGTGAGGGTTAGCCTTCGAAGTAGACGCCTTTTTCACCTCGGGAGAGGAGACGGCCGGCTTTAGGGACTACGGCCAGAAAGGTCGCAGTCCGAAAACGTTATGGGGCGAGAATGTGATAAACTTAGGTGAGACAACACTTACGAATTGGCACGGTGGTTGCGCCACGCGACTGGGCTCGCGAATCCCCAGATTTCGGCCCACGGTAAGGAAAGGGACTCTGTGCCACGCTGCCCGACCTCCGGCGTGCGAGGCTCGGCCGTGGAGAGAGAACCTTGGGAACTGGAGAGCCGGCCAGGGAAGGTCGCCGCATCGCGTCCGCAGGAGGGGAGCTTGGCAACGGGTCTGCGATGGTGGCACGCAGCTGCTCAATGTCGAACACGCGCTCGATCAGAAACGGGTTGCGGTTCACGGCGCGCGGTCGCACGCGAGCTCGGATGGCGGTCATGTAAGATGGAATGGTGGGTGTCGATGGCATGACCGGGGGCGAGGATTCGCCGCCTGAGTTGTCCGAGTTGGTGCTGGCATCGGATTGCCTCCGGAGAGATACCGCCTGGACGAAGACGTCGGCATTCTTGGCATCGCCGAGGTAGATGTGGCCCCACGCACGAAGCTGTTCAAGGTGATGCCGCTTCTCAGCTTCCTTGGATCTGGGCGGGAAGCCGCCGGATGGGACGGACTGGCGACGCTTTGTCTCGTCGCCCAAGCCTGCGAGAAGCATGGATCGGTTTTCTGCCGCCAGTGTCTGTCTGCGACCGCCAGCCATAGGAGGTGAAGTTGGGGTCACCGGCGGAGGAGGCCGGCACGGGCTGATCTGGGCTGCCGAGTACCGTCTTCCGCTCGAGATTGAGTGCTCAGCAAGAGGAGACAATGGCCTTGGTCGGGGAGCAGACTTGGTCGGGCTGAGGGTTGGGCGCTGGGGCTGTTGGAGCCTCTGACCCAGGCGGTCGACCATGGCCCGTTCGTGTTGTCTCATAGACCCATCGTTGGAGGGGAATACTGGGGTGGGCAAACTCTTGGGGGACTTGTCAGAGGTGCTATAGTAGGACGGATGGGCCGGCCGGCCCGATGACCGAGGGAAGCTTCCCAGGTTGTATTGTGAAGACCACAGGGGATGAAGACTGGGACGATGGGTGTCAACAGGAGTAGCCATGGCGGTTGTCGAGGTGATGATGATGATGTCGATAGTGAGGCTCGCACGAGCTTCTATTTGATCTTGGGGGTGGAGGTGTTATTGGAACAGTGGACTAAATCAAACTCGTGGTAACAATGAATGGACCCGGAGATCGGAATGTGCAACCGGGCGGTGATGGAAGCGAGAGTCTGTAGCGTGGTAAGGATAGTCAAGGGAGGGGGGAGCATTCTTATGTCTGCGGGGGGTAGAGGGGCATGAAGCCAATTAATATCCAGACCGATCGGTGATCTTCTGCCTCTCCTCTGCTCTGCTCTGGGAGCCTGCATGTAACTTTCTTTCTCCGGACCAGACAGTGAGAAAAGAAGATTCCTGCGCCAACTGCCGGGGACGGGAAATGAAAGGATTGATAGGCCTATCAAAGGACAAAAGGACCCCCGGGCCTTGATACGATGGAAGAGAGACATGGCCGTGGAAAGGGCGTGTAAAGAGAACGGCGAGCAGGTCCGGGAATGCCTACCACTACCACTGCCACTGGGCTACTGCCACTGCCACTGCCACTGCCACTGCCACTGCCACTGCCACACGCCTCTCCTCTTGACCGGGGACATGGATTGCATCGTCAGTGGAGTGTAATGCGAAATGCAGTCGTCAACTCTCATGCGACAATGGGCGGTTGCGGACGACGGCCATGCCCATGTCGCCGCACGCGAGAACAAAGAAGAGGAGCTGGCGGCGTGTGGGTTGTTGCAGCAAACCCAAGGGGGGGTGCCATGGGTTGGCAACTCGAATTTCTGCAGATGGTCGCAGGGGAGAACAAAGAAACCGTGGCTTGTCTGGACCTTGATTCGTCATGTTTCTGGCAGAGCGCTTTCGCCCATCGTGTTGCTGCCCCTCCACCTTGATGGGCATTGGCGGTACTTCAGGCCAAGCTTCGATGTAGGCGTGCGGCGAGGTATTGTCTCTCGTCTTGTCTGCCCGCCTCCATCTCTTTTTTGTTGCGTCCGGGGATGCCAGCAGCAGGAAGAGACAAGAGGTGGCTACCAACAGATGGCACCACTTCCACCTCCACCTCCACGATGAGGACCTTGTTGAAGCTGGCGGCGTGCACTTGCAGCTGTCACTTGCGCCTCGGCTGGCGTGGCTGTATCCGAATCCGTACAGCACGGAAGCTGTAGCTCTCGATAGCAGCTAGAGAGAGAGAGAGCTCTCTTCCGACGCCAGTTGCTGCAGCAAAGTCAAGCTAGAAGTGTGTATGAGCGAGTGTATGCGCGCGTGTAGGCATGTGTGTGTGTGTGTGTGTGTGTGTGTGTGTAGAAACGGGAGAACAAACCAACAACGGCGTTGGCTCAGTCGGAGGCAGTGGAGGCCAAAAGCCAGTGTAAGTGTCAGAGTGGGTGTCGTATCAGTCAGAGTCAAGAGTCAGAGTAAGCTGAGACTCAAGAGTCACAGTGTGATGTCTCGGCTGGGTTCGTCCATGATGGCAAAAAGGGAAAACGGCGTCGTAAGAGTATGGCAGGCAGCCATGTTGCCCATGGATTTCTGAGCAATTTCCGTGGACTGGGCTTGGCTGGGCGGTTGGATCGACAACAAACGGAGCGATTGCTGCTGGGAACGTGAGCGAAGAAGAAAGAGAATGCGGGATGAGACACCAAGTAGGGAAATGCTCCCGGTCGGTGACTGACGTAGGAAGGGTTGGCAGGTAATAGGTAAGTACTGAGGCATAGATAGAAGTACCCAAGGTGTCAGGTGTTAGGCATCTATTTGCCTTGCCCGATGTTTTCCTCTTTGAAGCCGGAAGGTACGGAGGATCCTGAGCTTCAGGTAAGGCTTTCAGCTCTTGCCTGTTTCCACATCCCTCCGTCCCCCGAACCCCCGTCCCTCCGAAGCCATCCCGGAGTGGACCCGCACCGTGCTGCGAGCCGAGGCTTCTAATTGGACTGTTGATGGCTTGCTTGAGGTTGCAAGACCCTGGAAAATGGACCAATCGACCACCTGGCAGCCACCTGAAAGTCGGGAGCTTGGACCACGGGGGCGCGCCATCTCGTTGCATTGGATCTTCACAGTGCTCTCCGTCGCCTTTCGTCATTGGGCGACTTTTGAAGTTGGACACATCGTCAACACCCACTGCTGCCAAAAAAGCTTTCATGGCCAACCTGTCCTTCTCGTCAAAGCAGGATAGAAATCACGGAAACACCGTTGCCTGATTTGCTTGAAGGCTTTTTCTTTTCTGTTCAACCATGCGTTGAAAGGCCCTCCTTGTTTTATCCCCTAAAAACAACCACTACAGTTACAACATCAACATCGTCACCACCTTCATTTGAAAGCAACCCCCGGCCCCCCCAAGTCGCAAACATGGCCAGCACAACGGCCCAGAGCTACAAGAAGCTCAAGGAGGACTTTGTCTCCAACCTCTCCGGTGGCCCCGTCACTGAAATCAACTATGTGACCGCAGTCGCACCCGTGCGTCCTCCATCTTTCTCTTCCCCCCCTCCACCGAGCATGCAACAGGACAAAGCAAAGCTGATACGTGCATGCTTCCATTGCCTCAGGTCGCAGTCCTTCTTTGGTCTGTCCTCCAATCCCGACAATCCTTCTTCAGACCCTACACGCCACTGGCAGGCCTTGTCGACTACCTGCTCAACGTCGCCGCGATCCTCCTCTCCACGACCCTCTACGCTTCGTCACCCCTGCTCCTCAACCTCCTCCTCCTGGCCCCCGCCGCCCTCGTCTACCTCTTGAGGCCCAATACCGGCCCCCGCAAGAAGCCCGTTGTACCTCCCAATGCGAAGTCCAAGTCGACCGCCGGAGCCGCCGCCGGCTCGCTCTCCTTGCTGTCGACGAAGCCCTTCCTGACGCATTACCGCGGCAGCATGATGGTCATAACCTGCGTCGCCATCCTGGCCGTCGACTTCCGCCTCTTCCCGCGCCGCTTCGCAAAGGTCGAGACATGGGGCACCTCTCTCATGGACATTGGTGTCGGATCTTTCGTCTACAGTGCCGGCGTCGTCGCCGCGCGACCTGTCCTCAAGGAGCGCGCCGAGGGACGCTCCACCCCCCTCTCGACGCGCCTGCTGCAGTCGCTGCGCCATTCCCTGCCGCTCTTCGTCCTGGGCGTCATCCGCCTGATCAGCGTCAAGGGCCTGGACTACGCCGAACACGTTACCGAGTACGGAGTGCACTGGAACTTCTTCTTCACACTGGGTCTGCTCCCGCCGTTCGTGGCCCTCTTCCAGTCCGCCCTCAAGATTGTGCCCAGCTACGCCGCCCTGGCCATCATTCTCGGCGTGCTGTATCAGGTCGCTCTCGAGAGCACAGGCTTGAAGGAATACATTCTCATCGCGCCGAGAACCGATTTGCTGTCAAAGAACCGCGAGGGTATCTGCAGCTTCGTGGGATATCTGGCCATCTTCTTGGCCGGCCAGGACACGGGCATGTACATCCTGCCACGCAACGTCAACCCGAAGAGCGACTCGACGCCGGCGACCCAGCGGAAGACACTGATCATGATGATGACTTTCTGGTCTGCCATCTGGGCCGGCTTGTACTTCCTGAGCACCAGCTACACTTACGGCGACAACCTTAGCGTGTCGCGCCGCATGGCTAACCTGCCTTACATCCTCTGGACGGCGGCCTTCAACTCGACGCAGATCCTGGCCTACTGCGTCGTTGATACTGTGTTCTTCCCGTCCTTTTACAACGCCGCCGACTCCAAAGCGGAGAAGGAGGCTTACGAGAACGCGACAAGCAGGGTGTTCCGCGCTTACAACCGCAACGGATTGTTCCTGTTCCTGATCGCCAATCTCTTGACTGGCCTCGTCAACATGACGGTGCCAACGCTGGATGTCGGCCCCCTAGCTACCATGAGCATCCTGATCGCCTATAGCGGAACCATTACGGCTCTTGCTCTCGCTCTTGATGCCTACAACATATCCGTCAAGATCTAGAGGCGCTGGAGAGAGCCCGATCTGTGTACATCATTGTATATGAAATGAAACATACCATTTGATACCCCGCCCAAGACCTGTGCGATTGTGAACGTTGACTTACAAGCTTGAAAGAGTGATCAGAGCCTGCCTGAGAACCCTCTCCGAAATGGCGAGGCATGGCCTGACGCCAGCGTCCTCAGATACAACGCCGCCCCCGCGCTTGAGACTGAGTTCGGAAACCGCGGGGAAGGGTACGTCTGGGCAGCGTTCAACAAACCACCCGGCGAATCCGGGGTCACGGGACGCTGAAACGGAGCCGCCGGAAACCTACGGCAGGCGACCTACCTCACGTCGGGACACAAGAGCGGCCTCCTGCCCAAAGTCCATCACTCCTTTCACCTGCGTACGCAATCCTCCAGCGAGAAGTCGAGGATCCGGGGCCACGTCTTCCTCAAAGAACGCCTCGAACACCACTCCCCACTCCTTGCATGAAAATCTTCTTTGCCAGTCCGCCCTGTTTTTTCTGTCCTGTCATACCCATCCGTCCCGCCGGGCTTGGAATCTTTCTAGAACGAAAGAAAAAGAGAGAAAGGCGGAGCAAACTACAAGAGAAGACTGGTATGGTTCCCCGGGAGGTCGTGTCACTTTCGCCGGATCGCATCATTTCCGCCCAGTTCGGGGAGCCCGTGTCAGGGCATTTCGCATGTTAGCTTCGGATGGCAGGGCCGCACGGGGGTTTCTGGCGCGTGCTTTTTCTTTTTCTTTTTCTCTCTCTTCGCTCGTCAGCCCAACTCCTGTCGAAGGGCGACGCAGACGTCCTGCTTGATGCCAATGAACTTGGGTTCATTACGGTTTGCGAGGTCTGGCTGGGGTCGTCCCTGGAGAGGAAGGGGGCCGGACACCTGTGACCTTTCCCCCCTCCATTTGAAAGTGGACGTTGTCGTCGGGCATGGCTAATTGGGAAAAAAAATGGGCGGGGTGGATAAAAGACGCGTTCGCGTTTTTCGCGATATTATGGAAAGGGTATCCGTACGTGGGAAGTGGGATCGACGACGGGCGAGTATCTGCTATGGGGAAAAGCATAAACACGGTTATTTCGTTCGATTGTGGGTATCGGGTTTGCGCGTCCATCCATCTCTGGCAACAGGGATTTGTATCCCACCACCTCCCATTGGATGAGGGAGATTTGTCGTCAACTACTCCCGGCGTAGTGGTTCAACGACCATTGAGAAGCGAACTGGAAGACTTGTTGACAGCTTCTCGTCTCTTCTCGTTGAGAAGTCCAAGTGGGTTACAACTTATGATGTCACTAGCCATATGTCTCTGGGAGCAAGTGCCGGCTCTGGCTGGGTTTACCCGGACAACTTCTCGATGGGGCAGCTCGCTTGTCTCCAGAACCGACCCAGCTGGGGGGGAGGAGCCAAATGAAAGAGAGCGTTTAGCTTGATCTTTGGTGGTAGTCGGCATCGGCTGCCCGCGAGGCCACTGATGAACCGCTCAGACGCTCCAGCAGGTCTGTCATCGCCTCGAGGATCGCCCAACGAGAAATACCAGAGGCCATCAGATGTAACCGTGGAGGATAAGAATACAGGGTATCCTTGATGCCGCTCGCCAACTTTGGGCAGGTTCAGCCGGAGAGTTCTCGAGAGCAAGGCTGGGCGGAAAGACAGGTCCCACGAAGGCCATCTTGAATTGAGCCCTGCGTCGACGCAGGCAGACCCCTGTCGCGTGCCGTGCGCCTCATCTCCGACATCAATGCTCTGAGTCCTGACCTTGATGACTTGCTGCCAGGAAAACGTGGCATAGGTGCCCATGGAAGAAAGAGTTGGGAGCGACTCATCCACATGTCTTCTTTTCGATTTCCTCTTCCCTCTGGCAGATTTTCGATTATGCGCCCCCTATGCTTCTATTGCACATATATGCCTGTGTCTTAATTCCTGCACATTCGGGTTAATATGGAATTGGCAAGACGGGAGTTGAGATTTGTATCGACTGTGGCGCTGGACCATCTTCGGAACTCAAGCCAGCCATGTGGAACGGAGCGGCTGGATCTTCCATATCCTGGTCTTACATAAGATGACTATCGCTCCAGTCCTGCACCCACGTTGTAAACTACTTTTGGGGTGCTGTGTTTCTTGCCAGGGGATCTGCGGTTTCGAGACAAGCGAATATTAAGGTGCAACGAAGCCGGATGGGACCTGCAGATGGACGACGGTAGGGCGCATAGTTAGGTATGGATATGTACGTATCGAGTACGAGGAGAGCTGCGAGGGTCAGAGAGGAGAGGACAAGCCTAGGGAGAGAAGGCTGGCGAGTTGCCGAGATCCTAGCATGCGAGGCAACAATATTAGGAGGGTACGGGTAATTAGATACGTGCGTACGGATACACATGCGCGACAGCTGGGCGGGCCACCCGGAGTAATAGTACCTAGATCATATCCGTAGAGGCATGCACCTTCATTACGGCGAAGGACGTTCGTCAGGGTTGCGTACGTGAACCTCGACTACGGATAATCGATCCGTATTGTCGGTATGGCGCAGCGCGCATAAAACAACAAATCGCAGACACGGCGGCTGCGACAGCGGGGACGGATGTGTGGAGGTCGAAGGCTGCTGGGTGAAATGCCTTATTATTATGTATCCATACATGAGTGCGGTATGCGCAAACACTGCGATTCATCGGTTGGGGCCGAGTGTGTCGGCCGTCCGGTCTCGCAAACAGAGAGGGGCAGCCGGTTGAAGGCTTTGGACGGAAATTTGGAGAAATGCATTCTGCCGCGTCGATGCAAGGGACCTCGCTGCGGCCTGAAGCGCGTTAGCTCGTGGCTCTCTGCAGTTATCCCACAACACAAGAACAACAACACACAGGACGATCCTTCCTTCGCATTGTCGTGTCATAGAGCGGTGGGTGGGTGGGGGAGCAGAAAAGATGAGTTACTGTGAGCAGTGATGGATTCCTTGGCATGCTTCCTGGGATGCCATCGGACGAATATCAGATGTTGCGGGCGGAGAGGAGAGCGGCTGCTGCTGACTGACTCTGTCGACTTTGGTGCTCGCAGCGCTGTGCTGCTGTCTGTGAACAACTCTTGCTTGTGGTTGGTGATCACTGCTGACAAGTGGGAATGACAGGAGCCCCTGGACCATGTCGATACCCCTGTCCATGTCGCCTGGATGCCCAGTCTAAATGCAGGGATAGCAAGAGTTTCGTTTGCCAGCGGCCGATGTACATACGTATGGATTATCCGTATGCGCTGGTCAATCACGATGCGACTCTGCAGTGCCTGCATCTGCTGCCGCACGAGTTGCGGCGGTATCTTTGCATTGCAGGTTGGCACTCGGAGGGGAGCCAAAGGCGAGATCTGCCACCGCCGGAAATGAGTCGTAGAGAGCTGCAGTGCGAATAGCTTCGGTACCGGACGTCAAGGTAATGTGTATCGACTTGTCTGTGGGGGGTTGTCCGACATCAGTCATCTTGCTGGCCTGGCACTTTTTGAGTCCTTTCGGAGCTTCACAACGACAGCAGCGGCATGTCCTGCATGATCCGCGGTGACCCTTGCTAAAAGGTCCATCCCATCGCAGGCGTGGATCGGAACATGGATGGAATCGGGCATGAAGTTGGGTTCCGGCGGGATCCTGCGTTGGGAAGGGAGCGTAGAGGAGCTCTTGAACTCGTCGAGCAAAGTGGAGCGGATTCGATGGTTGATGCCGGCTCGCCTGATGGACCCGACATGAACCTCCACCTCCACCTCGAAGCATGCCTCGTTCTGCAAATTTGGAAGCGGAAATGCTTGGATGACTAGAAGCTCCAGACCCGAGTGCTGGTAGGCAATGCAATACAGTCTCTTCTGTCATGACATGGCCTGGTGTCGGAGCTGTCCTGACTCCTCAGAGACAGATCCCGACAAGATGGAGCAGCTAGAGGGCGCTAGGTCGGCTGGCAGAAATTTGGGTCGCGTAGACGTGGAACGTGTGCGCCAGGCATGAGATGAAGATGACGGAAGAGAAATTTGCAAAGGAAAGGAACGAAAAAGAAAAGAAAAGGTTGATGGTGTGCTCCGTAAATATTGTGTACAGAGTACAGATACGCATGTGTACGGACACTTTGATGCTGAGAAAGAAGGTACGGATACCTTGGGTAGGTAGGTAATAGGTGTCGGTAGAGATGATTTTAGGTAGCTCCTTCCTCTCGTGCGGCCGCTGCTGCCTCCGAGTGCATTTTCTGGCCAGGTGCTCCTTCCCGGTCTTTCTTTCCCACACCGAACGAACGGGATTCTCTCTCCACCATCCGAATATCTATCCTCACACAAGGAATACCTACCTACCTACTCGTCTTTTCGCCCCTCTTCTTTCTCTTCTCGCCCAAGGTTCGAATTCGCATTCCAGCAGCTCCCTTCGCAGCAGGACAGGTTGCGCCAAGATCATCAATATCGGCGTCGAATATTAGAGCTAAGGGCCTAAGGTAGCGCCTGCACCAGCCACATCCACGTTTCGGCTGTCGTGCAACCCACCTGGTCTCACACAACTTCCCTACCTAGGCCCTAGGTACGGCCTACTACCTATACCAGGTCATAATACAAGTGAGTTCAACTTACACACAGTCACCCTCTCCGCGGTGCCCAAACTGAGACCTCAGCTCAGACAGCTCGCGTCGAAGCACACTCGATAATTCCTACCTTGGTTGGGAGACATTCATTGTCCCAGTCGTTCATTGTTCGACTGCCAGTCGTACCGGCGAGGCCAGCTCTCGTCGCATTAAGAAGCCGACTCGCCCCCGGCGCCGGGCCGATCTCGACCGCTGCGAAAGGGAACCTCACTCAATCCCATTCCTATTCCATTCCGGCTTTCGCTGCATTGACGGCCATAATTAACACACTCGGGCCAGCAACACCAAGCTAAGAAGAACCCACGGAACCAGGAAAGCGAACTAGCTGGGTTGGAAGGCCGCCCCAAAGGGAGAAAAGAAACGACAAACTGCCCACCTACCCGCCGCCCTCTCAAAGTAGGAGGGCGGTGCTTGGACGACGGCCTGCGAGTGAGATAGATAATTTAACGAGGTGGCATCTCCTCATTTTCGCCTCCCAGTCTGAGCGGCCACACAAGCACTTCAGTTGAGGCGGGAAGCAAGCTGGTTCCAACTCTCCGGCGTTTGCTGGCACGGCACCTGTTCGACCGACTTGCAAGAAGAAAGGAAAAGACATCGAAGACGAGCAACAAGACAGAGAAAGAGAGGCACGCAGACATACAGCCATTGCCCTACCGATCCGTACCTCCACAGGGTTGTTGGTAGATACCCGGGTATCCTGCCGAGCCCGCGACCCCGTCCGTCGACCCGTCCATCCGTCCCTCGCGACTGCACCACAACCTCGTTCGTCGCCCCATCTCTCTCTCTCGAGTGCTTCAGCTGCCTCGCTACTGCACCTCTCCTTCCTCCCGCAGGAGCGCAAGTCGGTCGCCCGTCGTCGTTGCGGTCGGGTCGCAGTACGGATACCTAGTGTGGCAGTTAGCGGATATTAGCGAGTATCTGGTACCTGCATCCGCTCCTAGTTGCATGTACCGTCGCGACTCCCTTTTTCCCGCTTCTGCCCCCTGAGGCCCACGCACATCTCCGCCTTCACTTTCCTGGGCGGTACTTGCATTGGACAACACCCCTGCAAGTACACGATACCCCCGGAGACAACTCTCTCTTCCAGCCAGGTTAGCCAGGGCAGCCAGTCCGGCCCCGACTCCTACTCCAGCCTGCCTGCCAATCTCTCTCACACTCTCTCGCTCCTCTGCTTCCCCGTCGCGCTGCGCGCTGCGCTGTTCCAAATATCGGGCGCCCTGCAACCGGCTGGTCAAGGTCTCATCTCGTCAAATTTACTCCAACGAGAACCAGAAAGTCCGACCGTTCGTTCGCTCGCTCTCCCTAGCAGGCTCACACTTCCTCCCATCGTCCAAGCCAAGACGAGGCCCATTCCCACTCCCGGCAGCCTTTTCCTCTTTCTGCTGGTCTGGTCTGGTCTGGTCTGGCCTGCTAAGCTCCGTCCTGGTCTGGTCTCTCTTATCCTCCGCACCTTTTCCCACCGCCTCGCTTCAGGTCGGGCCCTCACCTCACCTCATCCCACCTGTATCCGTACCCTTCGCTCTGCGGAACACCACTCGTTGTCGGCGTCTCGTATCGTTTTCACTGCTCGACGACCGATCCTCGCCCCGATAGTCTACCGCTAGTCTCGAACCCACGAAGGCAGAGCAGCGCGCCAACGAAGACATCGACAATCGACCAAAAAAAAAAGTCGACACCTGGAAAAGGGCCCGCGCGTTCCAAACCATTGTTGCGTTTTGACCCGTGTCGTGGAAGCTCTCTCTGGTTCCAGAATTGGGCGCGCCGACCTCAATTGACCCAGCCAGAAAGGGGTTTGTCGACAACAACAGCCTTGTCTGGTGTCCAGTCTGAGGAGTCCTCTCCCAAATCACCAATCTCACTGGTACGGCAGCTTCTGCTTTCTTTCAGCTCCATCCTCTGCAGCACCTTTGTGGTGGTGCTCTCGGACGGTGTCAAGAGGCAAGAGGGACAGGTTTGAAGCCGCACAGCCTTTCACAACAACAGAGCGTGCGTGCGTGACCACCCCCTTGTCGCGTCCCTTTACGGTGTTGCTAGCAGTGTATGCCGACTCGACCTCCCCAAAGAGATCGTCGCCGACATAATCAGCCCTGCCTGAGGTCCAGTAAACAACAAATCGCAGCCCCGGGCCAAGCAAAAACACAAGCCATCCCTTACTCCCGCACCATGAAATAGAGAGCGTCGCTTCATTGGTACAACAAACAGACAGCGCAGCAAGGTCCCTAATACCTCCAATAGGACCCGTCCGTCCCATCCCAATTCTGGTCGACTTAATTCCTGCAGCTCATTAATTCCTGCGTCCTGAAACCTGCTGTCCAGCGAGGGCAACTACTCGACATAGGACTCTAACTTACCGACTATTCTATTCCTTCGTTTCTTAGCTGTCCGCCAGCAATCCCGCCTCCCTGGGCTCCTCTCGAAACGCACCCACCTCGCAGACCGATTTGCTAGCGACCGCCGCGAAACAAAACACGCCAAAATAGAACGGCTGTTCAGTCGAACTCTATCTTCCCAGCGCCGCTGAAGCATGTCCTCGGCCGCTCTGCCGCCTGCTCATCAAACATCAACACTGGCATCGTCGTCTCCAATTGCAGCTTCACCGAGTAGTCTCCAGTACACCTCGAGTCGCTCCCCTCCGACCAGCGAGGCGTACAATGCCAATCTGCAGAACACGATTGCATCTCCTGCATCCTCACACCGCCCTTCGAGACGACCGAGCGGAACTGGCGCGTCTGTAAACAGTCCGGACCCAGTTTCGCCCATGACGTCCCGAGCTGGCCCCGCCAGTCCCGTCGCTGTCGCGCCTGCCTCCCCCGACTACCAGTCTTCATCATCCGAACGACGCAAAAATATGCCTCCCGTAGCCCCCCCTCGAACGTCTTCGACGAACTACTCTGGCGCTGCTCCCACCGCTACCACGAAAAGACGCGATCACGCAACTGAAAAGGCGGCCTCTTCACCGCGACGCGCTCAACCAGACGGCACGAACGGTAATGCCGATTACCCCTACTCCGACGACGCTGCTGCTGCTTCGCGCAGCAGAAGATCACAACAGATGGCGCCAGACTCCCCCCACCGGTCGAGTGGCCGCCCCGGCAGCCAACCAACGGTGATCCCCGTCCGATCTCATGCGGCACCGCAGACGACCGCGTCTCCCAAACAGCCCTCTCGCGAGGGAAGCGAGGTCCTGAACCGTATGGTCGTTTCCCAGCCAGAGGTCGATTTCGCTCGCGAGAAGGAGCGCTTAGCAGAGGCCCAGCCGCAACGTGCTGTGTCCTCCCACGACGATGCGGCCCCACCTCCCGTCATCGGTATGCCTGAAGAGGGTCGCCGAGGAGGAAGGAGCCGGCAAGACCATTCTGGAAAGCGAGATAAAGTGGTCAGATTCGGCGATTACATTCTCGGGAACACCATTGGCGAGGGTGAATTTGGCAAAGTCAAGCTTGGATGGAAGCAAGATGGCGGTGTTCAAGTAAGTAGGCAATGTGCCGAGAAGTTGAGCAATGGAACTAATGCTGCTTAGGTCGCTATCAAATTGATCAAGCGAGACAGCGTCGGCAACAACCCTTCTAGACTAGCCAAGATCTACCGCGAGATCGCCATTCTCCGAGGGATCTCGCATCCCAACATCGTTCGTCTGCATGAGATGGTCGAGACAGAGAGACACATCGGCATCATCCTGGAGTATGCCTCTGGGGGTGAACTGTTCGACTACATTCTGAACCACCGCTACCTCAAGGACAACGCCGCTCGCAGGCTCTTCGCCCAACTTGTTTCTGGCGTCGGCTACCTGCACAAGAAGGGTATCGTCCACAGGGATCTCAAGTTGGAAAACCTGCTCTTGGACCGAAACCGCAACATTATCATTACCGATTTTGGCTTCGCTAACACATTCGACGCCGACGAAGAGCTTAACGAAGAGGAGGAACTGAACCTTGGCGACCGCGAATTCGTTAAGAAGTTGGGACTCGACAGGGTCAAGACCAACGGCACGAGAAAGGGTGATTTGATGCAGACAAGCTGCGGCAGCCCTTGCTATGCTGCCCCCGAACTTGTCGTCAGCGACTCGCTTTACACCGGCCGCAAGGTAGACGTCTGGAGTTGCGGTGTGATCCTGGTAAGTCCACCTGCCTGGCGGTGAGCAACCAGACGAGGCTGACCAGACCCCAGTACGCCATGTTGGCAGGGTACCTTCCCTTCGATGACGACCCGGCGAATCCTGAAGGCGACAACATTAATCTCTTGTACAAGTACATTGTCAACACCCCTCTCACCTTTCCGGAATACGTCACGCCGCACGCGCGCGACCTGCTGCGCCGAATTCTCGTTCCCAACCCCAGGAAACGAGCAGACCTCTTCGAAGTTGCTCGGCATAGTTGGCTGAGCGAATATGCTCACGTTGTGGAATTTATTACTAGTAGTACGACAACGCCCAACCAGATCCAGAATACCACCGTGCCGTCCGAAGACTTCGCAGAAGCTCCCGGCATCGCTCGCAGCGCCTCCGTCCGCGAATCTTCAAAGACCAAGGCCAACACTCCTACATCAGTGGGAGGTCTCGCAAGCAAGCATGCCAAGATTGACGCAGATGCCGAGGCAGCTGCCATCGCCAAGCAGCAAAAGGACAACAAGCGCCGTACTGTTCAGGTCGAGTATGTGGCGCCAACCACGCAGACTCAAAGAGGAGAAGCCTCGGCGCCGGGGACCAAGTCTCGCGCACGCTCGAACAGCCAAGGGCCGGTCGAAGTCGCAGAGGAACAAACCACGCAGGAGAAGCCTCTGCCCCGGGACCCTCCCTTCTCCAGAGACTCGTACAGGGCGAGCCGACAAGGAACGCGCCCTCCAAGCGCACACCGGAACGCCGCCCCGCCAACGAGACCGACCCGCGATACTCGAGCGACCTCGGACAACGCGTTTGTTTCCTCGTCTTCGAACCCACCCCCGACCGCAAGACCTCAAACGGGAGGCTCAATGGCATCGGGCTCCATGGGACTGGGAGCCGGTGCTCGTGGATCGTACGGCCAACCAATCCCCCCGGCCGTCGCAGGTACTAATGCTCATGGAAGGATTCAACAACCCAGTGCCCAAGATCCCCAAGCCATGGGAAGGCCAAGTGTCAGTGTGCCCTCGAAATTCGCCAAGGTTTCTGGGTTCCCCGAACAGCAAGCTGCACAGAGTCAAACTCCGCCTCAGGCAAGTGATGGTAGAGGCCAAGGACACAAGCGATCCAACACTATCGGCGATCTTGGATCTAAGCTTCTGGGTCGCAACGGGTCTATTTTCGGGGGTAAGAACCGCAGTAAACGACCTGAATCGCGCGCAGACCAGAGCCGGAAGTATCCTCCAGTCAGCATGCCCAATAACATGCCTGTTGAAGGCCAACCTCGTCCCTCGATAGACTCGAGGGCTTCCCGGCGCTCATTCTCCCTGGGTCTCGGAAAAAAGCGGAGCGGCAGTATCACTGGCTCGCAGACCTCTCACGAAAAGCCCAGCAGACGGTTCTCCCTCATCCCTCAGTCATTCTCGCTGAAGGCTATTGGCCTCGGCAGAGACTACGATCCTCCGCCCTCGGAGCCTCAGTCTCAGCCCGACTTGCCCATCCAAGAGCCCCCGGAAGTTGATGAGCATGGCCGTTATGTGGACCAGCGAGGTCAGTCTCGAGGCTACGACAGCGGACACGACCAAGGGTACCGCCAGCCGCCTGGGTCCAACTCGGCGCCGCAACTACAACGTCAAGGCTGGCAGGAACAACAGCAAGGTCAGCAACAGCAACAATACGTAGGACCGATCGGACAGCCAAGCGCGATACCCGGCTACATGCAGCAGGGTGCGGTACTCAACACCGGCTCCGAATCCTCGTTCGAAAACACCCAGCAGAGGAGACAATCTGGCGTTCCGTACCAAGCCGGCGGTTATGCCGAATCGGGAAGCCACGACGGAGGCCAGTTTGGAGGTTCCAGGGGCAATGGCCGATCTGGCGTCCTCCAGAAGAATAAGAGATTCACGGACGCCTACAACCAGGAGCAGTACCATGGCCACCAAGGCAGCAGTGGAGCGGCCAAGAGAGTTATGGATTTCTTCCGAAGGCGCGGCAAGGCAAGAGGTGGCGAGGAGAGATAGAGGACCCTCGGCGCGCTCAATTGCTCGCCATCGGTCGGGTCAGGCTCGCGGCCATTATGCGGTCCTCAGTCTTCTCAACTCAGTCTCTCTGCAGCACGCCGAGTGGAACGCTGAGGCGAAGGGCGCAAGGCGTCGCTCATCCCTCATTTCTACCATATTCTGAGGTTGTAATGTGTGAATACCGAGCCAAGAGGAGGGTGGGAAGTCGGTCTCTTTGGCGTCATTGTCTGTCAGATATTCATGTTGTCTTGATCGCCTCCTGCATTGTTGGCGAACCGGCATAGAAAGGCGGGAGGAGTTTCGCTCGTGGTTCTCTCTTCGCGTAATAAGGGAAGCTTGTTAGTTTTTTTCGTGTTAGCTTGACAGGAAGGTCTTGGGAAAGGGCTTTTTATTTTCTCTCGGTATCAACGAGTTGGTGGTTCCTATTCTCTCCTCGACGAGGAACCGTTGGTTCTTCGCTCGCCGAGGGTTTTTTTCTTCTTCTCTTTTAATTTTGATGGCATCGCAGCAGCAGTCCTCGGTTCTGCTCGCTGGGCAGCGGCAGAAGAGGCGTATGGGGGAAACGCGGACGAAAGACAAGAAGAGAGCCAGAGCAGCGGGACGGGTTGTGAGCATGTTGTCCAGCGGAGGGGTAGAGAGAGAAATGTGTCCGGCCTCATTGGCTGGTGCGGAGGTAGTACCCGTGGTAGCATTGAAGCATATCGAAACGTTTATTCAAAAGGCACGATAACGAATGCGCGCCCGCTCAGCCAGACGGAGCGTGGTCTTGCGAGCAAAGTGAAGTCACACATGGTTGTCTGGCAGGAGTGATGTCAAGAAATCAGGGCCATCCGGAGAGAGGCTCATCGGATCTGGGAGGCTGATGACGGGATGACCCACCAGAGACGTCTTGGCAGCGAGGCCGTTCGAGTCACTTCTGGATGGGATGTTTGCCTTCCCTGGCTTTGTTGGACGGAGCACGAAGTACGACTACGAATATGGACGGACTGTGGATTAGGAATCTCGGACTCGCCAGTCCATGCCCGGCCGCGCCGGACGGTGCCACCCGCCATCGTGGCTCAGCTGCTGTGGCGCAATGCTACGCGACGCTGCCGCCACTGGAACGGGCTCCGGGGGGGGCTTGACGTCACTTCGGCACGTGTGTCCGGCTTGGAACGAATGCGAGTCCCTATTGGAGAGGAGGAGGACCTAGACTGCCCAGGGGCTCACCGTCGATTGAAGCTTGAATGAAGTATCCGTACATTAGTGTGAGCGTCGATTTTATTCCCTGCAGTGTCCGGGGTGTTCGGTCGTCGTTGTTGATTCCTCACCTCGTCTCTCTAGCTGACGCGTCCGCGCCCGTTCGCAGCACACACGAAGAGCGAGAGCTTGATGGTGGGCATGATGGGAATGGCCCAAGGGACGGTAAATTCGCATTCCTCGTACATACAGCCTATGTTCTGTCAAGGTGAAAACCGGGGCTGTCACAGGTTGAGTTAGGTTGCGGGGGACGAGTTTTGCAATTAAGTTGCGGAGACGTAAAACTGCCGTGTTTACGGCGAGAGTGGGAGGTTCGTCGCCGGGAACTTTGAGAAACACACGAGATTCGAAAAGACTGCAGAGTCCCGTGCACCTGGGCAGAAGAACGGCGGGGGGAAGTGCACCGAGCGCCTGTGTGTTTGTGTTGATTCGAGCGATCATGACTCTCTTGGAAAGGAGCAATTAGCCGGGCGGGCCCTATCTTTTCGCGTAGACATGCCAGACGAATGTGACTCGAGCTGCTCTAACGAGAATCACACTTGGTATGCAGCGACAGCGAGAACGAAACGAGGGTGGTCCCCGACCGATATGGCAGGTGCATTACTGACATGCGGGAGGGATATGCGTGTTGCGAGGACCTGATTCTTGCATAGGCTTTCTGTTCTCCATTCCGCGTTCCTCTGCCGCAGACATCGCGACGCAGTCAGGCCAGAGACAGCGAGATGCCAGAGTGTCTCAGGGGGGCACGATCACAACACAAACTCCAGTGTGAAGAGCCGTGCGTGTCTTTTCGGGTCATGTTTCGAGATCTTTGATTTCCAAGCCCATCATCCCGACTCGCTCTTCTTGGCGCACGTTGCGACTTGAGCCGGGAGGAAGGCCGCTGATGGACGGCTTTTTCGCTTGGGAGCGTTTGCTCCAGCATGTTTCCCATCGGTCGTCGCATTGCAGGATTTAAGCTCGGTCGGCCACGGCTTGGCTTCCGTCCGGCGGGCTTGCGGCGTTGCGCAGCCAAGTGTCGTGTTCTCGCCTGTCGACGAAGGGGGGCTCGGACGTTTGCTTGGTTTCCGCTTCATGGGACGGTAGGTGTCAGTGTGGCGTAGGTTGACCGCCCTATGCCTTGATTACCTATCCAGGGAATCGTGGACGCCGGACGGAACAGCCCACCAACCTTTCTTGCATGTTGGGACGGGGGAACGCGTCGGGAGGGGGTCAGCGAGTTTAGACTGCGACTGCGACAGTGAGGCTCAGCTGGCCAGTCCGGGCGGAGCGGGCGGAGTGAGTACGAGATGGGCGACGACACTGGGAAATCCCACTTTCCGTTACAGGGTCCCGTCTTCCAGAGGGATTGACATTTGAACTGGTGCTTCGTTGCTTGTTTTTAGTGCGTATCCACCGTGACTCGTCCTTCGACGGCGCCCTTTGTCGAGCCGGGAATAGTGTAGGTTGAGGAAGGGGAAACTAGTCGAGGCGACGTCCGCATGCCCAGAGGCCTCCTTGTCCGCTGTCCAGTCCGTCCCTCGCGGCGGGGTTGACGGGCTGTGATATCATAATGTTGAGCTGGACCCCGGACGGGACGACGATGATGATGATGGATCTTCTGCTGGTTGGAGAGCAGGGAGTGACAGCATGTGTTGTGTATGCATTGATCTAGACTCGGTATGGTGTCTTCCTCGACCGCGAATACGTGTAGACGGGAACAAGGGAGGTCGGTATGTAGAGTACGTACCGCAACGTTCCATGGCGAAAGCTTGGTGCAACGCCCCCGGTCCAGAACTTGCCATAATCTTCACGGGGTGGACACCCTGCCGGGACTCATGTCATCACAGAAGCCTCGATGTTTGTTGCCTTGCGGCGCCGCATATCATGGTCGTTCTCGGATAGAGGGTCCAGTTCTAGGACCGAGTAAAAACAGGAGAAGATCAAGACCCTGGGAATAGCAGCAAGAGCAAGAGCAGTGGGAGATGGAGAAACTGTGGATGCGTTGCCATCTTGCCTGAGGCAGGTGACCAGCGCCCTTACTGGTGACGGTATCTAGGTACTGCTTGGTTCACCGTACCTACGGTAGGTAGGTACTTCAGTGCTAGGTTGGGTGGGTGGTTCCTCCACTAGGACGTTTCGGCGCTAGCGATTGGCTCGCGGGCATGCCAGTGGGCTTGTGGGCGATAGGGGGCTCCCTTGCACCGGTCTGCTCTTCCCCGGGCCCATGTTCGGCCTCTGGGGATGGGCTTGCTTTTAGGGTCGTTTTGCGTATCAGTGTCGCTGGAAGTAACTCTATCTCCGCCGCCGCTCTAGTGTACATGCTAGTACTATCCGTCCACCTATGCCATCTAGGTACCTAGAAAGGTACCTACACTGCAAGAGAGACAGGTAGTTGCCGGCCGGTACACTTCCCCGTTCCCACCGGGCCATGGCAGAGGTCCGTCTGGGACGTTGCCTCTACCTCATGCCCGTTGCCATTGCATCTGAATTGCTTAAAGCATCCCTCGTCTGTCGCGCCCGACCACGTCTTCTTTCGGGTCTTTCCTCTCACTCCTGTTCTCTTGGCTTACATACCCAGTATCCCTTCTCTCTCAGCTTGACCTCATCTTTCCTCCTTCCTTCCTTGTTCCATCACTACCACAAGCATCAAAACACACCAAAGGAAATCAGCTGCTCCGCCGAGACACGAGTGTCCGGTCATCAATTTCGATGAAGAAAAGCTCTTCTGACCCTTCCACAATAGACAGTAGACGCTCCCGTGCAGCACACGCGCATGGCGTCAACCGCAGCTCCTCCAAGCGATCCGAAGGCAGCAATCCGGCACCCATAGTCGCCGAACCTTTGGTACTCCCTGACGCTCATCGGAACGTCACAAACTCCAGCATATCCAGCGCCGCCAGCAGCAATAATGGTGGCCCAGACGACATCGTCATCTCCTCCAACATCAACAGCTCCTCGGCGAGCCAGAACTTCGTTCCGGACGACGTCATGGAGAAGGAAACCAGTCCTGGCGCCTTCAAGAATGCTGCCGCATCTTCGAAGGCTGCGCGGAAGGGGCCTGTCGTAGGAAACGGTGACGCTTCGCAGAATAACGACAAGAACCCCGAACAACAGCAGACGTCGCAGCAAAAAGAGAGGCCCGGCGTGGCTACCCGCTTCTTCGACACGTGCAAGGTCATCATGTTCCACAGCTGGATCAACCTGCTGCTCGTCTTCGTCCCCGTCGGCATCATCGTGAAGGGTCTTCACGTCAACCCCGGCATCGTCTTTGCCATGAATGCCATCGCAATCGTCCCGCTTGCCGGTCTGCTCAGCCATGCCACCGAGTCCGTGGCTAGCAAGCTCGGAGACACTGTCGGCGCACTCTTGAACGTGACGTTTGGTAACGCTGTAGAGTTGATTATCTTGTAAGTCCTCTGATTCCACAACGCTTCCTTTCGTCACACACCATCCAAACTTTGCCTCTCGCTCGCTCCGGTTCCTCCGTCACCACCATCTCAATCCAAGTGGGAAATGGTTCGGCGGGACAATGGGCAGAGGTGAAGTGAGGAGAGGGCCCGGTCCATGAGATCTCCGACGTGTTTTGGCGTGTCTTGGCGTTTTGTCTTGGCCGCCTGGCAGTGTCGCACCCCAGATCTTGGCCCCAAACCTTCATGCTCTGTATCTCTTGGCGTGGTCTTGGCTAATGCTTATTCTCCTGTGTAGCATGTATGTCTCTCCCTACCCATCTGCGGTTGATCAAAATGAGAAAGATGAGAAAAGTCGATGCAAAAAGACACCATCACATCAATCGAGTCCCAAACCGTGCATCGTCCCATCGCTTACCCTACCCACTTCCCGCTATGAGTATGTATTGCAGTATGACTAACCTGGGCATGTTTTGTGACATTACAGCATCGCGCTCGCCAAGGTAAGCTCTCGTAAAGTCGATACCGCATTGATATGCGCTGACTTGAGCATAGAATGAGATCCGTATCGTCCAGGCGTCGCTTCTTGGCTCCATTTTGGCCAACCTACTGCTCATTTTGGGCATGAGCTTTTTCCTCGGTGGCTTGCGCTTCAGGGAACAGGTATGTTATCAGTCGGCATCCGCAATTGACTCCGAGCAAAACATTGACGACGGATTACAGATTTACAATAGCACCGTTACTCAGATGAGTGCTTGTCTGCTCAGTCTGAGCGTCATCAGTCTGGTTCTGCCAGTATGTATTCCCCTGGCGCCCCAATTGATCATCTTTATAACATCGCGTAGACTGCTTTCCATGCTTCTTTCACGAACTTGGCAAAGGCCGATGACCAGACTCTGAAAATTAGTCGTGGTGTCAGTGTGGTAAGTAGCGACGCCCTTCTCACAGTTCTAAAGCTAACTCTGGACAGATCCTTCTCCTGGTCTACATTGTTTACCTCCTATTCCAACTCAAGTCTCATGCATACATGTATGAGTCTACGCCCCAGCACATCGTTGATGCTGAGGCCGCTCCTGGTCCCGCTGTCGGCTGGCTGGATACTTCGAGCTCCGAAAGTGATTCTGACTCGGATTACAACTCGGACAGCTCCGAAAGCTCTCACGGTACCGTTCGCCAGAGGATGAAGAAGGTGCTCCGAGCTGGCAGAAGACGCAAGTCTAGTGCCGCCTCTACCGTTGATATTGAAGGCCGCCCTAGAACCCGCAACTCATCCATTGGTACCCATGGCTCGAGAGGATCTCCCAGCCGCCCTCGTCTCCCGCGATTCGGTTCCAGCGCTGGGAGCGAGGAAGCTGTTGAGGACGACAAGCCCCGGAAGCACCGCAAGCACCGCAGACGCCACCACAAGCACAAGAAGTCCAAGAAGAGGTCGCACAGCAATCTGGTAGATGTTGAAAACCGCGAGCCTAGCATTGCCGAAGGACACGAGACCGCTACCTTCCAGAACGGCGAGCCTCGCCGTGTCGACTTTGCTCAACAGAGTGCCACATCCATGGAGGGAGCTTCCGAGCCCTCGCAGTCTAATGGCCGCCGGCCTCTGCCTGCTCTTCGCGGCCTGTCCATCAAGAGCTTCGCCCCTGCGGTTTTCACTCAGCCTCCCGCCTCTCCCACCATCGGTCCCGTTCCCGCCGGCCCCGTCCCCCGCGTCCGCTTTGGCATTCGCCGCACCAACTCGTTGCCTGATCGTCTTAACCAGTACGGCGGCGGAAACAACGTCAGACCTCCCGGTGCCCTATTCCCAGCTCAAATCCCCCGAAACGTTGTTCATAGCAGCGATGGTACGGAGGAAAAGGCCATTGAAAACGATCATCTGTCTCGCACCGCTGCCATTCTTCTTCTTCTGTTCTCGACCGGTCTAGTCGCCGTTTGCGCCGAATTCCTCGTTGATTCGATCAACGAAGTTGTCGCCACCAGTCCCTTGGGCGAGGTCTTCATCGGTCTGATCATCCTGCCCATCGTCGGCAACGCGGCAGAGCACGTCACCGCCATCACCGTCGCGATGAAAAACAAGATGGACCTGGCCATTGGTGTCGCTGTCGGCAGCTCCATTCAGATCGCTCTGTTCATCACGCCCATCGTCGTCATCATCGGTTGGGCCCTGGGAAGGGACATGTCCCTGTACTTCACCCTCTTCGAAACTGTCTGCCTCTTCGTCTCGGCCTTTATCGTCAACTTTCTGGTTCTCGACGGCAGAAGCAATTACCTGGAAGGCGCTTTGCTGTGCGCAACGTATGTCATTATCGCTGTGGTGGCCTTCTTTTACCCCAATTCCGACCAGGTGAACGCTCTCGGTGCCTGAGTGGACGAGACGTTATTGCGACAACGATATGACAACTCTCGCATTAGAGGTTGGTGGAGATGAGGTCGTTGGACCAGGAAGCTTATGACATCAATGATGCTTAACGAACCTCTACTTTTCTTTTCTCTTCTTGCGGCCGATCCCACATCACTTGATGTGGATGTGGGATTGGCCGACTCTATTATACCCAGGGGATGATTCGGTTTGGGGTTTTATGATTCAAACATTTATAGCCATTTATCTAGCCAATTTTGTAAGGTGGTAATTACTTTACAGCATTACCTTACTGCTCAGTTGGGACATGTAGGGACAAGCTGCTTGAATACATATTTATTCAGCGACATGTATTTGTGTTTTGAGTTTGTGATAGGATGTTCCAGTAATCAGCCTGCCGAATTTTGGTCACGAACGGTAATTGCGTCCACACAGCTTGAGTTCTGGGTAGTGCCTTTTCTTCACTCGTTCTTTGAAAGGATGATAAGACCAACGCGTGAGGGGCCTTGGTGTTCTCTCTTTTCTGGCTTAGAGGCATCTCCTGCCAACATTGTGTCTTGCTTGGGTGTCTTCTGTTTGTGCTCTCCGTCCTACAGGTTGTTCTTTGTTAGAACAAACAAAAACGACTGTACTGTGAACTTTTCTTTTTGAACGGGGCACCTACCTGAATAAAGTTGCACATGTCTCGGAAAATAGACCTAGCTTCGGGCTGGGGCAGAAGGCCAGTACCCTCAAACACAAAACGCACGCTGTCCATCGAGTTGTTGAGCCTCAAGATGAGCCCTCTTCCGTCCCACGGGATAGTGGCCGCCAGGCCTTTGGCGACATGCCAAGAGTGCCCCTTTGATCTGCACAGCAGCGTGACCCAGTTCTGGACCTCGTCGGGGGTCGAGGTTGCGTCGGGGCATTTCTGCGTCAGGATGTGCTTCCACTTGCCGAGGAGGGCTGCCGATGGTCCCTGAGTTTGGCGCGCGTCATGAGATAGCGCATAGCCCATTTTGCTTCTCGTGGGGGCGGAGCTGGGTGGGAGCGAAGGTTGGATGGTGTAGGGCGGTTGTTGAGGCCGATTCTGAGTTTGGGGGTAGGTATGGGCTAGGATTCGGAAGAAGGAACAGTAGGTGAATGTTGCTTCAGATGTCGTCGAGTTTCATCTCACGATAACACAAACACCCATCCAGCACCTTCTTGAAAAACATTGAATAAAAAATCAGAAAAAGCTAGTGTGAGAAAAAGCTAGTGTGAGAAAAAGCTAGTGTGAGAAAAAGCTAGTGTGAGACCCCCAGGAGAGCCCTCCTTGGGGAATTCAACACTTCTCTGTGTGGGCAGGTACGAGAGAAGCGCGCTTGCCCTTTCGTCCGAGTATTCACTCCACTCTGTATCCATATTACTGAGTTTTTTTCGAGATGGTGAATTGAGCTCGTAGGTGGCGCATATCAGGTCATTCACTGCCTTCCAGTATCATTTGCTGAGCGCGTCCAATGGAGGTGACAAACTGCAGCGTTCCTACCTGAAGGTACCTTGGGGCCCACAGGGTAAGCTTAAGTTTTTAGCCGCGTCCAAAGCCCCCCCTCCTCAACCCCACCCCAGTTGCGCCCGGTTGAGCCGGCGCGTCGCCGAACCTGAATGGGCGAGGCGGCCTCCAGCAATCGCTTGATCGATTTGCTGGGCGTGGCTGGCGATCTTTGTCTCAGTCTCAAAGGAAGCATGGCGACCGTTTACCCCACGAAGATCTTCTTGAAACCCATGTGTAGGGATGGATGCAAACAAAATCTTTGAGCAGAAAAGCCGCAGCTTCTTCTGATGTTACCGCCATCGCTTGCTGTTCAATGGTCTCGCCCAGGTACCTAGATACCTGTAGCAACTTGGCGGCATCGAAGAGGTGTAAAGGAAGGTCACATGAATGGTGCCCGGTGGAAGGCAGTTGCAGCGATGCTGCACCTCAGTGGAGTGCGCAGGGGAGATAGAACAAAAAAGTGGATATCAGTTGCCTGAAACGGACAGCTCTTAAGCCGCTGTGGCCCAACCTCTACGAACTAAGATACAGCGCCAATAAACACAGCCACTTTGTCAACTGTTCATATCACTAACCAAATAATAGTCACCTCGCCTCCCCCCCGTCCCACGTCATTCGTCGTCTTACATCTTCATCATCAATCGACCGCGCGAGACAGGAAGAGCAGAAAAACTGCATTTGTCGAACAGCCGACGTTGCTCTAGTTGTCCGCCGTCCAATCGCCAATCGTACGCGTTTCAGATCCTCGAAGCTCCCGCTCTAAGCTCGAGCTTTATTTCGACGTCAAGGCGTCCATCCAGACCCCCTCCCAGTCCGACACTTGTTCCACGGCCAAAACGCCCGGCATCCGACACGAGACATTGGACGAACCACGCATTTAGGATTTTCTTCGCTCCATCCATCTTCCGCTCGCTTCTGAACAATGTGTTTCGGCAGCAAAGCCGACAGGGATGATAATCCAGCCCCGAGGCCCGCGCAGCGCCCGCCTTCCGCTCAACAACATCAGCAGCAGGACATCAAGATGAGCAGCGGCAACCAGCAACCCCAGTACGCTCCCCCCGCAGGACCACCCCCGGGCCAGGGCTCAAGCGAGACGTACGCTCCCCCTCCTAGACCCCCGCCTCAGAGCCAGTCGTTCGCTCCCCCGAGCGGTCCGCCGCCGGGTCGGAGTGACGACTTTGCCCCTCCGGCAGGCCCGCCGCCCAGCCAGTCCTACGCCGCTCCGCCTGGTCCTCCTCCGTCCCATGGAGACTACGCGCCTCCTTCCGGCCCCCCGCCCAGTCAGCAGTATGCTCCGCCCTCGGGCCCTCCTCCTTCGCAGCGCCAGGACTACACTGCACCGCCATCCGGCCCCCCGCCCTCCGAGTCTAAGCCAAAGCACGACTGGGAGGTCGCCGTCCCGGATACTTCCCTGTTCCCCCCGCCGCCCGCTTTCTTCAGCGGCTGGGACCGTTCGCCCGCGAACAACTCTACTGAGGCAGAGGCCGAGGCGGGTGAAGCGTGGGTCAACCAGTATCCTCTCGTGCAGCCTATTCACCTCGACCCGGCTGCTTTGGAGGCCATGCGCATGAACAGAATCTCGTTGTTGCAACCCCAGGGTTTCCGCGGATCGCTCAACCAGGTCGCACCTGCTGTCTGGGAAGCGTCGACGCCGAAGAATGCCCCAGACGGCACCATCATCGGATACCCGCCCATGTACTCTGTGAGGCATCACTCGCCTCTGGCCACCGGCCGCCAACACAAAGTGTACTACGAGATTCAGATTCGCGAGAGCGGCGCCAAGGAGGTGGACGTGGCTCTGGGCTTCACCGCGCTGCCCTACCCCAACTTCCGACTTCCCGGATGGCACCGCGGCAGTCTTGCCATCCATGGCGACGACGGACACAAGTACATCAACGACAGGTGGGGCGGAAAGTCCTTCACCACCCCGTTCCGGATCGGCGAGAGACTCGGCGTTGGCATGACGTTCTCCGCCAAGCAGGGCAGGATCGATGTGGACATCTTCTTCACCCGCGATGGCAGGATGTCTGGTAGCTGGAACCTGCACGAGGAGATTGACGCGGAGCAGGACGGTCCGGTCACAGGTCTGGAGGGATACCACGACTTGAGCTGCGCTATTGGCTCATTCGACAGGAATATCTACGATATCATCTTTGAGCCGAGTCGGTGGAAGTACCAGCCCTGAGTTGCTGGTGCTGGGTTTCATTGACGAAGGTTTCGTCGAGAAAAGATCAGGGCGGACTTTGTCTTTTTAGAACTTTCAATGATACAATAAATAACATTCTTCTCCTAGCTACTATGTGCCCTCTCTCAAATTTTGCGGACTGCTCATATCTTTGCCTTTACATCTTTCTCTTTCCACCATGGGTACGCACTCGGCGCGTCGTTTTCCATGGTTCCTTGAAACCGAGGTGCTCGCTTCTGCATAAAACTGTCCATCCCCTCCTTGCTGTCCTTTCCGTTGAACGGGTCGAAGAAGATCTTGCTCTCGAGCAGGTGCGCCTCCTCCGGCGAGTCCGGCGTCCTCAGGATCATGTCCCGCATCACGCGGACGGCGACGGTGCTGGCGTTGGCCGCGATGTCCTCGGCGATCTCCAGCGCCCGCGAGAGGACCCGATCGGGCTCTACGATCTCGCCGAAGAGGTTCCGCAGCAGCGGGCTGTCGGCCGGGTACACGGCGCCGGTGGTGACCAGGTGCAGCGCGGGCCCCGCGCCGACGAGGCGGGGCAGGTAGAAGGACGAGCAGGCCTCCATGTTGAAGCCCCTGCGGGCGAAGACGAAGCCGACCCTCGCGGACCGGGACACGACGCGGACGGTGGCCGGCAGGGTCATGGTAATGCCGACACCGACGGCGGAGCCGTTGATGGCGGCGACGGTGGGCTTGGAGCAGTTGTGGATGGCCAGGGAGACGACGCCGCCCGTGTCCCGGTGGGCGTCCCGCGCGGCGGGGAGGGTCACGGGCTGCTGGAGGTCCATGCCGGCGCAGAAGGTCTTGTTCTCCGGGTCCGAGCCCGTGAGGACGATGGCCTTCACGCGCGGGTCCCGGGAGAGGAGGTCGTAGGCGCGGGCGAGGGAGCGGGCCATCTCGTCTGTGAAGGCATTACGGGCGGAGGGTCGGTTTAGGGTTATGATTATCACGGGAGTTGGGGTTGGGGAGGACGCCGGGTGGTGGGAGAGGCGGATTTGGGGGATGGAGAGGGTGTTGTAGCTATCTGGGAGGTCAGACATGATTGAGTAGGACACAGTCAGGTTGTGTGATCACGGCGACGATGTTCATATGGAGAATTCAATCTCATCGAACTTGAGAGTTTGGATTCGACATGCATGTATCATGGGTGTGAGGGTGCTGATATCAGTAACCGCGTACCGAGGTCCGACATGGCTGCGAGAGCTTCTGTTAACGTCACCCTGAACTCTGCCATCCACGTTGGGACTCAAAGAACCTGAACTTGAGAAGCGCTGTCGCCTCCAAATCAACATCAACAGAGCCTGAGTTCTCATTCGAACACAGTCAATATATCGAATTTACAATTTGGTTGTCATTCCAATATTGCAACATACCTGGGTTCTGTTAAGGCGTTGATCATGGACGGAAATCACCCCGCATCTGACCGAGCTCACCTGGAATTAGACCCCGGCAAAAATGTACAGTTGCTTTAACGGTGCGCACATTTCTTTACACAGTACGGCTGACTCAACCGACCACTTGTGCAATCCATTCCGAGTCGAATCCTCGACCAAAGACGCATCCTTTGATGATGCGTGAACATGCACCGCACTCAAGAGTATGGTCTATGATTGGGATGCCCACGAGAAGCTATGTTTCCAGCTGTACATCAACGAAAAGAAGTCCCTCGAGGACATTATGAGCTACCTCAAAACCCACCATAACTTTTCTCCTTGGTAAGTTTGTTTACTTCCCCCCTTCCCATAAGCAGGCAGGGTCCGCCCTCTTTCGCCTCGTGGTCTCTCTCGCCGGCCGGACCGTCCCCCACACACATGAGATTCATCCAGCAAACAAACAACAAGCAGACCCCTCCACGAAAATCCGGGGTAAAAAGCGCCGAGCTAACAATGACGTACCTCGCAGCAAACGAGCCTTCCAGACCCAGTTCCGCAAATGGGACTTCCCCTCGAAGCAGAACCCTGCCTACAAGAACGACCGCCTGGTGGCCCGCGTCAAGGAGCTATGGGAACGCAACCTCTCGCAGAAGGAAATGCTGCGGGTCCTGAAGGAGGAGGACGGGTTCGACATCAAGAAGCGCGAGCTGATCCGCGTGAGGACGAAGAACCGATGGCTCCTGAAGGCGGCGAACGGCGACCGGGTGAAGGACGGGCTCGACTCCGAGCTCCCCACGCCGCTTGTGTCTGAAGACGGGTTCGGGGGTCAGAACGGGACCTCGCACTTGTCGGGGCCCCTGACCCCTGATACCCTGACAGACCACGAAGCGCTCGAGTTGATGCCGGATGAAGCGAGCAATGCCTGGGACCAGGACAACAACAGCAGGAGAAAGAGACGACGGACGAAGGCGTCGGAGAGCACCTCGCGGGATACCTCTGTGATACCGCGATTTCCCTCCGAGACGACCATCGACGAGGCGAAAACCATCCTCAATCTATCCAACGATGTCTACCGGCAAGTTCGTGCTACTTTTGCCCGGCTATGCGAAGAGTCAGGCATTGTCAAGAAGACCATCGCCGGCCCCGACAGGTGGGAGGCCGTGAAAGACCGACTGGTGCGGGAGGTGCCCCAACTGCAAGCCGTCATGTGGCAGGCCACAGACAACTCCGAGTCCAAGAAGTTGGCGCTCGAGATTATATGCACCGACATCACGAAGCGCGCGCGGACGCTGGACAAGCGCATCACCCTTGCGGAGGCGAAGAACATCTTGGGCATCAACCCGGAAGAGGCCAGAGACTTACGGGCTGCCTTTGACCAGATCCTGAGGGAAGACGGTCTCACTTCCAAGTCCGAAGCCGGGCCTGAGCAGTGGAACGACCTCAAGAAGAGGTGGGAGGACGGGTCGGAGCTCATCCAGCGCATCCTCGGCCCGGGACCTGCCGACCCCGCTCATGCGGAAAAGGTGAGGGCTCTAGACGTTCTCGCCCGGGATGTCATGAAGAGGCTGAGGGACGACATGGCCAGAAAGGACCAGCCCAAAAAGCGAAGTTCTGCAAAGCCAGCGCAGCCGAACGCCACTGAAAGTCGGGACCAGCGGGTTGCACAGGTGGTCCAGCCCAGCCAGCCGGAGATGGTCCAAGACCTTCAGGGCAACGCCGACCTGACCAACCAGTACGGAAACGCTGGGCCAGTCACGTCTATGGGCCTGATCCCCAGCTCCGGCGTCAGCCAAGCACAAATGTTGATGCCTGTACCCATGCAGGCCCAGGCTGCCGACCCTCTCGGCCACTCCGCCGCTCGTATCCTGTCTAACGCGCTGCTCGGCCAGCCCAGCATGGCGTTGGAGTCGCACATGGGGTCGTCCCTCCTGCTGGCAGCGAATGCGCAAGCCGCCTTCGTCGAGCAGTACCAGCAGTTCGCTGCGGCACAGCCTGTATACCACCAGCCCGCGCCCACGAGTGTGGCCGCATACATGCGGTTGCACCCGTCATCCACGTTTGGGATTAATGCCAACCTCTGGATCGCGACGCTGAGCTCTCACTCGGTCCAGGAGCTGCGTCACGTGGCCGCCAGCAAGTTCCCGGGGGCCATATGCCTGCGGGTGGAGGGTGTTCTGAAGGATGGAAAAGGCGGGGAGATGCCTCTGCAGATCGACCAAGATCCAGAACTGGCTGCTTACTTGATGCATCTGCAGGGCGCTACCCCGACATTCAACGTGCAGCTCGTCCCCGGATGGAAGACCGGCTGAGAGTGAGGAAGAAGTCTTATGCTGAATGATGGAAACGCACATATTACTAGAGATAATGATAAATCCTTAGACATGATGCTCACTGCAATTCTAGAACTTATTTGCTCCGAGAGCGGAGCTCATCGATACAGACCCCGACAGAGCAGTGCCGGAAGAGTTGCGGGACGGACATCAGCTACGAGACACTGGCGCTAATGCATGAACAAAACCCAGCACTCCCTGTGGAGGTGTTATCTGTGATCTCGTTCGACGCCTGCATTGTGGCGCCTGGTGTCGCAATACTCTGATTAGCCCAATATCACCTCGGTCTTGGTAGGTCAGCCGGGCGGAAGGGGAAGAGAGTTGGAAGCCACGGTAAAATGTGGAGTAATAGCGGTCGCGGTGCACCGAACGGAGGAGTTCCACAGCTGCTCCCCGCTTCCGGGCCGGCCAATCCTTATCGCCGAAAGTTTTTGGGCAGGGGCTCTTTCCGCGGGCTGCAGGCTTTTGCATGGATTTTATGTCGCCATCCGAGCTCCAAAAGATCTAAGACGGGGTCCAGCTCCACCACCCACGTACATAAATCTATCAACCTCAACACAACCTTTTCCCCTCAGACCAGAGCAGAGCTCCGACCCCGGACGGCCTCCAGCTAGGTCAAACTTTGGCTTTTGTTAATAATTGAACCAATATACCCACACGAACATTTGTATCGAAGATCCTTTCTAGCTACCCGAAACCCACCGAACACAAAGCGCAATGGCGCATATTAGAGCTAGAGCTCCGCAAGCAGCTCTGCAGAGCCTCAGGGCCGCGCGCCCGACCCCGCGTCAGCACTGCGTCGCCCTCTCCAGTGCTGTGCGGCATATGTCGAGCAAGCTCGAGCGACCGGGATCGAACGAGGACAGGCACGGCCGGACATTCCAGGGCCAGGTCGTGGGCAGCATCACCCAGAGACTTGCGCGCGAGCGGGCAGAGCGGGAGAGGTTTGCTGCTGAGCGGGAAAAGACATCCGGTGGACGGAACTACGCCCTTACCTTTGGTGAGTATTGCACCAACGCCACTGCCGACTCAATTGGGTGGTTGAACGGTTGCTAATGCGACGTCTCGCCGGCAGTGCTGCTCTCTTCGATCGGTTTGTCCTACTACCTCGGCACCCTCGTCCCCTCGAGCCCCAGCGAAGACTCGACGCTGCCGCTGCACAAGACGATCGCGCCGGAACACAAGCTTAACAAGGAGAACCTCGAGGCCGCCTGGGCCGACTTTGTCAGCATCGTCGGCAAGGAGAACGTCAGCACAACCAGCACCGACATCGAGCACCATGCCACCTCCGAATGGTCGTCGCACTCGGCCGCCCCCAACGAGCGGCCCTTCTGCGTCGTCTTTCCCAGCTCCACCGAAGAGGTGTCCGAGATCATGAAGATCTGCCACCGGCGCCGCATCCCCGTCGTCGGCTACAGCGGCGGCACCAGCTTGGAGGGCCACTTCACGCCCACCCGCGGCGGCATCTCCATCGACTTCGGCCGCATGAACAAGGTGCTCAAGCTACACCAGGAGGACCTTGACGTCGTCGTGCAGCCCGCGGTCGGCTGGGAGTCGCTTAACGACCAGCTCGCCCAGTCGAACCTGTTCTTCCCGCCGGATCCGGGCCCGGGCGCCATGATCGGCGGCATGATCGGCACCGGCTGCAGCGGCACCAACGCGTACCGCTACGGCACCATGCGCGAGTGGGTTCTTAGTCTGACCGTCGTGCTGGCGGACGGCACCGTCATCAAGACGCGCCAGCGCCCGCGCAAGAGCTCCGCCGGCTACGACCTCACCAAGCTGTTCATCGGCTCCGAGGGCACCCTGGGCCTGGTGACCGAGGCCACGCTCAAGGTCACGACGAAGCCGGCGTCGACGTCCGTCGCCGTCACGTCGTTCCCGACGATCCGCGACGCCGCCAGCTGCGTGTCCAAGGTCGTGGCGGCCGGCATCCCCGTGGCCGCGGTCGAGATCCTCGACGACCTGCAGATGCAGTGCATCAACAAGGCCGGCATGACGAGCAAGGCGTGGGCCGAGGCGCCGACGCTGTTCTTCAAGTTCGCCGGCACCGAGTCGGGCGTCAAGGAGCAGATCGGGCTGGTGAAGCAGCTCGCCGCCAAGGCCGGCAGCAAGACGTTCGACTTCGCCAAGAACGAGGAGGAGCAGCACGAGCTGTGGAGCGCGAGGAAGGAGGCGCTGTGGAGCACCATGGCGGTCAAGCGCGAGGGCGACCACGTCTGGACCGGCGACGTCGCCGTGCCCATGAGCAGGCTGCCGGACATCATCGAGGAGACCAAGGAGGCCCTGACCAAGACGGGTCTCTTTGGCACCATCGTCGGACACGTTGGCGATGGAAACTTCCACAGTGAGCCTTTCCCCCCCCCCCCCCTTGCGTGACCCGTGAAGGAACGAGTTTCGAGCAGGATGCTAATTCGTTGCAGCCATCTTGCTGTACAATGACCAGGAGCGTAAGAGGGCCGAGCACTTTGTGCACAACATGGTCAAGAGGGCAGTCGAGATGGAGGGCACCGTCACGGTACGTTTTTGTGTGGTTTGACATTCCTGACGAGTGAAAATACTGACAATCGCAGGGTGAGCACGGCGTCGGTATCGTCAAGAGAGACTATCTCCCCCACGAGCTGGGCGAGACGACCGTCGACACCATGAGGCAGGTAAGATTCCGAGAACATTTCCAAAAAGACGTGCGCGACCGCGATGGCTGACTGCGCGACGCTCCACAGATCAAGAAGGCCCTCGACCCCCTTTGCCTGCTCAACTGTGATAAGATTATCAGAGTGCAGCAGCCCAAGGCGGGTGAGATCAGCGAGTGGTAAAAGCGGCCCGGCGTAGGGGAGACGGGCAAGCATTATACCTAGACCGCGGGGGTGGGGTGTAGGAATACGGGAAAGTTAGAAATGGAAAGGGCAGACTTGGTCGGCATCGTTACTCTTGTACATATATCTCCTCCTGATACGTCGGCGTTGGGCTGGCGTACATCCACGACACCAATTCACACGTTACCTATAAATCAATGCATGCGAGGACTCCACGCTGGGGTATAATTCCTTCCCCTCAACATCAATTCCATCCAGTACACTGCATCCTCTGAATCGAATACGACCAAAAGATAAAGCACTTGCGTCGGTCGGGGCCACCAAACACTAAGCAAAAGGCCCAACAAACGCTCGACGGTTGACTTCTTCTAAGAGACTCGGCCAACAGAGACGTTGAGCTCATGAAGGAGGAAGTGGCGCGTGCTTTCCGACAGATTTAGACGGGTTATCAAAAGCTTATTTGGGGAAATCCAACACACGCACGCACTCCACATAGCAAAGACATATTCAGCTAGAAAAAAAGAAAGAAGAAGCACCAAGCGATCAAAAGAGAAGTTTGCGCCATCAGCAAAAGATAATCTTGAAAGGGACGAGACTCGAACTCGCGCGGGTTGCCCCACCAGGAAACAGATGTTAAGCTGACCTTAACCTGGCGCCATAACCAACTCGGCCACCCTTCCTGAGATTGTTGAAAATTTCTGGCGGGATGTTCTAGAAGAAGCTAAGCACTTGCTGCAGGAGCCCCGCAGGGCTGTCCCCGCCCCTACCACACCTTCGGAGCGAACTCCTGCGCGACGGGCGCCGCCGACAGCAGCGTCCCTGCCGAGTTGCAGACCTCGAAGTTTGTGGTCTGGAAAGACTAACCCTAGATGTGGTCTCGTCCGGAGGTCAAGCGCCCTTGCCGCGGGGGTCAGTCGCGGCGCTTCGTTGTTCGCGAATCGGTAAAGTCTGTTGAAGTTGGCGAGTACCCCCGAAAGTGACAGTTGGGTAGGGTACATTGGAGCGTTTAAGAGGCAGACCATAGATTCTGTCTGTACACCTCATGACATTGTTCAACCTCAAGATCCGATTCAAATCCAGAACGCTATGCCGTGATATCGAATCTATGCATTGTTATACCAAATATTGTCGGCATCAGCACTTGGCTGCGTGATATCGAATTCTATACATGTCTCGGGCCATCTCAGGCTCGTCTCTCTTGCTCTATGACAGATCAGTCGTCGATACCTCCCCACTCGCCGCCATCGTTGTCGTCAATCTTCTTGGCATGCTTCTTCCTCTGTTTGCTTGCCGCAGCGGCCCCCTTCTTGTTGTTCTCCCTCATCCTCTCCCACTTGCTCTCGGTGGAGATCATCGCCGCGCCGTGGCTGCGTCTCGCCTCGACGCCCTTCTCCTTGAGCTTCTTCTTGTCCGCCTTGCTCACGTTGGGCAGGGCCTTGAGGAGCCAATCCTGCACGTTGGCCTCCTCGCCCGTCTTGCCGGCCTGCTTCTCGCTGGCGGCGATGACGTTCGCGACGCTCTTGACGAAGGGGATGTCGTCGGTCGTGTAGAACGTGACGGCGACACCACCCTCGCGGCCCGCTCGGCCGGTACGTCCTGCACGGTGGACGTAGGCGGCGGAGGAACCAGGGACGTCGTAGTTCACGACGCCGTTGACGCCCGCGAAGTCGACACCGCGGGCGAGCACGTCCGTGGTGATCAGGATCCAGACCTCGCCGGCGCGGAAGCGGCGCATGATGCCCGCGCGAGCCTTGTCGGACAGACCGCTGTGCAGAGCGGCGATCCTGGTGGGACCTCCGGCTGCCAGAGGAATGTCGTACTTCAACTCCTCTGCGAGGGCTGTTGCGCGCTCAATGGTCTGGGTGAAGACCAGGAACGGCGGTCGAAGGGGCGGGCCAGAGTCGTCGCCTGCGGTCGGGTGCAAGAGCTGGCGCAGACCTAACAGCTTGCCCTTCTCGGATGCCGTGTAGACCAGCTTGTGAGTTACGTTCGGGACGGCCGTGTCCTTCAGACCAACCACCAAACGGATCAACGGCCTGGACGACGATCTTTCAGCCTGCATCTCCTTGACTAGCGTCTCGATGTTGGATCCGAAGGTCGCAGACCAGAACGTGATCTTGAGATCAGGGTTAGAGCACGCCGTCCAGATGGCCATGGTCTGCTCGCGGAACAGAGGATCCAGGAGCACATCCGCTTCGTCGAGAATGAGTGACTTCACTGTCGGAAGCACACGCTGAGTCTTTGATGAGCCAGACGTGAGGAAGTTGACGAGGAGAGTCGGCGTCGTGACAAGGATATCCGCCTTGTTAACATGCTTGGGGTTGGCGGCTTCGGTCTCGCTGTCCTCGCTGTCGTCCTCGGAGTCCCCGCTCTCATTGGACTTATCGTCCTCGCTTTCGCTCTCAGATTTCTCGTCTTCCTCCGACGCTATTCGCATGCCCTTCTTCATGCCCACAACTTTGATGTCGGAGCCCTGGGCAAGCTTACGGCCCTCGTTGACGATCTGGAAAACGAGCTCTCTCGTCGGCGCAACGACGATTGCAGACAGCTCGTGGTCGTCTGGCTCGCCGCCGGCAGTTGCTCTCTTCTGCATGATCGAGTTGATTGCAGGAATCAGGAAGTTGATCGTCTTTCCACTGCCCGTCGGTGCGACGGCCAAAAAGTCGACGCCATGAGAAATATCTCCCAGCTCTTCCTTGTGAGGCACCTCCTTCAGGGCAAGATCGGGCTGCAGAAGAAGAGGCAGACTACCCAGCTGCACCTCGGTCGGCACCTTGTAGCCCTGGTGAGCCAGGTTGTCCGCCAGCAGCGACGAGATGTTGTAGTTCGTTCGAAGTTCGCGAAAGGAAGTCAGAGGCTGAGGGTGCAGCTGGTTCGTCTCCTTCTCGACCTCGACCGCAACCTTCTTCTTCTTCTTGCTGCTCTTCGTAACCTTGGACGGGTTCTTATGGCGGTCGGAGAGGAGCGTGAGCTTCAATCGGTGGGAGCGCAGGATCTGGCGACACTCGTCTTCGGGAAGCAACGTCGGTGTGGGGGCGGGAGACTGCTCGGCATCCTTTTCTTTCGCCTTCTTTTTCGCTTCCTCGGTTTCCTTCGAAGGTTCCGGCTGGGGCGCAAAGAAGTCAACCTCGGGCAGTTGTTCCTCTTCCTTGTCCTCTACTTCTTCTCTGCCGCGCTTCCTCTTGTGGCCCCGCGCTGAAGGGACTTCATCGTGGAATAATTGAGGGTTCGTCCGGTTGCCAGCGGATGGTAAGTTAGCTGCGGCGTTCGCGCCGGTCTTGGGGCCTTTTGCGCCCTGCTTGATGCCGCGCGACAGCACTTTGAGAATATCCATGGTCGATTTGCAGAATTAAAGATCCGGGATGGATGTCTTCATCAAGCCGTCTGGATTGACATGGAAATTTTAAAGTGGGTCACAGTACCCGTACAGTCCATATGCAGTCTGACACAGTGCCAATACCCAACGCCGAGGCGTCCTTGGCATCAGGCCGTCTTCCAATCTTTCCATCATGCTCTCAGCTGATTCGTGTTGCAAGCGCGCCCGCAGGATGGAAGAAGTGAATTCTTGCAGGAACCGCGCGCATCGCAGAACCAGATGCTGACATGCGAGGAGCTGCGGCTGCTGCGCCGTAGACGGCCATGTGGTTCGTGTGGTGTACTTCAACCACAACCTACATCTGTCAGCTGAAGCTATCTTGCAAAATCGTCTTACCCGTGGTATCACATCAATCTCACTTTCCAAAATGAGGGTTCTAGACACAGCGACCTTGGAGATTGTAGCGTTCCACGATCTACCTCCGGAGCCATACGTGATATTATCACATACCTGGGGCGACGAGGAGGTCAGCTTTCAGGAGATGACCGCCGTCAACGCCGGGGAGGACAGCACCGCCCAGTTGCGAGCTAGGGTCAAACAGAAGCAGGGCTTCAGGAAAATACGAGATACCTGTGCAAAGGCAAATGAAGACGGATTTGTCTACGCCTGGATAGACACCTGCTGGTCAGAACACACCCAGGCCCCCAGAATGCCGTGCAATCCTAAGGTCGGTTGGGTCTAACTTCATTGCCAGCATCGACAAGCAGAGTAGCTCTGAGCTTTCCGAGTCCATCAACTCCATGTATCGCTGGTACCAGGAATCGTCGATATGCTACGCCTACCTCGTCGATGTGCCAAACGCTGCCGGAGTGGTAGGTCATTGGGAGGATGAGGGCTTCGATCGGGAAGGGCTGTTCAGGTCGAGCCGCTGGTTCACCAGGGGCTGGACCCTCCAAGAGCTTCTGGCCCCCGAAGTCGTCGAGTTTTACGCCTCTGACTGGACAGAGATTGGTACCAAATCCTCGCTGACCGCGCAACTCGCGCGCATCACCAGGATTAAGAAGGAGGTCCTAGGGGATAGTAGACTCCTCTCCTTATGCTTTGCGGCCGAGAAGCTCTCCTGGGCGGCATCGCGAGAAACTACACGAAAGGAAGATGCTGCGTACTCATTGCTGGGGATCATGGGCGTTCATCTGCCTCTGATATATGGCGAAGGCAGCGAGGCTTTCATTCGTCTCCAACGAGCCATCATGATGGAGAGCGAGGATTATTCACTCCTTCTCTCAGGCCTCGCGTCTTTCATCATTCCTCGGCTCAAGGCTGGCGGTACGCTGAGTGACATTACCGCCGCGGGCAGGCGGCCCTGGCAAGACATGCAAACGGCGCCCCCGTTAGCGAGCGAACCGTCCGCTTTCTTCGTGGAAGACCCTGACATCTGGTCCTACGCCGAGATTGAGGAGTATTTCGGTCAGAACTCTGGCTTTGGCACTGGTCACCATCACGCTCCTTACTTCACACCGAGGGGCCTCGAAATCTGTCTTTCTCACCTCGGCACTCTGGCGGCGGGCACACTAAATCGAACCGAGAGATACGAGACTCACTGCATGACCAGAGGCCACCGTATCATAATCCGGTTGTTTGGGGATAGTTATTTGGGAAGGAGATACCTATATCGATCCACAACAGGTTACGACTTGCTGCCGTGTAATGATGATGCGGACGATTCCGTCACCCAGCTCACAAGTATTTGCATCCTCAATCTACTGCCACTGACGTTGGAGCTTACCAGATCCTCTCACTATACGGCGGTCGATACCACAGATATCTCCTCGGTTTTAGACATCACATGGGACCCAGAGTACCCCAAGATTCAGTGGTGCATTCCCAGATGGAGTCACCTCGTGGTGGCTGTCGGCTGGTGTACGCGAGCGCCAGGCGAGACCGGTGCCTTTGCCCTCGTCATCGGTGACCGCTGGGCCGTTGTTGTGCATGAGAGTGAGCGTGTGTGGCGGTTTGAAGAGTCTGGCTCGTCCGTCACAGCCCGAAAGTCATCAGGGCGGTGCCCTTCGTGGGATCTAAGCAGACTGTGGGATTCTATGAAGGTGCCGGACAGGGGTTCAGATCGAATGCTCATTCGACTTCGGGAAATCACCATACTGGCCACCTTCAGGAAGACGGGCGGGCACAGGAACAACCATACGCTCAAACTGACGGTACTTAACGGGCAAGCCCAATAAGCAAGATCGCGGAAGGACTAGTTAGCTATGAATCCTTCCTCCGTGGATTCACAAGTCTAGTCTTGGGTCAGCAACCGGCGTCGGGTGGAATCAAGACGTAATCTCGAGAGATTGACATGAATTCGCATAGCTGTTCAAAGAGAATCTTGACGAGATACTCGGATTTTTACCACTTACTGACGGGCTGAGGGCCGTCATCGTAGAGCTCAGTATCTGCTTGGGAATGTGTTTACTGACTGTGCTTCCTGCACTATCAACAGCGCCTGGGGTATGCGAATGCTTCCTTGACCTTTTCTCATGGCCCTACCAGATAAGAATTTTCTATTCCGACACCCCCTCATGTCGGCGTTGTCGACGTTGAAGAATGTCATCTTACCTCCACCGCAGTCATTTCTGGTCATCTCGTTGACCGAGGTGCAATTAGACTGAACCCACCAGCCTGTCCACCGGCCACTTCTACACCCAGGTGGTAGAGTGAAAGTGCTGCTTGCCATCCAAGTCCTCCCAACCGAGAAGACCTACTCTCGACACTCCAAGAAGACCAAGAGGCAATCTCCAATGGTGATCCGTCCGAAATTCGGTCTCGAAGAACGTGGTCAACGCACGACCGTGTCCCCGCTCGTCCCCTTTTTTTGCCTACGCTCCAGACGGAGAGGGGTGGAAAAAGGGGGAACGGACATCAGTTCGTCCATCCTCTTCTCAGGCCACTCGCCCCCACGATGAACGTCTCCAGACACCGTAAGCATACCGTAACTTAGTAACCGTCAAACAAGACTGCCTGTACCCAGGACGGGCCGTGTGTATGTTTCTCAACGACTCGTGAACAGCCTGTCCCATCCGCCATGACCCAAGGTCTTATGACCGCAGAGGCCGTCTTGTCCGACTACGTAATGTCTCTGGAAGTGAGGCGAAATGAGCAGCAACAAGTCATTACGCACGCAGGAAACGGAAAGCACAAACCCACCGTTCATCCGTCGGTTAAGCCGAGAACTGCCCCCTTCCAACAGACCCAAGCCCCCTCCGAGTTCGGAAAGAAAGAAAAGACCATGCTCCTCGTCGCCACCTCTCCGCCCCTCCCTCGCTGAATATCTACATCCCAACTGCAGGTGATGCTACTGGCCACAGGAGACAAGACCCAGCTCGCCGTGCAAGACGAGCTCAGGGCAGGACGACGTCATAGGCGAGCCTCTCACGAGATACGCAATGATGGGAACGGTAGTGCCCGTTCCCAGCCATCCAGGCACCAACCAACCTTCACGTCGGAAAGGACCGCTCGCCACACGGCTACTAAACATGGGATAATGTACTGAAGAAGCATAATCCGTCTCGTGACACATCACTCCCCCCCTGAATAGTCAAGAAAAAGCCACGCTGGGTTGCATCAGTCAAACACATGCAACAGCAGGAAGTGGAAAAAGAGAGAACAGCACGTATATGCATGGATGCACTCTCTCCCCGCAGAGAGGAAGGGGGGGAGAGGCAAGAAAAAGAGTCAGAGCAATCAGCGTGCTCAGGCTCCGAGGAAGGAAAACGAGAACGAGAGGAAGGAAAGGAAGGATCCAGGAACCAACTCTATTATCCAGGGCTGGGGAGTAAGCAACAAAGTAATGGCCAAACCTAACCACAAGTCGAGCCAAGATCTGGCGGAATCCCCACCATCGTCGTGGTTACAACAAGTTCTGCCTTACCGTCGTCCGGTTCCTGAAGCAAACCAGAAACTGGAGGGTTGCAGACACATCACGAGAAATAGCAATAGGCTTATGTCGAGGTTGAAGGAATGTATAGCACTAATGCAGTACCTATCTGGCGCACGTTGTCTGATTGGACTTGTATAGATGGGATCTTGTGCCAAAACGTAGGGTTGCATCCGTTTCACGCTTGTCGACCTTCTGGAACTGTTAACATCGACCTGGAACTGCGTTGCAGAGAGGGGTGGAAAAGGACGAGGGGCCGGGACTCAAGCTTCTGACGCCAAGGATCGACGACATGGCCGTTACAACGCGATTCGCGCATGTCAAAACGTCAGTCAGCTGAGAAGACACACGCACGTACGGGAACAAATCTTCCACACAAGTCTGCTTGAGCGCGGGGTCCGACCACAGTGTCTGACTCACTCTGCAATCAAGAGACGTACGTATCACGACGAACGGATAGCAAAAGACTTGACAACACGCAACGAACTTCTATTAAGTATTAAGTGAATGCGAACAACCTAGCTCCAGCCCTAGTGGCTGGCACAGACGGTTCCATGCAGTCTTTTTCCACCAACAGCATCTCCAAACCTTCAAGTCTGACGATTCCTAGCCCCAGCTCGAGAGTAGAACCAACACGCAAGGTCCGCCCATCCTGTCGACCCGAGACTTCTTCGTTTTTTTGTCGTGGGTATTTTCTCTTTTTCGTGTTCTTGTCTGGAGCGACGGGTATAACTGGGTATCAAAGCATCAAAGCACACGATACTTGTAAAACAAAACAAAAACAAAGCAAAGCCAAACAGACAGGTAATGATTCGAAAAGACTGGAAGTGGAACGGAGTGACCTCCCGCCAGTTTTCGCCTTCCGATGCGTGTGCTGTAAAGAGGGAAATAGGAAAGGGTATCAGGTAGAACCAGTCTTGACGGGGTATCTTGAAATGCAGATCCGATTCCCGAACAAACCCATCCAAGTGAAATGAGTTGTCACGTGATGTTGCTCTTCCTCGATCTCGATCCGTGCGTGCAATTTTTTGAGTTGGTTTTTGTCGTTTTTGGTCATTCAATAGCTCGAGGCCCACGCACTCTATGCGGCAGCGGTGACGGGGGCGGGAGTGGAAGAAGCGACGTTCTCGGGCTTGTTCTCCGGCTCCTCAGTAGCCTTGGAGGTCTCAGCGGCGGGAGTAGCCTCAGCGGGCTTGGCAGCCTCGGCAGCGGGAGCCTCCTCGGGCTTCTCCTCGGTCTTCTCGAGCTTCTCAGCAGGCTTCTCGGCAGGGGTCTTGCCACGGCCCTTGATGGTGGCACGGAGCTTGGAGAAGGCGCTGGTCTTCTCGGGCTTCTCACCCTCCTCGTTGTCGGAGTGAGCGGGAGACTTCGCGGGAGACTTGGCAGCGGGGGACTTGTCGCGCTTGCCGAAGCCAAAGGGCAAAGAAGACTTGCGCTTCTCCTTGAGCTCAGGGCGGGGCTCGCCGTTGGTGGCGGGGGTGGCCTCCTTGGTCTCGACGGGGACGGTGCCGGGGTTGGTAACGTCAACAGCCAGAGGAGTGGTAGCCTCAACGGGAGGGATGACAGGGGCGGTCTCAGCAGCGGGGGTGACCTCGCCCTCCTTGACGGGGGTGGCAGGAGCGGCCTCAGCCTCGGCAGCGGCGGCAGCCTTCTTCTCCTTCTTGCCGAAAACGCCGAAGATGCTGTTGCGCTTGGTGGGAAGAGGCTTCTCCTTCTTCTCCTCCTTGGGGGCCTCGACGGGCTTGTCCTCGGCCGCGGCAGCAGGGTCGGTAGGGGCGGCGGGAGTCTCAGCAGCAGCGACGACGGGGGTCTCGGCGGCGGGCGCCTCGACAGCAGCGGCCTCGACGGCCGGGACGGCGGGAGTCTCCTCCTTGGGGGCCTCAGCAGTGGCAGCAGCCTCCTCCTCCTTCTTCTCCTCCTTCTTGGACTCCTCCTTCTTGCCAAGCAGGTTGCCGAAAATGGAACCACGCTTGCGGCTAGCAGAGCGGCGCTTAGGCTCCTCCTTCTTGGGCTCCTCAGCGACAGCCTCCTTGGGAGCCTCCTCGGTAGCAGGGGCAGCGGGCTCAGCGGCGGGAGTCTCCTCGGTGGTTGTGGCAGCGGCAGCCTCAGCGGCGGGCTCAGCGGCAGCCTCTTCCTCCTTCTTCTCTTCCTTCTTGGCGGGCTTGAGGGTCTCCAGGGCAGTCTTGTAAGCCTCAGTCTCGGTGACGGTGGAGGCAAGCTCCTTGGCCTCGGCGATCTTAGCCTTCAGCTGGGAGATCCAGTTGTCACGGTCCTCGGCGTTTGGCGCCTTGAAGACGTGCTTGTGTCCCTTGGCGGTGAAGTGGAACTTGTTGGCGCCATCGGCGGCGGGCTCAGAGGCGTCGGCCTGGGAGTCGATCGTTAGCTAAAGGGATTCAAAGTGGCTTCGCGGAAGTCCGTACCAGGTTGATCACACCCTGGGGGGCGGTCTTGTCACCGAAGAAGAGAAGGCCCTTGCCAGTGTGGGAGGCCCAGGCGGCATTGTGGTGAGCAGTCTCGGCGGACTTCTCGCTCTTCAGGTAGGAAGCCAGGTTCTTGGACTCGACGGCGTCAGATCCGAACCAGAAGAACTCCTTGGAGTAAATGAAGTTCCTGTGACAATGATGTTAGTACGAATGATCAAAGCTAAAACACATGCGGTTTGCGCTTACTTGGGGAAGGTGATTCCCTTGTGCTCGAGGTGACCCTCCTCAACGGGAACGACCTCCTTCTTGGCCTCCTCAGCAGGGGCGGCGGCGTCCGCGGCCGGGGCCTCAGCGGGCGTCTCAGTAACAGCGGCGGGGGTCTCCTCGGTGGTAGCAGGCGCCGCGGCGGCGGCGGGAGCAGCCTCGGTGGTGGTCTCGGCGGGCTTCGTCTCGGCAGCGGGCTGCTCGGTGGTGGCGGCGGCGGCGGGAGTAGTCTCCTTGACCTCAACGGGCTTCTGTTCTTCGGCCATTGTGTATTTTGGTTGTGTGTAGGAAAGGGGGGTTGGGTATCTAAAAGTCAGGTGAGAGACTTGGGTATCACAATGAAAAGGTGTAAAACAAAAGCACTAATAAAAGTACTGTTATGGTCGTGGGGGTGGGTAAGGGATCTCTGAGGGGAACTCAAGAAGACCTCTTGGGAAAATAATGGCAGAAAAAAAGAAGACCTGTAAGTGGTGGCAGAGAGAAGACGGGAAAGGGAGAGAAGAAAAAAACGGGAGGTCGAGCGGGACGCTGGGGGTACTTATTTGCGAAAGGGTGACAAGAAGCAGCTTTGCCCTTGCTAGGAGGCCAGGTTGATGGAGGTTCACACGGTCCAGTCAGTCCCTGGCAGGGAAAAAAAGAGGCGTGGTCCCGTCGAGAGTGGCTAACCCCCCCGGTTCGCTTTGGATAGTGCGCGCAAGGAAAGAACCGCCCAAAGACGAGGGAGGTGTGCCGTGGTGTGTGCGAGAGTGCGCGAGAGCAGTGCACTTCGTGGGCGTGGGCATGGGCGTGGGGCAAGAAAGAGGGAGGGGAGTGTGGTAATACGGATAATAGCGTGTCGGTCGTGGTGTCAGTCTGGACGGATGGCACTGCGTGGGAAGGGGGAGGGAAGGGGAGAGAGGAAGGGACGGCGAAGGCAGGTAGCGTGTCGCAGGTGTCAGGCAGATCTCCGTTTAGAAACCGTAACGGACGTAGTTACGGTTGGCTTGTAGAACCAGCGGCCGTGGGCGGTGTCACAAAGTTGGGCTGAGGCAGCGTCTGGCGAGCTTTGAGAGAGAAAGAGCGTATGCGGAGTACGTATAATACAAACGTGCATAGTGCTCGCTCCGTATCCGTACGCAGCAAGAGAGAGAGAGAGGTGAGGTGTGTGAGGTTCGACGGACGGTACATCTACTATGTAAAGTGTGTGTGGGGGGGGAGCCTGACATCCAGCACACGCGGCCCTGCCAATATCATTCAAGAGTCAACCAACCTAAACCAGCAACCGCCAGTCACTGTCAAACGGCAGGCACACTGACCAAGGGGTTAAATGAAGTAGAGTTTTTCCTATGTTCTTTTACAAAGCAGGCACACTGACCCTGCAACCCATTTTGATTTGTGTGTCTACCCAAGGTAAGTAGGTATCCGTGCCTACCTACTAGGCAGCTCAGGTGCGAGTGCAGGCAATGTTTCTGGCAGCAAAGAAGATGCCTCGATAGGACACTATTACTACCTAATACCAATACCTACACCTGCCTTACACGACGGAGCACGTCCCGGACGGGAGTCACTTGGCACCATGTACCGCACATTGGCGCAGGTACCTCGATCTGCCTCCTCCAATAGGCGAGTGGGGCATGGCCTGTAGTGGCGGTACGAAGACAAAGACATCTGGCGAGGTAGCTCCTTCCCTGTAGGCGCTGCCATTCAGTGTGTGTTGCTTGGTTTCCAGGTACCTTCCCAGCGTACCCAGGTACGTAGCGCCTCTCTCACCAGAAGGAGAAAAAAAGGCAGAGGCTGGCCCGTGCTGCAAGCAAGCGAGTGGGACGAAATTGCAAGACCCGTAGCTGCATGTGCACGCAGAGGATAGAAATCCCGGTACGTACCGGGACGAAGCGAACGAGCTGCAGAGGGGCCCAGAGGCGCGCGACAGGGGGGGGATGGTCGTGGTCGTGGGCACTGGCCAGTGTGGCAGAGACGAGCCTTTCCACAGTACGGCCAGCGTCAGGGGGTGCCTGTCTGGACCCTGCTGCGTTGCCGGGAACATGCCATGGGAGATCCACTCTGGCCGCCATTGCCAGACGTTAGTGGCCGTCCTATTTCATTTTTTAATCTTTTTTCTCTCTGTCGACCCGGTCAGCCTGCTTGCTTTTTTCTTTTGTTGGCCCTTTCCGTTTCTCCCCTGGTCGAGAATTTCGGAGAAGAGAGAGAGGAAGGAAGAGGGTGAAAAAAAAAAAAAAAAAAAAAGGGTGAAAGAAAAAAAGTCATGTAGAGCGGTGCTCGTCCGACACGGCGGCGGCAGGTGGCCCAGCAACCGTTTCAAACTTTTCCGTTCGTTTGACGACGGGCAACAACAACAACGATCGTCTAACCTCCACTATGACTGGATGGCCTTCTCAATCTCACCTACCGAGTGGATCATGGGAGATGGCTGGGTGATTTGGATGCGCGCTGAACCCAGACGACGGTCCAGGCTAACTGTAGATAAGACATCGGAAAGGGGGGGGGGGCCGAGAGAGAGAGGAAAAGGGGCGGCGGCCGTCCGTAGCCGTACCGTACTCGCCGACCGACGGGATGTGTAATTAAGGTCACGAGAAGGCCTGGGATGCGTCTATACTTGGTACGGTACCTCGTCTCCTCAGGCTCAGGGCCAAGCTGAGAGACCCGGGGCAAGGCCGAGCAGCAGCGTTTTCGACGTTCGCACTGTGATTTGAACAACGTACTATTTAAACATGTTTCCGCCTTTACGCACTCTACGGCCTACCAACATACGCTCACCTACTTTTGAGCCGACTTTACTGAGTCTACTGTAGTGTGTGCATACCGTTACATTCGATATCAAGGACTAAAGCCGCGACGATCGAGAGTGGATGGATGACGGGTGGATAAACGGATGGATACAACCTGAGAAAGGCAAAAAAGTACCTGCCAGGCAGGCCATGCAGATTCTACACCAGGCTATGTTTTCCCCCGTGTGTGTCCGTATCACTTCCGTACTTGCGCCTGGTTTCTCTAATCTGACCCATTCTCAGTCAAGAAAAAAACGACAAGAAGATCCAGAAGGAAATCCCAAAACAGCAACACATCACCTCTGGCCAGACTCGCGTGATGGCCTGCGGCTGGCCCACGACGGACGTCATTGCACCTCGAGGTGTGGTGCCGCATGTAGCAGTACACTACACTATCATGTAGATGCACCCCATTCTCGTGCATCGCATGCAGGCATTGCATGGCGACCACGCAAAGGAGCCCACCTACGAAAGGCCGCTACAGCATCGATCCCACCACCACCACCACCATCTCGACCTCGAGTGCGCTGGCTGGCTGGCTGGCTGTCATCGCTGGCCCTGCTGGTTCTTGGAAAAACCTCTATCCCAGATGATCAGTACCTAGGTGGCACGTCGTGGAAACGCTCAGAAAACCGAGGCGACCAGCCAGCCACCCTACCAACGTGAACCCGTATGCGCCAATGAACCCCCTGCTGCCCTGCTTGCGCTTGCTGTGGCCTCACGCCCTACAGGAGGGCAGCACATGGGAGCGTTGTGACCAGCGGGCCAAGTGCCGGCATGGCTAGGCATTCGGGGGGCCGTCATTGTTGTTGTGTCGAGGTATCTGGCCTCCTCCTCCCCGGCACCGTTTTCCCATTTGCTCACGGCGGGCGCCGTTGGACCACACACCACCAGCGCGCGTGCGTGGTGGATGGTAGGTAAATCCTGCATCAAGAAAAAGGGAGGGTCCGTCTCACTGCCTTCTGCAAAACGCATCTTCTGCCCTGTTCTTCAGTCAGGTCACTTTTTCAAAACGGTTGGAGACTTTTTGTTTCGTTGACATTAAAGCCAGAATCCACATGGCGAAACAGTGGGCAAGCCCCTTAGGTACTTTGTAAAGAGAACGGCTTAAAAAAAAATAGACAAAAAAAAGGAGCCCATGGAATGTGGTCCCCTATCAGAGCGACCACGCCATAGGGCCACGATGGAGAAAACGGGGACTGTGACGCCTCTGCACAGATGTGCCGCTAGCTCACTAGCTGCATCCTCTTTAAAACCATGTGACTCAGGCGCGACACCTGCTAAGCAGAAAAAATACTAATTCTGTGCGGGTGGTGTCGATCAGTTTGCGCACCTTATCCTGGCGCTTCATTGGCACCCGAAGGCGCAACGCAACTCTCAGGGCAAGGCCAGAAGAAACTGAACCTCCTCGCTCACGAAGACTGCAAAGGCTGGTGAATCGAGTAATAAGATGCGGCGCACCAGGGGGGCCTGCAGGAAGTGCACTGCAACGCGCAGACAACCGCTTCCTCCTGAGCGTGGACGGACGGGTTCGCAGTCGTGAATGACTCCTGCAAGCCCGCGACCTGCCTGAACCACCACTGACACCACACTAGGTAACTCACACTCTGCCAGTCACCGCCGTCCGTGATGCGGAAACGGTTTCCAACCCCAGAGTCTCATGGTGTAGTGTACACTACACTACATGCTGCGCTGCACAGACGGCTCCCCCAGATGTATCTTCTCCCGCCCCCGTCGCCCATCGGCCTTCTTTTCTCGCGATGCATGGAAACACGTATATGCGAGGCACCTGTCCAGACGTTTCGGCTTCTGCGTCCCGTAGCGTGGTCTTGGGTGGTGCTGCTGCTGCTGCTGCTGCTGCTGCTGCTGCTGCTGATCGGACATAACATGCGCTTTCGTACCTGCAAGGTATCATGGAATCTGTGTCTGTTCGACAATGTTCCGTTCTGTGCTTGCATATCCGAAGCAAGGTAGCAATGGACGAACATGGCGCCATGTCGGCCACCCCAGCATTCCTGTCGTCGCGCGAAGTACACCCGAACGGCGCGACGTCCAGGAGAAAAATGGACAAAAAAAAAAAAGGAGGAGTCGTTCAAAGAAGACTCGTCTGAGGCCGGCACGATGGGATCCACCGCGACAGACACCAAAGAGACCATTTCTCATGACAATCAGAAACAAAAGCCGCCCAACATTGTGCCGCTACCAATCAATCGGAGATCCACCAGCCCTTGACTTGGACCCATTCCGCATATTTGATCCAAACAATCCTAGCTGCCGCCGGGCCTAGTCTTGTACAGCTGGGGGCCGCCGACAGGGACTGACAGGGGAGTAGGGGGGGTCGCACCCCTGTTCCCTCATGATCAAAGGGCACCTACGGGGATTTTTTTTTTTCTTTCTTTCGAGATTCAGGACCAGCGCGAGGAAGAGGATACATTAATTCTCGTCCTCCACCGTTCGTTCCTTAGATCCAACCCCTCGTCCTCGACGTGGCCGGGCCGTGCCAACTGGTCATGTTCGCCCAAGAGCAAAGCCCGAACGACACCTGTCGAAGGGGGGCCCTATTTAAGCGCACATCGGACCAGACCTGCCAAGACGACTGATGAGGCTCACTCCAGCCCGTTCGTCGACTCCCCAAGATCCCAAACGCTCGACAATGTCAAAGTCTCCAAGACATGTCCGCTGATGGGCCCCGACGAGGCTCGTACCCGCCGTCACTTGGACATTGCTCGCCCACTTGCTGGCTGGGCACACCGGGCAGAATATTTGGGGGGGCTTGACCACAGACCGGAAGGGGTCCCTGATACGGGTGCGCAGGGACGGTAAATTGCGGCCAATACCGTGCTAAAAATTGCTGACGGACAAGGCGTTCATTTCAACAAAGAGCCTTGGACGTCTGAGTCGGCCACTATTGAATTTGTGTGGTTCCAGCGGCGGCGCTACCCTCACGATCCCAATAAACCACTTGGCTACCGCTACCTTCGCCTGAAGCGTGCTGTTGCAACTTGTAACCTGCAGGATTTGGCTCCATTGACGAACAAGATTGCTCCCAGTCACCACCTTGTACCTGCCTACTATGTCTTGTATTGCCCTTCGGCAAGGTACAATCAACGTTGTTAAGCGTTTCGACGGGCCGTAGCAGGCGCGTGGCAGGCTGGCCGCGGATGGAAGGCCAAGAAAGCCACACGAGCGACGAGGGAGTCTGCAGAGTCATGCTCGTCCATTATCATGCCTTGCCCCTGAATGATGCGATGCGAGCTCGAGGTTGACGGGCGACGGCTGGCGGTCAGCGGGAGGGAACCGGGAAACATGGCCGGGCATGTCTGATCTGCTTGGCCGTCTCTCCGCCCTCTGTTTGACCTTCAACAAGCGATTTGGCATCCAGGATGTCCTTGGTCATGGAGCCGACAATGTCCAGCAAGAGCCTTGCGGCGACAAGCCTCATCAGCTGCGGGCTGCGCGTCCGTTCCTAACAATGACTGTCCGCCGCAACCCTGTCAGTCGACCCCTGTCCATCTCTCCTTTTTATTTTAATTTTCATCCCGGGCTGGACAGTTGCATTCGCAGCAGATTTTCATCTTGCCCCACTTGGTCAACAGTCACGCTGGCGGTGGCTCCAGGGGGAGGCCCGGCAGCCGGAGAACAGCTCATCTCTGTGTGGGACGGGTCTCGGAGCCGGAGGAGGGCTGCGGTCCAAGTCGAGATCGGTGATGGCATCGATTCGCCGCCGCCCAAGAGTGGGTTTCCAGGCGAGGCGAACGGCGGTGTTCTGGTACTGTGGTACACTTAAGGTAGGTTCGCTCGGATCTCGAAATCAGGGCCAGGGCGCAGGGTGGCAATCGGATCCTCTTGCTCTGGACGACGGGACGGACGGAGGAGCGGCGGCGATATGAGGAAATAGAGTTGGCAAATGGGATCTTCGGCGGTCCGCTGGATGAGTGTTCATCAGACCACGTACAGCCCTGCTTGGCCGGATGGCGACATCGTCATGTCCTCAATCTCACTGCAGGGTACCTCACCATCTCCCTGATCTGGTTGACGAACTGCGGCATCGCGCAGCAAGACGCCACGCCCTTGGGTTGGTTAAATTGGGGCCGTCGTTGCAGTCTGAGATACACATGACCAGAGACGCGTGGGATGGTGGCAGGTTTGAGGGTGAATTTAGCCTCGCTGGGAATGGCGTCGTCTGTGGTCGGCATCGTATCGCGGCAGCGTGGGCCATGGAAATCTGCAGCAGTGACACCACCCAACGAAGACAGATGGTGGCAAGGCCCGGTGATTGGACAGTCTGCTGGATGATCAGGATCTTGCATCTTGGTGTTGGGTTCCTGTCCCCCTACCTTGCTTAGGGATCGTGATGCCTCTGCTGGGGGTCAACCTTACGTAAGTGTAAGTCCGAAGGTAATACGGTTGGGTGCTTGACACCTTTAGATAAGGCATCCAGGTGTAACTTAGGTAGGTACCTGAGAACTGGTGTGGTCGGGTGAGGTGACTGTCTGTCACGGAAGGCACGGCGAACGTAAAGATAAATTTGGAATGTCGAGGAAGGAGCATTACACATCTCTGTTGGGCTTGGCGGCCAATCGGTACCTTCCTCGACACGTTGTGTTGTTGGCGAGGTAAGAGCAGGCAGGGAAGGCATCATCGTTCATCATTCCACCCTTCTTGCCTTCTTACCTACTTACCCGATACCTGTCTTCTTACCTGTCCTCGTCTTCCTGCCAGCACCTACAGATACCTACCTACCTAGGTACCTTGGAAGTATGTACTTCCAACCTTGCCTCACTTACGATCAACAACACTCATCACTTCGTAATAAAGGAAGGCACGAAACCCTGATGGACCGGCCTGGGTACTGTTCTGCGGGCGGGCGACAGATCACCCCTCCTCCTTGTCTTTCCTGCGCATGCGCATGATCACACTTTATTCCTCTTCAGACCAGTGGGGACGGCCGCTCGGAATGCCGTCTTCGACCCGGCCGTTTTGTGTCATTCTTGGCTCCATGACACCGCCGGACGCCGACTGACCCGCCACCACCACAGACAACCGCCGTCATCAGATTTACGGTACGCAGGACAACTCGCCGCGATCCATCGCCCCGCTGCCCGTTGTCCACGATATACTAACATGACTTGCTGCGTGGCAGCGTCAGCCCCTCAAGCGCAACTCTCCGTCATTCGGAGAAGCTTCAGTCGCCCATTTGATTCGCCGCCCGCGGCCGTCGTCTAATGCCTGAGACAGCCGGCCTTGGGGTAGCTCGAGGCCACACTTGCGGGGTGAAACATGGATACACCACGGAGAGACAGCAACATCTCCATGCGCCTTTCAGCCCCTGCTCCGTTGACGAGCCGAGTGAGTCCGCGGCATCAAGAGGATCCTTTGCACCGTCGCAGGTCGCTCGCTGGAGAAGCATGAAATGGCCGACATTGACATCTGCAGCCTCTCACCTTTTGCGAGGCGAAGCTTACCCGGCTTCTTACCTGAGCAAAGGCCTTGACCGGCTTGATCAAACACAGTTTCGACGGTTTGAACTTGATCACCCACGACGCGAGAGCTTCCCCAACTTTTTGGCTGCGTTAGCCCGGCTTGAAATTTGCCCACTAGAACTGTCAAGTGTCGACAACCTCGACTCGACACGCGTTTCCCTCGCCGGTGTTATGCAGCTGGTCGGCCTTCTGCCGGATGACCAAATGACCGACGCCGACGGTCTGATTCGCCTTGTTGAGCATTGTTAACATTTCTTCGCAAAGTCCTCGACCGGTTTAACCCTTCCCTTGTCACTCGCTGCCAGCCCACGAAGCCCCGAGTGAAACAGACCAGTCCTTCGTTTGATGCGGGTGGGGAAGCTGTTCAAGACACGCAAAAGACAGACACTATGCTGCGGAGGCGTGAGGCCGCCATTGGCCGGGGTGAAGATAAGCCCGTTTGCCCTTCCTCCGAATTGCGGGCAAGGCATCCCAGGTCTGCGAGGAAGCCAGTAAGGTGGTCCGGTCCATCCATTCGTCTGGGCTGAGAAGCCAGCTGGCTTGCTCCTCCGGTCAGCCTTTTCTCGTGGCTGATGGGCCTTTCCGAACAAAGAACAACCCTGATGTCCGCAGCCTGGGTGGTTGGTTGTATGTGTAAGGCGGGCGGACGCCAGGACCTTCGGGTCCCGAGAGGCTGTTGCGCCCAAGTTGACGATTTATTATGTTTATTGCCGTGCTGTCGCTCTCGCAAAGTTGCGGTGACGGATCTGCGATATTGGTCCGCCCAGGGGTTGACACCTCGATTATGGTAGGTAGGTATTGATCATCCACGTTTTTACGCGTACGCCATAGCTGGCAAGGCCCGGCACATATCGAGAACGTTCATGCAAGCCCCGCCGGTGGTATGCACATGATGCGTCCTTCCCCTCGGCCTCCCCCCCTCACCGTGGTCTGGATCACAGCATGCATCGCCCCATGGCGAGTCAAGTGCCCGCCATCCACGCAGAACGGCGCACTTCCTGTGCATGTCGCATTTTGTGCTCACGTTGTCAACGGGTTGCCATTTCCAGACATGTTACCATCGTCGCCGCCGCCAGTGCCGCTCAACCCAACATATATGCCACCAACTTCTGCTGGCTAATTTGGTCATATGTAGGATCTAGTGGTTTTTTAAAAAGCCCACCTATTTTAACTAGGTACCCGGGCTAGATTAACTAGGTTCTCTATATCTCTAAGATCCCCGCGCTTCTATTAGTTGGATTTTAATTAGGATTTTTTCTACTAAGTACTTAATTTCTCCCTATATAACTATATACTCCTAATCCTTACTTTTACTATTATATTTATACTTATAATACCTCTTTATCTTTAATTACGCCCCTTTACTAGTAATTCTACTAGTTATAATAACTTTAATTTATTTATTTAAAATACTAATACTTTTACTAAGTATAAGGGATATAGTATTATTAAGTAATGTATAATTAATTATAATTATAAGAGTTTATACTACTTTAACTTTTACTATAACTTTAATAGTTAAAATTTATAAAGTTAAAGTAGGAGTAGATATTAAATAACCTTTTAAAAAACTAACTACTTCTTTAAAGTAAAAACTATTAAGTAAAAGTTTTAAAGGGATTATTAGTACTTTAATATTATTGTCTTTTATTATAACTATAATTCTATTAATATAGCTACTTATTTAGTTTATTATAAAATAAATAAAATATAGTAATAAAAAATTTAAAAGTTAGTAAATACTATAACTTTTAGAAGCTTTTTAATTACTTTTATTATAGTTTATTAATACTCTAATTAATTATAAAAGTAAAAAGATATATTAAATAGTATAATAAAGGCTAAAGAAGAAACTCTAAATAGTTATACTTTAACTTAAGTATTAATTTAAGAGTTTAATTAGTACTAAATTAAATACTACCTTTAGTAACTTAATAGCTATATAACTAGCCTTATATAAATATACTTAAAGTATAAAAAGCTCTAGTAACTTAATTTAACTTTACTATTACTTAATAATATATATAAAATAAATTGGTTTAAAATACTATTAATAAATATCACTAAAGTTACTAATATTAATAGTACTTTTAATATTATATTCTACTTAACTAATAAAAAAAATAAAGAGGTCTATTTATAAGTTATTAAGAAACTAAAAGATCTTTATATTATTATTAGTACTAAAAGGCTAGTAGTTACTATTACTAACTTTAAAAAAGTACTTAAAAATACTATATTTACTATATAGTCTAAAGTATAGTAATAAATCTATATTTAGTATATAAATAACAATATCTACTATAAAGTAAAAAAAAAAAATAGGTCTACTCTAAAAATAATAATATAGTTAATAATACTAATAAAAATATTAAAGAAAGTAATAACTATATTAATTCTATTCTATAAAATCTTATAACTAGTATAGCTATAGAAGTACTACTTTTTACTTTGGACTGCTTTTATAAAATCCCTAATAGTTATATAGGTTTTTTTATAGTTTAAAAAGTTATAATTTATACTATAACTAAAAATACTTTTAAAAATACATAGCTTTTTCTCTTTAAAAAGTTTAAAACTTAAAAAAACTATATTTAGTATATTATTACTACGTACCTCCCCTTCCGTTATAAGTTTTTAGAGTATTATATTTATTAGTATAATAACTTTAGTATCTATATAACTTTAAAAATAAAAGTATTTTATATAAAAGTTAAAAAGTACTTCTTTAATAGTAACACTAATTTTAAGTTCTTTACTAATTATATATAATAAATAATAAATAATAAGTCTTATATATATAATAATAATTTTATAAATTAAGTAGTCTATTAGTAATATAAATATAAAAATAAAAAGTAAATAAAAGATATTTATATAAAATACTTATAAAAGGCCCTTAAACTAGTATACTCTTAGTATAACTTTACTTATATAAGGGTAAAATAAACAATACTTAACAATCTATATATAAAATAGTTTACAACACAGTATAGCCTACCTTACTCCTATACTATTATAAAAACTATCTACTATAACAAACTACTAAACTTTTTATACTACTATTATTACTAATATTTTACTAAGGATATTAATACTAAAAACTAATACTATAGCATTCTAAATCCCCTTATTATTATTAATTAATACAGCTATTCCTAAAACAAAAAAAAAATATCCTAGTTACTTTACTCTCAGCACTAGCCTAAAGCAATAACTACTATATAGAATCATAAACTTTCTAGGCCCAGGACCCCTTTTATTAAGAATAAAAGTTAAAGCTAGTAGTTTAATTATTTAAAAACATCGTCTATAAACTCTATAAGTCTATAGAATTATAGCCGTAACTACAGCCTTAGCCTTAAGAGTAGTATAGTAAAATAAAAGCTAAATAGAGTAGCTAGAGTAACTAGGGACATAACTAAGGCAGTTAAAGTAGCTAGGGTTATAGCTAGAGTTATAAATATAAACGTAGACATAGTAGTACTAGTTAAGGGAAATAGTAAGAAATTATAGGTGGAATTACTATAATAAAGGCCTTAAGAGATCCGGGCAGTAGTATAATATAGTACAAGGCTATAAACTATAGTTTATAGTTAATTACATAGTTATAGCCGTTTTTACTATTATTACAGCCACTTAAAATAAATTAATTACTACCCTTTTTACAATTTAAATTAAAAGTATAAATAGTAGCAAAGGGCGGTAGTATTTAGCTAATAGGAGCGCGGGGATCTTAGAAATATAAAGAACCCAGTTAATCTAGCCTAAGCACTCAGTTAAAATAAGCGGCCTCTTTTTAAATAGTATTTCTAGTAAATTAAACTGTAATTTTCCACCTAGCGATACTAGTTACTAGTAGCCCGGGGGGACCTTACTACTAAGTTAGCGCTACTACTAGAGTAGTATTATACTACTACTATTAGACTCTTAGCCACCCTAACCGCCTTCCTATACTATTACTCTACTATAAATAGAAATCTAAATAGCTTTAAGTAGTTAATAGGGTTTAATTAAAGGAATACTATTAAGTATAGATAGGTTAGATGTTTCTATTACTTAAGGAGCTTAATTTCTTATCTTTTTTACTTATAAAACTATAGTAGACCTATTTATTACTATTAGTAGTAGTAGCTCCTCGTCTAAGAGTAATACTAGGGACTTTAGTAGTAATTATAAGGGTTTATAAGTAACTATAATATTAAGCTATTTATTAGTTTAGCCTAGGCCTTGTATTTATAATAACTTCTTTAATAATAATAATATTAATATTAATAATAACTTTAACTAATTAACTCCTACTCCTACTCTTAACTCTTTATAATTATAAACTAAACAACTTTATTTATTAAACTTATTATAAATATACTAAACCTACGAATTAATCTATAACTTTATTACTTTTTACTAAAAGTAAGTTAACAAGGGTATTTTAGTTAATATAAAGAGGCTAATTTTTAAAAAGGCTATAAGTAATATTTTACTATTAATAATAGAGATATATTTAAAGCTACTCTCTTTTTTAATTAATACCCTAATTAATAAGTATTAGTTACTTATTAAAAATTATTATAAAGTCTAAACTCTTCTACACTTTAATATATAGTATAATAACAAAACTAGGATAATATTAATAACAAATAAGTAGTAGAAGGTATTTATAAAAAGATATTTATACTTATAAGGTATTAAAAAAAAGGGATTCCTCTTTATAAATAATATAGCTATACTATAGTTTAATAAAGTTATAAAGACCCCCTTTAGGGTAACTAATAGCCCACGGGCCACGTGCTCTAGGGAATAGCCGTCCAGCCACCCACCTTATTAATCTTTTTTATTACAGCACTCGAATTCACTTACTATAACGCAGCTTCTACGGATTTAAAGTAATAGGTATTTTTAATTAATTTCGTAAACTACTAATTATACCATTAATACTACTAAAACTACTAACACCTTCTATACACCTCCTATATACCTAACTATCCAGCAGACCGTCCCTCTAAACCCATCAAATCTAAACTAAACTATCCCGTTACTTCCCTTAACTATCGCATCCCTCCGCAACTAACGCACCGTTGTCACAGACCACACAGCTACAGCTAGTTCAGCCGCTCCCTACTATTATTAGTATCCGTCTTAACATTACCTTACTAAACATACTAATATTAAAGCAGCTACTTAGGGTACTATAGATTTAGCAACTGTGTCCTTTAGCTAATTAAAGTATTCGTAGTTAGCCTTAGCCTATAAAATACGCATAGTTCTATTAAACCTAGCGTTTAACTTAAGTATTATCTACTAGGCGTTAAGTTAATTATTTATAGTTTAATAGTAGTAAATTCCGGTAATAGTAAACTTTACCTTTTTTTTATTAAAGAATTCGCACTAGTTTTAGATTAAGTTAATTATATTAACCCCCTTAGCTATAAAGTACTTATTATTAGTCTTATAGTTAGTTAATAACTATAAAGTTATATAATAGTTATTATTCTAGGGGTAGGGGCTAGTAGTAGGTAGCCTTTTATTAGATATTATAGTAGGTAGTTTACTTAATAGGGTGCTTTTAGGTTATTGTTATGTATAGGTGTATAGAAGACGGGAGGAATTAATTAAAGCCTTACTTATAGTAGTAGTGCCTTTTTCTTTAATTATAAATACTACTAGGGCTTATTAGGCCCTATAGTACGTTATAGCGCTTGTGATCTAGCCGAAGGTTTGTATAAGTAAAGGTTTATTTAGATATCGCTGCTTATTAGTAATAGTATTATTATTATCGCTAGTATCTTTACGTCTACGTCCACGCTTACGTCTACTACTACAGTAGGAAGAGTAAGTAAGTAGAATTATTAAAGTACGTACGCCCTACTAAGCTGTACTCGAGACCACTTAGTAGAGCTAAAGGGGGTTAAAGCTACTAGATATACTCTATTAGATACTTCTATTTAATTATACTATTTAATAATATATAACTATAATATATTCTTTTTAGAACCCCTTATAGAAATGTCCGTATAAAACACTATATATAAACATAAATAAAGTTATAAATAGTATATATATTATAGAGGTAAGTAAGGTAAATAATTAAATAGATATATTTAACTTTAATAATAAAAATTTAGTTAAAATACCTATTTATAGCTAGGTAAGGAAGTAGAAGGTACGTAATATTAATATAAATCTAACTACTACTAGTATAGGGATTAATAAGTTATTTTTAATAATAATATTGCTATTATAGCCCTATAGGGTATATATAGTATTAAGAGTATAGGAGGTAAGGGTTAAATTATTTAGTTAGTTAGGTTAGAGTATTAAAAAGGGTATTATAAACCTAAAAGACGCCTTTTTAGCTTCTGTATTTATGTTGGCTTTTAAGTTGCTTAGATCCGACGAGGTAGTGATGGCTTTTAACGACTTCTAAGGGTTATTTATAAGGGAGCTTAGTAGTAGAGTTGTTATAAAGATAGTATAGTTTTTTACTATAAATCCATTAGATACTATTACTTAGTTATATATTTAAAGTAGAGAGGATAAGGAAGAGTTTTTGTAGGAGGTAAATATAATAATTTAGTAGTAAAAGAGTAGTGGTTTTTTAACTATATAAAAGAGTAGTTTTTTTTTACTATATTAACAAATATAGTTTTTTTTCCCTACTACTTAGTATAGTTAAAAATTTACTCTTTTTTACTAAAATATTCCTTATAAGCCTACTATATAGCTTTAGTAATATTTATATAAATATCTTTACTCTTTTTTAGTTCTATTATTTTATTTATAACTTTTATTATATTACTTAACTTTATAATATTTTTAAAATTTATTACTAGGATGTTTTTTTTTACTTTAAATAGTATTTGTGTTTTTTTTAAGTAGTTATCTTGTCTAGATATTTTTATAAGTTGTTCTAAAAAGAATACACTATAGCTATGTATTATTAAATAGTGTAATTAAATAGAAGTATCTAATAGGGTGTATTTAATAGCTTTAACCCCCTTTAGCTTAAGTGGTCTTAAGTAGAGCTTGGTAGGGCGTATATACCTTAATACTTCTGCTTACCTGCCCTTTTAGCGATAATAACGATACTATCACTAATAAGCGGCGCTAAATATATTAAAATAAACCTTTATTTATGCGAACCTTTAGTTGGATTATGATATGGGCGCTGTGATATACTGTAGGGCCTGACGAGCCCTAGTGGCGTTTACGATTAAAGAAAAAGGCACTACTACTATAAGCGAGCCCTTTATTAATTCCTCTTATTTTTTATATTCCTATATACTTAATAATCTAATAAAATAGTAAAAAATACTATACCTATAAAAGTTCCCTAGCTACTACTGAATACTAAATACCATAACCTAGTTACTATAGTTAAGAACAATATCAACTAACTTAGTAATATAGTTATATAGCTTAGCGTTACTACTATTAATATATAGTATAGTTAGCTAGTTTAACCCTTAAATATAAAGATTTAGATCGCTATTTTTAACCTTTATTTTTTTTAAACTAGTAGTAATAGAGTTTAGATAAGAACTATTAGACTAGCTCTATTAGTTAATTTAATACTAAGTTAGATTTTAAACTTATTGTTTTTAAAAAATAATTAATACTACTTTAAGTAAATAATAGAGGTAGTAATAATAACTATAGATCCCCTAGAGTTAAGAAACTAGTACATTTAACAAGGCCTAGTAATATATTAAAACGTTTATTAATAAGTATAGGGAAAAGTGGTTTAATTAGGTTAACTAGCTGTAGTGTGGTGATGGTGCGTTGGTTGTAGAGGGATTTGATGGTTAAGGGAAGGGACGGTTTAGTTTGGATTGGATTTAATGGGTTTAGAGGGACAGTAATGGTTGGGTGTATAGGAAGTGTACGGAAGGCGTTGGTGGTTTTGGCGGTGTTAACGGCGTTGATGGTGTAATTAGTAGTCTGTGAAATTAATTAAAAACACCTATTACTTTAAATCTATAGAAGCTGCGTTGTAGTAAGTGAATTTGAGTGCTGTAATGAAAAAGATCGACGAGGTGGGTGGCTGGACGGTTCCCTAGAGCACGTGGCCCGTGGGCCGTTAGTCACCCTGGAGGGGGTGCTTTAAATAGTATAAAGTTATATAGTACTATTACTACGTATACTATACGGACCTAGTTATAGAAGGAATACTTATAGGAACTACTATTTAAGAATCTCTATCTCCTTTTTAGCTTTTTAAAAGTATACTTAATAATAGTATATAGCTTTGTGTAGTATTAATTAAAGAACTCGTTTTTTATTATTAAGGGGCCTACTTTAGTAGTTTCTAGTAGTTAGTACTAGACATTAGGGTATAGAGTAATTATCCCTTTTTTATAAGTAAACCCAGTATTAGTAAAATAAAATCTTCCCCTTAGTATTTTAAATAATTAACTAAGTACTTAATTTAGTAGGTTTAAGTTATTAAAAGACCCCTTACTTTCTACTATTATATAAGTAAATACTCTATTAAATTAAACCATAGTAAAAACGTTTTATAAGACTATGTTTTTTTAAAAATAAAATTACTTTTACTTTTAAAAGAGTATATATACTATAACGTAGGTACTATTAATTACCTTAATATAACTAGTAAAGTAGGTATTTTTATTTATAAGTTTGATTTTAGGTAAAATGAAAGACTAGTATAGTTAAGTAACGACTTTTTAATATAGAATAACTATTATAGTAAGTAAAGTAGTAACTATTTTTAATACTAAACTTTAGTTAATTTAGAATAAATAAGTAGTATTTTTTTAAGTTACTTTGTAGTTAAGTATATATAAAAAGATTATAGCTTTTTACTTAATGGTCTAGTACTAAGTATCTATAATATATTAGCTAGCTTTAATCTATTTAATAGGGGTATTAAACTTGCTTTTTATTAGTTAAAAGAGGTTTTTAAACTACGTTGTAGAGCTATTAAGGTAATATAGGGTAATAGTAAGGCCCTAAGTAGAACTACTAGGATAGATTAAGTACTAAGGGTAATAGCTAAAGAACGAATTAGTAAGGCTTATAGTAGTAGTTACTATAGTAACGATAAGTATACTAATAGTAATAGTAATAGCTACCTTTTAAGTATATTTACAATCCTTTTTTATAGTATTATAGTATTAACTCTATAGCTATAGGGGTATAGAAGAATAAGGATTTAAAGGTTTAGTAATAAATTACACTTTTAAAGACTACTAGGAAGTTAGTAAAATTTTAGTAATTATAGTACTACCTTTTTTCTTATATTGTATTTTAACTAGAGTCTTAAAAAGCTATATTATATAATATAGTAGCTGTTATAAGAGCGGTATAGTGCCGTTAAAGGCCTATATCTAAAAGGATTATATATATTAAATAAGTGCTAGTATTAGAATATTCGTAGTAATTGTATATGTATATTAACGTATATGTGTTTTAGGGAAAATCTCTACAGCCACGGCCACCCCCCTAGGGGGGGAAGGTATTAGACTTAATAGTTTAAAACTAATATCTACTAAGGCTATATATACATAATCTAATACACCCTCCTAGCCGTACTAGTGTAGTCTATATAGCTATAATCTATTAAAACTATTATACTTATAAGTATTTAAAATCCATAGTATTTTTCTAGCTTTTTAGCTACTTAAGGCTCTTATTTAAATACTATTTAATAGAACTATATAGTTTAAGTATAAATATATAATTTATACTAGTTTACTTTTAAGTATAGTAAGTTTTAAAGAATAGTAAAGGGCTACTTACTATAGGAATATCCCTTTATAGTAACTAGTTACTCTCTTAGGTCACTACTAGTTAGGTGCTATAAGGTTATACTTAGTAATTATTACTACTACTAATACCTCTTACCTTTAATACTTTAAATACTATATACTTACTTTACTACCCTTATAGCCTTAGACTAGGATTAACGTAGTAGTAGTGCTTCTTTATATACTATAAACCTCTATAGATTAAGTAGGACCCTAGTATACCTTTATTATTAACTTTAAATACCCCTACTTAGTACTTTATTTATAAGTAACTATTTAGTAGAGTATTATTAGCTTTTTACTTAAATATAATAAAGTGTATTAGTAAGTAGCTTTAAGTATTAGTAAAAACTTTATAATAGTTAAGGGTTTTAAGCTTCTTTTATTAAATAATTTATTTATAAGTAAATACTTATATAGAAATAGAACTTTAAAAAAGAGCTTAAGTAAAATAACTAAGTTATAAAATGTATTTAGTAGGAGAGGCTTTTTTAAGCCCTAAAAGCTAAACTTTAAAAAAGAGTTTTTCTTAGTATAATAGTTAGTTATAAATGCCCTTATAGGTCTTTAAGTAGTTATCCTTATTAAGGATAAAGTTGTAGTATTTCTTTAATATTTAAAAGGCCCTTTTAGTATTAAAAAGGCCTCTATACTTACTAAAGTATTAAAGCTATATAGTAATAATTTTTAAGGAACAGTAGTACTAAACGTAGTACTTAAGTACTATAGTTTTTATAATAACTTTATACAGTTTTTTTTACTATATCCTTTTAGTAGTTATATTTAACTAAGTTAGTATTATAATTAAAATATAACTAAGTATAAAACTTAAGGTCTTTAGTTAATAAGTCGGTTATATTCTGTACTATAACTATAGGGCTTTTTTTTTATAAATATACTAAAAAAAGGTACGTTAAGCCTTATTAGTATAATAGGCCATTAAGTATAGCCTTCCGCTAGCTTGTATAGATTAATGTAATTCTATAGGTTAAAATTAGTTATAATAACTTTAATTTTTTAGATTTAATATAGCTAATTACTAGGCTTACTAAAGTAGTATTTAGAAGAAGTAGATATAGTAATATACTAAAAATAGGTATAGGAGTAATATATCTTTTTCTTTAAAAAGTAGGGATTAAGACTTTTAATTATTAGAATATTCGTAGTAATTGTATGTATATATTAATGTGTGTGTGTTTTAGGGAAAATCTCTATAGCCATAGCCACCCCCCTAGGGGGGGGAGGTATTGGACTTAACAGCTTAAAGCCGACATCCGCCGAGGCCACATATGCGTAATCTGATAGCTGGCAACCGGCTACTAGTATCGCTAGGCGGAAGATCACGGCCTTAGGTATGCAGATCTTCTACTATCTCTACAAAGACGGTTAAGCTACTGCCTAGCAGTCCCTTTGCTTGAGTCCTTGTGGCGTGAAATAAGACTGTTCTATGTATCGACGGAGAAGCGGGGGCTTGGCTCCAGACTCCGACCCGGACGCCGGGCTGCTGAGAAGCAACCTCTAGCCTGCCTGCGCCTATTGGGATTTTGGATCAACTTACTTTAACGTAGCCCATATTTGCCCTATTGTTGGACCATTCTAGTTAACTTTTAAATCGGCCGATAGCAGCCAATAGACAGATGGCTTTTTTACTTCCTGAGAGGGCCTCGATGCAGGTCAGATGTGTCAATGTTCTTCAACAAAAAGGTCCTGAGTACACCTGCCATATCTGGACTTTGTCGTGTAGTGCTATGCCGGCCTTTTCTTCGCCATTCACCTTGGTTTCAAGCCTTCTGCTTGTGGAGTTAGTTGAGATCTGGTTTTTGTAGATTTCATCATTTCTTGAAAATGAAAGTGACATAAATACATCTGTCAGTTGTTTTGGCGGCAGTCCCACGAACTCGTAGCCCCAGACCATGTCACCACGATTGTTGTGCGGCACTATATTACACCTCGATGGCCCAAAAACGGTTTTCATGTATTTATGCTATACTCCTATAGACTATGTTACGACTTCTGGCTCTCAAGGGTTGACGTTTGGTGATCATAAGACGCATTTTGCCTCATGCGTAGGGGTCGGTGGCGTAGGTAGCCATGCCGTGAACCAGCTAGACCGCAGCCTCCCAAATTTGAGTTGAGGTTGACAGTAAAAGGCTGGCTCTTATTGTCCTCGACAGCTCTGCCTCGTTATGTTGTGGCTTGTTGGTCAAGGGCAATGTCTACGTCATTGTAAAATCGCCATTGTGACCCGAACAGCATCTCTCGACGAACAAAGCCATTGTGGCCAGAGAACTCTCTGAGAAGACTCAACCAAACGCCTCGGCATACTTTTTATCTTCCTCTTCTCTCTCGTATTAATGATATAACAAACTTTTTGACATAACGCCTCATAACGTGATCCATTGTGTGAAGCCGGGTCGTCTGAGTGATTTCCAACTGCCTCAGGCTGCCCAGCCCTCTCTCCGAGCTACCTCTTGCATCCCCATAACAACGACAGATGCCTCGTATGACTTGGAAATATTAAGATGAGCTTTAGATACACTTCAGCTGCCCGTCGATGCTGGTCTCTCCTTCCTCGGCCCGGGGCACATTCTACCCTTCGGCCTCAGCTCGAGACCTTCTCTGTTTACCTATACTCAACAAAAACAAGCAGCTGTCAATAACTAACGAATTACGGCATACTTACATAGTAACAGTAGTTTCTACTTGCTCATGAGAGCTACAGGAAATTATTGTCGAGCAAGTGATACTACGCCACCGAGCCGAACCTGCCTCCTGCCCTCCTCACGGTGAGTTGCCGACCTGCCGGGCCACGGCCCTGCCACAAACCCATATCCAACTCACACAAAGAGACCCCCGATCAGCTCACCTTACCTACCTTACCTCAAGCTTGTATATTCCTCAACCCATTATCCAGCGCTCCTCAGACGACCAACGGCCGCTTTGGGCAACAAGCCCTAATCAGCCTCCTTCCCTGACACAACCTACCCAATTGGCTTCTCATACATCCTTCACCTCAGCCAACATTCTTTCGTCTTGGCTACCTACTCATACCATCCTCATTACAGCAACTCTTCTCCTCAGCTCGCTGAATCGAAACCTAAGTATCCTACCGTTCTCGCCTCCGCCGAACGAGATCGCTACCACCAGCGTCGTACCTGCCGCAAGGTTTGCTTCGACGGACGCGCATCAACTGACTGACTTCACCTTGAAGACCTTACACCTATTCTCAGCCTAAGTTCAGAGGGTTAAACCATATTCCATACTTTCCACCAAAGCGGGTCGTGGCAGGCATCACTCCCACCAGTGGAGAGATACGAACGCCAGGCTCTTTTCCTGAAGTCACTTCCAATATAAACCCGCCCTCCTCTGCCCTCCTCTGCCCTTCCGTTTTGGAAATTCCTCTCCATATCACACCTGCCTGCTCACAACCATCGATTCCAACATTGCGAGGTATCGCGTCCCAATCACCTCGCAACCGTCAGTCCAAAGATTGAGAGTCATCATACCTCCTTCCTCATCTCAAGGCAGCCCGATCCTTCGCTCGGAAGCTTCATTCACAATGCCTCGCTCCTCTGTCTTCACCGGCTCTCTCAAGCTGGCCGTTCCTGAGCACAGCACCTACCGCCAGGCCCGTGAGGAGCAAAAGAAGATTGCGACGAACATGGTCGTCTGTCGTGGTGGACGCCTTCCGACTTTCTCGGCTGACGCAGTTCCTACTGTTTCGGAATGGGACAGACACCGAATCATCGCTGAGGGGATGATTGCCCAAGAACGAGTCCATCGCAAGGTTCAGCGGACGCCTGCCAACACCTACGGTAGCCCAGGAGCCCGTGGCTTGTCGGATGTTCTTAGCATCCCTCCGATCGGAGGCGTCATCATCAAGTCCCTTTGGAAGAGCGACGCGGCTTCTATCGGTAGTTTGGCTGCCACGTCTAAGAAGTGCTCCGATGCTGTGTCACTCTATGTGGTAAGTTCTACCTCCCAACTGTGAGATATCTTTCTGATACTGACCGCCTGCAGTCGTGTTTCAATCTTCACCTCAGCGACTATCAGGGCTGTGATTACCAGCCCGAAGTAGTCAACGACATGTTCGAGGACCGAGGCAAGACCACCGGACTGCGTACGACCCTCTTCGTTCGTGGCAGAGACCGTTCCTTCCCCTTCGCTGCCAACAAGTCCCCCCTTGGAGTTTGGGGCTCCTACAACCGCCGGGAGATCCTTCGGAACCACGCGGAAGCCGCCAAGTTCATCTCGAGTGAGGAATACTCCAAGATGGACCTCATCCTTCGCATCGAGAAGACTCTCTCGGAATTCGAGGCCGTCTTGGAAAAGAACACTGCCAGCGAGGGTCGAACTCAGTACAGCTTGGAGGATAGAGCGCATCATCTGCGTGAACTTGGGTACATGATCCCAACGCGTAAGTACTTCTCCTGCGAGATTCTTCCTGACATGCAGCTAACACATATTCAGTGCGTTCTTTCAGCCAGTTCGGCCTCAACCTCCGAGCCGTCAGGTTTCATCAAGTGCCCATGATGGATATGCGAGTTCTCCAGTTGATCCTGCCAACCATGCCTAACCTAGAGGTACTCGGTTTGGTCGACTGCGAGCTCCTCCACTTCGGCTGCGTTATCCCGATACTCGATCTCATCCACTGGAACTTTGGACGAGTCCAGAAGAAGCTCAAGCTGGACTTCTATCCGCGGACACACTCCGCACCGGCTCAACAGCGCCAGGGGACTTATTTTCTTTCATGGGAGCCACTCAACATGGACAGTGTCCCCAGGGCTGTTCTCCACACCGTCTTCATCGCCGTGCTAAAAGCACACCCCATGGGGATTGACTTGATCTCCGAGGGACAGTCGTTTCGTAAGTTTCTCGACCGCATCCCTATGAAGCCTGGAGCGATGTGGATCTTCATCGACGCGCTGTCCTCCTGGCTGCACGCATGTCGGCATCGGAGCTGCGAGTCGTTGCCTCCACACATGAAGAAGCCGCTTCACCACCAGCTCTTCCTGGCCCTTCACCAGGGAGACGCTATCGATGAACACCATTACCGGACGGAGATGGGTCAGAAATGGAATTGCAGTGATTGCGGCTGCAATATGACCACAGAGCTCTTCCGCTACTCGAGCCGGGCTGCCCCGGCCAACCAGCGGATGTGCCTGGCTTGCACGTTGCACATGAACCTCGGAGCCGAGAAGCACCACTGCCTGTGGGTTAAGCGCGATCTGCTCACTTGCCTCCTTCAGCCGGAGCTTCGCAACGCCCCAGCCGATACTTCGTCTCCCGAGACGGCCGAGCGTCACGCCAACTATACCGAGCAGCAGCTCCGCGACGCCGTGGCGCCTCTGATGCCGAACCCCTTCATAGACGATGCGGCCATCGACAACATCCACCGCCGCAACGCGCTCGATGCCCGCTTCGCGCTCCCGGACATCAAGAAGCTGGTCTCTCGGGAGTGGGAGACTGAAGCCCTCCACGCATTTGGCGCGGCTGCCATCCAGGACGTGGTCTTGCGTATGAACGAGCTCAATCACCACTATCCCGACCACGGAAACCTCACGAGCCAGGAAACCTGCACTGCCCGGGGCTTTAAACAGTCCTGGGAACACGCACTTTGGAAGGACATGGATCTTCCCGCCCAGCAAGGAGCAACCGTCCAGGCCCCTGGCTTCTGGTAAAAGAACCACGAGGCTCGACAACCCACCCACCTACTACAACGACACCCTAGGTACCTACAAGTTCTACAACTCCGACCACCCTAAGAAACCTTCTCTCCGCAAACATGACGAGATTGATGATATCAGGTCTGGATGAATTTGGATTGTAAACTGTTATTGGAACAGCAAGCAAGATCTTTGCATATGGCTGCTTGACTACGCTGGACGGCCACCGCATTTCCCGGATGCAAAGGCAGCCGCAGCACACACACCCGCACTTTTGCTGGATCTTTCTCTTTTCGTTTCATGAATGAACGAAGGAGGGCATGGCCTGGACGACGCGCAAAGGATGACGCGCCCTAGGCATCACGAATTGGCTTTTCCTTTTTTTCATTGCACCGATACCATACATTGGCACTTTGCTTCTTCATTGCATCGATACCACCACAGCTTGGCACTTTCCTTCATTCTCCTTGGGTCATTTCCTTCACTTTCCTTGGGTCATTTCCTTCATTTTCCTTGGGTCTTTTTCTTTCTCTTTTCATCGAGTTGGGTTTTCGATTTCGGTTTCTAGCTGGCACATCTGCGCTTTCTCCTGCCCCAGCCTGGGAAAACGAAGAAGGCATGGAGGCACGGGATGATACATAGCGAGGCAGATTGGCAGCAACAATGACAAGGACATAAAACACAATGATGCGTCTTTCGTTCCCTCGGTGATTCTGAAAATAGGTGAATAGTGGTGTATGTGTGTGGTATTGATCCCTCCTGGTTTCGGCCAGGGAGAGTGTTGGTTTTACAAAAAGGTTGTACATCTCTATGTTGATGATCTGATGGTGGTACAGAATTACACGCTTGCTCGCCCCTCTTCCGCCCCTCCCCAAAGTTCAACGATTCGACCCTCCCGTGAAATGGTCCATGGCCTCGGCGGTCACGGGCAACAATCACGAAGACTCCGGACGCCGCGCCTCGGAAGTCAAGCCCACGACGTTCCTCAGCGTCCCGAAGCTCAGGCAGTCGCTGATCCTGCTGGCGCCCGAGAACATCATGACGAGCCTCTCCACGCCGCAGCCCCAGCCGCCCGTGGGCGGCAGGCCCGCCTCGAGGGCCTTGATGTAGCTCCGGTCCAGCGGCGCGTCCCGGGCGGCCTCCTCCTCGACGTCCCTGCCGGTGCCCAGCACGCGGTGCTCCGCGAGCTTGCGCGCCTGCGCGGCCGGGTCGTTCTCCTCCTCGTACATGTTGGCCAGCTCGCGGCCGTCGACGAAGAGCTCCGTGCGCGCCGAGACGAGCTGCAGCGTCTTGGGGCAGAGGAAGCTCTTGGCCAGCGGGCTCATGCAGGCCGGGTGGTGCGTCAGGAACAGCGGGCCGTCGAAGGACTTGGGCTCGAGGTAAATGGCGGCCAGGCGGTCGAGGAGCTTGGGCATGGTCCGCGGGACGTCGCCGGGGATCTCGACGCCGGCGAGGCTGAGGACGGCGAGGAGCTCCGGGTACGCGTCGCGGCCCGTCAGCTTGGGGAAGCGGAGCCCGAGGGCCTTCTCCAGCGCGGGGATGAACTCGAGCTTCCTGTAGGGCCCCTGGAACTTGGCCACGTCGATGGGCGGGAGGGTGCCCAGGTCGGTGGAGATGAGGTCGTGGCAGTGCTGGGCCAGGCCGCCGAGCAGCTCCTCGGTGCGGGAGATGAGCTCGGGGAGGGTGGTGTAGGCGCTGTAGAACTCGCACATGGTGAACTCGGGGTTGTGCGTGGCGTCGATGCCCTCGTTGCGGAACGCCGGGCCGATCTCGAAGACGTTGTGGACGCCGCCCACGACGAGCCGCTTGAGCCACAGCTCGGGCGCGATGCGCAGCGAGAGCTCCTTGGAGGGGAACTCGGTGGCCGACGTCGTGAAGGACCGCGCGACGGCGCCGCCGGCGTTCTCGGCGAGGATGGGCGTCTGGAACTCGAGGAACTGGCGCTCGTGGAAGTAGTCGCGCATGTACTTGGTGATGTGGGAGCGGAGGCGGAGCACGTCGGCGACCTCGGGGTTGACGATCATGTCGAGGTGGCGCTTCTGCGAGCGCGTCTCCGGGTCTGTGAGGGACTCGGGGATCGCCTCCATCGTTGGCGACAGGAGCTCCGGCAGAGTGATGACCTGCACGGTGAGTTCACCCGTCTTGGTGCGTGTGGGTAGGCCGGTGAGAGCTATCGGCGGTTCATGTTCAGCAAGGATATTTCTATTTTTGACTTTCTCCGGGCACGGGAGAGCTGTGAGGGCTTACAGATGTGGTCGCCCTTCTCGATCATGCGCCGGAACATTCTGAATGCGTAAGGAGATAGTTCCTTTTGCTGGGAGAGGGTGCGGTAATTGATCATTCCCTGGACCTTTTCGAACTCGTTGACAATGGTGACGAACATGAGCTTGTTCCCATGGGACCGGATGGATTGGACGCGGCCTGTGGCCTCATGGTCAGCAAAGAGGCAAGACTAGCGGGCGGTCCGCCACGAGCTCTCGCGGTTGACTTGTGCAATTGTTTCTGCGTACCATACAGGGTGACGACATCCTCTTCGCTGAGCGCCTCCAACTTCTCCTTGCTATTGAGCTTCCTGAACGTAGGCACGGACTGGCGATTGCTGCGATGAACCAGCCGTGGATGCGTCTCCTTAATCAGGCCCTCCTCACTCGCTTCGGCGAGCATCGTTTCCCGCAATTTCTTGAATTCTGACGTTCTAACTGCTTGATCTTGTGTAGCATCGCCGCCCTGCACCTCTGCATCTGCCCCCTTTCTAGTCCACTCCTTCGCACCATCTTGTTCTTGTAGAAGTCTGCTCGTGCCACTTGGCCGCCCGACGTGGAAGGACTGGAAGGGTCTGAAGACCCGTGGGGCCCGTACCGCAGGCCGCAACAGCCGTAGACACTGAATTGATGTCATGATATCTGAAGTCTTCAGTTAGCTTGGCTCCTTGATACGCATCTGCGATTCGTATGTTTGAAGAAAAGAGAAGACGGGAGAGTGTCAGATATTTGGCAGTTATACATCACGCACAGCAAGCTGTGTAAGCCGCAGCGGTTCTAATGCTAGCAATCATCATGTAGGGTAGGAAGGGGATGAGAGGAAAAAAGTCGTATTGAACTTACCAGCATTATCGCCCAAGAAGATTTGCTCTTCTTGAGGTGAGCAATGTTAGGTACACGAGAAGGCAAATTTTGGGAAGGCGCGATTTTGTTCATCGTTCTCGACGTTATCGATAAGGAAAAAAAACAGCGGAGTGGGAGACGGCCCGAAGAATTCCGCCCCCGTCTAGCACGTTGATTGGCCAAGTCAAGCTCGGCCGTGCAACGCGGGCAAACTCCCAGTTGACAGTGTTTGCCAGTCGCGATGCGATAAGATAAGGCCGGGAGCTGCAGCAAAATCTTCGACAGAGCGACGTCAATCGCATCCACCGCAGCAATCAAGCTATCTACAATCAACCACCCATCGCCGCCGCATCCGCATCCGCCGCCGACGCCCTCGTCATTGAACCAGTCGACCCTCGAGAATCACAGTCTCTTCAGCAAGAAAAACCCCCTCGAACACAACTGTCAAGATGTCTTTCCTCGGAATGGGTCGCCCTAAGCTCTCTTCGGATGAGAAGATTGCCATGGCCGAGCAGGAGATGCGTCTGCTCGCCGACATGCACAACCGGTATGTGGGCACCGGGCATCACGCCTCGAGAGGCAGCGATCTTTGTTGTTCATCAGATGAAACAACTGCTAACATGTGTTTCCCTCGCGCAGCCTGACTAAGATCTGCCAAAAGAAGTGCCTGCCCGACTACCGCGAGGCCGACCTCAACAAGGGCGAGTCCGTCTGCCTCGACCGCTGCGCCGCCAAGTTCTTCGAGGCGCACATGAAGGCATCGGAGGTGATGCAGGCGGAGAGCCAGAAGCGCGGCGGCGGCATGGGCGGCGGCATGTTCTAAGTGTGCGTTGTGACGGATCAGAACCGGATGGTACCGGAGGAGCGCAGCGGAGCGGGCGGTCTCGAGAGCGAGATGAGGCCCGTTCTCTGCGTCAATGTGTCATGATTGGCAGGCCCCATGCTCGTGGGGGAAGGGTCTTGGGTACGGATTCGCATTTTGCGAGCCTGGTTTGCATGGCCTGGTCGATAGAGGATTTCGGATGTATTTTGAAGCACCCGCGATGGGCTTCGTGTATAATATGGGACTGACCGAGGTCCTTGGAGAAATGAACTACCCTCAGATACTCATGATACTGGCTGCTGATTTTCGAGACTGGCGGTCTCTTGAACTGGCTGGACAGTTGCCCCCTTTTGATTTACACAGTAAAGCGTGTATTTTACGGGAAGCAAACCCACTGCCCTGTGCAAAAATCTTGCCGCTTTGGTGGTCTCACTGCTTCGGCAGTCTGCATCCTTGACGTGGTTCGTTTGTCGTCGGGGTGAAGAACCCAATGAACAGGTAATCGACACTTTGGGAAAGCCGTCTTGGCACATCAATGAGAGTTTCGTGCCTAGCAAGAGGCTCGTCGACGATCAAGTCGACACTGCGGTGGTTTCAGACTCTTCCGTGAGCTTGCCCGCACGTGGTCTAGTCCACGGCGAGAAAGGGGAAGAAGGGGGAGGGCAAGAAGAGGCTCGAAATCGTCCGCGGCTCTATGTAGATCAACATCCATCCCTTTCAGGACAGGCCTACCCGGCTCGCATCTCTAGACCACCCAAGAGCTTTCTGTCCTCCCCCCCAAAAAGGATCCTAAACGGGAAATAAGATGGCCGCTAGACTGCACAGCCCAGAGGCAGCCAGGCACAGACATGGATGGATTAGCCTATCGACCGACTTTGCGGTACTACGGACAAAGCCAAAGTGCCGGAAGCCTGGCCCCAGTTGATAGACTTTTTTCCAACAACACGGCGGTAATTAGATAAGGTAGCGGGTAAGTTGGGCCACACGATGCCACGACGAGGCTTGTGACACTGTCGTCCGAAAGGGCGATAGCAAGTACTATCGTTGGAACTCTGGAAGCACTTGGGACAAGCAGGGGCTCTGCTTGTGCTGACAAGCGGCGGCGGAGCGGACGGCGCAAGAGCCAGATGCAGGACAGCGTATGCCTCTCTCCGTGTCTGGAACTGAGCAAGCAAGAGCCAAGTGAGGAGTTTGAACTCTGTGTGCATGACTCTACTGCCGTTCCTCTTCTCATATCGCGAGGAACCGGGCGGCCGGCGATTCATTCTCTTTGGATTCTCGCGAGTGAGGGCTTTCCATGTTACCCCAGAAACCAGGGGTAAAGTGGATGTTATGTCTTCCCAACAGGCACCAAATGAAGGCACGCCTGCAGCAATGTATCCGACGTGCAAAGAATGGGGCCCGCTGCCGGGATGTTAAACATAGCAAAAAAGTTGCAATACGTACTACGTACTGGTATTCCCCGTCTCGCGGTTCGTCGGGAGAGGGGGAAGAGGAATTAAGGAAGGTCGGACGCGAGATTATGAAGAGTGCCCACTGGTGCCAGCCGAATAATTGCCCGATGCAACTCACGGGGGGTACAGTCAAATGTCGGTCTGGTCTAGAATCAATATTCTCACCCGCACTGGCAAAAATAGAAGATCGACCTGACAACTGACCCGCTTCCAGGTTTAAAAAATGAGAGGGAAAGACAGAGAAAAAAAAAAAAAAAAGGAGCACGTTCAAGGCCCGGTAATGACGACGACGGGCACTAATACTGTTCACCTTACCCAAGAGGTGGAGGAAGCTATACTACAACACTAGGGGGGGAAAACGCGCACGCACGTCTACCGCGTCCACCGTCCACATGCTGGCATGGAAGATGATGCGAATCGCAAAACCAAGCACTTCAACCCGAGAGCTTGGGGGCTGGGTTCGTTCAGATCTCCGACAGGGGGGCGCTCGCGGGACGGGCATGACGGACGACGGGGTCCAGAGGGTGGTCGAGGTCAGGCGGTTCCTTGAAGTTGGGCAAACTTTTTGACTTTCTCCCAGGTTGATGCGTTTCAATAATTCGGATGAAATGAGAGGTGCTCTGGGAACTATCGATGTTGGGCTCAGCTTGCGACGAGCTTGTCTTGGAGGTGTAAATTGACACGCATAACGAACACGCAGTTAAGGAGACCTGATAGGTGAAGCTGTCTTGCAAGAGCGGACACTTTGATGAGAGTCTTGAGACTCTGAATTCAATGAGAGATGAGTATGCGTGTGTAGCATTGTGTGGTGTGGTGTTTGCTTGTGGTTCAACTGACTGAGCCTCAAACCGTGGTGTCGCGGTGCAGTGTGGTGGAGTGCCCGGCGTGGCTTAGCGGCTTTCCTTGCATCTGTCGTCACTGCGCAGGGTCGATCGCCATCAATCCTCTCGCCATCGTCCATTTCTCGGGGCGGCGCACGCGGGCAGGCTGCCTGCGGGGGTGGTGTGGGATCGGAGCCCGTGGACTCTGAGAGAACGGGCGCGGCATTTGATATTGAGGGGGGAGGGTGCAACGGTGCCAATGGGCTGACGGATCGTGGAGGGAGATGACGTCCCAAGACCATACATGCCGTATCGATGTTCCGAAAGGTCCTGATGGACACGGCTACCTAGCCAGTTTGACAGAAACAACGAGACAGACTGAGGGAATCAAGGAGAGACAGGAGGCCTCGTCCAAAAAGGCGAAACAGCGCAGCCTCACAAAACTCGCCAGAGGTTCCCGGTCAGTGTGAGTAAACACGACAAAGGCCGTATCTTATCCGGAGACGCGTATTATTTTCGCGCTCGCTAAAGGGAACGAACATATTGCTTTTGTCCTGGGACCCTGGGAACGAAGAGCCCATGGCGGGAGATGCCGCGTCAAGTCAACCACTGTCGTAGGATATTACCTACGGAGCACTACGTAGTACTCCGTACATTTCATATAAAAGTACACAAAATGAGTACGTACCTACTGCGCCTTTGAAAGTGCTACAATGCAGCCTCCTTTCCCACTGCAAATCATCGTCTGCATGTGAAGGCATATTTTTAACACATATCGAGGACGTCAAGGCACGCCAGCCTCTCCTTGTCCCGTCAACAACAGATTTGTTGTGTACATGGCATGATGGCCTGCCTATGTGCGACGGTTCGTTGACGGGCCTCTCAGCTGGGGAGCCAAGGCGTCGTCCGGCTGGGCATCTCGTGCCGGAAGCCCTTCGAGGCTGGGCAGTCTCGTGGGCGGAATTAGAGCCCTGCATGGTAATACACGGCAAGTCGCTCGGCTAGCGTACGATGCGAAGAAGGGAAGAAAAAACAAGGTTGAGCGGGTTTGGATGGGAACGGGACTGGTGCAAAGTGCGAGATTGTGTTGTGTGGCTGTACAAGCCTCATCACATCTGCATCTTCTTTCTTCTCTGGCAGAGGGTTTCCAGGCTCCCGGACTCGACTTGTTGGTGTGGAGGGCCTCACCAGCTCTCACCAGAAGGCCAAGGTTGGTCCATAATAATAGGTACCAGTAGTATTAGCAGGCATGTAAGTATCTTGGTATGTAGACCAAACCACCATCCCGTCCATCTCACCAGCGGCCTGCGGCCGGATTGATGAATCTGAAGCCCCAGCTATCGGCAATACATCACGCCTACCACGTGCATGTACTTTGCCTAGCGGCAGGTGCTGTCAACACAAGTCTTGCATGTTAAGGGGAAATGGGGTCGCGTGTGTGCAGACAGGTGGGGCTGCTGACTTGCAGAGCAATGGATCCGGTTGCGTCCAGAAGAGGCAGCCGCTCACAAGCGACGACACAACAAGATGCACTAACAATTTGTACAAGTAGACGGGAACCCAGCCCCTAGGTACTTCAACTTGGGGAAGCAGACAATTAGGTACGTGCTTCTATGTACCTAGATTATGTGGTGTACATACACTAGCAAAGGCACAGCGCAAGGGCACCATGGATCCCCAGTCCTATTCCTGGAGTGAGCCTGCTGCGACCTTGCGACCTTGGGCCCGGGTTCTTTGCACAGCCCTACTGTCCCTGGAAAACAAACCACCACTCTGTTCTGCGCGTCTGACAGTCTGCCTCTGCAAGGACACACCCACCCAACTGGCAACGACGGGAGGTTGGAATCGTTGGATGCAGTGGTGGTTAGTGCACTGGCTCTCTGGCTGTGCTGTGCCGGCACTAGTGGATTGATTGTATTGACGGGGTCTTTTTGGTGGTGAGTTGAGGTAGAAGTGAGGTAGCCCACCTACAACGTAAGTATTGACGGGATCTGTAATTAATGACCCAAACGCCCTCGACCTAGGATTGCTATGCTCCTTTTCTGAGGCCTCTTGGACTTTGGATGATAAACCACGCCTGGCCCAGCCGAACTTGATCCATTGGCTTTTGTTTTCTCCATCTCTAATTGACAGTCGACCGGTCGACATCGCCTTGATTGCCTCGCCATAGCTACGTTGCTACTATTACAGTACACTACGGATACACTACATCCCACATCGCACCAGCGCATCTCACTCGATCCCTCCATCGATCCACCATCCAGCGATCCGCCGCACTAATACGAGAAAAGGAGGACGCCGAGTCCTGCTCCGTAATACCAAGGCTCACCAACACCAGACACGGTTGACCTTTGCATACACGTACTGCGCAGCCAGACCCAGACCCAGGCCCTGGACCGCCTACAGTGTACCTATACTGCACAGCGACCGCCCCACCCTCCTCCTTCCACCACCACCATACTGCAGGCTGCAGCAGAACACCTCAAAAGTCAACACGCCGCAGCAACGCAGCACAACCCGCGGCAGAAGCAGAAAGCGAAGGAAAATCCATCATCATCCATCCATCCATCGCATCACATCAGCTGGGTGATCGACCAACGAATCGAAATCGCCGCATCGCGCCTCTCGACCCAGCCGCCACGAAGAAAGCCGTACATCCCCGACTCTCGTCTGACTTGCCTCTCTCTCTCTCTCTCCCTCCCTCCTTTCCTCAACTCAACTCGGCTTCTTTCTCCAACAACGCCGTCACACTCGGCCTGGAAGTTCTCGTCCTTCCCCACTAATTATCAGTTCCTGGAGCTGGGCTTTCCAGGTGGTCCTTGTCCAGCCTGCCGTCGTCCGTCGTCGTCGGCGTTCGCTTGGCCCCCTCTTTGGTCCTTCCACGTCCAGTGTCCCCGTCCTTGGTCCTTGCTCCACCACCGCCCCACCTCCTTCCCAATTCCTCGCACGCTTTCCGCCTAGCACCACGCCCCCTGGCCACTGCCACTGCGGGCTCTCACTTCGTCCCCGGCGTGTCCTCCACTGGGCTTTCAGGTTCCATAGGTTGTCTCCCGTCCTGCCCGGTACAACAGCAGCACTGCGCCTGCGCTCTATCCGTACATAGGTACCAAACCTAGGCAGAGGTGGGCACTACCTGTACATAATACTAGTAGTACCTGCACCAAGAGGTACATCGCCCCCTTCTCCCTCCACGACCCCCCGGGCCACACACCACCACACACCACCACCTACAAGTCCCGCCCAATCCAGCCTTCCATCCTGCCTGTCAAAAAACCCGGAGACAGCGAAATAGGGCCCTGGACCGCCTTTGTACAGAACAGATCAAACTCCTCAACCCGTTTCAGCTTCGCACCACCAACATTCCTCCCCCATTCCTTTCCCTCTTTTTTCTTTCTTGAACAGCTCCCCCCCTTGCTGTCAACCAAACCCAAAAACTTATACCATCGTTCAAGGAAGAAACCCGATCGCTCCCTCCAGCGGTCGTTTATTCTACCTCTCTCTTTCCTCATTGCTGTCGTTCGCGCCTGCCGTCTGTTTGTCGAATTTCCCGCCGACGGGGTCCTCCCTCGCTCTCCACTCGCTTCCAACTATCCCTTAACCGCCTCCCTCCCCCCCGAAAACGAAGTCTCGCGTTCCTGTCGACCCCCGACCGAACTTTCCCGACCGCTTACGTCTGTCGCCTGACCGCCTGATTCCCGTCCTCCCTCGCTCTTACCGGTCGACACCTTCCTCTCCGTAATCTTTCCATCTCGGCTCCTCCCGGGGAGTCGCCAATACCGTCGACCTGGCTACGAGGCTTGACTCCCGCCGCTCATTGCTCGGCGGTGACCCCAATTTCGCCGGCTACGACCAAGAACTCGCCGCACAACAGTACGCTCAGCAGTATCAACAACAGTACCAACAACAATACAACCCCCCGCAATCATCAGCATACAACCAGGGCTACGCCTTTCGCGAAGGTCTCGCTCCATCCACAATGAACGGTTCGCGCCCAAGCAGCGTCGGCCAGGGTTTCCTCGGCTTCGGCTTCCTGTCTGCCAAATGGCCGAGGATCTTCTTTCTCATCACTCTGGTTCAGGCCATGATTTGTCTGGCTTTTGAGGCGTACGACACTTCCTGAATCTCTCGTCATGCCGCTCTTCTTTTTTCGCTGACAATCATTCAGTTACGTCTTCTGGAAGTTCCAGACCAGCTTGAAAGACCAAGACAAGGGCGCGACTCCAGACAAGAGTGAATCGCAGAGAAAGACGATCCCGACCTTCCTCACCCTCTTCATCTTTGGTTTCTTGTATGAGCTCGTCATAGTATGGGACGCTCTGAGGGCCAAGAACACTATCCAGGTTATCGGCGTTTGCATCTCAAATCTTGCCTTGATGGTATACACTGCCATCCAAGTTGATCAGATTTGGGAGGCCTTGGACGAATTGAAGGGGTTTGATGCTCTCAAGAACCCCCAAGTCGACATCTGGCCCGACATCAAACCCTACCTGATCTCCATTCCGTGCATCCTGTCCTTCGGCACCATTGCCATGGGGTTCGTCGCCTGGAAACTCTACCAGGTCTTCGCTTGGGACATTCTTAAGACGATAGGAGCCGATTACAGAATGAAGAAGCGATTTCTCCACTACCAGGTACGTCACAACTTCGCCTCGTCGTCTCAGTATACGCTAACCTGCCCCAGGTCTACATCGCACTCCTTAAGTTCGACTTTTTCTTTTTCCTTGGATTCACCGTCCAGTTTTTGGTCATTGTCAACGCGAGAACCGACGCCGAGTTTGGTTTGACTATCGCCGCCATCCCCATCACCATCGGCATTCTTCTCTTGGCCGCCTGGTTCACCAAGAGGGAGAACAAGATTGGAATGGTGTCTGTACTCGTTCTCTATTTCGGCGCCTTGAGCTACTTTGTCTTCAAGCTCGTCCGGATTTACCAGCCAGCGACGAAGGAGCAGTATAAGGCCGTGCAGAAGTCGCTGACTGCCTTCACGGTAATCACCATCCTGCTCATCATCTGCACCATCGTCAACTGCGTGGTCTGCATGCGCAACTTTGGCGCTGGCCTGAAGAACCACCTGCGCAAGCCCTCTCGGGACCTGGAAAAGAACCCGGATCTGAACTCTATCAGCCTTCATGATGTTAAGCCCCAGGGGGTCACAAACAGGATGACGATTGACTAAACGACGGGTGGAGCTGGTCTGACCCAACGAGGGACAAACGATGAAAAAGAGACGCCGCGCGATTGTACAAAGACATGACTTACGAACGATGCCACCTTTCTTATCCCCAAAATTCTTAAAATCCAGGAGGGATCGTGGACGGACGGAACGGTGGACACGCAGGCCGGGAGCGTGTTGGACTGGTTGAGATTCCCCATCATCGGCTTTTGATTTTCCTTCTTTGTGTGGTAACATTGTACGGCGTTGAACGAACCAAGCTCCCTTCGCCCTGGTGTGGGGGGAGGAAGACTGGCCCGAGGGCGGAGTTACGGATTGATACTACTTTACAGCCTTTCCCAGGATACCGCTCACGAACCATGGCCACACGAGCCACATCAAGCGAGCAGGGCCTGCGTGTACTGGGGGCTTCTGACGATGTACATCCTCAGGAGCACCCCTGGGACTACGACGGCTATCTACTTTTGTCTACTTTTGAGACTTTTCCTTATTGTAACCTAGCGTCAGCATGAGGTAATTCAGAGCGTTTGATAACGGATTTGAATAGCACTCGGATACGGGCAGAGTGAAAAGCGTATCGAGGCCATGATCAAGAACTGCGAGCAGGACATGTCTTCCCATGGCGTGACGCTAGCCTATCGTGTTGGCCGCCCATTGTCCTCGGCAAACATCTTCAAGTCACGCTGCAAAGAAGTGCCTGGGTTAGGTGAAGGTGAAGTGGATGCATTTTGAGACAACGTCGCTATCCAACCGCTAACGAACCCATTCCTGACCTCCAAGTGAGTCGTTATTTCAATAAACTATCCCGCTGCCAACATGAACGCCGCTCCAGAAACCCATTGTTGTATCCCACCGATTCCCCCTTACCAAAAACGCCTTAAAAAAAGCCTCGCCCGTGCTGGAAGCGGGCCGTGCCCGAGGGAGGCCATGCTCGCCAGCCCTGTTTCTTTCCCTCGTTTGCAATGTTTAGCTTTATCGACAATGTCCAAGTTACTCTACTACCCGTGTAAGAAACCGGGTGGACCTCGGCCACGACGCATTCGTCGGCGTCTCTGACGTCGGCGTCTCTGACACGAGAACGCGGGGTCCGAGGGGTCTTGACCCGTCTAGAGCCTTATCTCTCGGGCGTCCTTGATGTGTCCCTCGTTCGGGCAGTAGGGACACTTGAAGCGGGAGCCCTTCGTCAGGCGGTGCAGTGACTCTTTGCAAATGACATGGCCGCAGGGCAATATCATGGGCGGGTTCTGCTCCGTGGTCTGCTCCTTGCTCACGGGGCAGACGAAAATGGGGTGGTAGATCATGCTCCGCGGCAGCGGCGTCTCGAAGGCCAGCTCGTTCTGGGTGGTCCACTCGGTCCGCTTGGCCTTCATGTAGTTGGTGTACTTGATGAGCTGGGGCAGGGCGATGGCGCCGGCGGTGGCGGCCACGTAGAGCGGCGACTCGGCGGACAGGCCCAGCAGGGAGCAGAACTCGCGCGTGAACGAGAGGGCGACGTCGTCGAAGGCGGCCGAGGTCTCGAAGATGTTGGCGTACGGCGACTGGGAGATGTTGGTCGCGTAGACCATCGCGCACGAGAGCTGCTGGATCTCCTTGAGGTGGCGGGCCTGGAAACGGCCGAAGTTGGCCTGGGCGTAGGCTAGGGCTCCGGCGCGGCCGTTGGACCCCGGCGGATCGTCGGGCAGGCCGTTGACCTCGGGCCCCTTGAAGAGCCAGACGAACTGGAGCTTGGTGAGCTCGAACTCGAGGTTGGAGCCTCTGGCCTCCAGCTCCTCGCTGTTGAGCTGGGCCCACGCGATGGCGGGGACGAGGTTGCGGCCCTTGAGCTCGTGGAGGATGCTGTACATGTTGGCGAACTTATCCTGCAGTTCCTGCGACTGGAGGGAGTGGATGTCGGCCTCGATGGCCTGGTTGTTCGGGGACAACGGAGGACACGGCGGAGGGCGCTCGTGGGCCTCGCGGAGGAAGGTGGAGGCGACGCTGAACTGGCCTTCGCGCAGCATGTGCATCGCAACCGCACGGTTTATTAAGGAGGGGTATGAGGCCATAGCATCGTAGTCTGTCGGGAGAGGTCGGAGAGGGAAAGACTGCGGACGGTGTTAGCTGAGGGATCCCATTCAATGCCCACGAGGAAACCAGAGGCGTACCTTATCGAGGGCCTTGCCGAAGACCTTCTGGGCTTTTGAAACTTCTTTGAGATCATTGTTTATTGCGTCGAACCCCGCGTTAACGGGATTCTGGAGTTTCGTCATGGTCAGACTTGCGCGGTGCGGGTCGGAGGCTGCGGCGCGAGGGGATAGAGGTGAGCACACGAGCAGTGACAATGGCGGGGCATCGACCGTACCATTCGCAACTTGTTCCCTCGCCTGGACCAACAGGTCGAGGAGTTTGTCAGCGTCTTTGACGGCAGAGTTGAGGGTCGCCTTGCGGAAGCGGGCGAGCTCCGCCTGAAGCGTTATCATGGGGTTCTGCTCCGCCATGTTTGGTGGTGGTATCGGGATGGTTTGTCGTGTCGAAGAATGGGAGGAGTATCGATCGTAAGGCGCGGCAGCGATGTGGCTCTGCTGATAGAGGCTACAACAGGTAGGTCATGGCTAAAAACTCTCCGGCAAAATCTCAAGCCAAGCGAGTTGCTAATGAATCGCGGCCAATCGTTCAAAAAAATGAAAGTCGTTGAGTGCACTGAGTATGTACTCGATAGTCTTGCTGGCGGTCGTGCTGGGGTCGCAGGATGCTGTCACCGATGGCAGGCAAGTAGCTTCCTCGGCAGTGGGATTCACTGGACAGTTCAGTTCAGACTGGAGTGGTTGGCAGGAGGTAAAAGGCCTGCGGGCCGTTGACGCAGTGCTGTAACTGCCCATCCCAGCGTGACGCATCGGCGAAATAGCGGCCCGGGTGCCAATTTTAGGTGCGGATGGAAACTGGCTTGCATGGACTTAGGTACCTAAGCGGGGCAGGGGGTGGGAGCTTCGCCATCTGGGGGTCGATCTTGGGTAGGGTCTCCAACAGACGGGACAGACTGGGGAACCTTAATAGCGGTTTACCGCTACTCTTGACTCCGTACTGCCCATTCGCTGGACTAAACCACTGGAAGCGCAGCTACCGACCCAACCAATCCACGAAGCACCAACACATTGCGTCACATGCCGACCAGCCTCCCAACCATAAGTGTAATCGAGAAGGATAGAAAAGTCCAGGAGGACGCGCATTCTACCTGCACGGCGACGCTCTTATTTCCTTCCCGATTTCTGCTCCTCTCAAACGGCTCGAGGAGCACAAGCGATCAACGAAGAAAGGCGACTATGATCTCGACTGCTCGGAGGTAGCTGGCGCTGTTTTAGTGTCGTCGATGCAAGAGTGCCGCCGCCGCGCTCCTACAGATGGAGATGGCATTTCGCTTCCCGTTCCCGGTCAACGACCCGCGGATGCATCGTGAGGAAGAGCTTACGCTGGCGAGAACCGCGTCGCACAATCGCAGCAACAGGCCCTCGCCCCTGGATACTCCCTTGCCGACCGACGGACGAAAGGATCTCTCTGTCGAATCTGCGACACCGTCTCCCCTACCGACTCACAAGAGACAATGGGTTTTTGCTGACCCTGTAGCCTTCAGGTAGGTGACTGGCTGCTTTGATTCAGAGGTATTCCCAAGTTAATTGTGTCCTGTCCGCAGATACTTAGAGAGCGATCCGTCCGTTACCGTGGTCGAGCGACGAGGTGTCTTGCGGGGATACGAGCTATATCTGGTCGAACAATGGGCTTGCTCACGAAAGTCACCGACGCTGGTGATTGTCACCTATACCGGCGACCCGAAGCATTCGGTCATGGTTGGCGTGCTGGCCGTTCCGACGGATGAGAACACCTGGTCAGACCGCTTGCGATTCTATTTCAAGGCCATTCAACAGTACCATGCACGACCCAAAGAGACGCCCCTGGGCGATGTCATGGTCACGAACCTCAGCAGCTTCCCCTCCGCCCTAACGGTGATTCCCGTGCCCGACGGCGACATTCGCGCCCACCGTCAGGCCTTCATCGTCAATGAAAACCTCAAACGCCTGGGGTGTTCCGGTCGATCTGGCATGAACCTCTCGGACCCCACACCGGCGACTCAGGCCAAATTTTACCAGCTTTACAAGACCAGCGAAAAGGTGCCCTTCCAACAGTCGGTGATAGAACTCGTCAAGCTGTGCCAGGTCTCCTTGTTTATGTTTGGGAAGCTTGACAGCGAGTATATTGACGGATTGCTATGCGACAAGACGGAAGAAGCTATCGGAAATTGGTGGACGGAGCTGGGGGCCGAGTCGTACAACATTGAGCCGACAGATGGCATTTTGGGCCCAACGACTGTGGCGGCCCTGTTGGGCATGGCGATGGGTGCCAGAAACCGTTTACACTACTACGGCTCCCCGGTACCCAAGGATGTTTTCGACATTGAGAGTACGAAAAGGGGTATTGCCTACTTTCAAAAGTCGAACAAGCTTGAGCGGACCCGGCGGCTGGATCGTCAGACGATTCTCAAGCTCCACCAAGTCACTGCAAAAGCGGCCGCTGGCGAGGGCTGGGGGGTGCAAAGGGCGGTCAAGTCCACCGTCGCAGAAATAGGCGGTAAAAGGGGCGAGCTGGTGATCGGCATGGTCGGCGGAAAAGACAAGGCCGGCATAGCTGACATCGAGACCGTCGACATTGACAGATTCATCGCGCTAGCATACGGTGAGCGCGCCAAGTGGCTCTGGTATGGAAAACCCCGGCGAACGGCCCCAGAACCTCAGGAGAAGTCTCCCGACATCGCGCCTCCGTTGTTCGGTAAGGACGAGATCGCCAAACGAACACAGTCTCTACCTCTCGAGGAGGAAATTCAGCGCCAAAAGGAAGAGTCCCCCGGAGTCTATTCAGCTCCAGCTCCCGCTTCGGCCGTTAGTGTCACCGAGAGTCCTGGAGACAAGGACGCGCTCAGGAAAACCGTCTTCAAATCGGTTGCTGGCAGGGTCTCCGATGCCAAGTCCGGCCTTGGGCGGATCAAAGATGTCGTTGGGACAGGGCTGCGAGGGCATGCCAGTCGCCCTAGTAGAGACGATTATGGCGAAAACGGCTATAGCAATGTTGGCATCTCGGCGCTAGCGCAAACATCTGCCGCAGCCCTATCGTCTCCAGTCGTGGTTGGTAGAGCCTTCACGTGGAAAAACAAGCCCGAAGAGTACCTTGCTCAATTCAAGAAAGAGGCCGAAGCGGCTCAGGGCATCCCTGAATCGTCAGAAGAGCTCGTCAAGTCACCGGCAACAGCCAGGCCAACACGAGATTCATCAGACCCTAGCTCGACACACGTTGAAGGAAACCTCGTTACGCTCCCCAATGGCCCGGCCAAGGATGAGCCCGAGCGGATTCAGGCTTCTGTCGCTGGTTCTGTCGTTGACGAAGCCGATCTCCACGGCCCTTTCGAAGCTGAGCGGAGTTGCAACAATGCCGTGAGCTTTCTCCAACGCCGGCATTCCATTGCTGTCTCGAGGCTCTCATACAAACATCCGCTGAATGAGGCCAGATGGCCTCGAAGGCTGTCATTTGGTGATGCGGAAGAGGCGGTGTTGCGGTGGGAAGAAATCACCGACGTATACGATGATAAGCACTTTGCCACAGCCGATGCCCTACTGCAACAGGCGAGCCTGGCTGAGTTCGCCCGGAGCCTTTACGACTCAATCGCCACCATCAAGCAGGAGGTCAATCCGTGGGTCGAATCCAAGGTTAAGGCTGTTGAAGGCATCGACGAACACTACGCCCGCGAGCAAGAGGACCTCCAGAATCTGTACTACCAACTCAGCGAGGCCTACCAGCGCGTCAAACAGAGCTCATCGGAACTCATCGCCGAGGAGCGCGCGCACATCACCGAGGCAATTAGGGAGGTCGAGGTGCTCGTCGCACGTCTCGAGTACGAGATCAACGGCCTCGTGAGCAAGGTGGACGACGTGGAGGACGGCGTGAGGCTATTCGAGAAGCAGGTCGAGGACGTGGAGAAGCGCGCGGAAGAGCTCAAGAGGACCCTCGAGACCGAGGGGTGGGCGCACTGGTTCGTCAGGACGCTGACGGGCATCGGCACGGGGCCGAACATCACGAGGGGATCTTGAGGAGGCAAACAAGTGGCGGAAGGAAGGTGGTCTTCTGGGCTGCATAGCGTGGTTCGTTTTTTTTTACTATTAGGAATACCCTCAAAGGCTTGCATCGGTTATAGTATAATTCCTGATGGTGCGCGGCATGTATATTCATTTTTTTCTTCGGCAGGAGACCGTCTTTACAAATACAACTTCTAGATAACTTTGTTCTTGAACTAGAACCGAAGTGCCAGACCATCTCACTTATTTGAGCCGATATCTATTAAAGCAATGCTTCATCTGCCTTTCAGTGAGTAGTTTGGGATGGGACCCAAGGATAGCACGTACTGATCAAGGCGTGCTATTCCCAGTCAGCTACTGACCCCAACCGCGGCGAGGAAGCAACGGCAAGGCTTCGAGCCCGTGACACGTTGAACATGTGAGGTTGGAAGAGCCGTTTCCTACTTCATTTCTATTCATCATCTAGCTTTTTTATGTCTCTAAAACATGACTTCATCAGGCAACCCATGCATCCATTCCTATCAGATCCTCGAACCCCAGTCCCAGACCTCCAGCCCGACGCCGCCGACAACGACCTTGCCCCCCTCGATGACCTCCAGGTCCCCGGCGTCGGCGACGCCGCTGTACTCGTCCGCCAGCAGCGTGACCTCCTCGACGCCCCCGCGCCACCCCAGCCTCCACATCTTGACCCTCTGGTCGTTGCTCGCCGTCGCGAAGACCACCTCCCCGCGCCCCGTAGTCGCCTTGAGCACCGCGAGCCCGTTGATGGCCGCCGCGTGCGCCTTCCTCACGCCCGCCCTACCGATCGGCGCGAAGCCCGCCCCCGGGTCCAGGCTCGTGATGCCCAGCGCGTTGTCGTCGCCGCCCGTGAGGACCACGACGCGGTCCGCGCCCCGCTGGACGTCGAGCGCCTTGATGCTGCTCTGGTGGATCCGCGCCGTGTGCGCGAGGACGTACTCCCCCGCGCCCGCCGACGGCGACGAAGACCGCCAGACGGCGAGGACGCCGTCCGTCGCGGCGGTGAGGACCTCGTACGCGCCGCCATCGGGCGAGATGCGCAGGTGCCGCGCCTGCGTGAGGCAGGCGCCGGTGTACCGCCCCTCGGCGAGCAGCTCGAAGCCCCCGGCGGCGGTGTACCTGTACGTCTTGACGACGGAGTTGGAGAAGGCCATGGTGATGGCCGCGGCCGAGCCGCCGAGGTCCGCGACGTCGAAGCTCGTGATGCGCAGGTCCCCGTCGGCGCTCCTGTCGGAGAACACCGCCTCGCGCATCAGCCCCAACCCGGCGGGGCCGAGGTCACTCGCCCTCCAGACCATGAACTCCTCGTTCCCGCTGCAGCTGAAGAGGAGCTCGTCGCCGAGCCACTTGAGCGCCTGGAGCCCCGCGGTGTGGACCTTGACGACCTTCACGCAGCGCAGCTCGCGGCGCAGGGGCCCGGCAGCGGCGTCGTCGTACCTCCAGATGCGGATCGCCGTGTCCTCGGCGCCGGTGGCGATGTACCCGCCCTCGGAGCGCGCGATGGCGCGGACCTCGCGGCCGTGGGTGCCGCGCTTCAGGGTGCGGTGGTGCGCGGCGGCGAGCCCGGGCTCGGGCTGCTCGTAGACGCCGAGGGTGGCGGCCTTGTTGAAGACGAAGCGGATGCGGCCGTCGGCGGGCTGGCTGTAGGCGAAGGCGCGGTGGGCGCCGCCGCAGTCAACGCGGACGAGCTCCTCGTGGCGGGTCTCGTTCCAGGCGATGAAGTTCTTGCTGCGGAAGCCGGCGAGGATCAGGTCCGGCCCCGCGAGCCAGGCGTCCTCGATGTTGGGCACGGCGGCGGGGGCGGTCTCGTGGCGGAGGAGGAGGAGACCGGCGGAAGGGGAGGAGAGCTCGTAGACGCGGTAGTTGCCGTCTCTGCTGGTCGTGATGATGTGCGATGCTGCGGGAGACGAGGCAGGGAGGGGCTTGATGGAGGTGATTGCGTCGTTGGTGCGACGCTCCGGCGCGGGGACGAGGGTGAGCTTGTACCCGTTCTCGTCCGCGTCGCGGCGGAAGATGCTCATGTACCCGTGCCTCGAGCCGAGGATCAAGAGGTCGTTGGTGAGACAGGCCGCAGTGACGACGAATCTGTTGTCAAGCTCGGGGATGGGGATCATGGACTTGATCGCGGATGTTGCCAGGTCCAGCGTGATGAGTTGCATCGCGTCCTCGCCTCCCAGCATGGTCACGAGAAACTCCACTTCATTCTGCGCATTGCTCTCTGCCGGGACACCACCCACGGCCGACGTGCCGAGACAAAAGATATCAGCAACCTTACCGGGCAGCGAGCCAGCCTGCTGGATCTTTGAGTCCCTGTAGAAAAAGATCTTCTTGTTCGCAGTGCCAAGCAACGCCAGCCCCTGAGCCGGGCTCTTAAGGCTCGTACAAGCTCTCAGCGCGGTGAGCGTTTCCCCATCGGTCCCGATCTCAGACCAGGTCAGCTCGGGCCCGAACGAGCCGATCAGCAGCCGACCGGTGGTGCTGACAGCAAGCATGGTATCCTTCGAGATGAAGGTGAACCGGTGAAAAGCCTCCCTTGTCTCCGACGGAATCGCGAAATCGGGACTACGTGCCGGCAGCTTGCCGACCACGTCCCGCATCACCAGCGTGCGCAGCTCGCTCGGGAGGTCCTGGAACTGCGACCCGGTCCGGTGCGAGAGCAGGTTGACCTTGCTATCCTGGCCGCCCGTGGCGACCACAACTTCGCCGTCCTGCTTCTGCAGCATGGCAGTGGCCCAGATGTGCTTCCCGTCGTGACGTGCGTACGTCTCCCGGTGCGTGATCTTCGCAGGGACCTGTACGTCACCACCAGCGGCGCCGGCGGCAGTCAGACACTTCTGCCGCCACTGCTGCGCACCGACCTCGAGCGCCCACGTCTGCAGCGTCGAGTCCTCGCCGAAAGAATAGATGGTCGCCGCAGACCCGCGCGCGAGCTCATCGAGCGTCCCCGGGAACCTGACGTGCCAGATGCGCGAGATGTGGCCCATCACCATGGCCAGGGGCGCGCTGGAGGCGACCTGCGTGGCCGCCAGATCCGGGGCGGCAGCACCCCCGAACCCAGTCTCCCTGGCCTCCCCAAAAGCGTCATACTGCAGGCGCGGGGCCTCGGGCCTCTCCGAAATGTCCCAGATGCGAATCGTCCTGTCATCACTGCAGCTGGCCAGCAGGCGTGCCTTCTTGCCGTCCCCGAGGTCGATCTCGGGCGAGATGTCGACGCCGAAGATGGAGCCCTCGTGGCCGCTGAAGACGAAGAGCACTTCGCACCATGGCTTCTTATCGTCATGTTGCTCCGAGAAGTGGCATTTCCAGAGGAGGATCTCGCCAAAAACGGTGCCTCCGGCCACTAGCAGAGAGGTCCCGGAAATCCACGCCAGGTTGGCCGAGTAGAGGATCGGCCTGGAGGGAGAGACGACGCGCCCAAATACGAGCGTCTTGCCGTCCTCGCCGAAGGAGAACTCAACGACTTCGTTGTGCGCCGTTACCAGCACGCCGCGGCCCGGGTCGTCGGGCGAGATGGCGCCGTCGTAGATCCAGTCCGGGGCCTTCGCCTCGACGAGCTCGGGCAGGCTCTCGTCGCCGGCGAGACGCTTCTCGATGAAGCTGACGGGCAGCACCGTCACGGCCTGGTTGCCCCAGAGAAGCACGTACTGCTTCTGGCGGCAGCCCCCGACGCTGATGCCGTGGATAGGCTGGGCGCGGAACACCTGGAAGCGACATCGCAGCCTGTTCTCCCCGTCGTAAACGCTGAGGTTCGTGTCCTCCCCTACGAGGAGGTACGACTCAGGCTGGCCATCATCATGTTGGGCTGCGGCGGTCAAGAAGCAGAGGGCGGTGACGGGGGTAAGCTGATGGTCCCGCCGTAAGAGGGACCCGGCTACGTCTAATTTCTGCTTTGGTCATGTCAGTCAGCTCCGTCTCGGGATTCTTCTCACTGTCAGGCCGTCTCGCGAGCCGCGATGCGATAGGGCGCCTATTTTTGAAAGTGAAGGATTGCTGATGACTAACTGCAGGGTAACTCATGGAGAGCAGACGGCGTCGGCGAACCGAATCGTGAAAGGAATGAGTGAATGGTTCGGTCCCAAGCTCGGACTTAAAATCTCACTAAAGGATGTGGTCTTGGCGGTAGAGCTTTATTGTGCGAGAATTGCTGCCTACGGTGCCAGGATCATGATGCCAGCTTGCGGCTGACCGGTGCAGGAATCCTTCTCGCTATGTCGTCGAGGGTTGTGGACCGAGTCATCGTCCTTTGGTTGGGTGGTGGAGTTTTCGATGTTTGTGGGAGAAATTTTGAGGCATCGGCCGACAGTGTGGATATGTGGCATGCCGCACGTTACCGACTCACTCACTAGGCAGTTGTCAACGACTCAATACCCAGCATAGCTTCCACATGAAACGCACACATCACAGGAACAGAAACAAGTTTAAGAAAAACATTGTGAGAAATAGACGAAATCTTTTTCGCTGTATGAGCACGGGTTCAAATAATCTATAGACAATAAGCCTGGTTGGGTATCATCCATCCCCAGGTATCTCCTTGATCGTCATCCACCATACGATCCATGTACATCAAAGTACGCATTCATGTCCACCTCCCTCGCGTGTCGTCGTCCTCGTGATAGTGAAAGCCGTTCCCAAACGCCAACGATGCAAAATCAAGTGGTTGCCAAATCGCAAAGCACTCTTCGTACACACATTACCGCCACCTTGTCGGACGAGACCTTAAGAGCGGTGGGAGTAAGGCTCGTAGGCCATGTCGGAGCGGGGAGCACCGTTGGGGTAGCGAGGAGCACCGTACTGAGTAGCCTGCTCCTGCTTGTAGTAGCCGTTCTCCTCCTGGATGGGCTGGTAGGTGCCAGTGGGCAGGAGCTTCTCGCCGTCGTTGCTCTGGCGCTTGCGCTCCTTGCGGGTGTGGCTGGGAGCGCAGCAGCAGATGGTGAACATCCAGAAGAAGCCGGCGCCGAGGGCGAGGGCGGCAGAGATCCAGATGAGAGCGAGATAGCTGTTGTTGAACGAGGCAGAGACGCCGTAGAACTTGGCGGTGCCCTCAACGGCGCCGACAACAACGACGGACATGGCGGTGGAAAGAGCGGCGGAGGCGCAGACGGCAACGGAAGCGAGCGAGGCGATCAGGAAGGTGATGCACGACATGACGCGAGTGCAGTTAGCGAAGATGCCGAAGACGATCTCGAGACCGAGAGCAACGAAGGCGATGATGTAGGCGACCTGGGTCCACTTGGTGACAGTCTTGAAGGCGGACAGGGCGGTGGTGACCTCGTCGGGAAGCTCGATCTTGCGGCCGGCGGCGGTGCCGATGGTCTCGAGGGTGCTGGTGTTCAGATACTCGGCAGCCCAGTCGAACTTGGCCTTGGTGCAGGTCTTGTCACCGTTGGAGGCGGTGGTGCAGTAGCCCCAGAGAGCAACATCGTAGAGGTTGTCGAGGCCGAGGTCGGCAGCGGTGATGTTGCTGGTCTGGGTGCCATCGGTCTGGGCCTTGGAGATGGCATCGGTGCCATCGCCGGTGAGCAGGGCGCGGTTGTGGTAGTTGCCGAAGTTAACGGGCTGAGCATCGCGACTGACTATACTCGATACCGAAGCAGGGTTGATCTCGAGATCGGTGAGGTTGACGCGGAACATGTAAAGGTCCTTGTTGGAAACACCACCGAGGGCAGCCACCATCAGGAAGATGAGGGAACCGACGGTGAGAATGAATGGCAGAGCCACGCAGATAAACCGACCGACACCCATTTTCTCTTGTTTTGTTGTGTTTGTTGGTTGTTTTGTTGTTTTGCGATGTAGATAGGTGCCGGAGTACCTAGGTGACTAAAAGGTGGGTCGGTGACTTCAACGAATGTATCTAGGAGATGAACGATCGTTGATTTAGAGTTGGGGATGAGGTAGGAGAGATCGGTAGCGAAGGAGAAAGGGATCTGGATAGAGAGCCCTTTTGTATTTGTTGGTTAGAGGTGAGAGGGGAGCAAACGGGTGTGAGTGTGATGAGAGCGAGAAGGAGAGGCAGGCTGTGACAAGACGGACGAGCGTAGATGTTTATAAAACCGCGAGCGAGGACGGCCGTCAGGAATACTACCGATGTCAGAGGGCGCAGGGCCAGCAGGTTGGTAAGAGGGGAGGGACAAGGACAAGGACGTGGCGTGGCGCAGTAGAAGGACGAATTCTGGTGGAGATGGGACGGATTGATGCGCAGCGAGCCCGGCACTCGCTGCGCTCTTTTCACACAGGTTGTCTCTACACTAGTAATTCATAGTACGGACAGGTCTTAGGTACCTGACCCTTTGCTTGGGTTAGCTGTGTGGGCTGAAGCTCCCCGGGGGGCCCAGCTGCCCGTCTAGGGCTGTGATGCGCTGGAGGTAGGTTCGCTCATGCTAGGAGGTGGGAGCCCATAGCACGGGCAGACTGCTGCTGCGCGCGCACATCACCGCGCAGCGTGCGGAACACGCTACGGAACATGGCAAGTCAAAGTAAAGATACATTGATAGATACATCCATCCATCAGTGATTCAGTACCCGGGGTCTTCTGAAGGGGCCCCACCTTCCCGCCTGTCGCTCCCCTGGCTGGCTGCTGACGGGCTGCAACCCGCCTCCAGGCTGCTTAGCGGCACGACTCAGCCCCCGGTCATGCTAGGAACACCCATGACCAATTAGGTGAGGGATCCCTCCCCCCTCGCCCGAGCAACGGCGTCGAGCGGTGCTGAAGCTGGTTGCGGTGGCAGCTGGCTACCTCCACAATGCTCTCATCAGGTATCTGTACTCTCAGCCCGTGATGGATCATGGCCTTCTCTTTCTCTCTTTTTTTTATTTATTTTTTTTTATCCTCCCACTTGCCGTAGTACGTGATGCTCGAATCATCACCCTTGCTCGCACATGTCCGTAAGGCACATGCGGTGCCGTCTTGGCCTTCTAGAGTTGATTGCCTTGTTGGAGATGACCGATGCAGCCGGCAGAAAAGGGACAGAGAAAAGATCATTAAACAGCTTACGGATAATGCGTAGCAATCCCACTCACAAAAAAGATGTTGCCTAGTGTAGGAGGCACCTTTGGTACATGCTCGTACCATCCATCCAAGGCAGGGATGGAATTCCGTAGACGCCTAATAGTGTTTGCAATAATACTTGGTATCCGTAGCCGGAAGGGAAACTCGGAAAGACAAGACGAGAAGAGAAAAAAAAGTACTTTCTGGCTGTGCTGCCTGCGCACGGGTACTTTCTGACACTGGTGCCGAACCTTGCCCATCAGCTCTTAACGTCTTTTGTCGACGACGGGCGCCCCCCTTGGCTACAGCTAAAATACAGCACCTAGTCCTACACAGGTGACAGAGGAAGAAAGGGCCCTGTTGATGTCCGCCGCAGATTGACGAGCAACACAGCCGGGCCAAGACCACCAAGAGCTGAGTTGCTTAGGCCGTTTATCCAATTCCAGACCGATTCGTCGAGCGGCGGCGTTGCCAGCGAGCTCCCCTACGTTCACAAAGTTGCGCGCAGTCGCGTGTCCCTATTTTCTAGCACTCATTTCCATAGCCTTTCTACGGAGTACTGTTCGGAGGTAATACACTCCCGACAGAGTAGATGAATCTAGCATCTACGCATGTGTCTCTTGACCGTGTTGCGTGCCGTGCCTCCGCCCCTCCCACCCTTCGAGCAAAGAGTACGCGTCCTGTCTCTTCTCTCGTGTTTCTCATTCGCCCTTGAACGTGTTTGGCCGGTCAGACCTGTGTCGTGAACTCGTAAAGTTCAGATGACTGAGGTCCGGCGGATGTCGCACACTGTGCAGCGTACCCGGTACAAGCCTGCCGAGGGGGGCGACTTCTGTGTCGTTCACTCGATTCGCCCCAGTAATGTTGAAATTCCCATGGTTGGTCTTCCCTGTGATGGACGACGCGAACACCGGTCAATCGGTCAATCACCATGGCCATTTGAAGCCGATCGCTGGTCTGTTGCTCAGTGACTGGAAACATCGACATCAAGTTTTTGCCTTGATCGGCGTTGTCGACGCGTCCCAAGCTGCACGTCGGGCCCCATTCTGTCCACGCAATTTAAAGTGGCCCCCGGGGGTTTGCAGGGTCACAGTGGTCGTCATCCTCCGGAGGCTCAGCTGTGCTGTTTATTTTGCTTTTAGTGCCTCTCTCCCAGAGTCCCTTTGCACATATTTCCGACCCTGCATCCATCTTCCGCACTTGGCACCGGGTTTTCTTTCACCCAACGCTCCCGACCATTCACGTCGAGCTCAGCCCCTCGAGAAGGGCTGGTAGCAAACCGGCAATCGGGTCTCCATAGGGTGGTGGTGAGGTTGTATTGGTAATGTGTGTGGCTGACATGCGGGGCCCGTTTGCGAGATCGCCCACTTACCTTCCAGTCGGCCTTGGCTTGTGTTGTGGCTCCTTCCTGTAAGGCAAAGAGGGGAAAAAGTAGGTAGCGGACTAGGCACATAGTAGACTAGCGTGCTACCGTAGCGCACGCTACGGATACTGAGATACGTTTTACTTAGGGTGGCCAAAGCCGATAGAGCGGTAGCCTCTACGGTCCCTAATTTTAGAAATCTACCACTACACTAGGTACCCGGACTGTTTTTTTCCACCGCCACTCTGACGGTAGATATTCACCTCCATGGCCCAACACCACATCCCGCATCCCGCTCCGGCGCCGGAACCACCGTCGCAAGGCTCAGATTCGTCGTGGGGCCAGCCCGAGAGGTTTCTTTTCGGTTTCCAGGGATGCCGGACCGCCTAAAGCGAACGTCGAATCGCCGTTGTTGGTCGGCATCCCCCGAGCCCCCTCAACGACTTGACGACGCAACATTTTCACCGCCACAACGGCCGAGCGTAAAAACATCCACAAGACCAAGCCCCCGGAACACCGTGGACACAGCTCGGCAGCTTATCAATCTTCGGAGCCGCGCCGTACGCAACCGTCGGGCCCCGGGGACGTTCAACGCCTAATCGAGAGGCCCCATCTCTGGCCGCGAACACCATCGTGGCTCGGCGACCCATGCCCGTTGCTTGAATCACTGCCTGCAGCTGACTGGTCGAACTGCTCTTTTGGCTTGTGGGCGAGTGGAGAGATAAACGAAACCCTCGCAGCTTCGGCAAGCCGTCTGGTTCGTCGCAACATGGACTCCTCGAGACAGGAGCGAAAAAAAGGTTTGCCGTGGCAGCTATCTCAACAGGTCGCATCACGATTACATCTTGGCAAGTACCTCTCTACCGCAGGTCGGCAGCGGCGCTATTGGCTCTCTCATTGTCCTACCGGCCCCCGTCTCTATCGTCCTCTTGACGTTCGTTTTAATAGTGTACAACTTCTTTATTTAGGGAAGAGCCCTCGGATGATTGGCAGGGGAAGGATAACCTTGGCTGCGACGCCGTTCGTCGAGGGCGGTGGCCAGGTTCCACGGAGATGGTGTTTCCTCGTGGCATTCCATCGGAGACCACGCTCGCACACGTCCCACCCACCTCACGCCGCGGCTGCAAGAGCCTGCCTGACTGAAAGCGAAAAAAAGTTCAACTCGAGTCGAGACCCGTTTCAGCGGGAAGAGCGAAATGAGGTTCACGGGAGACCCTCAAGTGGGTGCAAAAAAAGAGCGCAGACTCTACCTTCAACACAATCCTTTTACAGCCTACACAGCCATAGTAGTATACTCAAAAATAACAAAATAATATTCATAAAAGTCTCCTAAGCTTAAGGGATTTAATGAATATTATTTTGTTATTTTTGACCCTATATTGGTAGAAGAACGTGGTGTGAGGTGAAGGTTAGGTCTGCACTCTTTTTTTGCACCCACTTGACCCTCAATTGCGGGCGAGCAGGGGAGGCCTGCGATAAGGCTGCCCCGGACAAGGCGCAGCCCTTCATCTCCTCTGTCGGCCCAAGTCTCGTCTCAAAGAAGCGCTGGTCCGAGTCCATGCCGGCGGGGTCGCAATTCAATGCCTCCGGGGCGGCGAAGCCGGGTGGACGCGCCGAAGTCTCAACACCACGCGACGACCGCATTACAAAACATCTGCCCACCCGTCTGGCTTGGCCGCTTTCGCACGCCGACTGGTGGCGTGGTTCTCGAAATGCCGTCCGGAACGTCAGGAGCGGCACCCGAAAGACGGCGCGTTTCGGCCTTGGCCATCGACAAGTGTCGGCCGATGTGGATGGCGGCTGCAGCATCATCCTCCATGGCCGGCGGACCACAACAACCACGAGCACGACAGATGCAGGCAGACTGGAACAAACTGCCCTGCTGCCCACTCATGTTTGCTGTATCTGCGCAACGTGGTAAGCAACCCCCACCTCTTTGAGGCCCTCGACTCTGGCAAGGCAGCCAGTGAGAGCACGTGTGGACGCGGGGACAACGCACGCCTCAGAGAGCTTTTGTTGGTATGGAAACGACGGCCGGTGTCAGAATACGTACCTATGTCTGATACGGGAGAGGAATACGTAGAAGTCCGTCACAAAGCGACGACGGTTGAAAACACGCGGCGTTCGGGGGCCGTCGCGATAGGTCTTACCGCCGTCTGGCATCTCTGGACGGCGGAGACAGACCCTTGAACGCGTGTCGGGCCGGAGGGGCGACGCGCGTAGCTCGAAGTTCGAAGCTCGAACGAAGTTTGGTGATCCATCCGATGGCTTCCGTACGGAGTCTCGCATGGCCGTGTTTGCCCTTGGCTTCGACTCACGGCTCTTCGTAGCCGCGGCCGTGGCCGTAGCCTCCCACCTCCAATGTTTGAGGGTTGCGTTTGACGGATTCCTCGAAGCATGTCAGCAAAGGCGGATTCTGACCATCAGCCATCAGCTGTCGTGGCATATCATGGGTCGCCTTCACCAGGACTTGAGCTGCTCAAAGTGCAATGAGAATCTCCAGATGTAGCGCGATTGGACGCCCCGCGCCGACTACTCCAACAGAGCTCCGACCTGCATCAGCACCGGTGAGCCGACGACAGCTGCCACAGCTTACCTACCTAAGGTATGTACGGTACTCTGCGTGTGCGTTGCGACTGGACTTCCACCCCATCCCTCCCCTCTCCGTCCCGTCTCGTCTCATCTCGACTTGTCTTCTTCTTCCTCCCCTCCCCTCTCCGCCCTGCCGCACGACACTCACGTAGGAACACTGCACTAAACTCGAGGTGCAACCACCACCGGGAGGACCCAGCAACCTCGTGGTCTCTGCTCAATGCCCATAAGGGACCATGAGTCGAACTCAGTCACAGCCGCTGGCGCGCTGAGCTGGTTTGCAAGTGCGAGACTTGCAGAGCTTCATGACGCGCTAAAATACGGTGGAGGGGCTAGAGGAGCTTCTTGACGCCATAGAAGTGTCGTCGCGGGGAGTGTTGAGCCCACCCGTATTATTCGGCTTCATGGATGCGGGACTGTAGGTGGATTAGATTAGTGTTGGTGAGCGGTAAGTATCTTTACCGCTAGTTGGCAGTGAGGAATACCTTGGCGGACAGCACACACTATCACCGTCGACTCAAGTACAAGCGGCGGCCCCTCACTGCATCTCCATGCATCAGTCACCACTGCTCCGCGCCTGCGCTTGCATCTCGAGGTAATCAGATGGTCCAATACAAAGTTGCGGAGTACTGTGCTGTGCTGCAACTGCAACTGCAACTTCAACTGTAACTGCGCACCGCTTGCTGATGAGTTGCACCACATCTGCCCTTCCCATCTGGTGTTTCACCCCTCCTATTGGGCGCCAGAGAAGGTAGCTCCGAGCTGCTTCTAGACCTTGGCCCCAGAGGCCGGGGGGGACCAGGTGAGCACGAGGGTCGAACGTGACAGGTCTGTAGTGTCGTGTCGTGGTAGTAGCCGCAGGACGACACACATGATGCATGTTCCCATTTATTCGATTCTCTGTTAATCATGGCCCGGGGAGTGGTCTCCGGTATGAGGATCGCGGGAGAAAAGCCCCCAAACTCCGTCAGGGAGCTTGCCGCCTTTGGCCCCCAACCCCAACCCTGATCTACAGCCTGCTACGTTGATCCGGTGTTACCTTTGTGTGCATCTCCATCAGAACCCATAACCTACATTTCTGTGTATCTAAGAACCTAGCACCAAATGACGCTTATGTTCCCCCTTTGCCCAAAGATGTCATAAAAGGGCTTTAGGAGGTTGACGTCCATCTGAAGGCATTGACTACCTTGCAAGTATCATCACAACCGACTTGCTTAATATTCCATTCCATAACCAAGGTTCTGCAACGAGGGCTCAACAGGGGGGGAAGAAAAGCACCAAAAAAAGCAAGGCCGAGGCTGGCCGGAGCACCAAGATAAGACGAGCGAGGCAAGGTAAGGGGATAGAAAAAAAGTCAAGGTTCCTTATCCTTAAAACTGGTCGTCGACATGGAGTGTGGCAGGCTGGTCAGCCCAGGACCCGGTGGACCAGCAAGCGCAAGTTTCAGGCGGCATCGACAGGGAATTTGGAAAAGCAGCGAGACAAGATGAGAAGTATTGGCGAGAGACTCCTCCTTGGGTGTGTGTGTGTGAGAGAGAGAGAGAGAGACCCAAGTCTTGGTCGTCTCCATCCATCCAAGCCCAACCTAAACAACCCAAGCCCAAGACCGCTCCAAACTCCATCTTTGGATCCTTGGCAAAGAGAAGGAAAAAAAAACAGAGCCAGCCGCCAACCACGCTCTTGGGACGGCTGGGCTGCCGACTGGGCTGGGCTGGGCTGGCAAAAGCTGAGGTGCTGGTGCTGGTGCTGGTGCTGGATTAAGCAAGCCAGCCAGCACTGTACAACTGTACACAACCGCACACTGCACTGGCAACCTACTGGGACTGGAACTGGGACTCCGAACTTCTTTCTCTGCAGATTCTGCTGGATCGACTAACTTTCTCACCACTTCCTCCCACCTCATCTCCCACCACAAACTTGCAGGCTCGGCGTACCTCGCAAGGTAAAAAAAACAACAACACAGCACGCACATTGCATTTTGTACCACTCCCTATTACCACCACCTATCACTCATCATCCATCACCCATACCTACCTGCGTACCCTTTCAAACCTTGCAAACCTACTTTGCCGACCGACCTCGACCTACCTACTCGAGTACCCCGAGCTACGTACCTCAAAGTACCTTTTCCCCTTTTGCACCTAGGCACCTACCTCGTCGCCTGTAGCAATACGCCGCCTCTCTCTCCGCCGTCAACCACTCCTCCTCCTCCTCCTCCTCCGCATGCTCTTCCGCTCCTCCTCGCTTCCTACCCTCCTCGATCCATCTTCCCCCGCATTTCGTTGAATTGCATCTCGCCTTGCTTGACGCTTAAACACCCGACCTGAGAGTATTACTGCGGAGCGTTTAGCTATCCTCGAAGTAGGTAATACGGGTCCGAACCTAATGGCCGTGGGCTAGGCCTTATCCCCTGCTTGCCTCTGCCTCTCTGCCTACGCAGCCGCCTTCCGCCGCCCGCCCGCCGCTTTCGTCCCTGCTCCCCAGCGGGAACTCGGCTCTCCCACCTTATCTCCTGTTCACCTACCTACCTAACCTATGTGGTCCGCACGAGGCTGACCTGACTCCTTTGCACTGCAGTCCTCGACGAATCCCTCAATAGCCTCATTGCCTCCGCGCGGCCGATGCGTATCCATTTTCCTCACGCTTGTCCGAACTACCTACCGCCCGTCGCGAGCCACGAGCCACGAGCCACTGTCGACGTCACCCGCCCGCCCGCCTCCTCGCTTACAAACAACCCCGACTGCTCCTAGCGATCCATCAAAGGCAATCGCCTTACCGCGCCCAAAACGGACAACTCAAGTGGACGCCGCTCTCCCTCCCGCATCCGCTTCCTGTCCATCCTCGATCGTTTATTCCATCCTCCCTAGGACTGGCATTGTAACCAAGCATCACAACTTTATCGACCGGCCCCTCCCAGACTCCCGGTGTACCGGCGAAAACGAGTTGGCTAGCCCACACATCAGACGAAGACGAGGCCAGCCGACGCGCATCCCCGATACACACAACACCCACGGCCGCCGCCCCCCGTCCCCCGCCTTTCCGCCGCCGTATAGACCTACATCATGGGAAACCAGCCCTCCAAAGAAGGCGGTCACGCTTCTGGCAAGGGCGCCGGCAGCGAGCGCACTGCCGAGGATCTCAAGTCGTACCCCTCCTTTGGCAGGTCCGACACCAAGGACTCGTCTCGCTCCTTCAAGGCCCTGCGGTCCAAGATCCCCGGCTCGAGCAAGACTGACAGCCCGAGGAACTCTGTCGTCGCCTCGCCCGGTGATGAAAAGTCCGACGCTGCTTCCGTCAAGTCGGGCAGGAGCGCAAACCGAGGCCGCAATGACTCCGCCGCCTCGCCTGCGTCGCCCTCTGGCGAGCTCGAGTCCCCGCTCGACGACTCCCAGCCCCCGCCGTCTCCCACGCAATCCAGCACCATCAAGAGCGGCCATCACGATGTGAGCGCCGCGCAGGCGTCCGGAGAGGTCGACCACGTCTCCGATCAACCGCCCTGCGCTGGTGGCAGTCTCAACACTCACATGCAGCAGCCCGGCAAGTCCATTTTGGCGACAAAGGGCGGCGATGGCACCGCCACTCCGGTCGCCAAAACCTCGTCGACCAGCTCCGGCGACAGGCAAGAGGGAGGCGTTGCTATGAGCGAGATCAAGGACATCGACTTGGACGATTTCATCAAGCGGCTTCTCGACGCAGGCTACGCCGGCAAGGTCACCAAGAGCGTGTGCCTGAAGAACGCCGAGATTGTCGCCATCTGCTCGCGAGCCCGCGAGGTTCTCCTCTCACAGCCTGCCCTCCTCGAGCTCGATGCCCCCGTCAAGATTGTTGGCGACGTCCACGGACAATATACAGACCTGATCCGCATGTTCGAGATGTGCGGCTTCCCGCCTTCGTCCAACTATCTCTTCCTGGGCGACTACGTCGACCGCGGCAAGCAATCTCTCGAGACCATCTTGCTTCTACTCTGCTACAAACTCAAGTTCCCCGAGAACTTCTTTCTGCTGCGTGGTAACCACGAGTGTGCCAACGTCACCCGAGTCTACGGATTTTACGATGAGTGCAAGCGGCGCTGCAACGTCAAGATCTGGAAGACTTTTATCGACTGCTTCAACACGCTCCCTATTGCAGCCATTGTCGCCGGCAAGATTTTCTGCGTCCACGGTGGCCTGTCCCCGGCACTGAGCCACATGGACGACATCCGGAACATTGCGCGGCCCACCGACGTGCCCGACTACGGCCTGCTGAACGACCTGCTGTGGTCCGACCCTGCGGATATGGAACAAGATTGGGAAGCCAACGAGAGAGGTGTCAGCTATTGCTTCGGTAAGAGGGTGATACTCGACTTCCTCGCGACGCACGACTTCGACTTGATTTGCCGAGCGCACATGGTGGTCGAGGACGGGTACGAATTCTTCAACGATAGAGTCCTTGTAACAGTTTTCAGTGCCCCCAACGTGAGTTGCCACAGTTCTCCCTTTGACAATGGAGCTCAGCTAAACGGTTCAAACAGTACTGCGGCGAATTTGACAACTGGGGTGCCGTCATGTCCGTTTCCAACGAGCTGCTCTGCAGCTTCGAGCTTCTCAAGCCGCTGGACTCGAGCGCGCTGAAGAACCACATCAAGAAGGGTCGGAACAAGAGACAGAGCATTCTCAACAGCCCGGTAAGTGCACTCGGAGACCACAATGTCAATGAGCTAAATCGCTGATTCTTTTGCAGCCCGCGCACGTCGAACCTCGCAGCGTTTGATAAGGAGGTCGCGATGGGGGAGAAAAGGGACAGCAAACTTTTTGCCCATTGATCATTTATGGGTGGGTCTTTATGAATTAAAAGCAATCGGGCAACCGGGCAAAGCAGTGTGGCGGCGAATTCCGCTCCGGCGACATCTCGAATATCCTCGGCAGGTGGAACTCCCCGAAGGACGCAGGCGCCAACCCCGAGTCCGGAGAGACGGACGATGCCTGCAACAGGCGTAAAAGCCGAGTCGAGGGATGGCCAGGTTGGGACACCTGGCAGGGTCAACCTCCGGCAGGCGTTCGTCCGTCAGTCTGGGTCTTCATACGACCCGGACCAGATTGGGGGGCAGCTGGAGACGGGACGGATTTTCTTCGATTGGGCGGACAAAAGAAGGGCAGAGGGCCGCCATGTTTCGAGTCTGATGGACGATGGCCTCACATCGGCCTGTCTTGGACAGCTGCGATACGTGCTAGCGATACTGTTTACAATCAGGTCATTTATGGATGTCTGTTGATGAATGGACACACCGACTAGCAGGCGAGGATATCACCATTCAGTAGTAGTTAGGGAACCGGGACTTGACTTTCGCGCCTTGATTCGTCCGTGTTTGCTCACTGTTGTGGCCGAGATGAGATCGTCTAAGACTTGCCATTGTGACATGGGTATTGTGACAGTCAAGGGTAAGCCTTGAATGAGGACGATGAAGCTAGATAAGGCAGGCTGAAAATGAGGCGATTGTGAGCCGAAGTTGGGATAAGATCTGGTGTTACTGATCGATACGGATACACGCAAGGTACCTATGGTAGCTTCCGCCGCGCATGGTCGGCAGGTACCCCTCCAAAATCAGCCCCACCTGCCGTCCTCAGCTCAATTGAGGTACCTCCCCTACGTACTCTGTACCAATGGTAGCTTGTGACATCAACTTCTTTTTTTCTTTGCCGCAACCTCACCAAAGAAACTGAGATCTCGGGCCATCCTCCAGCGTCCAACAGCCTCAATTCATCCAAGGTAAGCCAGACCATACCAAATTTACCCCATTGAAACGGTTGAGCTCCAAACATCTCATCCAGCCTCCCTCAATCCCCCCATCATCACGAGTACTTCACTTCTCTAGTGAATTTTTTTTCTTCTCACGTTTCCAACCACTCATTTCTCTCACCTGGGACCCGCCCCTACCTTCCTATCCTGACCTCGCCTCACATTACCACTGGTCCCTTCTTGCACCTCGATTTTCATCCATTAGCAAACACTTACCTCAACTTTCCACCGTCACTTCGGGTTGACTGATATGAGACCAGAGCACAACATGGAGAGCCACACAACTCCCCAAGTCGACGAGGCGGACCAGCGCGCGTCGAAGCGCCTTAAGGTGGACGATTCGGCCGCGCAGGATGCTGCCCCCGTCTCAAACGCTGCTGCCGAGAGCGCTCCGGCCGAGGAGCAGCGTGTTGCTGTTGACGAGGCCACCAAGCGCGTGGAGCCCGTCCCCGTTGAGCAAAGTGGCGAGAAGGCCGACGCTCAACCTTCCTCCACCGGCCAAGGCGATGTCTCTATGACCGACGCGCCAGCCACCGAGAAGAAGTCTGACGGCCCGGCGCCTGCTGATGCACAGAACGGAGGCGCCCCCGTTGAGCCCAAGAAGGATGACAGGGACAGGACACGAGGATGTGCGCCGATCAAGGCCGAGTAAGTCCTCTTCGTTTGAGAGCCGAAGGAGGAACGTTGCTAAATGAAGCCAGATTCCTTGTTCAAAAGGATAACCAGCCCAAGGAGCAAGACGAGGTCGTTGACGACGACGCCGCCGAGGGCCGCGGCCAGGGTGAGGAGCCCAAGGACCGCAAGGGAGACGCCCGGGACAAGCGCGACAAGAAGAAGCGCGAGAAGGGTCAGAACAAGGAGCGCAGCTTCGGCCACTTTGATGACGCCATTCGCCTTTGCAACAGCCGCGCCTACACGCCCGAGTTCTCTCCCCGCGAGTGCAAGTTCGCTGACAGGTGCAACCTGGAGCACGACCTGCGCAAGTATCTCAAGGAGGGCCGTCGTGAGGACCTCAACACTTTTGGCGGCAAATGCCCCGTATTCGAGGAGTGGGGTACGTGCACTTCCGGCTGGAAGTGCCGCTTCGTCAACAGCCACATGAAGGAGGTCGAGCACGAGGATGGCCGCAAGGAGCTTGTCCTGGTCGAGGAGCCCAAGGAGGGAAAGACGAGCGGCGAGGCCCCCGTCGGCCCCGGACGCGAGGATCTTCGACCCGGCGTCTACAATAACACTGAGAACCAGCTCAAGATCGACCTCAGCCGCAAGCGGGTTGATTTCACCGAGACGGACAAGTACATCACCTGGATGAACAAGGAGACGAGGCTCGGTGACGAGTTCCACCAGCGACGCAAGGACCAGAGGATCGGCGACAACGGCGACCTGCGCGCCCAGTACGTCGAGCCGCCTCTGAAGCCCTCCGAGAAGCGCAGGCTCTACTTCGGCAAGGAGACACCCGCTCTGGCCCCCCTGACTACGCAGGGCAACCTGCCCTTCCGCCGTCTCTGTGTCGATCTCGGCGCTCAGCTGACCTACTCGGAGATGGCCTTGGGCATGCCCCTCGTTCAGGGAGTCAAGAATGACTGGGCCCTGATGAAGGCTCACGAGAGCGAGATCAGTCCTCCCAAGGTCAACCTCGAGAGCGCCAGTATCGTCAAGAACTACGACAACTCCCGTGATCTCAAGTTTGGTGCGCAGATCTCCGGCAACCAGGCCTGGCACTGCGTCAAGTCGGCCGATCTCCTGAACCGCTTCGTCCCGCACCTGCGTCTCATCGACCTCAACTGCGGTTGCCCGATTGACATGGTTTTCAAGGCCGGCGGTGGCTCTGCTCTCCTGGAGGCCCACGGAAAGCTTGAGCGCATGGTTCGCGGCATGAACACTGTGTCCGGAGAGATCCCGATCACGGTCAAGCTTCGTACCGGTATCAGACAGAACCGCCCCACTGCCACCACGATCCTCGGGAAGCTTGCCTTCGGCTCCCGCGAGAATCGCGAGCGCCTCGGTGCCCCCGGTTGTGCTGCCATCACGCTCCACGGCCGCAGCCGAGAGCAGCGCTACACCAAGAAGGCCGACTGGGGATACATCGCCGAGTGCGCCGCCATGATCAAGGAGTACAACCAAGAGAAGGACAAGATAACCGACACGGTTCGCGAGGCCGACGAGTCCACGCTGCCCAACGCCAAGGACGGCCGCATGTTCTTCCTCGGCAACGGCGACTGCTACTCCCACGTCGAGTACTTTGAGCACGTCGAGAAGGCCAAGGTCGACACGGTCATGATCGGCCGCGGCGCCCTCGTCAAGCCCTGGCTGTTCGAGGAGATCGAGAAGGGCCAGTACCTCGACAAGTCGGCCACGGAGCGCCTCGCCTACGTCGAGAAGTTCTGCAAGTTCGGCCTCGAGGCCTGGGGCACCGACGAGCTGGGCATCGGCTTCACCCGCCGCTTCCTGCTGGAGTGGCTCTCCTTCTCCCACCGCTACATCCCCATCGGCCTGCTCGAGCACCTCCCGCCCGACCTCAACGACCGCCCTCCCGCGTACTACGGCCGCAACGACCTCGAGACCCTGCTGGCCTCCAAGAACTACCGCGACTGGATCAAGATCAGGTACCGTATTCTTTCTTGGGGATGTTTTTCTTGTATTGTCTGCTAACTCGTTCACAGCGAGATGTTCCTCGGCCCCGCGCACCCGAACTTTACGTTCGCCCCCAAGCACAAGTCCAACAGCTACGAGGCCGAAGGATGAGGAGAGTAAATAAGCGGCATGTGACTTTAGTCTCGGATGACAACCGGTAGAGTCAGGTCTACGGATCGAGAAGAGTGGCTAGCAATCATTTGGCTTTTGTTTTCTAACACATTCGCATCGGCAGAGTTGAAGCAGGTTCCGAGGAGTCGCCAATGTTCACCAGAGAACAAGGTATTTGCTGCATACTACCACGTAGAAGTGGACTAGGTAGATGGGAAATCAAAACTGATGTGGCTCTGTGTTTTACCCCTCGCTCACATGGATGTGATATCCTGCTGCCTAAAGTACTACCGGGTGCCCTTGCGTTTGGTCCTTAGCAACCTGCGACGTGTCCTCTTGCCTTGAATCAGATGCAAGAGCCATCAAGCTATATTGTCATTGATGCTATGTTCGGGGGCATGGCAAGGTCCACGATCACAACACATAAACTACAAGGAGCTGTTGGGCACGGGTCAATGATGGGCACTTGAGGAATGGCTTCTGTCAAAGAGGAAACCAAATTGAGTTCATGTCAGAGCTTAATTAGCTACAACGTATCGCCGTGCTGGCGTCCGCCCAACCTTGATCGCGCCTCTATACCCACGAAGTCCGTAGCCGGGGCGTTTCTGTTTTGTCACAGCTAGGCACCTGTTTTCCTGCCCCGCCATGTATATCAATCTCTCAATTCCTTGTTCCAAGCATCGGTGAAAAAAAAGACCCAAACGAGGTTTCCAAATTTACTGGGCCTTCTTGTCGCCCTTGGGCTGGGTCTGGGCGTACTGGTCCGAGAGCTCGTCGTAGCTCTTGTGCAGGCCGGCGCTCTGCTTCTTCAGGGTCTCGATGTCACGGTCCTTCTCCTCGAGCTTCTTCTTGAGGCGGGCGATCTCGCCGGCGTCACCAGCGACGGCGAGCTTCTCGCTCTGCTTGGCGTCGCCCTTGGTGCCCTCGAAGCCGCGGACCTTGTCCTCGAGACGCATGACCTCGAGGATCATGACGTAGGTGCGGTTGAGGATCAGAGAGAGGAAGAGGGTGAAGCCGCAGAGGTACATGTTACGTTGGGAGTAGAACTTGCGGGCCTGGACCTCAAGGCGCTCGTGGCCCATGACGGCGGCGCTGTAGAACATCTAGGTTAGTCTCGTGAATTTGAAAAGATGTACGTTTCCGGTGGTCGGGAGGGGTGTATTTGTGGGGGATTAAGGGAGGGAGACGCACCCGCTGTTCTGCTTCTCGGTAGCGAGGGCAAGCTCGACCTGGACGCGGTAGACGCGGTTGACGCTGTCGATGAAAAGAATCAGGATGAAGACGAAGGTGATCTTCATCCAGTACTGGACCTTGGCAACGACGGGGCTTTCGGAGATGAAGCTGCGGACACCGGCTGTCAGTCTGGATGCTGCTTTGAGGAACAAGGACCAAGGTAAACGTACGTAAAGAGCCTGCGCTTGATGGTGAAGGGGAGGGGCACGATCAGGAGCATGAACAGCGCCATCTCTGCCATCAGCAGCATAAAGACCTATTCGGAGCGTGTCAGCGAGCTCGAGCCTCGCCTCGCACGAAGCTACCCCGCCCACTGTGCCGTCCTCAATCGAGGGAGAGCTCTCGCGGGCTGGTGGGTTAAAGAACGTACGAGAGTGTAGTAGAGCGTCATCTTGACCGGCGGTGTGGTGAATGCTCCGGGTGGTCAAGTGCTTTGGTAGCTGTCGCGTGCTTCTCGATTTCGAGAAGAGAAAAGCTCTGGTAGTCGACGGAGAAACACTCGGAAGCCCAAACTGACTTTGTCCGGTGGTGTTTTTTGGTTTCTTTGTTGTTGGGTTTCGAGGGTGGAGGTGCTGTGATTTGTGGCAGGAAAAGTAATTGGCGAAGGAGCTATGGGGGGGGAGACGCAGCTGGCCTTTTGTACGGAACGTGCGTAGACGACAGTGTGACGATGGTGGGACTGCGGGAGAGAGGGACACTCGTCTGCTGCGGTAAAAAAAGGGTCAATGTGGCAGGACCAGGCAGGACCACATCCAGCGGGAGCTACGTAAGGTTACGGGGACACGAGAGCTGAACCGCGCCCACAGAACTGCACCTTGGCGGGCCCGTGGAGGCATGGAAGCCTGCTATGAGATAGGTATCAGCAGCACCGCAACAGCACCAGCAGCAGCAACGACCATCAGCAGGAACAACGTAAGTCAACAACGTCATCGTTGGCTCGTGCGTTCCCGGCCAGGAGAGCTGCCCGTAAGTCGAATGCGGCCCTTTTGACAGCTGCTGCCAGATGGTTCCCAGGCTGGCACGCCCTCGACGTCCGCTTTAGAGAGGGGGCCCTCGAATTGACTCTAGTCATCCAATCTGACGTCAACGTCGAGATACCTCAGCGCAAAAGGAATGCTGTCGACCAGGTTTTCGCCAAGCCTCATCCCGTAGAGCCGCATTGGCGCCGGATATGGCAAATCGAGTGAGTGCCATCTTGATTACCTAGTTAGCGGCATATCATGTATCTGAGTTCATCGACATCAAACCCGAGATGCGGAAATCATAGACATAATGTGAACAAGTGTATACAGAAACCAAACGTTGATTATCTATGTAATCGTCTTGTCGCTGGCCCAGACGCTGCCCGCCGTGGCTCTACTTTGGGTATTCATAGCATACTGAGACCAAAGTATCGTGACACGACATATTCCCCCCCCCCCCCCCCCCCCCCCAACCTGAACGCCCAGCTTTTGGTCCCAAAAATGGGGAAGACCCAACAAACCCGAATCGAAATGCTGGATCGTACACATACACTCTGTACAAAAGAAAGTTTGAAATGCCGTCTGCCTGCAAGCCCTCACCTTCTCAAACCCCGCCACCTTCTCAAACCCCGTGTGTCTCTCTCCCTCTAGTTGTAGAAAACGCTCTTCTGGAAGCTCTCCGGCGACACATCACCAATCTTGGTCTTCACCTCCGGGGCCGCCTCGGGAACCTTCTGTGGAGTGGCACTGGTCATCGAGTTGGTTCTGCTGACATCGCTGGGCGCAGCCTTGATGGCGGCTAGGGGCTGGCCGGGTCGCTTAATCACTTCCAGGTAGGTTGAGGGCAGGTAGCCCATGCGGCCGTCTCTGGCGCGGCACCTCCACCACTCGCTGGGGTTTCCAATGGGATCACTCTTGGAGAGGACAGCAACGAGGTCACCCTTGCGCACCTCCATATCGACGTCTTTGACGGCGTTACCGGCCTGGGGTGTGAAGTCATACAACAGGCGGCAGTAGTCCAGCTTGGAAGGGTCGAGCATTTGCTGCTCACCGGCGAGAGCCATGCGACGACGCTCCTCCTCTTCTGCGTTAGCAGCCAGGCTGTTTATCATCTTGCGCATCAGGTACGGGAGACCAAATGCGGCAAGCAGGAAAAAGAAAAGGGGCTTGCGGGAAGCCTTCGGGGGTCCCAGGGGAGCGCCGTCTGGGCCGATGGGTTGGCGGCCTTCGAAGCGGGCAAAGGCTGCCGGAGTGAGTGCTGTCGCATCCGCCGGGGGCGGCCGTCCAGTAATCTTAGCGATCAGAGTGCGGATCCAACGCATCAGAGTGAAGATGCCGAGTATCGAGCCCAAAGTATCCTTGAGGTTGCCGAACTGCTCCGCTACAGAAACCATGGCTATTATTTCGTTAGCAATGTGAAATGGTCGCATCTAGAAAATGGGTGCCTTACCGAAGAAGCTCGAGTGTGTGGCCATGTATGTGCTCTCCAGCATCTGAGCAAATCCCCCGAAGGCTGTGACGATGCCTTCCAGCATTTGAAAGGTTGCCTGGGTGCCGTTGTTGAATCGGTTCGTCAAGCTGTTCGGGTCGTTGGGGTTGCCGGGCATGCCCATGCCCATGCCCATGCCACCGCCGTACATGCCACCGCCATACATGCCGCCGCCGTAGCCGCCGTAGCCTCCGTACATACCGCCGCCGTAACCTCCGTAGGAACCCATCCTCGAGTACGCGCTACCGTAAGGAGAGGAGTAGGCGCTGCCGTAGGTGCCGTAGGGACTGGCGGTCGCGCCGATGCCGGCACCGATGCCGTTCCTGGCGTAGGCTGAGGCGTTCTGGTTGACTGCGGACGCAAGCGAGGCTGGTCGCTCGGGCACAGCAGGCGCACCCGATGCTGCGGATGTTGTTGATGGAGATATGGTTGAAGTCGGGGTCGGGGTCGCGATCGAGGCGGCGGTGGGGACCGTAGCTAGTAAAAGTGTCGTGTCAGTAACCTCAGTCCGTCGGCGGGAATAGCAGTGTTGTGGGCGAAAAACGCACTTGAAGCAGGCGTGGCGACACCTGCACGCTCCCAGGGCTTTGGTGGTGATGCCATGGTCAAGTTTATCTCGGGAGAAGTTTTCCACCGGGTGATGATACCGCTCGGCGTTATCTCGCAATCGGCCGGTCGGGTATGCGGGTGGCGATTGCCAGAGGCCTCTCTCAGTGGACCGCTTCCTTGTTGCGCTCTCTCTTTCGTCTGGCCAACCGCGCGAGGGTCGGCAAAGAAGGGCTCCAAGCAGCCTCGTCCTCAAGGAATGGAACAATCGACCGCGATCAGTTGAGATGTCGAATGACGGTACAACGACGTTGGTGATGTGCGGAAGGGAGAGAGGGGATGAAAAGTCGGGGTAAAGAGGCGAAGGATTATCCGTAATACTAGGTAGGCGTCGGAACGGACGACGCAGCTTGATGAGTCGCCCTCAACCTGAGTAGGAGCAGTCCAGTGACCCGGGGGCGTGGCCTTGGCGTTTACTGCGTGCCAGGGTGCTAAAAATGGGGTCGGGGATGGGGTAATAGTGTATGGGGGGCGCACCGGGGAGGTCGGACAGCGGGCGGGCAGCGGCTTTTTGGCTTTGCCTCGGTATTTCTAACGCATCTTGTCCTAGACACGCTGCTACTGCGCCGCCCTCGGTCTGTCAGGCCTCGGCATCTTTTCAGCATGACAGTACACGGGCTTTGTCACAGTGGCACCTCGTCCGCACAACCCAGCCAGCCAGTTTCCCAGCGTCTAGGCGTTGATCTATCGGTCTAGATTCGACAAGCCTTGGTTCTGTTTTATGTTCCTTTGTCCCTCTTCAATCCAATCAAGTAGGCTTGCTCGCCGACGACTTTCACAGGCGGAATTGTATCGAGGTGTCAGTATCACGAGATATTAGAAGTCGGCACATCATTTTCCCATTGGCTGGCAAATCGACCCGTTGAATTGTTCGTGTATTTCACAAGTCTACCTAGGTAGGTATTTATTATTCCCTTCCCCACGACCTATTACTGCAGCCCAGCAAAAGCCTTGGCCTTCTTCACGTGCTCCTCCCAGGTCGTCAGCGGGTCCTCCACGAGAGCGAGCGACTCGTCGAGCTTCTCGCCGCCGTAGTACCCGAACTCGTCCAGCAGCCGCATGTTCTGCAGCATCTCCTCCGCCACGAACCCCGGCATGCCCTGGCCCGTGAGCGCCGCCCGGAACTGGTCGTGCGAGAGCTGGTTGTAGCGCGCCGTCCGGCCCGCCTCCGGGTACACCTTCTTGAACGTCTCGACCGCCTCGCCGGCCGTCACGTACGCCGTCGCGCCGAGCACGCGCTTGCCGAGGACCTTGTCGCGGTTGAGCACGATGCCCTTGACGAACTTGCCCGTGTCGGCCCCCGCGTCGAAGAGGGGGATCGGCGAGGACGCCGGGATCGGCAGGTTCAGCGCCCACGCGTTGTCCGGCGGCGTCTGCCGGAACATGCCCCCCGGCAGGTTGGACATGTAGAGGCCCGGCAGGAAGAAGGTCGACGGAAGGTCGAGGGTGCGGATGTATACTTCGGCGGCGGCCTTGCTGTCGAAGTGGTCCACGTTGGGGAGGACGCCGTTGGAGACTGTGGCATACATGTTAGTGAGTCGGTTGCATTGCGAGCAGCGGGGCCGATACGTACGCTTGGTGATGTCAAGCAGCGAGCTGAAGATGAAGTGGTGCACACCGGCCTCCTACGTCCCGTTAGCATACCTGGTCTACGACATGACAGGTGGCTCTCTACGAACCAGAGAAGCATCGGCAATGTCCTTGCCCTGCTGGGTCTCGAGGTCCTTGTCCAGCTTGTCCCAGTAGTTCGTCACGGCAAAGACGGCCGTGGCACCCTTGACGACAGCCGCGAGCGATGCCTTGTCGCTGAGGTCGGCCTGTGGCATGGGAGTGTCAGTGTCTTATTGTACCCGTCGGGTTCGGATGTGTCGACTTACACTGACGACCTCGACGCCCTTGGCCGCCAACGCCTTGGAAGACTCCTTGGTCGTGTCACGGGTGACGCCGCGGACCGCCCACTCCTCCTTCAACTTGGGGTCCGAGAGGAAGATGTTGACGACGCTGCCGCCCTGTGCGCCTGTCGCGCCGAACACGGTGATGATCTTCTTGGCCATTGTTGTTTCTTGTGAACAGAATGTTCGATTTACTGGTATTTTGGATGTCTGCTGAAGATATGCGGGGAGTTGGAAGCTCGTGTTTGTGTGTCGATGTCTGTCCAACGCTGTAAGGATGGGGAACCTCCGGTGCATGAGGTCAAGGGTCCGACGTACCTGAGTGCTGAGCTGCACGGAATGTCTCACTATCAGACGACTGGATGCTGTTGTTAAAGGGCAAAGTTTGGAAGTCTCGTAAGTCAGATGAAGTTGAATTGTTTGATGATGCACTTTCCGTTTCTCATTCGGGGCAGCGATGGCAGTCCTTTATATCCCTCGAGCTCCGAGCAAGCCTCGATATCCAGATGCTTACACCATGCACGCAGATGCATGGCTCCGCGTACAGATATTCAGATTACTACCCCTCATCGACATAAGCCAACGGGAGAAGGCTCGGGCATGCTTCGTCCAATACAAGGCCTAGCTTGCACATCATGGACGCCCGACGTCTGAGGCGGCATTGGTCTGCCTTAGCACGGCCGCTGTACCTCCTCCCGTGTTTGTCTCTCGGCGTCTGCTCGAGCGAAACATGTATGCTTACTCACGGCGCGTAATGGCGGGGGAATCGGCTGAGACAATCCCCTGCGCGGCTCATTTGCCTGCCAAGATGAGGAGCTTACCAATCGCCGCGAACCCAAAAACCACGAACTTCTAAAGCCGATCGACGCGAAGGTGCGAAATGTCCGAATGCCAGCCATATTGCGGATTTCGCCTGGTCAGTCACATCTCCGACCCGCGAGGGAAGAAACTAGAAGTTTGAGTGTCATCCTGACCCCAGAGATGATTTCGTGATACCCACTCCGTACAATGATGGAACCCATCAAGCACCGTTTGTCTTACGCTGCAGTTTTCCCACATACCGCAGCACATGCAGACGCGAGTGAGACTTTTGGCCGGCGGTTCGTAGGTCCTCGTCAGCCTGGAGCCTGACGAATGCTACTCTCGTGGCGGGCTTGTAGGATCAGGGGGCGCTGCTTACGATGCAGTCGACGCCGGAACTTTTGCAAGCGAGCATCTCGCGACTCGAGCCACCGTCAGCCACGAAGCTTAGCTCTCTGTAGAATCGAATGACCCAAGAGACTGAGCGTCTCAACTACCAACGAGCTGCGGTGTGAACGTGAGATTCATACAGCAATCAGCTTGATCATCGCACAAAAACAACGCATGTCACTCAGCGGTTTCTTCAAGAACTTTCGTATCCATTGCAAATCTGGTTGCTTCTAGCAAAAAGGGGCATATCCCATGGCTTCTCTGTCCGTCTCTCAAACGGCCTCAAATAAAAAAAGACGCAACTTTTCCGGGGGTTGGGTATCTTCTTGGACGCCGTCTAAGAGTCATGTCGTTTCGCAATCCCCGCCTGTCTCCGTTGCGAGGCATGCTGTGTGATTCCCGCGTAAGGTATCGAAAAGAAGTAAAAAAAATCGTTCCCAAGACATCGGATGCCGTGATCCGATGCAAAAGGCTTGCTCAGCTGAGCAAAGCCTAAAGAAATGAAGAAAAAAATCGAAAAAGGCAACCATTCCAATCCCATATGTGCAATCATTGACTTCCTAATATCTCATCCGTGACGATGACCAGAGATCGTTTAGCTGGACAGAGCGAACAAGCTGACCTTGTCACCCTTGGCGGACGAAGCATCAGTGGAGAGCCAGCCCTCAACCTGCTCGCGAGTGAGACCGGTGGAGAAGTCGACACTGCTGTCGAGAATCTTGACTGAGACCTGGCCGGACTCGCCGTCCAGGACAGTGGCGACCTTGATAGGCTCGCCAGTGGGGCGGTCGAAGTAGTCGGACGAACCGCCAGGAACGTTGGAGTGGAAGGTAGACTTGCACTTGGTGTCGCCGGGAGCAAGGACCTCGAGGACGTCGATCTCACCACAGCTAGGCCAGCAAGAGCAGGTGCCGTACTGAACGGTGCGGGGGATGCGAGCGTTGAGGAACCAGAGAGCGGGCATGTCGGCGTTGAAACCCGAGGTACCGTCCATGGGCATGTTGAACTCGAAGAGCCAAACAGAGTCCTCGCCCTTGAAGCCGTCTAAAGATTGTCAGATCAGAGACCGGGAGATAATTAAGCTGGGCTGTAACTTACGGTAGGCAACGGAGCCAGGGCGGTAGTAGCCGCAGCTGCCGTCGGTGCACTGCTTGTCGCTGTAGATGGCGAACTCCTTGTTGGAGGGGATGTAGACCGGGTCAAGAACCTGGGGGGACGCGGCACCGCCAGAAGCATCGGAGTTCAGGTACGACAGAGAGTTTCCAAAGACACTGGTACAGTTAGTTTCGCGATCCAAAGGAAGCAACCGGATTCAGACATACTTGTCGAACTTGCCAGAGCCCTGACCACCGTAGTTGCCCAGGAAGACCAGGCCGTCAGCAATGGCCTTCTCAGCGTTGTAGTAGGCAACACGGGTGTAGTCACCGCCAGCACCGGAGCTTCCAGTGGAGGGGGTCTTGGCCTTGCTGGAGCTGGAGCTGGCAGGCTTGGGGACAGCGGCAGCAACGAAAGGAGCCTCGGCAGCCGGAGTGGGAGTAGGGCTGGGGGCCACAGCGGGAGGGGCAGCCGGGGTGTCGGCCGGGGGAGCGGCCTCGGGAGTAGGACCATGCCAGTTGTTGATCCAAGACTGAACAATGCCATCGATGGTGGCGGTGACCCAGACATCGCCACGCTTCTCCTCCTGCTGCTGATGAGCCTCAGCGTGCTTCTTGTGCATGTGGTGGTGGGCGTGGCGGCGCGCGTGAGTGTGAGACACAGCAGGGGATCGCTTGGCCTTGGGCGAGAGGTTGTAGACAGCAACCTGCTTGAGGTTCATAGGGCCACGGAAGAGAGGAGTAAGCTATTCATGTTAGTTAGTGTATGTCCATGTAAGGCGAACAATAAAGAGTTGCATGCGCGAAACTCACCTCCTCGTTGAAGGGGGCCAGAGGGCCAGAGAAAGGAACATCCTCAAAGGCGCAAGAGCCATCCTCACCCATGTTGGAGACAGCCTTGTAAGTGCCCGGGTGGCCAACGTTGGAGTAGAGGATCTGGTTGACAAGACCGCACCACCAGTTGCCTCCCTCTTCTTTGGCAGTGCCAGAGCACTGCTGAAGGGCCTGGCCCAAGGTGGCCGCAGCCAGCACAACGACGGTGGAAGACTTCATGGTGTTCTAGTGCCGTTCGCAAGACAGACGTTTGGAATGATCGCTGGTTGAAAGGATTGCTGGGAAATTTGCGGTGGCTCTTTGAGTATTTGACCGGCCTCAGAGAGAATCGCAAATAGATGGTAAGAATGCTTCTGGAATTTTTTGATGGTTTGTCGATGGCCCAGACTGTTCTTTGACTCGACCTGGAGACTTGTGACTGGGCAAGGTTGGAATGTGGGTGAAGTACTCAGTGAACCCTGTTCAACGGTGTGGTGGTGTAGATGTGAATCAATGTGTTGAGTGTCTGAAAAAGGAATGACTGGAGACTGTAAGTCACCTGAAGGAAGGGGCGATGCTATTTGGCGTCCGGCAGCAGGTCGGAGCAACACATCAACACTTGATTGTGGGGATCAGGAAGAAGGGAGGAGAAAGGGAGACAGCGCGAAGGGGCAGGTGCGGGAAGGCTAATAAGTAAATAGAATAGCCACAGAGAGGGAAGGAAGGCTATCTTGGTTTGGTGTTGGGCTGACAAGGTTCATTGAGGATGGATGTGGAGTGGATGGAGACCCAGCTGCAGAAGAAGCAGGAGCAGGAGGATCAGGTCCCGAGTAAGGCAGGAACGATGCAGCAGTCCCATGAATTAGCCCCAGCATTTACTCTGTAGTGTGCTCAGTATCGGTCAAGCCAAGTGGTGAAGGGTGAAAACCACCAACAAGGGGAAATACTAGGTAGCATCTCTGGGGTGAATTGGTGCAGTGCTCAGGTACCTACACTACGGATTCCACGGACCACACCTCCTTCGCTCCTTCCTTTTCTTGAGCAAAGTCACCTTTCTGTAAGAGGACCCACAACAAGGAAGGGGCAGGAGACGTTGGATCATTGGACGAACAGAGAAACAGAACGGCGCCAGCCAATCCGCTTTTTGAATTCTCATGAAACAGCGGCTTGGCAGACCCCGGGGGCCGTACCTTGCAGGGCTCGGCAGGGGGGCTGAGCTACCTGCTATGTACAGAATGTAATCTCACCCACCCCGATTATGGAAGACGAGATACAATTCTTCTCTGGGCCAAGGCAGTTCGCTTCATGCTCATTATCCCGAACCGTCGAAAAGGACCAACCACCGACTGGCACGAGAGCTGGGCTCGCTCGGCGTTCTGGGCTCTAATCTTCAGCCAAATGACTTCCAGGGCAACCAAGGGGGCTGCCAGCTGGCGCTATCTAGGTGTGTTTAGTGTACCAGAACAGCGACGAGGCGAGCCGAATTGACCCAGAGAATAGGGCCAGGCCAGTCGAGATGGATCAGCGGATCAACATGGACAACGACGGGCCGCCGCAGAGGTCTCGCTGCCAGCGCGGCACCTTCAACGGCGCTCAGCTGTTCGAGACATGGCGCTCCCACATTCCAGCTCGAGGCTGGCGACTGCGGTTGTTCCTCCACGTGATCGCGACAACGGTCGCCTTGGCTTGTCCGAAGACTCGTTACCCTCAGGTCGTCCAAGAAATGAGCCAGCGCCAGAGAGAGGCCTGAGATGTGCCTTGACAGCGCTCTCGGGCCCTCTCGCACCATCGCCGGGGGGCTGTCGACCCGCCCATCTCGGGGCATTTGGGGGTGGCAGTGTGACAGCCCGGCCGTCTCCAATGATCGTAACCCCAGGAACTCGGGCTGTGCGGCCTTTCACCGAGTCCCGTCGAACAGGATCAAGCTTACATACACTACACGTGTACGCCAGGTACGGAGTAACACACTGCAGCCACTGTACCTTGCCTCACCGTGGTGTGGTGTAATACGGCAACCGACCACCAGGCGTCATCCCATCAATTTCCGATGGACCGCACGCATCGTTCGTCTTATCCCAATGACATATCGACATGCTCGTCCCATCGCGTGTGCCAATCACCGCGCTCGACCATTATTTGCAGCCCACCGAGCGGCCCATGTCATCTGGTGTTTAATCGCGCAGTAACCCTCTCGTTGCAGGCCACATCCTGACTCAACGAGCCATTTCAGCCCGTGGTGACACCGCGGAACACACGGATTTGGGGCCCTGCCCTTCACCACACTGCTTCAAAGTTCAGCCCTCTTGCGGCAGGAGAGTCGTCGATCACTCCGCTCCTGCTCATTAACCCGCAATGCTACCCAGCGCCGCTGATCCGTTCTAGATCCGCTTCCGCGGAGGGTACAGTCACTGCCGGCCAAGTTTCGACGGCGACGTGGGGAGCAGAGAAGAAAAAGAACCTTGGCCGTGCAGTCTGGGTCCAAGACCTAAATTTTCTCAGCGAAAAAAGCAAAAAAATGAACGAGGTTTAAAACGAACGCAGAAAACCGCTCAACATGGCCCCTCTGGAACCCCGCACGTTGCAACGTATCGTATCGCGGCCGGACGCATTACGTCTGTCGACGACCACGTCGGCATTGTTGACCCGTATTGCCTAATCGTGGGACTTGGTGTAATGTGCTGGGACCAGTCCAGGCCAGGTAAAGGGAGAAAGAAGATGGACATGGCCAAGACGTGCCTCGCCCTCCCTTTCTGAGGTCGGAGGGAGACCAGAGAGAGGTACACTACTTGGTGAGATGGAGGCCGCAGGAACGGTCAACAGAAGGATTGTTGGATACCTGATAAAATACGTGGTGGGTGGTGATACTGCGACCCCTACCGGTGGTCGTCGGGTCGCTACTTTTGCGTTGGCTGTTCCTGCATTAGCGGACGCTGACCCGGTCGCTTTTGGTTGGTTGGCACCTGCAGCAGCGCACCCTCTTTCCTACCGTGGCGGCTGCTCATTCGATGACATCTACGGAGGCCACACAGCGTCAATTTTTCTTGTCCACCAGTGCCGGCATATCGACAAGACCCTCGGAGGAACCTTGGTGGGTGGGTGACTACGGTGAAAAGCTTGCAAGAACCACGACGCTGTCACGCCTTGCGTCGGGGCCCACGAAGAAACCAACCCCACCAACTCGACTCTTGCGGAGGTGCCCTCGTGTGCCTATCGTATGCTGTGTAAGCGGCTATTGGTATCACATCACACGTTCATTTTGCCAACCCCTCGACCGCGATTGGCGAACGACTTCCCGCCAAATTTTGTGATCTTTTGGTTCAAGACACGTGCCGCTCGGGGGAATGTTCAACGTCGTACCCGTGTGCCTGATCTACTTCTTGCCGGCGTCTTCTCTCGGTAGCCGGGAAACTGTGGACTCGGTTTTGATGTGCGATTCAGCCCTCATGGGCCTCTCCACATGTCACACGTCCAACGAACACAAGAAGGAGACAACAGAGACATCCACAGAGAGCGAGTCAATCACCCGAGGGTTTGCCACGCGGTTCTTGCAGATGGACCCTCATCCTGCAGTTGGTGAATCTCGGACAAGTCCCGGCGCGAACCATCTTGTGACTCACAAGCGGTCTGTCTGGAGGCTTCCCTCCCTCTAGATCTCGAAGTCCCTGTGTAGCAGTGGCATAGGGCCAAGTGGGCGGCAAGAAAAGATTTCGCCCATACCATAGAAACTTGCGAGCGCGGGCGGTTTTCCTACTTGACGTCTCTTTGAGGACGCACTGTAACAGGAGTCTTAGTTCAAGGTGCCACCACATTGGAGCCCACGACACTGCCCCGAGTATAATCTCCCGAGGGAACACACAACGATTATCGTAGTGGTAAGTATTGCAAGTAGCACATTCAAAAACCTCGCTTGTCGGCAAACCTACCACCATAGGTAGTATTCAACGCACACATTTCTACCGTACTACAAGGGCCACGTGTGATGAGGGCTGGGAAGTTCGATTTGGGGGCAAATTCGTGACACTGTATTCACCGCTACATCTCCTATTCAGAAGCCTTGGCCCTCTTGCCCCGACGAGCTCGCGTGTTGCGGGTGCTCTTGTCCGCCGCCTCTTCGCCGTCCGCCTCGTCTACGAAATCCTCATCCTCCGCAGGCGCAGTCTGCGTTCTGGCCTTCCTCTTCCCCGAGGTCTTCGCCGGCGCGGCATTTTGCTCGGCGGCGGCGACCGGCCCGCCGTTGGTGCTAGCCCTCAGCTTGCTGACGGCGTTGGCCATGCGCTTGCTCGTCGTGCCCCTCTGCCTGGGCGCGAACGCATCCCTCGCCCCGACCCCGACCGATCCCTCAAAGTACCGCGTGATGTTGGCCTGCGTGCCCTCCATGTCGCGCTTGTTCATGTCCCGGATGACGGGAACGAGCACCTCGTCCGTCCGCTCCTTGCTCCACCCGATCGTCGCCATCAGGAACTGCCGCAGGCCCTCGAGGTCCGGCACGCCCCACTGGAACTGCTCCGGGCTGCTGTCGACCTCCGGCTTGAGGTAGGCGTCGGTCACGGCTGGGTTCGGGAACCCGACGGGCAGGAACAGCTTGGTGGCCTGCGACTTGCGGAACTTGCGGCGGAAGGGAGAGCTCGCGTCGGCCTCTTTGGGCCGGCTGTTGAGCTGCACCTCCTCCCACCATCCCTTGAACTTTGCGAGGCCGTCGCCGCCGGGGAATTCAGAAAGAATCTCCACAGCTGTCACGGGGCCGACGCCGGCGAGTCCTTCGGTGTAGTCGGAGCCGAGAAGCTGGGCGATGGCGATGAGCTGGTCCCGCGACAGGGAGAGCTCCTTCTCCAGGTCCGAGGCAAGGTAGCACTCGACAAACTTGTTGCTGTTGAACATGTTCTTGTACACGCGTGTGCCGCCGAAGAGGAAAGTATCCGAGTCGTCGGTGACGATGCCGTCGACGAGACCGAGATGTACGAGCTCCGCACATTGCGCTTCGGCCTCCATTGGCGCCGTAATGTAGGGGATGCCGAACAGACGGAGGAGAGCCTGGCACTCGGTGACCATGACCTGCGTGACTTCGTCTGCGTCCCGGCGATCCTTCTTTTGCTGGGTGCGCAGCGCTTTGAGCTCCTTCTCGTAAGCCTCTCTGTTCTCCTGTTCCGACTTGTTGTTCAGTTCACTTGCAAAACGGGCATGTTCTTCGGCTTCTTGCGCCAAGCTGGCAAACAGCTCTTCGTCCTCAGGGTCGCTGAATTCATGGTCGCTATCTTCAAAGACTTCAGCTTCGGGGTCTCGTGCCGCGGTGTTGGAGCCGTCGGGCTCTGGGCCGTCCATGAGCTCCTCGAACGTCAATTCGGGTTCCTCGTCGGCAGCGGGCTTTGATGGTTCGTTGTTGACGACGATATCCTCCATTTCCGGTTCTGGAGAGTCCGGGAGCTCCGTGACGGTAACTTGCACGTTGTCATCACCGTCCGAGATCTGGACGTCCTCAAAGTCGGGCTCAGGTGACGGCGACGACGACTTGCGAGACGACTCCACGTCAATGGCTGGTGTTTGCTGTGTTTCCGGCAAGCTGGAACCGTTTTCTTTTGGCTGTTCAACGGCCCTTCCGGCTTTCGAGCTCGTCTCCTCAGTCACAACTTCCTTAGCCGACGGTGGCATGTCAAGAATCTCGACGTCGCTATCATCATCGTCAGATGACTGGATCTCGATCAGCTGATTCTGTCTCTGACGCTCGAATCTACGCTCTTCTTCCACGGCAGCTTCTCTGTCTTCTGTATTGATTTCGCTCTCAACTTGTCGCTGTGCCTTGATCGACTCTCGGATATCAGTGTTGTCGATCATCCATGGCGGTAGTGGCTTTGGCCCTTCCTCTTGGGGCATCCTTTCAAATCCGCCCTCCTCATCGTCGTCTTCAGCCGGCTTTGTAGTCTCTTCGACCATGAAACCTCCGCCAAGATCGGCATCGGCATGGTCCTTGCTAGACTGCTGCGTGTTTGGTGTTGCCTGCTTGGCCGCGGCGGCTGATTCGGGCTTTTGCGCAGATGGCGCCTTCTTGGAGAATAGTGATGGGCCCCAGTCGAGCTTTGGGAAGGGCAAAGGACCGTCAAAAGGGTTCTTGATGTTGGGCACGGCGGGCCTGGGCTGGGCTCTTTTGGCCTTGCGAGACGCTTTGAGAGCCGCCTGCAAATCCATTTCATCGTCACTACTGCTGGCATTGCTCGCCCGTCGTCTGGGCACCGCGGCAGTAGATCGGTTGTTTACGATATGAGCCACCATTCTTCCGCTCGTCGCCTTGATTGGTTTAGGTGCTTCGACCGCTCTTTGCTCCCACTCCGGCTTCTCAACGTCCTCAAACTGTTCTTCTTCGTCAAAAGGGTCTGCAGTCTGACTGTGTTGGTTTTGTAGTGACATTGCAATGGCGCGGTTGAGGTCATCTTCCTCTTCTGGGTGCATTCTCTCTGGTTGATTGGCATCCACACCAATATCAGCGTCAGGTAAATCGCCACCAACGAACAGCGTGTCTTCGTCGTCGTCAATAAGTCCATTCACTTCGTCGCCTCTGCGACTGTCGTAGAGTTCCTGCCGCCTGCGAGCTGCATCTTTGGATGCTTGCGTTGCTGAGGTGGGCAAGCGGTTGAGGCCCTCGACGGGGACGTCCTCAAACTCGTCTTCATCAGATGCCTCCGCCTTTTGTTTTTCTTGGAATTGAAAGTCCAAAGCATCGACGTCGATCGGTTTGTGCGCTTCTCCCAGATCCTTTTCCTTGCTGACGACGCCCAACGCCCATCCACCTTCTGCACCGTCGTTTTTCACCAGGATGTACTCCCTGTCCCTCTCGCCAGCGATTCTCCCCCCACCCGTCAAGGTGAGATCAAGACCTGTCATGCCGGCCTCTTTCATCAGACGTTGCGTCAAGTTGTTTCGCTCCTGGACTCGCTCGATCTGGAACCTCGAAAATGCCATGCGATCTGGAAACATTTCATCGAGCTGCTCCTTACTCAATCCCATTCTCAGGCGACTCCGCAATCTTGCAGCGTTCAAGATGTTGTATCTGTCTGGTGCAGGCAGACTCTTGAAGAACTCGCCATCAAAGTCGATCTTGCTGAAGTCGTAGAGGTTAATATCCTCGCCGTCGTGGAAATGCCGGGCGTACTCCTCCAACTCCTCAATGCTCATGATTCTCGGATCGTCTCCTTTGGCCATCGATGCAATGTCACCATCGATTTCGGGCAAGTGGTATGCATCCTGCTTGAAGAATTTCCTCGTCCGCTGGCGTTCCTGTTGCGACATGCCCACCTCGTCGACGTACACGATATCGTTCACGTCAGGAATCTCCTCCTGCGGCTCCTCCCGGCGTATTCCTCTCTCGGCGTCACGTTTCCTCCTTCCTTCCTCCTCTTCGGCGATCCGCTGCATCTGCACAGCGAGCAGCTTGCCCGCCGTGCGGACGGCATCTTCTCTCCGGCCCTCGCGACGGCGCTTCCGGCCTTGGATCGTTTGGCGCTTGAGCACGGGGGCGCCGCCGTCGAAGACAAAGACGGGCTTGATGCCGAACCATAGCAGCTTGCAGATGCGGCGAAAGAACCCGACGACGTGGGAGTTGCGCAGCGCATTGCCCTCCTTGTCGCGCACGGCTTTCAAGAACTGGTATATCCAGATGGAAGCGTCGACGGCGAGGCGCTTGCGGTTGAGAGTAGCGAGGTTGGTCGGACGCGCGCATGGCTGGACGACAGTCCACAAGCCGTTCACACCCATGGCTACCTCGGGGGAGGTGGGCGACGAGAAGTGGGTGAAGCGATGGTCGGCAGGGAATTCACAGACGGTTTCGGATCAGTCGGATGCTAGGTGCAGCGAGAAGCGGTCTTCTCATCTATCGAACGGATATCGCATTGTCGTGGGTAGACGCAAGGTCCTAGGCCCTCTCTATGACCACAACTGCCGAGCCGAATGTTGGGAGCCTCTGGGAAATGATGACTTCGTGAACGTGGATGACGAAGAAGTTTGGGAGTTGGTCGCAGTTGCCTACTAATACCCCATCAAAGTGACAGGGGGAGCTAAGGTAATGACGCGCTTACGGCCACCGCGGGACAGGGCCCTTTATCGCCTCTTATCACTAGGTGGCCCCGCAGTCTTCGCAGACGTGAACGGCAGCCCATGCAGCAAGCCAGCCCGCTCCCATTCCTCTCCTGCGAAACTCGGCGACCAAGTTTGGATCGAGCGATGCTTACTGTCGCGAACGACAATACGCAATGGAAAAAGAGGAGGCGAGAGATTTCTTGACCTCGCTGCTCAATAAGACGTTGCGCATCGTGGCCACCGATGGCCGCATGTTCTTAGGGCACTTTAAGTGCACCGATCCCGTAACCTTCCACAACCCCCAGTGTCCTATTGTTCGGTGCGTGGCTAACATTTCTGCCCGTCTCGCAGGATCGCAACGTTGTCTTGGCCAATACCTACGAATACCGCCAGCCTTCGGCGCAGCAGCTCACCGACAAGGCAGAGAACGCCGCTTCCGGCAGCGGTTCTGTGACGATGGACATGACGTCCCGATACCTAGGCCTAGTCGTTGTACCTGGACAGTATATTGTGAAAATCGAGGTGGAAGAGTTCACGAGTCAACTTCAGGGCCGCAATCCGTATGCCGGCGCAGCCGTCGTATGATATCAGGATCGTAGGAAGGACGGATTTCTGAGGTCCTGGACGTGGTGTGATCAGGCTACAGTGCCAATTCATGTCTTATGAAAGGAAGCATACTCCAAGAAGCATTGTCGGTTTCTTGTCACGACAACAGGTTTATCCGAGTTCATCATTACTAGCGCAGCTTCGATTACATTACCGAGGCACCAAACCCCTGAACACCAGACCCAAGCGCCCTCCCCAAACAGCCGACGGCTACTTCAAATCATTACGTGCGAGATTGCTGCGTAGATGGTTGTTCATAAACACTATGAGGAACCAAACGATAACAGACCACTGCTAGGCAGCAATGCTCTCATGTTGACGCCCACGAGGTTCGCCGTTCAGACCGTCATCGGTGCCGACAACGGAGTGGCGGATGTCATCATCGTCATCTTCCTCCTCCTCGTCATAATCTGTCTCCTTGTTATGAGCCGGCATCCATGATGAGTCGTCGTTCAGCGGGGCGTCTTGGCCGGACAAGTCATGGCCCCCTTCGGCGCGTGCCTTGATGTTGTTCCTGCGTCTGGTTGACAAGGTCCGAGCACGAGTAGAGAGCTTGGAAGAGACGGCAGCGTTGGAGGTAACCCAGTTGGTGAGGGCGTCCTCGCAGTCTTGAATGATAGCCTTGCTAGCTTCGTACCCGTCGTAGGCGGCTCGGGTTTCGCCGGGGGTAACCGGTGTGTCGTCGATAAGTTCAAGCAGATGTTTTCCGTAACCAGCAATGATTGCCACCTTTTCGCAGTGCTCCCTCAAAGCGTCAAACTGGTAGGTATAGGCAGCCTTGATTTTCTCGCGCGTGATGTTTGAAAGTTGAGCTTCAGCAACCAGCGATTCTGCCTCGGCTCTAACAAGCTCTTGCTCGAGGACGACAATCTTGGGGGAATTCGGCTCCTTGTATTTCAGCTGCGCAATCTGGTCGGTAATTTTCTGTTTCCCTAATCATGATGTTAGCCTAATTCAATTAAGGGCTTCATTGGCGGGCCAGCTTACTGTCTCGGCTTGGTTGTACCGAAGCTTCGATGTTGCGAATACTCTTGATCGTCACACGGTATTGGTCGTATCTGTCGACATATTGATCCTCCAGTTCGCCGATCTCGTAGAGAAGAACGCCGAGCTTGTCGGTCACATCCGACACATCCTCGTCGCAGGCCTCGCCCCAAATGGAAAGTTGTTGCTGCCGGGTCACAGTGAGAAGGCGAACGCGTAAGCGACAGCAGAGTGTAGGGACTTACAGCAACCTCCATACGCTCCCTGGCCACTTGCTCAAGGCTGCGCATCACGTTCTTTTCCATCTTAACAAGCTGGGACAGCTTCTTGGCAAGGTCTGGCCCAAAGGCGCCGGCTGATCTGTGACGGAGAGCATGGCCTGAAGTACTGGTCAGCATTGCCAGGCGGATCGGCGGCAGCGCTGTGAGGTAAAGACCGGCTCGAGGACTTCAATGGAGAACGACTTACCAAGACCACCGCGGAAGAGACGACCTGACTTGGTGGTCGACGGTGGCGGGGGTGGATTCTGTAATGAGAGTCAGGCTTGTTAGACATGTGCCGAGAAGAGATGGGTGCGGTAGCATGGGCGCACGCACCTGGAGTTGAGAGGCAGTAGGCGCCCTGGTCTGGCGCATAGAATATGTGCGATGCATTGCGACGATGGCGACAATGACAACAACACCTGTGGTTAGTTAACTGCAAGGAGAACGTGGTTTGATTAAGGTCGGTGCAGCAATCCGATTCAAAGGAAAATGGGTATCGCAGGGTGGGACAAGGCGCAAGGGAAGATCAAATGATGGTCGAATGACCAGGGTGATGCGAAGCCTGGGTGTTTATATGTATTAAGGCGAAAAGGGTCCAGGACAAGCATGGATGCTGCGGAGGAGGCGGCGACTCCAGTTGGGCTGGGCGGGCTTGGGGAGTCTAGTGCCAGTGGTCGTCTCCGGCGTGCCTCTTTCGCGCTGGCGACGTCATCTGTCTCTCTAGCGCGCCCATTCTTGGGGCGTTGTTCGCAGCGTCACCCAGCTAACCAGGCGTGTCGTGTCAGGTGCCTGAGCTGCAGTATTAATTGGATACGCGGGTGTGCTGGTACACGCTGACAGTCCCACCTTCGAAATAAGGTGCAATACGGAGCAATGTACCTGAGATACTATTTATCAAACTAGGTACATCGGCGCCATTTCCCAACCGAACTCAGTGGATTGTGGCTGTACTCGAAGGTGACGGGCGCTCTGGCCAGGTTGCCGGTGTGAGCTCAAGACTTTCGATGGCATTCCAGTACTGTGAAAATACTTACCGAAATGCACATCCGAGGTACCAACCTAGCTCACAGTATCGTAAGTTACCAGGTAATGAATTACAGTGAGATAATGCCCGGCCACAACGGAAGGCCAGGGGCCTCCTCGCACAGTCGTCGCGATCGCCAGCCGGGATGGTGCCGTCTCTTCAAGCTACCCGGTATTGGGCCAATGTGGCCTCATGGAACGGACGGCCAGGGACTCGCTACTTCTACATGGGACGAATCGAAGGGATTGAACAGGAGCGAGCCTCCATGCAAGCTGCAAGAAAACCCCGTACCTAGGCCATCATCTCCATCTACCCATCTTCTCCGCAGGGTTATCTGCAGGTCCCAATGGGGCTCTTTCCGTAGGGCCATCTTATCTTTTCCCCCTTGATTCTCCAAGCTTGGCTTTGGCTTTGGGAAAGCAAACGAAAAGCCTCGGATCTGCCCATCGCGACGCCTTTGAAGTGAGAATTGGACCCGCCCAGGCATGCGTAGCAGAGGAAATGTCTGCAAGGTAGATGAGCAGTGCTGCGTCGAATATCATGAGTACCTAGAGTGTGCACCGGTGTTTCGCTGACGAGAAGTTGGATGCTAGGCTGCCAGCTTTGACTCGTAGCACCCGATTCCAGCTCGTCTTCGAGTGCCAAGGTGAGTAGAAGACATGATTCTCATAATTAGCGTTGCATGCTGACGGGCTCGGCCCGGGACTGACCAGATCTTTTGAAAGCTAAGCCTCTTTGCACACCACCTGGGCCAGGAGGAAGAACGATGATTTCATAGACTGCACTTGCCTGCGCAATCTCCCATTAGCAGCAACCTGACACGGTCTGGTACAACTTCATGACAAACAAACATGCTCGGGCTCGCAACGCCTCAGTGGCTTGAAGCATAGAAGCTGGGCGCCAGATGATGCGGCTCCGTAGGAAGCCATCCCGTCCATGCCTTGCCCCAACCTTGGCCAGGTGCCTAGGAAGGACTTTGTCAGCACTTGAACAACCCAGCGACCAATTTCAATCAAGCTTCCAGGCCTGCTTATTACTTACTTGGCTTGACAACCTGACGGACGGTTGAAGGCCGTCCGCAAAGCCAAAGTTGAGTCGTCAACTCTGGGCTTGTTGCGTGATCAGTTCTCGAATCGCCTGGAGAAAAGGTCTCACTGCGTTTGTATTTGCGCTCAATACTAAGGCACCCAGCCGGATGCGAGCGACGAAGACTGAGATTGTCCTCTGTTTGCCAATGTTTGCCGTCCACCTGCTGCGGCGCCATTCAGTCATCTCCGCCTCTTCGTTTTTCTGAGAAAGTTCCATACACAAGGGGTCATTTGCAAGCTACAAAGCTTTTTGTTGGTTTCCTTTTATTTCCTTTACACACAAGTCCGATCTCTACTATAGCAATCCTACCTCGCAGAGTCGCGCTGTGGAGGCGTTGGCTGGCTGCCTGAGTGCTGTCTATTGTGTGCAAGTACCTTTTGCATGAAAGCCCCCAAAGCAGGGTACCTCAGATGCCTTAGCCTGAATCGCAACCCCTGCTTCCCCGGCCCCGTTCGGGCCTAGCGTTTTGCAATCTCTCCCTCGAGGTTCCTTTCTTCCATGGACGCGCTTAGCCTCGCAATTCACCAACGCGTCTCACAATATCTCTTCTCTTCTCTCATCATCAACCTCATCGAAGAGAGTTCGCCTTCGCGGAAACCCGCTCCTTCCCTCATCTCGCCCATCGCCTTGCGTTTTTGTTTCGCACGCGACGTCAGTGGTCGCTCATTTTCGGCCGCCTGGCATGAGACTTCCGTTAGTCAATGTTTACGGCCTTTTCATGCTGACGCTGACCAACGGGCAAAGGAAGAGGACATGAGGAGCGACCGAATCTGTGTTTGCGCGCGCAGCAAGTGAGGAGGATTTAGGACGAAGACGTTCCTTACCTCGACGAATTATTGCACGGAACGGGAAGCCACCGTCTCTTTTTGTGCTTTCTTCGCGACGCCTCTCGCGAACCTTGAGTGGTGCCTTCCGACATGTCGTTCTCTTCTGGGTCCGACCGGGACGCAGCTACTCGCAGAGGACCCTACGTGGACTCAATCGCCTTCTTCCGTCCTGATGACGATTCCTCCCACCACTACCCAACCCACTCGAATTCCCAGTCACGTCCTCCAAAGAGGGACAACTTCATCGACTTGACAGGCGACTCGAGCCCGCCCCCTAGTCAGTCACATCGTGCGCCTCAGTATCGTTTGGGTGCCGATCGCGCAACGCCTCCAGGACCCAAGGTTGAGGGCGCCTCGATTTTCCCGCTAGGTCCTACCCGCAACACGAGCAACCTTTCGGACCCGAGCGGCGGCTCGACCGCCGTTTCCAGCAATGCAGCCTCAGTTCTCGATCCTTCGCCGCCCCCAGTTTCAATTCAAACGTCGGTCGATCTTGACGACGGCTACGATGCTGAGATGCCACGACTCACGCGACCCCCTGATGGCACTGTGAAAACCCCCCAACAGATCACGCCGCCGTCGTCCACTCGGCCGTCGAGCCACCAGTCCCCTAAGCATGGACCTGGGCCCAAGAGAACCCCCAACAAGGGCATTTCGGACTTTACTCAGGTCGTCAACTTGCTGAAAGAGTACTCCAAAGACATCGCCGCCGCCCACCAGGAACTCTGTATCTACGTACTCAAGTCTACGAAACCTGCCGAGACACGTGTCAAGACCGGTGTTGACTTCTTCGCTGGCGTGAGCCTCTCACCGACCACCGAGAAGAAGGGCACGACGATGAAAATTCGCGCCAAGGTAAGTGCCACGAAGTCGCTCTGTTCATGTCACTGCGCACCTCCCACGTATCTTGCCATTCGTGCCTTGTACTCATTCTGGAACAGCAACATTTCCGCGGCAGGAAGTCGGATCAAGGCCGGGATGTTCATTACCTACCCGTCTGCGTCAAGTCCAACAAAGATGCCGTCCCCAAGTACAGGTTCCACCACACGGAAATCGTCAAGAATGTCTTGTCGCCAAACTCTATGCTCAAGTTCGTCCCTGTTATCCGGGATCTTGAGCCAGACGAGGAGCGAGACTATCAACTTTGGCTGAAGGAACTCGAGAGGATGGACGCGAGCTGCGGCTTTAAGACGCTGGGCAGTCGCGAAGACCGCTGTAACAGGACTATTCGCAAGGAAAGGACTGCCATGCTATCCCTTTTCCTGGATTCGTGGCTCAAGAAGCTTGCCATTGACAACTGCAACCGGACGACCCTTATTCGCCACATGGCAAGCTCGGAATCAGATGATGCCATAACCCCGCAGCAGAAGACAAGTCTGGTCAACTTGCACAGCGATGACAACCTTGCCGCCACACCAAGGGCTCTGAAGGCAGCCAGAATTTTCACCGAAGCGTTCGATGACGTGTTTTACCGTCAGGCAGCACTCGACAGAGGCATTCTCCTTCGCGACGTGTTGAAGCTCGACAAATCCGTTGACGAAATAGTCGAATCGAAGAAGACAGCTAAGGGCGGGCAGGACGACAACGAGAAAGCATCATCTCTTGAGCACTGGATCGAAACTCACACGGTGATGGGCTGCCTCATCTGCTACAGCAACTCTTGCGAGCACGGCGACTACAGCCTGGAAAATCACAAGCGGAACTTTTCCATGGATTGTATCGGAATGTATGGGCGCATGTTTTCGGCCAACCGCGTGGTCTCTTCCGCAGATCCTGTCGAGCATTTGGACCCTCCCCCTCCTTGCAGGCGGGAGTGCTTCCGAAACAACGGCATCGGCCACTCTCAGGCGCGATCAAAACCGTGGACCGAGGATGAGACCCTCCTGTTGCGCAGTTTGTTCACTATCTTGGACCACAACAAGGTGAGAGTCAAGGCGCAGTGCGCCACCGCCGAGATCTTGGACAGGGATTGCTGGGACGTTCATCGCCATTTGCAATCCCTTGGCATCACGCTTCCTCCCCTGGAAACCCGATCACCAGTGAAGGTCAAAAATCTTCCATGGTACGATCGCAAGAAGAAGATCCTCATTGGCGACTGGCAAGATCACACATATTCACACGACACCAAGGTTCGCCCGTCTAACGACCCATGTCACCACGACGGACCCTGCACGGCCGAAAACGACTGTCCTTGCGTACTCAACAGCGTCCTCTGCGAAAAGTTTTGCCGTTGCACTGAAGACTGCTGTGCACACAAGTTCACTGGTTGCGCTTGTCATGCCAATGGGAAGACGTGTTTGCAGAAGCAGAAGGAAGGGCGTCCTTGCATATGCGTTCAACTGAACCGCGAATGCGATCCTGACCTCTGCGGCACTTGCGGTGCTGTAGAGCGCGCTGACCCTTCGAATCGACACCACGATGCACTCTTCCAGACGGGTTGTCAAAACACCGCCATTCAGCGGGGTGTCAGCAAAGCTGTCATCTTGGGGAAGAGTCAACTGGAAGGCTGTGGCTACGGTCTTTTCACGGCGGAAGACATCACACAAGATGAGTTTGTCATCGAGTACACGGGCGAGCTGATCGTCGCAGATGAGGGCGTCAGGAGAGAGGCAAGACGAGGAGAGGCATTCGCTATGGAAAAAAGCACTTCGTACGTGTTCAGCCTGTTGGATTATGAGGGAATCTGGGTGGATGCCGCTATTTATGGCAACCTCAGCCGATACATCAACCACGCCGTGGAAGCAGCCAACGTCCAGCCAAGCATTCTCTTCGTCAATGGCGAATACCGCATCCGCTTCACAGCCACTCGCAGCATCAAGGCGGGCGAAGAGCTTTTCTTCAACTACGGAGAGCAATTCCCGAACCTGACCAAGAAGATGATCAAGGAGAAAGCCGATAATGAAGGAGAAGTGGTCGACGAAGGGTCGACAGTGCCTGCGAAGCGAGGCCGAGGTGGCCGCCGTAGAACACGAATCGCTTCGGAAAAGCCAGCGGTGCAGAAAGCCGGAAAGTCAAAGATTGCGAAGGGAGTCCGCACTGGGGCGCGTAAGGAAGCACCGAAACTGACGGTAGATGATTATGACGCCCTGGTTGACCTCGACATTGGGACGGCCCCCAGTCGGAAGCGGAAGCGGGCGGCCAAGAGCGACGACGAAGAAGAGGAGTACCACCCGTCGCTGGAGTCGGAAGATGCGCAAGATACGGCGCAGGCCTTCACGACTTCGCGACGGGCCCGCCAAGTGAGATCAAGGGGACGCAATGTGCTGTCAGATTCCGAAGCAGACGAAACCGCATCTCCCCGAGCAAAGCGCGGGAGAAATCGTCCCCCCGTGCCCCGCAACGGGAGCCAGGCTGGACCAGCGACACATGGCGACGGAGTCGCCGTGCTGTCAGAGACAACCTCGACCCCTCCCAAAAAGCGTCGTGGGCGTCCTCCCAAGAACCCGCGGCCACAAAGCCCCGCAGGAGGGGAGACCGAGGCCAATAACTCCCAGAACGAGATTCACGCTAGTGTATCCCAGTCGAAGAACGGGGAGGCCGAGGGAGGCACGATATCAGTTGATGTCAATCCCCCTAGGTCTGCGCGCGGACGCAAACTCGGTCCAAGGTTCAGCCCTCAGATTGAGGACCAGATGGACGTCGATGAAGACGAGAACGAAATTCAGGAAACGCCCTCTCGTTCTCGTACAAAAGGTCACGGGAAGAATAATGGGAACACCATTACCGCTAGAGGAACGCCCCGAGAGAGGCACATCTCCACATCCCGAGTTCGCCGATCCGTTCTAGACTCGGACGACGATGTTTCGGTACGAGCCTCACCTTCTCAGAGAAGGGCGCGATCACGACGCACCCTGGAACCGATTGAAGTTAACGACAGTGAATCTAGCTTCCAGGTCCAGGGAGCCGGCTCGGACTCAGATGACGATGTTGTCCGCCGTTCGTTTCTCAGCCGGGCCTCCAGAACTAGGAAGCTGCCAGCTCGGTTCCGTTCGTCAGATGAGGAGTCTTGACACGGTTCAATCCGAAGTGGATAGCAATGTGGCTATGAGAGGCGTCGATATAACAACCCAGGTTTTATGGGGCGTGGTTCTCGCAAAGGGGACTGCAACGAAGTTGACGACGACAGTGAGATTCGGGGGAGGCTAATTCGGGTTTTCTGTTTCTGTGTACCTACTACATCCAACTGGCAAGTTGCTATCTGGACCTTTGCATCACTGGCTCAGCTCGTTGTCGCAAACGCTTGCCGACAAGGGGCCACTCGCCGGGCGCTTCAGGAAACTAAATTCAGGGAGTACAAAGCATGCACATCTTCCTTGGGCTCTGGGCACGAACCATGTGGCATGCGCCTGCCAGGCCATTTGCACTAGTATCTGAATATACGCTCTGGCACTTGATATGGCCTGGTGAGATTTAAAACGCCGAGCGACTTTTGGAGTCCAGCTTCGGAGATAAGTGGTTCAGACAGAACCTCTGGTTCGATAGACGCAAACTATGTCTAGCCGCTAGGCAACGAATGTAGGCATGTGCTGCAGCTTTCTTCGCCGCCCGTTCCAGCTCCCACTTCAAATCCGTACCGAGAAAATTTGATACTGAGAGAGGTGAAGACCGGATTTGATAGATTCCAACCGTCCTCTCCCGAATCACATACTAGCTAGCGACTGCTTTCCCGCTATGGCTTGCCAAATACCAGAGTTGCGTACGTTGAGAGAAAACAACACGAACGACAACACCGATGCATCTGGCATCGAAACTCCTATGCCGCTTATTAGCTTCCGATTATAAGAATAGTGTCGCGGCCGTAATTGTTCTTTAGAGACCGATTATAGGCCAGGAATGAGGCACGCCTCGATCGACCGAGAAAAAAGTCGGCTTCAAGGCCAATTCGACTAACATCGACGGATATATTGATAATGTAGTAAAATTCGCTCATTTAAAAATAGCCGTTTGATTGTAATGTGTCGTGTTGCCCGTTGGTGGGAGCCTTTTGAGCCTTTTGGTGTCTGCTTGCTCTTTCATGCGAACATCGCGGATGTGAAAGTTTCAAGATTAGTTGGAACACTGAACTAATGATCCAAGGCCATGAAATTCATCTTTCTGATATCGTTAGATGATTTTTATAGAGAGTATACTAGTATTTCATAGGCGAGGGCGGTTTTGTGACCGAAATGACACGCAGAACGAAACGTGGAGAATGAACATACTTAAATCCATAGACCCAAGATACAAACAATTTTCTCACGCTCCAGTCATGTCTTCGTCCAGTATATTGTGGGAAGAACTACATTATCTGCTACCTCAAATCAAAGTATTCTACTTATGTGGGGATTTTGTTTTTGGTTCCTCTTCTTCTTTAATGTTCTAAGGCCTTGGTGCAGTGACAGGCTATGTCGAGGCGTCCGTGCTAAATAGCCCTTGATACATCCGTCTCGCCTCTATTTTCCATCTTGGGTCCGCCCATCATCAATTTCTGATTCGCTCAATAGTCTTTGTCCGAGGGTGATGGTTTCCACAGCAGGCCTGTGTTCCTGAGCCTACGCGCCCTTTGTCCCAATTGGCTTCCATGCCTTTTGTGGCTTCCGATCCTCGACCACCTCGACGTTGAAAAGATTTCGAAACTAAGACATGCAGGTATCGCGAGCCATTCGAAAAGCGTTTCGTTTTGTCTCTTTGCATCTCTTCCCCGTTCCTATTTTGCGCGCATACCACAGATAAAAAAGGCTCTGCAGTTTGTGTGCGTTTCTCAATGAGTCATCAGCAGCAGCTCTAGAAGACTGTGTGAAGAATCCAGTAGCGTCAGTCGAATGTCTAAATTCTGTGCTTATTTTATGGTTTGTTGCGGGTCGGCCGGGAAGAAAGGAGGCAGTTTCACAAAACTAGAACAAGAAACAAGTAACGGGGAGAAAGCACAAGCTGGAAAACGCATTTGATTGTAGCGACAGCCAAGGCGCAGAATGCTAATTGTACCGGTAGATAAACGCCGTCATCGGTTGTTTGACTACAGCTACGTTTAATTATTTTCTAGGTCTTGAGTTGGGAACTGTCGGATCACAATGCTCTTGAGAACACAGCGTCGTCATAAGTACTGTTGTCACTGGATAATTTCGTCTGATACTTAGAATTTATTGCTAAAGAGGAAAGTAATAAGCTGCTTGTAACACGAACCAGACCGTAGAGTATATTGTTCTGAACAAGACAGTCAATTGGTTTCAGTGGCCTATAGAGGAAATGGACTCGATAGTTACTATCTGTAATCTGGTCTTTTCATTCAGCAATTGCTTTGTAACGTAATACTGGACATAAGACACAGTGTTGTCTACATTTGAGGGAACTCATAAACTTTAGTTTTAAGGAGCATACCTGTATTGACTTGAATTACCTCAAGCGACGTGGCACCTACACGTTGTATTCTCACTCTTACTTTTACGATTCTCATTCCATAAGACTCGCCGTTTCTATACTGTTTACCACCTTTGTATTTCTCCATGTCTTAGCCGCGTGATTCTCGAGCAGGTAACAGATTGAACTTTTTCCCCTCCCAACGTTCAGGCACAACACCTATCCCCAAACGTAAGACAAGTAAGCGTACGGGCACACGAGGATGTACAACCTGAGGCCGCTAAATCTTGGGATCTGGACCGCGACGATGGAACTTAGAGTTTCCTGCCTCGAGGCCTCGCAAGCCACCGACCCAGCCACCAACCCCCTTTCGAGATGTCCTCCCAGGCCTCCTACAGAGACACACATAGCTTTATTATTGTAATCAACTCTTCCCTTCCTAACGAATTGCCTCAAAAACCTTAGGGGGCCGTGGCTTAGTGGTCCAGAGTGCTCTGTCAGTTCCTCTTCTACAATAGTAGATACGATGAGACATAGTATTATTGAACTGGCAGAGAGGTCGGTGGTTCGAATCCGCCCGACTCCGTTACTTTTTGGCATTTTTGGACGCCCTGAACACTCACTTAAGTTGGGTAGTTGTCTACTTCCAGATCTGTCTGGCATTCATCTTCAGGATGACTCGAGACGACGTTCAGCTCAATGTAGCCGTTAGATGGCTAGATCTTCCATGAAACAACAACAGTTCCCAGGAGGGAGGGCAAAGCAAAAGAGCGTGGACATGCCCATCGGGGCAGAAACAGACGCCCTCGGCTCTACACGCATGATGACATCAAGTAGGAGTGTGTGCGAATGTACGAGTAGATAAAAACGAAGAATCAAATCTTCCTATGCTGTTGGCGCCTGATACTCCATGCGCCCACTCCCGTATTGGTACATAAATTACACGACATCCACCAAGTAGGCTTGCCAGGGCTACCTCTTGAAAAACTTCTTCTCGACTATGCGCAACGCGGTGTAAGACACCGCCGCAAAGGAAAAGGCAAGCTCGAACCCGATATCGCCGCCCAGCTCCCCGCCCGCGTGCTTTCCGATCGGGCCCGTGAACCACGTCTGCGACATGCCCAGCACGGCACCCATGACGCCCATCAAAAAGGCGGCGACGGCCGCGAAGCCGGGCGGGAGCCGGGACGGGGTGTCGTAGTCCTCGATGTCGTAGCCGCGCAGGCCGCGGCGGAAGACGACGTGGTCGGTGATGCTGATCCCTTCGTAGATGGCGAGCCAGTAGGCGATGATGAGCATGAAGTTCTCCAGCCAGGCCTCGAAGCGGTCGTAGCCGGGGATGCTGATGGCGACGTAGACGATGGTGCCGGCGAAGACCCAGACGAAGCGCGGCACGCGCTGCGTCCGCTTGGAGAGGACCTGCAGGGAGAGGGAGACGGAGTAGATGTTGGGGCAGTTGTTGGCGATGATGGAGAGGGCGAGGATGACGAGGCAGAACTGGCCGAAGCCGCCGAGGCGGGGCACGAGGACGGCGGCCAGCAGGCCACCGATTCCGGAGCGCGAGTAGGCGTCGCTGAAGGTGGGGTCCTGCACGCTGGCGGTCATGACCGCAGCACCGAGCAACTCTGTGAAGCACAAGGTGAAAAACTAGAGAGGGAGAAAGGAATTAGTATCTTTGAAACTTGAGAGAGCTTGATTGGGTGGTTTCTTACGAGGCCGGAGAAGGTGACGAGGAAAACGCGGAGGCGCGGGGTCGAGGCCGGGTAGTAACAGGTGTAGTCGGCGCTGTAGGACGTCCATCCGGTGGCGAAGCCGAAGACGCTAGCGGCGAAGGAGAGCACGGAGCCGGCTTCGGAGGGGCCCGAGTTCAAGGGAAGCATGTTGTTGAACTTGCCCGAGTGGGCGAAGACACCGAGTACGATCAGGAAGATGACGGCACATGGGGCCCAGCTGAAGCGCTCGTAGGTGTGGACGATGCGGTAACCGAACGTGCAGATGATGAGCGTTGATATGGCAATGACAAGGATGCCGGCCCATCCCGGCATGTTGTTGTTGACGGCGTGGAATAGCTGGGCGCCGACGATGACGTTCACGGACGACCAGCCGAGACATGCGAGGATGTTGAAGATGGCAACTGGCCGATTTATTAGTGATTTCAAGCATACGTGGGCGGTCGAAGGGCACCTACTCAACTTGACAGCGTAAAAGCCAAACCAATACCGGGAGAGGACCATCTGTCGCAGACCGAACTTGGGACCGAAAGTCGAGAAGAAGCAAACGGGCATGACGCCGAGGAAGTTGACGAAGACGATGGTCAGGGCGGTGTCGAGGAAGCCGAGGCCAAAAACGGGGATAGCAAGGACGCCAATGGCGAACGACGAGACGACCATGTTGGCCGAGCACCACTTTGCGAGGTTTAGAATGACGATTCACCTATTCCAACGGCCAGGAGACTTACCAGCGTCGCAACCATGCTGAGGGAATCGTTGGATCGCTCATCCTCGGGGACTCTCTCGATGCCTCTCTGCTCCACACCCAGCTTGCCTGCCAACCTCTGGAGCTTCGCGTAGGTGCTGGTGCCGGTCGCGAAGTCCTCCTGGTGGACGGCGCGGTCATCTCCCACATATCCACGCGCCACGTCCTTCTTCTCCCCTCCGTTCGACTCGACGTCGCTCTTGGTCTCGAATATCGCCATCTTGCAAGTCTTGGCGAAGGTACCGTCTCGTCTTCTTTGGTCCTGGACGTGTGTACGAGATGTCACCGATAGTTCATCGCTTTACGAAACGCTGGCAGGGAATAGATGAGTAGTTGTATGGCAGCAGATGAGCCAATGGACGCGGGCAGATGCTCAGGGCACTGGTGACCTGTGGGAGGAAAGGTCGACGGAGACGAAGCACATGGTGGCGGCCCGGGCAGTGATATTCAATCGACGGAAAGTGGAGGAGCCCTTATCAGGGCCAGAGACGCGCGAGTCCAAAGGGGGATCGCGGAGACGCCGTACCCAGAATTCCGGGCACACGATGGCAGATCTCGTTTTTTCGCAGAGCACACAACAGCTCCTGACGCGAAACTGGTGGGGGAACATGGACCTCGGAGGGATCAAGATAAGAAGGCCGCGGCATTGAAGAGCCATTGACACCCCACCGACGCGACCCTGGCGGCGGGGTCTGGTGTGGCTCGGAAGTAAGCCGGCACTTGGGAGGCGTTTGGGATAGGACGATGGGTTCGCCAGAGGGGCACTGGAGTTGAGCTAGAAAAGATGCAGCGGCGAATTCGGGTGTTTCGGGTTGCGTCTATCCAATTGGCGAACTTGGGACGATGAAAAAATTGGGCAAAAACGGAGGCAGTGAGGCGACTATTGCGGAATCTGGGCAGGCCGTTGCTGGCGTTTGGGAGAGTCTTCTGTCGTGGTCTTCAGCCATACCAACTCAACTATATGATTAACCGTATGCTGCTGGCTGACCCCCAAGAAACACCAAATAGCCAAGAGAAGGCCCCGGTAAGTAGGGCGAGGGGGTGAACTCGCGATGCGGGAGGCAAATGTGAAAGTGTACGGATACGTAAAGGAGCACTTTCTGCGATTCCCCCTTATCTCTGGAGGATAGATCCCTGCGAGATAGATAGGGAATTGCGAGAGTTGCAATTGGTCGCGTGCGCGGCAGGGTTTCCGCAATGGAGACGAATCTGGTTGCCGCAGTGCCGAATGCATGGAAGAAGGAGATTGGTGATCACCGTTGCCCCCATTCCATTGAGTGGAGGGAAGGTGTAGGAGTCGATTTCGCCGAGCAGACTGCAGAAAGGTGTGAGAATGAGAGCTTGCTCGATCAATTGTTGGACGACGCTGGTCGTGAACGGGAGAAGTCGACCATCACCGGCCATCTCATTCTCAGCCTCTTGGGAAGAGCTGCTCGGTGGGGTACCCACAGCTTCCAGGGTCAGGGTTCGCGACGGCAAAGCTTAGCCTTTCGGAGGAATGTGCTTACCTCAGCATTCACACACTGAAAAGCGTAGGAGTGAGCCACATTGACACTCGTGGCGGTGCGTTACGGCGGGTCCTTCCGCAGGTCACACATGGAAGGAAGGGGTGGTGTCGTGTCTCAGAGCAAGGTAATTAATTCCATGAGATGGGAGTCACCTCGATCACCACACCAATATCTCACTTCCTCCAACATTCCCCTGAGAGGCGTGCCGCATCCTTCTCATGATTTATCTCAGCGCCACCAACAGCCTCTCGGAAGAATTTAAAACAACGTTCAACTTCCATCGGTCGATGGCTTTCACTGATGCTCAAAACCCTCGCGACCACGCACCAGCAGAAACACCCAAATAGTGTCATTTGACATGCCCATGTTGTCTTGTGGTTTCTTATTTCCTTCCAAGGCGCACCCTCCCTAGGTCTTGCCGCAGATACAGGCCTCGAGTCCGAGATCTCACAGTGGGAGATCCCCTCGTTGGCGACTGACCGACCACCCGCAACATCGACCACCGGATCTTGCACTCAACTACACTAGCTGAACCTCGCCCGCCGCCAGTGGCACGTCCGCATATTGCACACGGATCACCGCATGATCGTTTGCGATGCTACGGAGCACGGCGGGAAGAACCAGCAGTGCTGGCGGTGCCTCTTCGACGAAGACCTTGGACGGGTCTTGGTTAATCTTGCCAACCCGAGTCAAGTCTAGCTAGAGCTGCTGCCCCTCCGCTGAATTTGTCGCACACTATCACCCTCATCCTGAAACTCGGTCAACGCAAGGAGGTAAGACTCAATCTATCGTCTGATAGCACGATTGCTCCCTCCAAACACTCGTGAGGACCAAAAGCAAATTGAGAGAGACAGCTCACCCGTCCGAGCTCTGCTTACTCACTCACAACAATCGGTCCTTGCGCTGACGCCAGGTGCCATTGGACTGGCAATTGGCTTTCCCGCTCGGAGCAACGTTGCGGTGCTCTTACAAAGTACTCCGTACCATGCACGACGTCGGACGACGCCGTTTGCGGTCGGCCTGCTGCATGGACTCGATTGCACTGACAAACAACGAAGAAGAGAGGTCAGACTCCACGATGTCGACAAACACGAGCGGGAGAGTATTGATTCACCGCACTCGCAACTCGTGAGGTCCACGAGCCCGCCCGTCAAGACGCAATTTCGATAACGGACCTTGGCTGAAGCCACGGCTCATATTTGTTTTGGACATCGTCTGATGTCTAGCGCACCGAGTGCCCGCTGCACGGCAAAAGCAAAGAGACAAGCAGATGCAGGGCTTCTTCGTCCAGGCTTCGTCCAGAATGTTTCCTTTTCCATCGCATCGGCAGTACCATTCCATAGTAGGGCTGAGGGCTAGCTCCGATGCATCATGGTTGGGCGTAACTCTTGTTCCGATGGCCGTCCGGCGGGCTTCCAGGTTGCGACCCGGTCCCGCCCATCCAGTTGCCTCCCTCTCAGCCACAGTTTCTATTCCTGTCTTACCATTTTATGACGCCTCAGTCGCGCCTCTTTTCGTCGTCACGGTCTTCGTCTTCGCGGCCTCCGCTCCCCACATACACGCTATTCGGTCGGTCCCTGCCGAGTCCCGATTGAACCATCCATCAGCCATCATTGGCGCCTCTTTCCCTTCCACTGGGTCTCGGTGCGAGCGCATATTGTTTTCGCTTGGCTGAATCGTCACCCGCATCCCTCCTCACCCTGCGTCCTCGTAGTCCCGCGAGGGCAGATCATATCCCGCAGAACGGGAGCACAGCACACCGTGCTTCCTCCCGCAAGTGCGAGGTCGACGGCGTACATCTGCAGCTGTCATGGAGCATACGTCCGACTCCCACGCTGTCGTGTCTCAGTAACCAACTCATGTTGAATTTGGCGAGATGAGATATTCGTCAAGACCATGATCCTCTCTTGAAGCTACACTCACACACGCGCACATCAACTAGTGTCCCCCCCCCGTCTTCGTCCTCGTCCCTTGCTCTGGTCTATCGTTTCCCTCCGGAACCCTTCGCATCTGTTGTTTCCACCGCGGTCAGTCTGACCCCGGCTAGTCGATCGCCACGCCAGAGCGGGAGATGGGCCGTGACTAAATGTCTCCGTCGTACCCATGAGCCTTGGGAGGGGCAATCAAGCTACGAGGTGTGGCGCGGACTAACGCCGTCACCCATGGTTCCCGTCGGGCTTCCTGTTAGAGCGTTGCTGATGTGCATTTGTTGTTTGCCCGTATTAAAGACCCCCGCCCTCCCTCCTCGCTCTCTTCACTCGGGTCGTTCCATCCAACGTCGCATTCCACCAGGTGTCTGGGTAAGTTCGGTCTTGAACATACAAGAGAGACTCTTGGCCCATTCCCGTCGCCTCTTCCACTCGCTTTCGTCCTTCTGTCTCTCGCCTCTCGTTGTCTGCCGTTATCTACCCGCCCACCAAGCATTCCTGGACAGCCGCCGTTGACTGCCAATCTCGGACTATCTGCAAGTTCCAGCTCGCCCACAATCCACCCGACCACCGATATCAAGACCTACGTCCTATTCCAACACCAGCAAACATGAAGCTGTACGCCGTGATTTCCGCGGTTGCCACCGTCTTCTCCCTCGGCGCCGTCGTCCAGGCCAGGCCACTTCCCTGCCCAGACGTTTGTCTCCCGTCGCCTCCAATGAACCCAGTCAGGCGCTGACTTGTCAAACAGCTGAAGCGCGATGCCATTCTCAATGGCCAGGCCAGCCCCGAGATCTGCTGCTCGTACGGCACGTGCAAGGGCGACGTCCAGATTCTCAGCGGTTAAGGGCCATGGGCCTCGGTCTCGTCAATGACCTGCGTCGGCGTTGCCGTCACTTAGGTACACGATGACGAGACGGGGACGTGTCCTCCTAAATCATTTACCACACACAACAACTGCATTATTCGGCGTTCAAAGGGGGAGAATCATCATGAACAGGACGGTGTTGGGGCGTAACGACAAGGCGTTTAACCCGGATTTCGAAACCTATCGTCATCCGTCTTCTTCTTTTTCTTTTGTAGAATGCCGATTTTTGCATTCGCGTCTCGGTGGGATTGGATGGGCGAAGCACTGCTGTCAGCAGCCAAGCGCGCACGATTCGGCATCTTCTCATCACAGATCCGGGCTTCATTCTTTTTTTTTTTTTCTCTCTCTCTCTCTCTCTCTCCCTCTCCCACTCGGTCTTATTATTTGTAACGGACGAATCACAAGACTTGGAGCGGAGTTCCGCGCCCGACACAATACGGCACAGCGAAGCAGAGTAAGATGAGCAAGCACACCGTTTGTGGTTGGTGTTGGTGCGCGTGGGGTATTTCCCCTTCCCTTCTCTTGCATAAGACGGGCGACAGCACCGGAGGATGAGGCACAGGAAGGGGAAACCGTACGACGAGGGGGGACGACGCTCTTTCTTACTGGGCGCCTCGGGCGACTCCTTTGAGATTTGATGATTACATACCGAGATGAGCACGGGCTGGGCGAAAAACAGAGAACAAGAACAAACAAAACTGAGAATTTCCTCAGTGTCTTCACTACCACCACTGTACAGAAGAAGACGTGAGATGATGCAAGACGAACTTTGACATGTGCACAACTCGTCCCTGTTCACACGAGATGTGGTAGCGACCCCGGTTATACGAGGATATCCATCAACTGGGACTAACGCATCGTTTGGTTGGAATTCTCGGGGACTTTGGGGGTCGCCCACGCGTTCGTCGATTGGTCGACTTCTCGTATCCAGACACCGCTTCCGATCGTGAAAAGATAAGCGTCCCGCCTCTTTTTCTTCCCAGAAGCTCGGGCTCCCCGGCCCCGCACGCTCGTGTAGCGTCTGGCGAGTCTTCTCACACCGTTGGACGCCACCATCGTGAAGCCCTCGTGGTGGGGCGTCCAGCGTCGGTCATGTGGCCCCGCGGGCGACCGCCCCCGGTCAAGAACTCACGAGCTCGTACCCGCGAGGAAAGTCGCGCTGCTGATGACGAAACCATACGAGCCCTGCGGAGGCCTTAGTGAGCGACTCAAAAACCTCACGATGCCTTCATGATCACAAGATTGGGTTTTGAACTCACGGCGACGTTGCGCATGCAGACCTCGGGCGCCCCCGGAGTCAGCGTCGCGCAGCAGTCCTCGATCATGACGCAGTCCCAGCCGCCGTTGTACGCGTCCGTGAGCGTGCTGAGGACACACTGGTCCGTGTTGACGCCGGCGAAGAGCAGCGTCCTCCGCCTCTTGCCGTCCCCGCCGGCCCCGGCCCCGTCCTCGTCCCCGTCTAGATACTTCCGAAGCGGCTGCTCTCGGCTCCACATGCCGGACATCCTGTTCTTGTCGCAGTGCACGTCCCCGGGGCCGGCGCACCGTTTCAGCGGCTCGTAGATGTCGGCGTTCCAGCTCCCGGCCACGAGGCAGCGCCCCTTGCCGTCGCCGAGATCCGCCCCGAGCCCCAGGCGGACGACCTTGTCATCGGCGGTCGTTCCGTGGATGAGGGATCGAGAGAAGCCGCGCTGGACGCTGGCCGGCATCCCGGCGAGGTCGTCGTCGGTCAGACCCCAATTTAGCCAAATTACCTGCATTCTTTTGGCATCAACGAAACCATGTCCAGTTCAACGTTACACCCTCCTTTTCTTTCTGCAGCTGGCAGATCTCGCCCCCCATCGGTCTCACCCCGAAGGCACGGCCGGCAAGGCCTGCCGGGCGATGGCCCGGTCTCCGACTGGCGGGATGGAAAAGGACGAGGGCCGTACCTGGACGCCTAATTCGCGGCATTTCTCAATGACCCTCCTGGTCGGCTCCACCGCGGCCAGTCCGGCGGGATGGTCGCGGCAGCTCGGGTGTAGGAAGAAGTTCTGCATGTCGACAATCACGAGCGCCGTGCTGTGGGGTGCCACCGAAATGAAAGTCTCCGTGGGCCCCTGGGAGGTGCCGACCGTTAGGGCCGGAGTCCGGCCCCGGGTGAGGTCGTAGGTTCGCGATGATTTGTCGTAGTACCACTCGTCGCCCGGCGGGCCGAAAGTCAGGTCTCGGCGCATAACTAGTGACGACGAGGTTAGGACAGAGGGGAGGCGGTGCGTTCCGACCTTTTTCCTCGGATATTCTAGGGCCGACTGCGGGTATAGGCTGGTCCTTTCCCCGACTGCGGGTACGGTTCAGTGGTCGTCGGTGCGGTCGATTGGACGTTGATTCCTAGGTAACTCCCGTATGTACGTGAGGTGGAAGAAGGAAGTCGCAAATCATTCATGCAACAAGCATAGGTAGGTACACTAGGTAGTCAGTGGGCTGGAAATTGCGCAAGACGGCAATGTTGCAAGCGCTTCTGTGTCGGACAATAAGCCCATGGTCACGCCCGGCTGCTGTGCCGCTATTGCCCTCCTTCAAAACCTAGGTAATTACATATCCGTAGTATGTAGTAGACTAGAACGGACGTCGGTGCGGATACCGCCCGATCCCGAGATGAGAAACAGACCGAGTATCATAAACTCGGACGCATGCTGCAGCAAATTTTCAGCAGCAATTAGACTCGCAGATGGTCACCGTCCGTTCCTCGTGCGCTTGTTGGCGGAATAGACTCCTCCCCCCAACAGTTACTACTTCTGTCATTAGTGTGTTAGTGAGGTGCCTGGCCCTGGAGGTAGTGTAGGGTAGGATAGTGTAGGGGTGCCGTGGGCCAAGGGGATCTCATTCTCGCGTCGGGCACAGTTGCGATTCGTGGAGCGACTCAACGATTTGACAACGTATTATGTCGATGCGACGAACCAGAATCAGATGCCCAAAAACGAAAGGCCCAACCCCTGGTTTGAATGTGTACCACGTGAACGCACGAGAAAAATCCCCGCGGGACCGGTGGCCAGCCCGATGCCCCTCCCGGCGCGCCTAGACCTGCGAAATGCGCGAGCTGGCGCCTCTTGGAGGTCGTCTCTTGTCGCGGGGGGCGGTGGTTGTCGGGTACTAATAATCATCGTGATTGGAGCGGGAAGTCGCAAAGGGGATAAATCGGTCTTACAGCGACCGAACGATTCCCACATTGCGGCAGCACCCCACCCCCTGCCAACAAGCTTCGACCCTGCGTGACGTTGCGACGTGGGGAACTGGGGTTAACAATTCGCCTCGACCCCTCGACCGAGGAGGGGCTGCTGCATTAAAACATCGAGCCGCCGGGAGAAGCTCCTGGTTGCCGGTCGACCAAGACGCGAAGGAGGAATAGGATAAAAAAAAAAAAAAGAGGTCCTACGAGCTTTAGCTTTGGAAAGGGGGTATATAGCCATACACCGTCCAGACCACGTCCGAGATCCCAAGTCCCGTTCCGCCCTGCTCTGCTCTGTCTTCACTCTCTTCTTCTCTCCCCCTCCTTCTCGTCTTCGCCGTCGATCACCTCGTCTCGTGTCCACGTCTCGTACCCCGCTACCGATTCCTGTGGCAAACATCTTTCGAGGATTCCGGAGCCCTACCAAACCACACACGCACACACTCTTCGCAGGAAAAACGCCTTCAGAATGTCTCCCTCCGCCGTTGAGCCCGTCGCCTCCGTCGGCACCGTCAAGGTGTCCAAGGCCAACATTGGTGTCTTCACCAACCCCGCACACGACCTGTGGATCAATGAGGCCGAGCCCACGCTGGAGGCTGCTCAGTCCGGAGAGGGACTGCAGCACGGTGAGGTTACCGTGGCCGTCCGGAGCACCGGAATTTGCGGGTGAGCATTGTCCGGGCGGGAGCTAGATTCGGCGATGCGAGGCGAGGCGTAACTGACAAGGCGACACAGGTCCGACGTTCACTTCTGGAAGCACGGATGCATCGGCCCCATGATTGTCGACGGCGACCACATTCTCGGCCACGAGTCCGCCGGCGAGATTCTCGCCGTCCACCCCAGCGTCACCCACCTCAAGGTCGGCGACCGCGTCGCCATCGAGCCCAACGTCATCTGCAACGCCTGCGAGCCCTGCTTGACCGGTCGTTACAACGGTTGCGAGCAGGTCCAGTTCCTGTCCACCCCTCCCGTCGCCGGTCTCCTGCGCCGATACGTCAACCACCCCGCCGTGTGGTGCCACAAGATTGGTAACATGTCGTATGAGGACGGTGCGATGCTGGAGCCCCTGAGTGTTGCCCTCGCTGGCATGCAGCGTGCCGGCGTGCGCCTCGGCGACCCGGTTCTCGTTTGCGGTGCCGGTCCCATCGGCCTGATCACCCTCCTCTGCGCCAAGGCTGCCGGTGCCTGCCCGCTCGTCATCACCGACATCGACGACGGACGTCTGGCTTTCGCCAAGGAGCTGGTCCCCTCCGTCATCACCCACAAGGTCGGCCGCGGCACCGCCGAGGAGGAGGCCAAGCGCATTGTCGAGTCTTTCGGAGGCATCGAGCCTGCCGTTGCTATGGAGTGCACTGGTGTCGAGAGCAGCATCGCCTCCGCCATCTGGGCCTGCAAGTTTGGCGGAAAGGTCTTCATCATCGGTGTCGGACGCAACGAGATCAACATCCCCTTTATGCGCGCCAGCGTCCGCGAGGTCGACATCCAGCTGCAATACCGTTACTGCAACACTTGGCCCCGTGCCATCCGTCTGGTGGAGAGCGGCGTCATCGACCTGAGCAGACTGGTCACGCACAAGTTCAAGCTGGAGGACGCCCTGGATGCCTTCGAGACGGCTAGAGACCCCAAGACGGGCGCCATCAAGGTCCAGATCCAGAGCTTGGACTAAATAATGAGTACGGCATGATTGGTGTTTTGGGCATAACAGGGCGGTGTCGGCGATTTGGTGTCACGGATGGTCATTTGATATATTTATAGAGACAGCTTCCCAATGAATTCGCATGTCAAAATGGTTGACTTGTCCTGGTGATGAAAGAGGCGATGCTAGTTGATGGCCGTGTGGAGTGGTGATGTTCGGTGTGCAGGCGACGTTGAGAGTTGGGCGGAGTTGTCACCGGAAGCCTTTCTGAAGAGGAGGTAATGGACAGCATGAGTCTCTAGAGAGCTAGTACTTACACTGCAAGTATCGACGTATCGTGGTCTCCCCAGGCACGCTTCCACTGAACAAGAGCTCCACATGTCAAGCAGTCTCGATTCGTGATTGGCTGGTTTCAATAGCGGCATCGCCCGTTGGACCGGCTGGTCGCGCCTGCGTTTCCCTCTGTGTGTGCAGCTATGGAAGGTACACTACAGGGGACACCTGCCTGAGTGACCTGAGTGACAGGTACCTAGCGTAATTGGATTTTTTGGCCAGCACGCACGGGCCATTCGTCCGGCTCGCAACAACAGCACAAGCGAGATCTTCCGAGTCGTAAGGCAGAGACTGGCAGGGCGCCAGAAAGAGCTCTTTTTTTTCCTCACGCATAACCACCACCACCAACCACTCGCTCCCTTCCCATCAATTGGCCGCCAACGAAGCTCCCCCTTCGCCCACGGAGCCGTTCATTTCGACCCAGTCCGATCCGAGATTTCAGCAACACCGGTTCTTTTCTCCTCGCTCCAGCCCAAAATGTCTGCCGCCCTCGCCCGACCGCTGATGCGGACCACCGCCGCCCGCACCCTCCCTTCGCGCATCGCCGCCCGCTGCGAGTCCACGACGACCAAGAAGGCCGCCGATTCTGCGAAGGACGCCGCTGCTAAGGCCAGCGAGTACTCCGCCAAGGCCGCTCAGGGTCTGAGCCGCGCCGCCAGCGCTGCTGGCCCTGCCATCTCCGGTGCCGTCAGCGCTCTCAGCAAGGCTGGCGGCCGCACCGGCAAGGTTATCAACTTCATCGAGAGTACGTGAGATACCGGAACGCGAAACCGACAGAGCCTGTCTGTTTGGTGATGTGTCTTCAATGGTGCCGAGGCTCTTCAGTTGCTGACGCAATCGCGAATTATAGAGCAGGTCCCTTGGGTTGTCTACTACTCCCGCGTCGGCCTTGAGCTTTCCAAGATTGTTTTCCACGGCCAGAAGATGGCTCCTCCGTAAGCTATCCATCTCTCATCGACGTCATGTCCGTCTTCACCGGCAACTAACCGCAGACTGCAGCCCCGTCTCCACCTTCCAGACCTACTTCCAGACTGCCCTGAACTCCGTCAAGAACCCCAGCAGCCTCCTGAGCTCCGCCTCTGCTGCCTCTTCCGCCGCCAAGTCGTCCAACGTTGCCTCGCGCGTCAACACCGCCACTCTGACCGCCGGTGCCGTCGTCGCTGCCGAGTGCCTCGGTTTCTTCACCGTCGGCGAGATGATCGGCCGCTTCAAGATCGTCGGCTACCACGGCGAGACCCACGCCGCCCACCACTAGACGAAGGAAATCTCATCGAACTCGACATGCCCTGTTCCCGAGACTGGCGGGAACGCGGCTGGGAGAGATGTGTTTCTTTTAATTAATTCCAACTGCATCTAAAGAAGAGAGCGGAGATTGGTGGCCATCGGAATAGAGACACCGGGCTTAGGGGGTGTTATGGAAACCAAACAACGACATGAATGCTCGATGACCTGTAGCTTCAGAGGTTCATGTACCCGACTGCCATCACGCGCCCTGACGAGGGAGCGCGGCAGGTTCGGAAACGCGGCAACGAGATAGGGGCACGTGGGATGTTGAATCCGGTCCCTCGACATTTTGAAACAGACACCTTATCATTTTCCTTATGTAGACTCTGTACATCACATGTCAAACGCAGCCATCCAAGCTGCGCAACCTGCCTCCTGCAGGTAAATACCTGGAAATCTTTAAACGAGCGTCTTTATTGCTTGGTAATTGAGATGCGTGCTCCGTGTATCTCCCTGAGGTGCGTGGTTTGTGAGGGTCTTGAACATTCTCCCCGAGGGACGACCGATAGTTTCGGTGACAATCCCGTGGTGAAATGTGCTGGACTTCCTCTGTATGGCAATAGCATCATGATGTCGTCGAGCATGGTTTCGAAGCAGGGCGAGGTGGGTTATTTCCGAAACGCCATAGAGGAGGTAATAGTTGTCGACTCGTACAACCTGTGTTGATTGATATTGATATCCTGTCTGTGATCGTTTTTCAATTCCTCTACCGGGCGTACCTTACTAGAAGACGGAAACAACTATGCCATCTGCAGTATCCCATCATGACCAGTCTCGCTTCATCGACTGCAAACATCTCGATATCGTGTTCTTGTTGAGCATGACTGAAGTGAAGAGTTGCGAAGTAACCAGCAACTCGCTCGACTCGAGGAAGGGAGAGATGTTGCTCGCTCCTCAACTCAAGTGACACAAACCATATGTCAACTGAACGTGTTCATTCAACGGAACCCGTTTCGTTCAGATTGTAGTGAGTTGTCACATATTGCAGAGGCCCATTGCCCACTCTCCCGGGACGCAACTTCTCAATTGAACCTTTTTCTCGTTCATTTCTTCCTGACTATGCAAAGGAGCTGGGGGGAAGGAAGAGGTACCTCTGGCGTGAACGTGGCTCCGGGTAGACAGACGCTGGCGCCCCTTTGCCCCTTGGCAGGAGATCTACCGTCGCTGAAACGAGGAAACCGAACCCAGAACATTGCAGAAGCCAGTCATAATGTGAGCTCAGTCCAGCGTCGTCGTGCAAGAAACACGTTGCCAGACCACCATGGAGAGGAAGGATGGCGAAGCTGATCTACTGACACTGATGCAGCAGCAGTCGGCATGTCAAAGGTTTAGCTGAGGTATTAGAATGCCCAAATAAAATCTGGAGAGTAAACGCAACAGCTCCTTGCTTCTAACAAGTAGTCCAACCCGCACTGTATGTGGCAGGCCTCAGCAACTCACTTCTAGCCTCACAGTGTGCGGTCGACGGCGTCTGATTCGGCCAGAACGCCGTTGCCACCGGATCTCGCTCCTTGACTTTCCGGGGAAGTTCACGTTCTAGGTACCATCTGACTTGAAACCCTCTCGAGATATTCTCCAGGGGGAAAGCCATTTGCGAGAGCATGGGCATGTGGCTGATATCGGATATAGGGTACGCGAGAAACACCACGCCCACGAGCACGGAGTCATAACTAGATAGATACATGGACAGTCTCGGCTTTCTAAGCACACAACATGAATACGAATATCATCTTCTTGCGTCCTGGCTCTTCCCAGTTTCGAGAACCCATTCATGAGCGGAGGTATGCAGTCCGCAGGGCTGAGATGTGACAGCAAAGGCAAAAGGAGTGGAAAGCAGAGGGGGCGGAGGAAGAAGCCTATCTTCTAGACCCTGCTGGACAGTGTATCAGAAGAGAGATAGCAAGCAAGATGATCCTTCGGGCCTTGGGATTCCCTGGAAAGAGACCTCGTGCGTTACACAGATCTCCCCAAGCCCCCTGAACCTGGCGCCATCCGCGTACCTGGTCATCGGTGTCCCGGCGGTATCGTCAGGTTCTCTCGCCCCTTCCCACCACCCCTTTCCCCAAAGGGAATCAACAACGACATCCTTGGTTGATTGGTCAGCTTAGTGTACCCGGTGTCCCCCCTTCTATCTTCTCTTCCCAAGCCCGGTCGAGCCATATTGCGGTCAGTTGGAACGCCACAGCACCAACGGTGTGGGATCCAACGAGCCAACGGTCGTCGATCCAGACCCTCCAACCCCCGTTCACTTACGTCCGTAAGAAAAAGAGTGTACAATGCACCGTGCCGCGCCGCACGCCCGCTGCCGGAACTTCAAAAGACGTCTCGTCTCGGAAGGGAATATGTCCCCCCGTTGGGACCCCCCCCTCCCCCCGACGTCCCACCTCCCGGCATCGCGCTCCTGACGACATCCCCATGTCCCCACACCGAAAGCGGAAGTGCGTACTCGTCCCCCCCGTCTCCCGGAACCCACCAACAACATCACAAACAGGGGAACGAGTGTGTGCCTCGATCGGGAAAAGGAGGTGGCTGCTTTGTTGCTGTTCATGTCTTCCATTGTACCAAAGTCCCCAAACGAACCAACGACATGGGACGGACATGGAACCAACAGACGAGGCATGTAAGACGCTGCCAAGCCTTTGATGGCCTCCACGGTGTCGAGAGCCGGGTTAGCCTAAGCGACGAGGCCAAGATTCTGTAGATTTTGATAAGTCATCTGCAAGAAAAAGACCTTAATAAGCACCTCCAAGGGGTGAGAAAGATCCAAACTTTGCAAACATCACCCACCTTGCCCGCCTGCCCCCTTGCCCCAGAACTCCGGCTCCGGGGGGGAGGGGCCGGTCAGCCAGGAGGATCGCGGTTCCCACCCCTTACCCAGTCCGTGTCAAGGGTGCTTACCAACCCGGCGGGATAACGTCGTCAACCACCGCCGGTGGAAGCAAACAATACTGCATATGCACTTTGGTATACATACCAGTCACGGACATGCAGGCGTCGTATAGGCTCGGGCCAGGGGAGGGTGACGAGGCACTGTTCGGAAGGATAAAGGGTCTGGTCAGCAAGGCAGACTGTACACGTCTTAGTAGGCTTGTAAGAGAAAGGGGAAACGTGGGTGAGGCTCCTCGGAATGTTCTAGTTTCCCGGGATGAGTTTTCAGCAATCCACGGAACGTTTTCACGTGCTATCAGGCTTCGCCATAGCCGAGACCATAGCTTTCGTGTAAGTCGTCAAATGTGCCCGGGAGTATCGTGGTAGAGCGGGCGTCGTCGGTGAAACATCGTCTTGTCTTGCCCATTCGCATCGTTGTCGCTAATCTTCCATTTTGTTTCCACGCTTCGAGAACGACTGTGTGATGAAGGCGCAGCGGAATTGAATCCCTCCCTCCAGTCACGAGGATCGTCCGTCCAGCTCGTGATAGGTAGGAGCTTAGACCGTACTGAAACTTCACCTCCAGCGGCGTACCAAGATTACCAACACGAAAGTTGCGGGATAGGTTGGGACTTTGTCTCCGCATCAGAATACTTCTCCAGAGCATCTGCAATATTCATCTATATCCTCACGCTAGTCATACCAATGCCTTGATTTGCTTGGGGCAACCAACTCGTCTCAGTCCGGGTCGTCTTTTTTCGTCTTCTTAACCGGCCCAGTAGAGGCGGGTTCCATCTTCCCGGGACTGGGCATGCGCCGGCCGAGGGAGTAGAGGCACACGGAAAGGGAATGGGCGAATGAAGGGAAGGGAGGGCCATGACGATGGCGATGGTGGGTGGAAAAGACGGGAAAGTGTTTGGCCAAGGAAACCGGAGAGGAAAGAACTGTCAGGATGGTGCATGTTTTTGCCAACTCACCAACGGGATACCAGGGTCATCATACTGGCTTCGGGGAGACGGGGTTGTGGTCCGCTCGGTGTAAGGGTTTCCTGTGTCAGCCTCATGGGAATGAATGCCTCACGGAACACTGCCAACGCCAAAATTGCGAGGCAGGGAGGGGTCAAGGATGCCCTGAACGAGAAGCAGAAGCAGGAATAAACAAAAAGAAAGAAGGAGAAAAAGAAAACGGCAATGGAGGCCTCGGGTCTAGAGGCGTACGTAGCAGGCGTCGGATGCACGGTCAAGCGCATATTCCCATCCATCTACGGGAACAGATACAGACGCTGCATCGTAGGCTTGCGGAAGGAGCCAACGGCATGAGACAAGCACCCGGGCAGAGCTTCTCTGACCGCATCTTGGGAGGGAAGACATCGCACTTGCGCTCCGACGAATCCCGGTCGTCGCCGATGAGCCTTGCCGCGATCCTCGACACATCTTCCACTGCGGCGTTGATCATGATGATCTATCCTCTTCGACCGCAGGTCCAGCGTGTGCAAGCCGGCCGTTGCCCGGCATGATTGGGTATGCGGCGTGTGAAGGCAGCCCCATGGTAGTTGCATGGCCGTTGGAGGTGCGCCAACACTGAACCGGCGATGGAACCAACATAATCGGAAGCGGAGGGAAAGACATGGCCAGACCGGCGGGGGCGGGAGGATGGAAACCGCATATCGAGGGTGATGCTGATGCGGGTGAGTAGGCTATGCGGGCATAATGTCTTCCTGCAGCGTGATGTGGAGTTGGTCGAGTTGGCAACGCAAGCAGAGCAGAGAAAGCCGCACACAGTTGCATTTCATACCTATTACCTACCTACCTACCTTGGGCAGTTGCTTAGGTACGCTGCGGCTGCCGAGTCGCAGGCTCACCGACCCTTCTTAATCGGGATCCAGTTTGCTGCCCCAAGACCTCACATCAATGACGGCAGCTGTTCCCCGACCCGCAACCTGGGGATGCTACCCAGCCTCCCCCGGTGCATGTGCCCGGTCGGATTCGAGTTGCTGCTGCTGGTGCTCCTGCCTTGCCCAAGATGGGAAGGATTGATTTGACATCATTCTCCGTGGGTTGATTTCGGGCAATCGTCCTGGGCGGGGTTGTCCAAATGCATCGCATCGTAGGGTCTCTTGCGTAGGTCTCGAGCGGCCCTCGCTCGCGACCGCGATTCGGGCCACTATACTCCGACTTTACTTACACACTTCGGATTAGGAAGGGAACAACAAACAGCGGCCGCAATCTTGAGCCTTCATCCCACAGACTCGAATGCTCGCCAAGTCCCGATAATGCTCGGACAAGAAGGAACATGCCATTTCCCCATGCCGGATGATTGCTACCCAAGGCAAAATGACCACCACCACCACCACCACCAGCTCCTCTGCCGGTCCTACGTGGCCACACCGCATGCATGCACAGAAACATCAAACGCCTCGGGCAAACTCCCCTCTATGCCGTCGAAGGAAAAGAAAAGAAGGCAGAAGCGGGACAGACAAAGTCTTGAAGGCATGGATGGCACCGCCAAAATCACACTAGACCTTACGTGATGAACCTGTTCTCCCTTGCCTGGGTAGAATGTAACCAAAAAGAGATTAAATTATAAAAGCTCAATACTAGGCAAGAATCCCATGTATGAAGAGCAATGTGGTGCCAAACAGGTTCCTCATCAACACACTTGCTGCTTATGGCGAGCGTGTGTATCTTGCGTAAGGAATCGGTCTAAATAATTCCGAGTATAAAACTGCGAAAAGATCAAATGACCCGAGACATAACAGGTGGTGACGACTAGAAAAGCCGTGGTACAGCTGCTCCTCTCCAAAAGGGCTCCACAAATGCTTTGCAATTGCCGATGCATACATCTGAGTCGAAATCGGTGGGCTGGTTTTCCTGTCGTGTTCGCCAATATCGGGCCGAGTTGCGCCTGTGGGTGTTGACCGGATCCAGATCGAGAGGGCTAGACGAGCTGGGCCACGGGTGTGCCAAATCGACTAGATCGCAGATAGGCCGACGGCACAAGGGTCGGGATAATCATAATATCTGTGGCACATGGGTCTCGACTGGGGCGGTCGTGAGCTGCGAAAACAGTCCTTTTCCGCGCCTGGTAAATGGCAAGGCACCGACTGCCCCGGCCAAGGCGTTAAATCAAGACGCTGCTGGTTTGCGCCCCAGGTGTAGGGGCCCGAAAGGTTTAGAGTAACGGCGTGAAGCCGAGAAGTTGAACGTAGTATGCACAGGAATGAGTTCGCTATAGGAGTCCTATTGGGAGGCGCCGCTTCGCGAGAGACTCGACGTGGCAAGCGGCACGCGTCCCGTTTTCGGGTCGTGGTAGGTTTGCGGCGGGAGGGTGACGACAGGAGAGTCGTTCGGGGGACTGACCGCCTTCGTAGCCGTGAGGTCCCTTGTCTGTGGAGCAACGAGATGGTTGGGACCGCCGGCAGTATGGTGTCCTCAATTTGAAATCATTGGCCGGGCTTCTTCGCTGTCCAGACAAACCTGCGTTCAGCAGTTAGTATCGACACAAGTGGTAACGTTGTCGCGGCTTCCGCAACGGCAATCTGCATGTGCGGAGACTCACATTCGGCAGTAGGCGCGATGGCGCAGGCTGCAAAGCTCCCTCTTGACATCGTCGAGCAGCGCATCCACGTCGGACTTCTTCCAGCCTTCTACTCGGGTGAACGGTGCCATCGACAGAGCCTCCAATCCATGGGTCAGGCCGACGTTGAACCAAGTGCCCAGCTCTCGTTCTCGTGTACTTTCACCCCATGGGTTGACCGGCAGCCTGATGACCTCCTCGGTGATGTCCACGAAACCAGCAGCTCGGAGCTCTGCCCCTGCATCAAAGATGTCTACCGGCTGTCCGCATCTCCGCATTGCGTCTCCGAAAATCCTACTCCAGTAGACGAGGGCAGATTCCGACAGTTGCGCGTTGTCGTCACTCCGAGGAACCCACTCGATTTCCACATGCTCGATAGAACCGCCGGGCTTCATGTGCCTGAAGCTTTTTCTGTACAGTTCCGGCCAATCTCGTATGGCGCCGAGCATCATCTGGATGTGAACTAAATCAAAGCGGTGTTCCTCCACTGGCCATGGCGCCTCGACATCGGTGTATCCCTTAAAATCAACAGTTGCCGGAATCCTGGAGTTATAATTAGCAAAGGGCTAAAAAAGGCTCAAATGGCACATAAGACGTACGAGGCAGGCTGGATATAAGCTAGGTCGAGTCCGATGATCTGTTTGGGAGCCGATGCTAGATCTGGAGGATTGGTCAAGCGCCGAAAAAGCTCGCTGTGAAGTGTGTTAGCCGGCCGGCCTGTGCCTCTTCAGCAGTAGAGTCAATGTCGTACTCAGCAACTTCGATCGCCCAAATGCCAGTGCCAGTTCCGACATCGAGAACCTGGGCGGTTGGGCTAAGACGTCCGTTGAACAGCCTCTGTTCTCGCGCGATGTTGATTAGCGCATGGAAGATGTCAAGTCTTTCCTTTTCGCTCTGTGTCAACGTCGTTAGACAATAGTTCTCGCCGTAAAACGCAGGAGGATTGCATACTTCATCGACAGGAAATAGGTATCGCCCTCCTCGGAGCCCACAGTACGTGCGGCCGTTTTGTTGATAGTCGGGTCCGTCGCCCCCACTGCAACAACAATCATTAGAACTCATTATTCGTGGCTGGCGTGCCCCATGTAACCCTCACATACCTGATTTGAGCCATGGCTACCAGACGAATGGGGCCGTTTGTAGTGGTAGTGGCGAGTCAGCCTTGGCTGAATTTGGTCCCAGGCGAATATGATGTCGGCCAGGCTGATTTAGCGAATAGCGAGTTCCTGGGTAACGGCACTGCGGTGAAGACGTCTCGTCGCAGAGGCAGCAGGAAGCGCCGCAAGCTACCTGGGCGGGAAAAACTGCAGACCCACGAGACGTAGGCGGTAACGCTAGAGCTTCACAGGTCAGCGCAGGTACGTGGTTGAGTTGTGTCATGGGGGGGAACGCAACGAAGAGCTGAGATATGATGTGACGCTGACAACTCTGAAACGTGAAGAAAAGGGATTTGGTCTGAAGAAGTGGAAACGAGACAGCAGGCAATTTAAAGTGTGCGTGCAGTAGTGAGTCCTAGGGAAACCAAACGAGATGGTCGCAGTGCTGTGTAATGCACCACGGCGGCTGCAAGTCGATGGAAGCACACGCACGCACACAGAAAGCAGAGCCGGGCTGAAGGTCATTCAGGGAATCTGGTCGCCAAACGACGGGCTTTTTATGGGGAACCTGGCCCATGCGAGGGCTGATTCGATCGAGGGTGTCCCAAGAGACGGTGATTGACACAGAGAGAGAGAGAGAGAGAGAGAGAGAGAGAGAGAGAGAGAGAGAGAGAGAGAGAGAGAGAGAGAGAGACTGAGGGAACAACACACGGCAGGTGTAACATCCAACGACGGGAAAAGGGGGGCCAAGGAGGCTGTGAGCGAGTGGTTCGTGCCTCGAAGAATCAAGGTAGCTAGCTCTAGCTGGGGATCTGGTGTTTTCCAAGCATCGGTACGCTGGCACCGGCCCTCTCACTCACACAGACAACCCCGAGACCAGCACATCCGTGTTGGTCAACAGCAAGACCACGACCATGACCACGGCCACGAACAGCCTGGCAACACACATGAACCAGGCGGGCCGCATCTCGCACTTGCGCTCGTCTCGTCCTTCGGGCCAACGAATATGAACATACCCACGTCCACGTCCACGTCCACGCACGCACGCACGCATGCAGGCGAGAAGGCGCGCGCGTGTACACACATTCACACAACCCGACAGCTTCATTCTGTCTTGTCGGCAAGGTTGCTCTGGCAGAATATGGCAGCATGGCCCAGCCAACGAGTCGGCTGAAGACGATGCGGCCAGGGGAAAGGCAATGGAAAGCAGACGAGACGGATTTTCCCTCTCCAAAGGGGGTAAGGAGGGTGATGTGAGCATGGCATAGGTCGACGTGCAGGAACTTAGGGCAGAGAAGAGGGCCGGCTACTGGGCCTTGACAGCGTGCCAGTACATGTACCTGCATGCGAAGGGTCGCAGCAACGGCCAACGAGAGGGCGGAAAAGGAGCGGCGGAAGAATGATGCAGCATGCACCCTAATGCGCCCTGCTCGTCTCGATCAGGCCGAAGTTTGTGGTGCAAGAGGCAAGACGTAAAGAAAGCATTCCACTTGACGTACCTTAATTGTCTGGGCAGGCGGCGGAACGTTTCTTCGGCCAGCCAGGACGCCGAGGACGAGTTTGGGGGCGTACGGGCAGTTGGAGATGTCGTATAAACGGGTCCGATGCTGCGGTGCGGTAGTCGGCCACTTTCTCGCCGTGTGCAGACTGCGTCGAAGCGATAGGTTGCGAAACGATGGGCGACGTCGCAGAAGGCGAGAGCCGTTGGTTGGGTCGCGCTGCTGGGTTGGGGTTGGAGTTTCAAAGCCGATTCTCGAACGAACAGCTTGGCGCAGCTGTGTTAGACGAGGCGACCAACAAACAAGAAGGGGGGAAATAAAAGGTCGAGGTGGTATGCGGATAGCAGGAAGTTTGCCAGCGAGCCTCTTTCCGCGCGAGCAGGCGAGGCCTGTCAGTAGGGCCGAGCCTCGTGAGAGAGGAAGGCGGAGGAGATCAATCAACTCGCCGAGATCGCGGCCAGGGTTCAATTAGAGGTCGCGGGTCGAGGTCAAGGTCGAGGTCAAGGTCGAGGTCGGGTTCGGGCTAGACGTCGGACCCGCGGTGAGTTGATGTGATGTATGTGCGCGTTTGCGTGTGCTTGTGTATGTGTGCGTGCTGGAGCTGGCGAAACAAATAATGAGGCCCCGTTGTGTCGGACAGGTCGAGGTTGGGTCTACCGTCTGGGTCGGTCGGGTTCGTTTCGGCGGCAGCGGTTGGCGGGCGGGAGCGGGAGGAGCAGCGATCTGACGGGATGGGATGCACGGAGTATTAAAGAGAACAAAAAAGAGCTGCGCGAGGGTCAGCTTGTTTGCACGTCGAGTCCAAGGAGCTCCTAGGCCCGGGATTGCCCTGGGTGGTGACACGACGGGACGGCAGGCTGTCTAAGAGTCGAGGCAGAGGTAACTGGAAACCCTGTGGCCGGCCCTGCGACGCTGGAAGGGGGTTAAACCCTGGACCTGGACCTGAACCTGGACCTGGACTTAATAGCGGCCCCAGCAAGTCCCCGTCGCCTGCATGCGCATGCGCATGGGACGGACCCCCTGTGTTGTGTTGGTGGGAAGAGACGTATGGGATTGGCGGGATAGAGAGTGACGACGGGAGTATACACTACATACGTACACGTACTCCAGAGGGAAAAAAAAATCCAGAAATATCTGTCTGTAATCAGTTGGCAGTTGCTCGAGTAGAAAGGTAGAAGATGGGAAAACTCTACTAGAATAACCCGTCTGGGGCGTTAGGTCCTGTGTCGTCGTATCCGCGCGTCCGTCTCCAGTGTCTCTGTCTGGATTTTGTTTGCGTCTGCTTCTGCGCCCGCGTCTGGTGACTTCTAATACTATGTAAGAAAGAACCTAGGTAGGTGGGTAATTATCAGCTGGTTGTTTCCTGATCAAGCCATCGCCATGGTCTTCTTGTCGCTTTTTCTCCGCCGGACATCAGCCCGGCCAGAGTACAGAAAGGGAAACGAGTACGATGGGGATCGATGGTTCTTACCTCGCTTGCAATTTCCACCCCAGGCTGCGACCGGTCGGGTGAGCCTCGAGCTGACGGATACCCAAGACCTAAATAATCGAGAGGAATAACCGGTATGCGCAAGGGGAGGTTGATGGATAGGTAGGTGCGCCGGTAGGGTTCGAGGGAGAGGAGCAAGGAATAGAGAAAACAGAACCGTCGGCACTGTATGAAAAAAATATCTTTGTGATATTGAGCGAGATCGGGCGGATGCCGACGAGGGACGAGGAAAAGTTAGACTGGCGTGCGTACAGTGCAATGAGGTGTAGTGTGGAGGTCCATAGGAGGTGGACGAGGGGCAGGACGAGGGCGGGCAGGGAACGAGCGTGGAACGGAGCCGACGAGGACGTGGAGACTAAACCCACCAAGAGGAGCAGGAAGGCGCAGTGTAGTGTAATTCAATTCGCCCGTTGGCAGGCCTCAGAGGGCTGCACCAGTGTGGGTGGGTGTGTGGATTCACCGGATCATGAGCGGACAACACTGGGGAGGTCCCCCCCAAGCCGTGAAAGCACCTACCTACCTAGGAAAGGTTTACCCCCCCTCCCAATGTTCCTCAGTTACCTACTTAAGGTGCATGCAGCATTACATAGTACCTGAGGAAGCCCTAGGCAAGGCATGATGACGGCAATATGCAAGACCGATACTGGGAACCCGTCTCCCGGGGCTCTGATTTTTATTTAGAACCCAGGTGCGGATACATGGTGGTTTCTGCCTTCGACAGGTACTACAACGCTGTGCATTATAGTGTCGGTAGGTATGTAGGTAGTCCATGGTCGATAGGTATTCTCACCGCTCGTTCCTGCCCTCTTGGATTCCAACAGTACCTCAGTACCTAGGTACCTTCCCGACTTGCCGACCTCGCTCTTCCACCCCTCCAGTCGGTACAGGCTACCTAGGAAGATAGGTACATTGCGACTAATACATCAGGTCCTGCTCGGTGGTGCCTAGGTAGGCCAAAATGATTTCCTCCAGTCCAACACTTGTGTGTTGAAAAGAAAATGGAAAAAGAAAAAAAAACAGAGAGGAAAACCTTTACTTCTTGCTAATAGACTTCAGCCTCTTGGGTCATGCCCTAGCCCTCCTGATTTACCTACCCCAGAGGATCATCCATACTTGCTCGCCAAGGTCCATAGGTGTACGGATAGGTGACAAGCAACTCCAGTGTCGGGCGGCGGTCGGTTATAATCCGTACTTATTCCCCCAAGTCATCCAGGGGTTCCAGTAAGACGGCACCAACATCACAAACACCGCCTTACGGTCCGCAACGCCAACTTCCAACAAACTTTTCCAAGTCCTGTATGTCTGCAGTGTGCAGTGTGCAGTCACCAGTGTGCAGTGTGCAGCGCGGCGAACGGCGTGTGATGTGGGCCTACCTACTACGGAGTACCTACTGGAGGTATGTCACAGTCACAGTATGTGGCTGTCCCTCGTCACACACTTCGAGTGGTTCCCGTCTTTCATAAAATTCCCTGCACGCCGTTAGCCGTCTGAGGTCCTCCCTGGGTAGGGACCCTTGTCGTCCTTCCCGCGCCCCCATACCGCAGTACCAGTCGCGCGTTCCTCCGCCAGACTCTGATTCGGCGAAGCATTCTGGAATGCACCCCTTGCGAACCACAGTGTCACGGCATGGCATGGGGCCGGTGGAGGTGAGTACACTAGTGTACCTACTCTACACTACCAACGCATGCGCGTGTAGGTAGTGTAGATAGGTTTGTGTGGCTACGAATACCGACCGTCCTACCTAGGTACTCTTCTGCAATCGACCTAGGACACCTAAGTACGTATGTAACCTACCTGCCCAAGGTCGTTCCATGCCTGAATGCCTAGGTAGGGCGCACTAGGTAGCTAGGAGAGTCGTAAAGATATCTCAGCATCCTAGCGTTTCTCTCTCTACCTAGGTTCCTACGAGGTGTTCCTAGTAGACAGGTAGGTAAGTTAAGCGAGGTAAGGCCGACACGATACGTACCTCTTACGGACTACCAGTACCATCTGTTTTCCCACCTCCTTCCGTGGGTCTTTCCGAGACGACATGGGACGACGCAAGAGACAGAAAACCGACCCGACCTCCAAATCCAATCTCACAGGCGCGCGCCAGTGACAGCCTTTGTTCTAATTCTGGCCGCTTCGTTGATCTGTTCCTCGACCTCATCTGACCTCATCCTTGCCTGGACCGGCGCCTACCTATTCCATTTTGCCTTAACATGTACAACTTTATAGGTCGTTTCCCTGCTTCGGCCCCACAAGTCATTGGCATTCCGGGTGGACGCACTACAAACTTGTGTACCTATGGTGCCTACCTACATAGGTACCCAAGTACCTATGTACCTACCCAGTGGAGAGACACATCTGCTTCTGCATGCCGCAAGACATGCCATTTCCTTTCTTACATCACTCGTTCAACCAACGTCTTGACTTTCTGGTGCGTCAGCGCGACGGTCTATGGCACCTGCTACTGGAATTCCAACCTCCTTCATTCAAGGCTTTGGATTGCCGAATGCACCTTCCAGACATCATCACACCGAACGACCAGATACGAAACCGCCTGTTCCTGATGTCTGCCAGGTGCCTACCTAGGTACTATGTATAGACTGTAGAGGTACGTACGCTACCGTCGCTCGCCCTGCAGGCATCTTACTTACGTAAGACATCAGCGTCTCGACTTGCGTTTTCCTGGAGTTGCGAATTGCATCCATCCCACTGCCCCCAACCTGGTGTGTCTAATCCGTGGTACCGACTCTCCAACACAACAATGCCACCCGATCCCTCCTCGGCTCCGGATGGCCCTCGAAGCTTACTGGATGACTTGAGCCACCCCTGTGCTTTGTTTCTGGCGGAAGGCGCTGAGGGCGTTCCGCTAAACGGTCCCCGCTGAGGCCCTGAAGACTAGGGAGATTTTCTAGCGCAGAACAGGGTCAGATAAAGACACCACCACCACACCATGAACCATCCATCATGTCTCTTCCACCTTTCTCCGGACAGGGACAGCGGTTCATTTGTCTCACAGAACAGCAATCAAACAAAGAGCCAGGTTCTTCTCCGCCCTACCTTTCCCTCCGACGTGTCACACCGGTCTGGCAGGAAGAAACATTTGTCACCCATGCGGGACCATGCTGATGCCATTGACCGGTGCTGGTGCTGGTGCTGATGGGGAATCGCCTCGATTTCCACGCAGCAGCTGCGCCCCCGAGACATGCCAGACGAATCCCTTGTCCCCATTCGATTACTAAAGTAAGGCGCACCTCCATTCCACAATCAACTGTAAAGCTGATCTGGTCCGATCCGGCACAGCAGTCCCTGCGCCGCAAGCTAGCCGGCCCGACTGGGGTAGCTCTGCGTAGTCGGGTGCGTACTGTGGATGTACACGTCGCTTCCTCCATGCCTGGTAAACGACCAAAACACACAATCACCTCGCATCACTCGCGTCCACCCGCCATCCAAAACACAGACAGCATAGCATCCTGTCCGGTGCCGCGGGATACGTACCTCGCCTCGTGTGCAGGGGGTGACGTCGGCGCATCCAGCCTCTCGGAACAGCAAACCCCTGGCCCACGACTTCTCCTGATCCAGTTCCATCACTGCGAAGATGCACCAAGTAAATTGGCCTGGCCGTCAAATGTCCGGAATCAAGCAGACCAACCACCTCAATCGATACCTTGGAATCGCCGGGTGTCAGTATGCGACTTTTCTTCGTTGTCCCACGCATCACGGCCGAATCTCGAGCAAATTCCAGAGACGAAAGTATGGCAAGGCGTGTGCAGTGTACTTCCGCGAGGATGACATATACTTGTCCAGGAAAATTGTCATATGTCCAAGTTAAGACGGGTGTTCGAGTCGGTCTACTGGTTCTGGGCACTGGCGCCGGCCTAGGCAAGTTATTCTTTGTTCCACCCGCCGCCCTCGCCCTCCTTTCTGGAACTCACCAACAGCCAAGACCGAAGCCCAATCCCAACCAGCCCCCTTCCCACAGGGACGAACATCAGGCTCCAAAGACTGGAATTAATCTCGCGATCTTTTCCGCCATAGTATCGTTGGCCCGAAGCGACGGGTGCCTCTGATCTGGGGCGCTGCCGGGTGATTGATTGGTCAGAGCAAGCCACAATTCCAGACCCTTGCCGCTTCTGGTCGGCGCTGCATACAAATGCAACCCAGGGTCCGTGATGATGTCTGAGGCTGACGTCGGTGTTAGATGAGCTGGAGCGGTTGATGACAACTTCTCGACCCTTGACCCCTGCGCCGGCGACCCGACACTCTGGTAGGCGCTACCGGAGTTGGGAATTGGGGCTGGCCAACGACCCCCGGACACCGCCACTAGCCCGTCACCTGAGTCACTCACTGGGCGGAAAGGAAGATGAGCAGAAGGATGTGGGCCTGGAAGGAGCAGGCCAACAGCACCGGCTTACGACCCCAAAGCACCGGAGACAACGCGCATCGAGGATTCCAAGCACCGTGGCACCCTTCCATCTTACCGTGTTCCAGTCCACCGGGCTGCAACATCCTTGCTCCTCACGCCTTCCCCCCTGGGCTTTCCCAGCCTTTGCCCTGGCATGGCATGGCATGGCATGGCATGACATGACAAAAGAGCCCAGGTATGCTCGCTCTAGCCTCAGTCCCGAGGTCCCGACTGCGAAGTACACTAGCAAAGACATTGGACGGCACCGGCGCCAAACTTTAATCGAACTTGATCGGTAAGGGGACTTTTGTACTGACCCAAGCCGAACCAGCTGAACCGAACCTTGGTAGGTTGGGGGCTCGCCCTCGGGATCAGGAGGCATCTGCAAGGACACGGACGACCGATGTTTGCTTTGCTTATCTTGGTCTCAACGTCGAGAAGCCGCGAGGCCCATGTCGAAAATCGATCCTCTCGACATCGAGGAAGCCTGTTGCTGTCAGAGAAGCATGTTGTCATTCTAGCAATGTCCCGCCCAACTCCATTCTTAGCACAGAGTGTCAAGAAGCATAGCATCTGTTTGCCGACCGTCGCCCACTTTCGCGACGCTGACAGTCTTCTAAAGGATCAATGTTAGGTGGTCGACTTCGCTGTTAGATCGCCCCGTCGATCGCAATGCGACTATCGCTGAAGGGCTAGTTCAACCAACGAGAACACTTCTGCCTGCATAAGCCGTTGGTGCAAAAACTACCGAGCAGTATCATCGTGTCACAGCCACCCTGAATCCTGGTCACATTCCGACCCAAGTCGGTGCATAGCTACACTAGGTACCTTGCACCAGGCACCAGGATGGCCCCCTAAAGATGCGATTACCATCCGAGGTTGCTGCTGTCGATCTGTCTCTCATACCACTGTGAAGAGGATGAAGAGAAGGAATGCGGCACAGTCCTGCGAGCGAGCAAGGGCTTGCGGGCCCTTTACCAAGCCCACAGCTGATTGCACTAATTACACCACTTCCTCTTCGAGCAATCCACGACCGAGACGAACAAGCAGTGAACAAATCTCCGAACGAAGCTGACCAACAAGGCGCGCAATCCCAGACACGATCCTGCAATAGCGGTCCCAAGCTCCCGGATCAATGGTCACACGCGTGACCAAGTGCTCACCCCTACCGCGGGTACTTGACATTACACCGACAGGCAGCCGAAACGCTCACAGGCCCATGGCTGGACTGCTCTCTCTGCCCGCGGAACGCATCTCCCCATCTCGAGTCAACCCTCCCAGTCGGCCGCACACTCATTGGCACAGGCCAGCTGTCAAGGCAACTTGTGGAGTGGTTAAACCCGTCGAGAAAGATTCTTACTTCACCACCTCCTTGTATTCAGGTCAAGCTGCCAGGTATGCCGCATCTGTAGCTGTTGGTCCTTCAGGGATTTCTGCCGTCCAACGGTGTCAGCAAGGCACCTAACCCTGGTTGACAAAGACAAGGCTTTGTTTGTCTCGATTGGGGGCAGTTGCCAGAAGTCCATCACTGGTGCATTGCGGTGGTGCCATCCGACAACGGGCGTTTCGCCGTCGTCGTGCCGCCGGAGAAGAACTCAGAAGTCAAACAGAGATCCTGCTTAAGCGCCTGGCCCAGAACAAACCTCCCAAGCTAACCAACAAACAGGCTGTCAAGTGACGGCGTCAGACCCAGGCCGCGGCGTCTCGCTCATGCCCAGGACAGGCCAGTTGGACGATAGCCCAGTCTTTTTCCAATCTTGATGCTGCCTTTCTTGTTCTGGTCATCGCTGCTACACGCACATCAGGTCCCCAAAGTCCGCACCAAGGTGCGGACTTATTTGGAAGGTCTGGTGTTGAACTTGCGGAAGGCGCGCTCAACGCCTTGCCATTGTCCACTTGGGCCGATTCCAGCGGTTCAATCGATCGATGCCCGCGCCGTTGTGATTGACCAATCGCGCAGGCGTGCGGAATTGGCGGTCAGTGGGCCTCTGTGCCTCTTCACTACACTAAACCCTCAGAAGAACGCACGTCAAGGGTATGGGGGAGGCTGGGGACGGGAAACCGAAGGGCCACGGTGAACCACCCCTCAAACAACGTTACAATCTAGACGAAACCACTGCCCGCAGACTAGCGATCCTGATGCGATTGTCCTCCCTGGGCATGTGCGAAAAGGAAACAAAAAAAAAAGAGGAGGGAGGAAAAACACCGCGGCAACTTCTTCACTTATTGGCGAGCGACGAGCAGGTGGATAATAGTCCCTATGCGGTTGGCTAGTACCATACTTCCTTGTAGGTGTTGTCCGAGCATGCCTGTCCCATTATTACCTGCCTCCCTATTAAGTACGGAGACCGACCAGCCCCTTCTTTAGCCCCTTCTTCTGAGCTCTATGGAGTCGAGGAGAGGAGCCATCCGTCGAACGTACCAAACTTCCTCCGTGAGCTTTTGCTCTCGCCGGGAATTGCTCGGTGCTCACGGCCGAGAGCTCGCCCGGCCAATTCGTCATCTTCTCGCCTGTTTTTAATCTTACAAAGTCGTAGTTCCAGCGCATTCTGTGTAGGCCGGTGTAGGTGATGCAACGTCGGTACTTGCTAGATACCCCACTGCGTCGGAATGAGGCCGAGACGGGAACGTGTTGCCTCATTCTTTTTAAAGGGAAAGGAGAAACAGAATCGCCTATTGTAGTCTACAATATGCACGCTCGCGTTCCTGGAGCGGGAGGGACGGGGATGCAACAGATCGCCGTCCCGGCCTCGCGTCGGGTGCGAGATGGCGAGCCGATGGCAATCTGTCTGCCCGCAATTTGGCTGCCCGGAGCGATGGGGGCCACTTGGTGGACTCGACCCAGGCCGTGAGGTGGACGCGTCATAGTCGGCAGATGAAAGAAGCCGCAAGAGTCACCATCATAATGAAGAGAAGAGAAACTGGCCGCGATGGTGATGGTTGGCCGGTGTGCATGTCCGGAGAGCGTGGCTCTGGTGGTTCTTGCGGGTTTGCCGGAGACTGGATGCTTAAAGGACGTCTCTGACCTTGGGCTTTCATGAGCTCATCATCGTTCGTTACGGCTGTGACAAGTTGGCAACGACTTGAGAGAGTCCATCTGCCGTAAGAGGCCTCAATGGCTGGGACCGCAAGTCGCAGACGATTTCTTCTCTATGGATTTCCGAGAGCAAAGACGTCCTCAAGCCGTCCTCGACCGTCTTGCTGAGCATCGTTACTAAACCTTGGATCTGACTCGGGAAACGGGATGTTCCGTGATGCAGAGTATCACCGAGAGTGTGTGGCATCAACGGTCTCACTTGCACGTCTCTGGATGACAGGTCGGAATGCTGAACTAGTGCTTCGTTACGCTGTCGTTGCAGCCGGACGCCGCCCCGTTGTAGAAAACCACAGGAGGAAACCAAGGGCATTCCAGAACTAAAGACGAAGTTGTGTTCTTAGAGAATGGATCCTCTTCATTATCGCCGTCATCTGCAGCAGCAGCTGTAGCAGCTGTAGCAGCTGTGCAAGTGGCCCCGGGCATAGAGACGACCTTTCTTACTCGGGTCATCAAGGTTACAGCCGGCACGGGGTTTGATCCGAAGCCATGTGAACACAGCTCGAAACGTATGATGTGATTCCAAAGAAGACAGTCTTGCGGAACGACTAATATACGAGCAACGTTGAGACAAGCAAGACATGCGCAGCTAAGCGTTCTCGGTAAGAAGTGTCTGGCCCCGAAACTTTAAAGAAAGAGACCGAGACACGGCAGGGCAGTACACGGCACGGCAGTTGGTAGCCACCTATATACCTACATATCGACAAGATCATTAGGCGCGTTGGGGGGTGAGCAATGTTGTATATCTTGAGTCTCACTATGTGATAACGAAGCCGTCGGGAGTACGCATTCTCTCTCTTTGCCGCTTTCGGCATAGGAGAGGAACGACAAGCAGAAGATGGAATCAACTCATTCTCTCCCTTGGTAAGCCGGCGCGTGCCTCGATTCTGCCCGGGTACTTCGAAACGCTTCCATTCTGTCTCAAACTCTCTCCGGGCCGGCTTCCGAAGCTGGCGAGCGAGCGACCACTTCCAAACTGTGCTGTCTCACGGCGATCCGATCGAGACCGGTCTGGAAGATGGTCAGAGTTGGTTGCTGGGTGATGATGTTCCCTCTGCCGCGGAGAAGTCGGCCGGGGAGATTGCAATTAGCCGTTTTTCCCCGTCCTTCTTCGCCCTTGCTTTGTAGAGAGACGAAGAAGAGTAGACGGCCGTCCGGCTTGTTCACTTGCTCCACGTCTCTCCCTCCAACTGAAACAGCCTATTCATGTGGGTATCACCTTCTCACGTCGCTGTGCTGAATGTGCTTGGTGCTACGATGAAGGTCAACACAGGGATGGAGCTTGAACAAGAGCAGTTGTAAATGACCTCCAGTATCTCGTGCCCGGATACACGACTGCACAAATGAGAATTGCGCAAAAGCGCAACGCTACGCCACGTCTTAAGAGTTGAACAACTACCGACTCACGACACGGTATTCAATGCAGTCTCATACTGGACTAGAACAGGAATTCAATGGCAGTAGGTTCTATTCTAGAGCTAACCTGTAGTACTGCTGTCCACTTTCCTTCGTGAGGTCATATGAAGAGACCCGCGTTCCATATGATAAGTCTTGCCATGCGCACCGAGGATCAATCCTCAGTATCTTTTGCTACCCCCCTCCCAAGCGAATCACAGATCAAATTTTGTTGCTGGATGGCGTTGCTCATAGTCCCCTCCACCCCAAGAGGGAGAAAACCAATTTTTTTTTTCATGCTCTCGTTGTTGTTGTTGTCGCCTCCAAGTCCCACTGCGTTTAAATCTTGGTGGGTGCTCCCCAGCAGTTGGATACTCCTCCCTCATCCACCGATGCCAAAAAAAAAACTGATGAGTGCTGCGACGCAGAAGAAGAGACCACAGTGCAGTGACCAGGCGGCAAGGTCGTAAAATCCAATCTTGGTCCCCTTTCCTTCTCATTTGTCGCTTAAGGATCAAAAAGCACCGCATCCTCTACGAGACTGCAGGTAACTAGCAAAACAGCCCGAAGAGAGAAAAAAAGAAAAGAGATGAAATCACATCAAAGCCTCTCGGGTAAGTGGGCGTCCCCCCACCCTTTTGCTCGTCTATAAAGCCGCAAGTTCTGAGTTGTTGGCCGTCGAGAATCCCGAAGCAAGTCGAAATGTCCTTGTCTGCATGGATAAGGTGGGCACCGGGTGGTGTCTACCATTCGTACTCGCCGGTGGCTTTGTGGAAGACGTATTCCTTGCCGTTCACCGTAAGGACGCCATCCTTAAGAACGCACTTCCACTTGTTCTTGACGCGCTGAACCTTGTCGTACATGCAGAGCATAATGTGGCCAAGGCCCTCGTCATCGACTTCATCGTCGTCCTTATCTTCATCGGGGTCGTCAAGATCCGAGTTGATCGCATCTTCGTCGGCTTCTTCGTCGTCATAGCCATCGTAAGGGCCAACGCCATGCTCTTTACCCTTGGATCGTGCGGTGGCGGCCGCCTTGTATTTTGTGGCCTCTTTGAGGGGCAGCATCAGTCCGCCGCCCTCCATGCTCTTTGCCTTGGCAGCGATCTGCGCGTGGATTATACGATCGATATCGACACGTCCCAGCTCACGTTGATTGCCATTTTCGTCACGCTGAAGGAGAATGCCCTCGAAGTCGAAGTCGTCGGCACCGTCCGTTTGCGAGGGATTCACGCCAGTCTGGCCGTTGCTCGGTGGATGCTGTTGCTGACCAGGCTGCTGTGGCGCTGCGTTGGGCGGGCCGGGGCGGTACTGCTGCTGCTGGGCAGGCTGACCGGGGAGCTGCGGAAGAGGTGGCTGGCTGGCGGGCCTATTGGTAGCGGAAGCCTGGATCGCATTGATGGAACCAGCGCCCTTCTCGCCAAACTGGCCTCGCACGTGCTGCGCAGCGCGATAGGCAGCAAGGCCAGCGCCCTGAGCTTCCTGTTGGGATGGCGGCAAGGGTATGTTCTGCAAGCCGGGCTCAGTCTTGGTGTACGGCTCCTCCTTGATACCTGTGCTTCTGGCCTGATCGGTAGGTGCCGCGCCCGGGAGCGGCAAGCCAGCCAGGGGAGGCTGTGGGCTCAGCTGAGCTTGGGAATACGGAGCCGCAGGCGGAGGAGCGGCAGTCGTCGGGGGTGGGGCCGCTGGAGCAGCCTCCGGCTTAGGGTCCCACGGGAAACTAGCGACTTCAAGCTGCGACAACTTCTCTTGCCAGCCCTTCTTCAGTTCGTCGAGCACGTTCTCATCGACACCGCCTTCTTCAAAATCGACGCGGGAGGAGGCAATGACCTCATCGATGATCTGCTGGTAAACCGAACCAACCGCGTTGTTGGACATCTTGGCAATCGGATGGGAAGATCGTCTGTCACGAGGCAGGGAAGGGTTTGTCGGGTAGATGAGTACAGATTTGAGTCGAAATTCTGTCGAGGTGTCGCGTTATCGCTACCGAAGTCCTTGTCTCAGAAGAGCAGAAATCCTTGTGCGTCTTGATGATTTTCGTTCTCTGATCGGTTTTGCTTCTTAAGTGCGCAGCCCGCTGACTCGTCGCACTTGCCGGATTGCAGAGGATTCTTGAATATAGAAAGCGCCTGCCGAATCCACCACTTCTCGCCGCCCAGAATGGCACACGCGCGCAGCGATATATGGCTTCCAACTGGAATGATGTCTATGTAGGATTATTCGCCGGTATCGAGAACTTCGGAGGTTGTCAGGGTGCTGCTTGTTGTTGAGTCCCTGTTTGCCGTTGGTGATGTGGACGGGTCAAGGTTGCCTTTGTCTGTGGATTTCCTTTCGACGTCGAACTCAACTGGCAGTTGTGCATTAGTCAGCCCAGGCGGCAGCGGGAAGGCTGAGTTGATCACCCGGGCCCACAAAACTCAATGGTCCGCCAGGTACCCAGATACCTAGTACTATTTCTGTCATCATCAACACCTTTCCTTCCATGTTTTGTAGTTTGATCATATAATGGCGATCGTAGATAGCTGCTGCCTTTGCCTATGGCAAAAAGGGAAATGTTATCAGTGTGCTAAAGAGAGCCAGCCTGTCAGCCCTCATTTGTCGAGGTAAAATACCTACTTGTGCAGTACGACACACTAACAAACTAACTACCTAATAATACCTACCTACCCACCATACCTAGATACCCACGTACTTCATCAGCCTCTCCGCGTTATCGGGAATGTGGGGGGAACTGCCCCTGCCATTTTACGACTGGAATCGACGATTGGAGATGCCCATACGGATGGACATGCGATTTTGGATCGTCAAGTTCGTTCGGTCGGATGCGGGCATATCGTTAGAGCAGCTTCTTCAGAGAGAAAAATCGATTTCCATTATCAAAGCGACACTAGTCACTCAGCTGCTGCTGCCTGTATGTACCTGAATCATAGTACTTGTTTCTAACCGACAGAAAGCTTTGCTCAAACAAAACATTACAAATCCTTTCCCGCGCCATGCAGCAAATCAATGGTATCGTCTGCCGTTATTCGTGACCAAGCAATTTCGTGTCCCATCGTGGAGAAGCTCTTTCGTACCACGCAGAGTCGGATGCAAGAAAACCCAAACTCCTCGCTGAAGTTGAACCCAACCGTTGGGAACCCATGACCGACAAATGCCAGAATGAGAATACCTACATTTATTGACGTCGTTGGACCGACATTCGCCAGGCTTGGTCACTGGTCATGAAGACAATCACCGGATGGTCATCTGCTTGACCATGTCCGCCTTCGCAGAAGCGCTGCTGCTGCCAACACCGGCACCAGCTCCTGCCTTCTTCTCGAAGACCTTCCAGAACTTCAAGCTCTCGTCGGCGGCTGTAGCGAGAAACGAAGTCAGTACTCCATACCATACCGCTGGACCATAGGCATGAGGGTCACTTACCTGCGGTTGCCAGCATCTGCCCGTCGGGACTGAGACAGCTGTGCAAGACTCTGCTCTCGTGCGCGGGAATCTCGACGTTGCGCACAAGGGTAGGGTAGCTCCAAATGCTGAGAGAGTTGTCGGGGAATCCGCTAGAGCTGACAATCTCACGGTAGTGCGGGCTCCAGCGAAGGCTGGTAACCTGCGATCCGGTGTCGATGCTGTTGACGCGGGCACCTGACGTGGAGTTCCAGAAGTGGATGTGGCGATCATACGAACCACCGCCAGTGGCCAGGAGGTTCATGTTCCAGGGACACCACGCAAGAGCCTTGACAGCGGCCTTGTGGTTGGTCTTGGTGAACTTGGGAACGGACAGAGAGCGGGCGTCCCAGATTGAGACGAGGTTGTCGTTGCCGCCAGTAGCGAGCTGGGCACCGTCGGAGCGCCACTCGAGACCGCAGACTTCAGAGGTGTGGGAGACGAGCTCTGCCACCTTGTGCTCCGCAATACGGACATCATGGTTGAAGACGAGACCGCTACGAGCACCGGTGGAGAGAAGGTGCTTGTTCCAGCCCATGACGCCGACACGGGTGTCGTGGCCGAACATGCTGCGAACCTTCTGAGCCTCGGCGACGTCCCAGATCTGGACCTCTCCAGTGCCGAGTCCGACACCAACGTACGCACCATCGCCAGACCACTTGACACTGCTGACGTAGGTGTCAGGGCTCGTCTCGAGAAGGCAGCTCACGCTTCCCTCGTCGGCGGACCAGACGTAGACGTTGCGCTCAAGGCCAATGGCAACCTGGTTGCCAGAGCTCCAGTCGAGGAGGTTCAGGTAGTAGTCGTCAATGAGACCAGGAGCGTCGAGAACGCGCTCCGGGGCGGTGGCAACACGGCGGCGGAACTGAGCCGAAGTGGCGCCGGCAGGCTTCAGGGGACGGTTGTACTGCTGGCGGAGATCGATAGGCTTGGATGACTCCGGAGGCGCAGGCTTGAACTCAAGGATGCGAGTGTTGAGGCTGACGCCGCAGGCGCTGGCAAGAGAGTCTTGGTAGGCGACGGTGTTGGGAGATGGGCGGGAGTAGGTGGCGGGCTCTTCCTCGTCGATGTTGAGGCCCTCGAGAGCTGCAATGGCATCGTCCGTAGCGGATGAAAGAACACTAGAAGCCTCGGTGGAGCCGGACTTGGGCCGCTTCTTGGTGTTGTCCAGCTTGCCACTTCCGGCATTAGCAATGGCAGAGCTGGCTCCACGGTTGGGGATGAAGCGGTCGCCGCTGTAGTTGACGGTTGTCTTGGAGGCCTTTTGCCTGATGGAACCCTTCTTGGACTTGGAGCTGGAAGGGCTCTTGTTGGTGCCAGTTCCAGTCAAGGTAAAATCAGACACGCCGAGCTCCAGCGCCTTGCGAGGAGTGGAGACGCCCCTGGCAATGTTGGACTTGGGAGAGTCGCGGTGGGACGACTTCACGGTAGTCGACCTCGCCAGGTGTGCGGTGAGGTTGCCTCCGTATGTGGACTTGCTGGGCGCTCGGTAGGTATCGTTGCTGGACTGCTTCTCCGGGGTAAAGGGGGAGGAGTTCAGGTTCACCGAGAATGAACTAGAATGCTGACGGGGCGAAGGCGTCAGGGGCATCCGTCCGCCGGCGGTACGGGAAGAGAAGAGTCCCTTGTGGGACTTGATTGGGGTTGATACTGATGCGGTGGCCATGATGACTACTGTGTGCGAAATGCCGTATCAACGCGATGTGAATGTCCAACGATTGCAGCGGGGTGCGTCGAAGGAACAGGGCGAGTAAGAGCTCCGAAAGTCGAACGAGCTCCAAGAGACTCTACTGAAAGGTTCCTGGATTGGTAATTCTGGGTTAGTATTTTGTCGTTGTTGTATGCTCGAAGTTCGAAGGTGTGCCGTTTCAAGAAGGGTTCAGAGTCGAGGGGCGATCAGATGGCTGAGGACAGCGATGAGATCTATAGACTTGATGATTCTTGGGGAGGCTTTCGGTGAGATACGAGCCGAGCTTAAGAGCAGCGGCTGTAAGGTGTGAGGAGATGTAGAACGAGAACGTAGTGATGAGGTTTAATACAGAGAAGGGAATCCTCGATGCTGCAAAGGAGCTCCCTTCCTCTTTTATTTACTTTGTGCCCCACCATCGTTGCGGCCGGGCAACGACGGCGCTTTGGCCAGGGGCAGCGGTAGCGTGGACGACGTGGACCAAAAGTGGAGCCTCTGACGCACAGAGACTGGCAGCATCACGTGCGCGGCTGGGTCCTTCCGCAGCACACTATAGGCCGCCGACCGGTCCAATTAGGAGGGGCCCTCTCCCATGGCAGTTGCCACGACAGACAGACATGGCTGGGCTGCAGACAAGAGGCAAGTGTGGCCCGTGATTGCCCAAATTAAGTGGTCTCGGACTGTCAATGCAGGAACATTGGGCCTCTCCACCAACGTAGTGTCCGACGGCAGGCCATCTCGTTATCCTGTCTGTATCGAAATTGCACTTGCACAACCTGCGCCTGCATTCACGCCTGACTTCAACGCAACAACGACGCCGTAGTTCGTAGAGCGTGGCCGACCTGCTCGCGTCTCTTTTGCTGACCGTCCACAACTATCGTCGTATTGACTCGCCGTTCCTTTCGCCCAGGCAAACCCCACGTCGCCGGCACAACCTCATCTCCGCGATCTTGCCCGCGATTGAGATGACTTGTTAGCATCCACGCATCTACCTGCTCGCCCGTCATGGCTCAGACGCAGCCTCAGCCAGGAACTCCTGTGCCCCCTGGGCAGTCGTTATTCGGTGTCCCGACGAACCAGTCCATCTCCGCCCCGTCATCCTCCGCGCCGTCCCAACAGGCAACCCCATCACCGATGGACCAAACACCGGGCTCTGCCGCCTCGAGCAACAACACGTATATCATGCCCAACTCGCCTATTAAGAACAGAGGTACGCTGGACGGGTATCGGCCGAGGGTAACAAGGACTTTGGGCCAACGACCAGCCTGCTTGGTCAACGCATCTGTGACATATTGCGGCAACAATCAGATATATGCGTTCGGAGGCTTTGATCAGTACACAGACGAGGTCTATAATCACGTTCTCAAGCTCGACTTGGTCAGCCATCAGTGGAGCCTGGTGGACAACTACGGCGATATTCCCGGCGTGCGAATGGGTCAGTACTGACACTGGTTGCTCTCGATGCGCTGGGTACTTGGTTCTAATCTAACACGTACATGCAGGCCACACGGCTACCCTTTATCAAGGCGACAAGCTTCTTGTCTTTGGCGGCGAAAACGAGCACCGTACCTACTTATCCGACCTCATCATATTCGACCTGAAATCGGCGCATTGGACGCAGCCCCCAGTTTCCGGACCTGTACCGAAAGGCCGAGCGAGACATGCGGCTGTTTTGCACGAGGATAAGCTTTTTATCGTCGGCGGCATTACCGGTCACGATAATTATGTTCTTGACGACATTTGCTATCTTGATCTGAAGACTTTCACCTGGTCTCGATCCTGGCGGTTCGTGGGACGTTTCGACCACTCTGCGTATATCTGGGGAGACCGTGTGTGGGTGTTTGGCGGCCTTTCGGAGGACATGGACAAGATCGGAGACCTTTGGTGGCTAGATCTCAAAGGCAGTCCGGCCTTCGATTCCTCCCCCCATGTGGGAATTTTCGACCGTCAGACAGGAACCAGTCGGGCAGTCGGCTCCCCGAGGCAACCCTACGCGTTGTCGCAACCACCTCCCGCAGTCGGGGCCTCTGGATATGCCGCCAACTCCCGAACCCAGCAGGTCAACCCTCCTTCGTTTCACCTCAAGACCTTCGCTCCAATGGCTCCTGGGACAATTTCGTCTCTCAAGTTTGTTTCTGGGCCCAACATACCTTCCCAGGGATCTGGCATACACTTTCACGTCTACTCTTCGGGGACCCTGCTCGATTTTGTGACGCCAGCCGCAACCATCACTTCCAAGGAATGCTCTCTCTCGGCACTGGACTTGGCCACACTTCGGTGGCAGAAGCTTGCGGAAGGCCGCGAAATATTCAAGTCAGGTTATCGTTGGCATTATTGCACCATGAACGAGGATGGGACGAAGGCATGGCTCCTCGGATGTCCCACTGACCTTGCCGCTTCGGATCTTGGTCCCAATGGCTTTGAAGAGTACCTAAGGTGAGAAAGCACGGTTTTTGTATTGTTCGGGCGCCTGATGTACTAACGGTCATCGTGATAGTGATATCATGGAAATTGATCTCCGCCGGTATGGCTTCCTCGGCAACAACCTTTCTCCCGAGCCGCGTATAGAGTCTCGACCCACCACAAGGGTCGTCGACCAGCCGTCGAAGGGTCTTGGCGCTGATCTGGCCAAATTATTCGACCAGCCGCCTGAGACGGGAAGTGGGACGGACTTCATCGTGACAGCTCTCGAAGGCGACTACGACGACGATGACATGATGAGTCGCACTGCGGCTGCCTCAGCCGACCAGAACTGGCTGGCACCTGATGCGCCCACGTCTCAGCCGATTCATGTGCACAAGCTCATTCTCCAGGCCCGGTGGCCCCATTTCGCCCGTCTCTACAACTCGCAGATGGCCGAGTTCCACACGAAGAAGATGCATATCCCTGAGCCCTATACGGTTGTCAAGGCATTCCTCTACTATCTCTACACAGATAGTATCCACGGAACCTCGGTCAACGAGAGCGGCGCCACAACCGATCTTTCCGACGTTGCCGGCCTCCTGGTCATGTCCAACATATACGGAATCCCCCATCTGCGGCTGCTGTGCGTCAACCGGCTCTCCAAAGAACTCGACGTAGACCATGCTTGCATAATTTGGCACTGCGCAGGGATGGCGAACGAGGACTGGCTTCGCAAGCGTGCCGCGCAGTTCTGTCTCACGCACTGGGGGCGTATTGTTCGGACACAGGGTTTCCTGCGTCTGCCGCGATCAGCCCTCGTCGAGCTATCGCAGGAGATTGACATGGAAGGCCGCGTCGTGGGCGGGGACGAACTTGAGTACGTTGGCGGACTGGGCGGTTCGCGGTTCGGTGACGGGTGCTCTATCGTGAGCCGGAAAGAGAGCGTCGGCAGCAACCACACGCAGCTCCTCGACAGCGAAGCCGACGATGAAGACGGCATGGAAATGAGCTGAGTGCTGTAACAAGTCCAAGGCACGAACAGCCATATTGGCCTGTCTGACGTCTGGCTCAAGGCTGACTGGCGATTCACGATTGTACGTCTTACGCAGAAATTGGGTTGGAATGGGAATGAATTTCTACATATTGCATGGTCTGGCGTTGGGATACGCCTTGTCGTTAGTTATGGAAGAGGAATCGCTGGAGTTTGCGGCTTGGTAGACAGAGATATCCCAACACACAAACAAACAAAAAAGAACGGTGGTGTTTTCTTAGGTTTCAGAAGGCTCTCATTGATTCCGTCTATCTTTTTTCTTGTTTTCCTCTCAGTTTTGTGGGATTTTCCATTAAAAACGCTCAACTTTTCCAGGCCCAGATCCGCCCACGAAACGCCTGTTTGCAAACAATCGTAAACAACCCCCCATGAGGCACAAGACGGCCGTGAAGGCACTGTCATCCCCAACAATCCGTTTTGTGGCCCTGTCGCGTCGTATCATCCTAGTGCTTTTCTTCATTGTCCAACCCGGTGACGTTCCCTTCCCTTCCGTCTTCTTCCATTCGTTCGTGCCTTCCCTAAACATCAACCAATGCAGATGTAACAATGGGTAACCTCTGTGGTGAAAAGAGAAACCCCAACGTGGGGTCGTCAACTATTGACAAAAGAAGATTGGGCAACATGAGACTGAACAGTCAACGACATCCTCCTGTTGCCCATGGTGGTTTGTTCCCCGGCGCAGTGAATTTCGTATTAGTTCTGAAGGGAGGTGGGTGGTGACCGGTCGCAAAACGTTGCTGGTAAAGTCTATGAGGGTATAAAGCTGATAAAAGCAGACACGATCGATCTTACAATCGAGCCGAAAATCGTCCGCAAAAGTGAACAAACGCCACGCGATATGCTGCTAGCCAAGTCTAATGGCACTGAGACCTGACCCATCGCGAAAGTGACACGAGGTGTGAGTTCGGGTAGAAAGCCCTGTAAGATGTCCTTGTGGTGGATTCGTCACATCATTTGGTCTTCACCAATGCCAGGGAGATTAGCCCCTGTGTTCTCCATAAGGCCGGGAAGAGTCCCAATACTACTAAGTCCCTGAGCCAGGAACTTGAAGTCGGGGTTACACGGCGCAGAATGTCCCTTGTGCTGTTTGACTCAGGTTAGACTCTGCTCATGTGGTTTGAATTAGGAAGAAACTCACATATTTGAGACCATTGAGATTCTTGTATCGTTTGCCACAAACGTCGCAAGAAAATGGCTTCTCCTTTTCCATTCCCAATGTTCCAGGGTAGGGTGTGCTAGTTTCAGGGTTGACAATGGAAAAGGTTCCATCGCCATTTTCGTGTAACTGCTGAGTTTGGTGCCCGTGGGTCTTGTGGTACCTGTTCACATCATGATTAGCCATGCAAATCACCTACTAATGTGATTACCAAACTTACTTCAGGCCGTTCTGGTTCTTGTACGCCTTCTCACAGCCGATAACTGGACACTTGAAGGGTTTGTGTTCTTCGGGAACCATCAATGATCCGAACTTCGCCATCAACGCTTTGTTAGCTGCGCTGTTCGGCTGACTGGGATCAAAACCAAGCTGGATGAGGTGCTGCTGAAGAACCCTTTGTTGGTTGGTGAGAGCACCACCAGGACTGAAAAGATGTTTGCCTGGGTCATTGATACAGAACTCGGGGTTCGGGTTCGTGTTGCCGAAGTTGACGTCACCGAAGTTTGTTCCGTTCAGCTCCATGTTGCCACCCATGGGCATACCGGGCAGGTCTTCGTCCATGCCATCCATGGCGTGCATCTGCGAGTTCTGGAGGAAACCATTATTCGACCGTTGTTGCTGAGGGGTTTGTTGTGTGGTAAGCGTGGGGGTGTTGACTGAAGAGACCGTCGGGTTGTGCTGCAGGCCAAAGCTGGCGGCCGCAGGGGTTGGCGGTTGGGATGTCCGAAGTCCACTGAGACCGGAGGCGGTGACATGCAGCTGTGGTCGCTGCTGCTGGCCGAACATTTGTCGAGTTTGCGACATTGTACGCTGGCTGTCATCCAGCTCCATGTGTCCAAGGGCATCATCCATCTCCATGTCTCCAACAGTATCCATCTCGTCCAAATGCGACATTTGCGAGTGCTGCGGTCCCGTCATGTTCTGCTGGCCGAGCTGCATGCCAAGGTTACCCATGCCTCCGCCGAGATTTGAGCCTGAGCGACTCTGTTGGCCGACTTGAGACATGGAGGCAGTGTTTTGCTGCTGGGTTTGCGGCCTCGCGCTGCCGGCTCTAGACGGTGTGTGGGTGGTGACCATGCCAGCGTATTGAGAGGCGAAAGGCGCAGCATGGGGACTCGATTGCGTGTGCTTTTCCTCGTAGTGCTGTAGAAGGTCGTGAAGGTTGGCCAGGTTCAGATCGCAGCAGGTGAAGTCCTTCATGAAGTTCGCCTCAAGCTTAGGCAAGTACGAGCCGGAATGAAAAGAAGACGGCATTTGACTGTGAGTGAAAGGAGAGGTGCCCGTCATGGCAGAACTGAAGAAGTCACACATGATTAGCTAACTCGTCTTGTTGGGGCGATGTGCGGCGATGGGAAAGATGAAGGAGAGGATGAAGAGGAAAGATGAAGGGGAAAGGCAAAGGCAAGGCCAAACGTACTCGTCTCGAATATATTCATCTCGAATGAAGCTGCCAAAGGACATGCCTCCCCAACTGGCGCCGGCGCCCATAAGGCTGCCGGCCAAACTCTCACGGCGCGTGCGACCAGTGTGGTCGCGATTAGGGTTCGCCATAGAAATGGGCTTCGCGCCCGCGCTGACAAAGGAGTCCTGGCGACTCCGACCCATGGCCGAATCCATGGCGGGGCCGGTGGTCATGTCAATAGATTGTCCAAGAGGGCAGTCGGCTGGCGGTTCGTTGTCTGGCACCCAAAATAAGTCCCACCTTGGGTCGTTGCAGGAGAAGGGAGGAGAAGGATCCCACGGTTTGGTGGTGGTGTTTGACTTGGAGGAATCTCGCACGTCAAAAGGGTCGGTGGGTGTGGGGGGCTGAGGAGAGGGCGAGTTGGGGGTGAGAGAGGTAGAGTTGGATGAACCAGGTGAAGTAGCGTTGTCAGAAGCAGAAGAGGACGCAGAGGCACGATAACTAATATTATCGGCGCTGGCGCTGGCGGTTCGAATGGGCGTGCGCTTGTCCTGGGTGTTGTGGGCGGCGGCGGCGGCGGTGGACCGGGTCGACGGGTCCCTTAGGTCCTCGGTACTTGCTGGGTTAAACCAGCGAAGGGTTCTCTTCATGTCAGCTGGAAGTAGCCGTTGTATTGGGTTGGGTAGGGGACCGTGGCTCCCAGAACGTTTCTCGACCCTTTTTGTGGGTAATTATTAAATCGGGCCACCTGCTGCAGCCGGCGGATGCGCCCCGAAAAAGGAGATCGAGTCCGCGTCTCGACTAGCAATTGATGCCGCCGCAAAAATCCCAGGAAAAGAGGGGGAGGGGTGTGTGTGTGAGCGAGCGAGCGAGCGACCGTCTGCGTGTTCTCGCTAAATCCAGTTCTTGGTCGGCCTTATTATTTATTGTTGTTCCCGTCGTTTTTACTTTCAAAATGAGGATGATAAGGGGAAATGGTAGAGGAAGTATAAACTGCAGCGGGGGGTGTAAGTTACGTCGCGGCGTCGCTCTGAGTGACAAAAGTCCTAGTTGCCGTACTGATCGTTCAGTGGGGGCAAATAGAGGTGGGCTGGGGGCCTGGCGAGGACGTGGACGGGGCGCGCTGGTGACAGCGACAGCCACTGCTTGCGCGCTTGTTGGTAATGGATGACCTGTAGATTCGGATCGAATGTTCGGGGAGGCGATTCGTCGAGGAAGGGCCGAACGGAGTAGCTTGGTCTCCGAGGAACTAATTCCGGCTGGCTGTAGTGATGATGACGGGGAGATAATGATGGCTCCCTGTGTGGCGTGCGACTGTGTAAACGAGACCGCAGGAAGTTCTTTGGGATGGATTATCGAGTCGTGCTTCTCGGTGGGCAAGACTCAAATCATGGGGCGGCGGCCGTGACCTGTTGGAAGAAGCGAGTATGGATATTTGCTTCCCCAGCCCCGTCTTGGTCGTTGTCGTTGTCTTGTGGTGATTGTAGTGGCCGTCGTCTTATAGCGTGAGTCTGGTGGGTATAAAGAGTAACAGATGCTCTGGTCGTGACCGGACACGGCGGTGAATAGGAGCGATCCGGCGACTAACAGTAGGTCTTGAGGTCGTGATCAATAGGGGACTTGTCGAAAGGCAAACGTCTAGAGGGAGGAGGAAAAGCCTACGAGCTCCGGGAGAGGAAGGGGTTATGAATAAGACGGAAGGAAGGACGGAGTACCAAGTACGTGCGTGTTGTTGACTCGACTCAAGATCAGATCCAGGTTGACCCGGTGTACCTGCGCCTGTCCAACAAGTCTGGGCTCAAGGTTCCACGGATCGGTCCAAGACGAAGTGGGAGACCAAGGTGAGGGCCACGCGCGGAGGGTATCAGGGTATCCGTAAGGCAGAGCTCGGCCGATGTTTTTCGGGGGGGGGAGAAGGAGGGGGGGGTGTGTGGATGTGGGCGTGTTGGAGAAAGGCAAGGTTCCTCAGGCAAGGACGAGCTCAAGAGCACATAGGTAGGAACGGAGGCTACATTGTTGGGGCGAGAGATGAGGGTGGCTGTTTCTCTCTTTCTGTTTTGGTCTTTGTCACTAAAAGCAGATGGGAGTAGGTTCCTGCCGACATGAGGTAGACCTCAATGCTCAAGGTATGGAAGGAAGGCGCTCATGGGTGCTAGTGAGCGGGTGGTAAGCCACCGCAGGCGCCGTACGTAGTGTAGACTACCTAATCCGTTATTACTTTCAACGACATGATGTTTGGTCTTCTCAGACATAGTGTACTATGCATGTAGGCACAGACGACGGGAAGCGCGAGAGGCAACGGGTGGGCAGCAAGGTGGACAAATAGCAGACGCCACACAGACCACAGACGCACACCTTAACGGCCGATGACTCTCCACTGGCGACGGTGTGACTCGACGACGAGCAAACGGTGGACGAGGCGGGAAAGGCTGCCTGCAACCTTGGTAATTACCTTTCTGCGGTAGAGTTTCCATACGGTAGGTATACAATACTTGGCCATAGTTCACCTTGGCGAGGCAAGGCAAGGGCGACCGACAATCGCAGTGACTTCAGAGTTCAGATCACTTTCATGGGGTGCAGGTGCAGAGGTGCCAACACTCCATACTACCTTTGATGTTAGCAGTACTACGGGTACTACTATTCGTATGGTAGTAGTAAAGTATTGTAGGTGAGCGTGGCTGCCAGGCATCCTCGTCTTGGACGCCGACGAATAACAAGGCAGGGAAAGGCAAGGTGCCCCAAGGCAAGGTAAGTCGGAGCAAGGCCGCGAGAAGCGACAAGCATGGCACGATCCACTGGAAGAAGGAACAACAGACGAGGAAGAAGCAACGACTCTGATGTACATATCTGCTGGTAGACTTATTAGTGTAGTATCCGTACTCCGTATCCGTACTGGAAGTCAACTCGACTTGACTCGAATAGCTGACACTGCTGCACCTCCAGCGGGCGATGGAGGAAAGGTTGGAAGTGGAAGGAACATACATTCCTCTGGGGATAACGGACCTTGGGAGCGAAAGAAGCAAGTCCACGTCTTGCCATTGCCAGGCAATTAATGGAGGCGAGGGCCTGCCTGCCAACCTCCCTCCAGAGTCCCTGCCTGCCTGCACCTTCTTCCATGATCCATCACTCCTTCCGCGAAGCGACGGATATGGGGCCTCAGCTACGTAATTTTGGCGAACATGGCTACCAGTAATAACATCAGCCGCGACAACAACGATACAGGCACAGACACAGGCACAGGCTTCATGCCTCCTCTTTCGTTCTTCTCCCACCTCACCCTCACTATTTCCATCCCTCTCTGTATCCGTAAACCTCGGGGTAATAACGGACGTGACGGGAAGCCGCAGCTATGGTCCGGGGAATTGCTTCGCCGCACATCCCGAAGCAGCGCGCACAACCAGCACACACCACCAACTTGCAACCAGGCTCGACATCGTCATTCTTTGGCACCGCGTTGCACGCAGTACTCCGTAGTGTACGGAGTGCCCAGTCCAGTAACACACACCGCATCGAACCGTTCCTGGATCTGCTTTCTCGCCACTCGGCCACTGGACGGTGGCCCCCCATCACCAAGTACCGGCACCATCCCAGGGCGCCCACCCTCCTCCTACCCCGAAAATGGTCCTTACCGTTTACGGCACGCTTTTGAGACGGCGGCCGGGTGAGTGTGTGCCTCCTTCTACCAGAGCGTGGCTAGCGCGGCGACTTACATGCTTGGTGGTAATCGGCAGAGTACGGATACCACTGTGTTGGATATTGGAGCATTCAATTCACGTTCCGCCGTGCCCTGCGCTGATGGACCCCGTTCCTAACATTTGTTTATTCCGCTCCTTCCCTTTCGAGGAAAAAGAGAAGGGTCAGGAAAAATAAACAAGGGACGACGGGGAAGAAGCACTGAAGCAGACAGGCAATGCCACTAGTGACATGCTGAAAAGGAGCTCCTCAGGTACAGGGGACGGAGCGGGATCCAAACCGTTACGTGATCGACCCAGCATCTTGGAGACGCTGCCTGGGTCCGAGCAGGGTCAAGGTGCCGTATTGAATGTGAATAGGAACGAATTGGTTAGTTTTGCCAGCCCTCGCCCACCGCCTCCAACACACGCGGCCGGGTACGTACCCTGGCCTCCAGTGTGTCCACTGAGAAGAAGACGGGACCTATGCAGCTAGGTAGGCATTATTTCATCACCTCTCATCTCCAAGGCCAGGAGAGCCGTGCACTGACTGGCCCGATCCATCCAACAGATTGCCAGTCGCGGACCTGAGAGTCGAGAGTCGAGACTGCGACCACGAGCCTGCTGCTTCGAGTACGTACCTGTTGTTCCATGGTAATCCGGAGCGCCGGGCCTCGACAAGCATTGCGAGTTCCGACCGAGATGGCCAGAGGAGGCTGGGTTGCGCTCCAGTGCTGGACTGGTGAGTCGTGACTGGACCATCTGTCATGAAAATGGCCTCAGCTGGAACTCTGAAAGTGAAAGGGAGGTTGGCAAGTTGGTTGGCGCCGTCTCACGATTGATCGTCGCTGTTGCCTTGCCTTGCCGGGTTGGACGTCACCACATGCAATCCAATCGCTGGGGCGAATCGTCCGATCATCGACAACGACGACACCCTCCACCAAAAGTCCCCTCCAACTTCTTTTTCCTTGGAGCAACTCTCTCTCTCGTGGCAGCGCTCCTGAATCCTGAGACCTCGCGCCAGAGACGGCCTCAGCTTCCGCAAAGACGTTTCGGCAATTACAATCGCCGTAGAACGGATAGGTATACGACACGGAGCCAGTGAGCGGCCACTGCCAGCAATAGCATACATACACCACTGCTACGAAATTGTCAATGTCCAGTCCCTTTTTTTCTCCTGCCTCGGTGGATACTGCGGTACTGACGGATGCATATTCCACGACGTTACTGGACGAGGCTGCCGCACAACCGCATCAACGCCGCCATGCTTGACTCATAACCAAACGCTTAGTGTCGGGGGGAGGCCTGTTTGGCGGCTTTTGGCCACCCCTTGCTCCATGAACTTTGTCTGGTACCGCACTCGCAGTAGGAACACTCGTCGGCGTCCATCCGCCTTTCGGTGATTGACCGTCGGCGTCAACGACGAACAAGGGGCAAAAAGTGCACTGTGACTGCACTCGCTATGTGCCGGGCGAGTTTGGGCAGAGCCTAGAGCTAGAGGCGAGCCAAACACAGCATGTCACTGGGTGGTAGGCAGGTAGGCGATGATGTCTTGTCTTAGTTCCGACTGCCGAGGCATCGGAGCCGGGATCCGGAGACTCACCCTGCCACCGCTTAACGTCCTCGTCGCGCCTGATGTCCGATTTTCAGTAATCTTCGTGTTATAGCGCCATGGTACGGACTCGCAGACAACCTATTGTGCAGTATTGGTATTACTTGGGCATGCAAACAAATGGTCCGGATGGTGGTGTTGGTGGGTGCTAATTTGAGCTCCAGATATCCGCGTCGGCCCCCATGAGATGAAGAGGACCCCAAGCCGTCTCACATTGTAGGTACCTAGGTACTCTACCTCTACTGTGGGACGTCGGAGGTGTGCATTGTGGGCGTGGCTTCACTTTGCGGAATGCCGTGGCAGAAACGGGGAACTCTCCAACCACGGTGACTGCAGCGAGGAAGGCGGTCTGGTCTGTAGGTCCTTCCTTCGAAGTTCGAACACGCTGGGAACACGGTGCAGTGACAGTGGAAGAATCCACCTCCCGTCAGTACCTGTGGAATACGCTAAGACAGTAAGACCTCACTGCAAGCCCCAAATGGAAGGCTCCCAGTGTCCCCCGTCAGTGTCACCTCACATGCAGAAGCGGGGCCCAAGGCTCGACCCCCACTGTGACCCACCGACCCTCCTTTCCCATGGCGGCCCACGCCGGCCGTGGCGAATGACGGCTTCGACAATGGCACCCCCAAGAGCACCGCCAAGCCCTGCCTCGGGCTGCCAGGCCTTGTGCCTCGCTACCCCATCCTTGCTAGCCGCAACAACTAAAACGAGCCTAACGCTCGCCGTGCACACCCTGCTGCCACTCCCAGCGTGCGCTCCCGCGCCGGATGAATTCACCGTCGCATGGGTGGGCTGCGCGAGGCACTTGACACTTTGCTGTTCAGGGACATGGTCCCCTAGCGCTGGTGCTGGTGCTGAAGCTGGGCAGGCAGTGGCGGGCAGAAACTGGCGACCTGCCACCTTCCCTACGAACACCACCCAGGCAAAGAAGGTACGCCGCCTACACTAACTTCGGCCCTCTGTCATGAAGACTTGCTGAACAATCACCTAGCCCTCCGAGTCTTATTACCAATTTCGCTGATAGTTCTGCCTTGTCGTCTCAGAATCAGCCTCTCTCGGGGAGCAGGAACAGACTCGGACTGCCAGCCGAAGCCAGAGGCTCTAGAGCGGGAGACCGTCTCACTCTCGTCACCATCGACTCTCCAAGTTGCGAGGTACCTGCGCTTGAAAGGCGGTGTGAGACATTTCTCCGGCCGCATTGCCTACCGCCGTGGACGACCTGTGATCTGCTAACGCATCTGTACTCCTCAATACTAGGTATGTACGTCCAAGGGGAACGACAAACGGCGGACGGTCGTCATCCAACCGGTGCAAACGGTCCTCGTTCTCGGTTCATCGCTTCCATCACCTAGGTACCTTTCTGGCGTGGTGTGCGTCAAGGCACGGGAAAGGACGTATGTCGCCAGGACCAAACGGAAACCGTCCAGTCCATCCAACACGAGGACGCCGAGCACTGTGGTCACTGTTTCTCCTGCACTAAACCCAAGGTGAACAAGAAACGCGATGCATCTCAGCGGGCCAAGAGAGTTGTAGATCCTCAGGGGTTTGGTTTGACTCGCTTGTGGCCCTCTGTGCGACGTGGGTTCTCAACGTCGCTCTCGCAAAGATGCCGGATCTCTGTGCGATCTCGGGTTCGAACCTGTACGTGTGTATCTCGAACCCGTCAGCCACTCCATCGTTGGATTCTTGACGTCGTTCTCCACTGCTGATTACATCTTGCAGTGGACGGCCATGCCTGGACACTGGAAGTGTGCCATCATACTTTCGGGCTGATCGTCATGTCTATCGATAATGCCCCCAACCCGTTGCAACAAGCATCTCGTTACGCATGCACGTGTCGCTGGCGAGCCACTAACACTGACACACCCCGCAGGAACGGAGCCCCCAACGCTTGTGTTACGCTCGCTCAGTGACCCGGCCGAGATCGCGGAGACGGCAACGGTAACGTCAGCGTTTGCCCACCGTTCGGCCGTCGTCGTCCAGACTCGACTCCCAAACCCACAGACACCCACCACATCAGCAAGCGAGAGCAGCAACTTGCAAGGCACCACAGCGGGGTTTCCGCCTGAAATGCCGCAATCTCGATACTGCATGGCACGCCGCCCATCACTCTTCAGCAATCCACCTGTGGAGAAGGCAGGGTTTCGCCTTCGCCATACGAGATGATCGTTGTGCCCCCTTGGCAGGAGATTGTCGCTTGCAATCGGACTCTGGGGGACTCGACAACTGGGAATTGCTGAACCCCGTGGTCCTTGGGCCTTTGGGGGGTTTTCTGACCGCACCATCCCACGCTTCCACGGACGCGTGCGTTGCTTGGGTGATCCTGGCCCGGAATGCAGAGACCGACCTGCGACTTCGGTGCGGTAGAGTCGCATTACCCGACCAAACGCTTAGATCCTTGGAGATGACTTCACGGAAGTATCGGGCATACACTTCGGCGGCAAGGCCGTGGGAGGGGATGCTGCCTCGGTTGCGAGAATTCTTTGTCGATCAATCCAATGGTTAAAACGGATTTACATGGCGGAATGGATCCATGACGAAGTCGGGATTTGAGCGGAACCGCTCACGTCCACAGTCGGTAGTAGTAGTAGTATTCGATTTCGGTGCACTACACTACGTACACTACGGACACATTAATGATTACACTAGCAGAGCCAGAGCTAGATTGCCATAGGCCCATAGCACAGAGACCACTTGGCACTACCACCATGTTAGGTGGGTAATATTCGCAAAGCCGGACTCGCTCCGGGCACCTGACTCGGCGCCAGCCGATCTATGAGCGCTGGCCTGGGTTGACCCAAGATGGAGCCTCGGGAGAGGACACCGCGCCCAATTGGCAATGACTTTCGGACATTAATCCACAGGCCGCCTGTGCGCAACAATCCCACGATGCATGAGGCATGAATCAGACAGCGAGAGAGGCCTAGGCCGGAGCAGCGGTTCGGACGAATGAGCGAATGAAGAATTGCTTGTGCGGAAGGGGGCTCATTCAGGCCCAGGGTGTCGATGGGCTTTGCAAAACAGACTCGTCGACAAAGGCGGGGGTGCCCAATCAAGAGGAGAAGACCTAGAGCCTCGGAAGGCTTGCCACTTGCGTCAGGTGGGTTGTCTCGTCGAAACCCTCCAGCTTGTTGCCTGTCTGCGAGGCGTAGTGTAGGTGTCGTCGGTCTTTGTTGGGCTGCCGTTGCTTGCTTTCCTCCTAGGTAGGCAAACGCGGCAGGGCGGGAGCGCACAGAGGACCCTGACTCTGCCCGTCTAGCAAGGATCGTGGAAGGTTTCTAGAAGACGGTTCAGGCTGAAGAATGAGGCGCAACAACCAAATTAGCCCCGCACCTCACTTTCTTCAATGCTCCGTGGAACCTACTTGGTACCTCTACTATAGTTGTTGCTACGTGGGAGATGGTGTAGTAGTATTAAGGTACCTCATCACTTTCAAATGGGACCTGGCCCTGGTCCGTGAACTTGTTTACATATTACCGTCCTCCTCGGATACTGCACACAAGACACGACTGAGTTAGGGAGACCTTATTCATCACCCCCTCTTCTAGCATTTAACACCCCTCTATGTGGCTTGGCTCTCTAATTATCGGCCTCCCTTAGGCACCCTCTACTATACGACGATGATAGACGATAACAACGACGACAACGACAACAACGATAACGGACAACGACAACAACAACGACGACGACAACGACGATAATGATAAAAATTTGACTTAGTGACGCCTAGCCACATAGTTGTGGCTGGATGGGGTGTCGGATACTAGAGGAGGGGGTGACGAATAAGATATCCCTTCCTTTTTCTTGTCCTTGCGTATCTCGTCCTGCTCTATCTTGATCCAGGTCCAGTATGCGATCTGGTACGTCAGGGTCGCCATAAGCAGGACTTTGAGGACGGGTTTCGTGAACGTCTTGTAGAAGTTGCCCACAATCGACGTCGACGGTCTCTTCGTGGACCCTTCTGGTGCCGAGGAGTAGAAGCGCGCGGCTGCTTGTGGGAGCTGTGGCGTGCGCTGGGCGCGAAGAGCTCTGCTCTGAACGGTTGCGCTACGCGAGGCCATTATAGTGTTACTATGACCAGGGTTGGCAAATTAGTCGCTTAGTCATTAGTCATAGTCATAGTCAGACTATATTAGTCTGACTAAAGTCACTAAAAAATCCTAACTAGACTAGACTAGGCTAGTATTAGTCGCTTACGTAAGTGACTATAGTCAGACTTACTTGACTAATTAGTCGACTAAATTAGTTAAATATATTCTTAGTAAATTAAAAAAAAAGTAATAAATTATAGTAAAAATAGTATTATATTAAGTAGAAAATCTTAAAAATTACTATATATTAATATATATATATACTATAGTGTGGTACTTATTAAAGTTTAATTAAAGTAATATTAATTAAATAATAATTTTTATACAGACGTTTACTTATAATAACTAATAGTTATATTATAAGGCTAATAATTAAGGACTTATAGTTACTTTAATAAAGCCCGTATAAAGAGTAGTATATATATATATATATATATATTAAAAGAATTATTATTACTATTATTAAAGAGTAAAAGTAAGTAAAGTAAAGAGGGAAGAGTAAAAGTATATATAGTTAAGTTAAATTTCTAAAAGATTCTATAAATTACTAATTAGTATTTTATTTTAAAACTCTTTTTACTATTATATTTAATAGTAATTAGTTATATTATTAATATATTTCTTAAGTATTCTAGTAGTTTCTATTATATTCTAAAAGTTTTTACAAAATTCTAGAACCTTTTATATATTCTATTTATAGTAATAAAACTTATATAGTAGTATAAGTATATATAGTATACTTATAAATAGTAATTATACTAATTACTATAAATAAAAACAATAAAAACATCTAGAACCTAGTAGAATTTAGTAGAATAGAGTAGAATAATATTAATAATAATTAGTAATAAAGTAATTTTAGATAATTTTAAAGAGTAATTTATTATTAAAAGTATTATTAATTATAAATAATAATTAGTAATATAATAAAAACCTTTAAAATTTTATAGAAAAGTAAGAAGAATATAAAAAGAGCTTAACCCTACCCCCTAAAGTCTAGTTTTTCTTTTCTCAACTAAGTAAGTATACTACTAAACACTACAACTAATACTAAAAACCTCTTTTAACTTCTTTTTACTACTATTATACTATTATATTTTTTTATAAGAATATTATTATAATAGATTCTTTTATTCTAAACTCTTCTTAAGCTACTAGCCCTACCTCTACTACTAGTAATATTCCTACTAGTAGTACTACTAGTACTAGCTTTATAAACTCTTTATATAATAAAAAGGACTATAAACTAGAGTTTAATAGTAAGTTTAGTACCTATATTTTTAAAAATAACTTGTTTACTTAAACTCTTTTACTTATTAATTATATAAAAGAAAGAAAAATATAAGTTAAATATACTACGTAAGTAAATATACCCCTTTATTATATATTTAAATATACTAACTAGTATTATAGATATAGTAAAGACTAGATTATTAAGGTTAAAGGCTTCTAAACCTTTAACTTTATAAAATATTATAAGTAATCTTACCTTAATATTACTTATAATAAAAAATCTAAAAAAAATCAAGTAAAAAGTAAGTAATATTACTATTATTATATATTTATATATACTAATTAATTTAATATAGAAACTGATATAGTACCTATAAAAAAGTCTTTTTTTAGTAATAAAAGACCTTATACTAGTACTATTACCAATTTTAATAAGAAAGAGACTTATTTAAAGATATTAGATTTTATAGTAGAAAATAATTTACTATTTTCTACTATAGATTTTAATTCTTTTAAAGACCTTTTAAACTATTATAATAAGTATATTTATTATTATTATATTATAATACTTTATTACTTACTAATATTATATTATAAGTCAAATTCTATTATTAATAAAAAGAAGATTAAGAATTTACTAGATATTATATATAGTAAATTTCTATCTTTAATTAACTTAAAGATAACAGAAAATATTAAAAACTTAGGGAAATTTTCCTTTATTTTTAATATATAGACCTCTAAGTCACAAAATACCTATTTAAGTATTATTATAAACTATATTAATAGTAATTTTAAACTTATTTATAAGCTACTTAGTAAGTTATTATACATAACCCTATTTTAGTATATATACTAACTAATATTTATAGTATTTAAAGACTTTACTAAATTATATACAGGTCTTTATATATATAAAGAAGTTATAAATAGTTTAGTTACCTATTTAAACTTAACTATTAATAACTTTTTTAAATAAGTAATTATACTTAATTATATTATATTATTATACTAACTTAAATAGTTTTACTAGAAATAATATATTTAATAATAATACGTTTTTAAACTCTTTTAAAGCTAATTATAAATTAACTTTAAATAAAAAGTTTAAAAACAATATTAGATATATTACGTATATTATTAATATAGTAGTATAAGATATATTAGTTAACTATATATTTAATACTACTAAAAAAGAAGAATTATTAAATTATACTAATAGTAATATTAGTATAATTAATAATAATCTTGTAGTTAATAAAGATATAACTACTAAGAATTTACTTAGTAGTAAGTATTCCTTTATTATATATATTACTATATAATATATACTAACTATATATATAGGTTTTATTAAACGTATCTATAGAATTATAGTTATAGTTAAATATACTAGTAAAATTAAATAATTATTATTAAAAAGTATAAAAAAGTTTAAAAAAGACAAAACTCTACTTTTTAATTTTAATAAAAGAATTATTCCTTTAAGTAAGTTAATTAATATATATATAAAGCGTTTATACTAATATATTATAAATAATAAAACTAAATAGAATTTTACTTATAAAATAATATTTACTACTTTAAAGCTTAAACTAGCTTTAAAGTATATATTTAAAAATACTAGTAATTTAAAGTATAAAAAGCTCTATTTTACTACTAGTAAGTATAAGACTTTAAAAGATCTAGAATTTATATTTAAGATCTTTTTAAAACCTAATACTCGTTTATAGTCTTAACTATATATTAACCTTAATAAGGGTTTACTATATATATATACTATATATAGTAAACTTAATAATTTGGTTATAAAGTTTAAGACTTTAAAAGAGCAGCTACCTAAGCTAGTAAGTACTGTTTTATTATATTCTATTATTTAAACTATATACTAATACATTAATAAGCTATATACTATACAATTTTAATAAATAGTTTAACTAAAGGAATAGTTAAACTATCTAATTACTTTTTAAAAAAATTAAATTTATTTAATTTAAATATATATAAACTTTATATATTAAGTTTAATTTTAAATTATAGATTTAAACTTATATATTTTAAAAGAAATTGTTTATTATATTACTACAAAAATATAAAAAACGATATAAAAGAGTTACTAAAAGAAGAATATAAGTTATAAGTATTTTATTATACTTATTATTATACTACTTTACTAATTATATACTTTATAGGGTTAAAGAAGAAAAGTATAGGTCTAATACTACTAAAGAAGTATTAAAATCTACTACTTTTAATAACTTAGATTCTAATAACAACTTCTATATTAGTAATACTAATATAGAAGTAGAATATATTAGTTATTTTAATAAAGGCCCTTTAACTTAAGAGGTATGTATTTTTTTATATAGTATTTTAAATACTTATTTACTAATATATATAATAGACTAACCTACTATTATACTAGAAAAATAATAACTATAAATATCCTATTTTAGCTATTATAGCTAAAAGATATTTAGCTATACTAGCTACTTTAGCTTTAATAAAGAGAGTTTTTTTTATTTTTAGTAATATTATTACTAAAAATAGAAATAAACTACATCCCTCTACTATATCTAAATTAATTCTTTTAAAGTACTAGTAAGTTAGTACTTTAAAAGAATTAAAGGATATTTATATAAATAATAAGGAGGATAGTAATACTATAGAAGAGGAAGAGGAATAGTTATTGTTTTTATAGTTTTTAAGTTAGTTTTAATTTATTATTATTTTTACTATTTTTTTTATTTTACTATTCTTTTTATATTAATACTTTTCTCTTTATTATTACTCTTTATTACTCTTATTATTACTTCTACTATTACTCCTATTATTACCCCTACTATTACTCTTATTATTACCTCTATTATTATTCCTACTATTACTTTTATTATTACTCCTATTATTACTCCTACTATTACTCTTATTATTACCCCTACTATTACTCTTACTATTACCCCTACTATTACCCCTACTATTACTCCTACTATTACTTCTACTATTACTCTTACTATTACTTCTATTATTACTCCTACTATTACCCTTACCATTACTCCTACTATTACTCTTACTATTATCTCTACTATTACTTACTTAACTATATAAAAGTAATATACTAAAGATTTTACTATGTAGTATAATAGTTATTTAGCTTAGTAGTTTGAGTCTTTACTTTATTACTTCTTAAGGTCTAGAGTTTAATTCCCCCTTTAGTTACTAATTTTAAGTCTTTTAATACTTAATAGTTTAAATAAACTATAATTTAATTAATATATAAATAAGTATTACTACTATTACTACTACTATTACTACTACTACTACTATTATTACTACTATTATTACTACTATTATTACTACTATTATTACTACTATTATTACTACTATTATTACTACTATTATTACTACTATTATTACTACTATTATTACTACTATTATTACTACTATTATTACTACTATTATTACTACTATTATTACTACTATTATTACTACTATTATTACTACTATTATTACTACTATTATTACTACTATTATTACTACTATTATTACTACTATTATTACTCTTATTATTACTCTTATAGTAGTTAAATTAAAGTATTTAAAGTATTTAAGGTTTTTTTTATTTTTTATATATAACTAATTTAGTCGACTAGTTAGTCGACTAGACTAAACTAGGCTAGTTTTAATTAGGTACTAAACTAAACTAAGTTAGTATTAGTTAACCCCCTAACTAGACTAAGCTAGTATTAGTTAGGCCCCTAACTAGACTAGACTAGACTAAATCCTAACTCTAACTATAACTCTATTTCCTTGCCTATTAATTCTTTATACTTATGCGTCTTATACTGAATCTTAAGGCTAGGGTATTGTAGGCAAGGGTGGTTGTTGTTGTAGTGTTCTTTGGTATCTAGGATTTAGGTAGTGTGGTGATAAAAAGAGGATGTCTAGCGAGCTATACAGCAGCTCGTCTGGCTTGACTTTTATTTATTATTCTATAAGTCATTAGTAAGGTTTGACCTTGCTGTTTGACCTTAAGGATATTTGTATTTCCCTTTTTTTTTTTTATTGTGTGCTAGTGTAAAGTAGGCGCTGCGATTGTGGCTTAAATTCTGTTTAAATCTACGTATTCGACCTACTATTAATAGTATTAGGAAAAAAAAAAAATTAGTAACTTAAAAGATAGATAAACATAAAACATAATAGATACTAGGTATACGTTTAATAAGGTATAGGTAGCTAAACTATAATATAGAGTGTCATAATTATAATTACTAAGCTAGTTTAGGTAGGGGTTAGAAATTAACATAAATCTTAGTTAAACCCCTACTTTTAGAATCTAGGGGCCTATAGGCTCTATATAAATACAGAATAAATCCTTTTTATATAAATTAAGTTAGAATATATTTAAGCTATTTCTAGCTTTAGTAACGTAAATAGCCCTTGTATTTATATAGGCTAATTATAGTATTCCTTATTATAAGCCTTTTATACTTGAATTACTTAATATACTATTATACTCCCCTTTGCTATAAAGCTATTTAAATCTATAGTGCCCTAAGTTAATTAGTTTAAGTATATTCTATAGTTTTTTAAATACTAGCCTCTTAAGTAGTTTAGTAAGTATATTTATAATATTATTATTTAAATAAATATATTTAAAGTTAACTTTTTTATACTTTATAGTCTTTTAAGTATAGTAGTTGTGGACTTTTATATACTTAGTTTAGTTATTACCGCTTTTGCCCTTTGTAAGTATAATTACTTCTGTATTATTAGCTTATATACAGACTAGTTCTAAAAGCTCTTTTTTTAGTTTTAAAAAAAAGCTTTAGATCTATATAGCTTCTAAGGCTACTACTAAAGTAGTATAGTATTCTACTTTTATAGAAGATTTTACTATAGTTTTTTAATAATAAAACCTCTATAATACCGAGCTACTAACTATAAAAAATACCTACTTAGTTATTAACTATAAGGTTTTAAGATACCTAGTATAATTACTATTATAGTAGCTTTTAAGGTTAAGATTATTAGTTTTATCTACTCCCTTTTGTGCGGTATACTGGATCTTAAGATTGTAGTAACCCTTAGAGTAATATACTAAGTGCGTGGCTCTTTTTTAATACTACTTAAAAGGCGTATAGGAGAACCTCCTCTATAAGCTATATCTAAAGGTAATATTTAAGTGGGTTATTTAAGTAGTAAATTACTCTTTATTAAGTATTTAATAATACTACTTTTAAAGACTTTTATTAACTTTACTTTTAACTAATATAGTAACTATAAAGGCTCTTATTTTAACGGGGGTATTAGTAGAGTGTATTTTTTAAGTAAATTCTTTTATAATATTTTTTATATAAGTACTTTAATAAATTATAGTTTCTATAGCTATAAATAATAGTTTAATACTTAAAAATAAATTAAAAACTTCTAAGTTAATAACTTTTACTTACTTACTTATTATAGTAAGTGTATAGTTAATAGCTTTTTTAGAGTTAATAATAATAATATTGTTAATATAAGTTACTATAAATACTTTATTTTTTATGTTGTAGTATATAGTATTATTAAAGGCTAGTAGCTTAAAGCTATAGTACTTAAAAACCTTTTATAGCTTTACTTACTACTATTAACTACTTTAGTAGAGTCTATATAACGCCTTTTATAATAGAATTACTTAGTTTTAACTTAAATTATAACTAACTTTTACTATATAGTATTTAAATTAAGTATTTAAGAAAAAGTCTTTTAATATTTTAAATAGTAATATATAAATTTACTTATTAAGATCCCTATTAAAATATACTCTAATAAAATCCTATTAGTATATAGTAAGTCCCTTTTAGTAAGTATATATAAAAAGGATTTTTTAAAAAGTAGATTATAAAGTTAATATATACGTTTTAATAAAGTCCCTTTTATATACTTATTAAAAGCCTTTTATTATAATCCTTACTTTTTTCTTAGTTATAATCCCTTAAGCCTTTTTATACTTAAGTACTTATTTTATAGTAAGCTATATACTTTTTAGTACTTCGCTCTTTAGAATAAAAGAAAGAACTCTTTATTTAATAAGAATTAGAATTTCTATATATATAGCTTCCTTCTATAGCTCCTAGTCTTCTACAGGCCCGTTGTGTACCTCTATAAGGGTTACTAGGTCTAAGTATAGCTAGATCTTTATACTTAAAGCTATTAAAATAAAGTTACTTAATAGCTCCCTTTAAGTTATAAGCCTAATCTCTTAATTTAATAAGTAGTTTTTACTTATACTAAGTATAAGCTAAAGAACTATAAACTTATTATAAATAGTACACTAATATTTTTAAAATCCTATTCCCTACCCTAGTAGTAGAGATTAATAAAGATTTACCTTTTTAAAGCTTATAAGTTTATAAAAAATAATAATTAATAAGGTTATTACTTTTTAGTACTTAGGGATCTATACTTAATAAGCTTAATTATCTATATAGCCTATAAAAATACCTTCTTTAGCTTTAAAACTTATTTTTTTGCTTCTTACTTAGGTTTTAAAATCAATATTAGTAAAATAGTAGCTGCCGATAACCCTTAAGTTACTAATATCTAGAATAGAGCGTCTCCTAGACTCTAAATCCTTTATAAGTACTTAAATTAATATTCCTTCTTTAACTACTAAAATAAAGCTCTTATTAACTATATATACAGTAGCTAATATAATCTATAGTTATAACTTAGCTAGAATATTTATATTAATATATATAGAACGTACTTTATTTATAACTATTTAAATAAAGCGCTTTATAATACCGTTTTACTTATAAATATATAAAAAAAATAATTCTATCTGTGTACTTATATCTCTTAGGGTAATATTTAGAAATAAAGATATAAACTCTTTGGCGTTATTTGTATAAATAACTTTAATAGGCTTTTTAAAATACTATTACTAGTTATGTACATAGTTAATAAGCTTATAAGTAAGGTTTTTTTTTAAGTTTAATAATATTATATCCTAGTTATAAGATTAATTGTTTATAATAATAGTAAAGTAAGTATACTACGTAGTTAGTTTAATTTCTTTTATATCTATATAAACTATATTTCCTAAGTGCCCTACGCGCTTGCGCGGTGTATAAGGCGAATACTATAAACTCTTTAATAAGTTGCACGTTAAGTAAGGTTAAAGTATAATGTCTTTTACTATTAAGGTATATCCTTTTATAAGCTTAATTAACTTAATTAACTCGTAATACCCTAAGTAGCTAAATCTTTTATACTAAAGTTAAGTATCCTTTTACTATTCTTTTATTTATATAAAATAAAGTATAATTAATAGGTTTAAGTTTACTAAAAATAAATAAAAACCCCTTTCTTTAATATTAAACTTATTAAAAAACTCCCTATTTTATATAATTAATACTTTATTAAATAAATAGCCTTTAGTTTTATAAAGGCGCTCTTTGCTAAATATATTTATAGAGAAGATTGGTAAATACAATACGTTTTATAACTCTATAATATAACTATTATAAAAGTGTAAAATAATAACTTCTATAAACTTTAGGTAAATTGGCCTATTATTAGTTATAACCTACTATTAGCTTATAATAACTATATAGCTCTTATACTATACTATATTATTAATTATATATATACTTACTCTAAAATCCTAAAGCTAAGTATTTATTTTTTTTTTAACTAACTAAAAAAGGGTATTTATAAGTATTATAGCCTACTTATTATTTATAAACTCTTTTCTAGCTATTTCTACTTTACTTTTAACTACTCTTAAATTATTCTAAATAGCTTTAAAGTCTTCTTATAACATCTTTAAACTTAAAAAAAAGTCCAGCTTTAGTAAGTTAATTTACTTAAATACCTTTAATAGTATATTACTCTTTAGTAGTATTATAGAAGGCACTTTAAAAGTCTTCTCCCCTTTACTCTTATTATTTTCTTTCTTCTTTACTTTATAAATAGCCCTAACGTGGCTTTTTTTACTATAATTCTAGTATTTATAATTTAAAAGGTCTCTTTTAAGGGCTTTTTTTAGCTCTATAGTAGATTAATTACTATTTATTGTTTATAAAACTATAACTTTTTACTTATTATATATATAGGCCTTATTAGTAAAGTTAGTAATAAGCCTATTAACTATAATAAATATACTACTTTACTAAAAGGATCTAAAACGCATAAACTAATCTTTATACTATAAGTTTATTCCTTAAAGAAACGTATAAACCTTATCCTCCGGAGCTATTTAGCTACTAACTACTCTTAAGTAGTATATAAGTTTATTAAATTTTATAATATAGTTTATAGAATTACTTTTCTTAAGTATATACGTATAAAGCTAATTTTAAAGCTACCTATATAAAACTACTCTATAGCCTGTGTAGTTCTAAATTAGTATATACTATATTTACTTCCTATTTATAATATATATAATAAGGGACATAGGGCCGTTAAAAATAACGTTCTTAATCTTATTACTAATATACAAACTCTTAATATTACTTAGGCCCTTCCTAAGCTTAAAACTATAGATTTTAAAAACTATTAAGATTTAAGTTAATTAAATAAACTAGTTTAATATACCTTTTAAAAAGTATTCCTTTAGTATCTTTAGCTTAAAGTTCTTAAAATAATTTTTCTATATACTTTTTTCTTAATATTTACTTTTTTTTAGTATTTTAATAGATATATATATAAGAAATATTATTTCTAGTACGTTCTATATTATTATATTTAACTTAAGTACAGGGAACTATAAACTTAGTATCTATAAAAGGCTAAAAGGATATATTAGGAGTAATAGTAATCCTTTTTAAACTACACTAAGCAACTTATAAGTAAGGGCTAGTATACTCTCTTATAGGTTAAAAAGTATAGGGAATTAATTATTACAAACTTTACTCTTTTTAATAAAGTTTTAATATAACTATTTAATAATTTCTTTTTAGTTACTACTTATAGCTTTTAGGCTTTTAATTATTTTTATAAACTAAACTATTAATAAAAAAAACTCTTTCTTTATATTATTCTATAAGTACTTCTTTATACTTAATAATATATTAAGAATTTAAGCGATTTAAACGTAAGGGATTTAGTACTCCTTTTAGTAATAAATAGTTAATAAACTAAGTTTAAATAGTTTTGTATAAGTTATACTACTATATAATACAGAGTATTATAATTATAATTACTAAGTTAGTTTAAGTAGGGGTTAGAAATTAATATAAATTTTAGTTAAACCCCTATTCTTAGGATTTAAGGGCCTATAGACTCTATATAAATATAGAATAAATCCTTTTTATATAAATTAAGTTAGAATGTATTTAAGCTATTTCTGGCTTTAGTAATGCAAACGGCCCTTGTATTTATATAGGCTGATTATGGTATTCCTTACTACAAGCCTCCTGCGCTCGGATTACCTGATGCGCCGTCACACAAACAGCAAGCATGTGGTGCCACGACATGCCGTGCGTGCCATGCTTGCCACGGAGCGAGCCACGTCCGCCGTCCATCCAACCAGCGGTGAGAATTCGTTGGGCTGCAGCCGCGCATTAATATCGAGGACCCTGAATCGAAGAGAGAGACACGGAGACAGATGAGGGGCAACGGTGCTTCTGCGGGACAGTGGTCCGCGGACTGCATGACTAGGACCCTGAGCATCTAGAAGCTCTGAAACGCAAGGGCACTCGAAACCTGTCGAGGAGTTAACCTACACTATCCCGTTACCTTTACACTCAGACACGCCCTAACTATTTCCGCACCAAAAAGCTGTGCGCACGCCCACGCTACGTCGCAGTGGAAAGTTTTGGAGGGCTTCCATTTGTGGCTTTTTGAGCGTCGCACCGGGAGGGAACGGGAGGAGGTTTCGCTCACCGCCCTCCGCCTCGTCGGTTTCAATGCTGCCAAGACGCCGCATTTGAGGATCAAGGCGTTGTTCTGCCTTGTCCTGGCGTCGACATCTACGTCGACCCCGTGAGGCTTGTTATCCGAGGGCATCTCGAAGCGCCGGTGGTCATCTCTTCGAGACAACGACGACGACGATAACGACAACGACGGCTGACTGACAACGACAGAAGAGGAGCGCCTGCCGGCTTTGTTTTTGTTTACTTTGCTTCCCTTCATCTCGTCGCCTGGCAAGAAGAAGTGGACTCTTCAATACGAGTAGAGTCGCCTTTTTTTTATTTTGGCGAGCAATGCTGTATTCTCAAGGGGACTTTTGTTGGCAGCCACTGCAATCTCCAGTTTAAACATGGCCGAACCCAGCGGCTCGGTCGACAACGATGGCGACCCACACGGGGGAAGAGATGCGAACCCTTCCCAAGGCGGGAAACCCTCTTTTGAGTGATGCTACACAACAAATTGGCAAGGCAAAAAAGCAAAATAGCCAACATTCAGCGCTGCCTATTATCCCGTGTTGATATGAGCCCATGGCTTGCCATGTACTATGGAGTGTAGGTTCCCATCTGCGGCGCGCGCACGAATCAGAACGTTGGTGCTGACAGATGCGCGCGAACGACGTTGGCTGGGCATCAGGCCATTCGCATCCTGACTTGACTTTACCCGACAAGACGGGCTTTTGGGAAGTCGACTTCTACAATTGCCCGGCCGGGCAGTTCCGAGAGGCGTGCAGAGAGCACTCGAACTCAACTACTAACTACTAACCCGGCATCACCGGCGCGGGTGGTGAAGTTATTTTAGTAAGCTCCGAAAGAAGAAAAAAAGCAACGAGAGAACCGCCGAGCGAAAAGCTTCTTCCGCAGCCGGGAGACAAGATGACTTGTTGCTTCGCGGAATCTCAACAGCGGAAAGGCGCGGGGCTGCCGAAGCTTGCGATGATGGATGGACATAAGTCGGCGAAATTCGCATAGTTTCCCGCTGAACGCCTCTCGCGAAAGTTTGGCAGGCTTTCGGTGTTTGAAATTACATAACCAGCCCTAGGCGCAGCAAACGGCGAAAGTAGGAAGCGGCTGCCAGAGTGGCCAGACCGGCGACCAGCTGGAGTGACTGACGCCTCGTCCGTTATTTTTTCTGGCTGGGACGATGGGACGCAGCCAATCAAGCCCGTCGCTGCCCTGCTTACTCATACGTGACGGAAATTTCTCGGGGTCTGTTTGGCAGGCGGGAGGTTCGCAGTTTAGAGGCCGGCCACCACCTGGAGCACCTCCGGAAGCTCGCCCTCGGGGACCTGTAAGGCGCTGACGACGGGCGGCAAAGACCGGGCAACAGGGGCCCATTACATCATGCCGTGCTAACAGCTTCATGGCATGATTCTGGGTCCTTTGCGACTTTTTTCGTCCACGGGGCATGCCGTCTCCAGGTTTTCAATCGCCGTTCGGAACCACCATCAATATCGCCTTGAAATCGGAATGCCTTTTTAGATATAAGGCCCATCGAGTTTTTTGACATTGGCTTTCAAGATATCGCATACGACATCTACAGCAGTTTTTGTTAAACCCACCTTACAAACGAGAGCTCCAGAGCACTAAATACCTAGCTCGGAACACCAGCCGTCATCGATCCGTCACCGGAGATATCGTACGACGCATCATCGTCCCCACGACCAACAACGACCAAATCCCGATAGCAACCGCACACATAACCCGCAACCAAGAAAACCCTCACAGCCGCGCGCGCACACACACTAGCAAGTGTCTTTCCGCAGCTTCTCAATCGTCACCACCATACTTCAGTAGGCCAATACGCGCCTCGACAGCAGCTCTGTCACCCACCACCCAGCAAACCCGCACATCGCAGCAGCAGCCATGAAGATCCTCAGCAAGGAAGAGGAGGCCGAGCACTACCAGGTCGTCGTCAAGGGCGGCCTCATCGGCGGCGGTCTCGGCCTGGGCGTCGGCCTCGCGGGCGTCATGTTCGCGTCCCGGCGCTACCAGGCCTTCCGCCAGCTGACGCTCCCCTTCCGCTCCTTCCTCGTCTCCTCGTCGGCGACCTTCGGCGCCATCGTCCAGGCCGACCGCGCCTCCATCCTCTACGGCAAGGAGAAGGACCCCATGTTCGGCTACCAGGACGAGACGGCGCGCGCCGTCGCCCAGGCCAGGGCCAACGAGACGACGATGCAGAGGTTCAAGGAGTGGGGCCGCGAGAACAGGTACTCCATCGTCTTCGCCTCGTGGCTCGCCTCCATGGGCGTCGCCTTCGCCCTCGTCAGCCGCAACAGGTACCTCACCGGCGCTCAGAAGCTCGTCCAGGCCCGCGTGTACGCCCAGGGCCTCGCCGTCGCCATGCTCGTCGTCACCGCCGCCTTCGAGATGAACGACGCCAAGCAGGGCGCCGGCCGCTGGGAGACCGTCATGGTCATCGACCCCGAGGACCCGGAGCACAAGCACCTCATCGAGAAGAGGATCCACAAGGAGGAGTACGAGGGCCAGGACCTGTGGAAGGGTAAGTCCATTCCCCCAGACGGAGCGAGCGAGCTCCCCCTGCCTTGATGACGAGAAGCTTTTTACTGACATGAGTATGACTACAGACATGGTCGCTGCCGAGGAGCGCCGCATTGCTGCCCGCAAGGCTGCCGAGCAGAAGTAAACTCGTGCAGGCAACTTTCCTTCCGGACATTTACATCACAAAAATACACACACCAAGCGACCGCCCATCATTCACCTCCCTCTTAAGTTCTTGTACGATTGGCGAGCCTCGAGCATTGTTCTTTTGTTTTAGGATTCTTCTTTTTTTATATCATCTGTTTTGGGTTGGCTGAAGGGAGCTACACCACAAAAAAAAGCCTCAAGAAACCATCTCTCGTCCCAGCAAGTCAGGGGAGAGAGAGCTCGAAACCGGCGGTTGGTTGGTTTAGTTGCATTGCTGGCGTTTACGGGAAAGCGGTGGGTGGCCGGTCGGTCAACCCACACGACCATGATACCGATAGGCATGGTCCACGTAGAAAGGGGTGGGGGTGGGGGAAAGAGCGGAGGTTGATGGATGGATTCGATCCCTCAGAAGAACAAACTGAATGTTCGACTCGATTGGTCGAGCGGTGCTATACCTATTCAGAGAAGATATTCTTATCTGTTAGAGAATACAATCGCACGCCCCCTTGTTAATGTTACACTCCTGGCAGATGGCCCCCTATCTCTTCCCCTCGTGTGCTTCCAAGGCTGTTGTTAACCGGGGGCTTGGCTACGTGATATGGACGACATCCGGCGGTTTGGAGAACAATCTCCAAACCCGGTACATTGCCCCAACCCAAGCCTGCATCATCAACATAAGAAAATCCCAAGATGCAACCCTGGGGTACTCCCATCAGCAAGCCGGCTCGCCCCCGGACCGCACACCCCTCGAAACCGCTAGGTAGCTTCTCTTGAATCCGCGGCTCTACTATCATCCTTCCCCGTGCTCCGACTTTACGTCAACATTATCTGCCCTCTACATCATCACGAAGCGGGGGAGGGCAGGCAGGCATGTCAGCGTGACGACTCTGGTTTTGATCACTTCTCTCGCAAACCTCCAGCCGGAGAACAGCTCGAGAGTGAACACGGATGAAACCCCAATATCGAAAAGGCCCTGTTTATCTGCCCATTGGATCCCCCGCCTCCCCGGCTCATTGGTGAGACGCCATGTCGCCATCCCTCCCGCCGGCTCCGCGTGGCTGGGATCTCACCCACACACACACACACGCACACACAAACACAGCGAAGTCCCCTGTGGTTCTGGGGACCAGGGCAGGTGTTCGCTCCTTGGGGATGTTTGTCTCCCCCGGTGAGGGGGATCGTGCTAGCTAGGAGCCGATGACGTAGAGCTCTCCTGCTCCGAGTCTCCGACTGGCAGTTCATTGATACCAACTGACTCGTTCGAGGTAGTCTGAGGTGGAGAGCCCAGCCCAACCCCGGCGAGGGACGATGATAAGCGTCTTGCTTGATCACGTATCATCCCCGTTGCTGCGCGGTATTACATGACACACTGTTTTGAGAGACACTAATCGCAGTCTCAATTGTCAAAGATTTGTTTGCATTGGGTTTACTATAGTCAAGGGGGGGTTGAAGCGCATGCCTGCCTGCCTGCCGCCCACCGGGGTTTTATGAAGCCGTTCCGTCATCAAACATAAAATACTGTAGTAGGTCGGAAGGGGGGTTTTGTTTAACGATACAGAGTAGGACAATTCAGGAAGAAGAATAAAAACCCAACAAACGCAGACGCGCACACATTGTATAATAGACAAGTTAAAAAGCCAACAGAGAAAACCAAGAGGGGCTGACCAGCTAACAACAGAAGCAGTAGCAATGGCAGTTAATTAGACGAGCGCGGGGCGAGTGATGGTTTGTGGGCTTCAAACCTCGATGGTGAAATGGCTAATTTGAGAGTAATATGCGTGCACCGCCAGCTCCAACATCCATACGTCCCCAAAGACTTCGCTGCCGTCGAAGCCGCCGATTACAAACAGGCGGCTGTCGTACAGCACCGTGCCGTGATAGCCGCGGCCGCTGGGTGGCAGGCCGTAGACGCGGCGACGGTCCCAGGTCATGGTGACGAGGTTGAGTAGCAGGACGTCGTTGGAGTACTCGTTGCCATCGTGGCCGCCGATAACGAACAGATATGAGCCAACGAGCGTGGCCGTGTGCGAGAGGCGGCGGAATGTGACGGGGATGGCAACAGCCTTCCAGATGTGGGCGTCCACATCGTAGACCCACACGTCGTTGAAGCACTCGCCGCCATCCGAACCGCCAAAAATGATGAGCTTGCTACCCACCATGTTGGCCGTGTGGTAGCCGCGGGGCTTCGGACGGGTCTCCCGAACGCCCGGAGGCGGGGCCCGCTCTGGTGAGGACACGAGTTTCCACGACATCTTGTTCATATCGCTGACATCGAGCCGCCAGACGTCGTTAAGAGCACGGACGCCATCCCCGCCGCCAAAGATGTAAATGCCGTTCTTGTACAGACAAGCGGTGTGGGCGCGGCGTTTGGAGGGAACTCGGTCACCTATAATCTTTGGGCGGTGCCAGCGGAAATTTGTCGTGTCAAGCACGTAAATATCATTGTAGTAGGCGGGCCCGTCGCCCCCGCCGAATATGACCAGCTTCTTGCCAACGGCGGTGCAGGTCATGGCGCGTAGAGGCACCGGGATCTCTCCGGTTACGTGAGGTACAGACCAATAGAAGGCGTCGGCGTCGAAGACATAGAGCTCGCTGAAGCAGGCACGAGAGTCGCAGCCGCCAAAGACGAAGATATTGGACCCTACGAGCGTCGTGGTATGGGCTCGCAGGGACGTGTGAGGCGCCCCCGACACGGGTGCTTTAGACCAGTACATGCCCGACGAGGGAGCTGGTGGCACATCGGGTGCTGTCCTGGGATCCTGAAGAGGAGGGAAAGGAATATGCTGCCCCTTTGGAGCGCTCCGAACGGAGGAGCCGGTTGTTGATGGTTGGCGCGTTGTTGTCAAGGATTGAGGGATCGAAGCCTTGCCGGCTATGGCGGACGTCGAGCGCATGGCGACAGGACGACGGCTGTCGCGGTCTGAGCCGGGACCGCCGGCTGACTCGGAGCCGTCGTTGGTACTGCTTGCGTTCGAAGCATCGGCGGCGGCAGCAGCGGCGGCGGCGGCACTGGGTCGGTAGGAAGGAGGCGGAGGTTTAGGAGCGTTCGCGGTGGTAGGAGTAGTGCGTGTCGGATGGGCGGCGGCCGGCGGGGCTTGCGAGGCAGACTGGGAGCGTTGACGGATGGAGAGCTCAGAGGGCTTTCGGCGGCGATCCTGGCTCTTGGATGCAAGGTGACCGGGAGTGTGGGAACGGAGGATGGGGCCGCCCGGGACGGAGGGGACGCGGCGGTGCTGCTCGACGTCACGGTCGCTCAGGTCGTCCAGATCGTCAGGAAGGCCACCTACGACGCCGGGTGGAGGGCGCGGGTCGGTGTTTGGGGCTGGACCGGAGATCTTCTGGGAGCGAACGACCTTGGACTTGAGGGGGGACCGGGGGTTCTTGTCCGATGACCTGGCCGAATCAGCCATGGTTCGGCGGGGGAATGGTCATTGCCCCCCTCTCACGAGGATGTGGATTGAATAGGATCCGAGGAGGAAGCAACCGGATTTGCGGGATGACAACAAGGAGATGGCCAAGTGCGGGCGGGCGAGCGAGTTGGGGAAGGCCTGGGGTCGTCGGGAGAGAGCCGTGGACGTGGACGCACGTGAGTCGTGAAGGGTTTGTTTACCGGTCGTGGTTGCAATTGAGATGACTCGGGGGAGGGCGTGTTTGGTTGTGGTTTTGGTTGCAGAATGCTGGAGAATTGGAGCCCAGCCGAGCCTGGAAGAGGAGCCCACCCAAACTTCGCTTCACACTCCAAGTTCAGGCTCAGCTTTGGGTGATGCTACTTGGCTGCTGCTGCTGATGGTGCCAATACCTGTATGCTTCTGACTGACAGTGACTGCTGAGGGAGGGGGGAAGGATAGGTACCTAACAAGGGGCCGGCCAGGCTGTGTGGCTACCAGCAAGCAACGCGCACGGGCTGTCTATCGAAAGGTACATCGGAATGCTGCTTTTGTCTTATTCAACTTAGGTACCTAGAGGTACTGTTAGCGCAGGAAGAGAGGTGAGCTAAGCCTGACACTGGCGCGCCTGGCAGGGCTCTTCGGCTTCAGTGAACCGTGACTGGCCCTAGGTTCTACACTAGGTACCTACCCAGGTAAGGGTGTTAGGTACCCGAGTTAGTGCAAACCCACCCGGGGTACGTTCCTATCATGAGTCCAGCCAGGTGTGGTAACCCCCTCGCCAAAGCCAAGCTCGGACCGCTCCCGGTCCCTGCATTGGCTTGCGCTGTTGTGTTACAGGCTGCTGCAGCTTGGGGCCCTGCTGTTCCGCGCCGCTGTCACTGTCTCCGTCATTGGGAAGAAGATCCAGCTAGGGCTGGGTGTGATTGGTCGCGTGTCGACTAACAAAGAGACGACGTGCTAACGACGAATGTGGTGATAGATTTATAACTTCAATTCTTGCTCTTTCACTTGGATTGAGAGACGAGAAGGCTTTGCGATGGCAATATGCTACTATGTAGTAAACTTGCTGCAAATAAAGCAAAGTTCGTCGCGTTGCTTGAGAATGGGGGTCCTTAATAAAGATCCATGTCTTACCATGGAGCGCGTCGCGTATACGACGCGCATCTGAGAAGCAACCTCCCCGAGATCTCCTGCCCTGTATTTACCACTCTTCAACACAGCCGCAACATTTGCCCATCTTACTCCGTTCTTCCATCCGACATCACGACAAGCTGGTGATACTTGATAACTCGCTCGTCATGGGCTTGGGCATCAAACGATTCTCGAACGTGGAAGACGCGGCCGATGGCCCTCGGAAGCGACATCGCATCAATACTTGTGCCGATGTTTCTTCCAATACTATTCTCGCCAGCATGACACTTCTCGATCTTCAGTCGTCCTTCAGGGCTCTTCTGGACGACCCCGTGTGCGGGCCAGTCGTCGAAAGGCAGCTCCAAGCCCACGCTGCCGCCTCCTTACGGGCAGAGCAAGAGCGCGTTCAGTCACTCGCGGACCAGATGCGGCAGGAAGCAAGAAGCAGAGCAGAGATGCTTGTCTCCAGTACTACCCTGCACGGGATGTCTGGTACGATGCGCGCCTCTCAGTGGAGTCAGACGATGCGTCCCTCGCTGGAACCGATTTACAACCTCTCTCAGACAGATCCCAGGTTCAACGGGCCTTCATTGGCTTGGGATGTCTTGATCGATATCGCTCGGATGGCTTTGTGTCCAATAGTTGGCGATCCTCGCCTGCAGGGTACAGAAGAGGATAACAATCGTTTTCATGAAGATGCTGAGAGAATCCTTGTGGGCATAGCGAGGGAAGAACTGGAAGATGTTTGCCATGTAGGGGACTGGCTACACAGGGAGAGCACTACTAGACGACGAAGGAAAGTCGCGAACTTACGAGAACACATAAGTCGCACGTATGGCCCAAGACTCGATCATCGGTACAAGTCGCTCGCAGAGCTTCTAGCCACAGGGAGGATCAAGGGCGGCGGGCCTGAGCCAGTTGACTCTGAGTACTTTCAAGAGTATTCCACGGCAGGATTTTGGTAAGCAGCAAATGATAGATGGACTTTTCCTATGGGCTCGCTGTAATACTGTGCTACTGACGACTTGAAAATTCTACTGAGTCGTCCCACGCTGTGCCAGCCCTTGATACTCAAACACCGTCCTAAATCCCGATTCGAGAGACGCCGAACGCTGGGGACGCCTAAACTTCGGCACGAGCCTCAGGACCTGAGTGCAGGAGGCTCCACTCCGCTTATCTGCCGCCGAAGGGCGGGTCCTGTTGCCCGGCTCCGTGGTCCGAGAGCCGAAGTGTTGATTCCGTATGGTCAGTCGAGTTTGGCTCTTCCCTTTCAAAACCAGCGCAATTGAACGCTGACAAAGCTCTCTCCATGACACAACACCAGTCAACTTGTTTCTTGTTTAGGAGTTAATGCTGAAATGTGACGAGATAACGGGGCTGGATGAGTGGTTTCAAGCCCGTCTGTATCATGTTAGTGTGCCTCGGGAGTTTTTACTTTTATCACACACATTACTCCAAGAAAGGGAAAGTGTTTTCTGTCAGATGAGGGAGAACTTCTGCCCTGACGCGTGACAAAGTCCGAAGGTTTGGCAAGCCGACCCCCCCGGACTCGGTTTAGATGAGGAAAGGCTGGAAGGTTAAAGCTACCCATGTAACACCATAGGTGACGTTCTCTATCCTGGGACCTGAACCAGTGACGAAAGAATTTGCTCGATGCCGGTGAAATGGTTTGGCAGGCCCAGGAAACTCGCGGCTATCGCGTGTCAGATTGACACAGCAGGGAGTGCAACTCCTGTGCGATGAAGGCTTTTGCCGGGCAACCACGAAGGGTAACCCGTGCCGCTAGTCAAAGTCTCCAAAGGTCAGGAAAAGCATGATAAAGGAGTCTCTGCCCTACCGACATTGGATGACGCAAGGCCTCTCCACGCTAGTTGTATCAGTTCCAAGGAACTTGAAATATCGACTCAACAAGGGTTGACCGGCATGGGACATGCTGCTCACCACCGTTCAGTCACCGTCAGACATCACTCAGACGTTGAAGAATTGAGGTTAGTTCCGATTGCAAAGAACCAGGTGGTTGTATCGGGTTAGGCCATTGGCGAGAGAGAAGTTGCTGCAAATGAAGAAACACTGGAGTCTGCAGCAGGCAGGCTGGGCATCCGAGGGTTCCCCGGGGGTGAGGGGCTGTTACTCCAGCGGGGCCCGGCTTCGGATTCGGGGTAGTATGGAGTCGTGGACATCGGGGAACGACAAGTTGCGAGGTCGGGACATGATTCAGTTCCAGCTCCTGCCAAGGCCGCTGGGCGGGTTCTAGACGCGAACCTGTATTGGATGGGTGCGAGGTTCCACGAACCACCCGGCCCCGGCTCCGGCCCCGGTCCCGGCCCTGCCTCCTCCTCCCCTCCCATCTGCGCGTCTGCTTGATCGACTTGTCCTGTGCCCCGATATGATATCTGATTTGCGTCATAACGCAGGCGGCTCTTACGAGTCTGATGAACGACGCATGGGGAAATGTGTACAGCAATGGAGAAGGGTAGCAGCGTGTTCACGACTCGAAAATTGCCCTCCTACTCGAGACAATCGCATTGACACCATGATGCCATCTTGGGCCCTCATCCAAAACCCGCAGCGCCCCGCTGGCGATCGCAAGAGATGGTCAGATTGACAACGAGTTCGGACAAGGCAAGCAAGCTGCCAAGGACCCGGGGGTATTTGTGGGAGCCGGCGGCACCCATGAAGGTATTGGCGGTCCAAGTGCCGGAAGTACCAGCTACATGGCCTCTCTCAAACGAAGTCCACGTCTACACTAGTGAGATGTGCAAGGTGATCATCCCGATGGACTGCGCAAGGATCGATCGTCGTCAGTCAAACCCCTCGAGCCGCAACAGCCGACCGGCTGTTGTAACTTGTTCACCCCCCCCCCCCCCCCCCCAAAAAAAAACCCATTGCCCTTGTGCCTTCATCCCCCCAGATGGAGGCGAGTACGCAAGGGGGGTTCAATTTGCCGGAGAGTGGTGGGCCCCATTTCCGAGCGTCTTTCGATATTTCGGATGTGAGATCCAAGGACTCGGATGCCCTGCCAGAAAAAAAAGTTGGCCGCCCTCGTTGCCGTCCCGGCAGGCAATGGACGTTGCGCACTAGTGACCAGCGACGGGGCCGGAGGGAGCAGGAACATGGGGCCTTATCCGGGCTCATGACTCGCCGGACCGGAGGATGTGGATCTGGGTGCTCGACTAGCGCCGACAAAACCGCCGCACAAACTAGCCTCTTGAAAGATTTTCACGGCAACATTGACAACAACATCCGATATGGTGTAGTGGCCAACATGATGCCCTCTCATCTCCGTGAGAGGTTAGGCATAGCCCCGAGTTCGATTCTCGGTTTCGGAACATTTTTGCTTTCAGCCGTAGCTTCTCTATATGTAGTAAGCTGCCTCGGCTTTTTTTGTTACTTGAGACACCTCTCGACGGACGTCCCAGCTCCCAAGACCCCAAGAATCAAACTCGGGATATATACCACTTTGACAGCTCATTCAGCACATGCGACCACACCCACTGGAGAACTCGGGATCCCGTCCGCTCTCCCATCGATAAACCAGTGAGGGCCGGAGTAGTAGTCGGGTCGGAGACGACCGGCGAATGCCCGGTGTTGCATGTGTTTCTTTTTCTTTTCCCCCAGCAGGGGCTTGAACTACTTTTGTGGAGGGCCACTAGTGATCTGTATTGGTTGTATGGGTGGTGAACTCCCAGGGACTCAGTTGTCTTTGCTTTCGGAATATCGAGTGTTGGGGAACTCAACGAGCTTCATTCCGTAGGTAAACCTCCGAGGTCCAGGTCTCATCCGGCTCTGGCAACTTTACTAACAACCCTTCGATAGCAATCAGGACGGTAATGCTTGCAGCTCGTAGTTTTGACAATGTCCTCAATGGGTTGTGATAGAAAGGACGCGGACTGACATAATAGAATGATGTCCAGAGCGGCCCAAACAAAGAAGTACAGAGGTGCCTTTCATGTTGAGCAAGCTTCATTCAGGAGTGCCAATAGACAGAGAATTACTCCAAGAACCTAGAGGTCGATTATTGAATTAGAACCCTTGGCAAGGCGGGTTTGGATTTTGTCCCCTTCCGTATGTTTTCATTTTCCTCTTATATTCCCAGCATCACATCCCCCCTAAAATCCCAGGCCTACCGAGAGCACAAAGGTATCATCAATGCCAACGCCCAGCAAGCCCAGTCATTATCATCATCAAATCATGTCGTAACGGTCAGGAAACAAGATGGCGTTCGCCATCTGCACCAGTGCCCTCTGCGTCGGACCTCTCTCCTCCTCCTCGTCCCACGGCATCAACCCCATGGCACGGAGCCCGTCCTCGCCCCCGGCATCGCTGACTTCCTGCACGCCAGGCCTGCCCATGTGTGTCGTCTCTCCGCGGCCACCGCCAAAGTCGGGGCTCGGCTGCCCGAGCAGGAACGCCTTGCGTTGACGCGCCAGGTACAGAGCGTTGGTCTGCGTCAGGGGGCACGCGGGGATGTACATGATGGTCGCCGGTAGAGAAGACGGCGGCACCTTGTCGACCCCGTAGACCATGTCCGGGTGCCAGACGACGTAGTCGCCGGGCCGCACCGGGGGGATGCGCACGAGGGACTTGTCGAACTGCAGGTGCGGGTGCAGAGACGCGTTGAGTTCCTGCGTGTACGACGGCACGGCGCCCTGGATGATGCTCGTCTGGGCGAAATCCAGTGCCCAGTTCTCGCGCGCGAGGAAGTCTGGGGACTCTGGAGAGGGGTTCCGCGGAGAGAAGAAGGGCCTCAGGAGGAAGTAAGCCGTGGCGAGCTGGAGCATCGGGCAGAGAAGGAGAGTCCCGTCGGCCGGGTCGATGTCAGACATGGACAGCCAGCCCTGGAACATGCGGAACATGCTGCACGAGCCCGCCCCATTGTAGAGGTCCGAAGTGACTTTGAGCCGCGTGCTGCTCTCCCAGGGGTCGTAGTCCTCCCATCGCCCGTCCCAGATGCGTTGGTACGTGCCAGCGTTGCCGTAACCGTCGCTCTCCCACCGCTCAACACTGCCCCCGTCCACATGGGCGTTCAGGTGCCACAGCTCGTCGCCGGGGGCGCGGATCCGCAAGCGATCCGCGTATGCCACGGGGAGGTCGACTACCACAGGGGCGTTCGGGTCCCGTGACCGCCAAAGTCCCATCAGAAATCGTTGAGCGGCGAGAACTTTCGGGTGAGCGCGGCCTTTGATCTGGGCAGGCGACCAGTATATGCCGAAGAGATGAGGGTCGCGCGTCGGCCAGCTCTTGGTTTCCGGGTTCTCGGCGAGATACGTCTCCGTCTCTTCTCGCCAAGCTTGAGCCTCGGCGGCCGATACAACGTTGCGGATGACGGCACCGCCGCGGCGCCGGAGCTTCGCGGCGAACTCGGAGACGCGGGCGTGCTCTTTCAGCTCCGAAAAGTCGATGGTGGGGATTATGTCAGATTTTGTGACGCCGATCAGCGCAATCTCGGCCCGGAGCGCGACCAAAAGCCGGTTCCACGAGTCCACTATTGCGGTCTCCTTGCCGGCGACGAGACTCCGCTTGATCTGTGCGAATCTCGGTGGAAGCGGAATAGGCCCGCCATTTTCGGAGAATATTTCGTCGGCACGCATGAAGCCTCTTGGGTGATTATCTAAAGCAGGTGGGAAAGACTGAGACCAGAGCAGGCTGGGTGTGTCAAACGGTGAAATATATTGAGGAAAAATGTCTGGAGAGTAGGGCATTGGGAAATTCATGTTGGGCGCCGGTGGAGGCGGCATCTGACCGCCGGCCCCCAGTTGATCCTCGAACGATTCATCGTACATGTCGTGGAGTCAACAGAAATGCAGGGACTTGAGTTGTATCGGCAGACCGTTGCGTCGTGTGCTCGTCGTCGTGTGAATGGATTGGACATGCGCTGAAGTGACGGTTGTCTCGGCGTGCTCCGCCGACGCTGGGGTCCGGGATTAGGTAGGCAGATCTGACTGTTACCGGGAGAACTACGGCAGCCTACAAGGCTAACTATCTCAAAACTCCAAATCTACTAAAAAGGGGCACCTGCGCCGGCTATAGCGACCCCCATAGTAGAATAAAAAGATCGTTTAAATTACTATTCGTATAATATATAAGTATAACTTAAACCACTATAAATTTTCTAGTATTTATAATTTTATACAAAATTGTATAATTCTTTTTATAATTTCTTATTAATTACCTATTTAGACCTAATTTAATTTAATATAGTATTCTACTACTTAACTAACTATAAGTTAGTAAAATAGAATTCTAAGTAGTATTATTATTCTAAATACTCTTTTAATTTTAATAAACTTTTAAATACTAGTATTATTAATTTTATTAATATTAAACTTAATAATAATAGTACCTTTTCTATTAAGTAGTTCTAAAAAGCTTTAAACTTAGCTTCCGTAAATCCTACTAACTACTTACTTTACTTAACTAATATTAAAGCTAAAAACTAGTAGCCCCCTATCCCTTTAAAAGAATTCTTTATAGTAGTAAAAATTACTTTTTAGACTTATAAAATAAGTATTTAATAGATAAAAAAGTAACTAGTTATAAACCCCTAAGTTAAGGTTTTAATTTAATTCTAGATTACTAAATACTAAAAGTAAAATATAAAAGGGATTTCTTTTTTAAAATATACTATTATATAGAGTATTTAAAAGTTCTTTAGAACTATAGATATTTCGAGTATAGTTTTATTTAATTTATATACCCGTTTTATATATTATATTACTAACTATTTTATAATAAAACTAAACTTTCTTAACTAAAAGTAAAAAGTTATACTAGTTACCCCTAAGAATAGTTTAGATTTATACTCCTTTTATAATTATATATATAAAACTAAAACCCTCCTTAACTTTATTAAAGTAAGTAGAATAAATATAAAAAAGGGTATATATTACTTTTACTTTATTTTAATTATTCTTTATAATAACCTAACTAACCCTAGTATTAAAATATTTATAAGTAAAGGGGTTTAATTAAATATAATATAAGTCTTTATAAGGGGTTAAGAATATTAAATTACGTAACTTAGAGCCACTAGCGCATTAAGACGTATAAGTAGATTTCAGCGTTTAAAGAGGCTAATAGCTACTCTAAAACAACGTTTCACTAGCTCTAAAGGCCATAACTACATTTAGGGGTTTAAAAGCCCATAGTACTATTAAAGTAAAAATCGTATTAATAGTACTAAAAACAGTAAAATAATATATAACGTAATATATATAAAAATCTAATAATTAAAAGTTTTATTCTACTACCCCCTCTACTATATATAATTAATTATTTCTAAACTACTCTTTTAAATACAAAAATCACTATAAATATCCTTTTAACCCCTTAAAAAACTATTTTTAATAACCTATCTACTTAATACCTATAGTTTTATAACTTTTAAATACTTATAAATACCCTTAATATATAAAAAGCTTTTAACTTAACTTCTATATCCCTAAAGCTACTTATTAGTAATACCCTACTCTAAAAGCCCCGTCTTAATAACTACCTAAAGTCTATTACTTACTATAGCCCTAAGCTATAAACCCTTTACTCCTAAACTATAGAATTTAAAATAAATAAACTTACTATAAATAGTCCCCCTTAAGTACCTTTAAATAAAAACTTTTTACTCTTATTTAAAACTATAAATTACTATTATACTAAAACAATAGCTAACCTCTTTAAAAAGGCCCTTAAGTACTATATTAACTCTTTATCTCTATACTATATAATAAAAGTAATATACTAAAAGTAAAAAAAAGCTAAAAATACTATTATTCTTTAAATATAAAGTATTATTATTAAAAAACTTAAAATCTAATACTACTTAAGTACTTTAAAGCTAGTAGTATAAATTTAAAACCTCTATAAATACTTTAAACTTATAAAAAGTATATACTATTAATATACTAACTAACTTTATATTAATTACTTTACTATACTTTATAATAAATAACTTATAATAAAAACTATAATAACTAAATAGTTTATAATATAAATTAATAATATATACAAAAACTATACTATTAAACTTAAAATAACTTATAAAAGAAATCTATAAATCTATAAACTACTTTACTCCCTTAGCTACTTACTACTTTAATTCTAAGTTAAAAGCTACTATATAATAATAAGTAATAGTTAAAATAATTATAATTTTAATAAAGCTATTATTAAAATAATAACTATAATTAAATAAATACTAAAGTCTATAGAATATAAAAAAAGTACCTAAAGTACTTTTACTATTAATAAAACAACTCTCTATAACTCTCTAAAGTACCTTAGTAATAAATACAATAATACTAACTCTAAAAAATTATAAAGTAAAGTCTCTTTAGTATCTCTAGCCCCCTTTGCCCCATTAGCTCCCTTCTACCTAACTTATATAATACACTACCACTTTAAAAATTACTTTTATACCTTTTTAAAGTATATATATACTAAATAAAAGCTACTTAATCACTACCACAAGTAAATAAAAAAAAACCTTATAAATAATAACTAACTAATTAAGTATATTAAAAAAATTTAAAGTTAATAACTCTATAATTATTATACTAAGAGTTTTAAATAGTTACTAGTAGTATTTTAAACTACTTAAAGTAAGGGTTTATAAACTTACTCTTTTAAAAACTCCTACCTCCTTAACTCTAGCGCGTTTATCTATATATTTAAAAATAAATATTATTTTAGTAACTTTTAAACTACTAACTTAAATAATTACCTTTAAACTAACTCTAAACCCCTTATAATTAAAGGATATAAAAATATAAGTATATATATTATATTAATTAATAAAAAAAGATTTAATTTATACTTATATAATATTACTTTATATATATCTATAATAACTAACTTTATCTTTTATAATTAACTCTATAAACATAATTACTAGTAAAATAAATACCTAGGTTAGTACTCTATACTATATAAATCTAATTACTCCCCTTTTAGCTTTATTAAAAATATATACAACTAAAAAGTATTAAAGTTTAATAAACTTTTAAATAAAGTACCCTTATACAAAGGGTCCGTATAGACTATTTAATATATACATACCCCGCACTATTAAACTAAGTACCCTTTTTAAAAATAATAATCCCTAAAAAGCTTAAAAAAAACGTAGTACTAGTAGCTTAACTACCCTAACCCTAAACTACTTTAATACTTCGTTTTATTTACTTATAGTATTTAAATCTTTATAACTTCTTAAAAAGAATTTAAAAAAGCTCCTCTTAGCTATAATACTTATAGTATTAATAAAGTAAAGTAGATTATTAACTATAAACTACATAAGAGCAACACATACACCCGCCCTAGTAAATAAATCGTATTTAACTTCTACCTATATACTAAAGGTTATAGTAAGTTTATATTAGTATTAGTATTTATTAACTATATTTCTTAGTACTCTTAAAACTATTATTTATATAACTATAGTATAAAGATACTTACTAAAGTCTTTAAAAAGTTTATTTTACTTTTAAAAGTCTAGTATAACATTAATATTTTTATTTTTAAATATAATAGTAAAATTAAAAAATACTACTATTTTATAAATAACCTTTAAAAGCATAGTAAATATATTAAGTTGTTTACTCTATATACTTAGAATTAAAATAGTAGTATAAAACGTATTAGAGCTATTATTAAGATAAAGGCTTAAATAATACAAAAAAGTAGTAAACTACTCTATAATATATAGTTTAATATCTATAAAGTAGTAACTTACCTCTATAACTGTATACCCTAAGTAGCTTTTAAATAAAAGACCCTATATAAAGTACTCTATTAACAACTTAAAGCTAATAAAACAATAAAGCCCAGTCTTACGCACCTAAAATTATACAACTACAAGGCGTACACACTCACAGCCACTATACAGCTTAAAAAAAAGCACCTTAACTACTTACAAAAGCGTACCTTTATTAATTTTCTTATAAAATACACTTCTATAAACTAGTACTACGTATAAAACTCCGTAACTAAGAAGTCTATCACTATACATAATATAATATTTAATAAAAAGTAGTACTTTAATAGTAACTTAAAGTTACTTACTAGTAACTACAACAACCTTAACCTTTAAACTATTACTAAATAAGTTTAAAAGACCCTTATAGTAACTAATAAAACTAACTCTTAAATATAACTATACCTATCCTTACTAAATAAAAAAAATAATAAAGTATCCCCTTTTATAAACTCCCCTAATAACGTTTCTAATAAACTTAACTTAAATAATACTACTTTTAATAACAATAAACCCCACAACTACAAATACTCCTCTACTTACTTTAAACTTTTACCTACCCCTTTTAATTTACCTATTTTATTCTTTTAAGTATTAATTAAAAAAAACCAGTACCTAAAAAAGCAAACTATAACTAAGTTAATAAATAAAAAACTTTACTCTATAAACTCTTACTAATCCACACTCACAGCTAAATCTAAAAACCTACTTTACTAGTTTATATTTATAACTAAACCTATAAACTAAATTACCCTAACAACTTATATACCCTAGTATAAACAAATATTTTATAAAACTACCTTCTTAACTAATACTCTATTATTATTTTAAAACACTCTATAGTAAAGCCACTTTTAAACTAACTACCTAGTTACTTATAACCTATTAAAAAAGACCCCTAGTATCTAATATACTATAAAAGCGTCTTAAAACGTAAATATTAAACACTCTAATAGTAAAATTTAGCTATAAAAAGAAATAGACTAACTACAAACTAAAACTCCCACACCTAGTACCTATTAATAAAAACTCTAACCCCTATCCACATCTTATATAAAAGTATTAACCTACCCCTACACTACTTTAATTAAAACAACTAAAGCAAACTATCTACAAAACCATTACAAAACCAACTCTTAAAAAAAGGTCCTTAAAAGCACAATTAAAGGCTTTTAAATCCTAAAATACTACTAAGTATATATGTATAAGTTAAATAAGTACAAAAGACTCCTTAAAATTAAAGCGCGCCTTATTATACACAGTAATTAATAATTAAAAAACAAACAAAATACCTACACTTTAATACTTATTAGTATATTATTTTAAATACTTATAACTATTACAAACTACTTTAATCTTAAACTCTTATAATACAACACCATAAACGCGTTCGTTTAAGTCCTACTTAACAAAAATATATATATATAAATACCCCCCGGGTATTAAAAGCCTAGGTATATCCTTAAACTTAATAAAGTACTTTATAGCCTATACTACTCTCTACTTCTATAGTAACACTATCTAAAAGCCAGTTTAAAAAAACTTAAGCTAAAGTATATAGTAAATAAAAATTACTATTAAATAAATAACTATATTATCTTCTTTTTCTACATCAATAACTACATTCTTTACTTCCCTTTTAAATACTATAAAAAGGCTTTTTTACTTATAAAAAAGCTTTAAAAACGTTACTTTCTTAAGAATAGTAAAAACTTATAATAGTTCCTAGAAATTAAAGTTATCCACAACTATACTATAAAGTACCTTTAACTCTTGTAATTTATATATATTAATAAAGTTATTAAGTACCTAAAAAAGCAAAGCCTATAAACTAAACAACTATATACTTTTTTAATTTAATTACTTAAACTACTCCTTTATAAAGGCTCTACTTTATATACAAATACTAATATATACTAAAGTAATATTAAATTAATTATATATAGTACTATAATAACTTAACTAAACGTAGTTCTTACTATAAGTCGCCTTATATACTTTAACTACAACCCTAGTCTTAAATACTATAAAGAAACTAAACAAGCTATTAAATACCTTACTATAAAGCACACTCTCTACCTTAAATTTAACTATAAAAAAGGCGGCCCTAATAATAGTTTAGTAATTACTTTAGATACTAACTTTACTAATAACACACTAAACCACAAAAACTCTTAAGTATTTATAATTAAACTATTTAATAGCTTTATTAATTAGTAAACTAATAAATAAAATACTATAACTATATCTATAACTAAAACTAAACTTCTTACTCTTTTTTAAGCAGCTAAAAAGGCCATTTTTATAAATTAATTAATAACTACTCTTTATATTAACCTTAGTAAAAAAACCTTTAGTAATAAAGCCACTCCCACCGTATTAGCACTAAGTATATATATTTAATATAATAATTAATAAATAATCTATTTTATTAATAAAAAAATAGTTTAACTATATATAAAACTCTACTATATTAATATCTATAACTACTAGTTATATTAAAAGACCTAAAAAGGTTATATTAAAGTTAAATACTAACCTATAGTATAGTTTATAGTAAATAACTTTATAAAGCTACTTACTAATACCTACTTTAAAATCTTTTTTAAATAACTTAATATAGTAAACTAAATAGTATAACTTTAAGTACTTTATAATACTAAGCTTTAAAAAAAGTAACTAAAAGGCCTTAACTTTACTAATAATAAATAAACTAAAAGAATTATAGCTTTTAAATACTTTAAAAATAGTATTACTCTTTCTACTATAAAAATAAAGGTTTAATAAAGATAATAGAACTATTTAAAATAAGGACTTTAAAGGGATTATAGCCCTAAGGAAGTAAGTTACGTAAAAGCGACTATAAAGTGGTTAGAGCACAGTTAGTACGTAATTTTATTTATAAATAAATCTAATAAGGCCCTTATAAGGTCCTTATTAAAGAAGTATATTAAATTATATAGCTTAAAGCTACTAGTATATTAAAACGTATAGGTAGATTTTAGTATTTAAAGAGGCCGATAGCTACTCTAGAATAATGTTTTGCTAACTCTAAAGGCTATAGCTACGTTTAGGAGTTTAAAGGCCTATAATACTATTAAAGTAAAAATCGCGTTAATAGTACTAAAGATAGTAGAATAATATATAACGTAATATATATAAAAATTTAATAAAAAAGTATAATAATTTTTCTAAGTCTATAGTATTTATATACTAGTATAGATATAGGAGTCTATAGTAGGGTTATATAGTTATATAACTCTTAAATAGCTATAGCTTCCTTTTAGCTACTATAAGTATAAGGGCCTATAGATACTAAAGCCTTAGTACTATAGTTATAGTAGCTTATAGTACTATAACTATACTAATACTAGTACTTTTTACTTTAAAGTCTAAAGTTTTAATAAAAAGTATAAAAATTAATTATAATTATAAAAAGGGTAGTAATTAACTTAACTTAAGTAATTAAGCCCTTTAAAAAATAAAAAAAAATTAAAAAATAGCTATAGGTATTAAGGGTCTTAAGTTTAATAGTGCTGGGGGCTAGTAACGGCTTTAGTATAATAGTTTTTTAGTCTTTCTATACTATTTTAATAAAACCTCCTCTATATTCCCTAAAAAAGCCTTTAAAAAACTATAATTTATTTTAATTTATTTTTTACTTACTTTTCTTTATTACTTATTTTTTTATTTTAATTATTATTTTATTATTAGTAATAAAGTACTTAAGTGTATAGTTTAGAGAAGATTTTATAAATATATTAGTAATATTATTACTTTTTATAATTTAGTAAATATTATTAATTTTATAGCGTTTATAGAATTATTATAAAGTTATAATATTAATTATTAAATATTTCTTTTTAGTAGTACTAAGCTTAATAAGGTACTTATATAGTAAGTATAAGTTTATATATACTATAATAGGGATTTAAAGAAGCTATAAATAGTTAATTATAATGTAGAGTGTTTTAGTAATAACTATAGCTATGTTAATACTTACTATTATTCTATAAATTTTAAATACTAATATACTACGGGTAACGCGCTTACTCTTTATTAAGTTATAGTAGATAATATTTCCTTATAGTTTAAAGGTATTATTAGTAACGTGCTTTTTATTACTAAGTGTAATAATAAAGCTAAGCTATAAGAAAAAGTTAGTATTATTAGTAAATAATTTATTTATAAATATAAATAACTTAAAAGTAGGAAGGTTAAGTAGGATATATATTAACTTACGATTTAGGTTCTTAATCTGCTACTAGAGGTGCTTATTAAGTGTTTTAATGTTTTTATTAGTTGGCTTTTAGTATTAAGTAGTAATTAATAGGTTATAGGATACTTTTAGTTAGTAAATTAATATAATATAAGTACTACGGGCGCGTTACTAAATATACTAAGTCTTTTAATTATTACTAAAGGTTATAGTAATAATTTTTTTACTCTAGTTTTTTTATTTAAATACTAAGTTATTACTTTTAAGGTATAGAATACTACTATTAAATATAAGGGAATTGTTTAGAGTTAAGAAGGATTTTAGTTTAGCTATAAAGTTTATTTTTTAAAACTATTAATCCTTATAAGCTAAAAAATTAATAGTAAAGATACTTAGTATATTATTTATTTATATTTTAACTATAGTAAAGTTACTGTTATTAATTAAAGAAATTAAGAGGTATAGATTATATATTAAAGTAACTATATTTAACTTTTTATAATAGTAATAGTAGTATATTACTTATTAGTAGGTACTAGCTTTAGTAATACTATAAAGTAGTTACTTTATAATTATAATAGAGTTAGGAGGGTATTAATTTTTAATTTAAATAGGGAGCCTTACTAAAATTACCTAGTTAAACTTTATTTTTAACTAAGTATATACTTAAGTAATATTTTATAGTTAAAGAGTTATACTACTATAAATAAGGAAAAGTATAAGAGTAAGGATTAGTTATTATAAGGTTTATTATATTATTAGTAATTAAGTTAGGATTTTAGTTTTATTATTATTAGTATAGCTTTATACTATAAAACGGGATTTTTTATATAGAGTATTTATAGTTTTACTTTTAACTTTATTAATAATATAGAACTTAAAAATATAGTACTATTTATATACTATAGAGTTAAATAGAATAATTTTAAAGATATTATAATTCTAAAGTATTAATATTTTTTATATAGTTAAGAGTTAGAAGAACTTACTAGGAGTAGTAATTATACTTTTATTTTAAAGCTTTTTAGTAAAAGTAAAGTTAATAAACTCTTTTACTAAGATAAAAGTAGTAGTAGTATTTATAGTAGCTTTATAAGGGTAGTTAGGGTAGTATTTAAAAGGAGTAGGGGTTACTATAATAATAGTTTTAAGTATAGGTTTTTTAGTTTTATTACTATTATTATTTAAAGTATTACTTTAAGCTTTGTTATTAAAGGGTAGTAGGTTTTTAAAGTTATTTTTATTAGTATTATTATAAAAGGGTTTAATACTTATTAATTTAAATATTTAAGGGCCTTATAGTAAAGTAAGGGTATATAATTTACTATTAATAGTAATAAAGCAGTAAGGACCTTACTACTTACCTTTTTTACACTATACTTTAACCTTTAACTAAAGTAAAAGGTTTAGGGTTTTTACTATATTAGAACTATTATACACTTTAAAGCCCTTAGTAACTATTTATTTAGTATAAAAGTAGTAGACTTTTTTTATAACTTTTTAAATAGTTATAGTTTTTTTAATAATATTTAATAATAGTAAAAAAGTATTATTAACTCTTAAGTATACTTTAAAAACTAAAAGAGTAAGTATAAAGCTATTAAACTTAGTTATATTATTAATAACTTTAATAATAGTTTAAAACTATATATTTTTACTTATTATAGGGTTTTTAACTTTAAAGATTTTATAAACTCTATATACTATAATATAGTACTTTTTAACTTTATTAATTAAGTAGTATATTTTTATTAAATTTTTATATATATTACGTTGTATATTATTCTACCACCTTTAGCACTATTAACGCGATTTTCGCCTTAATAGTACTATAGGCCTTTAAACCCCTAAACACAGCCACGGCCTTTAAAACCAATAAAACGTTATTCTAGAGTAACTATTAGCCTCTTTAAATACTAAAATCCACTTATATATCTTAATACACTAGCGGCTCTAAGCTACGTAATTTAACACACCTCCCTAATAAGGGCCTTATAAGGGCCTTATTAAATTTATTTATAAATAAAATTATATACTAACTATACTTTAACTACTCTATAGTTACTTTTATATAACTCACCTCTTTAAAACTATAATCCCTTTAAAGTCCTTATTTTAAATAGTCCTATTATCTTTATTAAACCTCTATCCCTATAGTAAAAAAAGTAATACTGTTTTTAAAGTATTTAAAAACCACAATCCCTTTAACTTATTTATTATTAATAAAGTTAAGGCCTTTTAGCTACTCTTTTTAAAACTTAGTATTATAAAGTACTTAAAGTTGTACTATTTAATTTACTATATTAAACTATTTAAAAAGAATTTTAAAGTAAGTACTAATAAGTAGCTTTATAAAGCCGTCTACTATAAACTACACTATAAACTAGTATTTAACTTTAATATAACCTTCTTAAACCTCTTAATATAACTAATAGTTATAAATATTAACGTAATAAAGCTTTATATATAGTTAAACTATCTCTTTATTAATAAAACAAATCGTTTATTAATTATCGCATTAAATACATATACTTAGTACTAACACAGTAAAAGCAGCTTTATTACTAAAAGTCTTTTTACTAAAGTCAATACAAAAAGCAGTTATTAATTAACTTACAAAAATAGCCTCCTTAACTACTTAAAAAAGAATAAAAAACTCAGCTTTAGTTATAAATATAGTTATAATATTCTACTTATTAATTTACTAACTAATAAAGCCACTAAATAACTTAATTATAAATACTTAAAAACTCTTATAGTTTAGTATATTATTAATAAAACTAGTATTTAAAGTAATTACTAAACCGTTATTAAAGCCGCCTTTTTTATAACTAAATTTAAAGTAAAAAGTATACTTTATAATAAAGTATTTAATAACTTATTTAGCCTCTTTATAGTACTTAAAGCTAGAGTTATAGTTAAAGCGTATAAAGTAACTTATAGTAAAAGCCATATCTAGCTAAGTTATTATAGTACTATATATAATTAATTTAATATTACTTTAATATATATTAGTATCTATATATAAAGTAAAGCCCTTATAAAAAAGCAACTTAAATAATTAAATTAAAAAAGTATATAGTTATTTAACTTATAAACCTCACCTTTCTAAACACTTAATAACCTTATTAATATATATAAATTACAAAAGCTAAAGGCACTTTATAGTACAGTTACGGATAACTTTAATCCCTAAAAACTATTATAAGTCTTTACCACCCTTAAAAAAGTAACGTTTTTAAAGCTTTTCTATAAATAAAAAAGCCTCTTTATAGCATTTAAAAGGGAAGTAAAAAACACAGTTATTAACATAAAAAAAAAAAAAATAATACAGCTACTTATTTAATAGTAATTCTTACCTACTACACACTCTAGCCTAAGTTCTTTTAAACTAACTTCTAAATAGCATTACTATAAAAGTAAAGAGTAGTATAAACTATAAAGTACTTTATTAAACTTAAAAATATACTTAAGCTTTTAATACTTAAAGGGTATTTATATATATACATCTTTATTAAGTAAAACTTAAACAAACGCATTTACAGCATTATATTATAAAAGCTTAAAATTAAAGTAGTTTACAACAACTATAAGCATTTAAAACAATATACTAATAAGTATTAAAGTATAAGTATCTTACTTATCTCTTAACTATTAATCACTATATATAACAAAGCACACTTTAATTTTAAAAAGTTTCCTATACTTATTTAACTTATATATATATACCTAATAATATCCTAGAATCTAAAAGCCCTTAACTATACTCTTAAAAACCTCTCTCTAAAAATCAATCTTATAATAACTTTATAAATAGTTTACCTTAACCACCCTAATTAAAGTAGCATAGGAATAAACTAATACTTCTATATAAAATATAAGTAAAAATTAAAGTTCTTACTAATAAATACTAAACATAAAAGCTTCAGTCCACAACTAACCCATCCCTCCCTACAACTAAATCTCACTATTAAAGCATTTAATATCTATATTTTAAAACGCCCCTATAGTATATTAAATACTAAAGGTCCCTTTTAATAAGTTATAAATAACTAAATAACTAGCCTAAAAGTAACTTTACTATAAAGTATCTTAAAACAATAATAAAGTACTAACTAAAAAAACAGCTTTATAAAATATTTATTTATACCAAAGTATATAAACTACTAAAGTAACTTAATTCATAAACTTAACCACAAATACAAACTAACAAAGTAAGTTTTTAAACTTAGCTATAAGTACAAACTAATAAAAACTTATAAAACAAAGTTTTTTATTTACTAACTTAACCACAGTCTACCTCTCTAAGTACTAATCTTTTTTAATTAATACTTAAAAAAACAAAATAAATAAATTAAAAAAAATAAATAAAAGTTTAAAATAAATAGAAGAGTATCTATAGTCGCGGGGTTTATTATTATTAAAAGCAGTATCGCCTAAGTTAAACTTATTAAAAACGTTATTAAAAGAGTCTATAAAAAAGAATACTTTATTATTTTCTTTACTTAATAAGAACGAGTATAGCTATATTTAAAAATTAGTTTTACTAGTTACTATAAAAGTCTTCTAAACCTATTTAATAACAACTTAAAAGTCAAAGTTATTATAATTACTAATAAGTAACTCTAAATTACCATTAAAGTACTACTTTTTATTAAATATTATATTATATATAGTAATAATCTTCCTAGTTATAGAGTTCTATATATAGTACTAGTTTATAAAAGTATATTCTATAAAAAAACTAACAAAAGCACACCCTTATAAACAGTCAAAGCACTTCTTCTTAAACTACACAATAACCATAAGTACATATACCTTATAGCTATACAATCTTAAATACACAAAACTAAACTTTACTATCTTATTAACCCTAAGCTATTAATAAAGCACTTTATATAAAGTCTTCTACCTAAAAACTACTTAAAGTATACAGTTATAAAAGTAAATTACTACTCTATAAATATTAAACTATATATTATAAAACAACTTACCACCTTTTTATATCGTTTAAACCTTTATCTTAATAATAGCTCTAACACATTCTATACCACTATTTTAATCTTAAATATATAAAATAAATAACTTAATACATTTACCACACCTTTAAAAGTTATTTATAAAACAATAGTATCTTTTAATCTTACTATTACATTTAAAAACAAAAATATTAATATTATACTAAACCTTTAAAAATAAAATAAACTTCTTAAAAACCTTAGTAAATATCTCTATACTATAGTTATATAAATAATAGTCCTAAAAGTACTAAAAAATACAATTAATAAACACTAACACTAACATAAACCCACTATAACCCTTAGTATATAAGTAAAAGTCAAATACAATTCACTTACTAAAATAAATATACACATTACTCTCACACAACTCATAGTTAATAATCTACTTTACCTTACTAACACTATAAGTATTACAACTAAAAAAAGCCTTTTTAAACTCCTTCCAAAAAATCACAGAAATTTAAACACCACAAGTAAACAAAACAAAGTATTAAAGTAGTTTAAAACCAGAATAACTAAACCACTAGTACTACATTTCTTCTAAACCTTTTAAAAATTATTATTTTTAAAAAAAGTACTTAGTTCAATAATATAGAGTATATATATACTAAACAACCCACACAGACCCTTTACATAAAAGCACCTTATTTAAAAACTTATTAAACTCTAATACTCTCTAACTGTATATATTCTTAATAAAGCTAAAAAGGAAGTAATTAAATCTATACAGCATAAAGCACTAACCTAAGTACTTATCCCACTAATAACTACGTTTATAAAGTTAATTATAAAAAACAAAGTTAATCACTATAAACATACACAAAACAACATTATATAAACATAAACTAAATCTTTTCCCATTAATCAACATAACACATACACTTACATCTCTATATCCCTCAATCACAAAAAACTTAAAACTAGCCTAAAAGTAATTACTTAAACTAGTAACTTAAAAGTTACTAAAATAATATTTATTTCTAAATACATAAATAAACACACTAAAGTTAAAAAAATAAAAGTTTTTAAAAGAGTAAACTTACAAACCCTCACTTTAAGTAACTTAAAACACTACTAATAACTACTTAAAACTCCTAGCACAACAACTATAAAATTATTAATCTTAAATCTCTCTAACACACTTAATTAACTAATTATTATTTATAAAGTTTCTTTCTACTTACTTATAGTAGTAATTAAACAGCTTCTACCTAGTATACATACACTCTAAAAAAGTATAAAAGTAATCTTTAAAGTAATAGCATATTATATAAACTAAGTAAAAAAAAGCCAATAAAACAAAAGGGACTAAAAACACTAAAAAAACCTTACTTCACAATCTCTTAAAATTAATATTATTATATTTATTACTAAAGCACTTTAAAAAGTCATAAAAAACTACTTTATTAATAGCAAAAGCACCTTAAGCACTTCTTCTATATCCCACAAACTCTAATATCTATTTAATTATAGCCATTATTTCAACAACAGCCTTATTAAAACTATAATCGTCCTAACTATTACTTATTATTATATAACAACTCTTAATCTAAAATTAAAGTAGTAAATAACTAAAAAAGCAAAGTAGCTTATAAATCTATAAATCTCCTTTACAAGCCACTTCAAGCCCAACAGTACAACTTTTATACATATTATTAACCTATATTATAAACTATTTAACTATTATAACTCTTATTATAAACTACTTATTATAAAGCATAACAAAGTAATTAATATAAAGTTAATTAGCACATTAACAACACATACTTCTTATAAATCTAAAGTATTTATAAAGGTTTTAAATCTACACTACTAGCCCTAAAATACTTAAGTAACACTAAATCCTAAACTTTTTAATAATAGTACTCTATATCTAAAAAACAATAATATTCTTAGCCTTTTTTTACTTTTAGTATATTACTTTTATTATATAGTATAAAAACAAAGAGTCAACATAGTACTTAAAAGCCTTTTTAAAAAAGTTAACTATTGTTTTAGTATAATAGTAATCTATAGCTCTAAATAAAAGTAAAAAGTTCTTACTTAAAAGTACTTAAAAAGGACTATTTACAGTAAGCTTATCTACTCTAAATCCCATAGTTTAAAAACAAAAAGCTTATAACTCAAAACCATAATAAGTAATAAACTTTAAGTAGTTACTAAAACGGAGCTCCTAGAGTAGAGCATTACTAATAAGCGGCTCTAGGGACACAAAAGTTAAGTTAAAAGCTTCTTATATATTAAAGGTATTTATAAGCGCTTAAAAGTCATAAAGCTATAAATACTAAATAAATAAACTATTAAAAATAGTTTTTTAAAGAGTTAAAAAAACGTTTATAGTAATCTTTATATTTAAAAAAGTAGTTTAAAAATAATTAATTATATATAATAAAGGGGGTAGTAGAATAAAACTCTTAATTATTAAATTTTTATATATATTATATTATATATTATTCTACTACTTTTAGTACTATTAACGCGATTTTCACCTTAATAGCACTATAGGCCTTTAAACCCCTAAACACAGCTATAGCCTTTAAAGCCGGCAAAACGTTATTCTAGAGTAACTATCGGCCTCCTTAAACACTAAAATCCACCTATACATCTTAACGCACTAGTAACTCTAAACTATATAATTTAACAATTTTAATTAAAGTATTTTTAAAAATAATACTAAAGAATTAAGTATTACTATAAAAGTTACTAAAGTAAAATTTAGTACTAAAATTAGTAATAAAGTAATTAAAAAGTCTTTAGTATATATTAATTTAGTTTTTTTAAAATACTTATTATAAATATTTAATAAAAAGCAATTTTATAAAATAAGTAGTATTAAATACTATAGTAGTATTAACTATATATAAAATAGACTTATTATTTAAGTATATAACGTTAATAATAACTTTATAGTTAAAGTTATAGTTATTATAGAGGTTAAACTTAAAGTAGAAAGGAGTAGAGTTATTAAGTTAATATTAATAGTATATTTAAGTAAGGGCCTTAATTATAAAGATTTTAATAGGGTTTTTTAATTTTTATAAAACTTAGTAGAGTTTTTAAACTAAGGAGTAGTTAAATTAGTAATAAAGATACTTAAGTTTAATATTAGTAAAGTAGTAAAATATAAGGGACTCTTTTATATTAAAAAGAAGCTATTTATAGCCTTATTATTAAATAATAGGTACTACTATTTAACCCTAATAGAGTTTATTATAAATATTATTAAAAATAATACTTAGTTAATTTATATTACTAAAATTTAAAAAAAAGGAAGTATTTATAGGTATAACTTAAAATATAATTGTACTAAATAGTATAGGAACTATAACTATTCTAAGTAACTTAACTATAGTAGAGTTTTTAAATATAATTAAAACTTTATTAATTTATAAAGTATTTAACTTAAGGTTAAGTAAAAAGTGGTTATGGAGTATAAGGTATTAATTATACTTAGTAGTAAAGAACTTTACTACGTTAGTATTAAGTATAATACTATAAAAGACGTTTAAAGAGTACTAATTATAGTATATAAATACTATATAAAGAGGGGGTATGTTAAATGGGCTTTATTGTGTTAAGTAGTGGGCTAATATGTTATTATAAAGGATTTTAATAACTTAGTAGTTATTAATTATAGCTATTAAAGTAGAGGTATTAAAAGATATTATATAATAGATAAATTCTAGTTCTTTATTTTTACTATTATTAATAGCTATAGGGGGATTATTAGTAGATATAGTGTTTTTATTATTTTTTTTAAGGCCCTTATATTTAAGTAAAAATTAGTAGTAGGCTTTAATAGAAGGGTTTTAAATGTATACTAAAGATTTAAATTATTTATAGGTCTTATTTTAAGTACTTTAAGGGTAGTTAGTAGACTAGTAACCTACTTTATTATAAATATAGTACTTTTTAGTACTTTTATAAAAAGAGGAAAAGGGCTTACTTAAAAAATAGTTACAATATATACAGTTAGGGTAGTAGCTTTAATAACTACTACTATACTTATAATTAATATAAAAGGTATTTATAGAAGTAAATTAATTACTTATTATACTACTATTTATAAAGTTTATAGTGGATTAAAAGTTTATAATAGTTTTACTAAGTAATAAAAAGACTTTAATAATAGTTATAACTAAGTTTATTAAAGTATTATAAGTTATAAGGAGTTAACTATAAAGGGCCTTATTAGATTTATACTTTATTTTAAGTATTAGTTATATTTTTAGTATTTTTATAATTATTATATTAAAGTACTTAAGGCGGAATTACTCTAAGTTATTATAGATTTTATTAATAAAGTTAAAACGTTACTATTTAAAGAGGTAGTGTTAATGTGTTTAATTTGTTTTAAAGTAACTCTAAATAACTTTAATAATATTTATAAGGGAGTAAGTACTTACTAATTTATTAAAGTAGTTATAATAAAAGGTTTAAGTATAGTTATAAAGTATTAATAAAAAAGTAATATATTAATAATATAGTAAAATACTTATAAATTAATAGTTATATTAAAAGATTTTTAATTTAGTAGTAAAGGACTTATACTATTTATTATTATAGAGTATACTACTATTAAGTTTTATAAAGTTAGTAAGTATTTTTAGTAATAAAGTATTTAGTAGAGAAGGGTTAGAAGTGATAGTAAGGGGGTCTTTTAAATAAAGAGGAATAAAGTAGGTTAGTAGAGCCTTATAAGGCTAAGACTAGTAGTTAAAATTTTATAAGATTTCCTTTATAGCTTATAAGGTTACTACTTACTATAAGGATAAGACTTATACTCTTTATAAAGCTAAGTCTTTATAAAATTTAATTAATAATAGAACCTAGTTTTTATTATAAGAGTAAATATTTTAAGTAAAGTTATTATTATTTATACTTATAATGTTATTAATAAAGTTAGGCTTTAAAGAGTTAGTTTAAAAGCTATTTTAAAGGGTAAGGGTATTTTTAATATTATTTTTTAACTAGAAGTTAAAGTATTAATAGTAGGAAGTATTAAAAAGGTTTTAACTATAGTTACTTATAAGGATACTTATTTTAATACTATTTATATAAAGAAACTCTTTAAGTTAATATTAAGTTTTATAGTAGATAAGGCTAAATACCTATATAGTTTAATTATAGAAATTCTAAAAAAACTACTCTTAAAGGGTACGCTTAAGTAATAAGACTTTACTATAGTACTATATAACTTATAAAATAAAGTTTTTAAGCTACTTAACTAGGGTATTATTAGTAGGTTTATAGTACTTAGTAAAAGGGTCTTAATTATAGAAGTTAATATACTTTATTAACTAATGTAATGTAATTAAAGGGCTTAAGTTAAAGTTACTCTTAACTATAGAGTGCCTTTAAAATATATTTAAAGAGGCTACTTTAGTTTAAGAGTTTTTTTTACTTAATAATATATAGGAGTAATTAGTAGACTTATTAATAGTTTTATAGTAAAGTAGTAATAGTAATTGTGAAGTTAAAAGAAGAGAAAGGTTAGTAAATATTAGTTTATATAAAAGAATTAAAAAGAAAAACTAAAAAGATAAAAAGGAGAATTAAATTTATAGTTTTTAGCTTTAATAAGTTAGACTCTAAGCTACTAGGTAAACTACTTTTAGTAGTAAAAACTACTCTAAATGTTTTTTATTAACTCTTCTAGGGTACTTATAACTAACTATAACTTTTATAGTTAACTATAATACCTATAGCTAACTATAGTACTTATAGTTAACTATAGTAGCTATAACTAACTATATATAAAGCTTAAAGTTATTTAGTTAAGTTGTATATAATAGACTAAATTCTAAAAGGACTAGTGCTTTAGGAGCTAGGCTAATAGAGTAAGGTACTAGGTCTATAAAAAGTAGAGCTCCCTTTAGTCTATAGGGGTCTAGACTTTTACTTTTTTAGTAAGTAGATAAGTATAGTAATATAGTAATATAGTACTATTACTACTACTATAATACTTCTACTTCTTTTACTTATATATTTATTAGTATAGCTACTGTGTAGTTAGTCCCCGTGGCGTACGGCGCTATGGTGGGAGCTATAGCTATATAGAGTTACGTAACTACATAGCTCTATCTATAGCTCTAATATTTATACTAGTACCTAGGCTACTTTTAACTTATAAATATTATTACTCTTTTACTATATATATTTAACTCTATATAGATTAATTACTAACGTTTTATCTATAAGTAAACTAATACTAATTAGTAGTTAACTTACTTATTACTACTTAACTGTGAGCTATAGATTAGCTAGGATTACTTAAAAGAAATAATAACGGACTATTATAACTCCGACTTTAAGGGCGGGACTTCTAAAATACTATTACTATACTAAGTATTCCTTTAATTTTAAAAGGTAACCCCGACTTTAAGGGCGGGACCTTTAATAAGTACGGAAAGAAGGAAGTGTTGAGACGTAATAAACCTATAATCCTGTTAAGCCTCTATTAGTGAGATTATAGCTTTAAATAATTAAAATATTACTACTAGAGTACTACAAAGAGACTATGAAAAATCCTTTTGCGACAGCTTCTTTCCTTTTTCTTTCTACCCATAGCTTCTTTCTAACCTCCCTCCTTTATTAACTCCTTTTTTTAACTTACCTTCTATATTCTTTAACTCCTTTTTTTTTTAAAAGGCTAGTTATAGCCCGCTTCTTAATAATACAATCCTTTTAGGAAAGCTACTATTACTGCCTTTTACTGTAACTATAAACTTCCTTAATATTACCTCTCCTTTTTTTAATAAGGGTTAAGATTTACTTTTACAAAAAGACCTCTTTACTAACTATAATCACAACTCACTCTCCTACTTTAAACCCCTACTATACCCACTTAGAACACTATAGATTACCTTATAATTACTTAAGTTAACAAAAATTTCGTTACTAGTATCTACTAGCTATTTAAACTACTATTTACTTATTAATTCCGTTACTTAAGAACCTATATATTAGGCTTTACAGATCTATAGCCTCCCTTTTTTTTTTCTACAACCCACCTAAGTATATTTTAGTAGACTTTAAGAGATTTATATTTTTAAGCTAAATATAAGGGATATTACTAAGTCTTTTAAAGCTAATAACGATAAAACCCTCTATAGATCCTTATAATCCCTCTTTTGTCTCTATTTATTATTCCCCTTATCCATTATTCTAACTCTATTCTTTTTATATAGTAATAACAAAATCCAGAGCCGTTACTAATTATCTACAACTTAATAACTACTCCCTATTACTAGCCTTTTACAAGGTAGTTGTAGAGCTTTTTAGTAAATCTCGCGATTCTAATTAAGAGGACCCTTGCACAGCTGTGCGGGTTGTTGAAATATTGCAAACGGCCCCCGTAAATAAGCCTTTTAAGGACCTCCCCCTTATAGCAGCTGCCCGTAAGCTAGTAATTAACGTGGATTTTACTAGCTAGAGGCCTACTCTAGAGTATAATAAGCCTACTAATAAGACCTCTATAGCTATACTTAAGACCTATTTATTATAGTTTTTTAATAAGTACGTAATAAAAGGCTATACTAGTTATATACTCTAAAAGACTTTTAATATTAACTTTAGTAGTTAGTTAGTAAATACTTTTGCCCGAGTCTTACTTAAGGTCCGTTGTGTTACTAAGGAGTAGTTATATACTAATGGCGTTAAGTTTAACCCTTTATAGATAAATACTAACTAGTAGCTTTTTAATGCTGCTTAAGCTACTTAATTTAACTTTTAGAATAAAGAAGAAGTTGTAAAAGCTATAGCTCTTTATAAGGGCTTTAGAGCTAATTCTAAAAAGCCCTACTTCTTTAAACGTATTATAAATAGTAAGTTACGTAGCGCTTTAAAACTAATTAAGTAGAGTAAGAGTATTATTTTACTATTAGTTAAATATTATAACGATACTGTATTACGAAACGCGAATGCCTTACCGCTATAGAGGGCAGCCGCCTCCTAATCCTTTTTAAAAAATTAACACTACAGCTAGCCCCATTAGCCTTACAAAGCTATATAAAGTTAACTCTACCTTTACTATTTTAGAGATTTTTTTTAAAATACCCTAACTCTAGTACTACCACTCTTTAACCCTCTTACACTAAGGATACTTACTAACCTCTTTAAGCTTAAGGATAGTATAACTTATAGTAGTAACTAGTATAAATCTCTTAATATAAAGCTTAGGATTTTTAAGTATAATTACTACCTTATAAGTATCTCTTAATATTAAGCCTACGTTACCTTCCTACTAATACTATAAAGCTAAGTATAGACTTTTTATTATAACTACTTTAGTAACTCTACTTCCCCTTTATTACTTTCTAACGTAGTAGTTATAGTATATAACTACTTTAAGACTAACTAAACGCATTAGTAGTATCTCCTTAAGTAGTAACGTTTTAACCTTACTATAGAGATACAAAACGGCTAAGGTAAGTCTTGTGTTAAGTGCCTTAATGAGATGATTATAAAGTTCCTAAAGATTCAGTCTATACTTACTAAGGAGTACTAAGGCGACTATACCCTATACAGCTAATTTTTTACTACTTACTACTCTTTTCTAGACTTTATATTAACTCTTATTAAAAGATCTTTTATACTTAGTAGTACTATTACTAACTTACAGTTAACTACTAGTATTACTAATAACTACACTATAAGTAACTAATATATCTCTATAAATACCTACTACATTAATTATAAATATAGTAGCTACTATAATAGCTACTACTAAAGCCGCAATACCTATAACTATCCCTATAGTAACACACTTTCCTTTTATAGTAATAGTACATAAAAGTACTACATTTATAGTAAAATTAGCTACTAGTTTAATAAATATATATAGAAGGAGTGCGACGAGGTGTATAAGTGCTATAGATTGTTGTTTTATATTTAGGATCCCTTTTATAAGGGATATTACTAGTTCCTGCTTTAATACGAGGGCTCTTTAGACGATAATAACGACCTCTTGGTTATTAACAGCCCTAAGAAAGGTAATTTAAAGTCTAAAAAAGATATTAGATTTGTTTATTACGCAACGGCCTACTATACCTTTATAAGTATTAATAGTCTAGCTACTATTAATAGCTACTATATTCTTAAGTTATTTAGAAATAATACTACAGCTTACTACTTAATATAAATAAACTCCTTTATTTACTTAGTACCTATATTAACGTTTATATATAATAGTTGCTACTTCTTTAATATTTTTTGTAGTATTATACTTAATACTAAGGTAGTAAAGTTTTTAACTATAGATTATAATTAATACATAGTACTATAAAATCGCTTTTTACTAGACTTTAAGCTAAATACCTTTAGTACTAGTAAGATCTCTATTTCTTTTAGAGATACAGTACTAGTTAATTTACTTAAATCCGTTAACATCCTTACTCTATTTAAAAATATTACTTTTTATATGATACCTACGAGTACTCCGTTTTTACTTAGTTTAAATAATATAAATTAACTTAGTATTATTTTTAATAATATTTATAATAAACTCTATTAGGGTACTACTATAGTTTTAATTATTTAACAATAGAAGTATAGATAGTTTACTTTTAACTCTAAAAAGTCGCTAGTATTCTACTACTTAACTAATGTTAAGCTCTACTATCTTTATTGTTAATTTAGCTACCCTTTTATTTAATAACTCTATAATGTTTTATAAAAGGCTAAGAACCCTATTAAGATCTCTATTATTAAAGCCCTTAATTACGTATACCGTTAATACTAACTTAACAGTTTAGTACCATCCCGCTTTAAGTTTAACCTTTATAATAACTTTAACTTTAACTATAAAGTTATTATTAATATTATATATATTAATAGTAAGCCGGTCCTACACATAGTCAATACATCTACAGCCTTTAACACCACTTACTTCTTAAAATTACTCTTTACTAAATATCTATAGTAAGTATTTTAAAAGAACTAGATTAATATATACTAAGGACCCCCTAATAACCTTATTATTAATCTAGGCACTGGATTTTAGTTTAATAAGTTCTATAGTAATACTAAATCCTTTAGTATTATTCTTAAGGATACTCTTATTAAAGCATACTACTTAATTGGTAAGGTTAAGAGATACTACACTATAGTACGTAGGATCTATAAAATCTTTAAGGTAGAGAACCCCGGAATAAGCCATAATGCCCGTCTTTAAGCTACAGTTAAAGCTATTAACAATACTGCCGGCCTAAATAGCCTTATTCCGACCTTATTAGTATTTAGAGTATATCCCTATATGAACGACTCCTCTCTACCGTTACTAGACATTATAACTAAAGCTACTGCTATTTATAAGGCTATAGACGAGGTCCGCTGCTTCTACGCTAAATAGATAGTTATAAAAGGCCTTAGAGTATATAGTGGCCCTAATATATCTATAAGCCTTAACCTTTTGCTTTAATCTAAGGTTAGGGTATAGTATAAAAAAGGTAGTTAATAAGGCCTATACTTACTACTTTTAATTAATAGTAAGTTTTATATACTAGTCCTTTTATAGGGCCTATAGATATTTAAATTAACCTCTATTAAACCCTTTTATAATAATAATAATAAAGCTAACTTTAGATCTTTACTACTAAATAACTTTAGTTATACTAAAGAAACTAAAAACGATGAAGCTAATAGCTCTGGGGATGCTCTTAGTAAGGCTAAGCTACTTAAAGAAATCCTTAATAAAATCGTTATTAATCCCGCTCCTTTTTTTACTACTAAAAACCTCCTTTAGTTACTTAGAAAACGTCCCAGCTACCCTTGTAAAAACGCTACTACGATGTACATCTTAGTAAAAAAGAAAGCCAATTTTACTTTTATAATTAAACTATATAATAAAGGCGTAATTACTACACCTAGCGAACCCTTTTAACTATTAACAGAGCAGGAGATCGTAGTACTTTAGGATTATAACGTCTTTAACTTTATCCCTTACAATCTTAAAATCTATAATAGCTACTGCGTATTTAAATTAAGAATTATTAATAAAATTAAAAAAAAGACTATAAATAGCCCCTATAAAAAGTCCCATTTTATAATCTAAAGCTATACTAACAATAAAAAAACTGAGATCCTTATACAGTTTTTAACAATTTAGCAAGCCTTATAGTAACTAATCCTTACTTTAACTCCTTCCTTAATCTATAATAGTATAACCCTATAGCTATAAAATATTACTTAAGTATATACATAGTTAAAGATAAAGCTTAATTATACTATCCTTATAAAACTCCTTAAGTAAATTAAGTATTATTACCCTTGCAATACTATTATAGTTATTAAGAAACTACTCTATAGTATTACAGAGGTAGGAACACACTAGTAGGCGATATATAACCACTACTACTATAAGAGGCTTAATATAGTTAATTTAATATATAATTTATACTTCTTAATATTATTAATCAATAATAAAGAGTTTATTATAGTTAGAATATAGATTAATAATATATTAAGACTCTTTATTATTAATTTTTTAGCTTAAAAAGATAATTAGTTTTAAAAAACAAACCTTACAGCTAAACTAAAGACCTTTTTAACTACTAATAATTCCCTTATATTTAATAGTAGTATTTTAAGCTTTAAAAGTAGTAACTTAGTGTTTTAATAGAAGGACTAGGGTAAGAAGCTTACTATTATAACTCCTAGGGTAGATTAAAAGGCTACGTATATTTAATAGTGGGTCCATAGTACTTATATTATAACGATTTATTAACTAGAGGTATTCTATAATTTATTAATTACTACCTAGCACTAAGAGTTTAATAATAATAATATTAAAGCTTTAAATAAGTATTTATAGTAGTAGATCGATAACTAGAAGTAAGGGCTAATATATATCCCCCTTAACTTTACTACTAATAAGCTTTTTATATTTATAGATAGATTATTTACTAATAATAACGACCTTTTATTATAGCTTAGCTTTATTATTATTTTTAGTAATAAGCACTACTTTATTAATAATACCTTTAAACTTACTAGTAATATTATTTACTATAACTCTATAAAAAGCAAGTGCGTTACCTATAGTATACTAGTATCTAAAATCTATAGTATAACAGCTAGTGCTAATATAGCCCTTGCTATTGCTAAGACTCTTTAGATTATAACTAACTATTTTTAACTTCTTAAGATCCTTATAGTGGTATATACAGATTTATACTTACTATATAAATACTTTATTAAGTTTAGTACTACTAAAAAGAAGTACTTAATAATTAACATTATAACCCTAAAATAGTTCTATAAATAACGTAAGATTACTAATATCTACTAGATAGTAAGAAGTAATAACCCGGCTAATACCTTTATAAAAACCTCCCTAAACTACACTTTTAAAAGCTTTATTAATAGTAATAGTGCAATAATTAAAATAGAAGAATAGGTTATATAAAAAGGTGTATAGAGCTAGGAATGTGGAGGATTAAGGGATACAGATAGTATAAGGAGAAAGATATAGGCTCTAGTTGCTCTAGAGGTAGCCCCAGTAAGCCCCGGGCGCTCCAGTAAGCCCCGGGCCCGTTAGAGATAAAGCTTAACTCCTATAGGGGTTTTTAAATTTTTTTTTAATTTTATAAAGAGTAGTAGCCTATTAAATAGTATTAATTACCGCCCTTTTTATAAAAGTAATTATTCTTTTTGTTAAGGCCTTATACTTTAAGCTATAAAGTAAAAAGTATTAGTATTAGTATAGCTACTATATAGTTAGTCCCCGTAGTATATAGCGCTATAGTAGGAACTATAGTTATATAGAGTTACGTAACTATATAGCTCTACTTATAGCTTTAATATCTATACTAGTACCTAGGCTACTTCTAACTTATAAATATTATTACTCTTTTGCTATATATATTTAACTCTATACAGATTAATTACTAACGTTTTACTTACAAGTAAACTAATAATATTATATACTAAACCTATACTTTTATTAACTCTATTAAGCTTAATATTACTATAAAAGTATTTAGCTACTTTAATACTAACTTTAATACTTTTATACCTATATTTATAAGTTATAAACCTAACTTTATAACCTACCCTACCTTTTTAATTAATTATAAAAGTCTATTTAAACCTACTTATTTAATAACTAACTTTATTTTAACTATAAAAAACCTAACTATACAACTAATACTCTTAGTTTATTTATAATTTAACTTTTTAAATAACTAAAAAACTTAGTTTTTAAATAATCCTTAAACTATTAAACCTTCTTTAATAAATCCTTAATAAATCCTTATATACATCTACTATAATAAATAAATTTTTAAATAATATTTAATTAATACTACTTATATAAAAACTAAAATTATTATAGTTTTAACTATTTAGTTTAACTAGTAGAAGCTTTTATAAACTAATATTAACTATTCTAAAGTTATAGACTTTAAGTTTATTAACTATAATAAACTAATTAAAAGAGTTAAAAAAGATATAATAGAACTTTATAGTTTTAACTACTTTTTTAAACTACTTAGTTAGTTATATAATAAGTAGTTTACTTTTATTATCTTAATAAATTAATTATTAAGTTTTTAAAAGTCTACTTAGTTTTAGTTATTTAAATAAAAAAAACTTTAAACTTATAAAACAAAAAAAAAAAAATAAATAAAATTACTATTCCTAAACTAAAAGGGTAATTAAATTATTAAGTTTAGTTTTTATAATTTAATATAGTTTTATTTAGTAAAAATTTAGTAATAAAGTTTATTAAACTACTTAATAAATAGAATAAAAACCCTAATAATAAAGTATTAAGTTATATATAACTTTTTTATAAAAACGGCCCTTTATAAGTTATTAAAGACTCTAAAATAGTACCTAAAGTTTAAAAAAGCTTAAAAGAGCTATATTAATTTAAAGGGTTTACTAATAAGTTTTTTATTTATAAAGAGTTTTTTAATACTACTCTAAATAACTTTAAAACTCTTAAAGAATACTTTAATAAAGTTAAAGAGTTTATAAATAATTTAGTTTTAAATAATTTAACTCTATTTAAATAAATAATTATAACTTAGGTTTTAAATAACTTAAATAACTCTTATAAGGGGTTTATAACTAATATTACTTAATTTTTAAAAAAAAACTTAAAAGTCTATACTATTAAGTCTTTATTTACTAATTTATTAAATAAATCTAAGAAAAAGAGTAGTAATAACTCTATATAATTCTTTAAGTTTTAAACTAAGTTTAAAAAGACTTTAAAACTCTAAAAATAAATAAAGGGTTATTACTATAGTTACTATAAAAAAACTAACTATATAGAGAATATTTATAGATTTTTATATTTAAATAAAGCTTTTAATTAGTTTAAAAAGATATTAAAAAACAACTCTACTATAAATAAAAAAAAAAAAAGAGTTAAAAAATAGAATTTATATAAATAATTAGTTAATACTATTATTAATAATAATTTTAATTCTTTTAATTTATTTAAAGAAGTTATAGTTACTTTAGACTTAATAAATATTAACTTAGTAATTAAAAAAGACTTTAATTTAAATATAGAATTTAAAAATATAATTATAACTTTTAAAACCTTTACTAAAATAGATTTTAAAATTAATAAAATATTACTAAGTGATTTAATTAAATAGTTAAATAAAGAACTTTTAGATTCTTTTATTTATAAAAAAAAATAACTATTTTATTTAAATTTTACTATAATAATTTATATAATAAATAACTTATTTTTATTTAATAATATAAAATTTATTAAAACTAAAGTTAACTAGGGTAAAGTAAATTAATTATTTATTTATAAAAAGGGTAATTTAACTACTATTATTAATAATATATTATATATATTTAAAGATATATACTATATACTTAAACTAAGTATTAATTTTTTAAGTTAAGCTAAACTTATTAAAATTAGTATAGTTTTAATATATTATAATAAGTTAATACTTTATAATATAGTTAAAAATAAAGTCTTTTTAATAGGAATTAAAAGGAATAACCTTTACTTCTTTAACTTTAATATAAATAAAAAAGTTATTAATATAATAAAAGAGTCTTTAAAAGAGTCCTAAAGTTAGGATTAAACCCTAAACTCTAAAATTAATATAATAAAACTATAGTATAACTAATTAGGCTATATAAATTAATAATTTTTATTTATTAGTTTAAATTAAACTAAAATTATATATAAAAAAGCTACTATAGAAGTATTTTATAAACTACTCTATAAGGTTTATTTAAAAGGAAAATTTATAAATAAAGTAAATAAATAGTTTAATAATTATAAAAAAAACTATCTTTACTTATATAAAATTACCTTAAACTTATATAGGTTTATTATACTTAAAACTTATAATAATTATAAATAGTTTATACTATTTATAAATAAAAAGACTTACTTTATATAGGGTAAATTATTAAAAATAAAGGAATTTAAAGAGGTTTTTAATACTTTTAAAGAATTTAAATCCTTAATTAAAAATAATAAAAATAAGTATAAAATTAATTAATTTAATATAGATAGTAGTAAAGAGTTTAATAATAAAAGGATTAAAACTATATATATTAAAAATAGTATAACTTATAATATAAAACTACTTTATATATATAAGTTTAATAGTATTATTAAAAGAATAATACGTACTTTAGTAAATAAAGTAAAAGTTATACTAATTAATACTAATATTAATTTTAAACTATAAAAAAAAGCTTTTTTAGTAACTATATATCTATATAATAAAACTCTATATACGTTAATAGGTAATAAAATACTATATAAAATAAAGAATAATATAAAACCCTTTTTAAACTATATAAGGGTCTAGGGGAGTATTTATTATTATAAAAATAAAAACTCTAATTTTAAAAAGCTAAATAATAAAGCTAAAAAGGGTATAATACTAAACTATAGTAATAACGCTTATAAAATCTAGAATTTAAAAAAAAATAAAGCTATATAGTTCTATAATATTAAAATATTTAAAAATATCTTTATAAAAGATATAATAAATAATAATTAAAAACTATTTATACTAAATAAAATAAATTATTTATAATTTAGTATAAATAAAAGTAGAAAAGAACTTTAAAGTAATAGTTTTTTTAAAGTAGACTTAGATTTTAATAATAATAATAATAATACTAATAATAATATAAACTCTAAATTAACTATAGAAATCCCCTATATAAATAAAGAAATCCGGGAAAGTTATATATAGGTTAAAAATTAAAAAAGTGTATTATTTATAATAAAAGATTGCCTATTTTTAAATATAATATTTACTATAAATAGCTTAAAGGATAAAATCTTTTATATATTAAGTATTAATAACTTAAATAAACCTACTATATATAAATAAGTTTTAGAATTTAATAATTTATAAAACTAGATTTAAACTATATATAAGGAACTAAAAATATTAATTAAAATAAATACTTAGAGTATAATTAAAAAATTATAATTTATAAAACCTTTAGGGGGTAAATAGGTTTATAAAACTAAAGTTAATAATAATATTAATACTAAAATTAAAAAACCTATTAAATATAAAGTCTATTAGGTAGTTTAAAGTTATAATTAATATATAAGTATAGATTACTTAAAAACCTTTAACACTACCTATAGGCCTAAATTCTATAGACTATTATTCTTAATAGCTATATAAAATAATTAAAATATTAAATAATATAATATTACTAGTGTATTTATATATATTAATATTAATAAAGATATATATATATAGTTACTTACTAGTTTTTCTAATAATAATAATAAACTAGTCTTTAATAAAGATTATAAAGAATCTAATAAAGGATTAGTCTATAAACTTAATAAAGCTTTATATAGTTTAAAATAAAGTCCTAAACTATAGTATAAGTATTTAAAAGAAATACTTAAAAAGGAAGGCTTTAATATATTACTTTATAATAAGGCTATTTTTATACTAAATAAAAAAGGAGTTAAAGTTATTATAACTTATTATATAAATAACTTTTTAATTATTACTCTTAACCCTAAAATTACTAATAGTATAATTAATAATATCTTTAAAAAGATTAATATAAAACTACTAGGAGTACCTAAAACCTTTTTAAGTATTAAAGTAAATATAAATAAGTCTAAAAAGACACTATTCCTATATTAAACTAAATATACTAAAAAACTACTTACTAAGTATAATAAAACCCACTTATATAGGCATTTAACGCCTATAAATAATAATATAAAAATAGTAAAAAATATAAGAAAAGTTACTAAAAAAAAAAAAATTCTAATAAAAGATAGACTCTTTAATATATTCTACCTTAAAAACTAAACTAAATATAGCTTTTATAGTTATGTTATTAACTTATTATATAAATAATCCTTTTAAAAAGTATTTTATTACTTTAAATTAGTTATAGGGATATTTAAATAAATTCCCTAACTTAGGGATTTTATACAACTACTTTACTAAATTTAAAATAATAAGATTTTTAAACTCTAATTAAGCTAGAGATTTTAATAATAAAAAATCCACTACTAACTACCTATTTTACTTAAGATTTTATAATATAATTAGTTAAAATACTATAAAACAAAAAACAGTAGCTTTATTTACTTATAAAGTTAAATATATAGCTTTAACTAAAGCTATTAAAAAAGCTATATATTTATATAACTCTTATAATTATATATTTAAATCTTTAGACTTTAAAAGACTTAATAAACTAAAGATTCTTATAAATAATAAAGCAGCTTAAAGACTAGTTAAAAATCCTGAATTTTATAAAAGAGTTAAGTATATTAATATTAAATATTACTTTATAAAAAATATAATTATTAATAATAAAGCTTTACTATACTACATATCTATAAAGGATAATCTAGCTGATATTTTAACTAAGTCTGTAAGTAAAATAATATTTAATAATTACTTAACTACTTTAAGTATAGTAGATTATAAAGGTTTTTTATTTTTTCTTTAAAATAAAACTAAAAAGAATATAAATTTAATAAAAGATAAGTTAAAAATAAATAACTTATTATATTAAAAAAGAAGGTTTTCTTTAAACTCTAAGATTTTTTTTTATTTTTACTTTAAATACTTTTACTTAAAAAAAAAGGTTTTTTATAAAGTTTTTTTAAGAAGTTTTTAATACTAATAAGAAGTCCTTTAAGTAGACTTTAAAACGCTAAAATCTATAATAAATTTAAAATAATACATATCTTAAGGGGGGATATTAGTCTATATAAAAGAACTAAAAAAAAAAACTAAAAAGATAAAAGGGAGAATTAAACCTATAGCTTCTAGCTTTAATAAACTAAACTCTAAGCTACTAAGTAAACTACCTTTAGTAGTAAAAACTACTCTAAATATTTCTTATTAACCCCTTTAGAGTGCTTATAGCTAACTACAGCTTTTGTGGCTAACTACAGTACCCGTAGCTAACTATAGCGCCCGTAGTTAATTATAGTAGCTATAGCTAACTATACACAGGGCCTAGAGCTACTTAGCTAAGTTATATATAATAAACTAAATCCTAAAAGAACTAGTGCCTTAGGAGCTAAGTTAATAGAGTAAGGTACTAAGTCTATAAAAAGTAGGGCTCCCCCTAGTCTATAGGGGTCTAGACTTTTACTTTTTTAGTAAGTAAATAAGTATAGTAATATAGTAATACAGCACTATTACTACTACTATAATACTTCTACTTTTTTTACTTATATATTATATACTAAACCTATACTTTTACTAACTTTATTAAGCCTAATATTACTATAGAAGTATTCGGCTACCTTAATACTAACTTTAATACCCTTATACCTATACTTATAGTAAATATACTTAACTATATTTTAACTATAGGGATAAATACAGTTATAGTGATAGATAGTAGGGATAATAAACGATAATAGTAAGTTTAAGTTTTTATGTTATAAGGGCTTTATTATTAGTAGTAAAAGACTTAGTAAAAATTTCCTTTTTAATAAAGAAACTTAAGTTAAAGGCACTTTATTTAAGAAGTAAAAGTATACTACTATAAAGAAGAAAATTTTAAATTTATAGATCTTTAAGACTAATATATAGGCTTTAAAGGCTAAAGAAGGTAGGTAATTTATTAGTAAATTTGTTAGTAAGGGCTAGTTATAGTAGTAACTTAGGTTTTTATAGTATTTAATATAATTTAAACTATTCTAGAGTAGTGTAAAGTTATTGTAGGTATAGATTGTAATAGGGGAAGTGAGTTGTGTATAAGAGGCTTTTTAGAAAAGTAGAGTTTTTTAAAGAAAGTTAAAGGGTATAAAAAGGAGGTATTAAAAGCTAAGGGTTCTATTAGTAAAGAAGGGGGGGATTTAAAAAGTATTATAAAAAAAAGAGGTTATAATATTCTTATTTTTTACTCTAGTAGTAATATTTAAACTATTTAAAGCTTTACTCTTATTAATAGGGTTTAATAAGAGGTTATAGAGTTATATTTTAATACTATTTTTAGTTAAATTACTATAACTATTTATTTATAAAATTAGAGTTAGTTTAATTAAAAAGAGGGATTTTAGTACTTTAAAAGTAAATATAACTATTTACTTACAAAGTCGGGGTTATAGTTAATTTTTTATTGTTTCTTTTAAGTACGCTTTACTAATCTACGGCTTATAATAAAGTAGTAATAAGAGTATTAACTATTAATTAGTATTAGGATACTTATAAGTAAAGGGGTTTAATTAAATATAATATAGGTCCTTATAGGGGGTTAAAAAGCGTAATAATTTCTCTAAGTCTATAGTATTTACGTACTAGTGTAGATATAGGAGTTTATAGTAGGGTTATGTAGTTACGTAACCCCTAAATAACTATAGCTTCTTCTTAGTCGCTATGGGCGCAGGGGCCTATAGACGCTAGGGCCTTAGTGCTATAGCTATAGTAGCTTATAGCGCTATAGCTATGCTAATACTTAGTTTATTAGTTTTTAAAAAGTAAATAAACTTTAAAATAGAATTTAAAAAGCCTTTGTTTTAGCTTAATAATTAAGTTAACTAACTTAACTCCTTATAGCCCTTAATTTTAATAAAGTTATATATTAGTACTAAATAAAAGTTAATACTAAAGGCTAAAGAAGTTATTAATATTACTAAAAAACTAGGATTATATAAGTATACTTACTTAAAAATAGAGTTAATAGTTACTTTTAAGTAACTTAACTTAATAGGAATTAAAAAGGAAATTAAAAAGAATATTAAAAGAAATATTATATAGAACGTTATTTAGAATACTATATAGGGGGGTAATAAAAAGATAGAGTAGGAAGTAGAGTAGAAAGTAGAATAAAAAGTAAAGTAAAAAGTAGAGTAAGAAATAGAATAGGAAATAAAGTAGGAGACTTAGTAATAAATTTAGAGTTACTTATAAGTGTTATAAAGAGGCTATTAACTACTTATTTATAAATAAAAATAACCCCTATATTTTTTAATATAATAAAACTATTTCTTAGTTAATATTACTAATTATTTTAAATTAAATCTACTTATAAAGAACTTAATATTATTTATATTTATTAACTTACTTATACTACTTACTATAAAGTTATATAAGTAAAGGCTATAAAAAGTTTATAGTTTATAGTATTTAGGACTTTATTAAAAGGATAGTATAGTTAAGATCCCTTTTAGTAGTAATAAGTAGTATTTTATAACTTTTAATACTTATTTAAGTAACTATTATAACCCTTAAACTTTCTTTTTACTTTCTACAGTAGTATACAATTTCCTCTAGCCTTTTAGTAACTTTTAAAGTTCTAAAGTATTATTAAGTATTATAAAAATTAATACTAACTTTAGTAGTTAAAATATTTCTTTTAATCTTTTACTTTTTTTATTTATTACTATCCCTAAAGTATTCCCTATAAACGGTAATAAATAGTAAATAGAGACTTTTAAAGTTATTATAACCTTCCCCCCTACCCCTAAGGGAAACCCCTACCTAGAATTACTTTTTAGTATACTTAAAGAACTTACTAAAAAAACAGCTTATAACTATATAATATAGTTATATTTACTTTAAAAAATAAGTCCCTAGTAGTTTTTATACTATACTTAGTTTAAGTTAATAAGTAAAAGTATTTATAAAGAACCTAACTTTTAGTTAACTTTTTTATATTTATTAAAGGATCCTAAAAGTATAAAACAGAACCGTTTATAGTATTTAATAATACTTTAATTAATTTTACTAATTAAATTAAATTAAATCTATATATATAAAACTTAACTTTATTTACTTTAATATACCTATTTCTACTAATTATAAAGTTACTAAAATATCCTAACTACTAACTAAAAACCTAAACATATTAAATATTACTAGTAGTAGTCTATTGTAGGAAGTATTTAGTATCACTATAAATAATACTACTAAAAGTAATAATTTATAGTTCTTTTTTTTTTACTTAGTAAGTATATATAGTTAAAACCCCTATAAGTAAGTCTTTAAGGAAATAAAAAGAATTACTTTAATAACTATTAAATTAAAATATTACTAAATAATATTACTTTATTACTTTAATACTATTTATTATCCCTTATTACTATTTTTTATAACCCCTTACTTATTTAACCTATCTCTTTACTCCTTAATAACTAATTAAATAAAAAGTATTATAATATAACCTCTTTTATTAATATCTTTTTTCCTAACTATAAATATTAATAATACCTTTAAATAAGTTCTATAGAATCCTAAAATACTATATAATTTTAGTTACTAAACTCCCTAAAACTAACTACTTATATACTTTTATACTACTAATAACTTACTAATTTACTTTATAAAAATAGTATAAGTATACTATACTACGTCTCTCTTAGTCTCCTTTTAGTAGTACTATTATTTAGTTATTAGTAATATTTTTTAAGTAATAACTAAAAAGTTAGCTTTAATACCTTTTTTTTAAAAACTACTATCTTTTTTAATTTATTAATAATAATTAAAAAGCTTTATTTTACTATTTATTATTTCTATTTATTACTTTTACTTTATTTAACCTATCCCTACTAAGTTTAATAATACAATATTTATATCTTTTTATTCTATTATTCCTTTACCTTAATATCTCTATTTTAAGCCCTACTCTAGCCCTATAGTCTTAAACCCTACTTTTAAACTATAAAGCTTTAAAAAAAGCTAAAAAAAATAGCTTTAGTTAAAGATCTAACTTAATAGTAGTATTTACTACTATTTTATATAACTAACTACTTATTAATTCTAATATTAAAAACTAGTATAAGTATAAGTCTATAAAGCCCTTTTTTTTATTTTCCTTTTTAAACTATTCTATTTTTTTTCTTTAATAGTAAATTATTTATAATAACTTATAGTTTAGTTATAAAAAAACTTTAATTATTAAAAATAGTTATTTTTTTTAATTTATAATTATTTATTAAAAGTTTCTTTTTTACTATTTATTATTATTACTATTTATAAGTCTATTTATATTTTTATAATAATAAAATAAATAAAAAGTATTAATATAATAGTTAATATCTTCCTCTTTTACTTTTAAAAGGATCCTTAATACAAAGTAACTTTTTTAATATATACTTAAGGAGATAGTTCTTAAAGAAACCGTATAGAGCTACTTAACTGGGTTAATTTAGCTTGTGGAACAGATCCCTAGTAGTTTTTATACTACTATAAGTTTAAGTCTATAAATATAAATACTTATTAAGGACTTAGCTTTAGTTTTTTAAGTAAAGTATAAAAAAGATTTATTAATACTATTTTAAAATTTATTTTAATAAAGTAATTATAGTTTATTAGTATCTTTTTATTAAAATAAAGGACTAACTAATATTAATATTAAAAAAGAACCTAAGTTAATAAAAGTCTAAAAAAACCCTATAAAGTATTAACTAATTACTATATATCTATCCCTTATCCATTATTACTATCCCTTACTATATATATATTTAATATAATATTAATATTTATAGAGTAAACTAATAATATTAATACTTAATAATATTATTTTAATAGTATTAAACTATCTCTAAAGTTAACTACTAAGATTTATAGTTCCTAAGCTTTATAGTAAGTTCTTACTAAAAAAAAACCTATTAATAAATAAAAAAAAACGCCCTTTTAAACCTTTTATAGTAGAATTAAGTATTCTTAATATTTTATAAAGTATTAATATTAAAAAAGAAAAATAAAAAGCTAGTACTACCTCTAAACCTAGTTCCGTTCCCTTTTTTAATACTAATAAAGTTATACTAATTATATCTAAAGTATTACTAAGTTTCTCTTTACCTAACCTAATATTTAAAAAAGCATAATATAACTATTCTTTATTAACTTTTATTAATTTTAGTAAATTAAATTTATATATATAAAACTTAGTATAGTTAAATCCTTATTATATAAATAAACTCTAAAATATTAAAGTTTTATAACTTAAAATATAATTACTCTATAAGTAAAAATCTTTTTTTTATAACTACTATTAAACCCTTAACTACCTTTATAATAAAATACCTTAACCTAATATTAATTTAATACTATATAAGAATATTATTAATAAAAAGCTATTAACTAATTAAAAATATAAAACTATTATATACCTACTATATAACTTATACTAAGTTAAAGTATTATAAGTAACGTTTATATAGTACCTAAAGTACTATAGTATCTCCTATAAAACCTAAACGCAGTTTTTAAACAACCTCCTTTAATAAATATATAAACTATTCTTTTTCTATTAATTACTTAATACTAATATCCTTACCTACTTATAATTTAAAGGCTTTACTATTACACAAAATAGTCTCAAGGGCCTCTAGTATAAAAATCAACTCTAGTACCACTAAATACTAGTATAACTTACTATAGCCTATATTAAAGCTATTTAGTACTTTTAACTTAGTAATAATAATATTTATATAGTTTAGAACTATAAAAAGGAGTTTCTCTATACATTTATATACTAGTAAGGCTATATTATTTCTTAAAATATACTATTTAAAGTATATTATAAAGCCTTTTTTAAGTATATTAAAAAACAGTTAAAGGATATTTAATATTAGTAGGTAAGCTAAATAATACCTAGGCTAAACTATATTTAATTTATTAATATATATAATAAACTACTCCCCTAGAAAATCTATATTTATACTAGTATTAATATATACTCTTAATATATTTTATAGTTTTATATTAAAGTTTCTGTCTATAGTAGTTATTTAGTACTAGCTTAGTTTTATTATATTATATTATAATAAAAGATTATTCTAAAAAGTATTTAATTAAATTAAAGAGTTAAAATAGTTTTAACTATAGGTATATAGTTTTATTTTACTTAAAGTTATATAAAACCCCTTATAACTAACTTAGATATTTAAGTTCTAGTTACTTTTTAAAACGTTTAGTTCTTTAAAAAGAGTATTTATAACGTTAAAGTAAAATTATAGTAAAATTAACTTTATTAAGTATAGTTAATTAAATAGTAAATAAGTATACTATAAATATAACATAAAATATTACTAATATATATAAATATACTTTATTTACTTTTAAACTTAAAAGTACTTTAACTCCTATAACGTTATAGATTTAATTACTATTCTATTTATATTTATATTTTTAATTTAATAAGAGTTTATAGGCTTTATATAAATTTAAAATAACTATTAAATTTAATTATAACTTAACTACCCCTATATTATCCCTAACTAGCTATATAAGTTATACTATTATCCTAATCCTAAAGAGGCATATAACTATATAATACTAATTAATTTTTTAAAGTTATAAAATTTTTTAAATATCTTTAGTAAAAGTATAACTAATTTTAATAACTATTTACTAGCTTTAACTATAAAGGTTTATAAGAGTATTTTATAGGGATAAATATTTACTTTTATAACTATACTTAAAAAGATATTATAGTTATAGTTTAAAGAGTATATATTTTTATAAAAGTAGCTAGACTATTATATTACCCTTAAACTTAAACTAAAAGTTAAACTACTTTTAAAAGTATAAAGTAGAATAGATTAAGTATAGAGTAAGTTAAGTAAATAGGGAGTAAATATATATAAAATTAAAGTAAAAGTAGCTTAAAGTTATTATACCACTTTATTTAAAATATATATTAATTTAAATTTATATATTATATAAAGTACTATATTTATAAATATAATATTAGTTATAAATAATAATAAAAAACTTAATACTAAATAAGTATAAACTAGAATTAAACTAAAAAAGTAAGTCTATTCTTTTTAAAAGTACTAAAAGTATTCTAGATTTATATTTTCTTATTAGTTTTTATTAATTTTATTATATTTCCTTATATTTTATAAGTATTTTATACTTATTTTTTTTTAATTATTACTATTTAAATACTATTTCCCTTTTATTTACTATCTATTAAGCCTATAAGTAGTAGGAATAACTTAGTACTCCGTTTAGTTAAGGAAAAAAGGACTTACTCTTACTATTATAAACGCCGTTTATCCTTTATTTAATAGTATCCTAAGCCTATTCTACTACTTTATAAACTTAATATTATATTTCCTTTATTAAAAAATAAAAAAAAAATTTAATTTATTTTATTTTAAAAAAAGAAAAAGTATTTAAAGGTTTAGGGATAAACGCTTTTAAATATTAAAAATAAAAAAAAAAGTATAATATTTCTTATATAATACCTCGTAACTCTCTTAAAAGTTCTACTACTTTACTTTAATTTACTACTTTATAAACTTATATTTTTATTTTTAATAACTAATAGTTACTAATAACTATATATTATATATACCCTTATCCTTTATAAAACTAAACCCTAAGTCTTATTTTAAAAATTCTATTATACCCTTTCTATTTCTTTTTTTTTTTTAATTAAAAAGTAACTTTTTATAAATAGTACATTATTACTTAAATATACTTAAATAGAATTTAAGTATTTACTTAAAACTTAAATACTTAAAGGCTTTTTAAAAAAAATAATTATAAAAGTAGTAAAAAGTACTAAAGATATTAAACTCTTTTACTTAGTTCTTTAAACTATAATAGAAATACCTAGGCCTTACTTAGTAAATTTAACTAACTTATATCTATATAAAGCTTTAAGGGATAGTTAAAGTTATAATAAAGCTATTAAGCTCCCCACTATTATATCTATACCTTATACCCTTTACTATATACCTATAACTAAATCTTTTTTAAAGTACTTTATAAGTATATAAGTACTTTTAAAACTTAGTATAATAAAAATAATTAATATAAAGTTTACTAAAGAGTAAGATATATTTAAAGTATAAACTATAAATAAAAGAACTACTTTTACTTTAAGTAGTATAAGTTTATTTTTTATAATAATTATAAAGTACTGTATTTTAACCCCTATATCCCTAAATAAAAAAGCTCTATACTATATCCTTTTTATTAAAGATTTTTATAAGCTATATACTATTTTTTAAACTAAAAAAATAATAAATAAAAATATAGTAATAGAAATAGGTAGTTCCTTTAGTATAATACTAAATAAGTTTAAATCTTTTTAGGTTTAAAATACTATACTAGAATTTAATTTATTAACTTAAGTTTTTAAAACTTACTAAATAAGTATTAATATTAGGAATAAAAGTAACTTTATAGTACTCTTTTTAAGGAATATTAAACTTAAGTTATAAAAGGGAACTTGTTTATTAAAAAACGTTAGTAATAAAAAGTACTTAAAGAGGTATTAAGTTTATTTACTATAAATTAGTTATTAAACTAAGTAATATAAAGTTAAGAATTATTATAAAGAGTAGTAAAAGGTATATATAACTTATTAGTAATAAGCTAAAGGATCTATTTAAAAAGAAGGGCTTATATTTAAAACTTATTAGTGGTTTTGTTAGTAATAAGATAATTATTTTAAAATATAGTAAAGAGGTAAAGATATAGATATGTAGACTTAATTTAATATTAAAAAAAGGATACTATATTTTAAAGATAAGTAAGTAGAAGCTAAGAATAATAACTATTATTAGAAAAAGAGGTTAAGTAGAAGGTCTAGGGAAGAAGTTACTCTTTTTTAAAAAGTTAACTAAAAAAATAACTAAATTAAATTAAAATAAGATTATAAAGGAAAAGTATAATAGTTAAACTACTCTTTTTACTAATTTAGTAATATAATTACTTAAAGAAGTTCTTTAAGGAATCTATAACCTAAGATCCTCTTTTTATTTTTAAATTACTTTATATTCTTAAAATACTTACTTACTTACTATTCCTTATAGTAGGTATAATCTTTTATATAATACCTTTTATTTACTCTTTAAAATCCTTATATTAACAGCTTTATTTAATATAATCCCTCTTCTATAATAACTTTAACTTTAACCCTTCCCTTAATATATTTACTATACTATAATATTTACTATACTATAATATCTATACTACTTATTTTACCTTTTTATAATATATTTTATATCTATATACTATATTTCTATTTATATAAAACACTTACTATTATTATATTTTTACTTTTAACTAACTTTATAATAGTACTTACTAAAAAGGCCCCTAAAAACACTAAAAGTATACTTTTATTTATACTTAATAGTAATAAAGCTATTTAAGTTAAAATTTAGTTACTTAAAAAGAGTAAAAAAAAAGTACGCCCTTTTTAAAGAAGTAACCCGTATATAAAGACGTATAGCCCTAAGACTAACTTATACTACTAGTAAGTAAATAGTAGTACTTATACTTTAAATATATTAAGCGTTATAGCTTAAAAGGAGTAGCTAAAAGACTAAGAACTATAGTTAAGTTTATTAAAAAAGGTACTATTATTTATAAGTAATAACTACTTTAAGTTATTAAAGGCCTTAGTTACTTAGTTTTAACTTATACTTTTAGTAAAAAGTAATTAAATAAACCCTTATAAAAGGGTATAAATAATAATAAAAGTTTATAATACTAAAGCTACTTTATAAGACTATAAGGACCTTAATAGAGTTACTTTAGTTACTACTATTATAAGTACTATATATAACTATTAATACATAAACGTACTAGTATTAAACTATAACTTACTAAAAAGTAACACTTTATTCCTTAATACTAGCCGCAAAACTGCAAAAATAAATAAATACCTTATTTTCCTTTAAATAATACTTATACTAAATAATACTATTTAGTTAAGTCTATTTATTAATTAAACTAAAAGTTACTACTAGTTCTATAATAATTAGTAGTAAAATAGATAAAAAAACGTATAGCTAATTAGTAGAATATAGTTTATTTAGACCTTTTTTATAAACCTAGTAATAATTAAGCTTTTTAAGTACTATTTTTTTATAAATAATATACTAGTAAGAGTTAAAATCTAAAATTTAATACTAACCCTTATTAACTAAGTATAACGCTACTTTTATACTAAAGTAATTAATACTATATATAAGCCCTTTATTAAAATACACTAGAATTAAGTAGTATATCTTACCTCGTAGTTTAATACGTTAATTAAGGCTATAGTAGCTAAGACTAAAAATACTACGTATACTATACTAGAGTTCTTTAATACCCCTAAAGAGATATAAGATAAATAAGTAGTACAGGCTTAAATAAAAACAGTACTAAATATTAAAAAAAAGTATTATACTTTACTTTATACAGCCTTAAGTATTAATAAAGACCTACTAGATACTATATAGAAAGTTATTACTAGTTAAAAAGCTCTTAGTCTACTAGTCTAACTTAATTTAACCCTTTTTATTTTACTTAAATAAACCTAATCTATACTTACTCCCTTAGTTATATAGTTTTTTAAATAATAACTAATATTTAGTTATAATAATATTTAGAACTTAAAGTATTAAGTAGAAATAATATAAAAACTAAAAAATAATAGTAAATAAGTTACTTAAACCTTTATAGAGTATACAGGCTATAGACCTAGAACTATAATAAAGTCGTTCTATACTTTTTAATAGCTAAATAACGCGTACCACTTTACTATAGTTAATAGTATTATATTTAAAGCCTTTTATACTAGTTATAGTAATTCTTAACCTAGTAATTCTAAACTAGTTCTAGCTTTTAAGTAGTATATTAAAACACCCCTTTACTATAAAAACTTTATTACTTAGTTTAGTTTTAGTTTTAAATTTAATAATATAACTAAAAATATAATTAAGACTTAATATATAAATTAACTAAAACTATATAACTTTACTAAAAAGCTTTAAATAAAAGACTTTTTTAAGTAGAGTAAGGCTCTAGTAGTATTAAAAGTATCCTTATATAAATTAAGAATAAAAGTATAGTAGGTTCTTTACTCTAGCTACTCCTAGTACTTTAATAATAAAAAACTTAAAAAGGACTTTTAGTTTAGTTTTATAAATAAAGAATAATATAACCTACTTAAAATATAAAATATAAATATACTTATTTTTATACTTTAGTATAACTATAACTATTAAATAGGTTTTACTATTAACTAAACTAATAAATAGACCTTTTATTATAACTCTTTATAAAGAACTTATTAGTTTATATAAAAGAACTAAAAAGAAAAACTAAAAAAATAAAAAGGAGAATTAAACCTACAGCCTCTAGCTCTAATAAACTAGACTCTAAGCTACTAAGTAAACTACCTTTAGTAGTAAAAACCACCCTAAATATCTTTTATTAACCCTTCTAAAGTACTTATAGCTAACTATAGCTCTTATAGCTAACTATAGCGCCCGTAGCTAACTATAGTAGCTATAGCTAACTATATATAGAGCCTAAAGCTACTTAGCTAAACTATATATAACGGACTAAACTCTAAAAGGACTAGTACTTTAGGAGTTAAGCTAATAGAGTAAAGTACTAAGTTTATAAAAAACAAGGCTCCTTCTAATCTATAGGAGTCTAGACTTTTACTTTTTTAATAAATAAATAAATACAGTAATATAGTAATATAGTACTATTACTACTACTATAATACTTCTACTTCTTTTACTTATATATTATATACTAAACCTATACTTTTACTAACTCTATTAAGCCTAATATTACTATAGAAGTATTTAACTACTTTAATACTAACTTTAATACTCTTATACCTATACTTATAAGTTATAAATTTAACTTTATAATTAACCCTACTTTTCTAACTAATTATAAAAGTCTATTTAAACTTACTTATTTAATAACTAACCTTATTTTAACTATAAAAAACCTAACTATATAACTAACACTTTTAGTTTACCTACAATTTAACTCTTTAAATAACTAAAAAACCTAGTTTTTAAATAATTCTTAAACTATTAAACCTTCTTTAATAAATCCTTAATAAATCCTTATATACGTTTACTATAACAAACGAATTTTTAAATAATATTTAATTAATACTACTTATACAAAAACTAAAATTATTATAACTTTAACTATTTAGTTTAACTAGTAAAAGCTTTTATAAACTAATATTAACTATTTTAAAGTTATAAACTTTAAGTTTATTAACTATAATAAATTAACTAAAAGAGTTAAAAAAGATATAGTAAGGCTTTATAGTCTTAACTACCTCTTTAAACTACCTAGTTAGCTATATAATAAGTAGTTTACTTTTATTATTTTAATAAATTAACTATTAAGTTTTTAAAAGTTTATTTAGTTTTAGTTATTTAAATAAAAAAGACTTTAAATTTATAAAAAATAAATAAAATTACTATTTTTAAGTTAAAAGGGTAATTAAATTATTAAGTTTAGTTTTTATAATTTAATATAGTTTTATTTAATAAAGATTTAGTAATAAATTTTACTAAACTACTTAATAAATAGAATAAAGACTTTAATAATAAAGTATTAAGTTATATATAACTTCTTTATAAAAACAGCCCTTTATAAGTTATAAAAGACTTTAAAATAGTACCTAAAGTTTAAAAAAGCTTAAAAAAGCTATATTAACTTAAAGAGTTTACTAATAAGTTTTTTACTTATAAAGAGTTTTTTAATACTACTTTAAACAACTTTAAAACTCTTAAGGAATACTTTAATAAAGTTAAAGAGTTTATAAATAATTTAACTTTAAACGATTTAGCTTTACTTAAATAGGTAATTATAATTTAGGTTTTAAATAGTTTAAATAACTTTTATAAGGGGTTTATAACTAATATTACTTAATTTTTAAAAAAAGACTTAAATACTTATACTATTAAGTTTTTATTTATTAATTTATTAAATAAATTTAAGAAAAAGGGTAGTAATAACTCTATATAATTCTTTAAGTTTTAAATTAAGTTTAAAAAGACTTTAAAACTCTAGAAATAAATAAAGGGTTATTACTATAGTTACTATAAAAAAACCGGCTATATAAAGAATATTTATAGATTTTTATATTTAAATAAAGTTTTTAATTAGTTTAAAAAGATATTAAAAAACAACTTTACTATAAATAAAAAAGAAAAAAAAAGAATTAAAAAATAGAATTTATATAAATAATTAGTTAATACTATTATTAATAATAATTTTAACTTTTTTAATTTATTTAAAGAAGTTATAGTTACTTTAAACTTAATAAATATTAACTTAGTAACTAAAAAAGACTTTAATTTAAATATTAAATTTAAAAATATAATTATAACTTCTAAAACCCCTATTAAAATAAATTTTAAAACTAATAAAATATTACTAAGTGATTTAATTAAATAGTTAAATAAAAAACTTTTAGATTTTTTTATTTATAAAAAAAAATAACTATTTTATTTAAACTCTACTATAATAATTTATATAATAAATAACCTATTTTTACTTAATAATATAAAATCTATTAAAACTAAAGTTAATTAAAATAAAGTAAACTAACTATTTACTTATAAAAAGGGTAATTTAACTACTATTATTAATAATATATTATATATATTTAAAAATATATACTATATACTTAAACTAAATATTAATTTTTTAAATTAAACTAAACTTACTAAAATTAATATAGCCTTAATATACTATAATAAACTAATACTTTATAATATAGTTAAAAATAAAGTCCTTTTAATAGAAATTAAAAGGAATAACCTTTACTTTTTTAACTTTAATATAAATAAAGAAGTTATTAATATAATAAAAGAGTCTTTAAAAGAGTTTTAAAGTTAGAATTAAACCCTAAACTCTAAAATTAATATAATAAAACTATAATATAACTAATTAAGCTATATAAATTAATAATCTTTATTTATTAATTTAAATTAAACTAAAATTATATATAAAAAAGCTACTATAAAGGTATTTTATAAACTACTTTATAAAACTTATTTAAAAAAAAAATTTATAAATAAAATAAATAAATAGTTTAATAATTATAAAAAAAAACTATCCTTACTTATATAAAATTACTTTAGACTTATATAGACTTATTATACTTAAAACTTATAATAATTATAAATAGTTTATACTATTTATAAATAAAAAAACCCGCTTTATATAGAGTAAATTACTAAAAATAAAGGAATTTAAAAAGGTTTTTAATACTTTTAAGGAATTTAAATCTTTAGTTAAAAATAATAAAAATAAGTATAAAATTAATTAATTTAATATAAATAGTAGTAAAAAGTTTAATAATAAAAAGATTAAAACTATATATATTAAAAATAGTATAATTTATAATATAAAACTACTTTATATATATAAGCTTAATAGTATTATTAAAAGAATAATACGTACTTTAGTAAATAAAGTAAAAGCTATACTAATTAATACTAATATTAATTTTAAACTATAGGGAGAAGCTCTTTTAGTAGCTATATATTTATATAATAAAACCCTATATAAGTTAATAAGTAATAAAATACTATATAAAGCAAAAAATAATATAAAACCCTTTTTAAACTATATAAGGGTCTAGGGGAGTATTTACTATTATAAAAATAAAGACTTTAATTTTAAAAAGTTAAATAATAGAGCTAAAAAGGGTATAATACTAAACTATAGTAATAACGCTTATAGAATCTAGGATTTAAAAGAAAATAAAGCTATATAGTTCTATAACGTTAAAATATTTAAAAATATCTTTATAAAAAATATAATAAATAATAATTAAAAACTATCTATACTAAATAAAATAAATTATCTATAATTTAATATAAATAAAAGTAGAAAAGAACTTTAAAGTAATAGTTTCTTTAAAATAGACTTAAATTTTAATAATAATAATAATAATACTAATAATAATATAAACTCTAAATTAACTATAGAAATTCCCTATATAGATAAAGAAATCCAAGAAAGCTATATATAAGTTAAAAATTAAAAAAGTATACTATTTATAATAAAAAATTACCTATCTTTAAATATAATATTCACTATAAATAGCTTAAAGGATAAAATCTTTTATATATTAAGTATTAATAGCTTAGATAAACTTACTATATATAAATAAGTTTTAGAATTTAATAATTTATAAAACTAAATCTAAGCTATATATAAAAAGCTAAAAATATTAACTAAAATAAATACTTAGAGTATAATTAAAAAACTACAATCTATAAGACCTTTAAGGGGCAGATAGGTTTATAAAACTAAAGCTAATAATAATATTAATACTAAAATTAAAAAACCTATTAAATATAAAGCCTATTAAGTAGTTTAAGGTTATAATTAATATATAGGTATAGATTACTTAAAAACCTTTAGTACTACTTATAGACCTAAATCCTATAGACTATTATTTTTAATAACTATATAAAATAATTAAGATATTAAATAATATAACGTTACTAGTATATTTATATATACTAATATCAATAAAGAGATATACGTCTAATTACTTACTAGTTTTTTTAATAATAATAATAAACTAGTTTTTAATAAGAATTATAAAGAATCTAATAAAGGATTAATTTATAAACTTAATAAAGCTCTATATAGTTTAAAATAAAGTCCTAGACTATAGTATAAGTATTTAAAAAAAATACTTAAAAAAGAAGGCTTTAATATATCGCCTTATAATAAGGCTGTTTTTATACTAAATAAAAAAGGAATTAAAGCTATTATAGCTTGTTATATAGATAACTTTTTAGTTGTTACTCTTAACTCTAAAATTACTAATAGTATAATTAATAATATTTTTAAAGAAATTAATATAAAACTACTAAGGGTACTTAAAACCTTTTTAGGTATTAAAGTAGATATAAATAGGTCTAAAAAGACACTATTTTTATATTAAATTAAATATACTAAAAAACTACTTACTAAGTATAATAAAACCTACTTATATAGGTATTTAACGCCTATAAATAATAATATAAAAATAGTAGAAAATATAGAAAAAGCTACTAAAGAAGAAATAAAATAATTCTAATAAGAAATAGGCTTTTTAATATATTCTACTTTAAAAATTAGGCTAAATATAGCTTTTATAGTTATATTATTAACTTATTATATAAGTAATCTTTTTAAAGAGTATTTTATTACTTTAAATTAGTTATAGGGATATTTAAATAAATTCCCTAATTTAGGGATTTTATATAACTGCTTTACTAAATTTAAAATAATAGAATTTTTAGACTTTAATTAGGCTAGAGATTTTAATAATAGAAAATCTATTATTAGCTATTTATTTTATTTAGGATTTTATAATATAATTAGTTAAAATACTATAAAATTGTTAGTTTACTTATAGGTAAAATATTAGTAATTAATTTATACGGGGTTAAATATATATAGTAAAAGAGTAATAATATTTATAGGTTAGAAGTGGCCTGGGTGCTAGTATAGATATTAGAGCTATAGGTAGAGCTACGTAGTTACGTAACTTTATATAACTATAGCTTCTACTATAGCGCTATACGCTACAGGGGCTAACTATGTAGTAGCTATACTAATACTAGTACTTTTTACTTTATAGCCTAAGGTATAAGGCTTTAATAAAAAGAATAATTACTTTTGTAAAAAGGGCGGTAATTAACGCTGTTTAATAGGCTGCTATTTTTTATAAAATTAAAAGAAAATTTAAAAACCCCTATAGGGGTTAAGCTTTATTTTTAATAGGCCCGGGGCTTATTAAAGTACTTAGGACTTATTAAGACTGCCTTTAGAGTAACTAGAGCCTATGTTTTCCTCTTTATACTACCTATATCCCTTAATCCTTTATATTTCTAACTTTACGCACCTTTTTATATAACCTATCCTTTTATTTTAATTATTATACTATTGTTGTTAATGAAGCTTTTAAGAGTGTAGTTTAAGGAGGTTTTTATAAAAGTATTAACTGGGTTATTGCTTTTTATTATTTAGTAAATATTAGTAATTTTGTATTACTTATAGAACTATTTTAGGGCTATAACGTTAATTATTAAGTACTTTTTTTTAGTAGTACTAAGTTTAATAAAGTATTTATATAGTAAGTATAAATCTATATATACTACTATAGAGATTTTAAGAAGCTAGAGATAGTTAGTTATAATTTAAAGGGTTTTAGTAATAGTAAGGGCTATATTAGTACTAGTTATTATACTGTAAATTTTAGATACTAGTATACTACGGGTAATGTACTTACTTTTTATAAAGCTATAGTAGATAATGTTACTAGTAAGTTTAAAAGTATTATTAGTAAGGCGGTATTTATTACTAAGGATAATAATAAAGTTAAGTTGTAATAAGAGGTTATTGTTATTAGTAAATAATTTATTTATAAATACAAAAAGTTTATTAGTAGTGAGGTTAAGGGGGACGTATATTAGCCCTTACTTCTAGTTATTAATTTACTACTATAAATACTTATTTAAAGTCCTAATATTATTATTATTAGGCTTTTAGTACTAAGTAGTAATTAATAGATTATAGAATGCCTTTAGTTAATAGATTATTATAATATAAGTACTACGGGCCTACTATTAAACATACGTAGCCTTTTAATTTACCCTAGGGGTCATAATAGTAAGCTTTTTACTCTAGCCTTTTTATTAGAATACTAAGTTACTACTTTTAAGACTTAGAATACTACTATTAAATATAAGGGGATTATTAGTAGTTAAAAAGGTCTTTAGCTTAGCTATAAGGTTTACTTTTTAAAGTTAGTTATCCTTTTAAGTTAAAAAATTAATAGTAAAGAGCCTTAATATATTATTAGTTTGTATTTTAATTATAGTAAATTCTTTATTATTAATTAATAATATTAGGAGGTATAGATTATATATTAAGTTAACTATATTAAGCCTTTTATAGTAGTAGTGGTTATATATTACTTATTAGTGTGTCCCTACCTTTATAATACTATAAAGTAGTTTTTTAATAACTATAATAGTGTTATAAGGGTAATAATATTTAATCTACTTAGGGAGTTTTATAAGGATAGTATAATTAAGCTTTATTTCTAACTATGTATATACTTAGGTAATGTTTTATAGTTATAGGGTTATACTGTTATAAATTAAAGAAGGAGTTAAAGTAAGGATTAGTTATTGTAAAGCTTATTAAATTATTAGAGACTGTGTAAGGATCTTAGCTTTTTTATTATTAGTATAGCTTTAAATTATAAAATAGGACTTTTTATAGGGGCTATTTATAGTCTTTTTTTTAATTTTATTAATAATTCTTAATTTAAATATATAGTAGCTATTATAGATTTTAAGGTTATAAGGGATAAAATTAAAAACGTTATAATTCTAAAGTACTATAATCTCCTACTTTATTAATAGCTAAAAGGGTTTACTAAGTATAGTAATTATACCCTTATTATATAGCTTAATTATAAAGGCAAAATTAGCTTCTTCTTTTACTAAGATATATATTATAGTAGTATTTTTATAAAGGCGGCCGGGACGTTTTTTAGGTAGTTAAGGGAGGTTTTTAGTAGTAAGGAAAGAAGCGGAATTAATAACAATTTTATTAAGGATTTCTTTAAGTAGCTTAACTTTACTAGGGGCATCCCCAGAACTATTAGCCTTATTATTTTCAGTCTCCTTAGTATAACTAGGGTTATTTAGTAGTAGAGATCTAAAGTTAGCCTTATTATTATTATTATAAAAGGGTTTAATAGAGGTTAATTTAAATATTTATAGACTCTATAAAAGGGCTAGTATATAGGACTTACTGTTAATTAAAAGTAGTAAGTACGGGCTTTACTAACTACCCTTTTTATACTATACCCTAACTTTAGATTAAAGTAAAAGGTTAAGGCTTGTAGATATATTAAGGCCACTATATGCCCTAAGGCCTTTTATAACTATTTATTTAGTATAGAAGTAGTAGACCTTGTTTATAGCCTTGTAAATAGTAGTGGCTTTAGTTATAATATCTAGTGATAGTAGGAAGGAGTTATTTACACAGGGGTACACTTTAAATACTAATAAGGTTAGGATAAGGCTATTTAGGCCAGTAGTATTATTAATAGCTTTAACTATAATTTAAAAACGGGTATTATAGTTTATTCTAAAGTTCTTTACTTTAAAGATCTTATAGATCCTATATACTATAGTATAGTATTTTTCAACTTTACTGATTAAGTAGTGCACTTTAATAGGAGTATTTTTAAGGGTAATACTAAAGGATTTAGCATTACTATTAAACTTATTAAACTAAAATCCAGTATCTAAATTAGTAATAAAGTTATTAGGGGGTCCCTAGTATATATTAATTTAGTTCTTTTAGAACGCTTACTATAAATATTTAGTAAAGAGCAATTCTAAAAAGTAGGTAGTATTAAAAGCTATAGATATATTAACTATATATAAAACTAGCTTACTATTAATATATATAATATTAATAATAACTTTATAGTTAAAGTTAAAGTTAAAGTTATTATAGAAGTTAAACTTAAAGTAGAATAGTGTTAAACCGTTAAGCTAGTATTAATAGTATACACAATTAAGGGCCTTAATAATAGAAATCTTAATAGAGTTCCTAGCTTTTTATAAAATATTATAGAGTTATTAAATAAAAGAGTAGCTAAATTAACAATAGAGATAGTAGAGCTTAATATTAGTTAGGTAGTAGAATACTAATAACTCTTTAAAGTTAAAAATAAGCTATCTATACCTCTATTATTAAACAATTAAAACTATAGTAGTATTCTAATAGAGTTTATTATAGACGTTATTAAAAACAATACTAAGTTAATCTATATTACTTAAGCTAAGTAAAAACGGAGTACTTATAAGTATTATATAGAAGGTAATGTTTCTAAATAGAGTAGGGATATTAATAGATCTAAGTAAGTTAACTAGTACTATATTTCTAAAAGAAATAGAAATCTTACTAATACTAAAGGTATTTAGTTTAAGGTTTAGTAAAAAGTAATTTTATAGTACTATATATTAATTATAGCCCGTAGTTAAAAACTTCGCTACTCTAGTATTAAGTATAATACTATAAAAAATATTAAAAGAGTAATAACTATTATATATAAATATTAATATAAGTACTAAATAAATAAAGGGGTCTATTTATATTAAGTAGTAAACTGTAGTATTATTTCTAAATAGCTTAAGGATATAGTGGCTATTAATAGTAACTAAGTTATTAATACTTATAAAGGTATAGTAAGCTATTGTATAATAAATAAATTTAATATCCTTTTTAAACTCTAAATTACCTCTTTTAAAGCTATTAATAACTAAAAAGTTATTATTATTATTTAAAAAGCCTTTATATTAGAATAAAAACTAGTAATATCCCTTATAAAAGGGATCCTAAATATAAAACAATAATCTATAGTACTTATACACCTCGTTACACTCTTTCTATATATACCTATTAAACTAATAACTAATTTTACTATAAATATAGTACTTTTATATATTATTACTATAAAAAAAAAGTACATTACTATAAAGATAGTTATAAGTATTATAGCTTTAGTAGTAGCTATTATAGTAACTACTATATTTATAATTAACGTAGTAAGTATTTATAAAAACGTACTAGTTACTTATAGTATAGTTATTAGTAATACTAATAGCTAACTATAGGTTAGTAATAGTACTACTAAGTATAAAAAATCCTTTAATAAAAGCTAATACAAAGTCTAAAAAGGAGTAGTAAGTAGTAAAAAATTAACTATATAGAGTATAGTTACTTTAGTACTCCTTAGTAAGTATAAACTAAATCTTTAGAAACTTTATAATTATTTTATTAAAGTACTTAATACAAAACTTACTTTAACTATTTTATATCTTTATAACAAAGTTAAAACGTTACTACTTAAAAAGGTACTACTAATACGTTTAGTTAGTTTTAAAGTAGTTATATATTATAACTACTATATTAAAAAGCAATAAAAAAGAGGTAGAGTTATTAAAGTAATTATAATAAAAAGTCTATATTTAACCTTATAGTATTAATAAAAAGGCAATATAGGCTTAATATTAAGAAATACCTATAAAGTAGTAATTATACTTAAAGATCCTAAGTTTTATATTAAGAGATTTATACTAGTTACTACTATAAATTATACTATCCTTAAACTTAAAGAGGTTAGTAAATATCTTTAGTATAAGAGGGTTAAAGAGTAGTAGTACTAGAGTTAAAGCGTTTTAAGAGAAATTTTTAAAACAGTAAGGGTAGGGTTAGCTTTATATAGCCTTATAAAGCTAATAAAGCTAGCTATAGTATTAATTTTCTAAAAAGGATTAAAAAGCAGCTACTCTTTATAGTAATAAAGTATTTATATCTTGTAATATAGCGTTATTATAATATTTAATTAATAATAAAACAACACTTTTATTCTACTTAATTAACTCTAAAGTACTATATAACCCACTATTTATAATACATTTAAAGAAGTAGGGCTTTTTAGAGTTAACTCTAAAGCCCTTATAAAGAACTATAGTTCTTATAACTTCTTTTTTACTTTAAAAATTAAATTAAGTAGCTTAAGTAGTATTAAAAAGCTACTAATTAGTATTTATTTATAAGAGGTTAAACTTAACACTATTAGTATATAACTACTTTTTAGTAATACAATAAACCTTAAATAAAACTTAAGTAAAAGTATTTATTAACTAACTACTAAAGTTAATATTAAAAGTCTTTTAAAGTATATAGCTAGTATAGCTTTTTATTATATATTTATTAAAAAACTATAGTAAATAAGTTTTAAGTATAACTATAAAGGTCTTATTAATAAACTTATTATATTTTAAAGTAAGCCTCTAGCTAGTAAAATTTATATTAATTACTAGTCTATAAGCAACTACTATAAAGGAGAGGTCTTTAAAAAGCTTATTTATAGGGGCTATTTATAATATTTTAGTAACTTATATAGCTATGTAAGGGTCCTCTTAGTTAGAATTATAAGATTTACTAAAAAGCTCTATAACTACTTTATAAAAGGCCAGTAATAGGGAGTAGTTATTAAGTTATAAATAATTAGCGATAGTTCTGGATTTTATTATTACTATATAGGAAGAATAGGGTTAGAGTAATAGATAAGGGGAATAATAAATAGAGATAAAAGAGGGATTATAAAGATCTATAGAGGGTTTTATTATTATTAGCTTTAAAAGACTTAGTAATATCCCTTATATTTAGCCTAAAAATATAGATCTTTTAGAGTCTACTAAAATACACTTAAGTAAGTTATAGAAGAAAAGGAGGGAGGCTATAGATCTATAGAGCCTAATATATAGGTTCTTAAGCAATAGGATTAGTAAGTAAATAGTAGTTTAAATAGCTAGTAGATACTAGTAATAAAATTTTTATTAACTTAAGTAATTATAAAGTAATTTATAGTATTTTAAATAAATATAATAGGGGTTTAAAGTAAGGGAGTAAGTTATAATTATAGTTAGTAAAGAGGTCTTTTTATAAAAGTAGATTTTAACCCTTATTAAAAAGAGAAAAAGTAATATTAAGGAAGTTTATAGTTATAGTAAGAAGTAGTAATAGTGGCTTTTTTAAAAGAATTGTATTATTAAAAAGCGGGCTATAATTAGCTTCTTAAGAAGAGGAGGAGTTAAAGAATATAAAAAGTAAATTAAAGAAAGGAGTTAATAAAGAAAAAAGGTTAAAAAGAAGTTATAAGTAAAAAGAGAAAGGAAAGAGGCTATTATAAAAGGATTTTTTGTAGTTTTTTTATAGTACTTTAGTAGTAATATTCTAGTTATTTAGAACTACGATCTTATTAATAGAGGCTTAATAGGATTATAGGTTTATTATATCTTAATACTTCTTTCTTTTTATATTTATTAAAAGTCCCGCTCTTAAAGTTAAAGTTACTTTTTAAAATTAAAGGGATATTTAGTATAGTAATAGTATTTTAAAGGTTCTACCCTTAAAGTTAGAGTTATAATAGTCTATTATTATTTCTTTTAAGTAATTCTAGTTAATTTATAGCTTATAGTTAAGTAGTAATGGGTAGGTTAACTACTAATTAGTGTTAGTTTACTTATAAATAAAATATTAGTAATTAATTTATATAGGGTTAAATATATATAGTAAAAGAGTAATAATATTTATAGGTTAAAAGTGGCTTAAGTACTAGTATAGATATTGGAGCTATGGGTAGAGCTACGTAGTTACGTAACTCTATATAGCTATAGCTCCTACTATAGCACTATACACCACGGGGGCTAACTGTATAGTAGCTATACTAATAAAAATAAAAAATAGTAGCTTTATTTATTTATAAAGTTAAATATATAGCTTTAACTAAAGTTATTAAAAAAGCTATATATTTATATAACTTTTATAATTATATATTTAAATTTTTAGACTTTAAAGGGTTTAATAAACTAAAGATTTTTATAAATAATAAAGTAGTTTAAAGGTTGGTTGAAAATCCTAAATTTTATAAAAGAGTTAAGTATATTAATATTAAATATTACTTTATAAGAAATATAATTATTAATAATAAAGCTTTATTATACTATATATTTACTAAAGATAATTTAGCTAATATTTTAACTAAGTTTATAAGTAAAATAATATTTAATAATTATTTAACTACTTTAAGTATAGTAAATTATAAAGGTTTTTTATCTTTTTTTTAAAATAAAACTAAAAAGAATATAAATTTAATAAAAGATAAGTTAAAAATAAATAACTTATTATATTAAAAGAGAAGGTTTTCCTTAAACTCTAAGATTTTCTTTTATTTTTACTCTAAATATTTTTACTTAAAAAAAAAGGTTTTTTATAGAGTCTTTTAAGAAGTTTTTAATACTAATAAAAAGTCCTTTAAATAGACCTTAAAATACTAAAATCTATAATAAATTTAAAATAATATATATTTTAAGGGGGGATATTAGTTTATATAAAAGAACTAAAAAGAAAAACTAAAAAGATAAAAGGGAGAATTAAACCTATAGTCTCTAGTTCTAATAAGCTAAACTCTAAACTACTAAGTAAACTACCTTTAGTAGTAAAAACCACTCTAAATATCTTTTATTAACTCCTCTAGGGTGCTTATAGCTAACTATAGCTCTTATAGCTAACTATAGTGCCTATAGTTAATTATAGTAGTTATAGCTAACTATATACAGAGCCTAAAGCTACTTAGTTAAGCTGTACATAATAGACTAAACTCTAAAAGGACTAGTGCCTTAGGAGCTAGGCTAATAGAGTAAGGTACTAGGTCTATAAAAAGTAGGGCTCCCTTTAGTTTATAGGAGTCTAGACTTTTACTTTCTTAGTAAGTAAATAAGTATAGTAATATAGTAATACAATACTATTACTACTACTATAATACTTCTACCTCTTTTACTTATATATTATATACTAAATCTATACTTTTATTAACTTTATTAAGTCTAATATTACTATAGAAGTATTTAACTACTTTGATACTAACCTTAATACCCTTATACCTATACTTATAGAACTAAAAGGAATATTAAGTTTATTTAAGTAATAATAAACCTATACACTTAGTATAAGGATTATAGTACTCTAAATAACTTTATTAAGTTAGTTAAATATAATTTATAAGTTATAAAAATAGTTTAATAAATTAATAAGTTTACTTATAACTTATAAGTTACTAAGTAGAATTAAGCTTTTATTTAAAAAAGACTAATTAACCTTAAAAAATTATACTTTACTTTTTAGAATAAAAAGCTAATTTATAGAAATAATAAACTAGTTTAATATTAGATTTTAGTAATTATAAGTATTTTTTATAACTATAAAAGTATATATAGTAATATTCTTTTTTAGACTATTATTATAAATAAGCTTAAATTTAAGTATATAGCTTAAGCTAAGTAGAAATAATATAATAAAAAAAAGGCTATATAATATTCTACTTCTTCTTTATAACTAACTCCTCTTCTTACTGAAGACTCTATAAATAATAAAAAGAGTAACAATTTAAGTTTTATTACTATTAATAAGTCCCTTTTTAGGGACTAGTCTCTTAAACTTCTAGTATATTACTAGTAGTAGTACTTAAAGTAGCTTAACCTATATCTACCTTTTTTAACTACTTTTTTAAAAAAGGAGTTCTTAACTTACTTAGTTCTTAACCCCTAATACTTTACCCTAATTTAAAAAGACTTTATACTAGTAAATAAAAGCTAACTACGTTATATTATTAACTTAAGTACTAAAAATATCTATAATACTACTAAAGTAAAGTAAGTAAACTAATAAATTAATTAATAAAATTAAATTATTTATTATACTATAAAATATATTTATAATTTCTTAATACCTTAGGGTTAAAAGAGTTAACTATAGTATAAGTAGGACTATAACTAAAATAATATATACTATAATAACTCTATACTAAATTAAACTAGTAATTAATATATACTTTAAAAAAAACCTATATAAGTAGTACTAATTAACTTAAACTCGCCTTTTTATAGGGGTAAAAAATATAAATATTAATTTAAAATTTAATTATAATATTTTTTATTATAAAGTATAAGAGTAATATAAAGGAACGTTTAAAATAAGTTAAAGTAATAAGTATATACTTATATATATAAATAGTAAAGCTATAGCCTTTAAAATAGTATAGTAGAGTAGCTTAGAGTAAAGAATTACTACTATTAATACTATTATAATACTAAAGAAACTATTTAAGTATTCTTTAGTAAAAAGTAACTTAATTTTAATAATTCTTCTACTTTAAATCTATATATATAAAACTAGATTTTTAATATATTTTTACTTTTTTTTATAACTTAGTTTTAAAAGGGTTATAAAATTAAACTTAAGTATTTTAAAAATTAAATATATTAAACTAAATACAGTATTACGCCCTATAACTAACTTAAAGTTATATAAATAACTAATTATTCTTAAATACAAGTATAACTAAAATAGTATTATTAGTACTTAAGTAAATACATTAGTCTTTAGTATACTAAGTATAATATAAAAATATATAATATCTATAATCCTTAAACTTTACTATAATTCTATTAAGTACCCTACTTATAGCCTTTAAATACTAAACTTAAATACTTATAAAAAGCTAAATAAAGTTATACTCTATATACTAGAGCTTTATTTATTTAACCTAGTAGTTCCTATTTAATAATATATAGCTCTTTAATCTATACTTATTAGTTATAAATAAAACTAAAGAGTAACTTAATACTTAGGAGTTATATATATAAATAGTATAAAAAAGCTAGCTTAGTAATATAATATAAGTTATATATATTCCCTTCTTAACTATATAACTCTTATAGTAAGTATCCCCTTACTACTTATTACTATATACTTAATAAAGTATAGAATTAAGGTTTTATATATAAAAAAGTTAAATTTTCTAAAATATAACTTAACCGTCTTCATTTATAATTAATTAAATATATAAAAAGTACTAAAGTATTAAATTATTATAATATATAATAGTACTAATAAGTTTTTAAAAAGTACTTTTAATAGTAGTTATAAAAAGTATAATTAACTATAGTTTTTAAATATATTTTAGTAATATACCTTATAAATAAAAAGTAGTAATAAAAAGGGCTTTAGTATTAAACTTTAGCTATATAGGAATATTAATTAAAAGACTTTTACCCTTAAGCTCTTTAGGGATAAGTATATCTATTATAGGACGTACTTTAGTATCTATATAGATTAAAACATTTACTAGTAGTAATATATATAAAAAGAAGTTTAATTAAATAAGTAAAATAAAATTAGTTATATTATTTAAGGATTATATAGTTAATAAAACTAAAAAGATATAATATCTATATTCTACTCCGGGCCTTATATAATAAAAAGTTATATAGTATTAATTATTATTATTAATTAATATTATAGTTTATATAAATATATTTACTACTTAACTCGTATAGTAGCGTAGCTGTAGTTAATCCTTGGTTTTAAGACAGTCGGCCTTACAGGCTGCCGTAAGAACGTCGGGTCGCTACGGCTTAACGGTGGAGGAAGCTTCCATTTTCTGACCATCCTCCAGCCGGCCCGCCATGCCGCTAAAAACCTCGTTCGTCCGTAAAACCAATAGGAATTTTCTCGGGTGTCCAAGGTGCCTCAGACTTAGCAAGATAAACTCGCATGCGACCAGCGATGGCTTGTTTGTGGCCCTGGCAGCAAGGATGATCGTGAAGATATCCAGCGGTGTACGTAGTATAAACATATGTGACGCGGTCTCGTGTACCGCGGACCTTTGCGCCGCGGACACAGCCCGGTGGTTCCGTCGGAATTGGCAAGTCGTTCATTCTGGGGCTCTTCTGTCCGGGATATATATTCCGCTTGTTCGAACGTCTGCCTCCTATGAGTCCCTCATGTCGCTTTGCCACGTTTCGATCGTCTCAACGGGACCTGGTTTTCGGCGACCTCGTCCGAGCTCTTCTTTCTCTTGGCAGCAACCGGCTTTTTCGGCTTTTCGGGCTCGGTCTTGGTGATCTCGGGACTTGCGTCGCTGGCGGCAGGGTGATCAAGAGGACCACCTTGCCTGAGTAACACGTAGGCCACTTTCTCCAAGTCCATCGCTGAGACGCCAAGCCTCTTCATCAACTTCCGTGCCTCGACGCTGAGCGACTCATATTCTTTCATGTTGTACTTGAGAGACGCCTTTTGGCCTTTGTTGCACAGCCAGTAGTACGCTTCGTCGGAAAAGAACGACACGCGCTCTGGGTAGTGTACTGAGAGGAGAAGTGAAGCAGTCGCGGGTCCGATGCCTTTCAGCTTCGTCAGGACTTTCAAAGCGTTTTCCAAGTCTGATGCATCATGATAGGCTTCGACGCCATCTTTCACCGTCTCCTCGACCGTTGAAGAATCGTTCGATGACACGAGCTTCATCAATGTTGGCCGAAATTTTCCGTGGCGGCTAGTTGAGAGCTATCAGACGGCTGTTCTTCAATCGTTGCCATTGCGACCACATCGTCAATGGAACAAATGCCTGGGGCGACAGACTGGTCGTCGCCTCGTAGAGTCTCGACCAGTACCACAACCCTCAGGAGCGAATCGGGTCGCAAGGAAAGGTTGCACTTACAGCTTCCAATCAACAAGGAGCTTAACGTCTTCGTGATTCATGGCCCGCTTCGGCTTGTCCTGCGAAAATAGGGCAGGGGCCTCGACGAAACGGAAGCCATCCAGCTCTTGCAGGGTCTTCTGACCAGGTTTGGCTAATTGGATCGTCAGGTGCACCGCAGGGCAGGACTGGGTTGAGTGCGGGGAAGGGCGCGATCCAGGGCCGACGTACCGCCTTTCGAGGCTGAGGTGGAGTTGATCAGAGGCTCGTAGTTCTCAAGGAGCTGCTTGAACTCCGCGCCAGATATCTTATCCGGTGATATGAGTTTGGAGTCGGCCATAGTATGTTATGGAAAGTCGGATGAATGGTACCCGAACTGTGAAGATGGACCAGGAACAACGTCTGGTGTGGTCACCCAAAATAAAGCCTCGGCCGAAACCTCTCGTGGTATTGCACCAGAAACTGCCAGTATTAGTAGCAAGCTGTATTCCGAAGACTTTTTATCGACTACAAACGCGCTCGCGATGTTTAGGACACGAACGCGACTACGCGCCAAGCCTGACAATCCTAGAAATACGGCAGCAGCTTGAGCTTCAGTCAACACATGAATGGAATAAGTCCTTGCCAAAAGAGCGTGGCAGTCAATAGATGTAGATACTAACTCAAAGTAATAAGGCAGTTAGTATGCCTTCGGTGGTAGCAGGTCGTGGAGGTGCGGCAAGCTACGAATGCGAAACCGCCTCCAGTGCTAATAAGCTTCCCCCTGTAACCTCAGGGCGGGAAAGAAAAAGTGGGTTCTTCAATCGAAACGGCCAAGCAACCTCGTCCTCCCAGAGAGCACGTGGAAAAGAGACTGGAATGAAACAGCTCGGGCTGGGCCCCTGGAGTCTAGGTCTATCGGATGCAGTATAATCCGCCGTGCTTACCGCAATCCATAGACGAGAATGGAAAAGAACAAGCTCAGCCAGCCCCCGCTCAGTGGAGGCAACCCAATGGTCGCTGGCCCGCTGGGTACCGGGCTGGTGCCTTAGCCCCGGGTCCGTGCATGGGCGACTCACTTTGCTGGAGCGGTACGGGGTCGTCCGAGGCGAAGGGGAAAAAAAAAAAAGTGTCGTCTCTGCGCCTGCTCACTCTCTTCCCTCACCTTATTCCTCTCACGAAACTCACCGACCGCCGACCGTTGACAAGTCGCCTACCAAACGCAAAACTTTTCAAGACTCAACACCTCTCACCACTCAAACATTCAAAATGGGTAACGTATGTACTTGCCATGGCGTACCCCTCCCCCGCCCGCCGATCAGGGTCTCGTGTGGAAACGGAATTGAGGGGCAGGTTTCGCTGATATTTCGGGGGAATGCAGGGCGCGAAGGCTCAGCAGAAGCGCGATCGCAATGCGAAGGACGCCAAGCCCAAGGGCTCTCAGCTCAAGGTGGTACGTTACGGCACCGGAACATTTCCTCGCGGAACCGCGAAAGCATACACAAAGGACAAAGGGGCTCACGAAAGAAACAGAACGCCGCCGCCAAGGACATCCAGTGCCAGGTGTGCAAGGCCACCTTCCTGAAGACGACCAAGGCTCCCGCGTAAGCTCTACACCACAGACATGGCTGGAGAGCGCATCGACTGACCAAACATGGACAGCTTGACCGAACACGCCGATAACAAGCACAGCAAGACTCTTGCTGACTGCTTCCCCTCCTTCGTTGCGGCATAGTGGGGGACCGGCGAGACGTCAGGTTGGATTCGGAGTTTGTGGACGATGAGACGGGTTTGAAGAGAATGGCGCGGCGTGCGGTTGAACGGAGAGGCGTAGTTTGCTGCGTCAGGGCATGCAGCGAAGGCGTAACATGGAATTTTGCTCACTTTACTACATTGGAGAAGAATACGAGCCCACGATTGCACATGGCTTAATCTCGAACATGTGTGCCTAGACGTAGTGGCATTCGTGTGATATCTACTACCTCGATTCTCACGCGGCCGGCACGGGCGCGGCCTTCGCAGCCCTTGCCTGCTCCTCCCGGATAGCAGCCAGGATGTCAGGATACCACCTCTCGCCGACGTCCGGATGGCTCTTGACGCGGTTCCGCAGCGTCGCCTCGCCCAGCGTCTTGGCCACGCCGCCCTTCCGGAACGTGAACTCGACATCGTCCAGCCTGGTCCCGCCGTTGCGCTCGATCACCCGCCGCCGCTGCTCCTTGATCTCGTCCGGCACCTGCCCGACGCCGACGGTCTCCAGGTCGTCGAAGTCGGCGTCGCCCCGGACGCCCTGGAAGAACGGGATAGAGAAGCGCGCGCCCTCGCCCGGCCCGGGGCTCAGCACGCGATGCGTCGTCGACACGCAGACCCCCTGCGTCAGCGCCTCCAGCCCCTGCCCGATGGCGACCACGAGCGTGCCGTCGATCGGCGGCGCGTCGATCCACTCGCCCTTCACGTTCTGCGCCTGCAGGCCCCGGTGGTGGCTGGCCTGCAGCAGGTAGCTCGTGAGCATGCTGTCCTTGTGCGGCCCGACGCCCTGGCCGCGGACGCCGGAGCCCGCGTCGATGCCCAGCTCGCTCACGTCCGGATACTTGACGATCTTGAGCTTGTGCTGCTGGTCCGCGTCGAAGTACTTGTTGAAGGCATCGGGTGGGAGCTGGATTGCCTCGGCGATGAGAGATGTGAAGGCGATGGATATCTTGCCCATGCGGTCCATGTACTCGGTAAAGGTCTCACGGAAGCCGGGCAGTGCGCTCTCCGAGGGCCACTGGTTTGGTGCCAGGAGGTTATGATACAGAGGGTCGTCGGGCCCAGGCACGGCATGCTCCGTCGAGAGATCAATCTGTTCCCTATGATCTATCTCGCCGGCCGTGATCTCGGCCGAGAGCTGAGAGTAGCCAAGGAAAGACTTGGCATTCTTCATCTCAATCTTGAGTCTGGTAGACGGTGTCAGTTCGTCTGAAGTCGAGGGTACACACCCCGGGGGTTTGAAGCTTACGATACTTTTCCTCGGACGGGATGTCGAAAAAGGCCTTGCCCTCTTTGATCACCCTCTGGAACAGCTCATCAGGAATCCCGACGTTCTTGAGATACAAGAATCCAACTTCCATGAGGGCATGGCGCAGATCGGCGAGAAACTGGGGCTTTGTCTCTGGGCTCTGCGCCTGCGAGAGATCGAGGACGGGGATCGACTTGAAAGACATGTCGCGACGAGTCATGTGGTATGGATTGCACCAGTTGCAGGCAGCTATGCCCCGAGCCGGACGATTCAGGCGAACACAGTCAAGTAAGGCAGTCTCTGTATAGAGCTGTTTGTAGACAATCGCGCGGATGAAGGGAAGCTCGACCTATTATGTAGCACACGGACTCTGCCGTTAAGTAATCCCGTGTCGGAGCATCTCCCAATGACGTGACGGGATGGCGTGCTGCAGCAGCGGGGCCCTGGGTGCTCGGCGGCGGCCTGCCCCGCCATCTTGATCCGCGGGGTATTGCCGTATTGCTCCGACCGGTGATGATGGCTGCAGAAGATCACCATATCGAAACCAATTGGTCCAGGAACAACCTCTTTTGACAACAGAACCGAATGATCGCATCTCATTCTATTATTGGGTATATTGCACATATTTTGACATTTTCTCTGCCCGTTTTATGCCTTCAGAGGCTTCGTTGCCAACAGCCCCGTGACCTTATAGAACATGTCTTCGACGGAGGGCATGGCGAACGCCGGCGCCGCATCAAACAACTCCGCCAAACGTTGCCTGTTGATGACGGCCGGCTGAGCATCGTCATCGTCCAAGTCCATCGCGTCGCTGGGGTCTTCCCGCTCGTCGTCGATGGCCATCTCCTCGTCCTCGGCTGCGTCATCGTCGTCAATAATCGCATCTTCGGCGACAGGCTCACCGTCCAGCTGCATGTCCTCCAATGGCTTCGAGATTGTCACAGCACCAGGGTCTGCTGCCTCGGCAACTGTCCAGAGTTGTGCAGCATCGTCAACGGCGACGAAGCCAGATGCGCTTCCCGTTGATGCCAGACTGGTGATGCGGTGGGGGATTCGTTTCGCGCACAGCAGCTGGGGTTCCTCGGGCCTCATCACGGCAAGTTGGGAGGCTAGCCCACCGGGAACGACAACGGCGAACGTCCGCGACTTGCGATCGACGGCCAGGTGGCTGAACTCCTTGACTGCAGCAGCATTGCGTCCGCTGGGAAGCTGGATGCCGTATTGAAGTTCATCAGCAACCACATCATATACTCTCAGGTCATCAGAGAGTGTAATGACGTAGGGTGCGAGGACCTGCAGGCGTCGAATTTGACCCTTCCACATATTTTCCAGCGTTGTTCTTAGTTCGCCAGTGTGGGTGTCAACAACATAGACAGCGCCATCATTTGAGTTGCCGAAGGCAATGAAGAGGGTAGATCCATCTTCCGAGAAGCAAATGCTGCCGCTGCGCTCGTTACCGGCCTCTCCGGTCAACGCAAGAGCATCGGCCCCTACGTTGCTTCCCAGGGCGACCGCCACATTGCAAGACCAAGACTGTAGGGCCTCACCGGTCGTATCCTTGGACGTAATGCCATCCTGCTGCCTAGCCTTGGACTGCCATATCCGCACCATGCCGTCGTCTCCAAGAGTAGCGAATCTGTTTGATGTGTGGTCTGCTGCAAGGGCAAGGACGCTCTCCGGGCGGCTGGTGATGTGGGGGTTGTTGATCCTGGAGGACAGCGCGAAGGGCTCGTCACCCTCACGAGCGGCCCAGAACTTGAGGTATACCTCCCTCCTCTCCTTCACGAACTGCTCACGGGCTTCAGGGGCAACCTTCTCAAGGTCGCGCTGAGGGGGCTGCCAGTCATCGACCGTGGCCAACCATTTGCCGTCTTGCGAGAAGGCCACATGGGTGATACGGGGCTCTGAAATGGGGTTTCCCTTGGAGGTAATGTTGACATCTGTGGGCTGCGTTCTGGCCAGAGCCTGCTTCGAGATGCTCCTGAACAGCTCCATGTCGAACGACTGCAGGAGGGGGGCAGACTGCAGCTCGCCCGCCAGCATCGCCTGTTGACCAGTTCCGGTACAGACGTACAGTCTTGATGGCTCTGCCGGGTTCATGGCTGCCGGGACTGGGTGCCGCACATCGTCGGACACTGACCACACACGCCTGACAAGCAAGTCTTTCGGTGTTGACGTGAAGCGGGCCGCAGATTGGATGCCAGAGATGTAAGTGGTCGGCTTCATCTCAGCGGTGGAGAGAACCATTGTGGAGTTGTCGTCGAGGTGAACGGCGTAGGACGATCCGGTGGGCGACACGACCAAGTTCTCGATGCTGCCAGAGAGATGGGGGAGATGGTCCATCTTGCCTGTGTCCATCTGCCAGAGGACAAGAACGTTCTCCGAGCCACCGGAGATCATGTAGTGGCCTAAGAGGAAGACTGTCAGTAAGAGCTTTAACGCGCAATGCCATGTTTTCACTCACCATCCTTCGACCACTTGAGGCTGTGGACCGCCCTCCTGTGCCAGTGGTACTTGCGAGCCTGCAGGGGTTCCCTCTTCGATTTGGGGCCATTGAGGTTTTGCAACTTTCGGAGAATATCGTTGTAGTAGTAGATAGCACCACGAGCACCTCCGGCAATGAGATCCAGTGCAGAGGTGCCGTCACTCTTGTCTGTAATGCGGACATCGAGAGCGCAAATAATGTCTGTCGAGTCGAAGGTGAAGAACTCGAACTCCAGGCCAAGATCTGCCTGGGAAGCCTGGGCTGTGACCGTTCCAACAATAAGGCTTTCCCGGGTAGCGCCGACAACACATTTGCCGTCTGCGCTCGCGCGGAGGAGGTGGATGCCCTGGTCACTCTTCTTGGTGGTGAACAGAGCCTCCGAAGGCGGGTTGGAGAAGTCAGGTCCGAAGTAGGCCACAATCTCGCCCTTAAATTGCTTCGTTGTCTCGGAGACATAAATAACCTCATGGTTTCCAATCGCCGCGACCGACATGTCGAGCGCAGTGTGCGACTGGGTGCGGAACTCGTCCTGGACTGCGGTACCCTTCTTCCAGTTGACTCGCCAGATCCTGCCGTCCGAGCAGGCGACCCAGACAAAGTCGGGCTTGGTGTGCGAGAGGCATGTGGCCACGATGGTCGGCGCCGTGGACTTGTCTGCGTATGTGTTCTGGACCACTGGGAGGGCGATTCTTCGGACAAGGAGGGATTCGGCCACCGAGTAGATTTGCAGAGAGGTGTTGTAAGTCAGGATCAAGTACCTAGACAAGCGTTAGGCATGGAAAGAACTAAAGGATTGAGGGATCCTTCTTACTTCTCCTTCTCAACGAAGATGGGGTCGATATCGGCCATGCGCCCACCCATTGGCTTAGAAACCTGCCATCCTGTCGCTTGAGCGTCCGTGTTGCCGAGCTTCACGAGTTCGGTCTCGATTTGGTCGTCCGTAAGGTTCTTTTGAAGCTGAGACAGCAGGTTCAGGGCATTGTCGCGGAGGTCGCCCGCATCAGTCTGGCCGTTCTTTCCGGCCTTCTCTCCTTGCTGCCGGGTGCGCTTGGCTTGCGCATCCTTTTCCGTCGTGTCTCTCTTCCTCTTCTTCGTATCGGCGTTCCGAGTTCTCGGAGTCGACGGACCAGGCATCTTGGGTGTTCAAAACTCGAAAGTGCCAAAAGAATGAAACGTCTTTGCGTGGTTCGCGGCGGGAAAGAGCGAAGAAATCGTCGCAGCCGAACTGTTTACACTCGGTCCTAGATTTCCTGCTGTTTCGGCTGGCACACGACCGTCTAAGAAAAAAAAGTTGACCTTCCAAAGAAATTTTGGGTCCCGCTTCTATCGCTGGGCGATGCCATTGGTGGCCACCCCACAGTCATCACCGATAAGATAGCGGTCGGATAATCAGCGGACCGACATAATTTCTCTTTCTCAAGGTGCCTACCAGGAAGCACAGCCCAAAGATTTCTTCATTGACGACGGCGACGAATTGCGACCGACGCGACGACCAACCGCAAAACGATAACTCCGGAGACTTCTGCCCTACGGCAACATTGCGGCGTCACCTACTATATACCACTAAAGAAACGTCAAAATGATCATTCCCGTCCGCTGCTTCTCGTGTGGAAAGGTCAGTGAACGCGATTCGTCTCAACGCGGGAGATGCGACGGCTAACGCCTTATTTAGGTCACGGGCGACCTTTGGGAGCGCTACCTGAAGCTCATTGACGACGGTATCACAGACGGGTACGCCAACGGCCTCGTGCAATCTAACCTAGTTGAAATGTGCTAAAACGGGCTCGCAGCGATGCCATGGACCAGCTTGGACTCAAGCGCTACTGTTGCCGTCGCATGGTCATGACCCACGTCGACCTTATTGAGAAGCTCCTCAAGTACGCTCCTCGCTGCTTCTTCCGACCGAGTCCCATCGGAAACTGACCATTCTTCGCAGGTACACCCCCGACGGCCGTAACGAGAAGAAGATGTCGCTCAACCCGTAAATGCGGCATGGCGGGACGATTCAAGAGGTTATAAAGTTATCAAGCATTGCAAGGCGTTTGGGATACCAGGACGCCCGAGGGCTCAAGACAAGGGCGGGCTGGTCAAGATTTCATACACGAAGAAACGGCGGCCACCTGCTTACCGAGTTGGAACGAGTCGATGCACAAACGCCGATGCGTTGCCGGGCCGAGTTCCTGTTGTTATGTGAACCCAGAAAGGAGACCACCTTGTCGCGGCGAGGAGGAGCGGACATTAGATGCATGAGTCGACCGGGGCAGGGCAGCTTCAGGTCAGGATAAGCACTCCCAGGCTGTTGGCGGTGGTTGGGAAATTCGGTTCCAAGGTCTTGCAATCCTAAAAAGTTGGTACACGTCTCGCATCATGTGATTAGGACGTATGTCGGGTCCCTGTCGATACCAGCTGCCCCGGTCCGTTTTACCAGCCATGTTTGCTGAGCAGTCTGGTATCTCGTACCAGCAGCCACCGTAAGCGGACGTTTGGCTCATTCGTGCCAACGCGGTATACCGGGGATAATAATGGACAGGCATCTCGCCGCGTGTAGCAACACCATGCTGTGTGTGACTGTAGCACCTTGGTAAGAAGGCTGCCGTTCTTACTTATGGCGGTCAAAGAAGTGATGCGAGGTCTAGGAAAGCCTCAACTGTGCCGACTGAATGCATGTCGCTGACCACCGATGCACCACCATCGGGTCTCAGTCCGCTCAGTGGATGGGGGAACATTCCAATGCAGCCACCTTGGCTCGACTGGAAGAGCCTCGCCCACTCAGCGGTTTTGTCTCGTCGGCAGGCTTGGGGGCCAGATCTTGCCGTGTTGCTGCGATTGGACGGACAAACAAGAGTGAATGGTAGGGTGTCTTGGAAGCCCAAGTCAGCCCTGAGGTCGATGCCTGAAAGTCACGCCATCGTCGTGACCCAGATGCTTTCGCTGTGACTCTCCATTCATTGTTAAATGGCGCAGATCCCGAATTATTCCTGGGGGTATGGGTCAGTTAGACGGCGACAACCATCTTGCGGATTGTAGAGTAGGCAAGGCCCGAAAGGTGGCCACCCCAAGACCCGAGAGCCTGGATATGGCCCGGCGGTTTTGCCGCGAAGAAGACTCAGAGCACCAACAGACTTTCCTGAAGCGGTCAGCATCCGCGGTGCTAGAGACGTAGCTTCGTTCCCCGGCGTAAATGATTTGATGAGAGAACGCAAGACTGCACCAACACGATGTGGGTTGACGCACGGCGATCCGTCCTCCAGTGATCGGCCTGGGTGGACGCATTGTGTGCGTGGACGAATAATACCCAGAGAGCAAGCCGAAAAGTCTGGTTCCACGACTCAATCCATTGAAGGCGTAAGGTCAGCTCTGTCGCTGGATCCTGACTCCGTCAAGACCGCGAGAGGACAACCTTGGCGCGCAACAACTGCAGGAGGCTTGCTGGACCCAGAGCAACCAACGCCTTGGCGTCCTATCGGTCGCACGATATGGAGGTATTATCCAAATATGGCATCCTGAGCCGGAAACAATTTGGAGAGCAGCTTGTTGGCGCCTATGCGAGTTGGCCTGCATGCGTGATGCGGTCGTGGCGTCAGGGATGCTGCAAGGCAAGCGGAGCCCCGGCTATTCGTAATATGAGTCGGGTACTCTCTGTCCTGGCGGTACCCCAAAAGATATCTCCCCTCAAGTGTAGTGACGAGGATTCGGGAAGATGGACATCGTTCTGAAGAGAAAGCACCCAGGAGTTGGGACTCGGGAGAGGAAAGAGGTGGCCACGCCCATTCATCGGCGATCAGCCAATCCTGCCCTGGCACGAATTCCTGGGTCCTGGACCTGGCACCCCGCCATATCACCGGGTCGAACCAGGATAATCTGTTTACCGGAAGTCTCGCTAGTGCTGTGATCAGTGTGAGGCACCGGCATGATAACCAGGATACTGTACCAACGCACCAGCTTGATGGGTGGGACGGAATTCTTCAGGAACGTTCGCGACTGATGATCAACTCCGAAACGGATCCATGAGCCAAAGGGCATCGTCGAGCGAGAGATGGAACCACACGTCAAAAGCAGTCTGTTTGGGCGATCGGGTTGTCGGGAACAGCGCGAATAGGATCGATGAACTCACTGTCTGGAAAGACTGGTCCTGTTAGAGTCCATACCTCTGGTTCTTCCAAGTACTCGAAGAGTAACCAAGGCCGTTGTCAACTGTTGTTGGTGCAAACCTGTGCCGGGGAGGCCCCAGGCTTTCGGAGTCGGTCAAGCACCGTTTTCACGGGTCCAGTGATTCAATCCTCGGAGAACCTCGGCGTGCAACATGAAGGGGTTCTAGGGAGGAGTAAGGCCAGAAAGTACCGGGAGGATAGGAAACAACTTGCAAGTTGTGGCTTTCGGATCAAGGACGTGGATGGAGTGCCAGTAGGGTTTGAAGCCGTCAACGGGTCCGGGCTTGCACGGCTGTCCCCTGTCAAGGTCGATCTGTGGGTTTCGAGGGCGACAACGCTACCTGAGTGGGTCTCTTAAGTACCACACCTACCTAGGTACCTAGGTTTCTCTGTACCTAAATTAGTTACACAAAACGGAGTGCCTAGGAATAGCAAACACCCAGAACCGCCGGCCCAAATCGCCGGAATTCCAGGCAGTCTGGAACAGGTACCTACTCCGCACGCACTATGCTATGGGGGCAAAGGCGTCTTCCCTTCCTCCTTCCTTTACCCAGACTCATTCTGTGGTACGAAATATCCATGGATGATAGTAGGTAAGCTGTTCTAAGGCTCGCCATTGACGACGGCACTGTCACCGCTAACCTCCCGAGACAGCCACGCCGTCCTTCCCGTCACCAGTACGTTACCCAGTATTTGGGTAACGCTAGGGCTGACGCCTCGAGACCCAGGCCAGGCAGATTCTCACGAAGCAAGCAATGTCATCGCTACGTTGGTTCACACCGGCCAGCATGCAAGGCTTTGTTTATTTGTTGACCGTCCGCTCCGGGCCACCATCGCGAAACCCTTGTCCAGAGTCAGGTCGAAGCCACTGTCGCTTCCGTCGCGTTGGCGCCGGCAAATGAAGTTATCCGAAATCAACGCTGAGGACTGCCAGTTTACCTGGCTCCAACAGCTCTCGACGTGCTCTCCGCGCCCCGCCTAACGGGGGCACTCATACAATCCCATCAGGGCGGTAAACAGTACCCGATAGTACTGGCCCAGGACGCAGGGCAGACGGGCAGAGCCGTTCATCAACACGCATACCGTATATGCCACGGCCCCCAAGACGCAACACACGCGCTTTGTTGGGGAACGTGACTGATTCCTCGCGTCTTTGTTGACACGGCATCATCGGATTGGCCTACACTTTATGTGTTTTGGATGGGGGCACGATACACCGAGAGGCGGAGGTCGCGAGAGATATCCGCCCATCCACACTATCATGTAGATGCGCGACCAGGCACACTGCACGCAATCAAGAAGGGAACAAAAGTCCAAATCCGGGTGCGGGTGGGCCGTCGTCGAATTCCTAGGACCCAAGTCCCAACACACCGGCTCGACCTAAGATGATGGTTCTGCGACCTCATCGAGTTCTGTGTACGCATCATGAGAGACCCCGCAACGAGTGGAAGAAACAAGGAGGGTTCACGCATACTGGTCGTTTACTTTTGCTTTCCACATAGCAGCAACCACTGTTGCAGTTTTGTCTGGCTCAATACATCCTAACACAACCAAACAACAGCATATTATTCCACTACTTGACTATTCGTCCCATTCTCCTTGAGGAAATCGACCCTCACGTTTGTTTAATGGTTTCGTTCGGACGGCTTCCTTCCCCCACTACTAAGGTACTTAGGTACCGATGTTGGCACCTTTCCCTACCTATGTATCTAGGTACGGATACCTTGCTCGAATGTACACAGGTACCATGCGTTCCCCCCCACACCGCGCTCCAGGCCCCAAGTGGGGCACCCGGTAGCCAGGGATGGTTGTGGTTCGCTGGCTGATGCGATTCCCACCTTTGCTAAGCGCCGACGCCTGTCTGCTTCATGCAGCCCACAGCTCGACGAGCTCTTCTCATCCACCGACACGACGCTGTGCTTACTTCTGACTGGTCGAACCCGTCAGGAGGTGTTCACTCTGCCCGTGGGAAAACACGCGCAGCTGCAAATTTGAATGGCTGGTTCTCGCCGTTTACAGGCCTGCAGGTGCCTGCCATACCTGCCCAGGCCAAGCCCAGTTCGTGGAGTTCGCCCCTCCTCTGCTCCAGTTGCTGTTGCTGTTGCTGCTTCTTTGGTCCTCCAGAAATGCGCAAGTCACCGGTCGAATGACATGCCTCGACGCAGCTCCAAGATTGGCTCCCCCTCTGAGGATACTGGAGCTCTCGTCAGGTTCTCCTACACGCCTCGACCTGAACTGCTCAGGACCTGGGCTCTATTGGCAGCTTCCTCCCATCCGTCCTGCCGGATCACTCGGTTCTGATTCGGCCAGCAAAGCCTCACCTGCTGTCCATCTCGTCCATGTGTGATAACTATCCATAGCTCCAACAACCATTCACACAACACAAAGAATTCTGACACCTGTCTCGCCTCTCCCGCAACCCAACAGTCGTTTTGTCTCGCCAAACCTCGGGTACACTACCATCAGATCACGCTGACTCCGTCACGCAACACAGAAGAGACTCCGTGTCTTCGCCAGCTTCTCGTCGATTCCATTGAAGGGTTGGCACCACCTCCGCTCGACTGTACCACAAATTACCCGCCCTGAGTCGCCCGTGTAGTGGAGGCTGTAATATCCGCACCAGCTGCGCTGCGTTGTATCTGTCTCTCTGCCCGTCTTCTTCCTGTCAGTTCTCTTGTCGCCCGGCCGCGCAAGACCGACTTGGACCACCAAGCAAACCGGTGGAGCCGTGCTGGTCATCCGTTTCGTCGAATCTTAGCCGCAGCGCTTCTCAACCCTCCTTCCTACAGATGCCCTGCAGCATAATCGCAGACACGCCTAGCTCAGCCTGATTCTGCGCTCCCTCGTCCTCTCACCTCACTACCTCCCGTGGAAGCGGCAGTCGAGTTGCTCGCAAGTCGACCCAACTCATCCACCACCCCCATACTTTTCTCCTTCAGTCGTCAGAAGCTACCTTACAGCTTGGGTCCCGCGTCCTCCCTTGCCGCTTGGTAACCAGCAAGCGCAGAGACCCGCCGCAACCCTGCAAAAAACCAACGTGACCCTGTTGAGGTTTCGCGTGAGCGAGGCACAGGCGCAGACACGAACAACCAGGGTCGGCCTGAAGGTTCCTAGTCCATACCATTGCTTGACCCAGCATCAGGGTAGGAGGCACAGCTCTCCTCTTAAAGCGCTTTCCCCACCCTCGCTCGCTCGAGCTCCCTCACCCTCAAGCCGGCTGCTGCTCCCCTCGAAGATTGGTGATCCCCAGGCCGTTATCGAGGAGACCCGTATAGTCCAGCACAGCTTCAAGCCTTCGCCTCATCGGCCTTCAGGATCGAGGCCAGCCAGCCATTCAGCCAGTGCGACCCAGGATCCGGCCCAGTCAACCCACAAGCGCGGTCTGTAGGGCTCACGAGGCATTCTTTAGAACCGCATCTCTCGACTGCTAGGCTGCTGGACAGCGGGCTCTCACGTCGTGTTGTAGTCCAGACGCCGCCGTCATCGCCAAAAGACCTCTAGCCTGATCATGGCACTCGAGGCGCCCCTGCGATCGTCCATCGGAAGTCAAATATCTGCCTACTCCCACCACAACGACATGTCTGTTTCGTCCCCAGACAACGGGTCATTTCAATCGTCCTTTGCTAGCATGTAAGCTGTTTTCTGATCTGGGTTCGAGGTGGAGAGACTTACAAGCTATTTCAGGTCGTCAACGGCTTCGGAACACTCCCAGCGCAATTCCCTGCGACCATCGTCTATCCAAAGAGTGCCCTCGACGAACATGAACCTTATGAGTCCGAGCGATATCGTCGGCCCCTCGCCCGTCACTTCCACTGGCACAGAAACAACGGAGATTGACGATGAGGAGGCGGAAGAAGTTCGAGCGCGCCCTACCAATGCCAATCCAACACCCCACCCTCAAGTGCGTTCCTTGACCTGGTGGATGTCTGGCCTAACAACTAACACATCATAGCTAATGATGCTCACCACAAACATACCCGATCATGTGCGGCAAAGTGGAAGTGAAGAGGCAGTTTCAGTCATTCATGCCCCCGAAAGCTTTCGCAGCTGGGTAGCTATAACCAGAACTCGTCGAAAGACAAAGCTGCTAACGCTCGACCAGGTGTCTGCTGAGCCAACCGTTCAGCCAGACCCGTCCAGCGAGAATACTTCACCAAAGTCCATGAAGTTATCACCCAAGTCCGACGCGAGATCGTCACCGAAGACGGATTCTATGAGTCTCCCACCAGTGACAGAGCGCGCGACAAAGGTACAATCTCCCCAAACTCGGTAATACCATTCCGGTCATTAACATGTAGCAGTCGAGGTCACCTGGATTGCCAACCCCTCCTCCACTATCTACGGATGTCAGACCTGTCCGTTATAGCATCGATAGCGCCACGCCGCGGGCGCAGGATCTACAAGATATGCTCAGCGAATCATCCAGACTGCGTTCTAGTAGCACAAGCAGCCTTGAGAGTATGTAGCTTCCGATTGATGACTCCAATTTCTCTAACATTCAGCAGAAATCGATGAAGCAAGGGAAGTCGAGACCGATACTGAAACATACGACGACGATGCGTATGCTACCCCAGCTTTGCCGCACGAAGACTCCGAAGTACGGGCGTTGCGGACTGCTCTCCAGGAATGCTGGACTTTATGCAATACCTTGGCCAACCTCAGTTCAATCCATCGCACAAGGGTATTCAACAGCTCGGGGACGCCCGACGCACACGAAAAGGCCTGGATGGCCTGTTGGAAACTTTGCCAGCGACTGTACGATAACCAGGACGAGGACTTATTTGGTCATAACGTGCGCGAAAATCTGGACCTGTGTCGTGACTTCTGCCAGTCACTCTTCGACGTCCGGCAAAAGAATGACGAAGTTGCCGACTCAATTCTCCGAGTTAGTTTTGAGCTCAACAACCAGTAAGTAGACTCTTTCAGTATCATCTCGTGTATTGCAATACTAACTCTAGAGCAGTCTATACAGCGCCCAGGATATCCGAAACCTGCCAGAACAGTTTCGAGAACGGACACTGGATTTCTACATCACTCTCTGCCATCGACTGATGAAACAGCGCAGCGAGCTGGCAGATGAGACAGACTCGTTGCTGAAGGCTTGCTGGTCGCTCGCAGAAATGCTCTTCAGTTTGCGGCAGAACCAGCTAGATGGAAGGGCCCCCGATGAGGAGCTTCTTGGTTCGGCGGTGCAGTCTTGCTGGGACCTTTGTGATCTCTTCAGGGATGGGTGGACGCAGGTCCGGCCAGACCGAAATACGCCGCGACCGAGTCAGACGAGCTTCTTCGGCCACTCGCAGCAATATGACCAACCATCAGGTCGAGAGAGTAGAACTTCTAACCGCTCCTCGTACTCAAAGCGGGAGAGCCATAAGAGTATGCCAAAAGAGCAGAGTCGCAAACCCCCTCCAGTCCCCGAGACCCCGGTCACGGAGTTTGAAGACACGCCCATTTCGCCAGAAAGCCAATCCCCTCGAGTCCCCAACATTCTCGTTCTAGGCACCACCTCTGACAGCGGGCGCGGTGGCCGATGGTCAAGCAGCGCCTCCCAGCTCTCCAGCTACTCCCAAAGCAGCAACAAGACATCCAGCACAGCTACAACCGCCACCGTCGGCGACGAGAGCAACACCGGCCGGATCAAAGCTCTCATCATAAAAGCGGCCATGAACGTCGGGTACACGCGGGACCCGGCTCTCGACAGCAAGGCCGAGAAAGCCGCGCTGCAGGCTTTCGTGAAGCAGATGCCGTCTGGGTCTTTCGGGTCTCTCCCGAATCACACGACGCTGCTGCAGAATTACAAGAACCTCGTGCAGGCCGACGCGTCGTTCCGCGGCTCGTCTCTGCTACCGGCCCGCGGCAAACGCATCGCGGCGAACGACATGGCCAGGAGCGTCACTTACATGAGCGGCCGCGCCAGCCAGTACGTCTTCTTGCGCGACCTCTACAAGCTTGTCTTGGGCTTTCCCCCCGAGGAAGGCGAATCACGAAAGACCGTCAGCATCGCCATCTGAGCATTTTTATCCAACGCATTTTGATCCACATCTCGTTCATTCTACTTACTACTTACCACGAAAATAACTTTACACGTCTACGCTCGAGGCATACTCAGACGGGCTTGGAGAAATGGGGGGCGTTATTTAGTGTCAACGTTTTGGGAGGAGAGCGGCCCCGTCTGTTCGTTTCTACTAGATACCCCCCCCTCACCATGTTGATGGATTTCTGGCGCCGGGAGCTTTGGCTACGTTCTTGGGAGGCTTAGCAAATCGCACGAGAGTCTTGTTGTTCACATTTCGGAGGGAGGGTCCCGACGGGCATCATTCGTTTCATCAGCGCGGTAGCGATAGACTTTATGAGTTTTTTGGAGGCGAGAAGCAACTACCTATATAGTATGGCATATGCCGCAATGACTACCCCTAACTTTGCCTTATGAGTCTGCAATGTGACGGGTCTTTCAAACGCCCGAGTGCTTCTAGATAAGCTAAGAACTATGGTCAAAAATGTCCCTTCCGGTAACGTGGCAATATACATTATGCCCCATGTGTCCCCTTCTCACGTCTCCCTCAGTAGTTCGGTCCTAATCCAGTTCGGTCCACAGAGTCTAGCTGGCCGTTATCACCGGATCCTTCGCCACCGACAAAAAGCAGTCGGTACCAGTCTGATTCCGGCGTCAGACGGGCGAACGCGTTCTCAGTGTTTGCTGCAGTTGCCGATGCTACCTCTCCGTATGTCCACGACTCGTCGTTGTACCCCGCGCCATCGCCATATCCGCCACCCAGAGCAGCAGGCAGGGCACCGTGAACATCCGAGGCCGAGGAAAGATCCACGGCGGGATCGACCGCCGTCATGACCGGGAGCGCGTAGTTGGGGAAACTGCCAGGGCCGCTGCTCCCCCAGGGATCCTCGCAGAACGGGCTCCACGACGGGTTCGTCTCCGTCTCCGAGAACGTGAGGCCGGGCTCTGAAGACGCCGACCATGGCTGCGTGAACATATTCGGGCTCGTCGTTGGGAAGGTTGGCGCGGCGGTCATTCCGATGCTCGAGTTGCCATCGTTGCTGGCCTGGTTGACGTGGCCGACGTGAGGCAGCTGGAGGGGCGACGGCATTGGTGCCGTGTTCTGAGCTAGGCTTCCGGCGTCGAGGCCACTGAGAAACTCGTCCCAGGCAGAGTCGGGAAGCCCGTCCACATCGCCCGGCAACTTGGGCTCGTCCTCGCCGAACAAGCTCGGATCGGTCATCGGCGTCTGGGGAGAGCTGTGTTGTACCGAATCGGCACCTGCCTCTGGTGATGTCCCGGGCGATTCTTGCTTCAGGCGCTTGAATTCAGAGTGTTGAGATCCGCCAGCATGTTCAAGGAGGCCATCTGGGCCTTGCAGTTGCTCCGCGACGTCCTGTTCATCAGACTCCTCTCGCTTTCTCTTGGCTTGCATCATGGGTTGGATATAGACCTCGTTGTAATTCTGCAGGACAGGTTGAAAACCGTATGGGTTGCTGGGGTCGTACGTCGACATGAACCTATCGTAATCACTCTGGGTGGTGGTTGGCGTGGTTTCTGGCAGACATAGCTGGTCAATCGATAGCATGTGTCCTGGGATGCTTTGCTGAAGCGGTACAGAGGGAAGACATAGCTCGTCAATCGAGAGTGTATGTCTCGGGATGCTTTGCTGCAGCGGTACAGTGGGCAGACACAGTTCGTCAATCGAGAGTGTATGTCCTTGAGTGCTTTGCTGAAGCGGTACAGAGGGCAGGCATATTTCGTCAATCGAGAGCATGCGTCCTGGGGTGTTTTGCTGCGGAGGCTCAGAGGGCAGACATAATTCGTTGATGGAGAGTGCGCGTCCCGGAGCACTTTGCCGAAGCGGCACGGAAGGAAGGCATAGTTCCTCAATCGAGAGAGCGCGTCCCGGAGTGCTTTGCTGCAGCGGTCCAGAAGGAAGGCATAGTCCGTCTGTCGGGATTGTGTCTCGTGGAGCGATTTGTTGGACCTGCGCAGAAGAGGGCATCTGGTGAGAGGACGACTGAAAACTGCTCTCGAGCAAGCCCGCTTGCTGAACAGCTTGGGGCTTCATGGGCGCGGCGGGGGCAGGGGGTGCCGTCTTTCGATTTCCGCCGTTCTTTGGCAGAATCCCGTTTATCAAAGCTGATCTGGAGTTGAGAGGCGTTAGCAGAGGTCATCACCATCTGGGAGAAAGCGGGGAGTGCCTGATCCGCGTTCTCTCGAGGCTCGGCGTGGGGAGGTTCTTACCCGAATTCGGCATCACGGCCGTACTTCGACTTGACGTACCGGAGCTGGGAAGCCGTGAGCGTCTTGCCGAAGCGCTCCTGATACTTGTGGAGTATGACGCTGCGGTTCTCCTTTTCGAGAGTGAGGCGAAGGATGAAGAGGATCTGGTCCTCGGTATAAGTGATCTGGCCGACCATAGTGGATGCTTTGGCGGTGTTGTTGTTTGGTTTGTATTGTGTATTGAATGTTGAAATGATTGTGGGGTATGAGCAGTGATGGCCTGGCAGAGAAGTAGTGTGAATATTGTGATGCTTTGCCTTGTTGATGTTGGAAGGTGGTGATTTTTTTGCGTCACCGACGTGGAAGAGGCTAGGTAGGCAAGAGCTACAGTCGTGAATCAGGGGCAGCAAGCAGCGCAGCAAGATAATAATTCGCGGGTGAGTGATTAACGGCCCTGGCGAAGATGTTGACGGGGGATAAACATGGGATGGAAGTATTGTCAGACAGTGTCGAGCTCGCTTCTCCATACGTGTCTAGTCTGTTCTATGTCTATGTTTCTCAGCGGGGAGTATAGCTCCTTGCTTCTATGTTTCTAGCGTGTATGCAGTTCCATCCGAGTCTATAAACTGTTTGTTGCCTAGGCAGACTGCTCGCGGGCAAAAATCCCCCACCAACAATTGACTTGGTTGCCTTCCTCGGCTTCGTCCCAGTCGTCCTGGCCGTTGAGAATCCCCTCCTCGATGCATGTAAGCGGAGGGTCTTGCCTTCCCATGGCATCTCTGAATGACTTCAGGAGCCTCTTTGTTGTCTCGTCTCGCAACGGAACCATGACGACAGCGCGGGCATCCTCCTCCAAGGCCAACTGTTCTGAAAACGCCCCTGCCAGAAGACTCGGATGGTCGTCATCGTACATGGGATCCGCAGCAAGAACCAGCTGTAAATTGGTCAGTTTTTGGAATCAGCAGAAAACTCGGATTTGGTGCACCTTGAACTGGTTCTTTTTGCCGAAGAGATCCTGGTCAATCTCATCTTCTCCTGAGCCTCCCCATGTGAGCGTGCCCGAATCCAGGGACCCTCCGAGTTTTTCAACCGTCGCGACATTGGCTTGGACATTGTGTCGAAGGTTCTCCATGATGTCGGGCAGGTCGCTCAAGATAACGTGGACTTTCCACAGAGCCGCGGCCGCCAGTCCAAGCAGACCGGTGCCGGATCCCAGTTCCAGCACAGACGGCCGGGGCTGGCCAAGAGACTCGTTGAAGAGTCGGAAGAGGGACGTAGGGGCGAGATTCGGCAGGTGCTGAGCCAGGACGTATGAGGAGCCCCATGTTTTGAGGCCGAGTGAGTCACCAGTCAGGGGCGGTTCGCGGATGATGAGCTCGAAAGTCGGCGTGAGAGCGTCCTCTCGGAAGGGCCATCGCCGGGTGATTTCGCCCATAGCTACGTGCTGTCAGAGCCTGCACGGCGAAAACTGCCATGCGCCCTACATACCTGTCCTCCCGCAGCGCTCGGTCAACCGCCTGCTCGCTTCGGACCAAATCTCCTCCTTCTCATCGTCGTTGTCGATCCACAAGAGGCCGCTCTTGATTATGGAGGAGAGGTACATCGATACTTCACGCCGAAAGTAGGCGGTGGCCTCCTGCTCGTGAACGATCTCCGAGCGCCTGCGCTTGTGACTCCATATCGGGGGGCTAAGTTCCAGTTTTTTCAGAGTAGTGAGTAAGTCTTCACTTGACGGCTTCTGCCACATCTGAGGGAAATCCTTCGGTTCGAGTGACATGGTTGCTGTTGATTGCTCAGAGTTCTATGTGAGGCTGTCTATTATGAAGTTTATGTCCTCGTAAATGAGTGCGGAAACCTTGTCGGTGAACAAAGAAAAGGGGCGGGCTGTTTGAATTTCGAGCGAAAATGAGTTGAGACGTGCTTACAGCCACCAAAATTTTCGCGGCGGTCTGGACCTTCTTGCAACCCAAGCCTCATCGCCAAAAAACAAACAGTGCACTTAAACCCGATAAGGGGCAGGCACTCACTATCGTTATCGAATCAGAGGAAGGGCCCCACCAACGTGGAGTCCAGATCTGGCAGGTGGGGACACTGACTTGAAGGGTCTTGCCTTACCTAGTGTACAGGCAACCGCTGAAGTTTAGCCGCGTTACTCATAAGGGTGTTGATTGGGCAGCCACACGAGGCTGCCGCGGAATCATCCCCGGGTGGACCCACCCCACGTCACAAAATAAATAGCTCCAAAATCCCACCTTGGATCGACTTTTCCTTCTTTTCTCCTCCAAGCACCGTCCTCTTCAACGCTGCGTTTCTATGCTACGAACGGAGAGTCTGCGCGCAAGCGCAGTCTCTCGAGGAATTTTCCTCGCAATGGCATATGAGAAATTCGGAGTAACATCTTCACCAACACCCAATGTCTCCTGCTTGCAGGATGACGGGTCTGCCCGCGAGGGTCTGGCGTGATTTCACGCTTGCAATTGGCATCAGAAAAGCAGGGCCCGGGCGCCTTCGTGTATACCTCCGTCTCGGCGGGGGGAAGACGAGGTGACTCGGTGTTCCCTTTGGGAGAGCCGTTGCGAAGATTGTGCACAGCACTTGAGTGCGATACGCAGCGTCTGGATCCCCAACCGGCTTCGGCTGGTTGGGGCACTTGACAATTCAATTCCGATCATTCTGTTGAGGACGGTGCTTCACTTTTCTTTCTCCAGGTAAGCAAGCCTTTATTTGCGCAACCCCCCCGAGCAAAGGATACTACTAACGATACAAATATTCCTTCACGTTTCACAGGTAATCATCGCCATCCGAGCACTTCCTCCCGCCGCGACCATTCAGCCTTGGCACCTTTTCCTCGACTCCCAAGACATCATCCACACCTCCCAGCGTAGGCAATTCCGGCTCTCCACACTCGTTGCTGCTTGTCCTTATCACCACCCGTCTGTGCCTCCGGCGTTGCTGGTCTCGACCCCGTTGGTCTCATTGGTGCCCTCGTATTGATCAGCCTCATTGGTGCTCTTGTCTTCGAAAGTGTGATCGGTGCTATAATTACCGCTGTCCGTGTCGCCATATCCGCCCTCAGGATTGTTGCTTGCTGCAGCCTTTCTCTTGAACAGAGGTTGCCACAGTCGGGAATCGGTGTTGGTTAGGTTCTGCGCCTTCTCTAGGCACAACACGATGTCCTCCGAAGCGTAGTGGTCGGTGTTAAAGTCCTGAGCTAGGCGTGTGACTTCCTCAACCGCGCCGATCACGATGCTGACCTGCGAGATGAAGGCAGCGTCCTGGCCCTGATGCACAGGCACGTGCGGCCACGTCTCCTCCATGGCGACCTTGAGATGCTTGAGGCAAAGGTTAACCTGAGCCGCAAGGGTGATGAAGTCAATAGCGGCCGTCGCGGTCTGTCTGTTCTTCGCGGCAGCTTCGTTCGCCTTCCTCTCCTCGGCCCGTCGCTTGTCGGCCCAGATCCTGTCCAGCGTCTCCTTGTCGGCGAAGTCCTTCAGCGAGCTGACCTGCTCCGCGAACTGGTCGAACGCCTTCTTGCAGTACTCGTGCGCCGGCTTGATCTGCTCGTGGAGCTGCTTCAGCAAGAGCTTGATCTCGACCAGCCGGCGCTCGCGGTTGAGCGCGGCGTTCGGGTCCGGGGCTGTGACCTTGACGATCTGCTTCTCGGTGTTCTTGACGGAGCGGCTGCCGCTGTCGTTGTTGTTGCCGCTGCTGCTCCCCTCGCCGCCGCCTCCGCTCGTTTTCTTACGGCCGCCTCCGCCGCCGCCCCGCGGCGAGGTTCCGCCGCCGTTGTTGATCTGGGTGGCCGGGCCCTTGCCCTTGTCGCCGGGCTGCGAGCCGTTCTCGCTCGTCTGGGTCGACATGGGATGGGGGTGAGGAGGAGGAGGAGGGGAGCGGTCGTAGGGCACGCGGTCGGTGACCCAGGTGTGGACGTAGAAGCTGTCCGGCGGCAGGGCAGACGGCCAGTCGTTGAAGTGCCAGGCGGAGGGGGGCGGCGGACTCTCGTAGTACTGGTGTCGTCCGGGAGGCGGTCGGTAGGTGTAAGGCGGCATTGCTCTCGGGGGGTGCGAGTGAGGGAGGGAGGCGGTGGTGTGTCGTCGGATGACTCTCTCTTTTTCTGGTTTCCGCCGTCTCGCGGGCTGGTTGGTGGGTGACTGGGAAGAAGTCGTGGACTCAGGGGCACGGGGCGACGGCAAGCTGGAAGAAGCTGTTGCGTCTTATCCGGACGTCAGGCACAAAGACGGCGTTCCTGGAGACCGGTTTGCCTCTTGAGTGCTTGCGGCCGGCCTGGTGGACGGCGGAGGCAACTGGACACACACACGCTTGCCTGGAGGGCGGGAGGTAGCAGCAAAGGACTTCGTCGTCTTTATGCACATGTCCACGAGAAAGCTACAGATATCTACCATTGCTTGTCAGCGACAAGCAATCTTTAAGAAAACAAGTGGCAGTTGCATTGAGACATGTTGGGTCCCGGACAAAGCATCAGGATCAGCAGGCAGCGCGATCAATGGCAGATGGATATTCCCTTTAAGCCGTTTCTCAATAAATCGTTGTTGCTATATCCTGACTGCCTCCACCAGAAGGAAGCATCTTCATCGCCGGCGCCGATTCAAAAGGACAGCATTCAAATAAAGCACACAGAACACCAGATGGCCAACATTTTTTCAAGAACAAAAGCATGTCAATGATCAACGATCTCCTAGACCCCATCGCGGGAGTGCTACTCTGTAGGGTAGCACAGGGTGTGGGTAGCATCCCGCCGCGATCATCCCCCGAACCACAGCACGCTCCTCCCAACCCCCGGGATGACGAGTGGGGCAGGCGCCCTACCGCGGCCCCTCTCTCCCTTGCTCTATCCCCCCGTCTCCTTGCCACGGCATCTCCGTCCCGAGCTCCTGGGAGCCACTCCCCCGCCGCAGGGACGGGCAGCAGTAGTAAAGCAAGCAGCAGTAGCAACAACAGCAAAAGCACAGTGCATCAAGAAGCATGGCGCAGGTGAGACGACAAACAACTTCACAAGGGCCTCCTCGGATGATGGGATATGTGCCTAGTCGCCGCGGCAAGAGGCGCAGGCGAGAGAAACATCGCCACCGAGAAAAGCCAAACCGAGAGATACCAGTAGGAGAAAACAAGAAAAAAACCCCCCGCCGGCTTCCCGCGGACGCGCAGACGGGAACGAGGCAGAAAGCGCCCGAGGAAGAAAAAAAAAAAGAAAAGACAATACGGATAACTACAAGAGGAAGACAAGAAAGATCGGACGCCTCGCGCGGCGGCGCGCGCGGCGCAGCGCACGCACCCGCCAGCCCGCCGCCCTCTTTTCCCATTCCATGCGCGGCCCAGCCCGTATATCGATCCTTCGCCATCCTTCCGTGGCACGCATGTTCCCTGCGTCCGGTCCGGCGGCGTCCCAGCAGGGGAGGGTTGGAAGAGAAGGCGAACGCCGGAGAGCTCAAATTTAGCTACATACGGGGAGGAAAAGGGGGTGTGGAGGGGAAGGAGAATACGATGGACTGGACAAAATGACGATCCTCCCGGACGGAGGGGCGGAATATTTCACAGCAAAGAAGAGAGAGAGTTCAGGGGGAGGAAGATATTGAGTAGAAATTACAAGTGGTAGAATAGAGGTATTCGACAGAGGCACGTTTTCAAAGGCCGAAAGAATTATTATTACCAAGGTCCACGGAGGGAAAAATGGTTGGTTGCCCATGATCTGGTTGGAAAGCTCATGTGGGGTTGGCCAAATGATGTTACGACGTCAGAGCGACCTGAGGTAATAAACGAACCCGCCCAGAAATCAACAAACAGCCCCCACCCCGACGACCTACAGATACACTCTGTCTATCCGTACCTACCTGCGCAGTTGCGGTGTCGGTAGGTACTGATACGCCCAAATGCAAATGCTTTGCAAATACGGAGGTACGCAAGCAAGAGCAGGCTTTGTGGCGCACGGCCGCTGCTTTCAGGCACCCCTGGATACCAATTGTTTGTGGACTCCTCCTGGCTGCAGAATAAAATGACGTTACCATTTTGCATAACAAACGCTTTGTTTGCGGGCTTAGATCTCTTGGGTGCCCAACATCAACATGGAGCGGGAAAGCGCACTGTCACTTAGATAGTAGGCATGGACAAAGAAACTCGTCAAGTAGATCATCTTTTGATTTTGGTTTTTTTTGGTTGCTATAGGGAGACTTGGTATCAAAGGAAACGGAAAGAGAACGAAAGACAAAAAACCGTTAAGCCTCCCCAAGTCTCAAGCGATGCTTGAAAGATTCTGGCCCGTATCCACGGTGTTCCAGTGCCGGGGTTTTCTTTTTGTCCATGCACTCCTATATGCTGGTGACCAATGCCGCCTGACCCTGATGCAAATGCAATCCAGTCCAAAAAAATATGGAGAGAATAAGAAAAAAAGAATCATGTCGCTGTTGCTGATGCTGATCTCATGTGGCCGTCCTGTCCAGGATCTGGCGAGATATCCCTGGGAATTATCGCTTGTAAAAGAGAAAATCAGAAATCAAATCAAGCCCGTCTTTTTTCCCGTGACCTTCACTGTTCTCGTCGACTCGTTGTTGAGAAGCCTTGGTCCTCTTTTTGGGGCCACCTCCTAAGCAACCGCAATCGCAGGTGGGCACTCTCTGTAAATTTCCGTCTTCATGACCTTGAGCCGTTCGCGCATGTCCAGGAGGTCGGCCATCTTGTCCTCGGGTGGATGTTGCATCTCCGCAATCTCCCAATGCAGAGCCTCATACTTTTCGTAGAATAGCTTGAAACGCGCGGCCTTGTTGACCAGGTCAGGGCTGAGCATGCGCTGACGCTTGGGGGCCGACTTGGCCCGGGCGCTGTCGACCGACGATGAGTCGGAAGATTCCATGGCCTTGCGTTTCTTCGGGGGCGCAGGCTGTTCGAGATCCGATGCGTTGGTGGGAGGTGACGAGGCCAGAGGCGAAGACTTGGCTGGCGATGTGTTCTTGCTCTTGAACGAGACTCCTGACGAATTGCGGGGCGAGGCATGCGAGACATTTGCAGGGCGCTGCTTCAGGTTGACGGGTGCCTTGATCGGTGCCTTGGGCTTCGGTCGCTTGGCGAGGGGCGCACCGGAGCTGGAGCTGCTGTCTTCCGCCGCCTCGTCCTCACGCGGCCGCTTCGGCAGCGGATGCGATTTGACAGCCCTGACAGGCTCCCGCTCGACCGATCTCTCCTTGGGTCGCTCTATCGACCTCTGCACCGGCCGCTCTGCAAGTCTCTCTGCCGGCTTGGCTCTCGGTTTTGGTACCGCAATTTTGGGCTTTGGCGGCAGCGACGTGTCCGGCTTCTTGAGCTTCGGGGCAGGTGCGGCCACGGGTGTAGGCCTCGGTTTGGCAGCCACGATGCTTGCCATTGGCTTATCCTCCGAGGTTTCTGATTCCGAATCAGAATTGGTGATGAACTCTGCGGACTTGACGTTCTTGCCGGTGCCAGTTGCCCTCGCTTTGCTTGGAGCGGCCTTGGCAGGAGCGGCCTTTTTGTTCGTCGACAAGAGCCGCTTGGCCGTGGTATCGGCAGCCTTCTTCGGTTTAGGAGGCAGAGGATTGGATGATGATCGTGACATGGTTTCGCCGCCCTTCGTCTTGAGCACGTCTTCGTCGGCATCGCTCATCGCATCGTCGGCCTTTTGCACCTTGATCTTTGGTGGCGGAGCGGCCGAAGAGGCTTTGGCGATGTTCGCTTGCAGCTTGCTCAGGATCTTGCCCTTGCCTCGCTCCTCTCTGGGCAGGAGCTTCTGCCACTCGGGTTCTGTCGTCGCCAGCCGCATTTTATCGAACTGACGGATCGCGTTGTCGATCGCTTTCTGTCGGGTATCTTGGGTATCATAGTCGTACTTCCACACGTCCAACTCTCTCCAGTAGTTCTTTCTCAACGCCCATTTCTGCGTGTCAGGCTCGAACTGGGCGACCTTCTCGAGGGCAGGCTTGAAGTCTTCCTCCTTGCCTTCCCAAAGGCTTTCTAGGTAGTCGTGAGACCGATCCTGCACAGCAAGTTCGTGGACGATCATGGATCGCTGCTCCTTGAACTTCTCGACGACTTGCTGCGAAGCGGAAAATACGGGATTCGTCGTCGGCGAGTTGACGGCTACCAGAGCCGGGGACGAGGGCGAAGACTTTCCACCGCCGTTGCCGTACGAAGACATGCTCGACAGCAGCTTCGACTTGGCCTTGCCTGTGACCTTCTTGTTCGCCGGCGGTAACCTGTCCAAGACCTGCGACCTGTTGCCCTTGTTAGTTGTGCCATCACCACCACGACCCAGTCACCGTCCACATACTGCTTCTTCGAGGCCGTCGCCGCAGCAATGGAGTTCTGCAGATTCTCTGTGTCTGAGTCCATACTGGACGACGCGGTCGAAGTGGCACCCTTCGCCTTGGCTTGCTCGGCCTTTTTGGGGGCCTCGGAACCAGGCAGCTTCTTCCATAGTGACGAGGTTTGTGGCAGTCGCGTGGCTCGCTTCGTCGATTCGAACGGTTTCGTGAGGAAGAGGTCGGACGAGAATGGTTCGGGAAGCGGGGAGAGCGTGTGGGAGTTGGCGCCGTAGAGCAATGCCTTTGGGGAGTATTTTCGTTAGCAACCCATGAACGTTCTGCTTTCCGTCTGTGGACGGGATCCGTTTGAAAGGGGGTTCTCTGGCGTCACTCCCAATGCCCCCGACTGGTAGCGAAGCAGCGTTTGTTATGCATGCAGGCGACTCTTGTGAGTGGCCCTGGTAGCTCCCGTCGGGAGACAATAGGATTGTGGCCGGGGCGGCCGGAATGTGAGGGAAAACATTGGATAATTACTTACGGGGCTGTTCCCCAAGGACAATTGGAGGTCCTCACCACCCTGGAAGCACTTGATCATGTCCTCGAGGACATGGTCGGAGAGTGTAATGGTGAAGGCCTGCGGAGGGACGGGGTTCCCCGAGGCGGCCGAGCTCTCAAGAATGAGGCCGGTATCCGGGACCTTGAGCGAAGGCATCGTGAATCCCAAGAGGTCACGCGAATCGGTGGTGTTGAATGCTGGTTGCAACTCGCATGCTCCAGCTAAATTTTGCGGGGGAGCAGCGTGTGAAAACCAAGGTATTGAATTGGAGATTGAAGAGAGAGCAGTCGGACAGCTCAGTGATTGTGGTCAGTTGCGGGAAAGTCGCAGGTTGTGTGTATGTTCTTCTCGCAGGTCGGATTATGGGGCGGGTAGGCAGGACGTCACATCGTCATGGCACGCCCAAAAAAAAGGGTGAGGTCCTCGGTTCGCAAGTGAATGGCCGGAATGGTTGCGAGACCGTGCCTGTAATTCACTGCTCGTCTGATCGAATACCGATACAGCACAGGTTAAAAACAAAAAAAAGAAACCAGAAGACAGTAGCAATTTGCCCCGGAGGGAAGAGTGGTGAGGAGGTGGTGAAGATGAGGAAAGAAGTCGAAATCAGGAACAGGAGGAGAGAGTACGGATAGAGAGAGCAGCAGCGCAGCCAGTCAGCCCAGGTTCGACCCAGCCAAGTTTGGCGGGAGACTTGGGAACCAGAGTGACAGAGCCCAGCAGCCCACCGTAGGCCGGACCGCAGCAGGGCCACCCACCATGGCCGCCTCCAGACGCAGCAGGGCACCCATCGGTACGAATTAGTGCAGGTACCTACACGAGTACCTGGAAGAACTGGCGGGCTAGGCCACCCGCTCGCTGGAAAGCCCGCTGTAGGCCGCTGAGCGGGAACTGATTTACTGGCACAGCAGCCATGGCACAATTACACTACAAGTACCTAGCACCGTACCGCAGCGTACCGCCTAGGAGGTACTTGGCATGTACATTGCTGAAGGCATCGGCTGAGTTGAGCGAAGGAGGGATGGGAGGGGCAGAATGAGGAAGAGGGGACCCACCCTGAATGCTATCCCATGGGCAACAGACGTCTGTGACTGGCTGGATTGCCGGTCCCGGTTCGGGGGTCTGGTCACTCACTCTGCTGGTTGTACCTCTGGTACCTCTGACCTTTTTGGCGGACATGGCAGGGGTGGTCGGAGCAGGGGAGGGGGCACCCATGACAAGGGGTACGTGAGGTAAGGCACCCAGTCCCAGGGCCACTCTCTTCCGGCGCTCTCTCTCACACCCTGAGAGCGTCCCCGATCCTGGGCCTGCCACCGGGAACGCTCACAACTACGAGAGTTAGGTCGAGTCAAAAGATGAGATAAGAGGTGGTGGACAAGTTACGAGATGACGACTGGAGGGGGCCGCTCTCTCGTAATGAGTTGGTGAGTTGGGTCAGTCACATCTCTTTTGTTGCCGTGCCGCCACATGGGCAGAACACTTTCATTCATCTCAGGGTCGGAAGCTAGAAATCGTGACCGCAAGAACATCTAGGTAGCCTGCCAGCCGCCCCAGCGAAAACACCAACGCAATGACGGTGAATGGGGGCAATGGGCAGACGACGGGCTAACACGGATAAGATGCATCAAAACGCCGACCGGGGCAACGCAACTGGGGATAGCACCCGCCAGCACAGCACCGCGGTCCCTCAACCTCGTTCCATGCCATTTCACAATTCACATTACGGACCCGCTGGCCTTGAGGCCCTTGAGCCAGACGGAAGCCGAATCTCAAGTCACGGGTCCCACCTGTCAGGGTGGCAGAGGATATGTGAAGAACCGTAATTAATGAAGAAGAAACTGTAAAACATAGATGCGCAGCAGGCGATAGATGGCGTTGCGGCCGGTCGAGAATGGCAGACACCCAAGCCACAAAACAAGCGGCAAGAATTGTAGTGTATCCGTAGTGGCAGGCGACATCTGGGTTCGCCTTTCCTCTCCGAAATAACCAACGCTCCCTGGTATTATGAATCCGTAGTGATTGATGGATCCATCTTTCTCGCAGGGAGTAGTGTTCGGGATGGGTAGGGCCCAGGGGGAGAACATGTCCCTGCAATCGTCTCTGTCCGTGTCTCCGGAGCATCAATCGCTCTGCCCGTTCAAGTTTGATATGATATTTCAAGGGTGATGAGAGAACGCATTCGCTCCTCAACGGCAGGCAACGGAAACGGCTGAAGGCAGCGGCCAACATGTGGCAATCCAACCCACCACTGGCTCCCACGCTCCTCATGGCTTTGTCTCGCTGTTCCCGTAGACGGGTGCCTCGTTCGAATGCCATTGACTGATGTTTCTAGCCTTGTGGCCTTGGTGTGGCGGGGGAGCAGAAACATGGTGCAACCGTCGGCTGCTTGTTGCTTGGGTTGGGTCAAGAGGATGGATGGGTTTGGACTTTGGAATGTGGAAATTCCACAGCCCATCCATCGCACAGTGCTGTCTCTGTCTGCACCTTCCCTTCTCGTTGCTTCTTTGCTTCGAAATGTTTTGAACTCCGGGCTATCCGTCCAAACTTGACACACGGCTGCGAACCTTAACGGGATCTGGATTGGAGCAGTTAGAGTCGTAAATCGCTTTGTCCGGCCAAGCCAGTCCCAGGTTGACCGCAGCTAGTGGATCTGCCACCCGAACGTGGCTCTCGCCGTCTCAACTGTAACATTGCTACATGCTCCCTCAATCCCTCCGTCTGCTCGGCCCCTCGCCGACCTTTGCCAGTCTGCTGTACGGACACATGGGCGGCTGGCTTGAAGGTGAAGGGGTATACGTGCTTCCGTCAGTATGCAATGCCTCCGTACCTTAGGTTGAAGGTACAGACAAAATCCGACGATGGCCCCCCAAAAACGGCACCGAAAGATATCTGTAGCAACATCAGAGTCGTTCCACGACCCCCAAACCCGTTGGTTGCCTGGCATGCTCGCACTCTCAACCACCCCGCGCCTCTGTGTAGTGTAGAGTCGTAGACATTTGGGGTACTAGTAATAATAGTGTACTAGGGACGAGCCCGATCCACTCCCGTGCTACACTACTCTGCTGCTGCACTATCCTCAGGTGAGAGATGGTCTCCTGCGTGGCCCTGGAGGCTGGTGCCGTGCGTGCGCGCTGTTGCTCTCCGTCCTGAGTGGGCTGAGTACCCAAGACGTACAATACACCCGGGAGACATGGTGCCTTGAGCGCAGAACTCGGCCTGTCCCTACCTTGCGGATACACAGGTTCCAAGTTGCGGCCGTGTGTTGGGCGGATGGTGGGTGCACCGAGCCAGGAGCGGCTAGTGTGCGTGTGGTTTAGTGCCCACCCTGTTGGGCCTCGGAGGCAAATGTCGCTCGTTTGATGATTGACAATGATTGCTGACTTGGATACCGGGGAAGCATCCCGTCAGACGGGTCGCCCGTAGGGCAGACAGCTGTTCTCGTCACAATGGAGGAGTGTTTTGGATACCGAGGACAAGGGAAAGACTGTCGTCGAGTCAGGAGGAAAACAGCGGTCGGCGAAGCAGATTGATCGCGTGCGTACCACGTACGTGTGTTCTTCCAATCTGCTGCTTTGCTGGCAAGGCGGGACAGGGACAGACAGGGCGGCGTGGCATGGCATGGCATGGCATGGAGGTCGTGTGGTGACTGTCGGTCGGCGGTTGAACTTGCTGCTGACCTCACCACTGGACAGTGAACAATCCTACTTGGCCATTTGCGGCCGGAGCGTGGCCGGTACCCATACGGTGGTGGCCGATATGACGGATGGGATTTCGTCGCGCGTAACGTCGACTATTGCTCGGTAGCACCCAACACGCCGCGGGGTTGTCACCGGTGCCGCTCCATTACTATGTGATAGGTACGGGCCTGACGAGCCCTATTTCGGCCAGATGCGAGGGTTGCCATGCTCCCGCCCGCACCGGGGCCATGCAATTGCACGCATTCGTTTGATTCATGGCCGGTAAATGTTGCTGCTTGCCACCGCTGTCGTCGCCGCCGGGTGAACGGTTCAATGCGGCCCAAGAGCGGAAGCACAGACTGATGAGGGATGATGGAAGAACTGGACTGGCTGGACCTCCAGCGGGGAGTTGGCCTCAGCTCGGCACCGGCGCAAGGGCGGAATGCGAGGCGATGCATTCGTTACGTTGCGTTGCGTTGTGTCCGTACTCCGTCCGTACCTTAAAAAGGTAAAGTGAAGTAAAGTAAGGTGAGGAGGTGAGGGGAACGACGCCGAAGCAATTTACGTCGTCAAGGACTCCAGTCTCCAGCAGGTGAGGTGGTCTGTTATTGAACCGAGCGACGGGCGGATGGTCGTGCCTGGGCTTCCCTTCCGTCCGCCTTCCAATGCTGCAGCTGAGCGGACCTTGTGAGGGTCCAATGGGTCCGGTCTCGCTTGTGCTGTCACTTGACTCCCTGCGAATCTCCATTTTTGAGTGGGCGGACCTTTAATAACGGCCGCGGCTGCTTGATTTTGTTGTTCTTGAGTCACTGGCATCGATGATGGTAAACAGTTGAGGAAAGCGAAGGGAGGCGAACAGTCGATGGGATAATAAGAAGCGCCTGAATTTCGGTGAGAATGGTATCCGAAAGAAGGGTCAGGGTCACGGCTCTTCACCCAAGCTACCTAGGGGTAGTGTCAGCGCGGCGAGATGGCGGAAAGTAAGGAGCTCGGGGAGAAGCGAATGAAGCCAAAAGCGAGAGAAAAAAAAAATAGGAGGCATGGAATTGCATGAGGTGGAATTCTTTGGTATTCGAAACCGAACAGGCATGAGGTGGACGTGCAAATGAAGGCAGATTCCGCCTTCTCGCGACCCTCTGATCCGGACCTGTCGTTTAACTGCCACCCGCCCATCCATCCATTCGTCGACATGTAGCTGCGTAGCTGCTAGCTGTTAGCCTCGAGTGCTCCTCGTGCTCGTAGTGCGTGTAGTAGTAGATGCTGATGGTCGCTCCCGTCCAAGTGGATGGGCGGCGATTTGCTGGGGGTGCGGGAGAATGACACTTTTGGTTGCAGCCACGAGGCCATGTACCGCTGCAGTACCTCCTGGTGGGACCTGCAAGTGGTTGAGTGGATCCCGCCTGGGCGTGGGTGCGTGTACGGTACGTACCTGCCGAAGCAGGCGGTACCTGAGTTGCTGAGAATGAGATGCCACTGGCCTACGGATACCGCTGGTGGTAGTACTGTATTACCTACCTCTAGCAGTGTAGGTAGTTGGCGGACAAGATGCTGCCGTGTGCATTAGAAGTAGGTAAGAAAGTTTTGAGGAAGGTACACGTACATTCCTAAGAAGCAGGTAGACACATTATGGAGTAGACGGTCAATAAGAAAGCAGGTACGACAGACGAGGCCCCCCTTCGTGAGCAGATGGTCTGTTTCCCCGGAATGACGAAAAAGCAAACCCCAAATTGAAGACGATTCGAAAGCTCCTCGCAGAGATGAGATCCAAAAATTTCTCCGGCCGGGACCCCTGGCTGTTCCAGCGCTGCAGACGGGTAGCAACGTCGACAGCTGCAGCCAGCGCCAGTCAAGTATTTTCTCCATCGGACGTCTTCCCAGTGCCAGGTTTTGCCCTTTTTGGTGACGAGTTCCCGTGGGATTCGGATTCGCAGGATGACTCTGTTGTCTCTGTGCCCAGGTGAAGAGAAGATGAGAGGAGACGCGGGAAGGATGGTACGGGAGAGGATGATGCTTGAGCCAAGGGGTCCGCTGCCTTGTCCCGGCACTTTCGCCCAGAGATTCAGACTACCGTACGGATACAGAGTACAGTAGAAGTAGTATTGTACATGCCTAACTGACTTGGAGCCGACAGCCAACAGTTCACCTGGATTGCCCTGACCTGAAGAAAGCTGTGTCCTGCATTTAGATGCCTGCGGCTTGTTCGGAGACGTCACAAGGTCAAGTCATCACGAGAAGGATTGGGTTGCTGACATTGAACAACTCAGGGATCATCGCCGCCTTATTACTGTGCAGTGTGACAGTGTACCTGGATTCTGGGTTACGAATCCGCATGAGCGTCCAATCACGTTCGCGTCACACGTTGCCCTCGCTGCTGACTCTGTCAGCTTCGATGCACCACGACAGGTAAAACCTATTATGGCGAGGCGGAGAAGCTCGTCTCGTCATCGTCGCCTTGCCTTGCCTTGCCTTGCCTTGCCTTGCCTTGCCTTGAGAAGGCGGCTGAAAAAAGGAAAGAAAAAATACCAAACTGATACACTGCACTGCAAGTCGTAGCACGCTTGCCGCAAACAGAACCAGCACCGTTCGGTGCGTGTCTTGGCTGGCGCAGTTTCCTTGTCTCGATCTCAACTGAAACACCTACTGATGGGTTCAAGACTTTTGGACTTATTTCCCCCAAAATATGGGGGGAAACGGCGACGCACCCAAGGCAACGAAATGATAACTATCCACCAGTGGACTTCCAAGGTACCTATCTACGCAAAGCACGCAGGTGAGGATACATGGAGCAATATTACCTGGCAGTCTGGGAAGGACGTCTCACACTCTCCAGGAACCATCCAGCTGCTCTCACTTTGCAGTGTCTCGGTGCGTGCCGCCAAAAAAGGAACTCTGTCATTCCCACATTCGAATCATGCGTAACCGCAGCCCGGGTCACCATTTGACCTGGGATTCCTCCAGTCATCTCCCACTCCCACGTCGACGCCTCGCCCAGGATGGGATTGCACCACGACCGCCAAAACTCTGTGCTCAGCGTTTGAGATGATGCACAGTCGATGAGGCTATTGCGGCCCGCCGGGTTGCCGTGTGCGAACTGCTAGCGACAACGACCCCCAGAGTCTCCCATGACCAGCACAGACGGCATGATTTTAGTTGGGTTATGCGTTAGCATAGGGACGCATCGACGATCGCCTACGCCCGTGGAGGAAAGAGCAATCATCTCGATCCACCAAGATTCCAGCCCGGCGGGACAGAAGGCAGATAAGCAGGTAAGCAACATTGAATTGAAGCGCTGGCAGGTCGACCACAACCACTCACATCACACTGACGCTCACTTCACGACCTGCAGTCTACCTGCTCCAGCTCCAGCTCCAGCTCCAGCTCCAGCTCCAGCTCAAACTTATTTTTTTTGCGGTGTATTCCCCCCGATCCCGGATTCAGCCAGCCAGCCTCAAATCTCAATCAGCCTCCCCCGGCGTTCCCGCCCCTTGCCTCCCGTCCTCCAACCAGCTGCTGAGCCACCTCGTTCCTGACTGCTGTCGACTCGCTTACGTTCGCCACAAGCAACGCAACCCAGCACTGGAATCACAGTTCACTGCATGACTATTACCTAGACGGTCCTCCCCCAGAGAGTTCAGCATGCGGCTTTGAGGGAGCTGGGGATGGGATCAGGGACTCTAGGGGCCTTGTGCTCCCGAACGTCCACTCTTTTTCTGTCTCGGCATCGAAACTCTACGGGCCGTTATTCTGCTCTCGGAGACGTCTGCCAGTGCCAAAAGGCACGGATAACCTTACTCTAGAGCACCTTAAACAGGCCCGATCCCGCGCAGTACGCGCCTATTCCATCTTCCACCCAAAGTCCCCGGGTAAGGCATGTGCCGGCCTCACACGACCGGGGCCGGGACAATCGTAACATCATAGGTCGGCCTGCTGATACCCCACCACAACAAGCATTCGATGGACACTGCCAAAAGTTCAGACGTTTTGGCTGAGACTGCCGATAGGGAGCTTCCACAAACTCAGCATAAACGTCTAGTCCTTTGTCCGCTCTCGACCGAACTACCAGTGGAGACACTTGTGTGTTTCCCCAGACGCTTTAATATATCTGCCGTCAGTTACATGTCTGATGCTGTCGCCTGTGCTGCTGGTCGCAACCCTGGATGTTCGCTGCCAGCCTGCCATCTGCGGTCTGTAACGGGAAAACAGAAACGCGCCCAGGCGGTTGGCGGAATCTGACCTCTGTTGCTGCGCGCAGGGGTCGGAGTGGTCGTTACCCAAGGGCCAAATATATCCCGCGGATCCCACGCCGGCAGGAATAGTAGCCCACAATTGTCAAGCGAGTGTCTGTCAATCTGATCCGACCGCGCCCGCCGAACGGCCATGATGTGACGGACTTCGCGAGGGCCAGTGTGCGTCTCCCTCGCGACCAGCCAGAGCACGGACAAGCATCTCTCAAGACATTCTTCCTCACAACGACGTGAAGACATGGGCCGTTTTTCGGGTCATTTCAGCAGACCCCTATAAACAATGAACCAAATCGCCTCAGTCGAATCTGGTGGGTGCCTATTACAAAGCCACTTTGACGCCATCAGCTTACTGGGGTCCGAGATAGCACCGACCCCCGGCAAGCAGCCGGAATCCTGGTTCGAACCTGAGCTGCGGGCGGAATAAACGAATCTTCAGCACGCATCCGACTTCATCTTTCGAAGCACCTGGTCTTGTACCTTATGGGCGCTCCGCGAGCTGCCTACTTAGACGAGCGGTTGACTTGAACGCTTTCCTTTCTTACCACAGAGAAGAAAATGAAAAGGGCAAAAAGAGAGACAAAAAAATCCCGAAAGGCGCAGCTCTCAACGCCACCAATACGAACATGCCTCGGTGGAATGGGCACCCTTCGTCCGGCGTTCAAGACAAACCTGCAAGAGAGGGTCGGAATTTAACCCGCAGAGTCCCTTCTTCTAAAAGTCGCCTCACACTGCATGACATGCGTCTGCTACCCCGAACACAATACCGGTTCTGCCATCTTCTCGACGGCCTGGGCGCAGACTTTCCTCTAGCGGTGCGTTTTGTCCACTGTCTCAAACCCCCAAGACTGGCTCGGGAGATTCAAGAGGGCATTCCCGGGGTCGAGATGGCGGATGCACATCCAACCGAGTGGGTGGGTGTAGCTGTACACGCGAGATACATGCGCGCTCCCCCGCCTCGTTGCCAACTTGGGCTATGGTTGCCGTAGTACAATCTACATCGTAGAGACTCGCGCGTTGCAGCACATACCCCAGCCCCCCCAATCCACAGCTTCCCCTCGGTTCGCGGGAAGAAGTCGGAAACACGATTCTTTCGAAAGCAGCTGCCAGGAGGAAACTGAAAACCACTTTCTTGCGCCTTCGTACCGGCGGCCGGAGAAAACGGCCACTTTGGCTTCTCGAAAGTTTGAAGTCACGCCAGACAGAACCACAAGTGTAAGACATGGTAAGACAGCTTGGTAGCACGAACCGCTTAAATGGGTTACTCCATCCGATGATGGCGGCGATGTTGAACGGCCACACACAGGAACTAGCGGTAGGTGTGCTGCCGGTGGGCAGACCGAAATGCAGAGAAGAAACCTTGGAGTCAAGACGATGACGGGACCCAGAGTTCGGATAAGTAAGACCGGCTACTGTCCCGTGCGCCTTCCAACCTTTTTTTTTTCACGAGGACACGAGCGAATCAACCAGCTCGCAGAGGCAGCCGGGCTGCTTCCGCTCCGTCCACTACACCATCTTGGAAGTTGCTGCTGCTCGAGGGATCCGAACCAGGAGGACGGGGAAGCGCCGCATGGCTGGACGTGAAAGAGTTGTTTGTACCCAATATGCCAAAGCAACGTGACGGCAAGAGGAGGGGGGGGGCTGGATTCAACCGTACCCGGTCCTTTTGCGCGGAAGACTCCTCGCTCCGGTGCTCAATTGGGGTCCTGATCTCCCAGATCATCCATCCCTTGCGCCGGAGACCCTGAATTGATTGCCATGGACAATTGGGCTCCCCTTGAAGCCATGACATTGCTCGATGGCCCATTCTTGCAAACCAATTGTCCAGGAATAGCCACAGGACGCCGTTGCCGGGTTGCTTGTAAGCTGCGCAGAGATCAACGACGGACTGGATGTCCGGGAGGCGCCATTAGGTTCTCACTCGGGCTCAAGAGTACTTGGTGAGTACGAGCATGCTCGGCTTCCTTTTGAGTTTATGGAGCCACATGCTACTAGAGGATAAACGGCGGGCGATGCGGCGAGTGGGCATCCAGTACTACCACGACTATTGCTGCTAATAACAACCACCCCCTCAGATTACCTCCCACACACAGCGGCCTTTATTAAAGCGAGAGTATTCGGAAGGTCGTCTAGAAACCCTCCGATCGATATTGGTGTGGAACTAGGGGTCCTCTACTGTGGCCCGTCCGAGAACCCACGGTTAATCGCCCGCTCGGACGATGGACAGCGTACCCTACACTTGTATGGAAGTTGTCGCCCTTGGTGGTTTCAATTCGAGTGAAGACGAGAATCCACTCTGGCTCGCAAGTGCCTTGAACGAAGCTCTCCACCGCACATGCGTACCACGTAGCCCAGCGAGGCCCCTCGTTGCATTTTCCTGCACTTCCCGCCTTGTCGATCCGGCAGCAGCCAGCTATTCAGAGTGGGCTTCCACGGTGCGTCCTTGCAGGAGCTCGCGGTCCAGAAGGAAGACAGCCCAGCCCGGGACAGCCCTGTGTGTGGTAACCACAGTGTATGGACTCTCTGGAGGGGAATGTGTGGAGGAGGAGGAGGGGGAGACCCGCGCACCGGCGTCAGGTGAGAGAACCTACGCTAAGGTAACACGGCCCCGAGACCTGCCAGCCGAGCCGAGCCAAGCCAAGCCCAGCCCAGGCCCCCCCTCCCCCAAACTCTTCACAAGTCGGTAGGTTCCCTGTTCCTGCGGTACGTATCCCCGATTGCGAGGTACCGCCCGACGGCAAGAGAGGAAGGAAAAAACAACCGCCGCCGCCTGACAACCGCTGCTGCTATTCGTGTCCTATTATTGATGGGTACCTGGCAGCAGCTCTCTCTCGACGATAGCCACTTTCAATGTCACCTCAGTCTCAAGGGCCCATGTGGAGAAGGCGAGCGCGAGCTACACTACGGACACTGCCCTCCGCTGCTTCGCCCACCTTGGCTCATCAGGGTTGACGACGAGCTCCAAACTTTGATAGATGCGCAATGCTGATGGGGGGTTTAATAGCAGTATGCAGGGTCGAGTCGATCTTTAGTATTACCGTCAGGAGCAATTGACGGTTCGCTCTGTGGTTATCGAGAGAGTCTTGCGATCTTGGCCGGGATCCTGTCTGGACCGTTTCCAAATCGTCGGGTCGTGTCAGGGGGGAAGATCGGGAGCTGATCACTGCGGGAACTTGAGACGAGAAATAGTATATAGCCTACAAAGAGAGAGACATGAGAAAGAAAAAAGAAAGCAATGGCCTCGGATCCGCCTAGGCGCAGATCGTCCAGGTTGGCCTCTGCTGGTTTTTGTCATCTGCTGGGTTCTTATTTGACATGCTCCGGAGCTGAGGGCCGCCCACGAACGTCTGACGATGCGATGTTAAATTTCGTGTCATATCTCGTCACCCTCGGCTCTACTTTCTGGCTCTGGTCCCTAGGTCCAGCATGCGCTCCGTGAAATCAGGTGCCAACAATGAAAGATGCCGCTCGGTCGATTCGTCGCAGCACGCGTCTGAAACGACATCTCGACCGCGATCCCCTCCCCAGAGACCTGGAGGTGCTTGCTCTCAACGGGCGTATTCATCGCAACGCCGAGCGTACGTATACAAGCTACAATAGACTCTTCGGCGTTGCGAAGAGTAAGGGGGAAAAGAGGGAGGGATTCCCGTGGTGGCTGGTGGTTCATGTGGTCGATGTAGCAATTGGGTCGGCATGGCATATGCCTCGGACTACCTGCTTTCACTGAACCCTGCTCCTTGAAATTCAACGATCTGTGATGTTGGAAGAAGATGCTGGCTCTCGCCTTTCTTACAATGACTGCCATGGAGGAGACTTCAACGAGCTGCGAGTACTGGGTTGAGAGGCGGGTAGATCTTACCCCCTAATTCTTCCTGTGTTGCTGGCCTCTTGCTTCAAGTCGAACAGTTCGCATCCTCCACGGCTCATGAATGACCCTTCCTCGCCCTTGAATGACCCTTCCTCGCCCTGAGATAAGAACAGTGCACTGTATGGAGGAAAAGCCAATGTCAACTACCAACACAGTGCACCGTCTTCGGCACCGTGTCTCGTCTTCGACACTGATGTCGTTCTCGTGGCCGTGATCGATGGTCTGCCGATGAATGACGAGTGTCCCCCATTGCCTCACGTCACGATGCGACAAGTGTACCATAGTAAGTTTGGGTCGTATTTAGTCCATGAACGGGCTCCCGCCCTACCAAAAAAAAGGGACGGTTGTGCCGTATTGTCAAGCAAGAAGCATTTCAACCACCTCCTCCTTTCTTGGGTCTCTCTTACGACAATGAAGCATACCCGCACCCGCGCCTTTGCACAAAGTTCATGTCCCGTTATCCCGTATCTGACCGACGTCTTAAAGCATCAGAATAATTCCCGTACACAATATTTGCAAACGCGTCCGTTTTTCAGGGGGCAGAGGTTCGCATTCCGACAGTTGTTTTTCCGGCTCGTCTCGCTTCGCTTCGTTCATTGAGTCTTGAAAAGGAGGATGGCGCAGTGGCCGAGGTAGAAGTAGATGAAGTGCTTCGTCTCTGGAGACACCAGGGCTGCGTCAGATCATGGCCGGGACTTGGGTCCGGAAGGCAGAGGAAACCCCCTTGGTCAACGTACCGTGCGTCACGAAGCTGCCGAAGTTGCGGCCGACAATGCAGTGCCATGTAGGACCCTTGCGCTCATCGAACTAATCGCCCATGCGTGTGAGAATGTGTGGTAGGGTAGACAAGCTTGGTGGTGATCGAGACTTACCGTGCGCTTGATGTGCTGGGCAATGTCCTGCAGTTCCCCCCATGTCAGTTACCCGCACCGCCAAAAACCAGAAACCGAGCTAAGATTGCGCACCTTCTCTATGGTGAACTTGGTCATGGCCTCCGAGGCTGTAGAGAGTTGTCAGCACAAGGCGGCGAGGTATGGGGGGGACCCCAGGGTATGACACTGCGTACCAACTTCGATACACTCCTGCTGCATGTCATCGGTCTATTGTAGCTGTCAACACCGGTCGTCCATGATCGCAGGATCGCCTCAATGGGCGGCGAGGCGTCTCACCATGTCGGCACTCTTGATCTGCGCTGCGCTCGAGGATTTCGTCAGCCTCGTCTCTACGGGAACTGTCGCGGGCCGCTCAGGATCTCGGACGTACCTTCCAGCTTATCCCGGGGAGCGGGCGAGGTGCTCTTGACGTCGGCCATTGTGAATTTCTCGGGAAATTTATTGGATCTGTAGCGCGGGTATCGTCGTCAGTCTCGGAAACCATCGGTTGGCTTTCGCAGAGAGGTCGAGACCCCCTTTTCCTCCGCTTCGTCCGTCAACCCGCTTGGCAGTCGGCAGATTACTCACTAGGTCAAACGTTTCTGTGGGAGTGTCAGCGAAGTAGAATGAATGCTCAGAGCGGTTTGCTTACACTGCGAGGTTGCAGGCGAAGAATTGGTGCGATCAGATAGCTTTCTCCAGAGCGTCGTCGCGTGTTGTGGCATGCCTGACAATCGCGACAGGACGAGGTCCATTCGATCCAGTTGGGTTGTCATGGGGCACGGGCCACGCACCCGTCCCCCGGCAGTTATGCGCTAAACTGTTGACAGGAAGGCGGGCGCGTTGCGGGGCACTTACCTTAAGTGTCTAGTCCTCCACATTTGTGTCTCAACAGTGGCATTAAGAAGCATAACAGTTAAACCGAGCAGGTGCGAGATGAGCTTTGGCACGCTTCCTAGTTGTTTTCTCCTCCAATTCAGTTTGAAGTTCGATTTTAAACAGCCCTGGAAAAGTCTCGGAAAATAGAATAGTAGATGTATCCACTACTGAGAGTTATTGATCTAGGTGTATGACGAAATTTGAAATAGGTTACTTAGACTGGCTTTTGTCTACGATATTAGGATGATGTGGTTTACAGTAGTATTCTATTTGCATACCTAAGTAACCAAGCCGAAGCTCTTTAACCAGGTTCAGTTGAAACCCCACCCAAGTAGTGTCACATGCTGATAACGATAAGACCCATAGGCAGAGAAAAAAAACTTCGAACAAGACCCATCTCCGTCTCCAATGTCAACAAATCTTTACAACTTTTCTTCCTCTCTAACTCACGACAGGATGACCTGGGATATATAGCCGCGACCCCTTCGAGCGCTGTTTGCTCACATAATATTTCCTCTCTTTTTCTATCACACGTTATTGTTTTTTCTGAGATACCCTTTTTGTCGCAATGGCCACTACTACCGATTCCACCACCCAAGCGCTGGAGACCTCCCGCATCTTCGTTAGGGGTCTTCCGCCCAAGATCACCGATGCCGAGTTTCGAAAGCACTTCTCGGAGGGTGGTCGCGAAGTGACGGATGTCAAGGTCATCCCCCAGAGAAGGATTGGCTATGTCGGCTTCAAGACCCATGAGGTCGCTGCCAAGGCAGTCAAGTACTTCAACAAGTCGTACATCCGAATGTCGAGGATCAATGTCGAGCTTGCCAGGCCGGTACGTGGGACAGACCCCCAAGTATAACGCCTGCCCCCCCATATGCTGACGTTCCCTCCCCACTCAGATTGCAGATCCCGCCCTTCAGAAGGTAAGGGGGGGCAACGGGCCGTCGTCCATGACAAAACCGTCAGACGCAGCCGCCCCTCCGCCGATGAATGCCGACAAGGATGACGGCGCGGCGAAGAAGCGCAAGCGTGAGGATCTGGATGAGTCGGATCCCAAGCTGCGCGAGTATCTTCAGGTCTTTCAGCCCAGCAAGCGCAGTTCTGCCGATGAGATGTTGGACTTAGTAGACCCTGCCGCTGCTGCAGCAGAGGAGAAGAAGCTGTTCGAGGGCGGCGAGAGTGACGATGAATATGAGGCCATCCCGGCTCGGCCTGAAAAACGGCAGATGAGGGAGGCGCCACAGGGAGCTCAGCGTCTCGCGGAACCTCTCCCGGACAAGGACGAGGCAATGCCTGATGCAGCTCCTTTACCTATTTCGACACCTGAGGCGACGCAGGATGAGGCACCCGCTCCTGCTGTCAACAACGCGGCCACTACAGACGATGATTGGCTTCGTTCGAGGACAAACCGTCTGCTAGATCTCGTTGATGACGATGAGGTGCTTCAGCCTCCAGTCCAGCAAGACAGTGGAGAAACAGTTGAGGGCACATCCGGGGGCAACCACGAGGAGGCCGCGGAGGGCTTTGAGGAGCCTAAGCCCGACACTGAGACTGGAGCTGGACCCAAGGACGCCCCGCCCCCCTCTGAGAAGAAGGCTGAGGAGGCGGACCAAACCCTCGCCACCATCAAGCGGACCTCTAGACTGTTCGTGCGGAACCTCGCCTACACCGTCACTGAAGACGATCTGAGGACGCACTTCGAGCAGTTCGGAGAACTTCAGGAGGTAAGCAGACGACAAGTTTCATTCTCTTTTCAAGCCACCGAATGCCATACAATCATGTGATGAATCCAGATAGGGACAGCTGACATCTGTTGATGTTTGATGCGAACCTTGGATCAGTATTTTAGTAGATGCTTTGACTTTCTGACATATGATTTTGCCTCAAAACTACCAAATGGGACATCATGGCTGGACTCAGATTGCTAATCCCATGCACAGGTGCATCTCCCGGTCACGTCTGCCGGCGCAAGCAAGGGCTACGCCATGGTTCTGTTTACGAGTCCCGATTCTGCTGTTGCCGCATTCCAGTCGATGGATGGTCAGACCTTCCAAGGGCGACTCATGCACGTCTTGCCCGCTGCGGAAAAGCGCGACGCTGCGTTGGACGAGTTTTCCCTCGCGAAGCTGCCCTTGAAAAAGCAGAACCTTATTCGAAAAAAGGCCGAAGCTGCGTCGAGTACCTTCAACTGGAATTCACTCTACATGAGCCAAGACGCAGTCAACGCTTCCGTAGCCAGCCGCCTGGGCGTGTCCAAATCAGAGTTGCTCGACCCCACGTCTGCAGATGCCGGTGTTAAGCAGGCCATCGCCGAGACGTCGATCATCCAGGAAACCAAGGCGTATTTTGTATCCAATGGCGTAGATCTCGATGCCTTCAAGTCGCAAAAGCGGGGCGACACGACCATCTTGGTCAAGAACTTTCCTTTCGGAACCACGATGGAGGAGCTGAGAACCATGTTCGAGGAGCACGGTACCGTCCTCAGGGTACTTATGCCTCCCAGCGGTACCATTGCCATCGTGGAGTTCGCCCAGGCAGCACATGCCAAGGCGGCGTTCGCGAAGCTCGCCTACCGGCGCATCAAGGACACCGTGCTTTTCCTGGAGAAGGGCCCCAAGAGCCTTTTCAAGCATGATGCCTCCGTGAACATGACGCAGGGCAAGCAGGATCGGCCCACCGGCGTCCAGAAGCTTAGCGTCACAGAGCTTCTCGGACGTGATGAGCAAGGTGAGGCGGACATGGCGACCACGTCGCTGTTCGTCAGAAACCTCAACTTCTCCACGACAACGGAGAAGCTTGCAGAGACGTTCAAGCCACTAGACGGCTTCGTCTCCGCCCGAGTGAAGACGAAGATGGATCCCAAGAAGCCTGGACAGGTACTCAGCATGGGCTTCGGCTTTGTCGTGTTCAAGACGAAGGAGCAGGCACAGGTGGCCCTCAAGTCCATGGACGGTTTCGTTCTAGAGGGGCACACTCTCGCCGTCAAGGCCTCTCACAAGGGCCAGGACGCCGCAGAGGAGCGTCGCCGCGAGGACCAGGCCCGCAAGGCAGCCGGGCAGCGGACCAAGATCGTCATCAAGAACTTGCCCTTCGAGGCAACGAAGAAGGACATCCGCACGCTGTTCGGAACCTACGGCCAGCTCAGGGCGGTTCGCTTGCCCAAGAAGTTTGGCAACTCGACCAGAGGTTTTGCCTTTGCCGAGTTTGTCACACCCCGGGAGGCAGAAAACGCGCTCAACGCTTTGCGAGACACCCACTTGCTCGGTCGTAGGCTCGTGCTCGACTACGCTGAGGCGGAGGCAGTCGATGCCGAGGAGGAGATTGCCAAGATGCAGCGCAAGATTGGTGGCCAGGTCAACAAGGTCGCTCTCTCGCAGCTCACGGGACAGGGAAGGAAGAAGGTCACTATCGGAGGCGATAATGCCGATGAGATGGATATGTGAAAGAGTCTGAAGAAGTAGGATACCTCTGAGAAACATCAACAAATCAGTCAAGAATCCAACGTATGTGCCACAGTTGTGGCATCACCATTTTGCGCCTGTCCTTTCCTGCCATATATGCTATCGTCGCGCCATTGCCACCTCGCCTGACACTGTCCAGTGACACTGGGATCACGCCTCAGAGGTTGATGATGCTAATAGTTTTCGGTCCTCGGACGTCACTGTGTCCAAGTCCCGTGGCTGTCAGGCTGCCCACGCCCATGGTTCTGTACGCAAATCTGTCTCACGCATCCCTGGTTCTGAGACTTGGTCTGCCCTGCCTTGCCCTGCCCTGCCTCCCTCTCATCGTCCGCTTCCGATCAAATTTAGTTACGTGCCGCTAGAATAAACCGTCCCGCTATTGGATTTTCCTCTTCCTATGCAAAGACGGGAACCAAGGAGTCACCAACGGCGCCAGCTGTGGGGTTGCAGAGGGCGATGTGATCTCACTAGAGCTACTAATATATGCTCTGTGCACTCGAACACTGACTGGCAATAGCTTCACAGCTATGGGAATCATTGTCATCATTTATCGTCTTTCGTCGCCGTCAATGCTGTCGTCCCGTGGCCGCCGGCAAACCTGACGGAGGAGCAGCAAGTCGAGCAGGTAAGTCCACAGGGACCAAGTCTGACAGGCTCCTCATTTGCCTCTTCTGTCTACTTGCCCTCGCCTCCTGGGCCCGCACAGAGGAATGCATCTCTCCCCTTCCTTCGTTGCTCTGTCTCTTTTTAATCAGGGAAGCATACCAACATTATATGCACTATTCCACTTCTTCTCAGTATGTCTTCAACTGAACATGCGTACCACGGCTGCCGCCCGATATCAGCCTGTATATTATTCTGCAGCGAGTTTGCATCAGGTTTGGAAAACCAGAAAAGCTGCAGACGATGCGTCTTCCACGCTGCCAACTTGGGCGGCCTTGCGCACCCGATTGACCTTCGATCAAAAGCCAAAAGGGTAACAACAACGGCTAGACGATGCGGATGGCAAGACAAACCAGTGGTGGGAGCGTCGGACGTGTAGATCCAGAGTTCAAGTGTCCTCGTCCCAAAGTGGTCCTGCCCATGACCAAACGTTCCTTAGCCCAGCCCCTTGCATGCCATCGGCCCCAGTCCGTCCACCCCTCCAGCTCCTCTACCAGCTCGGGGATCTGCCATGTGGAGTTACCCTTGTCAGAGCCGAACGGACGTACATGGACACGCACTTCCTCCCAGGGCAAAGGGAACCAACGGGTACTCTTCCTGCCCCTCCTGAACCTCGACATCCAAGATGTCAGTCAAGCCATGTCAGTAAGACTCGCTCCTACGACGTTGTCGAATCGAGCCTAGCCACCACACTATACCCACCCTTCTCCCTCGCATGGCTCTCTGGAGTCTTTCCCGCTGTCTTCTCGCAAGCACGCCGTCTTTCCTCGATCTCGCTCCTCAAGCTACCCCTCGTGCCCTCTACGCGTTTTCTCTACTCCTTCCCTCACACCCTGGCTAGCTTCCCTCCGGAGTATCTATCCGAACTAGCTTGGCGAGAACTCGCTGCTAGCTACGTCGCCCTCTCGCCATCTCGTTCCAGTCGTCCTGACTGCTCTCCCCCACCCACTATATCCCTCCCATCAGCTCATCTAGGCTCAGCATTTCAGAGGAGTGAGATCTGCTTCTCCCCCTCCTTTGGGGTCTAGAGCCCCATGTGAACGGCCTCTGAGCGGGAGACGCTGTCTCCTTGAGGACAGGGCTGGGGCTGGGACCCAGTTGTGGCATGGGCGGGGAATGAACGAGGAGGACGATGAAGCGTAGGGTTCCTAAGATGGGGCGTGTGTTGACATCGATCTGGAACCCTGGTGTGCAGAAGAAGCCTCTAACCTTCAGAAACTGGTCGCCTTCTCGGCAAACTGCGGTTTTGTTTTGGCGGTGGCCTTCAACTGTTGTTGTTCTTTCCCTCGCCTCGCGCCTCTTCCCAGACCTGAGCGGGTGTACCTGACTTTAGGAACTTATATTGACGTACGTCCCATGCCAGTGCCATGCCCTTCACCTCTTCCCAAGCCCTTCCTCTCCCGTCCTCGAGGAGAAGCCCTTCACACCTAGAATCTGCCCTTGCCCTGGCCATACAAAGCGGGAGCACGGGAACATAACAAGCCCTCTCTCTGCTGGGAGCTGCGGAATTCAAACTTTCGCCCACGCTCCTTTCATCTTTTCCCAATCGGCAAAACACCATCACCACTCTCACTTTCCCATCATTCCGCTCCATTCCACTCTTTTAATCCTATTTTTCTCTTTCTTGATCGGGTCCCGAGGAATCTTTCGGACGCGGAGCACATCGCACGAGGTACACACGATAGAGGTCCTACACGTTCCCGCCACCTGCTCTTAGAACGAACAAAACCCTTGCCCGCCCCGTCTCGAAATTCCTGAAGAGTCATTCCTTTTCTTACTTTTGCCTTCCCCCATCATTCATTCTTTCACTCAGGGGTTCCGTGCTTCCCAAGGAATCCGTTTACAATCCAGCCGTACGCTCAAACGCATACCGTTCTCGTCCGTCTTTTGCTCAACGGGCCAGACGACGAAGAGAGAGAAGAACGCAGCGAAGTTTACACGCATCACGCCCATCCGTCATTGGCATACCCAGACACAAAGCCGTTTCCCTCGGACGACGTTTGTCGAAACGGCCAGATGGAGCACCCGCGCCCCGTGCTTCCGTCCCAACGGTACTCCCCGTCCCCCGTCTACAGCTACGACAGCAGACGATGTACGCCCACCGGGAGGCAGCCCCTGAGGGAGTCGACGGGCAACGCCCAGCCTGGCTCTCACCTGGGCAGCTTGGCCTCGTCGTGCCGCAACAGCCCTCTCGGCCTCTTCTCCCCGGGCCTCACCAACATCCCAACGCCGCCGATCGTGCCCTCTCAGGCCGGGGCGACCTACAGGAGTAGTGGCAGTCTTCGGGGGACAGACGCGTTGCACCTGAGGCGAGGACGGCCAGACATCAACCCCATCTACTACGCTCCCGAGTTCCGCCCTTACCGGGACAAGCAGGACCAGAAGGACCCCAACGAGAAGCAGATCTGGCCTCGTGTCCTGGAAGATGCCTTCCTCGATTGTAAGTCACCTGTCCCTTGAACTAGACAGTCGGAAGGTGGCCCTTCTGACTTTCCACGCCAGCACTCCTTATCATCCCTCACATGGGCAGGAAGAAGTACAGCATGCAGGGGAAGCAGTTCGGTCGCAACATGCTCATCAGCGAGTACCTCTGGATCGCCTACTGTTGCAGTCTCCAGCCCGGCCAAAAGGCCGAAGAAAGGAAGCGGAAACAGGTTTCCAGCCACATCCAAGTTGTCAAGAAAATGTTCGAGAAGCACAGGTGCTGTAAGTCTTTCTTTGGACCCCTCCGCCGTTTCGACCACAGCTCGGGACTAACGCGCGTCAGACCACTTCTTCTTCGTCAAGGACCCTGACAAGAGCGAGGCCCGTCTCAAGGACAACATGGAGATGGCCTCGTTCAAGGACAACGCGGTCCTGATTGCACTGTCCGAGGGCCGCCTCCCAGACGTGCGCCCTAATTATGAGTACTTCGCCCGGATCCTGGCCATGGACTCCCTGGTCGTCATGCGTCCCAAGACCTGCTGGATCTTCGTCGCATCTTCGAACGTGAGGATGGAAGAGAACGGCGACGCCTACGACAAGGACGGCAAGCTGCTTGACCACGACTACTACCCCCACTTGGAGAAGAACCTGCACAAAGAGGACAGCCTCTCCCGCGGGCTCAACGGCAGCGTCCTCCTCCACGAGTACAACCGGGAGCTCGCCCAGAAGGAGTCCGCCGCCGTCACGGAGCTCTCCCAGGAGTGGGAGGCCAAGTTCACGCCTCTGCACAAGTCGCTCGAGTACGCCATCTCGGACAACAAGTGGCTCGACATCCTGGAGATGACGGTGACGCTGGAGATCCACCCCCGGAGCAACTTCCCCAACGGCTCGGAGCTCAACGGCTTCGTCGAGCTGAGCATCTCCCAGCCGGCGCTCCAGAACCACCGGTGGAAGTGCGTCACCAAGCTCGCCCGGCCCGAGGAGCTGCGCCGCGGCGACAACGAGCCCTGCGTCGTCGAGCAGACGAGCGAGGTCGGCGTGCAGTACACCCACAGGCCCGGGTGCCAGGACAACAAGTTTGACTGCGACTGCCGCTCCCGCCCGAGGCAGGACGTGCGAGTCCCCTTCCCGGCGGCCGAGTGGGCCAGGATCCTCAGCACATGCGCCCGGTACCTCGAGCCGGTCGAGAACAAGCCCAAGACCGAGGACGAGGACGAGCAGGCCAAGGCCGCGGAGGAGGCGGCCCTCGAAGCCGAGCGCACCACCGCGGAGCTGGTCCAGCAGGTCGGCATGTTCCAGGAGCTCTGGTCCGCCCCGCCCGACAACTCGGACCGGCGGGCGTGGGTGCGCCGCGGCATCATCCTGTGGAAGTTCCGCACCATCCACGCCTTTGACGAGAAGTGGAACCCCATCTTCGAGAAGCCCGCCGCGCAGAAGGGCAAGAGACCTGCCGACGAGGACGGCGAGGAGCCCAGCAACTCCTCGCGCCGCGGAGGCCGGCCCAAGCGGGTGTTCAACCCTCCCGGCACGACCTGGCGCTTCCTGACCGCCCTGGACCCCGTCTCCACGACGCACCAGCAGAACGTCTGCGTCAACCCCCAGAACGCTCCGAGCCGCGACATGCTCATGGCGCCCACCCCTCCCTACTCTCACCACCTGGCCGCCGTGATGAACGACAACCTCAGCTCGGCGTGGGAGTCGGTCACCATGCCCGGGCAGCTCCCCAGCCTCGCGTCCACCGGGACCCTCGGTCTGATGGACAGCTTCTCGCACGGGCTTGCCACGCCACCGCCCACGGCGTCCATCCACTCATCCTACGCAAGCAGTTACGACGGCAGCCACGAGCTCGCCAGCGGATCCCACCACCAGCTCGACTTCCTGTCCGGACCCTGCACCACCTCCGTGGACAGCAGCCAGAGCACGCTCGTCGCCGACATGACGCCGACCCCCGCCGACCCCTTCCTCTCGGCGACAGCGGGCATCCAGGTTTCGAATGGTGTCGGCGTCGGCGTCTACGACGACGCGGAGGTCGATGGGATCTCCGAGTGGGACGCGGGGACGTCCTCCTTCCACAGCCTGCACCACTGGAACGGCTGGAGCGAGACGTCGGACGCCAAGTCGCAGCAGTGGCAGAACGAGAACCAGCGTAGCGCGGCAGCCAACGCGAACCTCTGGGCGGAGAACAAGGACCAGCCGTCGTGGAACCAGCAGCCGTGGGCCCAAGCCGTCTCTGCGGTCGCCGCTGTGGCTGGCTCGGACGGTAGGTCCGGATGGTCGCCCGTGGACCAGCAGCGCGGGCTGCCCTCGCTGGATCAGATCAGTCCGCTCAAGTCCCTGACCGGGAGGAAAAGGGCGCGGTCCAATAGCATTGACCTGGACAACCGGGAGAACTTCCCCGCAACTGCTATCCAGAAGCTGGTGCACCATCGGGCACCGGCAGCTGTAATGGACGAAGGCGGTCACGGACTTCGGACTTGGGACTGAAACATCACATGGTCGGGCGACGGTGGTAACAGAATGTAACGCGCTTCGCTCGGAAGATGAGCAATGTTTGTGGATGTTAGGCAGATGCGAGCGAAGTATTGCTTCAGTGGACTCTATGAGCAGACGGGGAGAGGAGTCTAGGGTAGAGTCAAAGGACGGGATGAGATGACTGACGGCCGACTCATGCGTGAAACACTCACCAAAAAAAAAATGTCTCTTAGGCGGGAGGGCAAGATTTGACGCACAGTTAGAAAGACTTTTGATACCATAATCCTTCGGTCGGTTAGTCGTGTGAACGCTTTGGCAGAGAGAAGAAGAGCAGCGACATCAAGAATGGGTTGGCTCGGTTTCATCAAACTCGCGATCGCGTTGGTCAGACAAATGTCTCGTTTCTCCTGTCATGCACATGTCCGCAACGTGGGTTTGGACGAGCGAGCGGTTCAGAGAGCTTCTGTGAGTGATGAGACGAAACACAGAGAACGTGTTCTCCCAGGAAAAGTACCCTCCCATCTTCAATCGGAGGGGGCCAGCTCGCTGTGGACAGTGTGGAGTTCGCGTCTTTCTCATCAGCGTTTGAGGTGATGGAAGCTTAAACATCAGACGATCCTCAGTGAGCCAAGATTTGTGTTTTGCGTTACGGCGGTTGTCCGTTTCTTCTGAATTTGAATTGCCAAATTGTCACCAATCGAAGGCCATGATCAGTCGTTTGGAGCCGCCCAGGCGTTGCAACGGTGGAGGCACTCCAGAAGGCGGATGGAGTCGCATGTTTCATGGCGAAGACAAGATATGCGGACGCATGCGTGGGTACATCACCAGCGTCTGGGAGATGTAGGCGCGCAACGCGACAATACTGTGGGAGCGAGAGGATGATCAGTGGGAACGCCAAAGATGTTCGCAGGGTTTCTTTTCTTAGGTTGGGACGGACGGGGAAGGACGACGGGGGTTCGGACTTCTGTACATAGTAAGTGTGTGTGGTCTGAACAACGTGGTGGACAGCAGCGGAGATGAAACGCTGCGTGTCTGAACGTTGGCGACCGAGATGTGTGATATCGCGAGAACGGTGGCAAAATAGGGGCAGAAGACTGCCACGGCACATTATCGGCCTTTCAAGATATCAGCATCTCGCAATCGTCAACGGACGATGATTTTCCCAGGTTCACAGCATCCAATCGATGGCATGGAGTCCGACTTGGAGCGGCAACGACAAGCGCTGTCAAAACTGCGCCTCACAGCCACGATTTTGGAAGGAGCCGCGATCCGAAGCAAGACTGAACGTGCGGGCTTTGAGAGGTGGAGCCCGGCAGTAGACCGGAATGCGCACAGACGATGAGACGTGGGAAGATTTGCGATATTTCCAACCAGCGAACACGGGCTCTTGGAGGACAACGGGTCCGTTCCAGGGATTCGGTCTCCAAGATTGACGGGTTCCAGAGGTCGTGGCATTGAGCACGGGGGCGAAGCTGACAGTCTCCAGACAAGACAAGACCGGGTTTGGTTGACTTTGCACGTCAAGTGCGTGCTTGCTGCTGCACTGCAGATGTAGGGGTCGTGGACGGGCCCGTGTCTCGCGTCGAGTTCCATGGGCTCTTGGGCTTCTAGACGCCGTCAAGTCACCTCTTTCACCAGGTAAGTATTGCTCAGCTGCCTTACCCTTGCTTGAATACTCTGGCTGAACTCGGCCCGTCTGGCCTCACTAGTGCACCTACGCTACACAGCAAACTCGACGCCGTTGCCGGGATGAGGGGTCCGTTGCAGCAACCGTTGAGACGACTGTGTACGGATGGGTGGGAACTTGAAGCCGGCCGACGTCCCGAGGTGGGTTGAAATCTTGTATATCCGCGACTCTGTCCGCGGCAAGAAGTGCTGGGATTCTGGGCTCTCGGACAGGATTTTGCGAGTGCCATAGGACGAAAACAGGCTTCGACGTGCCCTACGGTACTCGCCCGGCTGGGAAGGGACTCTTGGCGGTCTAGGTTTCTCTGGCTTTTCTTCTTCTTTTGCGAAGTCCGTATTTGACCACCGCTTTTTTTCGGCGGCAGTCTGCGTCAACGGTAGCCAATCGAGCAGACGGGCAAGCACAGATTTCTGGCGGCGCGGCAAAGACCGAGTGGCTGAGTCAACGTGCCCTGCCAAGGTGACGTTGACTGACCTGACGACGCGGGATGCAGACGCTCACGCAACAATGAGCAAGTGAGCGAGCGGGCGGGAATGGCGTCGATTGTGGAACGAGAAAAGAATCTGCCAGGTCAGTGCCTCTGCCGCGGATACGATGGCAGATGGCTGTCCGCTGCCCATTCGGATGCCAATTTTGGCAGGCGCCGCAAGGTGCAGGCGCTGGTTGCCAGTCGAAATAGCGGAGGATCCTTGCGCCTGGGGCTCGCTTATTTTGGGCAGGGGACGCATGGACCTGATTTACTGGATGAGCTGCATCGATCCTCTTGAACACCACAAGCCCCTGGTTACAGAGTTTGCTGTGAAGCATGGGAGTTCGAAGTACCCTAGCCATACATTTCCGCCGGGAACAGTACATGGTTTGCTGTTCGCTGGCCACCCCTGGCTTCCAGGCTTCGTGGCGGCTACTCAGATCTGTGCAACCCCATGATGAGCGGTACCTTACGGCGGGAGAGCAACGCAAAGTGGTACTTTAGGCCAACGGCGACCCACCAACGGTCCAGCGTTGGGCAAAGTGCGTTCTGCAGGATAGCGATGTACCCTAGGTATCTATGGCACATTGTTGGGAGAAAAGCTACTCACGGCTCCCACCTGAGGTACTTATGTACCTCGCCTTAGCTGCTAGCGCAAGGTACCCCAGTCACTTCCCACCGGGTTAGCGCAGACCATCTCCCGTCAACGTCCAGCCCAGTCTACCTAACTTGGCCAAGCCAAGACGCGCAGGTCGACTTCAACCGTTCCTTGTCAAACACCAACCCGGGGCCTTTCGAGCATCGCGCTCGACTGGCGCCCAGCTCTTCGCATCAGAAACATGCGCTTCTTCCCCCTACCCTTCGTCCCATGAAGAGGCCCGTCCGGCCCTATGGTCGGCACCCCGGCACTCGAGCGGTATTGCTCGCTCTTTGGCCAGAATCCCCTGTCCGAGTGCCATCCCGCCCGCGTGCCTCCACCGCTGTCGTTTTGGATCGCGACTCCCAAGATGCACCGCATGGATGTTTGCCTGTCATTCGGGTCCCATCTCCGTAGATCATGGCTCCTCCTCCATATCCAGTCAGGCAAGGCAGGGACAGAGTATGAGTGTTAGTGAGTAGGGATGCCCAGGGTTGGGCGTGGGCGGCGCATGCGAGGAACAGTCGTGATATTAAAGTAAAGACTGGACGCTTCGTCCCAAAACGGTCTTGACCTTACCTCACCTCCTCACCCATCCACGCCTCTTTATTCCCTTTTTTACGAGCCTGCCTCGCTAATTTCGGGGTCAAAGGTAGAAACAATTGGATTGTTTCCCTTCCCTTCGAGGCCCATTGTCGAGACCACCTAATCTCCGTCCTCGTCCTTGTTTTTTTGTTGTGCGCTCTTGAGGCAGGCAGGCACCTTCCTTTATCCACCCCTACTATTGTTTCTTTCAACGGAAAACACAAAATAAATATTCGCTCCTTCCTCGACTTGATCTTCAACACCAACACGGGCCCCACTTTGATCAAGAGGACCACACTGCAGCTGGTCACGACCACACCATATTGCTGCATGTAGTGTGCAATAAAGAAGTCTTTTGTTTTCTTTCTCTGGGCTTCTTTCAATATTTATTTTCTGACTCAGCTGGACTCTGACTGCGCTGGGCGTCTTAATCACGAAAGGGAAAAAAACCCTACACCCTCACAACAAATCTTATTCGGTCTTGTTCAGCTCGCTGTCCTCAACCACCCACCAACTCATTACTCTTCTAGACATCTACTTAAGCTCTCCGTCTCTTCTGCAGTGTAAAGCTCTTCTCTACAGAAAGCCACACACACACACACACACACACACACACACACACAGAAAAAAACACGCACTCAACCGGAAAAAAATCGATTCTTCTGGAAGACTCGAATATTCCTACACTCCTTCTTGTGCGAGAGTCTTCTCTTCTTGGTTCGTCCACCTCTTGCTTATTTTCTCCCTCTCATCACCAATACTGACTCTCGAATTTTCTCTCAGTCCCTTCCCTTCTTCTGAGAATTCTTCCCAGAACACACTCGGATTCACTCAAATTTTGTTGCATTGCAAGCAATCAGCAATTCACGGATCGACTTCCACCAAAGCAACATCAAAAACATCAACAGCACCTCCCGTGCCTCAAACACGCTTTTCAAGCATTACCCCCTCACATCATCTCACAGCATTCACAATGGTTCGACACAACACGGTCGCGTTCATCATCTCCTGCTTGCTGGGTGCTCCCCAGCTTGTGTCCTCTCACACTTGGGTTGAGCGTCTCAACCGTGTTGCCGCCAATGGCACTTTTGTTGAACCCCATGGCTACTCCAACGGCTGGATTGGCCGTGAGACAAAGGATGGCTTCAATGACGACAAGTTCACGCACCGCATCCCAGGTAATGGCTTTTCCTTGTGCGATCAGAAGCTTGAAGGCCCCCAGAGCGCCAACTTCCCTCACCTCACTGCCGCCCCTGGCGACTTTGTCTCTCTGCGCTACCAAGAGAACGGCCATGTCACTATTCCCCAGAACCCAGAGAACAAGCCCTTGAACCGTGGCACTGTCTTCGTCTATGGCACCACGAACCCCAAGGCTTCTGACACCATCTTTGATGTTCATCGCCAGTGGACTGCTGATGGCAAGGGCGGCGATGGACGTGGCAGACTCCTGGCCACCCGCAACTATGACGACGGTCAGTGCTACCAGGTCAACGACAAGCCCATCTCCCAGGAGCGCGCTGCTCAGTTTCCTCACGAGGCCACTGACCCCATGGGCGTCAACGTCTGGTGCCAGTCCGCTATTCAACTTCCTGAGGACTTGGCCCAGAACTCTGACTACACCGTCTACTGGGTCTGGACCTGGCCCACTCTGAAGCCCTCTGCCGTGGCTGCCTCCAAGAACGGCCAGTTTGCCGACTTCCCCTCTGACTTCAAGGGCGACAAGCGCGCTGTCACCTCTGATGATGTTGTCATTCCTGAGCTCTACACTAGCTGCTCCACCATCAAGGTCCAGGGCGAGAAGCTTGTCGAGAGCAAGGGTGGTGATGACCAGGCAGCCTTCAGCTTCGCCGACAAGCTGGATTACAACAATAATGCCATCCAGGAGCAGCTTCAGAACCAGTTCCTTGTTGCTGTCGATGGTGCCAACGGCCCTGGTGGCCCTGGCAATGGCACTCAGGGTGGCGTCCCTTCTTCCGGCCTTGCCCCGACTCCTACTGCTGCTCCCGCCGCAGGCAAGGTCCGCAAGGTCACTGTTACAGCTGAGGCCATGACGCTCTACTCCATGCTCACCGTCACCCTCGACGCCAAGGCTACTCCCACTCCTTCCCAGAACCCTGGTGATGGTGCTGCCCAGCCTGCTGTCACCCCCTTCCTCAAGGGTCGTCACATCCGCGGCAAGGACTCTTGGGTCTTCAACCAGCGCGCCTAAGTTGAGGAAGCATGTGCACACCAGCAAGGTTCCCAGTACTAGCTGGAACGCACATGTCACAGCTGGCCTCTTTTGAAAGCCTCCTCGACAGGCTTGGCTCTCTGGGGGCAGCTTCTTCACTATGATGTGCTCTGCACCGTTCAAGTTCTCAGTTTCGACCACTTTTTCTTTCTTTCCTTGTGTCTTGACGACCGACACGCGCATGAGCCCATGAGCCTCACGACTTTCATTCAATCACCCACAACGACCCTTACACCGTTCAGGAACTTTTGAGGGCATTCTTTCTTTCTTCTTCTTTTTTTCACTTCTTCAACTCGGCCAAACAGTACATATAAAAGACGACTACTACTACAGGGCATTGTTTTCCTTTTTCATCCTTTCCGGATACACGGTTACGGAATTGGACAACGGGTCATGGAGGGAATGGGAGGCATTTGGAGTACGAGAGGGCATTTTTGTGTTTTCCTCTTTTTTCCCTTTTCTTTTGGAGGGCATGGGGAGTCGGAAACAAGGTCCACGGAAAGGCTTGGGCATATAAACGGAACTGGCATGTCCCGGGGCGTTGAGGGGGATTGAACCTTTTCGGATGATACCACCTTCACTTGCTTTCACTTCCCAAAAGGGTTTTTCTTTTTCTCATGGTTTTTCTCATTGGTCATCCTGTCCCACCAAGGCCTTCTTTTCCCCGTCTCATTTCCTCCCGAGCCCTACTCAGCCGTTTCTCATCTCATGCTCCCTTTCCTCTGGAGCCGTGGGTGCGGCTTGATGCCACACACATGGGGGTTTATGGGATGGATCAGCTTGGGCATACGGGATGGATGGACACTGGAGGAGAGGCTTCATCAGATGGACTGGGATACAAACGGATGGAATGGTTACACGCTACAGCTAGATGCTCCAGAGCTAGACGCTTTCAGTGGAACAAGTCTCAGTCAAGTTACGTATCTGATCGTGTGCCTGTGAATGCCGTGACTGAGTCCTAGAGACGCGTCGTGCGAGGATCGAGGAAGAAATCCAACGCCTTGGATTATGAGACGAGACGGTCTAGGAGACATGCGACTAGGCTGCAAGACCTCTGCATGTGGTGTGACCAACTCAAGGGCAGTATTCTTTCAGCCTTGCCATTTTGAGCGGCAGCCTCGCCTCTGGTCTGATGTGCCTTGGGACGGCGAGTTTGGGGGGAACAATGGACACCCAAGCCTACATCCAGATTCGGGGGCGTATCTCCAGCATAGGCACTACCCTCCAAACTATGTGGCACTGGTTAGGTATGTAGGTAGCCTCAGGGACGGTTCTTGAAGCTGGTCTACTGCCGATGTGCTTCCATTGTCTTGACTTAGTCTAAGATTACACTAGGTACGAGAGATCCAACACTGCCTCCGATGGTAGAGCACCTCATGCCATTCAGTGGATCATGAAGTTTCTAGAGCCTCGGCCTAATGTCACTGTTTGACTCTTTGCCACGTCTGAATGAGACTGGAGCTTCCCTCCTCGGTCCACCGAGCTTCTTCGCCACGCTGAGGAGTCTTTTCACATCTCACCGCACTGCGCAATGACGACGTCCTGGTTGGGCTGGTCCTTTCCGCGGTAGCCCGTCTTGGTGGCCTCCATCATCTTGACGACGTCCATGCCGTCCACGACCTTGCCGAAGACGACGTGCTTGTTGTCGAGGAACGGGGTGGGCACCGTTGTGATGAAGAATTGGGAGCCGTTGGTGTTGGGGCCGGCGTTCTAGACGAAGCGTCAGCGAGAGCCTCACGACGAGGTGTGTCAAACAAGACAGCGAAACTGCGGCGGCGGCACGCAGGCACGCCATAAACTCGCAGAAGCGCCCAAGGGGGTGAAGCACACGATGAATGGCGGTGAAACTCACAGCCATGGACAGCAGACCCGGTTGGTCGTGCTTCAAGTTGAAGTTCTCGTCGGCGAACTTGGAGGTGCCGTAGATGCAGACGGACCCCGTGCCGTCGCCGTTGAGGAAGTCGCCGCCCTGGCACATGAACCCTTGAATCTGTACGGGAGTCGCGTTAGCCTCGCGTCCCTCTCTGGCGGTCTAAGCCGCCGCAAGCCTCCCTGCTCGGTGCCGTCGGCTTGCGATGACTGGATGCGGTGATGACCTACTATACGGTGGAACTTGGAGCCCTTGTAGCCCTGCGGCCGACCCATGGAGTTCTTGGACTCGCCGGTGCAGAACTGGCGGAAGTTCTCGGCCGTCTTGGGAACGACATCGTTGAAAAGCTCGAACGTGATACGTCCCAGAGGCTCACCTGCGATCGAGAGCAACGTCAGCAACGTTGCGGCAGCAGACGAGAGTACGCAGCCGCTGCTCGGCGGTGCCGGGAGGAGTGAAGCGGCCGGAGTGCCAAGGTTGGGAGAGAGCCCGGGGGCCGGGCGAAGGAGACCATCGACATCGTCCCGTCAGCGATAGCAATGCCGACCTCGTGGCGTCCAATACGTGGCACGGCACGCGTGAAGAGCGGAAGCTTCGCGTCAGATCAGCTATCTCGTCGCGGGCCCACGTGCCGCCGGAAACTACAGGCGGCCGCTTCGCAGATAGAGACCAGCGGCCGAGGCGTTTCCGCCCCTTGGTCTGCCTTTCCATGCCGGCGACGAGAGAGGGTGTTCTGCCCTCCTCTCAAACCCTTCAACTCCCCGCGCCGCCGAGAAACAACGGCGGCGTGCGGCTCCCGATGGGGAAAGGTCTGGACGTACCGCCAAGGGTGATATCAAAAAACACCCTATTGACGTGATGTGTTAGCTCTTGGTACTTCTCGTGGAGGGTGGCAGGCCGGGCATCCTCAAGACCTCTCCTCCTCCCCCGCTCAATAGCTTCGGTGTGCGTGGACGCGTGGAGCCAAGCCACTCGCGATGACTGCAGTCCATACAGCGTCCGGGGAAACTACTGGGCGCCCGAGTATAGAGGGAGGGAGAGGGAGATAAGGCGAGGCCGAGAGGGGCGGAGCCAAAAATTCCTGCATGCAGCCAAGACTTGGAACATAACAAATTGTGCGGGGAAGAAGCGGAAGGTCAGAAAGAAGGGTAGGAGGGGAAGAGAGACATGGGGAGAGAGAGGTTGAGAGTACTTACAGCGGGTTGCCGGATTCCGGGAGCTTCGTGGGAGGCATGGCTGGTAAGGGCAAGGGTAAGGGAACTGAAGGGTATCGTGTGAGTGGGTTATTTGGAATGGGAAGGACGACACTGCTCGCCAACGTTGCGGGTGTGTGGCCGCTGTCTCCGCGCACTTTGGGGAAGGGTGGCTGTGTTCGGAACGGACGGAGGAAAATGTGAGATCGCAGGCGGTTTTCTGCACTGGAGTTCGAGTCGGTGCAATAGAATGGCGAGTTGGTGATCTGTGGATCTGACTGAAGAAGGGGACGCTGGACGTGGAGGGGCCCGACGCTGGAGCCGAGTTGTCGGAACGGGGCGAGAGGTCGATTTGTGGGTACCTCTCTACACCTACGCAAGCATTCCAAAGGTTAGCGTACTACACAGTGGGGCCAGACGATTAGGTAAGCCCCACCAGGTAACACGCTAACCTTTGGAATGCCTGCGTAGGTGTAGGTAGGTAGGAACGTAGTGTACGGTCCCTCCTCCCGGATGGAGGGGGGGGCCGCACTGCAGTCTGCGGGATGCATCACCCAGGATCCCAACAACACTTTTCCATCAGGATTCTCCGTCGAATTTAATAAATGCCTCAATTCGAGAACCCGAGGTTCTCACCCATGCAGAACCCGTTTCCGCGTATTTGGTCCGGCGCCAAACTCTGGGTGCTGTGATTGGGCAGCCACCACGCCGAGGGCCAACATCTGGATTTCAGCCGTACGTACCGGAGTACCGCTCGCTGGCCATGTCACAATACGATCTTCACTGGCACTTTGAGACGACAATGCCCGTTGGAAGACTTGAGATCCTGTTCAATTTTCGTTAGATAAGAGCGTGAGATCAAGCCCGGCCTTCATAACACCCAACAGTTTACACAAAAAGTCTTCCTATTCTCTTCACCGCGCCAACCCTGCTATCATCCCGCTCTTCCCGCATTGCTATACTCCCTACCTCATTAAACACTGACAACCAACACGCAATACCAAACACGATGTAGCACCTGACGGGAATGCTAATGCTCATCATCATGCCCCGCATACGGTGGGAACGTCGGCTCCATCCATGCGTTGCTCGCAAAGAGCGATCAAGTTGGACAACCAGTCTTTGAAATTAGTTGTTGTCCATGCGACCAACTGTCGAAGACATGCCACCAGAGCGCAGAGCTCGTCTGCCCGAGCCGTGCTCCCGATTTTCATGGGTCCGTGGAAGACAATTCGGTCGCCTTTATCCTCTGCCATGTACAGTTTCCAATCGTGTCCGACAACGGTGATGGCAGGCAAAGTCGGCGCTTGAGTTGGTCCGACCAGGTGAGCTAGTCTTTTATGCCATGCTGAAATCCAGAACCCAAGCTGATACTCGCCGGTTCCCCCACGCGGTGTTGCGGGCTTGGTTTCGATTGGGATGGCGATGGGGCAGGTACGTAGCCACGGACTATGCGTACTCAATATGGGATTGATGGTCGAATCTATGGATGAGTTCCCGTCGAGGACATTTTCCAGTCGCGCCCGAAGATTCTCGTCAGGTCGCAGCGAGATACCAAAGTCGATCAACCTTGAATCTTTGAGGTACGGCTCGGGTTGATAGATCCTATAAATTGTCTTCTCATAGAGGACCTCGATATGAGCCCCAGCCTGACCTTGAATAGCCTCTCGGAGTATAGGGTGGCGTATGTCGAAGTTCCAATTAGCCTTGTCGCACGAACAATCAACGCACTCCTCGGCAAGTTCCATCAGCTCCACGACTGTATCCCACTTTAGGGGCTCTGTATCGTGCGATGGTGGTTGGAAACAGGTCTCGGGCATGTCTGGCATGACTGATAGGATCTGTTCCTTCATAGAAAACGGTATAATACCGATTTGTAACTTGGCGCTGGCATGAAGGGCGCCCCATAACGATTTGACGTCTGCAGGAAGATTGTCGGACGAGTTACCGCTGTCGAAGAAATGCACCGGCTTGTCCAGTTTGTCCAAAGGGAATCTCTTGAGTGTGCCTGAGCTTACTGAAGAAAGTCGCCGCCGCTTCTTTTGTTTGGGTGGTTGGGGGTCACTTCCCCTGCGTTGTCGTTTGGGGCTGAGCTGGGACGGCAGTTCCTGATCTTCCAATGGCCGCTTCCGTGAAGACTCCACGGTGCCCGTCTCGGAAATGACATTCTCGACCCAACGTTCGATGGCGAGAAAATCCATCGTCTCTGTTGAAGGCAGTGAGTAGGAGAACGTGTTGTTGCAGAGGATTCAAAGCTGGCGATCGTGATGTGAAAAGCGAGAAGAGCACGAGGTTGGCCAGGAAAAGATGTAAATCTATAATCGTGCCTCTTGGACAAAGTTTTGAGGCGTTTTCGGTAACCCACAGGCAGCAGTGTCGAAGGACACCAAGGTCACGATGTGTGGCTTCGTCTTTCCATGTTTACTTCTCGTGTGGAGTTGCCTTGCAAACCTAACCGTCTATCAATTCTCACAACGCCCAGTTGTGATTGCCCTAAGATTTATGGATATCAGAAATCAGTGAATTAGAACCGGTTGTGGTCTGTTTGTCATATGCCTAGATACTCCTGTTGTCACTGCCGTACCGATCGTGACTGTAATTGCTCTCGGTGCTGAACTCTGTCTGTAATACTCTGTATGTAAGCCTTCATCTCCCTTTGCCTTCAGACTTGATCCGTAGAGTGGATAATACATCCCCAGCAAGATATCAGCAGCAACCTGAAAGAGCACGAGGCTTTTCAGATCGGACGCGGCCGGGAGCTCAGGCCGCAGGATCGGAGCGATGATGAGCGGCGACAGACGACCCTCACGGCCCCCCGGAACGGGATATATTTCGGAAGGGTCGTCTTCCGTCCGGCCTTGCCCCTTGCCACCGGCCGCCCCGCGTTCCGGGGATACCTTGGCAGCGTTCGCCGAGAATCGCTCGACAGGTGGGGGGGGTCAGGTGAGTAGCCAAGACTTTGCGGCATTGCACCACTCCCAAAAGCCAATTTGACTTGACTCGAGCCACGCGAGAAAGCACGCGAGGAGAAACGAAAAAAAAGGGGGGCCCGAAGGATAAGGGAGGGACATAAGCTTCTTCACCTGAAGAAAGCCTAGGGTCGCAGTTGAAACAATAGATCAGCCACGATGTTAGCTCATATAGGCTCTCAAATTTTACACTGCATCCAAAGCCAAAAAAAACAAAAAACAAACAAGCAACGAGTCAAAGAAAGTACAGAGGCCTCGCCGCCTCGAAGCCGCCGGCCAAACGGGCTGGCTGAGGAAACGGCTGGTGCTCCCAAGGATACCCATTCCATTGTTGTCATTGGGAGAGAACGACACGGCGTAGCCGTTGCGCCGGCGCCGTAACTCAGGGCCGGGGCCACGAAACCCTTCCCGCTCCTCTCCAACGTTGTCGACAGGGGTCTGATGGAACGCTCCCTCGGGAGAAAGAAATGCGGCTACACATACCAGTAGTGGTACTAGTTCGCCTTTTTATTCCCCCTGTCTTTTGGGGCGTGTCGCTCGCTCCACGAGCGCTGCGTACGGAGTAGTGTAGCGTGCTTTTATCACTCGCTTCATTGCTGCTGGGCTGCTGGCCCTTCTCTCCAGACTGCCACACTGCTTGCTTGGTTGGAGTCGAACCCCGCGGCGGACTGGCTGGGCTGCAGACCTAGTGGGGAAGGGAGGGGATTTTCGAAGCGCAAAAGCGTGGCATCTATGGCGCCCAGCATTGGAGACGCGTAACGGACTTCGGGTTGATTCGCTCGCCTCTCTTGGCCGTGGCTGGGGATGGGGCCAAGATGCCTCTTCCCCAATGCCTCCACCTCCGTACCAACCATCGTATCCATCGACGCACACGGCCACCGATATTTTTTGCGCGGGGCGTCTTGGGACCTGGATTCTGGAAGGGCCGGAAGGATCGGGGTAAATCCACTCGTCTGCCCGAGGAAAGAAACGACGAATACACTGTAACAACAAAAAAAGGGCTCGTAGTACCAGCGAGACGTCACGTCTGATAGTTCGGTCCCATCACGCCGCCGTTATCGCAGGGCGCCAGCTACCTACCCGACCCTCTCAGACAGGAAGGAAGCTTGATCGTGACCAAAGTCCAGCCCACTGACCGGATGGCGCGGCGTTGTAAGGGATCGACGACCACCGGCATGTTAAAGAAGGAGAGCACTGAGGGCCCAGGGGGGCCGGGTACGGAGTTGCGGAGTGCTTTGTGCAGGAGAGCCATCTCGGGTTCCATAGAATGATCTCATCCGTTCCGCCCGCCGTCCAATTGGCGCCCCGCAAGTTGAATCCTACCCGACCCCTGCCTGCGTGTGGTCGGTAGGTGTACGGAGTAAAATGCTGGTGTAGTGTACTACAACGCGATCAACATCGCGTTGCGTGGAGTTGGCGATGTCGCGGCAGAAAGGCACAACAAACGTAGACCATTGGATGTCGGCCTTCGGCAGTCGTGGCAGCCAAGATTCGCGATAGGGTGATTTTGGGATCGGACGCTGACGAGGTTGAGATCGCGACAATGGCCCGAGAGCGCACGTGATGCCATTTTGTCTCTTCGATGAAGACGGTACACATTCCAAGCCCTCCGCGAACTCATGGGCTGACATCACAAATCCGGGTTATGGATTCGTCTCGAACCACTCGTTGCGTCAGATGGCACTGCTGTTGTTGTTAACCATCGTCCCTGCCGTCGCCTGTTACATGGGCTGGCCGTCGACGGAATGTTGTGACAATCGAACATGACGGCCCCGGAATTCCATGCCTTCCAGTGGCGTGTAGTTGGCGATGGCAGCTGACTGCTGGGAATCGGCGGATGAGAACGTCAACTGGTCTGTTTGAACTTTGAGCCTCTCCATCCCTCGCAGGTCTCAGGGTCCACTAGAAGCCAAAATATGCTTCGGTGCGGTGAGGGCGATGATGGCATGATCCCAGTTGTTGCACAGGGTCAGCCTTAGTAATCGACCAACCATCGTCAGCAACGGCATTTTCACACCCGCCAGGATTACTCCATTAGAAATCTTGTGCCTCGTCTGCCAGCACGCAAGAATACCTAGGTGATGGCTGACACTGAATCTCGTGTCGGTGTAACTTCAAGTTGAGAGGCAAGGAAAGCCGGTGTGGTAATGATGATTGACATGAGGCGCAGAGCTAGGTAGACCATTGTGATGGACTCCGGGATAGGGGCGAGACAACAATAAAGACGGCCATCTAACGGGGCGCCAGGCGGCGGGCCGGTCTTGTCGCCGTCATCGACAGCGGCGATAGGTGGTGGTGTGCCCGGAGTTCACGGCATTCACCTCGGTAGGCGTCATATGTGGACACAGCCGACCTGGGCGTCGGCCGTCGTATCCCCAGACGCACCGTAAAAACACTAAATTCTCGTACTGTCGACCTGTTAACCAAGGATCAGTCGGTTCTCCCTCACAGGCACCGACGAATGATGCCTAGTTCCTACTACCTCTTACAGCTATTTGTAGCAGCTCTGTAATCCCGCCATTCGCAGCCAGCGACAGCAACAAAGTCGCCGTCGACTTGATAACTGGAAAAAAAAAAAAAAAAAAGCCCAGCTGTCGAACGCAGTGGCAGTCGGGGTTGTTTTCGGTTCGTCGGTACGTTCTTAGCTGGGTGCCCCTAGAAACTGCTGTGGCCCCGAGGAAGCCAAGCTTTGCTAAGAGCGCGTCTGGGCGTCTTCCAGGGGGGGCTGGAGAAGGCTTAAGCCCAAGGAGCGGTGTTGACGAGAACTACCTAGCGAAGAGGGTACGGGGAGTCGCGGTTTGGCATCTGATAAGACATTCGAGACAACGCAGCGCTATAGCTCTTCTCTGTGTCTGACATGCTGTCCTCCTGTACACCAACTGCTAAGTGAGCTTGAGTGGTACCTGACACTCGGACTAACTTGAGTGGCACTGACAGGTTGATCGTTCGAGCACACGAGCTTCAGAAAAGATGCCATTGTGCCTTTTTTGGAAGGCCGACGGTAGGGCCTGAGGAGATCGAGCCGAGTGGCCAAAGAAAGATGGCATTGACGGTGCCTGATTCAAGCCGTACGCGATACACCGCTGGACGAAGACATTGTGGCAAAAAGCGTCGTCTTTGTCTGCCATGCTGAAACATCAGAAGAGATGAGGTGAAATCGATTGCACGTCGGCCTCAGCGTTCCGGTCGTAATCATCTGAACCTTCCAGTGGCTGCAGCGGCACCCGGCAAGCGCCTTTCTCGTCACGGACCGAACTTGTGACCTATTAATTGCTCTTCCCAGCTTCGAGCTGACTAAATCGTGCTTGATGTGTGTTGTATGTGAGGGCGAGCGTTTGAGCCACAGCGCGGAGCTGCATGTCTTGCACGCATTGGTGTAATTCCTGTTCCCGCAAGGCTTCTAAAGTGTTTCTTCTTCTGATCTCTAGGTGGAAATATACGTATGGGCGTACGTGCGCGCTGCGCTTTCGTTCGTGTTTATACGGGAAGATGAGCCGTCGTAGTAGTGCAGTGTATTGTTGCTCAAAATGTTGCGCTGAACTGGCCGGGCCGGGGGAGCCTAGTGTCGAGTGGCCGATTCGATCCCGACGAAGTAATGGCGGCCTGTAAGGCACAGCAACCTGGCGTTTCGGCTTCCGAGGAGTTTTGGTCCGATGGCTTGACTGCCTCTGGCCTGACTCGACAACAGTGGCTCTTACGGGGATCCTGTCCGACTCAAAATAACCTAGACACACGAGGTCAAACATTTGCTTCTTGCAATGAAGACCAAGGCAGGGCGTCAACATTGACTGCGACAACTGGAAAAAGCAAACATCGGTGGTCCGGTGTGACTTATCCGTCGATGTGAATCCCCTCCAGCACAAGCTTGGTTGTATCGGAGGCTTGGGCAAGCGCCGGTCCAGGTCTGTTTGCGGGAGTACTTATCCTGCCGAGCCTAATGTAAGAGCATAAGAGCACAGTAGGAGGCCCCGACGCGTAGTGAAGCTGGACTCGGTAAGCAATTGACTAGAGACGAAACGAGTGAACCTTGACCTCATCGCAAACCCTGGTCAAGCCCCTTGGCTGCTACTTACTGCTTCTTCGCTTCTTCCCTCGGTGCTGCATGGTGTCGCGGCCTCTGCCACCGGTCGCCGAAACCCCACCTTCTCCCTGATTTCTTTGGGGGATCACCAACGCATCGGACTGGGGCGCCCCGGGGCGGTTATTCATGATGCGGGAGTCGTTGGTCGGTGGAATGGCTAGGCCAACTTGGGTAGTGATCTCATTTCTGTGGCTCAAAGGACAAACAACAACAAAGCCCTTTGTTGCTTGTCATATCGCCCAAATAGATAGGTACCTGGGCAGTATCTGACATTTCAGGATTTGATACTTCGTGATGACGGCCGTGTCGGAAAGCTTGCGGCGGTAAAAAAAGAGGTTGGACGCAAGATGGCTCGGATACCTTATCCGCCCTGATAACGACAGGGAAAGAACAAGCAGGTTGTGCGGGCAATGGTCGTTTAGGGATCCGGGCCAAACGCCCTAAGCGAGCGAGGTACAGCGTACCTGCTTGTCGGAGGCCCGAGGGGACTGGCCTTGGTGTATCCCCTACCTTGAACGACGGGACGTGCCTGAATCTCCATATCGAATCGGCATCAAGTTGCTTACTCTTGACTTGAGGTAAGACTTCGCCCAGGATAGGTAGGGGTATCAGTGGCCTTTCGTAGTACTCGGCGATAGTATCAGCCTCGGAAGGAAATGAAATGACGACAAAGGTTGAGTCTAAGTATGTAGGAGCTAAAGAATACCTGTGATAAATAGCGATGGCCAAGTGATTTAGTATGGGGAAAGACGCAAACTGATATGCAGTTCTTAATGCTATCCCATCCACCAGGCCAGACCAGACCAGACCGAACCGGACCAGACTAGAGAAGCCTCTAGATATCCAACCAAAAGGATAGCCGCATGCCTATATCAAGTCACCACCTCAACTGGGCTTATGTCAGGGTACTTGATAGGGTCTAACAATTAGTTGCGAGTCACTGCTCTCGGTGTTGTTGGGGTTGTTGTTGCTGTTTGGTAGGTACCTTCCCGCCCGGCGCCATGTAGGCAGGCTGGTTCCCCCGCCTCCTTCCTAGGTTGGTTCCCCAGCCAAAACCAAGGCACCTCCCCACAGGCCGAGGGCCTGTTGGTGGAAAGCAACCCACCCGCAAATGTGAACACTTTAGCAGAGTCCAAGCTTAGCCAAATACAGCATGACGGCTTGCCCAGGTTTTTGTCCAGCCACTCACATCGTATCTTCAGACCCAGAGCTCCTCCAAAAGTGGACTAGATCCAAAAGATACCCTGGAGACAGGAAACGAGCTGACGGACGGGGTCCAAGCCCAGACAGACAGACTTATTATGAGAGCCCATTTCAGTGACGGGAAGGCAGTCAGGCATGGGTAGCATCATCTACCTAGTTGGGCAGAAGCAACAGTTGGAAAGAATTGACTAGAGAAAACAGATACTTCATCCTCGTACTTATAGCATTAAAACAGGGAGAAGAAGTAGAAAGCACCTCATCCCGTATCCACGGAAACTACTTATCTCACAGTTGTCTGTGTCTTCAGCTGCTGCAGGGCCTCAGCTCACTGCAGCGCACAGCGCACAGCACAAGCACAGTGAGCACCTCCTTGTAGTGCAGCAGGCAGGCTGATGAAATGCTAACTGTCTGAGGAATCACACACTCGCAGTGGCACAGTGCAGCCAACAAACTGCACCACTTCACCCATGTTAATGACCCACTTATTTCACCCTCCACCTCCTTGCATGCAGTTGCCAGTCCCAGCCCGGCCCTGTTGAGGTGGGAGAGAGAGGGAGAGCCGAGAGACCACCACTGCAACTGCACACTTGACTTGGTGCTGCAGGCTTGCTGTTTCCAGCCTAGAAGGGTGTGTGAGAGAGTGTGGGTGTCAGGGTGTCAGGGTGTGTCTGGGTCCTTCCTCCTCGCTCCTCCTCCTCCTCCTCGTTGTCTTCTTCTTCGCTCCTCCCTTTTTACCCGCCCGTCCGCCGCCTCAGAATCCCACTTTTCTATGTCGCCCCGACCCCCGACCGGGCTGTGTCGCTGTTATCCGGTTCCCCCAGTCCAGTCTCTCCCCGTCAGAGAGTGAGAAAGTGAGGAGAGCGAGCGCGAGTGTGTGTGCTAGCGTCCTGCAGTCCACATCCTGTTCCATACTTATCCTACTCCACCTGCACTTTCCCTCACTCCGCACCTTCCTGCCTGCCTTTTGCCAACCCTCAACCACCTTCCATCCGACTTTGAGTCGTGATTTTCCTCTCGTTTCCACTCCATCTACTCATTCCCAGCAAGTTGTGTATCACACAGCTTGAGTAGACTGGAGCCTCGATCCCTCCATTGCCTCCCTTCATCACCGGGGGGCTGCTTTTTATCCTTATTCAGCGACTGTGTCGCCTACAGGCCGCATGCGATCGGGGCTTCTGGGCCAACTTTTCCATCGAGAGAGGCTGTTTTCGGCTGCTGGGTTTCATGTCTAGGCCCTCCTGCCTCCCTGCGACACCCTCAAATCCATTCATGACCTCGCCTCCCTGCCGACCGTGAATTTCCTCTCGACATCACTCACCTGTTGGTGTGTGCAACTTCCTTGACGATCACACTTGTCATTTGATCAATTCACAATGGCCGTCATCAACAAGGTCCTCGTGGAGGTCGCCCGCATTGTTGTGCGGCAGACCCAGGAACCCTCTTCGCCGCCTTCAACCTCTCTCGCGCTTTCAACCTCTTTCGTGCCTTCCACTACTACATTTTCCTCGATCCCCGCTGAAACTGCCACTTCGACTTTTGGCGGCGACCCTCAGACGACTACTTCTGCTGGAGGAGGTGGTGGAGGAGGAGGAGGTGGCGGCGGTGGTGGAAACAACACGAGCTCGCCCTTGCTCTTCTTCGTCGCCCTTGGTTTTGGAGTCGTCTTCACCAATCTCTGGTGAGCCCTTCTGCCACACGGTCCCGCCCTTCCTATATCAGCTAACTAACATTTGCCTCAGGATCATCGTCGGCGTCAAGTACTGCTTCCGCTACAATGCCCGCAATCGTGCCATGCGTCTGAACGAAGATGGCGAGCCCATCAACCTCGAGAACATGCCTCGTCCGCACCGCCGTCGCCGCGAGAAGAAGCTGATGACGATGGACGAGGTGAACGACAAGTTCCCCATGATGAAGTACAAGACTTGGGTCTCGGAGCGCGCGAGAGAGGGTCTCCCTACCGCCGGAGGTGTCTCTGCCCCGCCGAGTCGCGCGAACAGTGTCAGGTCTGTGGAGGGTATCGTGCCCGAGCTGCCTTCGAAGGAACGTGACTCTACCGACGACCGGCCCGCTACTAGCACGGGCAACAAGGCCATCACTTCCGAGAAGCTCACCGAAGAAGCGGCTAAGAAGGAAGGAGACAAGTCGACTACGACACAGAATGCCAACACTGACACCACCGTTCAATCTCCGACGTCTGCTACGCCACTCCAGCGTGTGAACAGCGAGGACGAGGACGATGACGACGAGCACATCAATGCTGCTCTGCCACCCGAGCTCATGGCCACCAGCGGAGACACCTGCGCCATCTGTATCGACACTCTGGAGGACGATGACGACATCCGCGGACTGACCTGCGGTCACGCCTTCCACGCTGTCTGCGTCGACCCCTGGCTTACTAGCCGTAGGGCCTGTTGCCCCCTGTGCAAGGCCGACTATTACACCCCCAAGCCTCGCCCGCCTGCTGGCGAAGGTGATGCTAATGCCAACGGCGACATGGCGCGAACTGCCTCGCGTACGAACATGCCTAATGCTCCCCCCGCTGCCTGGTATAGCCTGAGCGGTTCACGTCTGGGCTTCGGAGGACGCAGAGGCAACCGCCAGAACAACGACAGGGCTGACCGCCGCCGTCGCCCCCGTCAGCAGGCTGCCCCCACTGCCGCGGCGGCGACCCCGAATACGCCCCAGTCACCCCCCGTTGCCGAAAACCAAGAGTCCCGCGGCCTGCTGGCGAACCTGAGGATGCCTGGTCTCCGCAACCCTCTTCGACGTGGCGGCCAAACGCAATCCGACTCTCCAGCGGCGTCAGGCGCGAACGTCACACCGTCTCAGCTCGAGGCTGGTACTCAGACCGCGCCGGCTGCTACCACCGCACCGGATACACGGTGATCGGTTACTCAGATAGCGTCGCCCTTATGCGACCGCGATCTCTTTTCTGCTGCTACACGTGTACATCATACCCCAGAGACCCATTTGCAGATCTCAGCATAGACCTGCGATGTTGACCGCATTTTACATGCGCGACGCCGCTTTTCATACCCACCTTTACATATAACGTATTTGGAGGAGGACTGGGCTCCACGGAGTAAAAGGGGCCGGAGGATGGTTGGCTGCTGCGATGCGGCAGAGTGGGGAGTTGCATTACAGTCAAGGTGGCCTGGCTTGGTTTGGTTTCTCTGGAATTCGAAGGGGAGCGGCGGAGTTGCGGCGACATAGGCATCAGTCGACATGGGATAATGACAATTACAACGTTCGTAAAATGAACACTTTCCAAGTGCATATACGCGTGATACTCTCTGCGACATCGCTAGTCAGGCAGGTATGACCACTGCTGCACATGCTTCGTATTTGTTTATATATATTGCCACATGCATATTACAAGTACGACCCTTTCTGGAACCGACCGCCAAAGTCCTTGGCGCGGTTGAGTAGTTCTCTCCGCTGAGCCGTTCCAATCTTGCCTCCAAGCGCCATGTCCTTCTCCCTGTCGAATGCTCTTTTGCTGGGGTCATCCTCCTCCTCGTCATCATTCCCAACCTTTGCGCCGCTTTTCTTACCCTGCTGATGTTCGTCATACATGCTGCGACCGCGAGAAGCAGCAATGTTCTCGCTAATGCGCCTGTCGCGCTCCTCGTCCTCTTTCGTACGGCGCGGTTGTTGTTGCTCCGCTCCGGCATTCTGATCTCCGCGGCCGAGGACGGCATCCTCAAGACGCTTGCGCTTCTGCTCGGGCGTCTCGGTCCAAATACTGCTGATACCGCCACCGCTGCCGCCCGCGGCAGACGACGATTTGCCGCTCGCGAACTTGCGGTTCTTGAGCTTGGTCGGGTCGCGTTCGCTGTACCCCGATTGTGTTGGCGGAGCGAGCATCCAGTCGTCGCGCTGGGGGGCCACCGGGCCGGCTGCTGCTGCCGCCGCTGCTACGACCGCGGCTGCTTGTGCTCGCTGTGCTGATGTCGTCGAGGAAGGGAGCGCCGGGCCGTAGTCGTCATCAGAGTCGGAAGATGATTCGTCGCCTGCGGTGTGGTGACCTGACGGAGGAAGAGTGGGACCTATGGGTTGTTTCGGAGGGAGTGTAGGGCCTATTGAGGGTTTGGAATCGTCTGGCTTTGGTTGGGATGCGGCTCGAGGAGCGGAAGGGCCGTAGCCATCGTCGGAATCTGAGTCGTCGAGGGCAATCTCGTTGGTATTAGTCGGGTTCGAGGGCGGCATCGCTGGACCGATGGAGGGCTTCGACGCGGGCGAAGGTCCCTGAGCCACCGCTCTAGGAGCCGATGGCCCGTATCCGTCGTCCTCCGAGTCATCGTCCAAGTCGATTTCCTCACTGTTACGGGATTGTTTCGTCGGAGGCACGTCTCCGCCTTCGTCGTCTGGGGTGCGCTTTCTCTTCGTGAGATGCGGGGGGAGTTGGGGGCCAATTGAAGACATGTCGATGGCTACAATTCCTACGACGGGTGGTTTGGGTGCGTGCGACGGGTTATCGTAGGGCGCTTGTTCGTCGTTCGTGGGAGACGCGTGTGGGGGCTCGTCGCATTTAAGAAGCGCGAAGCTGTGATGTCAGGCGTGCAGATTCAGTGGGCTTTTTGGGTGACGATCTGGTACGGGTACGGCGTACCGTGTACGTACCGACCTAGGTACCTGGACGTGCGCCCTGGCCCACGCCCGGGCGTCGCGACCCGCCGGAGAAACCGCGGGCCGCCTTGAGCTTCGGGTGGCTGGAACCTGGAACCTGGAACTGAGAGGCAGGTGTTGGCTGTGCGGTTGAGCTGCGTAATGCGCTCTTGCAGAACGCACCTAAATGAACCATTGGAATTTCCATTTCTCTTCGTCCGATAGAAGCTTCAAAGGCAGATTCGCATTGCAAGAGGGTCTGCGTCTCGACCCGCAGCTTCAATCATCTGTCTACAGCTCCTCCGATTGAGCCAGGCCCTTCTACAGTTCCTCCCTTCCGATAGCAGCGTTCGGCAAGGTCCCGCATCCGAAACGAACTGTCAGGCCCGACCGGGAGCCATGTGCCTGATGAACCGCCGTTGATGCCCCCACCACCGACGGAGAGAGATGATGGATCTGGAGAAACAATGGCAGATCCAGACGACCGGCCCGCCGCGGATGTGCAAGCTTCCAGCGAGGAGACGGTGATACATGAGAGGGAAGAGGACGGCATCGTCGGCCTTCTAGACGGCATCGCTCTAGACGACGAAAGCGGCGGCGACGACAGAGAGACCTCTGATGCATCGCCAGCCATCGAGAATGGTGCCGTATCAAACCGCTATCGCCAAATACTGCGAGAACAGGCCGACGATGTGTCTGAAGAGGGATCAGTAGACGCCGCGCCAAGGCGTGTTGGAAGCCCCATCGACTCGCTGTTGTCTGTTCCTGATGATTCGCCCTCCGTCCAGGCAAGTGAAGCTCCCGACCTGGCGATGCACCAGCTAACCGTAGACTGAAGGGCTCCGTCATCTCCTCCCCCAGTAGCAGCGTCCTCCCATCCGTGGCCTCGCGACCCGGCCTTAGCAGTCCAACCCCCTCATTCCGACCATTTGATCGCCGCTTTCAGTCTCGCATTTCCTCCTCTAGCTTCATCCACAGCCCGCGATCATCGTCCCCCGCCTTCCTCTCCGGCCATAGCCGTTCCGCCTCCCTCAGCTCGGGACTCCTTGATCGCGAAGATACCGACACTCCCTCTCCGCCATGGGAAGTGGTGCGATGGACGAGATTGAAGAAACTCAACGGCCAGGCCTTCTCAGAGGCTGGCAAGCGCAACTTCGGCGCCCCTACTTGCGTTGCCGTCTCCGCCTCGATTGTGCTGGGGACAAGCAAGGGCATAATATTAATGTTTGATTACAATCAGGTTCTCAAGACCATCATCGGCCCAGGCACCAAAGCCGTCGAGTCTGGAGCCATCACCGCCATCGCTATCTCGGCAGATCACACCACCATTGCTGGCGGCCATGCAAACGGGAACATCTTTACTTGGGAAGCGAACCGAGCTTCCCGACCTTTCTTGTCTATATCTCATCTAGACCAGTCGCAGCTCCAGAACCGCACCGTTGACGGGCACTTGCCCGGCGTTGCGGTAACTCACCTTGGATTCCTCGGTACAAGACACACTGCGCTCGTGTCGGCTGATGATCGTGGTATGGCCTTTTCACATCTGGCTACTAGAGGCACAGGCTCTCTGGGTCGAACCGTGAAGACTACGAGGATTCTCGGCCGGTACCCGAACGCTGTGCCTCCTGCTGGAAAGCCGCTCAAGCCCAGCACGGTCTTGGCTTTCGGTCCTTTACCTCTGGGCAATACGGAACGCGCAACAGATACGATGGGTCTTACGGCCATGTTGACGCCATACCTGCTCGTCATCGTGTCCACAACACCGGTTGCCCAGACGCAGCACAAATCCGCCAGACCGAAGGACGTTGCGCACCACGGCGCGATGACTGGCTGTCTGGCATGGTTTCCCGCGGTGAAGCTCAAGGTTCCTGATTCTGTCACTGGCAGCGACATCTCCAGAGCCAAACTGGTATACTGCTGGTCCAACGTCCTGACAGTTCTTGATGTGGACGAGATACCGTCAGAGAACAAGGACAAGCCGCCGACTCTCAAGTTCAAGGCGAGGAGCAGATGGAAATGCGAGGAGGCCATCGTCGCTGTTCAGTGGCTCAGTCGCTCTGTGCTGGCCGTTCTGACCATCACGCAGCGCTTGATTGTGCTCGAGGACAGGAGCATGCGCATGACTGAGGGTTTCGACCTCATGAACAAGTTCATTTACCATTCCGATCTCTTCTCGAAGCAGCTGCACACCTTGGTAGAACAGCTTGACGAAGAGGACACATCCATGCACGGCGTGGTTGCCGACGCTTTTTATATGAGCTTCAAAACCTATAAAGGCAAAATCTTCCTGCTCGGCTTCAACGACGTCTCGATTGGTTCCTTATCCAATTGGGCTGATCGTATCATTGCACTCATGGAGAACGGCGACTATGTGGGCGCTATTCAGCTCGGGACGTCATACTATACCGGCGATGCTGACAAGCTGACTATTGGCTTGCCTGAAGATACGAGTCTGCGTCATTCCATGGTTCGCGACAAGCTCATGGAGATCATGCGGGCGTCACTCAAATACGCCTTTACGCAACGCCAGAAAGACAAAACGGCTGCCGACGATAGCCACCTTCGGGAGCTGGCCGAGACCTGTTTCACTGCATGCCACAGTGTCGGTGACATTGATTTCCTCTTCGAGGAAATGTACGAGTGGTACGAGGACGCCGGTGTGGAGGGCATCTTCCTCGAAACTATGGAGCCCTACATCCTCGAGAAGAATATCACGGTTGTCCCACCCGCCATTGTCAAAACGACAGTCACCCACTACGTTACTAAAGGGTGGGAAAGTCGCCTCGAGGAGATAATCGTTCACATGGATACAATGACTCTGGACTTGGACCAGATTACGCTGCTGTGTAAACAGCATAGTCTTTACGACGCACTCATTTATGTCTGGAACCAGGCACTGAACGACTACATCACGCCGCTGATCGACCTGCTAACTTTGTTGGTGCCTCTCATGAGCAACGGCGACTACATGTCTTCCGGGAATATGGATGATGAGATATACGGCGTCAACGCCCTTAAGATGTTTCCGTACCTCTCGTACACTTTAACTGGCAGAGTATACCCGACGGGCGAAGCCATGGATGATGCAGTTGCTTCAAAGGCAAAGGCTGAGATTTACTGGTTTTTATTTTCAGGGAACAGCGTCACCTGGCCTAAGGGCAGTAGCCGGCAGTTCCTCACGCGGCCAGATCAGCATACAGAGCCGTCCTTCCCGTATCTCAGGTTGATCCTGAAGTTCGACGCTCCCAGTTTTCTCAGCGCCGTGAATGAAGCTTTTGAGGATTCGTTCCTCAATGACTCGCCCGAGAAGCAGGTTAACGGCGGCATCAGAGGCGACGTCCCCGAAGAGCAAATCTTTGGACTCACGGTCGACCGCCAATACATTGTCTCCATCCTCCTGGAGATCATGAACCCGGCTGACTTTGCGGCTGAAGATACTATCTACCTCGATATGTTCATCGCTCGTAACCTGCCAAAGTTTCCTCAATACTTGCTCTTCCCCGGCTCGACACTCACGAAGGTCTTGAGAGGTCTCTGCAACTACCCAGGGGCTGATCTGGCCGAAGACGCACAACTCAGCGCCGAATACTTGCTTTCGATCTACCAACCGCCGGACGCCGACGCTCTGATCCCGATGTTCAAGAAGGCGGGCTTCTATCGGATATTGAAGAGACAATACAAGGTTGACAAACAGTATGGCAAGCTTGTCCAGACTTACTTCGAAGACCCCGCTGACCGGGACGCCGTCTTTGAATGCATCGGGGACTGTCTTCGACCACACAGTGGTCTCAACCGCCGACAGGTGCAAGAAGTCCTTGAAGCGATCAAGAACAATGCCAGGGAACTCCTCGGAACAAACCCGTCCGAAGCAGCGAGAGTATTGGCAGCGCAGGCCGTGGATATCCATCAACACGTGTTGGATGCCGCGCAAGACGCTCCGGAGCTGCAGTACTTCTACTTGCGGACGTTGCTCGAAGCTGAGAAGCGAGGCGGCGATGGCCAAACAAATCCAGACCGGGTTCTTATCGAGCGCTACGTGCAGCTCATGTGCAGATACGATCCGTCGCACGTCTCAGACTACATAGGCTTGATTCAGTCCGTGAACCTCAGGCTCGACATCCTTCTCCCGGCGATGGAAGCGACAGGAGTAATCGACGCAGCTGTCGTGCTCATGGCACGGGAGGGTCAAGTGAAGGAGGCCATGGAAAGGCTTGTAAAGCACCTCGGCACTCTTGAGTCGGCGCTGCAAGGCATCTTGACAGGTGCTCAAGCGAAGAACTCGACTGACATACAGTCTGGGGCTGAGGAGACTCTGCGGGCGTTGCAGAAATACGTGCACGTGGGCATTTGGCTTTGCCAAGGCCAGACAAAGTCGTCGAGGAAAGCAAACGGCGTCCAACAGCGAAAGTCAAAGTCGACCATGGAGACGTTGACACCCGACGAGGAACTGTGGCTCAGCCTCATCGATGCGGCAGTTCAAACCACACGTCAAATCTCATCTACCATCGAGTCGTCCGGCAGCCTCCAGAACGGCGCCTCGTCTGACGATGAGAAGACTGAGGTTCCGGAGTCTTTGGACGGAGAGAAACTCTTGACGCTATTGCGATCGCTGGTTCAGCACACCTTCACGGCTCTTCTTACCACCACGTCCAGTCCCGCCAGAAACCAGGCGGGTGGCAGACTCCTGACGAATGCTGGAAACAACCTGTCGTTCCTCCGAATTCTGCGAGCTTTTCTGACCCGAGCGGCGGCGTCTTCCCCCAACCTCGCAGACCTCCGGTCTGTCCTTGCCTCAATCTTCTCGGCGTACGCATATGAAGAATCAATCCTGCGACTCTCTAACCGCCTGCTTGAACGAAGCCTGTTTGTCAATGTCAAGCAGGCCGTCGACCTGCGGCAACGGGGTTGGCGCCCAAGGGGTTCAACCTGTGAAGCCTGTGGTCGCCGTATCTGGGGTCCCGGCGTGTCCGGTAATGTCTTTGAAGCTTGGGAAGAGAAACAAGCGCGCGACGAGCAGCTGAAAGCGGAGCGGAAGGCCCGCATCGCGTCATCCCAAGAGCGTGGAAAGGGCAAAGCAGCCGGGGATACGAACGAAGCATCGCAAGTGGTTTTTGAATCCAAAGGAAAAGGCAAGGCATCGGCCGGGACTTCAGCGCCTACGGACGAAGAAGCTAGATCAGGAACGGAGGAAGGCACAGATGGCCAGGACGACGCCGTCGGAAAGCCCAAAGAGCAACCGCTAGGCCCGATAGTCGTGCTGGCCTGTAGACACATTTACCACCAGAGCTGCTTGGATGCCTACCAGTCTAGGCCAGATGTCGAAGGAGAGACTCGCAGGCTCGAGAGCCATGCGAGGGAGTACAGGTGTCCGATTGATGGGTAGACGAGTTATATCTTCTGTGTACTATGTACAAATTTTTACGAATTCACGAAATGACACCTGATATGAGTTTTACGGCCTGGTTCAACCAAACAAACCGAGTGCGACGTTGACTTACGGACGAGGGTTCTGTGGCTATACGCTAGCAGTGTATCACATCGCAGGCTCGGGGCGTTATATTTTTCGCTGGGATCGTGCTTTAAGGCGTCAATCAGCTGCCAACTACGTACCTGAGTAAGGAGGAACGTCAACGACTGATCTGCTCAGACGCGGACCATCGGTGGTTGTCGGGAGATCGTCGGCGGAGCCCGCGGGGACGGGGACGATGATGCGGGCGGGGCCGGCGAGTGGTTTCCGAGGGCTCGGGAGCTTTAGCCATCATGCGCCCCTGGCTGGCATCTTATACCTCGCGGTATTCCACAAAAATATTCGACCTTATTCATCTCCCTGGTCTTCGATGTTGTTCCCCCTAAAAGGCGAACTGGACGACGAGTCACCGATGCGATAGGCATCTCGGTAGTATCGGCTACCAACCACGCCGGCCACACCAGGGTGTCGAACTATGTCGCATTTGACTTGGCATCTCGGCCTCCGCCTCGGGCCGTAGTCAAGGTAGTGTCCCGGGTATACTAATCTGCTCAGTCAAAAGGATCTTTGAAGTTTGAACGACTCCGGTGGACCGTACGGGCTTGGAGTCTTGGCTTGTAATAAGAGTCGCATCCAAAACGGGATAACCAAGAGTTTCTCCCCTAAGTTCGGTCACCGGAAACGGTTCTTGGACTGAGGGACCGGTGGGCCTTCCTTGTCAGGGTCCCCTGACGTTGTGGATTCGACTCATCGCGACTCTTGCTCAATCTTTGTCAACGCGGTAAGAAAAAGCGAGGTGCACAAGTGCCGGCACCACCGAGCAGATGCATCGCGTGCGGTCCCGTATCCTTGGAAACTCGCCAGCTGGTTCCCAGCGGGGTGCAGAATGCAGTGTCCGGTGATGCATGGGGAGGGGGCGGCTTCAGGCGGTTGTCACAACGGTGGACAAAAGATCGGATTCAGCTCTCCATACTTACATGGGTCCAGCTCGTTAGATCAACGGACAACGACCGACGTGCTTTCGGAGGCCACTTCCCAAGACCAGTTGCCGACTGACAACGGCGACGACACAAGCTTTTTGATCTGTTGCGGATGTGACGCTCTGCCAAGGGCTCGTCGGCAGTGTCGGCTGTCACACCGTCTCGGCCGGCTCAACAGGCGGACTGATAGTAAGTACTGTTTGGAAGTTGAATAGTGCTAGCGTGTGTCGTCCCAATAAACGATAAGTTGGAATGCTACCTCAAACGAGTCAAGGATGGAGACATCCGTAGGCTCGGCATAGTGTGTGCTGGACTACTCCTGATGCGTGGCAGATGCTCCTTGAGGTTTCCCACCCACCCGCTGGTGTTCGTATCCCCTTGAGTAACGTGGGATTCGGTCCCTACTTTGAGGCTGCCATTTTACTCCATCTTTCGGTCTCTCCCGCAATGGCGTCTTCAATTCAAGAATTGGATGTTGCGGAAGATGCAAAAGGGGTGACAGGGAAAACGGACAGAAAGACAAGCCCTCTTTACCTCGTCCAGTCCCGAACCGGGGTCATGGATGAAGGGCCGGATATGACGAGTGGATCGAAGGACCGCGGACAAGACGCCTGGTAGGGCCGCCACGGCCGACGAGAGCCACATCACGGCCGACCGAAGCGCAAGGCAGGGAGAGCTCCGCTTGCACTGCAACACTCAATCTATTCCACCATGAATGTTCCATCCAGCGTTGGAACGTGTGAGTTGGGACGCCCTACCAAGCACGCTATCGTGGAATCTTGGGATGGAGGAGCGGACGGGAGGGAGTGGACGGGCAAGGGGTAGGTTCTCCTATCGCACCAATATAATCCTTTCTGTTTCCGCACTTCTTTGGAAGGAACTCTATTTGCTTCGTCGTCGTCGTCGTTTCTGGTTTGCGTCCATCAGTCACTCCTTCAAAGCCCAAGACCGCACTGCTGCTGTCAGGGCACTTACACTCCTTTTCTTTTACGCCCAGTCTACGGGCGAAGCTCGGCAACTCACCGACACGATGTTGCTGCTCTCCTTCCTCTTCTCCTTCTTCCTCCTGCCGTCGGCCGTCTTTGCGGCCTTCGGCTGGTCGGACACCGGCAGCGAGTACGTGATCGACTCCGGCGCCGACCTGGTCATCAAGGTCACCAAGTGCTGCGGCGACATCTCCTCGCTCAAGTTCAAGGGCGTCGAGTACAACGGCTGGGCCGGCAAGAACACCCACGTCGAGTCCGGCCTGGGCTCCAGCACCGTCAGCATCGCCAGCTACTCCAACCTCATCAAGGTCTCCGTCGTCCACGGCACCCTGAAGCACTGGATCTTCGTCCGGTACGGCAACAACAACGTCTACCTCTTCACCAACAAGAAGGACAACTCCATTTCTGCCATGCGCTACATTGGTGAGTAGTATAACTTGATCGTCTTGTGTGGTTGAGCACGCTGTCCTGACAAGTGATAGTTCGCATCAAGGGCGGCATCTTCTCCCACGACTCGACGGAAAGCGACTTCTACGACGGCGGCAGCAGCATCATCGAGGCACAGGACATCAAGTACGAACTTTCTCCTTTATTGCTTGCAGAGCTACATCATGGGCCTCTCTTGCTAACAACGAGCAGTGTCAACAGCGCCGGCCTGACTAAGAGCAAACACTACCAGGGATCCAACTACGGCAGGATCATCGACCGTAGGTTTGCCGACACCCCGCAACATAGAGCGAATTCTAACTGTTCAAAGATGACTATGTTGGCCGCAAGAAGAGCGGCGTTGGTCTGTTCATGATCCGCGTGAGTAAACTCCTCCAGCCCGCTTGCTATAGCAAAGTGCCGCACTAACACTCCACCTCAGAGCAACCACGAGAAGGCCTCCGGCGGCCCTTTCTTCCGCTCCCTCGTCCGTCGCGCCGACCCTACCGGCGAAGATTTGTACGACATCTACTACTACAACATGGGCCACACCGACCCGATGCGCACCGGTCTTCAGGGCCCTTCCGTGCTGGCCTTCACCAACGGCGAGGACCCCAACCCCAACCTCTTCGCCCGCAAGGCCGACTGGTCCTGGTTCGATGACAAAGGCGTGAGTATCCCTTCCCTCTTGGATGGTCGACGAATGTTAACGGTCCTCGAAGCTCGACGGCTGGATTCCCGCCTCTGGTCGCGGTTACGCCTCCGGCATAGGACTGGCAAACATGAAGAGCGGCAAGACGTACGTCGTCGGCCTCAGCAACGCCAACGCTCAGTACTGGGGAACTGCGGGTGCCAAGGGCGCCTGGTCCATCTCCAAGATCATTCCCGGCACTTACACCCTGACCGTCTACAAGGACGAGCTCGAGGTCGCCACCTCCTCCGTGACCATCACCGCCGGCAAGGGCACTGCCGTCAACACCATCACCTGCGTTGACCCGCAGGACGATGCCACCATCTGGCGTATTGGCGAGTGGGACGGTAAGCCGAAAGCCTCTTCTAGTCGTACTTCTTACACTAATCACGGCTTCCAGGCACTCCCCGGGGCTTCCTCAACTTCGAGGACACCCCGATGAAGCTCACATACATGCACCCTTCGGACAAGCGTATCGCCACCTGGAATCCTGGCAACTTCATCGGTAAGACCACACATTCATGCTAAACCCGAGAAGATGGTGGTGTCTGACCGATGCAACAGTTGGAACCCACGGAGCTAACCGCTTCCCCGGTTACATGTGGAAGGCCGTTAACAGCGGCTACCTCATCTACTTCAAGCTCAACGCCGAGCAGCTGAAGACCGGCCACACCGTCAGGATCGGACTCACCGAGGCCTACATCGGCGGCCGTCCCGCCATCTCGGTCAACGCGTGGAACTCCCCGCTGCCCGCCGCCACCAACCAAGCCAGCACCCGCTCTCTGACGTATGTCGCCATGATTCATACAAGTTTTCCCTTTTTCTTTTTTGAGGACTACGAGCTAACATCAACACCCCAGTGTCGGCACCTACCGCGGAAACAACGTGAAGCTGACCTACGCCGTGCCCCAGTCCGCCTGGATCCAGAGCACCGGCGAGTGGCAGATTCTTAAGATCAACATCATCAGCGGGTCGAGCGGAGACAAGTTCCTCAGTCCCGGTGTCAGCTTCGACGCCCTCGAGCTTCTTCCTTGAGAGGCGAACGGAGTCAGGGGCGCGTGTTCCACGCGTTAACACTTCCCACGGGATTCTTTGCATATATATCTTATACAACCGTACATACACGAGACGTAAATACATTCATTAGCATGCTAATATTCGCTGAAATCACCCAGTAACATAAAAATCGCATAGAGTCAAGCATCTCCAGGGGGTGTATGGTCCGCCGTCCCGGGCAACTCCCGGAGTCAAAATTTTCGGTCTCTCGTTGCTTCTAAAGGTAGCTGGGGCACAATATTGCCCGCAAGTGCACTAAATACATGTATTTACAATGGTAGACATGATAGTAGCGGTACTGCACTCTGGCTTGTCCGGCCTCATTGCTCCCTTGCCCTCCGCGTCCTTTTCCCTTAGTCGTTACAACCGTCAAGTCGCTCCGGATACCCAGGGGGAATCTTCGGTAGTCTGCCCGCGCCAGTGTCTCCTTTCTGCCTTTTTGGAACACACGACGTACCGGCAGCTTTCACGAAGCTTATCTCATCTTCAGCGATTCCCAAATGGAAAAAGGAAAACGATATGATCAACAAACAGAAAGTAAGCAACTCCTCAGAAGACTGGTTGCCCTAAAGTCTTTGGGTATATCGCTTCGAGCTGTTCGCCGCGCTCTTGGAAATAAACGCCCTCTCCGGTCGCCTTGAAAGACTTTAGGGCGTAGAAATGGAGTTATAGCTGCCCATTTTGACATGTACTAAAATACAGACATGCCATTTATCCATCTCAAGATTAGATGTTCCAGATGAGCCGCCCTATTCGGCCGACCCAGTCTCTCATCCGCGGCGAACGAAACCCTCTGTTTTGGAGGAACAAATCGTACCTACTGTCTTCCTACTTGTATTCCTACTGCTTAAACCAGGGACGACAGCGACGACAGTAGGAAAAGGGGCTTAGAAGACACCTGATGATGGGGGAGGGTATATATAGCCCCGGCATCTGAACTGGGAATTTCATACAAGCTAGCGACTCCAAATGTCAACGAGTTGAGCTGAGGCAAATTCGATTTGAAGAACTATGTGTAGATCGCAGTGGTAGTTTAGGAGCCTCAGGGTTGGTTGCGAATCAATCGATTTGCATTAGCTGGCCGCCATTGGCCAGATGACTTCGAAGGGTCTCGTTGCGCTGCTGTGCCGAGGTATGTGAGGCTAAGGTACCCTGAACGGCCGCCAAACCCCAGTGGCAGAAAAAGGGGTATTTGTCGATCACCCCGCCAATGGGACACTCTAGAAGCATTGAATAGGCCCCGGCTTTGTGGGCGGTGCAGGTGGCAGCCCGGTACTACAGGGGGCCCCAGGGGGGGGGCCCGTGTCTACAGTATGAGCTTAGCTTAGCAGGGAGCCTTGCGTCACGAAAATAACCGTCCCGTTCAATTGGACACATGGGACGGAAATGCAATCCACGGACACGAGACCTTCCCAATTTCCTCTTACCTCGACTCCTAGCGACCTCACTTGTTCTCGACATAGTCTCTGGCGCTGTTCTCCCTCTCTTTGCGAAGAAAAATGATCTAGTGCTTCTAGGCAGTCTCTTTTCCTCCCGCCCTCCACCCGTCAAGCTCCCGAGAAGCAACCCCAGCTGCCCACGATGGGCGGCCCCCTCAACTTTCTGAGGAGCGTCTACGACCTCGACAACCTCGACACGCGCTTCACGAACTCCTCGTCCGTCCCCTACAAGACCGTCATCGAAGCCCGGGACGATCCAGCGCGGAGTAAAGAGTCGTCGACCAAGATAAAGAGCCGCGCGCAGCCGTCGAAATGGCAAACACCAGAGTTCATCTTTTACGTGCTGGTCATCGCTATTGCGATACCGTCCATGTTTTGGGTGGCCTACACGGCGTCCTCGCGTATGTAGCTTCGTTTAGAGGAAGGTTCGAAGAGGAGAAAGAAACATGCTGACGACCCTCACATCCAGCTTCCGACCCCCGCTATAAACGCTACGAGCACTTCCTGGCAGACGGCTGGATCCCGGGGCGCAAGATCGTGAGTCGCCTCCTCGCCCCTCCTTGTGCCTCTACGCAGTCAGGCCCAAGGCTGACACGTTTCTCTCTCCTCAGGATGTCTCCGACTCGCAATACCATACGTTCCGCCAGAACCTCCCCTATATGGCCCTCCTTCTGACGTTCCACCCCCTCCTGAGGAGGCTCTGGAACTTCGTCTTCCCGGTCCCCAAGGACTTACACAAGAGGTCGGCCGAGGAGCAGGGCGATGCCCGCCTCGAACAGCGCGCTTCCTTTGACTACCGCTTCGCCCTCGTCTTTCTCGCCGCCCTGCATGGCTTCTCCGCTATCAAGGTTCTGGTCATCCTCCGCATGAACTACCAGATCGCAACGTCCTTGCCCCGCAAGTACGTGCCTGCGGCGACGTGGATCTTCAACATCTGCATGCTCTTTGCCAACGAGCTCGCTCAGGGATACAGGTTCGTCGCCATGGCGCGGTATTTCACCCCGTCGCCCGAGAACAGGAGCGTCCTTGACGAGGACCCCTTTCTCGTGCGTTGGGGCGCATGGCTGGATGCTCACGGCGGCCTCATGTCGCGGTGGGAGATCTTGTTCAACATCACCGTCTTGCGTCTCATCAGCTTCAACCTGGATTACTACTTTAGCCTCGACCAGCGCAGCGGGAACGCCCTAGAGGTAGGCCTTGCCCCATCTCTTGCTCCCATCAGTGCTGATATCCCCAAGAAGAAGCAGCTTGACCCCGCCAATCTCTCTGAGCGCGATCGTATTACCATTTCGGCCGCTCCCCAGGACTATTCCTTCCGCAACTACCTTGCCTACGCAATCTACGCGCCGCTCTATCTCGTGGGCCCCATCATGACCTACAACGACTTCATCTCGCAGCTCCGCCACCCCTCGCCCTCCGTCGAGACCCCGCGCACCCTCCGGTACGCCGTCCGCTTCGTCTTCGCGCTGCTCACCATGGAGGTCATCCTCCACTACGACTACGTCTGCGCCATTTCCAAGGCCGGGCCCGACTGGTCCTCGTACACGCCCGCGCAGCTCTCCCTCCTCTCCTTCTTCAACCTCATCATCATCTGGCTCAAGCTCCTGCTCCCCTGGCGGCTCTTCCGCCTCTGGGCCCTGCTCGACGGCGTCGACCCGCCCGAGAACATGCTGCGCTGCGTCTCCAACAACTGGTCCCCAAAATCCTTCTGGAAGGCCTGGCACCGCTCCTACAACCGCTGGCTCATCCGCTACATCTACGTGCCCCTCGGCGGCGCCAACTACCGCTCCTGGCTCACCACCGCCCGCTCCATCGCCACCTACCTCCTCGTCTTCACCTTCGTCGCCCTGTGGCACGACATCCGCCTCCGCCTCCTGATCTGGGGCTGGCTCATCGTCCTCTTCCTCCTGCCCGAGGTCGTCGCCCAGATGCTCTTCCCCGCCAGCAGGTTCGAGGGCAGCCCGGACTTCTACCGCCGCCTCTGCGGCCTCGGCGCCGTCGCCAACGTGCTCATGATGATGATCGCGAACCTCGTCGGCTTCGCCGTGGGTCTGGACGGCCTGCAGATCATCCTCCACGGCATCTTGCACGAGTGGTCAGGTAAGTTGGGCTTAGATAACCCCCCTCTATCACGTTGATAAAAGTCCAATTCTGACTCGAGCCACAGGCGTCATGTTCTTCGCCACAGCTTGCTTTGCGCTCTACGTCGGCATCCAGATCATGTTTGAAATCCGCGAGTCCGAGATGAGGAAAGGCATCTCGTTGAAGTGCTGATAGAGACTCGCGGACGTCCCGCCATTCCATGTGGTCATTGGGGAAGAGAAATGTCACATGTCTTTGAAAAACATTACATGTATTACCATACTATATATATACTTCTGATGATATTACTGCTTCTTACGTCTACGGTTCCTACGATGCGCGAGTCTCCACAACAGGACACCAATGCCGCTCTCCGGGGTATCTGACAATGCCGCCCGCTCCCAGTCCAGTACCTGACTCCTCATGTTTCTCTTTCCTCCCGTGTCCAAACGCAAAAAGATTCACGTTTAGTATATACGGCAGAAGGACAAATCAGGTTTTAAATCGAATCGCATACTTAGATGACCGACCGCTAGTGCTTGCTGTTGATGGTGCCCAGCTCCGTGTCGTAGTTGTGGAAGCGTTGCTGCGCGAACTTGCCGTCCATGCCCAGCTTGCGCTCCGTCACCCACTCCCTCAGCCAGATGAGACCCTTGACGATGAGGAAGAAGACGATGCCGGCGACGGCGATGCCGACGATGTAGGCCGCCGTCTTGCCGCTGCCGTTCTTGCCGATGTCGAGGAAGGCGTAGGTGTAGAAGTGCTGGGTGTAGTACGTGACGTACGCGAGGGCGAGGTAGAGGGCGAGCACGATGATGACCCAGAACATGTGCACCCACTCGAGCTGGGCGGCGCTGGTGCGCGGGACGATGATCTCGAACAGGGCGAAGGCGGAGTTCAGGCCGTGCTGTGAGATGTTGCTGAACGCGTTGAACTGCTGGGGGTACCAGGGCCCCTCGTAGATGATGCCCCAGTACACGATGGTGACGATGAAGGGGTAGGTGGTCACCGTGGTGTAGTAGAATGCGTGCAGGGCCTGGAGGGGCCGCGGGAACCGGTCAAGCAGCGGGGTGCCGGAGCGCGCGTACGTGAAGGTGTGGATGGCGGAGATGAGGAAGTAGAAGCCCAGGCCCCAGAAGGTGAGAACCGTGAAGAAGGAGAAGCTCTGCCCGACGGTCTCGCAACCGCCGTACTCCTCGCGCGAGCATGTCCAGCCGATGATGAAGAAGCGAACGACGAAGATGTAGAGACTCTGCAAGGGGGATAAAACGTCAGCAACCCGTAGTACAACGGTCGATTTTAAGTTATTGACATGAACCCAATTGATTGTTTGCCACTTGCGCAAACCTAATCAGCCACGCGACCGTAGGGGAGACTCACGATCAGGGCGCGACAAGCACCCAGCACGTAGGGAGACAGAAGCCACGAGGTCTCGAAGCGGTGGGACGGATCCCAAAGGTCCGTCCCGAAGCGGAAGGCAGCGAGCATCTTGATCTGCCTGGGAGGTTCCCGCTTGCTCGTGAAAACCGTTTGTTGTCTCCTGTACGCCTGGCGATGTGCAGGATTTTGGTGTTGAGACTAGGAAACTGGGGCGGGATCGAGACCCCAAGAGGTTTTTGAACGTAAGCCTTGGCTTTCGGCGCGGTTCGTTGGGTTGGGCAGGGGTGGGCTCCGCCGCCCGAGAGGTGCAATTACGTCGCAAGCCGGGGTGACCTGGTGCGGTGGCCCCGAGTGTTGCTATGTTTGTCGTCGTGGGTTCTATGTCGTGTGCTCGTCGATTCGTGGCTCTCCTCCGTTTTTCGGTTGCATACAAAGCATTAGAACAATATCAAAGTCACTGGGAGCAAGGTTGTATCGCTCAGGGTCTTGTGAATCACCGGATCGGACTCTCTGGATCTACTGAGGATTATGGTCGGAATTGACGTCGAGTACTACTGGTGATTGATGCTCCGACTAAACTTCGGCGCAGAGAGTGGGAACAATAAGAGAATCGACCCCGGCGTTGTGGCTGATGCCGAAGGGAGGTTGCCGTTTTTTCTTACGTGCTTTCTCTTTTCGTCTGTCGAGGCCAGGGACCTGGTCTGGCAGGAGGAGGGATCTTGTCCGTTGCTGCAGCTAGCCGGAGATGATGTGGAGAGAGGGGAGGGACGGGATGGAGACCGGGCCAGCAGTGAAAAAGGGGAGGACGAGGGTAGTAGTAGTATTGAATTTTCTTCAGCAAAGGCGGCTGAGAAGCCTCACTACCTAGTATTAGTTGTGGCACCAACGAATTGTCTCGTCTCTGCTCCATAATATGGCTGACGGCTGAGGTCTTGTCTTTTTTTAACTTGTAATAAAGGATTTCTTACTTGAAGCTGCAAACAGCCAATGCTGAGCCACTGCCCACAAGCCACGAGCTTGCTACGGTTAGCTGACGCTGGTGAGCACGAGCACGTGGCATCTCTGAATTGGACGCTACTAGGACGTGAATGTTCAATGTGAACTGCAAGCCTTGCTTATCCAGAGAGTAAGCCATAATTGGCCGTTGTTCAAGAAAGATGACAGGAGCATTTAACCAGCCACAAGAGCATTGAGAGGTCCATCGTAGCGTCGAGGCTGAGGGTTATGGAGCGGGGCGTTGTCGCATCCTTCATCCATAGACACCTTCTAGCATGCAGTAGGTGTCCTGTGATGGTCTTCATCATGCATGCTGCGGGGTGAGGCTGATGCAGGTGCCTTCGAGAAGGGAGAACTCTCGTGTTGGGTAAGTAGATTGTAGATCGATCCCCAGATGAACCGGCCGTCGATCAGAGAAGCCTCGGCCGGTCGGGTTCCAGGGCGAGAGTGCCACAGCCTCTCCAAGCCGATGCAGGGAGCCACTGTATGACGGGATCGAAACCAGGACCAGCCCTTCTTGTATGCGAGCCAGCCGCGCTTGTCGTGCAAGACAGATGAATCGTGGATGCCCGTCATTTCCGCGCTTGCGCTAAGAGGACGGAGAAGCGCGGTTGCAGCCTGTACCTGCCAGTCTCCGACTCATGGGTCAACGCAACCCGGCACAGAGAGTGCTTAAGGGGGATTGCACCGAGGGTACTAGTAATAGTAGGGCTCGTCGTGGGCCGAGGGCCCGGGGGAAGAATCGTATAACAGACGAAGAATCCCGCTTCTCAACGGGGCAGGCCAACCTCCATTTGGGCCGTTGTGCAATTGATCAACAGCTGCGCAACGGCAACGCGGAATCAATTGACAGTTTTTTTTTGTCTTACAATCACACACAAGCGGAATCAATTGACGGCTGGCCCACTTGCACCTGGTCACGTCTGATGGCCCGCTGCGATTTCATGCTCGTCATCATACCTGACCTTGCTGCGCGAGATGCCCCTTCCAGAGTCCTCGTGTAGGCCGTGGTTCATATCCCAGATCTCGAGAGGGTGGGCTAAAAATCCAATATTTCGCTAGCTCAATATCAACCATTTCCATTTGCAGTCGTGCGAGCCACCCAATAGCAGGTGCTAATCTGACTCGCCCGGGTCATCAGGCCAACAAAAAAAACGTCAGCGGACCGTTTTGGGTTATTTATTGATTTTAAGCCTTCTTGGGAGCTTGTCAATGAAGGCAGGCTTATTCGGCAGCGACGGAAAAGCGACAGGCGACTCGGGTCAACTGTCAAAAGCCAGAAAAGAAATATGACAGATTAATCATTGGTTTTGGCCCGATGGAGAATTGCTGATCGCTGCTTGTGTGTGTTGATGAATCTCGTTCTCGGATGACTCTCGTCGTCGCAACTCATCCAGTGGCTGCGCACAGACTCGACGTGTGGCACTCCGTCCGTTGGTTCGAATCCAACGGCGGCGTTCTGGACGAACTCGACGAGGCTCTCGCGTTCATCTCATCTCTCTTCCTTGTCGTCTCTCCCATATCCCCTGGTCCAGCCACGTCAGGGATATCGTAACCAAATTTTGAAGAGCGGTCAACGGCTGGGGGAAAAGGCCAAGAACCCAAACTGGTCGCTGACGAGGGGGCCGAATGTCCAATTTGAACGTTTAGAAGCCATCCAGGGTTCGTTCAAGGGGTAGGGAGCGGGCTCCGTGGACGGGAGACAAAGTCGATCGATCGGGCCAGTGAGCCTATGTCCGCACATGGAAATGAGGCCGGAGAGGCGAGCCCTGGATGCAACCTCATGTACGGCAGTGACCAGGAGACGGTGAGCACCGTCGTCGTTGGGCGAGGTAGTCGGCGGTTTGAGACTCAGGAGTAGTAGCTTCACAGCCTCTGCCACCACGGGCCGTGCGGTCGGAGACAGGGCCCGTCAGGAGGTGCCAATCCGTAGTAAACAGTGCGCACAACGGGAAGCGGCGTGTACTGTACGCTCAAGTAGCCCAGAAGACGCAATCCCAGAAGACGCAATAGCACAAGCCGTTCCCCGACTCGTGCCGCCGTCCGGTCCGCAGGCGATGAGCGAACCGCCGATCTCGAACGAGATTTGGGAGGGGTGCTGGCCACCCACGATAACGCATGGTTCGGTTTGGGGGTTTATTGAAATGGCCATGCTGGTTGCTGCCCACGACTCTCGGCCCAAAGATGGGAGGGAAGGCACGATAGTGACGATACATCAGGGCACGCAGGCTTTCGCGCAAGAGTTTGCTCCTGCATCGACATGTCGCTTAGGCATGCATCGGCCGCATTCGAAGTGTCAGCCGGGTTGGGTTGGTGAACCGCGAGGGGGTCCTTGGCCGTCAGCCCGGGCCAAGAGAGGCGGCGAAGCAAACAACGAAACAAACGACGCCCTGTTCCCCAAGCCCCGTTAGTGGTCACTGCCGACGGGCGGGAGGCAGGATATCTCTGCAGAGTCAGACGGCACCTGTACGTAGTGGACGTACGGATAGGTAGCACTTTTGGAGATGGAGGTTGCAGATTGAAGGTTGCAGTGCCATTCTCTCATCTCGTGTGGGCGGCCAATGGAACGCCCGGCCGATAGAAAGCTATACGCTGCGTAGTATGTATCCGTACGGAGTATTAGCAGGTAGCCTGCTACGAGTCGTCCATAGCAGGCATTCTCAATAGGCTTTTTTGTCATTCTGGTGCAGCAAGCAAGGAATCGAGGTTGCGAGGCCCATGGAGACTCGTTCCTGCACAAAACGAATAGCGTCGTATGTAGTACGACGGCCCTAAGGTAAGGTACCTTATCTCGCCTCTGTCGACGATGAGCTGCAGAGACAGACGGACCCGGGCATCGGCCGGTGTGGGTGTGCTTTGCGCGTGGCTCGTGGCTGACGACCGTCCGGACCTGGCTGCTCTAGCGTCCATGCATGCTGATGCAGACGGTAAGAGGCTGCAGGCTCGCATGCTGGCATGACTGCGTCAATGGCGGCGGCCACTTGTTTGTTTTGTTTCTTGGGGCCGGTGGATGCAGAGGTGAATGAAACGTCGAAGTCGACCTGATGCATGCAGGTGGTCTGGAGAAGAAGCCGCCCAGTCTGTCAGACACAGAAGACGTCGTTGCGGACTGAGGTTACTCAAGACCAAGAGTCCGAGGGTCTGTCTTGTCCTGTATCCGTGTGAACCTGTGTATCCGTATCCAACAAGCAAGCGAGCGTATTGCACAGCGGAAGTTTGTGACACTGGTGACTACTCAACAGACAGCGCGGTGGAGGAAGGCGCGTGCCCGGGCTGCTGCCCTGCCCTGGCTTGTCTGGCATCCCGGAGTGGAACTGGTCGAGGGGAGGGGGGTCCCCTGCGCAAGGGTGAGCCTCGGGTGGTTCTGGGCCCTTTCCCTTTTGCCATGTCTTTCCCCGTTTTGCTCAGGGGTTCAAGGAAAGAAAGAACGCCAAGGTGGAAAAGAGGAATGGCAACAGGGGTCTCAGGGAAGCCGTCTTCCCCCTCCCCCCTTCCCCCCCTTGTCTTACTCTTCTTGCTGTGACCCCCCGCTCTCCGCTGCTCGTTCCATTTGGGCATCTGCGGCGCCTCTTAATAATAACGAAGCTACGGATACAGCCTACATCGTACCCGATGGCCAGGAAGGGGGGCAAATACCTAGGCATGGCCTGACTGACGAACGGAGGACTCGGATTGATCCTTGGTCATGTCGACTAGTACGGATAATACCATGGGCGCTGACAGAGTACGTAAATAGAGATATATATGGCGTGTAGGTGTCCGTAGTATACACTATCTAGGTAGAAGGAAAGAACGAAATGACAGTATCCGTAGGTCGGTAAGAGAGCAATGTACCGATTTCGTAGAAGGAAAAAAAAGGAAACGCGGCGGCCACAGCACAGGGAAGGAGAGACGCTCAACGCAAGGAGGTATTACTACCTACATGGTACTATTACTCTGGAGGTACTCCAGCGTCGGCGCCGTGATACCACTGGCCAATCGCCATCTGGCCACCCCACAGTCCCAGCGGCGGGCACAGGTGTCACTGCAATCCGACAGCTGGGCTCCAGTTGCTTCCTTTTTTCTCAATCTCGCAGTAGACCATGCGCCAGACGACAGGCGACAGGCGGCAGACAGACAGCAGCCACCACCAAGCCCGAACGGGGGGTCGGGTCACATACCAAGGTAAGATACGATGATACCTATCCGTATGTAGGTAAGGTAACAAGTATTAGTGCTATGTACGGTAGGTGATTTGATGTTGGTTGTGGTTGGGTGATGTATCTGGGAATCTGCAAATGAGTAGGTGCGGTTACTTGGATAGAACCTTCCATCTTCCTACCACCTATTTTGCCTGCGTTCCTTCCAGAGGTCAAGTATCCGTAGGCACCTACCTACCTAAGCTGTCTGGGTCACGCCCGTACTTTAGGTACCTACCTAGGTACCTAGGTAGGCACTGCTAGGCCGTAGTATGCATGCAGTAGTATTATCCGCCCCTACGGAGTAAGGCAGGTACCTGGTGTACCTACCTACCTAGCTCCCGGCACTCGCTTTTCCATCCACCCACATCTACATCCACATCCACCCCAAGGACCCCCGGCAGGCCATGCCATTAACGCTAGGTTCTTTCATTCAACCCACGCCAGGGCAAGGTCACCCATCCCATCCCATCCCATCCTCCAAGCCATCCATCCATCCACCCACCTCGTCCCTCTTCCACCCAACCAACCAACTGGCCAGCCAGCCAGGCCCCGGACGACTCTTCTGCTTCACTGTTCCTTTCTGAGGCACCGCCGCCACCCTTTCTTTCCATCCCATTCCCGTCCTCTGCGTTGCCGTTGTCGTCGTGGCCGCCTTCCTCCACTCCTTCCCACCTCGAACTACTACTATTACTCCGTACTACGGATACTTTTACATTACCTTTTACCCACCTTTGCTTAAGGTACTTCCCTCCTACTTTGCCTTGCCTTGCCTCACATTCGGCCGCCTCTCTCTCTCTCTCTCTCTCAGAGTCAGACTTTGAATTGATCCCTCTTATTCCCTTCTACCGCTCACTTTTCCTGCCCTCCTTCTTGGCTGGAATGCTCCCTTCTTCTCTCCCCGCCATCTTCGCCGCCGTCGCCTGAGCCTGAGCCTCTCTGTCCAGTGTCCGTCCGGTGTCCCGTCGTCATCGCCCGGCCTGTCGGCTTGTTCTTTTCGCTTCCCAACCTAAACCCTTTATTCGTAATACTAATATTATCCCACCTTACCTACTATAATCTATACCTTGTCCTGCCTGGCCTTTCCCTGCTTCACCCTCCCTCCTTGCTCGCCCGCCCTTTTTCCACCCACGACGACGACCCCGGATCTGTTCTTATTCGCTCCTCTCGCAGCCCCCCTCCGTCGACAAGGGACTATCCTGCCTGCCATGTCTATGTGCGACTGTTAAACACCACCTGGTCCTGTTCATCGCGACTCTCCCTCTGCCAACCGTCTTCTCTCCTTTCGCCCAACCATCAACCACATAATCAGCCTCGTCAGTGAGACCGCCAGTCGCAGTGGTGCTTCGACAAGCGCCAGCGCCAGCGTTGCACAAGGGTTTCTGATTCCCATCTGACGATCCCATTCGCCCTGCCGCGCGTTGCACCACTCCGATTCGCATCCGAACCGTCAAACCCCCACGCCCGTCGTCACACCTCAAATGCTCCCAGCGCTCGCTTCTTAGATACTGAGAAACACCTTTTGTGCGCCATGGCCACCTCCACCGGCTTACCGCGCATGTCCTTCGGGGCCAACACCACCCTCGACTTGGCCCTCGACCTTCCCATCGTCCTCCTGCCCGCCTCAGACGGTCTGCCCTCGCCAATCGACGAGAGCGACGACGAAGATTCCCAGAGGACACCCACGACGGCAAACATACCCCAGATCCCCCAGAGGAGCAACCTCCGATCCAACAATGAGCCTCCTACCCTCGGGGCCGCCAAAGTCCCTCGCCATCCAATACCCTGCATGCAGGCCGCTTTTGCCGAGTCGTTCCTCGAAGTCGCCGACGGCAATCCTGCCGAGAAGCCCAAGCTCAAATCTGCCGATGCGAAGGTCCGTCGCGAGGAGCTCATCAGCCAGGAACGGGAAGATGACCTGCCCGACATGCTCTGGCGCTACCGCCCTGGCCAGCAGCAGCACGAGCTTCAAAAGCTCATGGCTCAGATATCTTTTGGCGTCTACCTCCTGCTCAACGGCATGGCCAACAGCGCCGCTCAGGTCGTCAGTATTCTGCAGGGACACATCGATGAGGTGGACGAGTTTCTCGAGGTCGTCATGGAGGACTTTGAGCAGGCAACTAAAGACTTGAAGGAGAGGATAGACTACTTGCGCCTGCCGATGGAGAACCTCGAGGTGTTTGAAAAGCTCCTCGAGGATCGCAATTTTCGCCTGGAGATCGTTCAGGGAAACGAAAAGATCGAGCACATCGTTGCCCGCACCAACATTCAGCTCGAACAGTACGACAAGGACGTGCAGCACGGTCTGGCCGCGACCAAGGAATTCGCCATATATCTCGGTCAGCAGAGCACCGGTAGCTGGCGTCAGGATCGTCCCGACGTCGTCGACATCTACGCTGCCATGAAGGGCAACACGGAAGGCTGGTACAACGCGTTTGTCGAGCTGCAGGCTCAAGGCAAAGAGCTGAATTCCCTGGTCATCAAGCTCGGTAAGATGGTGGCCGAGATGAGCAGGAAAGCTGGGGAGGTGAGCCGACGGACCTGGGTAAGTTGACACGTTCCATCTTCGCAATGCCGGTGGTGTCTCTAACGCTCGTAAAGGCAAGCATCCCGCCCTTCACCTTGCCTATCCAAGGTGCTCGGTCTGACGAGGCCTCACTCAACTCCCCGCCATCTTCGCCCCCTTCTTCCAGAGCAGCTAGGCGGTCGACACTACGCGCCAACAGCGTCAGTGGCTCGGTATCTACCGGAAGATCAAGTTCAAATCAAACCTACTTCGAAATTCCGCTTCAAAGGCCATCGCCAGCGGCTTCGCCGGACCGGCAATCCACACACACTGCCAGAACCTCGCACACCTACCAGAGTGCGCACACGGCCAGGAGCACACACACGAGCAGGAGCAACCACACGACTAGCAGCTCCCGCACGACAAATAGCTTTCACACGATCAACAGCACATATACAACAACACCAAAGGTGACATTGGATGTGCCCGATGGCCCAGCATCGAACTCACCAGACGCTGAAGACGTTGGTGAAACCCTATTCCTCTTACAGCCCCGGACCTATACGCCCCAGCCCCCGGAGCCTCTGCCGTCGCCAATGGTCACGGACTCGCACAGATATCAGCCGTCACATCAGCCGTCACGTGAGACATCGTTATCGACCAAGAGAACCTCTCTTCGGCAACGAGTATCACTTAAAACCACACCACCCGAGTCTATCCAGATTCCCCCTCCTCCCACAGATCTTCAGCACGCCGCACGAGAGTCCCCCAGGCATTACCAAGCTCCTGACTCGGCATATGGCTCGGACATTGACCAGCGATCCCGTTATCACGGTACCAACGAGCTCTCTCCTCAGGTCCAACCCCCGGTTCTACCTTCTCCGCGATCCGAGCACCAGTTCTATCGCCCCGTGCAAGCCAGTCCTCATTCACCTCTCCAGCAAAGACCCCTGACGGCTGGTGCGCAACCTAGGTCTCCGTACGCGCCGTCTGGGTACTATCCTTCCCACCAGAGGAACGCGCCGTCTCGTCTGGGCGGAGCCAGCATGTTGAGCAACGTCACGACCATGACGTCCGATTCAACAGCGACGGCAAACACAGAGAAGCGACTGAAGAAGAAGCGTAGTGCTTTCGGTTGGTTAAAGAAGGCGTTCTCACTTGACGAGGAGGAGCGAGCGGTATACGAGCAGCGTCGCCAACAGCAAACACCCAACATGTACTACGACGCCAGAAGTCCTAAGTTCCTGGATGGTAAAAGGGTTACACCGCGCTAGGCTGGTACTAGGCTGGCTAGGATCGTCAACCATTGGGCCGAACCGTGGGGCTAGCAATTCTGCTGCCTTTGCGAGTGGCTTCTCACTAGCCTGTGGAACGCCAGCACCGGACGCATTTCCTTCCCTCGCCTTATTGCGACCTTTACCCAGCTTTTGACACGGAAAGCGCGCGACTTTGATACCCGGCGAATATTTCACCGTCACATATACTTACCAGCGGCTGTGGCGATCGCCAGTTCCCAGCGTGGCATCGTCATTTCACCACATGTACTGCAGCATCAGCAACTTCTCATTTTTAAATCGACAGCGACTGTTCTGCTTGGAACGGAGAACTCGCAATCTAGGGGAAAGGTGTGGAACATTGTCATCCCGTCAGGTGTTGGGCGTTTTGCATTCGAGATAGCGATCTGTTGTTCAGTCTGATGCATTTACAAGCCATACTCCTCTCGTGCCCAGCTTCGGGCCATAATGTATGATTCGACGCGAATCAGGAAATCACGGCCGACTACGTCTGGCTCGCTATTTACAATAAGCTTTCATCATTTCTTCCAGGCCTTTCTCCGGCCGCTTTACGTGCCTGTATAGGTGGTTCGAAAGATCTTTCGACCCCATATTGTTTCCATGCTGGCCTAAAAGTACTGAAATGCATCATAAACTTCCGTACGATGATGCCCAGCCGGCATGCCGACTGGCCTGGGCAACTAAACCACCCCGATTCAATGTAGCACTGTCTCACGCAGGATGCAGGTAAGCAAATGGCCATCTTCTCCTTTAGCATCGCTGAGATCAGACGGACCAAGACGACCGAGAGTAGACAATGGAAGTACAGAGGATGACGGAAGTGATGTCATGAAGGGCGGGCAAAAAAAATAAAAAAGATTGAAGGTCTCGAATGACTGGTGTTCAGATGTCGTATCCCCAACTCGATATATCAATCAATATTTGATTATATACTGCGCACGACCATGATACAGGACGCGACAACCCGGCAGCGCAGGACATGGTTCATCACCGGCTGCTCGAGCGGCTTCGGCGAGGCGCTCGTCAGGAGGCTCCGCGCCGAGGGCGACAACGTCATCGCGACGGGCCGCCAGGCGGGCGCCATGCTCGCGCACCTCCGGGGCACGGGGGCGCGGGTCATGGACCTCGACGTCGCGGCGCCCGAAGACGCGATCCGCGGAAAGGTCGCCGAGGCGTGGGCCGTGTTCCCCGGCGGCGTGGACGTCGTGGTCAACAACGCCGGGACTCTCGCCCTCGGCCTGATGGAGGAGGCGAGGTGAGTTTTTCGCTCGTGCTGTCGGGCCCCGGTTCACGCGTATTTCCCATGTCCACCTGTCCCCCCGCCGCGGCGTCTCACTTGCATGGTCTTTGACATGTCCCCTAACGCTTGGTTTCTTTTTTAACAGGCAGGAGGATATTGAGTCGTGTTTTCGGACCAACCTCCACGGCCCGCTCAACATCACGCGCGCCTTCCTGCCTTTCATGAGGGAAAGGGGGACGGGGACGTTGCTGTACGTCAGTTCGCAAGGCGGGTGGGTAGCCGATCCGTCAGCCGGGCCGTATTGCTCAAGCAAGTTTGCGCTTGAAGGTTAGTTTTCTGCAACCGTGCCCCTTTTCTTTCTTGTCAAGTTTGCTCTGTCTCTGCCTCTGTATCTCTCTTATCGCCCGTCTGCTATGAGTGAGAGGGCAGCGAACTGACAAGACATTACGGACACCAAGGCGCCGTCGAGTCGCTCGCCAAGGAGCTGGCGGAGATCGCGCCCGGGATCAAGGTCCTGATCGTCGAGCCCGGGTACTTCCGGACCAAGGTGTTCACCAAGGCGACGGCGGTGCGGCCGCGCATCCCCGAGTTCGCGCCGCTCAACGCCGCGACGAAGGCGCTCGGGGCCTCGATCCCCGGCACCGAGCGGGGCGACCCGGAGAAGGCCGCCGCGCGGATGGTGGAGCTCGTCAGGGGCGAGGGCGTGGCGGCGGGGAGGGAGGTGCCGTTGCGGGTGCCGCTGGGGTCCGACGCCTTGGAGGTGATCAGGAACAAGTGCGAGGAGATGCTGGCAATATGTCGGGACTGGGAGTCGGTTTCGAAAAGCACGGATTGGTGATGGGGGCTGCAAACAGTGGCTTGCTTGGGAGACTAAAAGGTCATGATCGTGCGTCATTCTTTCTATGCTCAGTTTCCAGTCAGGTAAAACACCAACTCTATGGGAGAATACACTCGCAGTAATCCGTATATAGACGGCGTCTCACCGCCAAATAGTATTTGCCCACCAACCATCAGCTTAGATGCCCATGCCGTAGCTCTTGACCCTACTGAAGAAGAAGGGCTTATCGTTCTTCAGACCGAACTCGGACCAATCGTCGGTGAGCTTATTGTAACTGAAGAAGCCCTTCCAGATGAGCTTGGTATTCCGTGCGCCCTTTCCGGCGCTCCGCATCGACAAGTTCATCCTGTAGATGTACTTCGGCCCCACCCCGTCCGTCTCAACAAACAAGTCTCCCTCGGCTTCGCCTATGGGCACATCTGGTTTGTCCAGGGATGAGGACAACCGCCATCGGCCTTTCAGGCCATTCTGCATGACAACGGAGGGAAGATGAGCTGCATGGCCGTCTCTGTGCTGCTCCAAGAGTTCCTTGGTCATGTAGTGAACGACCTCGCTCGGTTCCGTGGTGGTCAGGAGGCTGATGACTGTGCCGTCGCGGAAGAATCGAAGGTAGCGGTAGTATGTCACGATGTGCACAGGGCTGTTCCATGTGACCTGGTTCGCGTTCGCCTGTCCGGCCCTGATGTAGTTGACCGTACTGATGTAGCACCCATTGAAGCGTATGCGCGGCCTGTGCCGCCAAAGCTTCTGCCATGACGAGGCATAGAGCTCGGGAAGAAGGGACAGCGTAGTGGCCTCGCTTTCATCCCTCCGGCGCTGTGCAAGTTCCTGCATGCTGACGAACTCCAAGTCTTCATCTTCGTCCTCCGCCTCTAGTGGCTCCCAACTGACGCCTGTTTGCCAGTGGTAGTGCATTCCCGCGAAACCAAACTCCGTTCTCAGAGCGATGTTGCGCCAGATCTGTTGCTCGGTGGCGACGATGTAGGCAAAACGCTTGCAAACGAGCGAGAGGCGCACAAAGTCCCCAACATCGAGGACTGCCAAATCCTTAAAGATGTGGATCAAGATCTCATCAGGGGCATCTGCCATGGGGCAGGGCGGTGCTGGATCACCCTCCACGGGTGGCGGAGCGGCGGCCACGGCCAGCCCGGAGAAGCTTTCTATAAGCTCGCCTATTGTCTGCTGCTGAGTCTTGGCCGGCTGCTTTCCTGCGCTCGAAGTGTCGGGCGGTGCGCCCGACGCCGAGGGTTGTACTGGCTTCGAGGCAGCTGCGGGAAAGTGCTTCTTTCTGTATGCCAAATCCACACGGCTGTCCAGCTTTAAAAAACATGTTAGGTAGATTTCGGGCCGGGTTGAGGAGAACGCATGCTCACCCTGAAAGCTTTGCGGTAAAGCGTCAAGCTGTCGCCCAAGTTACCGATCCCCTCCTTTTCGACGGCCTCCTCGAAGTGATCGAGAGCCGAAACGAGTTCTTTAGTCTTCGGCGGAGCGACCTCTTCCAGAATTTCCCCTGACGCCGGAGGTGGAGGCTCATCGAAAGACAACGAGCGGGCATACTCCTCGTCCTCTTCTACTTGAGACTTCTTGGCCCCGGCAACACTGGAGATCTCGGGAGGGGCGGTGTGCTTCGACGATGAAGGCACAACCTTTTTAGACTGAGACGTCCGCGGTTCTGGGGCTGGTTTCTTGGATTTAAGCTCTGAACGCCATTGTTGCCGGAAAGACTCCAGCTCGGAGTCGAGCTTCGGCGGGTTATCCTCCATGGTAGGAATATGGCTTGCTCGGGAAATTTGAAGCCTCAAATGAATTGAGGATTGCAGAAACCTAGGATAATGACATGAAAGACGTATCTGGGTGCGTAAATGATATCAAGTCTAAGTGGCGATTCGATGGCTCCAAAGGGGTTTAAAGACGATTTTGGTACACGAGGTGTAGTCGAGATGGACCACTCATCATCGACACGGCGCACCGTTGTAAGATCCAGTGTCCCGTCAGCACCAAACCTGTGGAGTCATCCGGTGTGGTCCACCGGTGCTTATCGGGAATGCACAATGTACACTACGTACCTGGCAGATCCACCATAGTTCCGTCCAATCAGAAACCAGGCTCGGCACAGTGACGTGGGCTCGGTTCGGTCACCGGAGACCAGCAACTGGAAGGTGCCCCGGCGCCACCCATTCATTATCTCCAGCAAAATTTTGGGGGAGGAGCACCCAACAGCGATTTCGCAGTCATGACGAGCGGACTCAGGCAAACGGGGTAAGGTCAATTTCGCCCTCTCCCCCTGCTTGAGCAAAAAGGCTCGTGAAAGCTTGTTCCCCCTCACCCTTCATCTTCCTACTGGCGTTCAGCTTTTCCACCTACGTGTTTTTTTCTTCACAACCACCGAATGAGCTCCTCAACTTTTTCGGATTCCGACCTTTCCGACCATGCAACCTGGTCGGCGATGACTACAGTCCACCAGGCCACCAGCGGCCAGGACCACGACAAATTCAGTTCCGACGACTCTCTCGCGATGGCGCGACTGGTTTCTGTGAAGGACAGCGGCGGCAGCGGCGGTGGAGGCGACGATGATATCAGCGCGTCGCAGAAAATGATCTCGGCGATGTCGGGCAGCCTCTTAACGTCGCTTCTCGGTAATGACATCTTTCGCGTTCCGACCCAGTGACATTTCACTAACGCGGATAACTGCAGTTACGCCTCTCGATGTCGTACGAGTCAGATGGCAGTCGCAGACCGTTACGCCGCCCACAGTCGACTTTTCCAAGCTTGCGATGACCACAAGTAACCTCAAATCCTTCAATACCGAGAGCCTCGGAGTTACGGCGTGCTGCAGAGAAGTCTTCTTCATGAACAACAATTCGGAGCTGTGCATAGCCATGCCGAGAGGAGAGGGCGCGGCGGCCGCCGTGGCTGCCGACTGTGCCGTAGAAGAGGTCGAGCGCAAAACGATTAGTTCTACCATGGACGGCTTGAGGAAGATCGCGCGAAATGAGGGATTCACCAGCTTGTGGCGGGGTTTGTCCCCAACGCTGCTGATGACCATCCCTGGTAACATCATCTACTTCACTGGCTACGACTGGCTGCGATACAACAAGAAGAGCCCGATCGCGCAGAAGTTCAACGACGACTCCGCGCCCCTCGTTGCCGGTTCCGGAGCACGCATCCTCGCTGCCGCCGCTGTCAGTCCCATCGAGCTATTCCGAACGAGAATGCAGGCCACGTCCGGCAGTTCGACAACCGGTCACCTCGCGAACACTTTCCGTGGCATCAAAGAGATGGTCCATACAAGTGGCTACAGCTCCCTGTGGAGGGGCCTGACTCTGACGTTGTGGCGGGATGTACCCTTCTCAGGCCTGTACTGGTGGGGTTACGAGACGATCCGGGGAAAGTTGACCGACATGCGTGAGACCAGCCGTGGCCGGACACTGGATGTTAGAGGCTCCCGGACTCAGGCACGACGGAGGTCTCAGAGCAGAGAGAACCACACAGAGACGCTGACGGACAGCTTTATCGCTGGCGCCGTCTCTGGCGGGTTTGCGTCGATGATTACGATGCCGTTCGATGTGGGCAAGACGAGAACCCAGGTATACCGCGATTCTCCCAACGCCGCCAAGCTGGCCGCAGCAGAACAGGGATCCATGATGCGGCTGCTGTGGCACATCTTCTCGACCGAAGGTATTCAGGGTCTGTGGAAGGGATGGATTCCTCGGACGCTGAAGGTTGCCCCAGCGTGCGCCATCATGATCAGCAGCTACGAGGTTGGCAAGCGGGTGTTCAGGGGTGTCAACGAGAAGTCCAGAAGGGACATGGAATGACGCCAACGCATCACTACTCTTTCTCTTTTCTAGCATTGTTCGGCGTTAGGAGGGCGGGCTGCTATTAGTAACGGGAAAAAAGACCCGGACCCGGAGTTTGCACGCCATACAATTCACCTGACGTTGCGGTTGGCTTAGACAGACATTGGCGGTAAACCGTCGAAATTTGTACAATTAGCAAAAAGCAAATATAATGAGCGATACCTTCGCAGGGCATGAGTTTCCTACGTGAGATCTCTTATGTTAAACGAATCTGATTTTGGCCGAAGGACAGGATGCACTGTCCAATTACACCTGCCGAATCGCATCAGAGCCAGCCATAATCACCCGATCACTGACCTCAGGGGAACCGCGTCGCCAAGCTGACAGGGGGCGCTGCAGGGCTGTAGCTTCCAGCCAGCTAGCTCCCTGGCCAGTGCCCCGTATCAACCACTAAAACTCGTCAGAACGCGCCAGGAAATGGGGGGCCACGCTTTTTCGCGTAAATGACTTTTTTTTCCTTCCTTCTTTTTGGCTGGTAGCGCGTCGCACGCGACGGTCCGCTGACCGGCAATTCCAGAGTACCAGGTACGAATAGGTAAGGTAGACCCCGGAACAGGGTTAAGAAATCTCGATTGCAGCCTCCGCTCCAACCTCGCTCCGTGCCCGCCATAGGATTTTCTTCCCAACACATAGGTTGTCTATTTTACTCCTTCATAGAACTCGTTTTTCACATTCTTCATTACGAATTCGTTAACGACCGACTTATTGACGCTCTCACGACCATCTTATCGATTCACCACGAGTCAAACTCGCATCTCATTCCTACGCATACCCGTTGTCCACCCTCTGCTAGTCCAAGGGATCAACATCACCACCGCTCTCCTCCTATAACGTCTCCACTCGAACCAACATGTCGACACTCAAGCGTAAGGCTGGCACACAAGCTGGTGCAGACAGCAAGAAGACCAAACAGGATGGTAATATCATGTCCTTTTTCGGTGCTCCTAAGCCAGCAGCACCAGCAGCAGCCACAGCAGGTGCTACTAAGGGGGGTGCCGCTCCGGCCGCCGAGACGGTGGCCTCCAAGTTCAACAAGGAACAGTGGGTCGCCGGCCTGACGGCCGAACAGAAGGAGCTCCTCCAGCTCGAGATCGACACGTTACACGAGAGCTGGCTGGCACACCTCAAGGACGAGCTGACGACCAAGGAGTTCCTGGACCTGAAGAGGTTCTTGAACAGGGAAACCAACAGTGGCAAGAAGTGGTTCCCCCCACAGGAGGACGTTTACTCTTGGTACGCAACCGCCCGCCCCCGGCTCTTATTCTCTACGTGATCCGCAACGAGGTCTAACCAGCGGTGCTTCAGGTCCCGCCACACCCCATTCAACACCGTCAAGGCCGTCATCGTCGGTCAGGACCCCTACCACAACCACAACCAAGCCCACGGCCTTGCCTTCTCCGTCCGGCCCCCGACCCCGGCGCCCCCGTCCCTCAAGAACATGTACATCGCCCTGAAGAAGGACTACCCGACCTTTTCACCGCCGCTCAAGAACGGTGGTCTGCTGACGCCCTGGGCGGATCGCGGCGTGCTGCTCCTCAACACGTGCCTGACGGTGCGAGCGCACGAGGCCAACTCGCACTCGAACCGCGGGTGGGAACGCTTCACGCAAAAGATCATCGACCTTGTCGCCGCGAAGCGCTCGCGCGGCGTGGTCTTCATCGCCTGGGGCACGCCCGCCGGCAAGCGTGTGGTCAAGATCGACACCAAGAAGCACCTGGTCCTCAAGAGCGTGCACCCAAGTCCGCTCAGCGCATCTAGAGGATTCTTCGACTGCCAGCACTTCAAGAAGACCAACGAGTGGCTCGTTACGCGGTACGGCGCCGGCGCCGAGATCGACTGGGACCTTAGCGAGGTCAAGAAGGACGTGGCTCCCGCCGAGGAGACCAAGGTCGAGCCCGAAATCGAGGCAGTGGCCCAGAAGGCCGCGAAGGAGGAGGAGACGGAAGAGAAGCCTTCGTCTAAGGACGAGTGATATAACAACGCATGAGCCACGGGGCGGTGCTCGAGTCGTCGACGGAACTGCAGTTTGTTCTCTTCTCCGCCCGGGCAACCTTCCAGGGGTGCTCTAGATGTTACGATTTGTTTTATTAGACGATACAGCCTGCTGCAGGATTATGAGGAATAACGCGTTGATGCATACGACGGATTGGGTCATGAGAAGAGCTGCGTTTGGACTGGCGTGATCAAAATAGACGGGCTGCCTGCCCTCGGTGAGAAGTTCATAGTGTCTGGTGCGTCTTTAGGTAGTTTAAATCCAAGTTGGAAATCGGAAGTGTATTGTTCACATAGGCCCGGAAAGCTTGAGTGCCACTGTACACATAGGCTCGCTTTAAGCTCATAGTGCCAATTGCACCATGGTCTGCAGATGGCTGCTCATTGCCTGCGGTACGCTGGGATGATGACCAGCCACACATGAAACTTGGATCAGTACAGCAATTTTGGTCATATTTGTTCATGGAAAGAAAAAGAGAGAAAAGCAACAAGAAAATCCCTCGACAAGTCGGTCTAGCGAGGAGAAGCTAAGGGGACGTGATTGTGCACATACGGTACGTGGAGCCCGGAGCTGGCTCCGACAGAGACCCACCTTTCTGGACCGGCTCCGTCTATGGCCGGGCCCGCAATCCCCGGGCATAATCGCAGGATGCCGGAGGAGGCCATCATGTACGGAAGCCAGCAGTTCCGGGAGGCTGCTGCATTATGCACACCAAGCTTTGCCGGGTTGCGTGTTGCAGCCAGACCCTGCGCATGGCGCTGCCAGCTCGAACCTTTTCACCCCATCCCCACCCTCTCTCTTGCATTCCCCAGTCCCGCCGTCGCAATCTTCCGTTGACGGGCGGGTTTTTCAGTTCGACGGGTCGCTCGACTTGGGCCGCGTCTTGGACCGTCACATGCCATCTCACCACAACCTGCGAGTTTTACGTTGGCGGCATTTGCTTATGTCATTGTCAGGAATTTAGGGGTCTCGCCATGTTTGGAGAAGTAGTATATCGGGCTAGGCGCGCCATGCGAGCGGAACTTTATGCCGGTAGGTAAAAGAGGCCTGCACCGGTAATTGCTTGCCACGGCGAGATCTGGACGATGCGACGCCTTTCTCGCTGACTTAGCTGTTGAAGAGTTAGTGCTGAGGTACGCATTGAGTTGCTTGTCGGCGTGCGAGCCAGAGGCTCGGCGAAGTTCCAAGTCCAAGGGAGCCGCGGCTCTTTCGCGGACCAAGTCTCAAGACCAGCAGAAAGACATCGTCCGATAATTGAGTTGGTCAATTCGGTGGGGTATGGACAGACATTTCTGACGTTGACCGATCGGTAGCGCAGCCATCCCACTAGGTAATTTCGATTCGACAGGTCCAGAGGGGTCGTTTCGCATCTATTCCGACCACTTAGAGCACGAGTAACACACGCGCAGAGACAGGGCATCTCCTGGGGCCCCTTGGAGTTTGGTTCATGCGGATCTAGGTGTCTAGGTGTAGTATAACCTGCTCGCCAAAATAGTATTAGTAGTGTGATGGGAGAAATGGGCAAGTCACGGCTAGAGGCTCGAGCGCTGTCGCATTCGCCGATGAATGGTTTGAGGGAGCCCATGACGATGTGCCGCATCGCGCCGACCCATGGCATGCCCTGCCAGTCTCTCCTACCGCCTTCTCCCGTCGCTTTCTCACAATGGTGCCATTCTGGCGGGGAGGGCCAGCCGCGCCGGCTTGTACTCGCCGGGAGAGCACAACAAAATGCTTTGAACGATGGTAGCGAGACTCCATCCGCGCGACATCTGCTGGGGCCGGGAGATCAGTGACGCGCACAACGCCCAACATGAGTGACGCTCCGTCAGGCTTGACAGCACCTCCCGAGTGGATGCCAGCACACGCCGATCAAGCGCACGGGGCACAACCAATTAATGGTCCTGACGGGGCGCTCGGCTCAGTGGATGTAGGAGGACCCGACGCTGTGTGGTGGATGGGGTGACGACGAGGGTGTGCTGGCAACGGCCAACTCATGCACGGCGAAGCGACCTCTGTGTCGGGGAACATCATTGGCAGCCGTATCGAGTGCAGGGGAATCGCTGCGTTGCTTTAGATTGTAGTGTCGGAGGCTGATTGCCTCTGAGTAGGGGAGGGAGGGCCATTCTCGAGTCCTCGATGGCCGAGGTGGCGTCCTATCCGGACCGTTGTGGCCGGTGTTGGCTTGGGCTTTCCGGGAGACTCAGGCGGCGCGGCGGCGCCCCATACTGATTCTTTCTTCTTCGGATGTCGCCTCGAATTTGCTATTTCCTCTGCGTCAACTGAATTCCACCAGGCCCCACGACATTGTCGTCGTGCCGCGTCGTGTCAGTCCTCAGTGAGTCCGGGAGTGGGGCGGACAGGCGGGCGCCGGAAGCAACCAAGGGACAAGTTCGAGACGCGTCTCGCCGTCTAAGTGGTCGTTATGCTATGCCTTGGACGGGGAGGGTGCTCTCCCAGGCCGGGGGACGCTGCGAGACAAAGAAGTCGGCAACAAACGTGACACCAGCCAAACCTGATGCTCATGCTGACATCAAACCGAAGGCGGTATTACTTTGTATGTGGTTTTGGGCGTCAACGCAGACCGCCGAGTCCGTTGTTGGCCGTCGACAGCAAGGGCCGAATCGAGGTTGTGTGGTCGAAAGTCGGGCGTTCGTCACACCGGGAGGCTACTTGGAAGTGCCGAGTGGCGCGGTGCAGAACATCGCGTTCCTTGGTTCCGTGACGCGAGATGCAAGTGACAGCCATACGCTCATCTGCGAGATGAGGTGTCGGGCGAGGGGGGGAAGCGTTTTTGTGCATCTCGTACCTATATCGGCGCCGCGTGCTGGATGTTGGCATGTAGTGTAGGTAGGTAGCTACAAGAGCGACGCAGGACAAGCCAAAGAAGCTCCGAAACAAGACACCGGACAGGGTCCACCCCCATTGGTAAGTGGAGCAAGGACCCAGAGACGTCAGTGTGAGTGGTGGTCGCTAGTGGCAGGAAGCACAATGGCGCCAACAATTCGTCGTGCCTTCCTTATTACTTACAGAGTGTATGACAGGTTACTTGCTTGGGAAGGAACCACCTCGACCGTGCAAGGCAGAGAGGCAGGTGGGTTTTCTCACGGCCATCCCAAATACTTACTTAGATACATGCAAGTTGCGGATTGCTTCACGACAACTTCCATGCCCTTGCTACCTAGGTATTACTATCTATTACCATCACGGGCACGGAGCTACCGCAAGCCAGAATTGCACCAGGGGATCAGAGCCGCTCGGCGGAGCTAGCGGATACATTGGACCGGGGCACAATTAAGGTGCGAGCGAGGGACGGGGTGTCCACGCTTGGCCACACCAAGCAACAAGCGGCAGCGACAGTTTGGTTTGTCTCAAGACACCCTCTTGCTGTTGACCCTCTCCAATCCAAGGATTGGACGAGGCATGGCCGGCTTGACCTCACCTCGCCGCGTGGCCTCGAGAAGGAGTGGTGGAATGCTACAATATGTAGCTGTACTACGTGTGTAGAAGGAGAGGGAGGGTGCCTCACCTTGATATCGTCTTGCCTTGAACGGAGGAGTTGGATGAGATGACTCGGCGGAGATATGACTGGACGTCCGCGCGCTGGGTCTTGCCGCCGAACCTGAGGCAAGTCGGTCGACCTTCCATTTCCATGCCTCTAACAGCATGCCCGTCCACGAGATGAAGGGCCGTCTGCATTCTCGTCGCGAAGCCGGTATTACTGGTGCTGGTGTTGGTCCTGACACTACCTACCAATAGCAGATGTGGTGATGGATGTTTGTACTCTACATAGTACCTATTATTTCGTCTGACGTTTCCCGGCATTGTGTTACTTGCTCGACCTTCATGCATTGAAGTGCGTGTCTTCCCTGCCGCCTCTTTCATCCAGTCTCTCTTCTGTCTTGTCTCTGCTTCTGCCTTTGCCTCCGGCCTTTTCTTCATCCCCGACGCCATCTCGACCTCGCCTTCGCTTTTGCCCGTCGTCGTCTCGGCCTCATCGTCATCATCACCGCCTTGTCGCGGGTCGTCCGGGCACCGCAACGCAACGCTTCTACCATCTATTTCTTCTCCGTGCGTACTAACACCGTCGCCTGAGATCCTAGTCTCGACATCGAGGCAAGCCTCCAACGCCTCCCCACCGCCGGCAACACATCGAGCTCGATCGACTGGCTGACGTTGCAGCGTGTCCGTCCCCCCGAGCCGCGCCCTGCCTGCCTACCTTGCCTGTCCTGGCCGGCCTGAGGCGAGGTGAGTCGGCAACCCAAGAGTCAAGACCCAAGACTGGACCTTGCGGCCTGTGGCACTCGGCCGGGGTCCTCTTTCCAGCAGCTAATTTCATTTCAGGGCCTGTCTGCCCCTCCCTCCTCCCACCTTGGTCTGTCGTGCCTGATGCCCAGGTGCCACTAGCATCACCCGAAATCCTGTCTACGCTCGACAAGTCAAACAACGGCCCAGCGAAGTTGCGCCTCAACCACACGCCGCCGAAAGCCTCCCAGCAGGCCGCCGCACTTCTCCTGCGCTGCACAAGGTCAAGAGCACAGGCAGAAGGAGTCTCCCGTCCCACGGACTGTGAGGCACAGGCACCCCTAACCCAACCCGCTCGTTGCATTGCCGCTATTCCCCATCGGGAAGCCGCATCAGGGTCGTTCTCAGGTACCCGTCTGCTGTGTCCGTCACACAAAAAGTACATGTGAATCGCGGACAGGGGAGACAAGTCAAGAACAGAAAAAAAAAAAAAAAAAAAAAGGGAATTACGAAAAGAAAAGAAAAGAAAAAAAGCCAAAGAGACAAGCACCGGCAGAAGCCAAGCCTCCAGGGGACACCCCCAAAAATTACCATTTCCTTCTTCTCCAATTAATAGCCCGCCGCTTGTTCGTCCGCCCCTGAAAGGAAGAGGGAAGTGAAGCTGCCTTTCTTTCGGTTCTTGCCCAAGCAGCCGAACCATCGCAACCACCACCATACCCTTCTTCTACCTGTTCTCTGTCGCTGCTTGCCAGAGACTTACTTTCGTTTTTTTGGGTACTCGATTTTGATACCCACCCTGGTATCACTGGTCCTCTGATTTACTCGGCACTGGCCTGGTGGTATTGTTGCATGGAGGTCTTGTTCCAACGCCGTCGTGTTTGTTATTGACTTTCGACAAACGCGCTGGTTGACGATACCTTCTCACCTACCATACCGCGCCCCTTCGCGACTCCTCCCCCGCTGATTCCCGCCCCTAAAGGCGAGGCGAACCCGCAATCTTGAACCTTGGTCTCCTTGTCTCAGGTTTCCTTAAACGACTATCAGCCTACCCCTCGTCGAGGCACTCACGACGACCCCGTTTTACGCCCTCCTCCGCTCTTCGAATGCGTCGCTCTTTCCCCCGCCTCCACCAGCATTCGCCCTTTTAAAGGCGATTTTCTACCGCCAAAATGCCGAGTCTCTTCTCCCGCTTGAAGAGCAAGGATGGTGCCACGAAAAAGAAGAAGGGCGCGAACCTCGACTCGGCCGATCAGCTTCCGGCGAAGCCCCGATGGGACGATGCTTACACGAGGAAGACGGTCGAGCCCGAAGAGATCCAGGACCTGATAAGACGTTGCACTGAGGAAATCAAGGCGAGAGGTATGTCTCCTCACATACTTTTGCTGCTCCATGCATCACCCTTCTTGGCCAATGCAACCCGTGAGGCTTACAAGTGGCTAACCTGTGCATCCGCCCGTGTCCAGCTCTCGACCACCCCTTTCTGCTTCTGCCGTTCCGTCCTACGTCGGATCCTAGTGCTGTCCGTACCTTCATCCGCCACTTCTTTGATGGCAGCCAACCTCTGCGTGGCGAGTTCTTGTCGCAAGAGCTGCGCATGACTGAGCCCATGGCATGTAGTTCTCCCCTTGATCATCGACTCTGTGCTAATGTTTCCAAGGTCCTCGCCGGCGTCGTAAAATGGTGCTGGAGCAGGCTTCAAGGCGGTGTCGTAGGCTGGGATGCATACGAGCTGTTCAAGGTTGGCGAGCAAGGTACGTCGCACGGATCTTCAACCTGTGGAAGTGTAACTCATGCCTGCTAGACTCAAACATGGCGAGGGACTCGTTCAAGACCTTCATCCCGCTCAGCGTTGATAACGGTGCTCGATCATGCATCATATTCGATTTCTTCGACCTTCTCTCAGCAATCGCCGCACACGGCAAGATGAACGGCTTGGGCGGGCGCAAGCTTTCTCGGATGGCTGCTTGGTGGGCTTTTGAGCAGAAGGACACCGGTAGCGGCTTTGAGGGTGGCTACAAGGCCTGGGCAAGGTGAGTTGAAGCACACGGGATGATTTGTGAACCAGTCTGATTGATTGCAGCGCCGCCGATGCTACGAGCCATCTGTTTTTCGCCTACCTTCGGTCTCTGGCTCCTTCCAAGCCAACCCAAGGCAGCATCTCTATGCTCCCAATGTCCCTGCAGAAGCTTCTGCAAGAGACCGAGTATCCCCCTCAGAAGCCCTCTTTGATGCAGTCATCCACCTACAAGGTGGTTATGATCGTCGACACCGTCTCTCCGACGCCCTTCTCACTTCTGAGACGCGCCAACCATTTCCAGTACCGTGACGAGGATCGAGCTCTGCGAGAGTTTTCCGAGTACGAAGATCCCGTCAAAGCTCTCACCGAAGAGTGCCGCCGTGTCCTGAAAGCCATTTCTTCCGCCAATCAATCACAAGTTTCCAGCTCGAAGCACTCTACCAGTTTGCGGGACGCTTCCTGGTCGCGTTTCGAAGACATCGGTTTTACCAGTGCCCTGGAAGATGAGGAAGACGATGAAGAGGCGACAGCTGCCGCTCGCAAGCCTCAGGGTCTCAGAACAACTCCGGCGGCTGGCAATGCGGGTCTTGGCAGACCGACTACTCCGTCGTGGGCTGACTTCCTGTCGTCAGGGTTCGTGGATGACAATCCTCACAGCCCGAACATGCTTCTGCCTCCTGACAAGGTCCTCCCGCCGATCGAGACGGCCGTCCGCCAACGAAGCTCCCAGTCGCACAACCCGAGACTGGAGTCGGATCGCTTGGAACCCGGGGAGTTGGCAAGCATTGCCCGTTTCGACCTGGACGAAGCGTTCTGGTGGGTTTGGATGAGCAGTCTTGCCCCCGAGGAGACGCCCGAAAGGAAGTCAGCTTTTGGTCGCTGCGCCGTTATCGAGACGGCCATCAAGACCGGACGTTGGCTGGTCATGGAGGAAATGGTCGCCGGAGCTGCCCCTGAACCCCAGGAAGGTGCCTACATTGCTGAGAAGAAGGGATTCTTCAGCTGGACGCGACGCAACAAGGGGGTCAGCCGTCGGAAATCCACCGGAAAGCACGCCCTTGAAAAGGGCAACAAAAAGGACGACCCAAACGTCAGCAAATCGAGTATTGGCCCAGATCAGCAAGCTCGTATTCAGGCTGCCGCTGCTCAACTCCAGGCCCGCCAGCAGCAGGAACAGCAACTGAAGCAGCACGAAATGCTTCAAGCTCGCAGAGGCCGTAACGACGCGTCGGCCATGGAGAAGACAACTAGTGTTTTGACCCTCCAGCCCGACATCATGCGCCAGGCATCGCCAGCAATGAAGTGGGCGAACAAATACGACAAGGAGGCCATCCGAGAGGCTTATCTGGCTAACAACACCACCGGACGCGGACTCGGGGTTTCCACCATGCAGAGAAACGGCCATCATGACTACAGCAACGGACATGCCGACGGTGCTGAGCTTCGCCCCGAAGTTCCGGCCAAGTCACCGTCGTTGCTACCACAGCCTTCGCCATTGAACCAGAATTCGCCAGGCTTCCCCCGGTCGCCATCTCCGCAACCGCCGCAGCAAAACGACAGCCCTCCTACGCCTCCGGAGAGAGACACGGAAACGCCGAGCGGCCTCCAGCCTGCCGACCGATTCGACTCAGGTGGTCGCAATTCGCCATTGCCGCCTCCGAAGGACTCCTACGACCAAGCACGCGAGAACATGTTCACGCCCGAGCCGGACACCAGCCCCAAGGACAAAAAACAGAAGAAGCTCCACAAGGAGAAGACCGGCGGAGGTGGCCTTCGAAAGCTCTTCGGCCGCAATAAGAACCGGAACTCGAAACTGCCTGACAACGCCGCTGCAGATGTGAACGGTATGCTTCAGCGCGATACAGCAACTCCCGAGCCGCCAAAGCCTGCTCCGTCTCCTGTCCCCCAGCCTATTGCTTCTGAATCCAACCTCCCTACACCAACGCCTGCCGATGCTTACGTTACACCAATGGAGACTCCTCAGCCAGCCCCCGTTGAGACTCAAGCTCACGAGCCGCAGTATGAGCCGTCGGTCGAATCGCTCTCTCGCATCGATACCGAGGATGCCAACGAGGCCCGGACCGAGTTCTCCCGATTCGACCAGGGTCCTCTGCAAGACCAGCCCGCGTTCGTGCCCGACGACTCGTCTGAAGATGCCATTCCTCCCCCCATTGCGCGACACGCGAAGACGCCCGAACCCCCCGCGCAGACGTCGCCCGTCTCTCCAGACGATGGTTCCCGAGGGGCTCCCGCCCTCGACCGCTGGGCTCAGATCCGCAAGAACGCTGCCGAGCGCGCTGCCCAGCGTCAGAGTGAGGAGCAGAGCCGTGGCGGCTACAGCAAGACCACCGACGGCGACGATGACACGAGTGGAGAGGAGAGTAAGTCGCCCTAATTCCCGTAATACAGCCAGAGTCTGACGTCACGTAGCAATCGAGTCTCGTGTAGCACGCATCAAGGCGCGTGTGGCCGAGCTCACGGGCAACATGGAGAACTCGACCAGCCCCGGTGCTCGCACCCCACCTCCGATCCGTCGTTAGATGGATTCGCGGGGCAAACCCGGGTATCCAGGGCCGGATGATGTCTTTTTCAACCGCCTGCGTTTTGCCTTCAATGATCCCGTCTTTCATCACGAGAAACCCCTTCTCCTGGCGCCCGGTCTTTAACTCTCCCGACCAAGACGTCTCTGATTTTGAAGGTCCTCGGCCGGATCTTTCGTTCTTCAGCACCCAGTCGCTAATACCTCCCTGCTGTTTCTCCCTTTTCATTTCTTCTCTTTTTTGATTTACCTTGCGGGTTATTACACAGAAGATGATACCACTAGAACAGCAAGCCGATACGCACAATTTTTCAATGGCAGTTAATTTTTGATTTTCCGCGTCAGCGGCGACACGCCGCGGACATGAGAAAGATGGCAAACGAGAGGGAGAGTCTGTACGCGACGGGACGAGATTCGCCGTGGTCGCAGCCTGTTCAGTTGGTTTAAATGACCAGCCACCAATATTAGTTGCTCAAAAAAGTAAATGACACCCGCTTTATCACCCTCCCTCTTGAATGACGTTTGATGCTTCTGTCGCACTCCCTTCCTCGAGTGGATCGCAGTGATTCCAGTGCGGTCACTTTTCGTTCGGTTTCAGACGACAAGAATGATAGGATGGATTGTTCATAAGTTGTTTCTTGACTTGTCCATACAAAATCCCGTCAAGTCCCACCGTTGGGACTTTCCAAAAACGCCGGCGCTGAATATGCTTTGCATCACCCTCCTCGTTCGCACAGTTCCCCGTCTACGCTCTCACGCTTCTTTACTTGATACTCTCTACGGTCACGTCCATTTCCTATTTCTACACAGTGATATTTATTACCGTCAACCTCAGTGCCCGATGCCGCCGGCGACCCAGTTGTTCCACTCCGGGTTGCCCTGCTGGGGAAACATGCCTCGGTCCTGCTGCGGGGCCGCCGCCGGCGGAGGTGCCGGTGCCGCTTGGCCCTGCTGCTGCTGTTGCTGCTGACGCCGCCTGGCCTCTTCCTCTCGCCTGTGCTGCTGCTGTCTCTGCTGCCTGTAGTACAAGAGGAGGACGAGGGACAGGGCGAGGAACACGATGATGAGGCTCTCGGCGACACCGTCGTCCTCGATGGGCCCGCCCTCGGGGCCGCCGCCGATGGTGTCATCGAATATGTCCTCGTAGTACGGGTCGTCGTAGAACAGCTGGTCGTCCTGCAGGAAGTTGGCGATCCACTCGCTGAGGGACCAGTCCTTCTTGGGTTCTGTCATACATGTTAACGCACTGAAACCTCGGCAGCTTGTACGGAAAGGGAGTCTTACTTGGGTCGTCCTGGATGGAGTGAATGGGCCCGTGGGTGAAGGTATTCCACGCGCTCCTCATGCGCAGCTTGAGCAGGCTGAGAGTGACCGGGAGGTAGGCTTCTTGGTTCACCTCCAGGGCCTGGTCGTAGAATCGCTTGGCGAGATGGAAATCCTGCGTCAGGCCGATGCCGTTCTCGTGCATCCAGCCCAAGTTCCAGAGTGCCTGGGCGCTCTGGGAGTAGTCCGAGGCGCCTTGGTAGCACTGGACGGCCTTGTTCACATCGGGCTCGGAGCCGATGCCGTGGAAGTAGTAGTCGCCCATCTTGACCTGCGAATCCACGTTGGACTGCCTCGAGGATCGGGTCCAGTACATGAGGGCGAGCGTCGGGTTTTCGAGCAAGCTGGACCGGGTCTGGCCGAAACCGAGCCAGTGAGGAAGGGGAAGCCAGTCGGGTAGCCGCATGCTGGACTTCAACGGGTCGAGAATAAATGCAACGTTGTTTTGAGCCCGCTCGTAGCCCTGCTCCGAGGCCATGACGTACTCGAGGAAAGCAAGTTCATGATCGCCGTAGTAGTAAGCCTGGTTGGCCTCAGCCCATGAAGAGACGAGGGGCTCAGCCTTCTCGGCAACGTTTTTGTAGTAGCCCAGGGCCATGGAGCAAGTCTTGTCTCGGCCGACGCCGTGGTGGACCATCTCGGCGAGGTAGTAGTGAGCCTCGATCTGACCGTATCTGGCTGCTAACTCAAAGTAGTTGTTGGCGATTCGGACGTCCTCAGCTCCGCCTTGGTCAAGGTAGAGAACGCCCAGCTCAATTTGAGAAGGGGCGTAATCCTGGTCCGCGGCGGCCTTGAAGAGCTCGGTGGCCATCGCGATGTTCTTCGGTATGCCATAACCGTGCAGCATCATCAGGCCAAGGCCGTGTTGTGACTGGGCATCTCCGTGAGTGATACCCCGCTCGAACCATCGCTTGGCTTGTTCGAAGCTCTGGTCGACTCCATCGCCTCTCAGGTACATTCGGCCAATGAAGCCTGCGGCCTTACTCGCCGTCTTCTCGATGCCCTGCTTGTGGTTCTCAATAATACGTCCGTCCTTTCTCCAGTAGCGCTTAGCCACCGTAAAGAAGTACTTGCGGGCTAGGTCCAGGTCCCGGTCTAGTCCTCTCTGACCATCGTAGTAGATCCTTCCGAGATTGTATGATGCCTTGGCGTCGCCTTTTTGAGACATGAGATCCAGGTATTCGATGACATCGTCAATGGCAGCGTTGGCGTCCGAGTTGGGGCTGGCTATGATGGCGTTCATCCCGGCGCTAGACGCGCTTGCACCTTCACCGTAGACACCGCCGAGCTCATCAGCAATCCGGTACGATTCGACCACCCAAGCCATGCCTCCAGGAGGGCCCGATCGATACCACTCCATGGCCTTGTCCGCAACCTTCTTGTAGTACTTGCTTGCGGTCTCGCAGTTCTTAGGCGTTGCAATGCCGCTGTGGTGTCGGTAGCCGACTGCCATCTCTGCGCGCGTGTCCCCCTGAAGTGCGGCGAAAGTGTAGTAGAGCAGCGCCTTGGCCTGGTCGGGGGCGACGACGTGGCCAATCCCCGTGGCGTAGTAGAGACCGATCATGTACTGAGCCGTCCGGTTTCCGTGGAGTGTGGCGAGGGAGTGGTAGTGGCCGAAGGCGACCTTCAGGTCTCTTGGATGCGACCAGTTGCCGTAGAAGTTCATGTCGGCGAGAAGGGAGAGCGCGTCGGAATTGTTCTGGAGAGCAGACTGCTCTAGAAGCTTGACAGCTTCCAAAAGCGGACCGCTGACCCTCGCCTCTTGCGCTTGGTTGCTGCCCGGGACAGGGGCGGCTTTGAGGCTAGGCATGACCTTCAAGGCATATCGTAGAGCCGTCCAGACCAGGGTGTAGCGGCGTTCGCGTCTCGGGTAGTATCGTGATGGAAGCTTCTCCAGCTGCTGATAGGCGAGATCGACCAAGTCGGCTCCTACGTCGGCGTCAGTCCTGTCTGAGGTTGCACCCCACCACACGGCCTATGGTCCTACCAGGTTGTCTGGGAGCCGGCGCATGCTGCTCCGGCACGACGTCCGTCTGGATCTTCGCATATCCTTCTTTGGATGCCTCGGGGGTATCGTCGTTCTCGGGGCTGAGGACCTTTTGCGCATCGGAACAGAGCACCGCGGCCGCCTGCAACAGCACTATTCGAATGACATGTCAGCTTCCGCAGGTGCATCCGGGGCGCCGGGTACTACTGGCTGTCCGGGAGACTTACGGACTAGCCAGAGGAAAGAGCGTCTCATCCTGCGATTTTTATGTGCCTAAATCGTTTGCAGAGGCCCGCGACATGTTATTCCTCAGAGAACAACTTCGTAAAAGTGGGCGGGTGGTGGTTCGGGTCCGGCGATGGTGTAGATAATGTAGCTGCGCCGTTCGTTCGAACAGCTGTCCTGGCTCGAAGGTCCACGTAGATGAGTTGGGAGCTCCAGGGGGCCGGGGGACCGTTGGCCTCTTGTGGCGTGATTGGACACAGTGACAGTTGGATGGATAATGGATTGCATAATGTGGGGCTTTGCACTAATCGCCCCTCCATTGCCATTTCCTTCACTTGCCGCCTACGCGCTTGAGATGAAGCAGTTCCCTTCGAAAAAGCTTGCCTATTTGAGTGATGCAACTGATGGAGGGTTCTGCATTCTGACAGAACGCCGTAAGACACTAGAGTCGTTTTATTTGCAGTCAGGTTGCTATCACTCGTCCAACCCTGACATTCCCATCGCAACTCGCCCAGTGAGTGAGACTAACTTTTCTGGTGAGGGGCTCATGCTAACAAAGCCCTGGTAGGCCAGCGGTCTCGAAAATGTACAATCTCACTTGCGCAGACGGATACCACTTCGGTGGCCAAGGAGATGTCTATGTCCTGGATCTTCACCGTCTCAACACTGGTCTAGCTGCAATCTCTTCTGATCAGAAACTCACTCTCTTCAACCCTGCGCGATTGGGACAGGGCCCTGTCAGGTCTCTCCCGACCAGCCACGGCAACTTGACATGTCTCAAGACATACAACGCAGCCGAGTCTATCGTCTGCACGGCTGGAGAGAACGGACAAGTTTCTGTTTGGGACTTGAGAGAAAGCTCAAAGCCGCAAATTGCCCACTTCGGAGGTAGGACTGTTGCCGAGTGTGGGGTGAAAGTGGTATGCCTCCGTGCAGACTTCACTAACATGCCGTCGTAGCAAGCCAAGCCCCCATTCTCTCCCTTGCCTGTGACTCAAGGAGCAACACAATAGCAATCGGAACAGAACTGCAGAACCACACGGCCTCTGTCCTCCTGTGGTATGTAACCCATTTTCGTAGCCCCAGGTGAACCATGGCCGTTGACGCGCAGAAAGGGACGTCAGAGCTGGTCCTACCCAACGGCTGCAATACGATGAAGTCCACAGCGATGATGTGACCGAGCTTCGCTTCCACCCTTCGCAGCCTCACGTCCTCCTCTCGGGATCGACGGATGGCCTGGTCAACGTCTACGACACGCGCATCTCGGACGAGGACGACGTCGTCGTCCAGGCGCTCAACCACGGATCCGTCCACCACGCATCCTTCATCAGCGACACCGAGGTGTATGTGCTGACGCACGACGAGAAGTTTGCCGTCTACAGCGTCGCCGAGGAGTGCGACACGGGGGCTGCCCTCGTTGACTTTGGCGATGCCAGGGAGACGCTCGGCTGCCAATACGTCGCCAACGTGACGACGAAACTGGACGGCAGCGGCGCCATTGTCGGTGCTGGTTCTCAAGAGTGGGTTGCTCCTCGTGGTCGACTTCCGATAGGAACGCTAACGCAGTCGTGTAGTCGCCAAATCTTTGAGTTGGTGCACTTGTCTCGGACAGTCGACGGTAGCTGGGGTTTCGACAGGGCGAACAGCGTCGGTCTGCCTGGCGGCCACGGAGAGGAGCTTGTTCGGTCGTTCTGCTTCTACGATGACGAGCAGGTCGTCTTCACCGCGGGCGAAGATGGTAACGCCAAGGCATGGAGGCCCAGCTAATGGCAGAACAGAGAAAAAAAAAGTAAGGAATCGACCAAAAAAGAAGGCCGTGAACGAAAACCTTCGATTCTGTGCTTTCCACTTGGGTATCATACATTCATCCGGCCAACCCCTGGAGGCTTCAATGCGGTTTAACCATACTTGTCGTGCTTGCCCTTGACCTTCAGCGTCAGAAGCTGCTCGTGGTAGTCACCTTCCCTTCGCGCCCTCTTCAGCCTCCGGACCTCGTCGTCTTCGAGTCTGCGGCCCACGGCCGCCTCCAGCTCCTTGCGGCTGATCTTCTCCCGGGCCTTCTCCTCCTTGCTCGCCTTGATCCGGGGCTTAAACCTCGCCTGCATCCTGATCCGCCACGTTGTGTTGAAGTTGATGGACTCCTCATCCCCCCTGACATCCGACGTTGTGACGTTTGGCTTCGGTGGCTTGATCGTCAAGAAGGTATCGCGAAGCGTCTGGATTTGGAACGTGCCCGGGGTATCGGCCGTCGCGATGACATTGAAAGACTCTAACGGCGACACGGCTGCAGACGTCGCGGAAAGCACGCCGTTCTTGTCGCATCCAAGGTACCTGCGGGCCCGTTAGCAACGTCTCGTCGACAATCTGGAGCAGCGACACATACTGTCCGTGATGACCCTTGAATCTGAATTGTTCAGTCCCCGTTATCCTGTTGGCAACCCACACCTGTCGCACGTCGTGCGGCTCGGCAGTGGCTGGATTCGCATCCACGATGTTCTCGATCCCCAGCGTAAAGACCTTGCCATTGGCGTCGCAGGCCAGCGCAGCGGGCGGCTCCGTGGGCAGGACGAACATGATCGGGCCCACGACGTCGCTCACCACGTCGGCGGACACCCAGCTGTCATCGTTCTCGGCATCGTCCTCCGTCGCCGCAGCCGCCGGGCCGGCTCGGGCGACGTCACCGGAGGGCACATCTCGGTCCTTCGCCTCTGCGTCGGTGCGCTTTCTCTTCTTGGGCTTTTTGTCGCCCTTGAACGATAGGGGCTTGACCATCGCTCCTCGCCGCGTCTTTTCGTTGTGATACGATTCCAGACTCGATACGGAGACTCGATGCGGAAGGTGAAGGATTGTTTGGCGCGGCTTTAGGCGGTGTCCGACGGTGTCCGGCCGGTGGTGATGTGTCGCCTTCAAGATAGGTAGGTATAAATTGGCGATAAAGCTCCAATCTGGGGGGCCGTTGAACGTTGGAGAAAGCTTTGATTACGTAAAGAATCTGCAGTACCCCACCCCCACTTCGGACACCTCTACCTTCGGTATTCGGCAGTTGGACTTGTGCATGCGGCCGCTCTGATTGATTACTTTCTGTCGCGATTCATTCGTTGAAGAATTTCAGAATCTTTTGATCAATAAGGCAAAATGGCTCCCATCGCGCATCCAGTTACTGTGTCGTTGAAAGATCTCAAGGAGGGTAAGTATCTCACAGGTTATGGTAGACTCACTTTGGCTTACAAGTGATTTGCACTGTAGGCAACATCCCTTTTGAGACTCTTCAAGAGGCTTTCGGCCCCGAATCCCTCGGAATTCTGGTTGTTAAGGACGTACCGTCTGAGTTTGCTCACCTCAGACACCAGACTTTGTCTTACGCCTCTTACCTGGGAAACTTGCCTGAAGAGGAATTGGGTACGGAGACAGTGCCATCAGTTACCGTTCCCTCGCTTACACAGGAGCAGTCAAGCTGGAAAATGTCAAGGCAAAGTACCTGACGGGGTGGTCGCTGGGCAAGGAGACGCTCAAGGACGGCCAAGTTGATACCTTCAAGGGCTCGTACTACGCCAATTGCGCTTTCTACGTCGACGCGACGCTCAACTGCGCCAAGCCTACGCCCGAGTTTAACGAGGATAACTTCCCCGAGTACCTCTCTCCCAACTTGTGGCCCGCGCAGGACGTTCTGCCGGGCTTCAAGCCGAGCCTTGAGAGCCTATGCCGGGTCGTGATCGACACGGCCGTCCTCGTCGCGCGCGCCTGCGACAGGTACGCCGAGGCGGAGATCAAGGGCTACCCCAAGGGCTACCTTGAGCACGTTGTCGGCACGTCCACCACGACCAAGGCCCGTCTCCTTCACTACTACCCGCAGACGCAGGCGGACCTCGACAAGATCGGAGCCAGCGATGACAGCTGGTGCGCCACTCACAAGGGCATGTCTATCTGATTGGATCGACAGACGACGTAGTCGCTAACTCACTCTCCAGACCACGGATGCTTGACGGGCCTGACGTCGGCCATGTTCATTGACGAGAAGGAGACGTCGACGGCAGTGCCTGAGATCACCAACGACACCTCCGCCAGCCTGCCGCCGTTGGCGGAGCTCCCGGCGTCGCCCGACCCGGAAGCGGGTCTTTACATCCACTCGCGCACGGGGGAGACGGTGCAGGTCAAGATCCCGCGGGACTGCATCGCCTTCCAGACGGGCGAGACGCTGGAGCGCATCACGGGCGGCAAGTTCAAGGCGGTGCCGCACTTCGTGAGGGGCGTCAAGGCGTCCGTCAGCGACGGCCGCGTCGCGCGCAACACGCTGGCCGTCTTCACCCAGCCCAACCTCGGCGAGGAGGTGGACATGGAGCAGCACATCAACTTTGGCGAGTTTGCGCGGGGCATCGTGGCCAAGAACACCGTGTCTTAGGTATCCTGCGTGATCCGTAAGCAATAGAAAATAATTCGTCCGTCCCGGCCTGTGCTAGCCGTTAATACGCGTCGTGATGGTGACTTGCCAAAGGCAGGAAAGTCTCGAGTCTGCAGGTAGAGGTAGAGTCGGAGACGACTCACCGACTTACATCAGTGACACTCGGTGGATACCGATAGCAAGGGACGATCCGGCAGAGCCGAGGCCATACTGGTGAATTCCAAATATCTCGCAAGTTTTCCCGAAGTGTGCAACATTGTATGTAAGCCCCCGGAAAGATAGCGCATCTACTCATTGCGTGATGCTGTAATGCACTGCTCAGTCAGCAAATAATTCGCGATCGGTTGCATCATGGTTCGGCGACCTCTAGTCTCAGCTCGCAGCAACTGCCAAAGACCGTGAAAGTCAGTACCCCGCCCCCACCAGATCCAATTGGCGGTCCTCCCTTCGTCATCGTTCTCGCTCTCGATTGATGCATGTTGCTTAGAAGCTCCATGAAGCTCCTCTCGCACGCCATATTAAACCTGAGTCGGCGCCCGGCAGCTTTCCACATCGTACCCTCTTCTGCTTCACGCTTCAACACATCCGCGCCAGCAAAACATCGCCCACAGCCAGTCCGTCTTTTCCACGCAACACCCATCAAAATGGCCGTCCCGCCCAAGTTCGCCGCCCACAAGCTCACCTTCGCGCCCGCCAAGGCCCAGGCCGACGGCGTGCCTGCGCAGCCGCACACAATCGAGATCTACCTCGACTACGTTTGCCCCTTCTCCGCGAAGCAGTTCAACACCTTCTACAACCAGGTCGTGCCCGCCATCCGCGCCAACCCGGCGTGGGCCTCCAACGTCGAGGTCGTCTTCCGCCAGCAGGTCCAGCCCTGGCACCCCTCGAGCACGCTGGTCCACGAGTCCGCGGTGGCCGTGGTCAAGGTCGCGCCCGAGAGGTTCTGGCAGTACAGCGACGCGCTGTTCAAGGCCCAGAAGGAGTACTTCGACGTCAACGTCGTCAACGAGCCGCGCAACGAGACGTACAAGCGCCTCGCCAAGCTCGCGGGCTCCGTGGGCGTCGACGAGAAGAAGGTCTACGACCTCCTCGTCGTCTCGGACAAGCCCGGCGAGGACGGCTCGCTCAACAGCGGAAACGGCGTGACCAACGACTTCAAGGTCCTCATCAAGCTCGCGCGCCTGACGGGCGTGCACGTCAGCCCGACTGTGCTGTTCGACGGGTACCCGAACAACGAGATCAGCTCCAGCTGGACGCTGGATCAGTGGAAGGAGTGGCTGCAGAAGAACGTCGTCTGACTTGATGATGGTCGGCGACCTTCGACTCGGGAGCACCGGCTCTGAGACCTGGCCAGTGTACCTAGCTAGCTACCTAATTGGGAAACGTCAGTGGTCTATCTGAGCTGAGCCCATGCACGCCAGGCAGGTACACGCTCAAGAAGTCTCGAATAATTATGATAATGAGAAAATGGCTCCTAAAACTATTCCAAACAGCCGAAAAGATCATGATCGAATACTTACTGGTGATGTAATAAAGTGTGAACGGATCGTGCTTTCAGGCAATGGTGACCGGATAGTCGAATCGCGTCGCGTAAGCAGGGGTGCAGTGACCACCCGGTCTAGCGCGCTGCGACATCTCATCTCAACCCTGACTTCACCTCTCTCTTTACTCGGAGGCTTTCTTTCACTCTCACCCATACCACCTCCCCGGCCGCGGCCAATCGTTCTCGTCATGTTACTCTCACGGATCCTCACACGAGCACCGTCGCCGACCGCCCACATCCTCCCCGGGTTGCGTCCATGCACGCTCCGGCCGCAGCTATTCCGAAAATCTCTGCCGCAGCTCAGTCTAAGACGGACCTTCGCCTCCGCACCCGGCCCCCGGCCGGCTGCCGCATCAAACCTCAAACCCGCCGGCTCCGGGCCCGGGTCTTTAAGTTCCCGGCTCAGCTGTGAGTGGTCTCAACTCCAAATCACGTCTTGCTGCGTGGGAAACTCGCTGACACATTTCGACCCTTCCTGACAGCGCCAGAGCTGCCCGATAAGCTGCTCGTCTACCACGCCGGCACGGGCCGCATTGCCTTCCTGGCCTTCTTGAAGATCACCACCGTCTTCTCGGCAGCCTTCTTCTGTCTTGTGGCGCTTCCCAGCTGGATCCGATCAGGGGAAGATGTGGTCGCTTCGATCGCAAAAGGTAGGCGGGCGACACGCCGTCCCGTCTCTCACGGGGCATCTTCTCCCTCAACCACTCCCGCGACCATTGGCTGACGCTCCCACAGCAAGCTGCGGCATATTCCCCCTCGTCTTCGTGGCGTACACCTCCGCCTCCTTCGTGAACTACGTCTACCTCCGCCTGCCCCCCTACGCGCGGCAGTCCCGCGCCGTGCTGGAGCGCTACGTCCGCACCCTCCCCGCCAACGCCCAGCTCGAGATCGGCACCATGGGCCTGGCCGGCCGCCCGCGCGCCGCCCTCACGACGCCGGGCGACCTCCGCCGCGTCCCCGCTGACGCGGGCGTCCTGAGGACGCGCGCCGGCACCGTCAACTTCGAGCGCGACGTCTCGGCCCTGATGGCCAAGCGCAAGTGGCACCAGTACCGCCCCGCCAGCTGCTTCCACCTCCCGGAGCCCGAGGAGGGCAAGAAGCCGAGCAGCAGCAGCAGCCGCGCTCGCAGCCGCGGCGTCAAGGACGGCTGGGTCTGGAACATCGTCTACGAGTCCCTGAACAAGCGCAAGTAGACGACGGTCTCGGCAAGGGGGGGTGTGCGTCTGCGTACTGTATGGGTATCTATGTCACATGTGTAAGATGGGAACGACCTTGTCCGGTGAGTGGCAAAAGAAGACGGAAAATAGGGGGTGCAATGGGTCCGAGGGGTTGCGTGTAGCAAGGAGACGACGTCGCCGGGCGTCGTGCCGCGGCTGTGCAGACGCGCGTTGGCGCCAAAGCCATATCGACTTCCTAATTCTTAGGAGAGCGGGAAAGAAACGGCTGTTTATCCGCTGTATTATTATCAAACAGATGAACCGCCCCCCCGGCTAAGGACATAGTACTACTCAAACTAGTCAGTCGCGCCACGATTCAATACGAACAGCAGAGCCATCCCGTCGAGCCTCGGAAGCTACTTTGGTGCCTCATTGTATCCCTCCTCCTTCCTCTCTTTCTCTTTTTCAGCGAGTTTCAGATGCCCACGTCCGGGGTTGAACCATGACATCACGGGACTACAAAAGAGCCACCGGCGGCGTCCTGCTCCGCCGAACGACTGCCCCGTAGCAACCAACTGGCCACTTCCCTGGCCAACATAGCTCGCGTACCGCGTGTAAACTGAAGCTGAGCCCCTTCCGGGCCCCATCGACCACAGCGGCCGCTGGCGAACGCATGCAACAATGCGTTCCTCTCGATGGGTACCAAGGCGTTGCTTTGTAAGGAAGGCGTCAGGTGGCGAGGAAGGTCGAAGAAAACCTCACACCCGCCGCTACCACCCCTCTCCATCGTCGTCGCCCCCTCCCGACTGTCCCTCTTCCGCCGAGAGAAACTCCGTATCATCCCATCTCCCGTGCTACCACGGACGTCGCCCGAAACCAAACGGCACTCCCGGGCCCTCCAACCCGGCAGACCGGAAGAGAGAGAAAAAAAACTAATGGTTGGGTTGAGAAGGTGAACAAAAAGAAAGGATGACGAATCGATGCGCGGGGGTGCGCGCGGTGTGGGGGGCGTGGAATGCGATGCTGCGTTGGAACTTGAGTTTTCGAAACATCCCGTCGGCCACGCCGAATCGTTGGTAGTCGTCGCGTAGCACGGCTTTTTTTTTTTCTCTCTCTCTATCCCCGTACTACCTACCACCTCTACCAGAGCAAAGAGGAGGAGGGGTGGGAAAAAAAGGAAGCCATCCAACCCCAAAAGGCGGGGAAAGCCGCTTACGTCTCTCCTCCTCTTAGAGATGCGACGACATGCCAGAGATTAGATCCTTGGGGGATCCTTGAGAGAGGGTGATTACACTAGTGTAGAGATCCCTCTTTCTACGTATCCTGTACAACTACGTACCCGTGATATTACTCTGCGGCGTTACTGGCTTTTCTTATGAGATCCTGACCAATCCTCTCTCTCTCTGCGCCTGCCTGCCTCCCGGCGTTATGCACTCCCGCCCGTCTATCGGCGGTACGCAAGTCCGGCCTGACGTTGCAGCGAAGGATGCACCCGGACCCCCCATCAACCACCACCAAAGAAGCCATGCGCAATCCCAAACTCTAAACTCACCACCACCACCAACAACAAACAACACCAACATCCCAAAATACCGGGAAAGGGAACCTCACACACCCTCTGCGCTGATAAAACAAGACACCCATGTCCAGTTGCCCGACGGTCGCTCCAATCCGATCCGATCACCGAACCGCGTTCCGATTGAGAGCACTCGCTGGACCTTTTTGGACTCTTCTGGACTGCCCATCATCGCCTCCTGATCAGCGTCGAAGAACCTACCTAATACCTAACCCCCCCACTCCCCGGCGGAGGAGGAGGGGAGGCCTAGAACAACTTGAACCCACAGGCGCGAGGTGCTGTTGCAAGTAGACAACAAGGCCAGATACGCCCTGTTACCTACGACCCTAAGGGTCTGTCTCCCTGTTAACCCCCTCCCAAGGATATATCCGGTAACCCCCAACTCCCAAGTATCCGAATAAACCGACATCCGATTCCCGGCTTCCGCGCCGCACCCTCGCGTATCCGCCCAACCTGCAACGCTGCCCCCCCCCCGGCGCCATGCCGACAAGTCGGTCAGCCGTACGGTAATAAGGCCGGTTTCTCCGGCACGACAGAGGATGAAGGTCTGCTATTACAGCCTGTAGTGAACAAACGACCCCCCCCCCCCCCCCCCCCCCCAAATCCCCTCGCGCTCTGCCGTAGCTTCTGTTGGATGGCTCATGTATGACTTCCCCTGCCAACGGATCCCTGCCCAGGAAAGAGAGTTTGCCTTTCGATACAAGCCTGTGCGGAAGTACCTGCGCTGAAGTTGAGACTGTCTGTTCATGCAGACTTCCTTGGTTCGAAAGTGCGCGGCTGAATGAGCCCTGGGCCATGCGAAAACTTCAGATGTCGCGCCGAATGAAGCTGTCGGCTCGGCAGGCTTTGCGACCGCCTTGGGGGCTTCCCGGTAGGATCCCCTGAGATGAGATGTCATCCTCTGAGTGCTGTTGGTTCCGGCCACGGCACTGGGCAAACAACACCGTTTGCCTGTCGTTCCTGCTCCGCCACTCGCTGTCGTAATCACGCAGTGCGTTTCTTGAGAGAACAATGTGATCATCAAAAAGGTGGCATCGTGTCCGTATTGTCAGTCCGGTCAACGCGAGCAGAGGCATAGCCTCTCCTATCTCTTTCTCCACATCGTACAGGTACTTTTTTTCTTTTCGAGCCTCAGCCAGACCTGCCAGTAAACAAAGCAATGAGACCTTCTCGTTCGTAATACCAATGTGCGCGCTGCCTGTACGCCCAACAAGACCGAACCGCATCGTCGGCTCCATTCTGTAGGAACATGCCAAATAATAATACAGTTCTGTGTGTAGGCCAGAAAACCGCCACCTGGCTTTTCCTTCCATATACCATTCGAGAACGCCTCCTGAAATGAAAGCCCCTCTTCAGACTGGAGGCCATGCTTCCCAAAGGGCAAGAATGACGCCGGCGCCCAACATGGATCCTCCCAGTGAGATTCCCTCCTCGTTTCCATCGTAATCGTGTACATATATCTTCGTCGCAAGAATAAACCGTGTATATGGCGAACAAGGACCGTAAGAACCGAATGTCGAAAATATGTACGTATAAATCGCTGTTACCGGGGAGGCGCGCTGACGTCGGGTTGTACCGAGAGGCTTCCCACGGGTTTCCGAAAGTGTGCTTTTCAAAATCGTCATCGCCATACCGAGTTCGCGCAGCCGGATACTCTGGCTGTCGCCAAAAATGGTAATAGATGTCAACGTGCAAGATCAATCTCAACACGTTATCGCCGTTTCATCATGGGACCTCCGCCATCATAATCCCAGCCACGCTTCAGACCGCCCTCGTAGACACTCGCCACCGACTCTTGCCACATGGCCGGTGAAACGAACGTCTGCACAGGAGCGGCTGAGTACTGCTGGGCCATTTGTTGCGAAGCCACTGGCAGAGTGGCGTTGACTGCCTGTATGTCTTGTATAGACGGGGCTTCGGGTGCACCTGAAGACGGAAAAACACTAAGTGAATTGGACTGGGGAGGCAGCGTCGAAGGCTGTGGTTGGACCTGAGGCGTACCAAAAGAGGTGTTCCATTGCCTGACACATTGTTAGTCTTGACTCCTAAGAAGAACTTGCGCGTTGTCCACTTACTCAAAAATACGTGCCGGGTTCCAGCTTGGCGCATCCGCCAACGGCATGGTCTGTGGCATCCCGGGAGCTTGAGACCCTTGGTTCGCCATCATGACGAGCGACTGTACAGCAGGCGAGTCACTCTTGGTATCCACAGGCCCGGCAGAGATTGGAGGTGTGATGGGGTGGCTGGTATAACTGACTTGGGAGTGTTGAAGGTTTTGCGTGTCCAACTGGTGGCCCAGAGAGCCAGTACGAGCCATGCCCGGCCTGTAACCCCGAGGAGGACTGGAGTGGTTGGAGGACTGCGGGCTACCATAGGGGAAGCTAGGCTTGAGCACAAAAGGTTTCCTGATGTCAGCAGAAAACGCCTCCCGTACTGCGTCAACTTGTTTCTGGAGATCTGCCATCGGCCACACGGACATGACCTTCTCCAGCACTCGCATGTGCCGTGCGAAATACTCGCGCGCGTCAGTGTTCAAGTCCGGATCTGGTGAGACGACGGCCACCTATCGTCACACGTTAGCTTATGATACGAACAGGGCGGAACATCGCAACGTACCAGGTGAAGGACAATGCAGCACAGCCCGCAGTAGACAGTAAAACTGAACCCACGGAGCATGCACTGCAGGCCAGAGAACCCAAAGTTGGCCAAGACGGCCTCCTGGAGTCTACAGAGAGCCTTGGCCGCGGAGTAGCAGATCATCATGTGTTGCTTCCACTGCCCGTCAATGGCGTTGGGGTCCAGGAAGTTGAGCTGCGGCCGGTGAAGCAGGATCAAGGTGAGGTAGTAATAAGAGTGCAGATTTCCGATATAGGGCGAGGAGAGCCACGGAGGAGAGCCGTCCGGAGGGAAGGTCACAGACAAATCCGCAGGCAGGTCGTTCAGCCAGGCGTTGAGGGCTGGGTTGAGCTGGACGAACTCGGGGTCGACACCCCAATCCTTGGTCTTCTTCTTCTTGAGGTGGCCGTACGCCGTGTTCATCCGGCTGACATTGCGAACAATGCGTGCGAAGTAGGTAAAGTTGCGGGTGATGTGGTATTCGGAGTCGTCGCCACCCGGGATAGGACGGGGAACGCTAAAATCGATCGAGTCCAAGTCAACAGCAAGATCGGTTCGGCCTGCAGAAGTCAGCAATACATCCAGGCCTCTCTTTGGTGGTTCGCGCCAACCTTGAGGGGAGCCAATCATAGTTTCGCCCACGAAGATCGACTGCCAAATTCTGCTCTTCATCTGACATTCCGTCGGAGAAGAACCGCAAGGTCGGCCTGCTTGATGATCCGAGTAATGCTCGTCTAGGCCAAGATCCTTGCCCATCTGCACACATTGGACGATCGTCATCCAAGATCTGTAATAGTAGCCGCGCTTCGGGGCTGCCTCCCTGGCCTTGAGGATGAGCAACAGAGCCTGGAGAGTGCTGAGTCTCGGGACATCCATGAAAGAATCCGCGTGTTCTGGGTCATGTCAGTAAGCGAGTAGCAACAGCCTGATCTGGGAATCATCATACTGGATGCTAGGGCAAGCCATTGTTGTCCCTGGGCCGGATCGTCGGCCAGCCTTCCACCAATCGCGAAGATGGCCTCCAGGATAAGGGGCGACATGGCTTGCCTGTTGGTGTTCCACTGGTTGTAGAACAAAGGCTTGCTAATGACTGGGACGTAGGGGTGCACATGACTGAAAAACAGATCGAAGTAGTGCATGGCAGTGTCGTCGTCCGGCATCAGTTCGGGCGGAATGCGGATCTTGAGACCAGGTCCAGTAGGGATGGGCGGGAGAGAGTCCTTGTACTCGTCAGCGTCCTCCACGGCAGGCTCCTCCTCGTGGCGGAATGAAGCCTTGTTCCTCAGGTAAGGAGCTGGACGTCTGTTAGTTATTTTGATCCTCATGGACTTCTGCGGATGTTTCCCTACCTGTGCCAGCTTCGTTCACCTTCAAAGAACCAAGGAGGTCAGCGAGGTCCGCCTGCTGGTAGGAACCGTCCTGGGAGTAGGTGTCAGGAGGAGAGTCGGCTCGCGAGCTCTGCTGAAGAGGCGGTGTGGGGAACACGTTCTGTCCCGCGTAGGACTGGTCCATCATGCCGACGGAAGGCGCGACGGTGGTATAGTGAATGTTGTGCTGGCTAGACGACTGATCAGAGTACGGCACGGGCGGGAAGACGCCGTGATCTGAGTATGTGCCCTGGGGGGCATAGATGGAAGGGTTAGGCTTTTGGCCTCCAGGCAGCATCGGTTGTTGCTGCATGGGAGCTTGCTGGCGGAAGCTTTCTTGAAGCTGAGAGGACGCGGCGGCAAAGTCGCCCCCCTGGGACTCATAAGCCGTGTCGGGTGAAGTCCCATCATACTGGCCATTGGGACGAACGCAATGGAGCTTGAGTCTGATGCAGGCAGAGCATGGCCAGGTGTTCGTCGTGGCGGCATCGCACTTGATCTTTCGCCTTCTGCACCCCTCACAAGCCCTCATAACTAGGATCTCATCAGTCTCCAAACAAGCTTACACGGGCCAAAATGCGCAAGCAGGTGAGCATACCCTTCAGTCGTTTATGGCGGTTGTGTTCATCAACAAAAACATAGTCTACAGAAACGGAGGTCTGGTTAGACGAGAAAGCCCTCAGGCAGATTCTAGGCGGAGGCGGTAGAGGTGGAGGTGGGCGGCGCACTCTTCTGGGTTTCCCTCTGGGGGTATTGCTGGGGCGCGAAGGAGAAGCTGCCCATCTGGGAGCTCTGAGGCAGGATGCGCCTCACCGAAGGATCGTTGGACATCTCGAGATCGGGTCGCAACAAGTCGGGAGTTGTATGGATGCGGTGAGCTAAGATCGAGGGCGTGGCCTCGGACGAAGAGCGGAGACAAAGAGGCGGTTACATCCAAGTCCGACGTTGTAAGGCAGTCCAAGTTCAGTCCAGTCCAGTCTGGAGAACCGATAATACCGACCTCTGAGGGCGCACGCAACGGCGACACTCTCTCACGCTCGATCTCGGGAAACGTCGGTCACTGTACTGTCTCGAAGTCGACGGCGACAAGACAGAAGGGCGCTGTCAAAGTCGAAGGAGTTGCGGAGAGGAAGAAGATGTCCGGAAAAGAAAGCACCAGAGGGGAGTTGTGTCTCGAATTTCTGTCTGGAGCGCGCAGGCAGGGAATTGTCCGGATTGGTGGGCAAAGGTGAGGGGGGGTACGCGGGCGAAGGTCAAGCCTTATTATGAATGGACGACAGGTCCCAGTATGAGGCGTGAAGGGTTGACGTGGGTAGTCCTTGACGGGGAGGGCGACCGGGGTGAGGAACAAGATCTGGCCTTGGGTATCCGTACAGAGGGGTACATACAGGCAAGCAGGGAGGCAGGGCAGGGCAGGGTCATATCACTGCGCTGCTGTGCTGCCAGGGCCCCAGGGGGAGGGGAGGAGGGAGGAGGGGGGGTCTAGGTACTATGTATCCGTAGTAGAGACCGAAAGCTCGATGATGGGTGCGACAAGGAGCCGATGAGGAGCCAGGACCCAGACCCAGGACAGCCTAGGCAAGCAAGGTATAGGCTGGACAGTGCTTTTTAGTGGGTGAGGAGAAGGAGAGGAGCGAGCCTGGAGGGGATGGACGGGAGGAGATGGGGGGGAAGGAAGCAAAAGAGCGGAAAGCAGAAAGGTGAAGGAATAGTGTGCAAGGTAGCTAGGTTGCAGGAGCCGTACAGGGGAGAATCCGCGAAGTACTACCACCCAGACCGAGTTCCTACCTTTCCTTACTTTTTATGCGTACCTCCTATGTACTATGTAGACAGGTACTATATATGTAGGTATTGGAGCAAGTCGCGCCCCAAGTAGGTAGGAAGGTAGGGAGATACGAATAGACGAGAAGTACGTGTGTAAGGCAGGTCCAAGTAGTGTACCTCAGGTCATGGTATTTGTAGCGTCCAGTCGTTGTAGGGTGTTGGAGATGGGTAGGTACGGAGTACGGATACGCTGGAGAGAGACGTGTGGAGTGTGTGCCTTAATGAGAGAGAAGTGTGGGCGGGTGTGGGCAAAGGGTGGGAGGTCGCGCGATGCGGCGACCGTAACGAGCACCCGACCACCGGCACCAGCACGCACGGCAAGGCCAGGTAGGGTTTTGTTTGGTTGCTCCCGTCTCCAGTCTCTTCCTCAACGTGTTGGAGGCTGGAGGTGTTGGAGGTTGGAGCAGCAGCCCAGTATTGATTATCCGGACTTACTAGGTAGGCAGGTAGGACGGTAATAAAGCCACAGGCCAGCGCACGCAAGGCCTGTCGCAAGCCGAATCTGGCAGAGAGATGAAGGGCCGGCCGGGGTGCGCAGACTCTCGAAGTCTCAGCCGACTGACGAGCGTCCGTCCAATACTCATCTGCCGGGCCGTGCTATTGTATGTCGTCGCGGCCGAGGATGATGGCCTGGGCGAATGAAAGGGGTGTCTGATAGTACCTAGCTCCGGAGACGACGAGAGAACGGGTAAAAAGAGAGTAACAGAGAAGAGGCGAGACGAGACGAGCACACGGGTCATTCAGTCGACACACGGACAGCAGAAGCACAAGAGATGGGCGCCGGGTCTCCTGTTTCTTTTCTTGGGTCGGACGGGGAAGACGGGGGCGAGGTTTCGATGTCAGACAAGGAAGGACACTGTAGACACACAGAATCGAACGGTCGAGTCAAAAACGAAAAAAATCGCCTCCTATCGAAGTTTTTTTACATGAGGTACAAGTATACGTCGGATATCCGTGGCTGACGTAGCGTAGCCACTTGAGGCGAGGTAATGCCATTCACCTCCATACGTAGTAGGTATTGAAGTCTAGGAGTCCCCCACCGTCATCGCCTCTACATAGGTACTATACCACATTACAGAGTACTATGGATGTACCTAACACCTGCCTTCCGTGGGTGAGGTGAGGTAAGATAAAGCAAGGTACGGTAACACGCACATGGCGCACGCATCACACATCCCGACGAGCACGCGGCACCCGACGCCTGCCCTGGATTGGGGGATGACAGTAGGTAGGGCAAGGCTAAAAAAGACTGACTGACAGACACCTCAGTTTCTAGTGGAGGTACGGTACGTCCTCGCATAGCCCGGTACACCAAGTTACCTTACTCCGCATACCGCAGCACCTACGTTACCATACATGGTGGTAGTAACCTATCTGCCTATGGCGTATCTCAAGTACCCAGCCATAACCTGGCTACGCCGTCCATCCTGGTAGTACCAACCTCACGGCACTCGGTCTTCCATCAGTCTTCTCTCTCTCGCTCAATGGCAAATGGCAATGGCATTGAACAGATGGGCACTGGCCACAGCGGCGAATCCGTCCGCTCCCACCTTCCCACGTTCCCACCCACTAGGTCCCCACCCCCCACGACACCGTCAGCGTTGGTGACGAGAAACGCCGAGTCAGAATCCGGGTCTGCTGATGTGGACGATTGAGTACGCCGCCGTCTGTTGCTACGTACAGACGGGAGGTGTCGGGAATAGAGAGACAGAAGGCAAAACTTGACTGTGCCAATTCCGAATTCGTGACCGGTGCGCTGCTCTAAGCCCAGGACAGGCTTATTAATGACCTATATCGACCTGCTCCAGCTGTCTGGGTAGGTATTATTACATGGATTTTCACACACAAGTACTCAGGCACTGTACGGTTCGGGCTGAGCCTGGAGTCCACGAGACTCGTCGTCATGTTTGCGCAGGGCACTGTCACGAATACAGTGACGCCCCACAACGCCCAAATACTGTGCGCAAGAACTGGAAGCCCAGGCACCTCACTACACATTACATGGTAAATTCTTAGAGAAGAGCAATGCTGCAAGATTAGCCGCAACATACATGGGGAACGAAGCAAAAAAGTTTGATAGGAAATGGAAGGGGACACATATTATACCAAAGTTGACAAGGGAGACAACAACAACAAGGGGAAGGGAAAGGCGCAGATTCGCCAGCACCCCATGGCATCATCATAATAAGTGGCCACGCTCATTTGATATCGATATCGATTTCCGGGCCATGTCTTCTGGTAAGCCGAGGTATCCCCAAGCAAGGCAGGTGGCCTGAGCTATGAGGCTTTTCTTGGTCTCGGTCCAAAACCATCTCGTCGTCAACAGGCAAGGGTCATGGTAATGTCAGGAGGGGAAGACGGGAGGACTAGTCTCCTTAGCTACTAAGCAACCACATCGACAACGTCAAGACGATCCGCATCTTCTCCAGCACGAGGCGCTAGCGTATTGAGTGCTGCGTGACGAAGTAAACCAGGCAGGCGGGTTGTCGTTGTTGGACAAGGTATCTGCGTGCCCGTACACGTCGTACCCGTACCGTGGCCGTCCGTCCTCTTCTTGCCCTGCCCAGTAGGGCGAGTCCACTCACAGCTCTGGCTTCCTCATTCAACCTGCATGGTGTAGTAGCACTCGTCTTGGGGGCCCTGGGGATGGGCATTGCATATTTGGGGGTCTCGTCTACGCTACACCCGCACTGCCCTGCCTTGGGTCTGGTGAGGGGCCTGCGGAGGCTGCTGGTCCTGGAACTCCTGGAAGCGGTGCAGTACTACCTACTATTATACGATGAGGAGGAGAAGAGAGAGAGGGTACGGAGGTGGTACATTACAGTGTTTAGCGTGCAGGCTACAAAACGTGAGGCGTGCCCTGGTCCGGTCCTGGCCTGATGGTCCGCACGTCCAACAACGAGCAAGTGTGTTGAGCTCGAATTGCTTCGAGAATCAGTTTCCACAGTCCCCATCCGGCCTTGACGGGGGGGTGGAAGGTGGAGGAGCTGAAGGGTCCGAAAGCAGAAGCTCTGCTCAGATATCCGCCCTGTAGGCCCCAGAGCGTCCTTGGCCAGGGCTCATACAGTGCTTCAAGCTACTTGTTTGATGTGACTGTACGCATGATGTCGATAGCAGAGCAGTGACACACAGGCAGACCGCCTCCCGAGTCCCAGGCAGGTAAGGTGTATAGTAGACGGCTGAAAAGGCCCCGTTAGCACCAGTATCTGGAGACAAGGCAGAAAAGTAGGCACCGCACTCAACACTACCCACCTGTCTTTGTTGGGACCAGGGACGAGCTTGTCTTCACGGCAGGTCCATCCCACAGTACTGGCGGACGGGACAAGATGAGATAGCTGTTCGAGAGTCTCCAGCGGTCAGACGAAGCAGTCTTCTGAGGCTTCCGAGGCTTCTAGCCTGCGAACTTGCAACATGGCCGGCGCCGCTCGACCTAGGCTTAGCAACGTATACGGCAGTGGCTTCGCTGCCATCAGCTCTGTACTAGTAAGTACTGTAGGTAACAGACCGCCTAGTAAGGTTGCTCCGGTCAAGACTGCGGGGGTCGGGTCGGCAACGGCAAGAGTGCTGAGGTGATGGCAGTGTAGTATTTACCGAGTTGAGGCAACCTGCAAGTTAGGGCTCACGCTACGGCATCTGCCGCAGCATCGCGGTAAGGTACCGCGGTCTTCCAAAGTCCAACCACATGGAGTCCAGTCGAGACGACCCACTCCCCGCTTACCTTATCATTACAGGTTCACTCGTAACAGCCCTAGTCCATCCTCCACCAACTAGTGCCGTCCACACATCACTTGCAAGCCAGCAGATTGGCAGGCTGCACTTCCTGGTCCTGCGCTAGTGGACGAAAGGGACTATGGATTCGTACCTTAGCCCTTAACCATCTGGGTCCTCTAGTCCTTCGCTCTTAGTGCCTGCTAGGTGGTCCTGGTCCTGGTCCTGGTCCTGGCACCTATGCTGCTTCTAGGCAACCTCGCAGAGAAGGGAGAGGAGGGTCGAACTTTCTGCCACCAGCAGTAGTAGTACCTACTATGGTAGTTTGTAACGGCGGTGGAAGTTTATACCTGCGGTACGGATACGGAGTACCGAGTACAGGGTTTGATGTCTTCGGAATTTGTGAATCCCCATCTCGTACCACGTATTATTAAGGCCTTCGAGCTTTCCAAGTTCCAACTACCTACCTTAGTACTCCGTATAGGTTGCCTGCCTACCTACCTAGGTACGGATACTTATGTAATTTTCGTCGCTAGCTCGGTGAGCTGAGGTAAGGCAGTTGGGCAGGTACCTGCCCCAAGTACCTCGGGCTTACTTGGACCTGCCTCAGATGTGATAACGCACCTCACCCTCACCTGCTCCGTACCTCATGCAGTGCCGCTCCCCTCACCTACAAACCAACAAGTCAAAGCCAAAGTGTGCACATCCTGGCATCCTCCTACACCTACGCAAGCATTCCAAAGGTTAGCGTACTACACAGTGGGGCCAGACGATTAGGTAAGCCCCACCAGGTAACACGCTAACCTTTGGAATGCCTGCGTAGGTGTAATACCCGCGCTGCTGCTCGACTATGTCGCTCTTCAAGTCCGCACCTCGAGCGATCCATCCCACCTCAAGACCAAACCAAGCGTGAGGTAAGTGTGTATGTACCGATCGATACCTGGACTATTATCCATCGGTCATGTTCATGGGTCATGGTTATGGGCCTTGGCCGAACCTGCCGTGGCTCCTCCGACTAACTACATCGCAGGCTTACTACGTGCATACTCCCATACACCTCCTCAACTCCTCAGAGTCGGACACTTGCATCCCTTACCGTCTCTGTCTGCCCTGGCAGGACAAGTCCACCAGGCCCACCTCCCACTCTCACTTGCAAGTTGGGGCCCTGCAGCCTGCTTGCTCCAGGTCTCAAGGGGCTTCTTTCTTCGTTCAGGGCCAAGCAGCTTCCCCCACCGTATTGTGGGTGCCGCTCTCATGGGAGTTGGAGCTGGACCACGTCCACAACCAAGTCCAAGATGATGTGCTGGGGTTCTGTTCTGGAAGCCCAGGCAGGGTCTGCCATGGCCCATGAGCTCCTCGTCCTTGGACTCCTCACTTGCGGATACACTACCATAGTACGCGCTCGTACACTAGTGTAGTCCCTCGGCCTCCTCGCCTCGCTATCGCCATCGCCATCGTGGTATAATAGAAGGTCCTGTCTCGTTAGCGGCTTGTCCATTTCCGCTCTCTCTCTCTCTCGGGAGACTACGGACGGCATCTCTCGACACGAAGTACCGCTCATTGGGAACCGTGGCTTCTTGGCATCATCATTCGCAGGGTACCTAGCTACCAAGTGTATGAACCTTGAGCTAAGGTAAGGTAAGTACCACACCAACAACCCGCCTGCCTACCTGCCTACCTTACTTACCTACCTCATGCAGCTTCGTGCAGCTTCTGCCCTCCTCCGCCCTCGCTCACCCTTGACGCGGCGCCCGCTTCAACCGGCGAAGCTGGAAGCCCATGATATCGGCATGAATCTATCAGCCACGTCCCGGTTTGCGGACATTGCCGTTGATCAACATAATCGACGATCAAGCTGCGTGTTGTTGGCCGCTCGGGAGTTTGCGCCCCGAAGCCTGGCGTTCAAGCCGGATTGCGAGGAACGTGCGCACAGTAGTTGGTGCATGGGGACTTTGGTTCCTGGATCCCGCACCACCACCACCACAGAACACCAGCCATCCCGCCGTGCCACCTCGCCGAACCTCTCTTGTGGCCTTCGATGAAGCTTCTGGCCTCGTCACCGTCCAAACGCACTGACGACACTAGTGCAACTGACGCTGAGCCAAGCTGTCCCTTGAGGCCTGGACTGCAACGTCTGCCCATAGTCTCACCGGCCTCCTCATCAACATGCCTTTTTGGGCGCCCCAGTGCCGCACGAGATGCCTCCTTCTCCGATAATCCTCTACCCTTGTTTCTACTCCGCACTCCGTCCGTCTGATGTCTGCTGGCGAGTGTGCTTTGTGGAACCATGCCATCGACTGGTCGGAAAAAATCCTAGCAACTCCGCTGGGCTCCTAAGTCTCCTTCCCCGTGAACCTATTCGGCATTACACCCCATGTCATCGTCCGCACTCCGGGATGGGCTGGATATTACGATATTTCACACCATCAAACCAGGTGGATCTTTGGACACCATCAGAGGATCCGAAATCAGAGCAATAACCTACAAAGCTTAATATCGGACATCTCATCTACGGTGGGGGCTGAGGTGTTCTATTCATGATGACGAAGACCCGTGAGGTCTATCAGTTCACTTCACCAAATCGACTCAAGACGAAAGACCGCCGAAGCTGGGGTATCCAAGTCCAAAGGCAGGAACAAATAACCTACACTGCCTTTGAATCGGCTCGTCTGGCTACCACCCGAGTCGTCCACAGCATGTCACTGTGGGCAGGAGGAGATGGTATGATGAGAAACGTATCTTCCGTGACACTGGTCAACATCTCGGTGGGGATCGCGGGGTCTGGTCAATCTCGACCGCATCCTGCGCCACGCAGAGCTTCCAGTGCGGATCCAACAGTGGTAGCTTTTGTTGTCCTGCTCGACGCCCTGTCCCTGCTGGCTCGGTAGGCTGGACTGAGAGCTAACGACGCGTCGGCGGTGGTGAAGATTCTCTTCGTGGTGTGGCTTCTCTAGCGCTCAACGAGTGCCATCGATAATGCCAGAGAACCACAGAGCCAGGGGTTCTCATCGGTATCCCACAGCGGCAAGCTCTTCGACCCCCTAGAGTACTACCTACTCTTGGGAGCTGCTGCCAGGTTCCAACTACACTAATACTTGACTACTACCTGCACTAGTACACTATCACCCAGCAAGTGGAATGGCAGAAATCGCGCCTTTTACCGACCAACCGAAATGGACAAGATGCACGGTGTGCAGGGAAGCAGCAGATAGAATGGGGTGAGTAAAGCGGTAGTGTCATCATTCACATGCTAAAGACTAGCGGTGGCCATAATGGGAATAGAGGATGGAACCTACCGAGGAACCCCTCAACCCCTAGTCTCTCTTTGTCTTGGCCTGCTGTGCCGTCGAGCTACCCTGTCGATGCGGTCTCGTGCTGTAGCACATTGCAATCCAGCCCATTCCCAAGAAACCAATCTCGACATGAAAGGAGCCAGCTCCTGGTCCAGCATACCGGGAATCATTGGATGTTTTCGTTCCTCAAGCAGTTTCGCAGAACGATCAAAGGGGAACAGCTATCCGTACAACTGGAGCAATGGTGGTTTCAGGCTGCATGCTCGCTCGCCCTGCATCCTGGGGCTATGTGGCTCGGATCCGAAGGCGTGCGAATGAACCACGCGCCTAGCGCTGGGAGCTAGCATCTGTCACACGCTCGGTTGTTCCCTTTGGCACAACTGGTTCCTGGAAATCGTTCGTTCCAGGGGGGACCTCCTTCTCTTCGCCCCCAAGATCTCGGGCACACTGTTGAGCGTGGCTGGACGACAGGGGGTTTCCTCGGCTTGTGGGTAATGATTTGGGGCCACGAGAGGTGTGGCCTGAGTCTTGACGGTCCGAATTGGCCAGTCCACTCCGGTGCTCCTGATCCATGTCCGTCAGATTGCGTTGATGGTTTTTCGTGACTCGCATAGGGCATTTGCCGATAATTAGGCGATCCGACCATGCGAGAAGCCGACGAACGAAATGGGCCACTTGTATCCGTGTCGGCTTCTTCGTTGCAGTCGAAAACGTGGCCGCAACGGGAGATGAGACTGTCCACTCGGGGAAAGGGCTGCTGGGATGGTACGGAGCGTCGGAGGTGAGGCCTGGCGACTCGGCCGAAAACAAGGGACGCGGGCTGCTGGGAAGGCCCAGTCCCGTCCGCCCGCCCGCCCGCTCCGGGGGAAATCTTTAAAACATTGGGCAGCAAACCAAGACGCAGTGCCGTTGCTTCGAAGAGCCGCTTAGCCTGTTCCAGCCACTGGTGTCCGACGCGGCTGCAGCAAGGACATCGGTACCTGTAGCGCAGCACACGCCGACCAATTCGCCAGTACACTACGGATACAACGAACGAAGGGCCGCAGCGTTCGTGGCATGCGCCAAAAGGGGGGGTTCGACGCAGCCGGCGTGCTGAAGAAGTCAGCATAGCTTCGAAGAAGCTTCCTCCCGGCGGCAAGGATGGTGACACGATAAGCTCACCCTCGTCTTTAGTCTGTTTACTCCCACGGGCTTCGTCCAAGCTTCGAGAAGGGCGGTAGAAGACGGATGAACAAGCTAATCCTACGTTTTGGCGGGTGCCAAATCTCCCGGCCCCCGTCAATAAATTCCATCGTTCGGACGACCAGCGCCGCCATCGGGCATGACGTGGCCATGATACGAGATCGGGGCCTGTGAGATTGGCGGCAGAGTATCTCACGAATGCAATAGGTTGGCCTCGGAGACTTCGGGTTCATTAGAGCCATCTGCGAGAAGGGGGCCGGGGGGGAAGCTCGAGAGAAGCCTCGAGATGAGGTTACGACGGGGGAACCAAAGACTCAAGTTCTATCGACTTGGCCTGGAAAAGGTAATTAAACTTTGAATACGGCAAGGTACTGCTCCTTGCCAGCGCACTGCTGCTCGCTTTTCTCCATCGCAGGGTCCTGTCAGCCTTACACTACTGCTGCCACGAAAAGACCAGGCGCCTTGAGATGATCTTGGGACCCAAGAAAGTATCCGTCCGGAGGTATGGTAACATGGGGGCGAAATAGCGGCGCCGGGGGAGAAAGGAGAGCGGTCGTCATTTCGTATCCATCAGCGGGATGGATCATGGATGAATGGTTTTTGGATGGCACCTAACGGCCTGCAAAGACAACCTAGGCGCAAGGCGCACAGATAGCCCGCAAAACACCACAGGGGGGGGCCCATTACGAAGAGGGTCGATGCCACGGGGAGGAAATGGGCATCGTTCGACACTCCTTACCGCCATGATGTCCAAGAGGTTATTTTAGATTTATTGGAAGATCATCGAGAATCCTTTTTGGTGGACCGCTGACGACACGGGGACGAAGGCCCCCACAGTCACTGTCCGACTCCGGCAAGTGAGGGGCAATATTCCACAGCGGTGCTATCACCGTAAAATTAGCGATTCATGCGTTCAAGCCAGCCTGCACTGCGATAGCGCCCCCGTCGCTTATCTAATCCTCGCCCGTTGGCGGGGCGCCTGGGGCATCCATCCAAAAATATTGATCCCCTCACAGGAGGTCATTTCTTTCCCATCCACAAGCCATCCACAAGCCCATCGCCAACCAAGAAAAGCCCACTCTCCGAGTGACCGGGGAAGACCAAAAAAGACCAACACTGCGAACCACCAGAGACGTCTTTCGTCAAACGTCATCTCCTGGCCTGCTCCCGCATCTACCGAGCGAGCAGGGGACCTTCGAGCAGAAGGAGAAGGAAGAGGAAGAAAGAAGGCCAATCTCAGAGATCGAGCGGAGAACCGAGCTGGGGGCCGTTGATTACGCTTGCTAGGGTCGCAAAGAACACAACGCTTGATTGATCCTTCCGCTGCTTTCTTCTGTTTGCATCCTGGACGACATGGACAAAGATCTCGACAACGCGAACCCGACCATCCTGAGCGCGGCCCAGCTGCCGACGCGCCAGACCAAACGGGTGGCGCCTAGGAAGGGCCCAGACGCCAAGTACAACGACATTATCCTCGCCAAACCGGCGTATCTGTCACGGCCCTTCTGCGACGACGACTCATTGTGGCCTGACAGGGACATCGTCGATGACGACTTTGCCGAAGAGCCCATCGACGAACAGGAGATTTACGGTAAGAGAGGCCTCCCTCATTCGTCTTGTGTCTTCCTTTCATGTCATTGTCAATTTCCTTGTGTCGACAGCTGGAACGGCTCCTCATGCCGCATCCTGCAGATGTGGTCACCGAGTGGTCGGGGGAAGGCATGTGATGCCATTCTCCTCAGACATTAGAGGGTGCTCACCTGCTCTCATCCTCCCATGAGACCATGTCTTCCCCATCATGTCGGTCGACGCAAGATTGCATTGACCTATGCTGGGCGATACGCCAGTTGTGCATACGTTGATTCTCCTTACCTGTCGCTCGCCTCTTGTCGCGAGTCGAGGAAGGCCACTTGTCGGCTTAACACCGAATCGCCGCTTGTCCCCTGCCAAAGTCCAGAGACCCTGGGAGGATCACACAGCTGACGTTTCACAGACCTGATATCTACCATTTCTGACCCGGAGCACCCCCTCTCCCTGGGACAGCTGGCCGTCGTCAACCTGCCCGACATCCATATCAACCCACCTCCCTCGTCGGGGCATTCGGACCCCAATGCGCTGGTCCAGGTATTGGTCGACTTGACGCCCACCGTCTCGCACTGCTCTCTTGCCACCGTGCTTGGCTTAGGCGTGAGGGTCCGCCTCGAGCAAGCGCTCCCACCCAATTATCGTGTGGACGTCAGGGTCAAGGAGAACGCGCACGCCCAGGACGACCAGGTGAACAAGCAGCTTAGCGACAAGGAGCGCGTTGCTGCCGCCCTGGAGAACGACACCCTGAGGGGCGTTCTGGACAAGATGCTCGAAACCTGTGTATGATCAGTAAATCGATCACACTTACCATGTTCAGTCTCGCCCGCTTCACGCACGTCACCGTTTGTCCCGTTCGGATATCCTCCGAATGCGCAACCCGCAAACCGGCGGAAATCTCCTGCCGTGCGGAAATAGGCAGGCGGCCGACTTTAAAATAAGTGATCGGCAAACTTTACCTTTCGCGACCAAGGCATCGTCATCTTGGCAGAAAGAGCACACCGATTTTATTTCCCTGCCATGGCAAATGGACGACTCGCCCCAGCCTACCAAGACCTTTGTGAGAATAGATCGACAGGTACCACTACCCAACGGTGGGCGGAAGAGGGGTCTTGCGCAGCCGGATATCGTATCCGCGAAGACCTCCACCCTAGGAAGTCGGAACAGGGTCTCGGCGGGATCGGCCAACGGTTCATGACTCTTGCAACCCACGGCGGAAACCGTGTAGGGCTGTGCGGGCGGCTCGAGAGGCGCTCCCGCCTCTTCGTTCTTGACAGAAGTGCTCGGACTTCTGGAGCGGGCCACGACCAAGCCGTGCACCAACTGGTGCTACGTACTACATGACACGCGGCGGCAGCGGCAGATGTTTTGTCAGGTACCGGTCACGAAGTAATCATGAGTAGTATTGTAGTAGAACGAAACAACGTCGACCAGTATCTCTGCACAGCGTGCCTCACCGGCCAAGCTTTGTAAAATATTGATACCACGCTATAATACCTGCCATCTCACTAGCATAGACCATCTGCGCTACTGCCGACATGCCCCCCACCCCCATTTCAGGGTTGCCTGCCATGGAACAGGACAGGCTCATCCCGCAACTCGCTCTCTTGCAATCCGTCGATGTCAGGGGAATCGCCAAAACCATTCGTCGACATGTTGATCTGCAGAAAGTTTGGAGGCACCGCCCGGGGCGACAGAGCGTCCTGTCCAACTCCGCCTGGAGCAAAAACTTGGCTGGCGTTACATTGTGGCGCTGAAAACCGCCCCTCCATCTTCTGTTGTCCCTTTTCTTTGCCTTCCAATCATCCGCACCCGGCAAGGGCAATATTTCAGGTGTGGAAGGTGAAGAAACTGGAAACGACCAGGGCGGAGGAGAGTCAGGCTCATCAAGCTGTGTGTGTTACTTCCAAGAACTGACTCTGTGTTGCATTTCTGCAGCGAGAACTCCCGCAGGCCGGCCACACAATCCCTTCGAGGCTGGCTGGTCTTGTCTTCGCCCCCTCCCCCCTCGTGCAGAAACCGCAAAGCCGTACGAAAGCGCACACACTATGTGCACAGGAGAGGAAGCCATCGCCGCCACTTCGGTGATTGCCTCGGCGAGCGACGGCGCGGAGTAACACACCCAGTGTGAAGGGGCGCGGCACAGGATCGTGGTCGTTCAATGAGGGTTGCGCCAGCCCGATGACCCAAGCTCTTTCTTGTATCGTTCGGAAGATTTCGATGACTACGCGCGGAGATTCTCCCCCGACGAGACAGCCACTATCAAGCGTACCGCTGGCCTCTCCCACAGCTAACCATCACCCCCTTCAAGGCATGCCAGTCGAGCACCGCGTGCGTCGATCGATCGCGTTCGATACCTAGATGTATTCCTCCCGCTGCGTTTTGGGGGGTTTCAGCGGCAACCTCCTGGTCTCGATGCCTAAACGTCACAGATAAAACTCCCTCCTGCCGTGGATTAGTGACGGGCAACAGTATCCCAGTCGGAAGGTCGCATGGGCGAGCGCGCCCAGCCAGCCAGCCCAAGCACGCCTTTATCTCGTGACGAACAGGAGACGAGAGAGGCTCGACGTGATTGAATCACGCCCGGCCCAGAAAGACTCAGAAAGAGAGGCTGTACACTCGATAGGCTGGCTCGATATGGAAGCTCCCCAACAGCGGCACAAGAGTCCAGAGCGGCCTGGACGCGGGAGCGTCGATGATGCACGGGGGGAGGGGTTTGTTAGTGGGCTTTGTGCCGGAGGCATCAGGAAGCCAAAGAGGCAGGTCCCCACGATACGGCAGTGCTAGCTGGCGGGCCTTGGGGCCCGTGTCTAAGATGGCAGGCTACATGTCGACGATGCACGGTGAGGTAGGTTGGTTGGGTTGACTTGCAGTAGGCCTATGCCGGTCGCATATCACATTGTCGGCGGTGGGTGATTGTACTACATGGCAGTAATGGGGTGTGGTGGGTGGGTGGATGTTGTCGTGATTGCTTCCCAGTTTCCTCTAAAGGAAGGCTGAATGAACATTATCACTTGTCGGTTTCCTGAATCTAGTGTAGAGATACGATACGCTTCCCCCTCCTTCCCTCCCTCCCTCCCTCCCGCTCTCAACAATTTGACGCCGGCGTGGCAAGGTGGAGGTTGAAGAAGCCGATTATTATCATCTCACCGTCTTGTCTCTGCTCTTTGACTCGTAGGGATCAAGGTGCAAGCTAAGGCGACGTCGAAGGTGGCCATCGGACGGCCGGAGCCCGCCGATCCTCCATCCTGCATCCATGTCAGAATCCTCTTGTCTCTGCGTCAACTCGCTTGCAACCTTGGCGGCGACCCCGGGTTTCTAGCAGCACTGGCAGCAGTGGCAGAGTGTGAGAAAGAGAAGAGGAGGTGATGCTGCGTCGTATCGAAAGAATCAGAGTTTCGGTGAAGTGTCCGGTTAGTCCCACATCCAACAGCGCAATATCGAGAGTGCCGATGAATCAATAGTCGTATGGAGAGTTGTCTTGCCAATCAGGGAATTAGCTACAACCTAGTACGCTATTTCAATCGACCCGCCAGCACCGCGGCTCGGCCGTCCTATGTAGCATCGCGTTGCAGTATTCCAGGGACCAGCACCATAGACCTTGACGCCTCTCTCAGAATCCCCTCCCAATTTCAGCCCCGTGCGTCAAGCTCAACACACCACGAGATACAAACATACACACGCAACTGCGTACGCGTGGTTGCTGCTCGTCCCAGGAATATTGCATGCGTCTACCCCACGAATTCATGCGTCGCGACAACGTGCCTTGGCGTGTGGCTGAACACCGCCGCATCGCATGAGCATCTTTATTGCCTCGCTGCCTCGTGGACAGGAACCGTTTTAGAGGACAACGGGCGTGGGAGGGCGTCGTGGCGTCCTTCCTAGTCGATGGAGACGTGGCGGCGGCAGCGGCGGCGTCTGTTCTCATCGTCCGTCGCCGCCTCTGGACGCTTTACCCGCGCGCGGCGGTTACTATGGGTATCCTTCGACAGGACCCGCGCCAAATTCCCAATCGCCATCCCTCCGCGGAACCAGTGACAGCGGAGACGGCGGAACTACTACACTATGAGAGAGGGGGAGACCGAAAAAAAAAACCTTTCTATAAGTGGGATGAGCTCGCGTGGCTTAGATTAGATCGAACTTTCCAGTCCTACGTTACGACTCTACGAGACCGGTTGACCGGGAAGTAAAGCTTTCATCATCTGCCGCTGCCGACGTTTTTCCTTTGTGGAAGGGGACATCCATGGAGCGACTGCCTCGGCTCAGTCGAGGCGATTTCAGCGGAGTTTGCTTTAGGGAGGGGCGTGGAGGGTGTTTGTGTGCCTGGTGTGTATGGTTGCCATTGGCGTCTATACCGTATAACGGAGGTTTCTTCGGGTAATTCTTTTGTTGGTTTCTTTTACAATGCCTTCGGCTTGGTTTTGCGTGGGTTCTGCATGTACGGCACTCGGCGGCAATAGCGTGAGAGTACTGAAGGAACGAGGGACGCACGAAAAGCAAGGTAGGGTTGTGCATCTGAAGAAATTGACGGCCGATCACCGTCAGTGATAGCCGCTCCAACGGGCAGCGGTCTTTTTGGCCGATGGCTGATCAAGATCCCCAACGGCGACCGTCAATCTTGACCGGTTCCAGGGCGCCGCTGAAGGAGCCGAGCAGAGACCGTCCCGTCCCACCCCAGACTAACAGAATTAGCCGCAAGGGACGCAGATGGCGTTCGCCTCGGTCTCGGTGTTTTGGAGACGAGGAAGGGGAGAAGAGGGGAGGGGCTATTACACTAGGGGCGCCAGAGAACCTGGAGTCGAGTCGGTGTGCCGGGGTATTCTGTTGTTGGGCCTGTTGCTAGCGCGAAGGAGGGTCTGGGAAGGGAGGGGGGAAAGAGACGAGGGGCAAAAAGGTGAGGTGTCACGGTGTGGGGGGGAGAAAGAACATCCGCGTTGGACGGTCCGATTGCAGCACGGCGGACGACGGCGGGGGGGGGAAGGATTGGGGACGGCCTCCTTCCGGGTTCCGGGGAGTCGCTGTGCTTTTGGTCGCGCAATGGGACGCCAGTGGAGGGAATACTCGAAGGGGACGTCACGACCCCGGCTGGTGATCGGCGTTCCGTACGGCCGGCCATGACGGGAGGATATGGGGAAAGGAGGGGGGTTCGAGCTTCCTGCTGAGGAATCATGTCACCCTGTTTCAGACATCACTTTGAATGGCCAAGAGATCCGGGCAAGGACAGATCATGTCTGTTGCGCCGGCCGTTCCGACGGCCCCGGGGGCATGGGAAGGGAGGAAGGAACAGACGTTTACTTTTCGTTCTGGTAATCCTCCCATTCGACGCGTCCACGCATTTACCCAGGCAGGCTCAGATGCCAAGAAACATGTTTACGAAGAAGGATGTTTGACTTTTCTTGGGTGGCTGAGGGTGGTGGAAGCTTTTGTTTGACATTGCGCAGGGTGCTGTGCACTTCCTAACCTTCGAATGCCAAGAAAGAGAGCAAGACTAGACATTGATTCACCAACTACACGATAGTACATCGCAATCACCTGCGACATGTTGCTGTTCTTTTCTCCGAGTCCTTGTCCAGGGCGTATGTGATCCGTGTCAAGGGGGTGCTTCCAGGGTGAAGTGTGGTTGGGAGCTGCAAGTGCCATAGGTTGGTTCGATTCTGGGACCGTTGGGGACTCTATATATGGATTTGTTTCACGATAGTTCGATCAGCCAAGAAGTTTCGCCCGCCCCTCAGCGCCTGTTCCGGAAGCGTGTGCCTCCGCGACCTGGAGTCTCGTCGTCTTATCATCAAAAACATCACGCGACACACACAAACCACAGGAGACTCCTTTCCGAAGCCAATGTTCAGGAGGCTTACGACTGAGGCATCTTTGCCAAGCAAGACATAAGACGAATGGGGGGCATCGTGACAACTCTTGTCTGCCGCACCATCTGCTGCACCGTCAAGGCATCATCATGGACGAGGGCTCTTGGTAATATCGACAGGACACCGTTTCTGGTGGTTGTGAAACTCAACTCCGCGAGTGTTCAGTGACTTCTCTGTTCGTACATTGAAATCACTGAGTTCATTCAGACATGTACTTGCTTTATCAGCCTGGACGGGAACTGTCAAGAACATCAGGACATACTTCAACGCCTGCAGGAGCTTAGTGGAAGTGCAACGATGTGTTCTCCGTTCGATGTCACGGACACCAGCCAAACTGATGCCAATCTTCAAGTCAATCTGAGACTATTTACAGTTAAACTGAGCTCTTTGGGGTTGTGACACGCAGCCGCTCTGCCCCAATGGCTGGCAAGTTGTCATGACTTGGAATGAAGCATTGAAGGCCCATGTGTCGTCTTACTTAGTCGGTGTATCAAAGATACCTCGGGCTGGTTTCTTCCCCAGATTATCGTTGTAGGCTATAGCTTCACGGAAAAAGGTGAGAGCGAAGGAAGGGCTGTCTTTCTCTCAGTCATCACTCGAAACGGGAAGCTAAACTTCACGATTTGTATGCTAACTCGGATCAATGCCACCACGCCTGTGATGCACTTTGGCAATCTTTCTCGCCCCATGCTAGAAAATACGGAGCAACAGAGAACTCTGTAGAGTAGTTCAGCTCTGGAACTGATTTACCGCGTTCACATATGTCGGTTTTCATCAGAAACGGGGCTAGGTAGGTGCGTAGATGTCGGCAAAGCTGTGCGTGCTCACGGATAAGAGAACCGTGAATGAGGCCATCTCACCCGCTGGCCCCAAAAAAGCTTTGAGGAGAACTAATAGCTAGCTAGAGGGTGAAATTTTGAGCCAAATACTCCCGCGTAGCCTTAAGTATTGCAGCCAGCCAGTTCATCATGATGTTTAGAGAGGCGGAAGTCGAGTGGACCCCACGATGCAGCGTCGGGACAACACAAAACTACCACATCGTCAACACTAACCAGGCTCCCGGGAGTAAAGGTTCCAAAAAGGTCTCTTTAGAAGCCATATACAGACTCCTCCTTCTCCTCCTTTGACTGTTTCTTCGTGTTGTTTCCCCCTTCTCAGCCACAACTCGATGCCATTCGCCAACGCAGACTGTCGTGCCCCATATCCGCGCTGGAAACTAGTCATGCAGCATCCACGCTAGATGGGTCTGTTTCGCTCCCCGAATCTGCAAGCAAGGATCCAGTTTCCTCTTGTTCTCAATTCGCCCAGATCGTCTAGTTGGTTAGGATGATACGTTGTGGTCTACTTTCACCGTATTCCGTGTTGACGGCGGTTCGAATCCGCCTCTGGGCAATTCCTTTTGCTTTCGCTGCATTTCTTTTTACCAGACGTCCATTTTTACTCTGCGCGATCGTTTTCTCGTCCTTCGGTGATCCGGTGCTCGCTCGGTTACCAAATTTGTTGAGGAGTTATTACTAACCTTCATTCTTGTCACACAGTTCTGACACCATCCAGGAAACATCATGAGACATGGACCGCCCAAAAGGTGAGGCGAAAAGAGACCGACATTCTCTCTCTCTCCGGTGAGCAAGAACACACAGAGGTGAACGCAACGGAAGCAGTGTCCCATTCTCTCTTCCTGGTACACAGAACAGGCAAGCCACATAGTCTCTCATGGCCGGTTCATTTATTAACAACAGATGGCTTGTCTAGCCTCATACATGTGCGGCATCGCTCCATGTTTTCGATCCCTGATCGGCGAATTGCAGGACCCCCTGTCCGAATGCAGGCGCCAATTTCATTCCTTCTCGGACAACTCAGCATCGTACACTAGCCGCCCACCTACGCTATATTCCACGTGCGCCTAGTCTAATAGAGCTCGCCCCCCACAAAATCCTCTCTCACTCGCCGAGGGCACCGCTCTCCATGAGGCTCTGGTAGAACTCTGGCTCCAAGAAGGTTGCCACGCTCACGTCCTCGCTGAGACCCTTCCTCCTCCTGGTCTTCAGTACAAAGTCCCTAGCCGTAGCCTGGGCGCTTGCCGGCTGCAGCGGCCGGATGATGACCTCCTTGTCGAGCGGGTCGCCCGGGACGATGCTCCAGCTGTTAAACGTCAAGCTGACCATGGCCATGCCCTTGGTCTTGATGCGCAGGTCTGTCTCGAAACCGAACGAGTCGATTACGGGAATGAGACCGTTCACGCGGTACAGAGGAGTGCCAGCAACCGGGCCGTCCTGAAGGACGTGGCCGCGGCGTCTGGCGAGTGTTGTGTAGACCTCCGTTGCGGAGTCCTCGGGACCGGTCACTGATACCGAGTACAAGGGCTCCATCAGTCGGGGGGATGCCATCAGGAACGAAGAGTAGCAGGCGCGTCTGGAGGTGGGGATGATCTGACCGCCTCCACGGAAGATGGCTTCTGACGCCAACGATACGTCCGTGATCCTGAACTTTGTATTTCGGATAGCTATTACACGCAGATATCGAGTTAGCGGATGGCCACCGGTGAGCGAGCAAGGACTGGAAAATGGCCTGATGTGGAGACGGGATTTCTGCTCAGGGCCGTGCCCCAATCCTGGTCGACCACAGCCCCCTAAGACATGGATATGGGCAGACGTCTCGTGCACAGAAGCAGGTTTTCTCCTTTTTCTCCTGACACTGACAGGTCGGGGTAGGTATGGGGACGGGACCACGACTTCACTGCTAATGCAAGCTGTGACCGAGAACCCAACGCCAACCCCCGTTCCATGTGTAGGACCCTCTCGGGAGCTAGGTCTGTCTGGACTGGCCTAGACTGGGACCAATAGCGGACCTGGAGAGAGCTTCCAAAAAGAATACGAATGGGTAGGCGACGGCAAGCAGGGATAAGGACAGCAAAAACTTACGCTCTTCGCACAGGGGACCTTCTCTGGTCGCCCAACTGAAGCCTTGACGGATGGTTTCCTTCACCGTGTTGAGGAGCTTCTTGTCGACCTGCAGTTTTTCATTAGCTTTCTGCTTTCCGCAGTAAGGCACATCGTCTTACCTCAGATGGCAACGTGTCGTCTTGCAGGATGTTGGGACCCATCTCGTCAGGGCCGAAGGCCCAGATACCTCTTGCTGCCAGCTTGTCCCAGCCGTAGTTCTCTTCGAAGAAGTTGGCCGTCTTGCGAATAGGATCGCCAATTCTGACCTTCCCTGACTCGATGTCCTCCGAGATGCCTTTGTCCAACTGCTCCGCGACCATGGTGATCTTGTTCTTCTTGTTTGGTGTGATGGCGTAGCATTTGGTCGCCGACTGCTCCTCAACCGTCTCGCAGAATCGCGTTACGGGATCCGAGACCTTGATCTCCATGTCGGCGTAGAGACGCCTCAGGTCGTGCAAGACACAGTCCATGTACAGCTCGCCCGTGCCCAGGATGATGTGCTCTCCCGACTCTTCGACTTTGGTAGTAATCAACGGGTAGCTCTTTTGGATTTTGCGCAGTCCGTCAAGCATCTTGGGCAGCTCTGAGGGGTTGATAGGCTCAACGGCCACCTTGAGCACCGATTCCGTGAAATGCGTGATCGGCTTGAAGATGTAGGCATCCTCGTCATCCTCGAGTTTCGGGGGCACGAGCGTTGCCGTCTTGACGATCGAGTTGTCGATCCCACTGAGAAGGACGTAGTTGCCTGCGGGTACTCCGTCCGTAGGGATGTTGTATCTCGACTCACCGATGAAGACTTCGGATACTGTTGCCATAGCCATGTCTTCGTCGTCGTCTGTCGAGTAGCCTTCGCCAAGAACACGGACTTGTGAACCGGGGCGAGCGGTACCGCTGAGGACGCGGCCAAAAGAATAGAAGCTCTTGGCATCCGCCGTGCTGAAAAGCTTCGTGACATGAACCACCAGAGGCCCATCCTGGTCGCAGGACTTCATAGACTTGGCAATCTTAGTATCCAGAGGTCCGGTGTAGTACTTCTCAAGATATCTCTCGGCGGCCTCGTCGGGCGAGGGAATGTGACGCACAACCATGTCGACGAATCCCGTGGACGGGCCAAAGAACTGTTCACAAACCAGCTTCAGCAAGACCTTGGCATCAGCCTTGTACTGTGATGGCTTGAGAGTGATACCGAGGCCGCCCAGTACTTCCTTCAACTCCTCCGGGGTGTCGCTGATCGTATGAGTAAATATCTTGTAGATCGGCTCCAGGACGAAGTTGACAAACGACCGATTCGAGCGAGACTCGGCCGGCTTCCTCGTGAAGTTGCGCTTCTCGGGGTTGTAGTAGACGTCTCCCCATAACCTCTTGGCAAAGTCTTCCGGGTTGATACCGCCGTAAGTGTCGGAGTACATCTTCGCGAACGACTGCAAAGTGAAGCACCATCCCATGTCGGTACACGCAAAGAGGACGTTTCCCTTTTCAGGGCTGACCCGCTTTGCTTCGCCCTTGCCCGGGATTGTGTTCTCAATGACGGTGTTGACCTCTTCAACCACATGCTTCAGCTTGTAGTAAGCATCCTTGGGGGGGAGTTTCAGCTCCAGAATAAGTCGGTCCATCTTGTTGATAATGAGAGTGAGAGGGATGTCTTCCAAGACCGCGTGCTTGATGATTTGTTCTGTGTTGACCTGGACGCCCTCCACAACGTCGACGACCAAACAAACACCATCAGCCAACCTCAAGCTGGCTGCAACCTCATCGACGAAGTTGACGTGCCCGGGGGTGTCGAGAATGTTGAGCAAATGCGACTTTCCTTTCGTGCTTTGCAGGACCAAACTCATTGGCGATGCCTTGATCGAAACGCCCCTCTCGCGCTCAACGACGTGGACGTCGGTGTATCTCAATTGTTCGTCCCTTTTCTTGCCGACGCGGCGCTCGAGTCTGTCGGCAATGTCGTGGGTCTCCAGTACAAGCATGTCCATGAATGCCGTCTTTCCGTGGTGAAGGTGGCCTGCAAGGGCGACGTTGCGTATTTGGTTGGGGAAGTTCATGAGGTCGGCCATGAAGGTCCGCTCGAAGAAAACCGGTGGCAGGTCAGCCTCCTCAATGTTGAACTTCTTTTGTTCGACGGGGGCAATAATCGGTTGCGTGAGCAGCTGCTCGTCCTCCTCGCGGACCAGAACCTCGACCTCATCTCCATATACTTGTTGCGCCGTGGGATAGTACTGTTTGTCCTCGTGCAGGATAATCGCATTCGATGGGCCGTCATCTGTGTCCGACAATTAGTACTACTCTTCCGATAGCTAGACGCAGAGCGCATACCATCGATTTCCATCAACTCCTGGCCTGTAGGCGCGGGCGCTTCGCTGGCATCGTCGCCGTACATGTAGTCACCCGCATCCACTCCACGTTCAGACGCCTCCTCGGAGCCAACATCCTCGCCGATGAAGTTGCCGAACCTAGTCAAAAAGCGTCAGTACATAACCTGGAGCTTGCATTTGCATCGCTAGCAGCTCACTCATCGTATAGGTCGTCCATGTTGGCGTCTATTCTGGTGGAGGAGGATTTTCGTCGCGGTTTGCCTGAGGGCTGTGAAGATACTCGATCTAGTCGCAAGTCGCGTCCAGCATGACGACCTTGTTCGCAAAGTTTCTTGCGAGGCTGTAATGTGGCTAGTGCGCACAGCGGTGTGGCTGCGAGGCTGAAATCCTCCGGGCCCCGGGCCAGCTGAGACAGGTCCACGGCCGCCGGGGCTATGGAGCCCGGTTCTACTTCTTATTGGCTTTGAGCTCACGCTAGCGAAGCAGGTACCTCACGGGCCGGACAGGGGTGGTCAATGCTCCGAGAGCTCTGCTGCGCCACAAGTGCCGGAGGTCCACCGCCTAATACACCCCACCAAACATCCAAAAGGCGGCGTGGAACGGGACATTAGAGGAGGGGGAAACCGGAGGGTAACCTGCCTGTACACGTCTTCCTAAAAGTGAGCGACACCCAACAAAACTTCTCTTCGCTTCCTCCTGATCACAAAAACGCACACCGGCCCCTCCGATTCTGTCCTCGACCCTCAGAAAACACCTTCATCTCGAACCTCCCACAACGTTCAACATGGCCAACCTTCCCCCTGTTTACATTGTTTCCGCCGCCAGAACCCCCGTCGGTTCTTTCCTTGGGTACGTCTCAGTCCACGTCCGATAAGGAAGCTTGACCGCTCGAAACCAAGAAAGCTAACGTTTCTCCCGGTCACAGCTCCCTCTCTAGCCTCAGCGCTACTCAATTGGGCTCCCACGCCATCAAGGGTACGCAAATGTCTTATCAACGGTCCGAAGCGCGGGGCAGCCCACCGCTAACCCCTCCATAGCTGCCGTCGAGCGTGTCCCCCAGATCAAGCCCGAGGATGTCGAGGAGGTCTTCTACGGCAACGTGCTTTCCGCCAAGTATGTCTCATTCCACAAACATTCACCAAAAAGCAACAAAGTCAATGTTTGCTACATATTCTGACACAGCCGTTTAGCCTCGGACAGGCCCCTGCCCGCCAGTGTGCCATCGGAGCCGGTCTCTCCCAGGGCGTCGTCGCGACCACCGTCAACAAGGTCTGCGCGTCCGGCATGAAGGCCATCATTCTCGGTGCCCAGACCATCCTCACCGGAAACGCCGACATCGTCGTCGCCGGTGGCACCGAATCCATGACCAACACCCCCCACTACCTCCCCGTCCTCCGCAACGGTGCCAAGTATGGCGACCAGACCCTCGTCGACGGCGTCCTCAAGGACGGTCTAACCGACGCCTACGGCAAGAAGGAGCACATGGGCATGGCCGCGGAGCTGTGCGCCAAGGACCACGAGATCACCCGCGAGCAGCAGGATGAGTACGCCATCAAGACCTACCAGAAGGCCCAGGCCGCCACCGAGGCCGGCGTCTTCTCCCAGGAGATTGCCCCCATCGAGGTCTCCGGCGGCCGCGGTAAGCCCAACATCAAGGTCGACCGCGACGACGAGGTCAAGAACCTCAACGTCGACAAGCTCAAGGCCATGCGCCCTGCTTTCATCCCCAACGGCGGCACCGTCACCGCCCCCAACGCCGCCCCTCTCAACGACGGTGCTGCCGCCGTTGTCCTCATGTCCGAGGCCAAGGTCAAGGAGCTCGGCGTCACTCCCATCGCCAAGATCCGCGGCTGGGCTGACGCTGCCCGCGAGCCTGAGCGCTTCACCATCGCCCCGGCCCTGGCCATTCCCAAGGCCATCAAGCACGCCGGTCTCACCGAGAAGGACGTCGACTTCTACGAGATCAACGAGGCCTTCTCCGTTGTTGCTCTCGCCAACATCAAGCTCCTGAACCTCGACCCCGAGACCGTCAACGTCTTCGGTGGCTCCGTCGCCATTGGACACCCCCTGGGCTGCTCCGGCGCCCGCATCGTCACCACCCTCTCCACCGTCCTCCGCGAGAAGAAGGCCAAGATCGGTGTTGCCGGTATCTGCAACGGCGGCGGCGGTGCCTCCGCCATCGTCATCGAGAACCTGCAATGAGCGCCGCAAAGTTCCCCAAGCTCTCCAAGAAAAAGACTCGGAGCTCCGAGCCGATGCGGGTCCTGGAGCTGATCAGTAATTCACTCAGGACCCGGAGTGGGTGGGCCTAGGCTGGGGCCGACTAAACAAGAAAAAAAAAGGACGCCGCGGCTGCTCGTTTGAGCGCGCAGACCAGCGCGCCCCGCGCGCATGGGACGATCCTCCCTTTTCGTTTTGCAGCAGGTATTTTGTCTATTTGAAGAGGGGGAAATCAGAAGACGGGTATATACCGCCATTGTCGTCATTCCCGCGGGTCTGGAGACGTCTAGAGAGAAAGATCTTAGTATACCAGCGTTTTTAGATTTTGCGCTGCAGAGTTTTACCTAATATTACGAATCAGACGATGCCCCTTGCTCAAGATTTTCCCGTTTGCCGTGATCTGCGACGTGCTTTTCTCCCCCCCTTTCTGCCCATGGTTTTGCATCTTTACGCTCCACCCACGTTACATTGTCACACCAGATGTGGCTGTGCGGTCCTCTTCGTTTATCAGATTTTTTTGATAATCTTTCCAGTGCAACCCCGGGTGATGCCGTCGCGATATCGGCCCAGTCTGTGGACCCTTTGGTTACAGCACGCACACAAACCCACAGCCGCCCATCTCTTCTGCATGGTAACTTCTCACATAACTTCTCACGACTAGGAAGGAGCCAGTCAATCGTTGAAGACCATCATCTCAATTCTATGTGAAAATGAAACCATTATACATTTTACCCCCACGGGTTTGAGAAGAAGGATTGAGTGACAGACAAATGCCATCCATCCCCAGAAGAGAGGTTGAGACGAGCTCTCGTGCCTAAACAAGCATCAATCCCCCAAGTGGAGATGGCCAACCCTCCTCTCCGTCCCCAATCAGTCATATCAAAACAACTAATAGAAAATCCGAATCAAAAGAAATGGAGCAACGCCGAATCCCGCCCACGCCACCCATGCCAACCCTGTCCTCGTCGGATTAAGACGGGATCAGGGCATCAACAGACAAACCCATCTAAGCCCTGGGTAACATGGCAGCAATGCCGCTCTGCACTGCTCTGCCGCCTGGTATCTTCATAATGTGAGTTTCAGTCTCGGCCAAGCTGATATTCAGCTGCCTTTAGCCGCCCCTTGCGCTGTGCTTGCTCTAAGCCAAACGCCTCGCCCGACACCACGATACGCGAAGTTATCGCTTTACTCGGCGGTGTCCATCGCGTCCCCGGAATCAGAGGACGGGAGGATGCCCTCCTTGAGCCACTTGGACCAGCCCTCGTTGGACTTCTGCACATCCGCCTGGCTCATACCCTTCATCCAGGGGCTGTTGAAGACGAATTTCTCCCGCAGTTTGGTGTCGCGCTTGTTACTGGCGTTCTTCAGTCGTTCCAGATGGCGCGCACGTCCTTCCTTGTCCTTGGGGGTGTTGTCGTAGACGACGTATTCGGACGTACCAGCCTTCCAGACCATCTTGCTTGTGTTCAGGCAGATGCTTATTGAAAGGTCCTCCACGTACGATACGGGCTTGGGAATCTGGCTGTCCTCGAACTTCTCGTCGCTAGAGGGCAGGTTTCGTGCCAGAACCGACTTTTGAAGCCTGTGGCGAGGCACGCCCTCGGTGGGTTCGACCTGGATAAAGGAGGAAATGTAGTATTGCCAGCGGTCCTTGGCCTTCATCTCGTCCATGTAGAACGTGGTGTCCTCCCGCTGCAGCCAGCGAACTGTAGCCTCCGACTTTTGGGGGAACTACGGCGAATGTTAGTTAGTCGCGGCGCAAAGCATTTGATGATACAGTGGACAACTTACCCAACAGATAACAAACATTTCGCCGTCCTTGACGCACTTCTCTGCATATTTTCTTGCGGCAATCTCCGCCTGGTAATTGGTCTCCTCCTTTTCACGGGCCTGAGTGTATTGCTGAATAAGGTCGGGAGTCTTCTCCTTGGAGTCGCCACTGCTGCAGGTAAGGGCAAGACGGCAGAGAGTCTTCAGTAGGTCTTGGATGGTGTACAACTTCCAACCGCTCTTCAGGTAGTAGTGACGCAGAACATCTTGATACCGAACCTCGTCGATGTCGCCGGTGATGTACTCCTCAACAAGCTCAAGCGTCTTGGGCCAGAACGTAGACGCATCATCGTGTGGCCCAAAGTAGTTGAGCGTGTTGTCAGCCAAGCCGATGTCCTTTGCGGGGCGTGGCCGGTTCACGCGGTTGATCTCCTCGATGACGCTTTCCTTGCTCTCCTTCACGTCTCTGAGACGAGTGTAGACGGTCTGGAAGACATTGAAGAAGACGAAGATGGTCTGATTACAGAAGAAGTTGTACCAGGGACGGGCGAAGAATCCGTCGGCCTTGAGCTCGCCGTCGGCAGTCAGCAGCGCGTCGTCACCTGTGGTGACTATCGGCTGCGGAACAATCGGCATCCAGCGTTCATTGGAAACTTCAGGTCCCGCGCCGTCCTCTGGAGCATCGGGCATCTCTTCCTCATTGGCCGAGCCGACATCAGGAGTGGTTTCCTTGCTGCCAGAAGCCGCGCTGTCTTCTTTTTGACCGCGAGGCTTGGAGCCATTGCGTCCTGGATCGAGAACGCCGCGAAGCAAGTCGCCCCTCCGACCGGCACGGCGACTGCGACCGTTGGTAAGCTCGGTAGGGACGGCGTCTTCAGCGTCATCTTCCTCCGATACGTCCTGAAGCCTTGGCAGACGTCCCTCGATGTCTTCCTCGGGGATGTCGAAGAAAACGGGAATGAACGTCTCGTAGAATTCGCAGATGCGCTCCTTCTCCGGCACGCTATGTTGCCCGCTGCTCACGGTGTAGAGCATCATCAGTCGGAGAAGCTCGACGACGACCTTCTTGTCGGAGAAATCCCACACCAGTTGGTGGCGCGGGGCCTTGCCCTTCAAGCTGCGCTGGCGCCTTTGCTCCTCAGCCTTCGTCTTGATGACGTCGACCAGGTGCTTCGCCGAAAGGTTCCTCTTATCGTTCTGCTTGACGAGAATGCCCATGTGGTCGAGAGACTTCAGATGCATATTCTCGACTTGGGCGTGCCAGACCTTTTCCCATTCACGCTGAGAGAAGCGCCACTCCTCGTCCTTCTGCTTCATGCGGGTCAAAACGATGGGGACGACGTTGAGTGGATTGGTGAACAGGTCGTTTACAACTTCGGGGCCCTTATCGCCGTAGATTTTCTTGCAAACGCGCTTGAACACTGAGGTACTGTGCCCTGCAAGTGCCTGCGGCATCTGGAAATGCTCTCGCTCAAGGGGCGACATGACGCTGATCCCCTGGGCAACAGGTTCCAAGAGTTGAATGCACTTTAGGTTGGCCTCAATATTGAAGTCGTAGTCGTGGCGTTCTTCCTCGATCCTGTGCAGGCCCTCCTCAAATCCGTTCTTGCGGTGTGCGACGAAGCCGGAGTCTTCGGAGGCCCAGGTCGGGTGGGAGGCCCAGTCGTCGTTCAAGACGGAGTTGCAGAGTTCGTCGCGGCCGCTGCAAGGCTTCAGTCGTTCGCGCTTGGGAAGGAGACGATAGCTCGGGCCGTAGCCTCGGCAGTTGCTGAGAGACACTTTTCCACTCGGCGGGGCTGGGCGGTTATCGACAATCTCGTCGTGTGGTTCGTACTTCAGAAACGCCTTCCAGAATGCCATCAGCTCAGGGTTAGCGCCAAAGAAATGGCTGCCCTTGTGGAAAACTGTGGTCCGGTCAATGATTGACTGGCTGAACAAGTTGCAGACTTTGAGGAACTCGTTGAACGCCGTCTTGTTGCCCAGATACTTCTTGACCTTCTCGAAAAAGGCGATCTCGTCCGAGTTCGAGGTGGTTGCTGTGGGAGGTCCTAGAGGCTCTGGCAGAATCGGTGTCAAAGTAGGCTCAATAGCAGGCGCATCCATGGCGAGATTCTTGTTGTGCGCCAGCTTCGTTCGCTTGTTACCGTTGCCGGCGGCAGGAGCCGCGCCAGGGGCTGCTCTATTCACCGAAGGCGGAGCCTCGACGACGACCGGTGCGGGAATGGGCGTTTGCTTGTCGGGTCTTGGTCGCTTCTTGCTATTCTCTTTGGAGGCGCTAGGAGGCGCGAAGCTCCCTAGCGGAGGCATCTTTTGGCCGCTCATACCGGGCTGGGGAGTCTGATTATTGGTGCCAGGACCAGGTGGTTGCTCCTCGCCAGGCCTGCCGGGTGTGCCCTTTGCTTGGCCAGCTGACTCGGGTAAAAACTGCTTGAAGTCCTCGAGCAGATCCGGCGCAGTGTGGAACAGGGTAGTAACCTGAGCGTAGACGTCTTGAATAGGCTTTTGCTCCCGCTGATAAGTTTGGAGGATTTCGAGAAACTGTTTATAAATCTCAGGCTTATCCTGGAAGCGGTTCTGCAGCGTGGTTAGTGCGCGAGGACCTCGGCTGGGGTGTAGAACACCGATCGAAAAAAAGTTGCAGGTGAACTTGCCTTTATTTTGTTCACGTAGCTGATGGCGTGGTTGAATTCGACAGGACCGCGGCGCTCCATGTTTGCCTGTTGCTGCTGTTGCTGGCTGGCGTTGCCGTTTACATTTGCGGGTCCGGTAACCGGAGTTGGCGTGTGCGCGTTGCGAGGTGGCTGCTGCGCGTTCGTGGCGTGCACGCCTGTTAGCGGAGGACCGCGCTGACCAGGACCTTGATGATCAAAGGCAGCGGCAAGACTTTGGTTCTGAGCGAATCCACCAGGACCGTTCTGCACAGGCGTGCTGAAGTTGGCCTCTGGGCTCTCTATGCTGTGCTGAGGCGGCTGCTGCGGCGGCTGCCAATTGTTACCGCGCTGAGGGAACAACGGTTGCGAGACATGCGCGTGGCCGCCGTCGACCTGCGCACCTCTGCCTGCGATAGACTGCACGGTGGTACCCATGGGGGTCGTAACTCGAATCGTGTTGGGGTCATTGCCTGCGCCGCATTCGATCCGGTAGCCTGGCGGCAGGAAGGTGTTGAAGCCCTGGATGAGGTTGGGATGGCCAGCGAAGAGCTCCGAAACACGGTTGATTACCCCGGGCGTATCGATTCTAAGACTGTCAGTGATGCCACTTGGTGGGCGAGCTTCCATTACACGTACGCTTGGCTCTTGAAATCCTTCATGATGTCAAGGAAGCGGTTGTACACGTCCGGTTGGTCGTGAAATTGCACCTTGACTTGGTCAAGATACGTCAAGGCATCCTGTAGAAACCCAAGTCAGCCCATGCTCCGAATCACCAACCGCGTTTGCAAATCCTGTATTTTACTTTAACCATGCCCGGCGACTCCGCCATCGCTTCCGACGCATTCGAATACCACTTTGCGGGATAGGGTAGGGGAAGACAATGATGATTTGATGAAGGGAACAGATGGTGGCTGAGAAATACGAGGCGCGAAGGACAGGGTGAGAGCGAGGGATGTAATATGCACGCGGGGCCGCCTTACGTCCTGCCTGCCTGACCTGCGCCGTATCGGCGCACCAGCCCACACTGGTTTCCACTTTGGATGGTCAAGCCACAGGCGAAGGCAAGAGCGCCAAACCAGGGTATCTTCTGGGCACGCGAATTTTCCAAAGCAAATCCCAACTCACATTCAAGATCGGTTGTTGACCATGGGCGATGCCGCCCTGTCCTTGCTGCTGCATCTGGCCTTGCCCGCCCGCAGCGCCGGCGCCGGCGTTGGGGCCATTCCCACCACCGCCACCAAACGGTCCTTGTTGCATCGGTTGTTGGGATTCGCGTTGCTGCAGCGGTCCTCCAAACACGGGAGGGCCTCCGCTCGCAGCGCCGAGGGAGTTGCTTGGGGGGACGGTCGTGTGCGGGATGGGAGCGAACATCTGGTGCTGGGCGCCGGGGTTATTCGGGCCTGCATGTTGCGGCGGTCTGTTGTTATCGGGCTGGAGGGGGCCGCCAAAGTTCGCGCCAGGCCCGGATGGAGCGCCGAGTGGCATGGGAGGGACGGAGGAGCCTGAGCCGTGGTTCGCAAGGAGACCGCCAGGGCTATGGATCGCGCCCATGGCGCGTGATGCGACCGGCTGGTGTATGGGGATGGAACCAGTATTGCTGTGGTGAGGAGGTCCAGGGGGGTAGCCCTCGCGGCGGCGTCTCTCGGCCTGCTCCTGTTCGCGTCGCTCCATTTCATCGGCTTCCTGAGCGAGGCGACGACGATTCTCAGCCTCGCGCTCGTAGGCGTCGGCCTCGTCAGCGGGTTTCCCGCTCATCATCCTAGAATCTATCGGCTATTTTGATTCCGCAGTCAGCGACGCGCGTTCAATGAAGACGCATATTTGGAGGGGTTGTTTGAGGGGGCCAGCGCAAAATGACACGAGAAGGGGGCTGGGTTCATCGCGCAAGCTTTGCTTTCACCCGCAAAGCTCGAGAGACTGAATTTGCGCAGATGTGGGGAAACTTACAGACTGACGATACTAAACCAAGTCCTATATCTACATGAGGGAAACTGGATTGGTTCTGGGTGAGCAGGGTCGGTACGGAAAACGTCACGCAGACAATTTTCGTGATGATTTGCGAACTTGCAGCTTTGGCCCAAACCCCTTCCCGGCTGATTGGAATCCACACGAGAGCCTGCCGGGACGCGGGAGTTCCCATGTCACGTGGAGATAAGGACCTTATCAAGCCCGCTGCAGATTCTAAGCCGAGCGCAAGGTACCTCCCCATCGGCCAAAGTGCCTAGGTATCATGGGTACCTTGAGTAGTCATGTGTGCGGATTCATAGTAGGAAATTGCAAGCACGCAGGCCAGCTTGCTTGCTCGTTTTCACTACTGATGCATGGGCTTCTGATGGTGATGTCCTCCTATGCAGGAAAGCTCGTCGAGGCCTAGTAATGTATACCAAATCTTTGGTAGGTATGTCATAGTTCAAGGAGCTTCACACTCCGATATCGCAGTCGGTGCTGTTGAGTTTCACAGGCAGACCAACAAACTCATTGACATGTTTGCAGCACTTTTGTTTTCAAGAAAATGCGAAGATCGGCGCGGCTGATAGTATATGCGATAATGCTGTTACTCGTATCACATTCGCTCATGTTCCTCGTGTATGCCTCCTCATTAATCATACCACATTTCTCGTCCAGGGCGACAGTAACTATGGTAACTCAAACGTAATTCCGAACCTCCTTGATAATCCACTGCCAACATGTTAGCTTTGTTGGGTAATCCAACCCGATGCAGGCTTGGGCCTGCGCTTGCGAGACATACCACTTCGCCGTTCGCGACGGTGCTTGCTACGCTGACGACCTCAATGTTCCCGGGCTGAATCTGATCGGACAGTTAGTCGATGGTGAAATGCCACAACGGGCAGAGGTAAGACATACAAACATGGTCCCGTCCTTTTTCTCCCACCAAATGTCTCTGTCGTCGCCGACAGTCTTGGCCTTTTCATTCTCGGGCCAAGGGCTGAGAGGCACCATATGCGCCTCAACGAAGCGCCGGATGTTCCTCTGGGCCCTCTCCTGGCCGTCGTCACCCTCGTAGGCGTTCTCGCCGAGGTGCTGGTACTCCTTGGGATCCTCCCAGGGCTTCCGGGGTAGATTCTCGACGGCGGAGTTGAGGGGTGCCAGCACGGTGGTGTTGCGCGTCTGGTCGTCGAGGCGCCGGGACGCGGACTCGATGTCGCGGGTAAAGCTGGCGAAGACGTTGATGCTCCTGTCGCGGCCCATGACGTCGGAGAGCCTCACGCCGTCCCGAGCCGGGGGCGGCGGGGTCTCGGACGGGTCTGATGGTGGCATAGCTGGGCCGACCGGGTCTACGACGGCGAGCGGTTTCTGGCGGAAGATGCGCGGGGCGTAGGGTCCGGAGCGCTCTACGGGCAAGGACATCAACTTGGCCGTCGCAACGGAGCAGGAGAGCAGAAGTAGAAGAGCACCGGGCCGTTTCATGATGCTTCCAGGGCCGAGTGTCTGAGGGCTAGAGGAAAGGCGCTCTGGGGTTTCTCACGAACGCATGTGCAACCTGCTGCAAGCAGATCCGGGCAAGCAATGATGTGCTGTAGCGCGCGTCACACAGCACAAACCGTCCTGTCAGACTGGCCTGAGACTCCTCAAGCGCAGCATGATGCGCTTCTGCGGCGGCTGGAAACGGGCCCGAAAATTTGGAATGTCGGGGTGCTGATTGGCGGTTGACACCCATGACATCATCCTTGCGACCGAACTTGCAGCGTATGGTGCTTTGCGACGGCACGTGGTACCTGCGACTTTCTCAGCAGACGCTGCAAACGCCTGTTGGGAGGCAAAAGTCCAGCAGCACGTCGCGCCCCAACGCGCAAAGCGCGAGATGCAGGGAAAACGCGCAGCGTCCGAGGATCCGGTCACGATGCTCCGTTCGAAGGAGGCTTCATTTTGCGATTTTCCGAAAGATAAGCGCACTCGCCGAGATCCACCGAAGAACTCGACGATGTCTCTGAGCCTTGCAAGGGACTTCGGGGCCTTTTGTCTCGCAGCAGGAGCGACTGCGGAGCCAGAAAGCAGGAACTGCACCACAATGGAAGTTGGCGCTCGCCAGCGGCCGGCAGCCCACAATGCAGCCGGCGGGCACTGTCAGGGTTCAGGTCGCGTTGATGGAGATGAAGCCTAGGTTGGGGGTCTTCGGACCCGGCGGAGGAGGTGAAGACGCGCGAGCACTGCAGAAGAGCGGTCGGGATTTATTGCTCCATTCGAACAAAGAGTCAAGGGGTGATTTCTCACTCCAACAAGGAAGACCAGCATCGATACGACGGCGACCACAAGCACCTCCTCAACCCCGACATCCTCTTCATGAATCATGGAAGACACTAATTGAAACGAATAAACAGGTGTCACGCCGGGTGCCGCACCGCACTGCAGCGCCAGGCACCTCTCTCATACGTTTTACACTATTACCTGAGGGCGAGGCTAAGGCATCACATGCGAGGACGGACGGCAAGGCACGGCTACGGAGTCGTTCAGACGGGACCCCAACCTCGTCGTTCCCCCAACTTGACCCCATACAGAAGGTGGGAGGTCGTACCCTACGTGGGAGGATGAGGAGAAGGGCCACGGGGGCATTGGCAATGGAACCTCGTGCGGAGGAACGAGGGCAGCAACCGAGTGGTCGTCCGGCAGCAAGACAAAAAGCCGAAAAAGAGGGGACGGCAATGTGGGTTGGCCGACCTGGGGAAAGCTGCAGCACCTCCATGCCCGCAGTTGGAGATGTTCGGTCAGGTGCTAAAAGTTCCGAGCCGGGCATCATCTGACCCGTCTGCAACTGGCCAGTGGGAGAGTCTGGGCAACTGTGTGGGGGAAAAGAGGCTTGAATGTCAATGAGGACCCCCAAGACCCTTCCACTTCCAACCTTCTCAGGCTTCAGCTTCCATGTGAGCAGTGACCGCCTCCGCCTTCGCCACCACCAGCGGCGCCGCCGTCAGTTGCAGAACAACCTAAATACCTAGCGCTCCGATCAAGCCAAGTTCACCGGGTCCTTAGTGCGCGCGGTGCCCGTTCGTTCTCTGTGCGTTAGGGAGGCAAAGAGGCTGGAGAAGGCACGAAGGGTTAAGGGTTTTGAATTGTGTCCCATGAGTGGCGTCGAGGCCCGTGATGGTGTTTCTTCACCGTCCCCTTCACCGCACAGAGACAGCGGCTTCTGTGCAGCTTGACGCGACGCTTGACATCTGGTTGGCCCAGTCCCGTGGCGGTGGAGTCGAAGAGCCTGTGCCGTTGTAGATGACGCTGAGAAGAGATGGGATCAGCCTGAGAGGCGCGAGCATGAGCCTGCGTGACCACCTGAGGAGCGACCTTCACATGTCAGACGCCGGGCGTCTGGAAGAGCCTGAAACTGTCAAAAAATTCTTCACGGCCTTCTACGGCAAAGGCAAAGCTGGCCTCAATTGCCTTGTGACAGTGCCCAGTGTGAGGGAGGTACTGCTAGAAGCAGGTAAGGTGTTGTAGGTACCTGGGGTGCTAGGCAATAGTGAGATTGCCATCTGCCATCCCTTCTCGAGACCGACCCGGAGCTAAACAGGGTGTCGGTAATGTAGGTACCTGCCGGGCAACGACCATCACCTAGGTGAAGGAGTTAGGTACCAAGGCCAGGTAGGTAGATACTCACTGTGGGAGAGATGTTTGTTGATCCGTCGTGATGCATTCCTGGAATCGTGACTTTTATAGCCATGGGCTTCAAGGTCGTCTCTGCCAGCGTACCAACCGTCTCGCGATATACAATTGAGCTTCGGCATGGTATCCGAGCCTCGAAAGGTCATCGGCTTTCTCGCCGAAGAGCAAAGGTCGTCCTTTCTCAAGGTTCCCAATGGCCATCAGCTTGGTTGTTAATTCCCATCAGCAAACCAGTTGACATTCTTCTTAGTACGCGTACTCCGTACTCGGGCTCCTGTTTAGCTTGTACGGGCGGGTCGGCCAGCTAACGGCAGCATGCATAGGGGGCTTTGCGGAAGTCTGGAGAGCTGGAGAGCTTCAACATTTTTTGATTGAGCCCCCAGGCCCCTCTCACACCCCCACACTCCCCCGGTTTCTGTCCTTCGCGGTCCACCACCGAAGGAAGCGAGGCCGGTCCTCCTCGGCCAGAATTGCTGCGAGCAGCAGAGGGTCGGTCCAGGCCTGCATGTCTCTGCCAGAAAGAAACAAAAAAAAAGATTTATAAAACCTCCGTAGACCGGACGCTTTTGCCTCCCAGGGCGAAGGGTCTTGGGAATCGGACAACACGAACGGCTATTACTACAGTAGAGAAGATTTGAACGACAAAAAATAAGGCCAATCCTCCACCGCCAAGCGACCACTCCATTGTCTGCATAGTGTACTTCTCTTTGTCACCTCTGGAGACCACCACACCCCAGACCACAGTTCCAAGTTGACCATCAGGCGCATTCTTACTGGTACGTCCGCAACGGGTGACGCCAGTTCTACCCACCCCAGTGTACCTAGGTACTGCCCCAGGCCACCCCCCCTCCCGCCTCCCTCCCCCCCGAAGCCGACCCAGATGTGACTCGGGAAACCCAAACTGGCCCGGCCCCAAACCCGCTCGTCTCATGGCATGGCGATTTCCCCCAGTGCTAAACCCCCCTGTTCCCTCCCCCCAGGCGCTTCGACCTCGGCTCACGAATCGTCGTGTCAGCGCCAGCACCACTGCCAGCAGGCGGCGCCGTTCTTTGTTACTTTGTACCTCGACTGACCGTGTCCCTCGGCGTAGCAACGAGACGAAGGGGAACGCTCCTCGCTGACCCGGCCTCGTTTTCTTCTTAAACCTCTCCATCCAAACTCTCTTCCTTCCCCCCACCAACTTTTCTCTTCCCTATTCCTCTTTGTTTCTACTCTCCATCCCTTCCGTTGGAGTCAGTCTATACCCATCAATCAAAATGGCACCCAGAGTTATCGTCGTCGGCGGTGGTCGTAAGTAGCTTCCCCAGTGTTCTCGTTCGCTGCTCGCTGAGCAGCGACCCGGCGCCGTCACATGCTAACTCGCCGTCACCACAGTGTCCGGCTTGAGTGCTGCGCACACCATCTACCTCGCCGGAGGCAATGTCGTCGTTCTCGACAAGCAGGGTAAGCCATTGGTCGCGACTCGACTTGTTCCCTTCTCGATCGCTTTCCTAACGATGCTGTCGCATAGGCTTCTTCGGAGGCAACTCCACAAAGGCCACCTCTGGTATCAACGGCGCCTTGACCAGGACACAGGTCGACCACAAGATTGCCGACAGCGTCAAGCAGTTCTACGATGATACCCTCAAGTCCGCCCGTGATAAGGCGCGCCCCGACCTGATCAAGGTCCTCACTTACAAGTCCGCTGCCGCCGTTGAGTGGCTTCAGGATGTCTTCAACCTGGATCTCACCCTCGTCTCGCGGTTAGGGTATGTTCAGCCTTCCCTCCTCCCAGATCCAGACGGCGACGGTTACTAACAGGCTCTGCAGAGGTCACTCCCAGCCTCGTACGCACCGTGGCCACGATGCCAAGTTCCCCGGTATGGCCATCACCTACGCCCTCATGCAGAGGCTCGAGGAACTCGCCGAGACCGAGCCCCACCGCGTCGAGATCATCAAGAAGGCCCGCGTCACTGGCCTGAACAAGGATGGCAACACCATCACCGGTGTCACGTACGAGTTCAATGGAGAGGAGGCATCCGTCGAAGGCCCTGTCGTTCTTGCCACCGGTGGATATGCTGCTGATTTCAGCGACTCCTCTTTGCTGAAGAAGCACCGCCCCGACACCTTCGGCCTCGCCACTACCAACGGCTCCCACGCCACTGGTGACGGTCAGAAGATGGTCATGGCCATCGGCGGTAACGGTATCGACATGGACAAGGTCCAGGTCCACCCCACTGGTCTGGTTGACCCCAAGGACCCCGGCTCCAAGTGGAAGTTCTTGGCTGCCGAGGCCCTCCGTGGTGAGGGTGGTCTCCTGCTCAACGCCGATGGCGACCGCTTCTGCGACGAGCTGGGTCACCGTGACTACGTCTCAGGCATGATGTGGAAGGAGAAGGACAAGAACAAGTTCCCCATCAGACTTGTGCTCAACTCCAAGGCCTCCAACGTCCTTGACTTCCACACCCGCCACTACTCTGGCCGTGGCCTGATGAAGAAGATGAGCGGCCAGGAGCTCGCCAAGGAGATTGGCTGCTCCCCTGACCACCTCCAGAAGTCCTTCCAGACCTACAACGCTATTGCCGACGGCAAGCAGAAGGACCCTTGGGGCAAGAAGTTCTTCCACAACCTGCCCTTCGACATCAACGACACTTTCCACGTCGCTCTCATGGAGCCCGTGCTCCACTTCACCATGGGTGGTATCGAGATCAACGACAAGGCCCAGGTTCTCAACAGCGAGCAGAAGCCCTTCGACGGCCTCTTCGCCTGCGGTGAGCTCGCTGGTGGTGTCCACGGTGCCAACCGTCTCGGTGGCTCGTCTCTGCTCGGCTGCGTCGTCTACGGTCGCGTCGCTGGTGACACCGCCAGCAACTACCTCTTCCAGCAGGCACTCAGCGGCTCTGGTGGTGCTGCTGCCCGTATGGGCCAGATTTCGCTGCACCTCGACCCTGCGCAGCCGGGTCGTCTCACGATCGACTGGAACAACGCTGGAGGCTCCGGCGGTCAGGGCATCCCTGCCCAGCAGACGACATCGGCTGCCGGCCCTACACCTGTCCAGGGTGGCCAGAAGGCTGACAAGCCCGGCAACCCCAAGGAGTTCAAGATTCCCGAGAAGGAGTTCACCATGGAGGAGATTGCCAAGCACAACAAGAAGGAAGACCTGTGGGTTGTCGTCAAGGGCGTCGTCATGGACCTGTCCGACTGGTTGGAAGAGCACCCCGGTGGTCCCCAGGCCATCATGAACTTCATGGGCCGCGACGCGACCGAGGAGTTCGAGATGCTGCACGATGACGAGGTCATTCCCAAGTATGCGCCACAGCAGGTCATCGGCCGCGTCAAGGGCCAGACACCAACCCTGGAGCTGTAAATTTGGAATGATGGACGATGCATGACGGACTTGGCTTGGGTAAAACAGTGACAACTGGAGTACGGGTGCGCATTGGCGCACTTCTTTTTGGTTTGGGCATTTCTTCATGATTAGTCACTATCTGAATTGTATTCATAGATACATTGTAGTCTTTTGGATCCAATGGACCTCACATCAGTCTCTCTTCAAACGCTTGCTATCCTAGTATTGTTCTACGCAACTTCGTAAGACCAGTGGCAATTCACATGCTTAAGCTCACGCCAAGCAGCGAATCGGCCCAGGATGCACGTGCGCAGCAGGTCGCTCCCGCGCTCTTGCACCGAGTTCTGACACCTGGGGTCCCCGCCATTGAACTGCGTCTTGCTTAGCTAATCCCACCCCCTACCAATTCCATAGGCATGCCGGTGCACTTTTCCCGAATCCCCGAACCACGTCACACATCACCAAGTCCAGGTCGCGACCAGCAAACCGCAGCAAGCAAAGATGGGAAAGGTTCACGGAAGTCTCGCTCGTGCTGGTACGTCTCTGACTCTCGTTGTTCTGTCTTTTTGTTTAAATACTTCTCACCAGCGTCCGCGGAAGGCTAACAGGAAAACTCCCGCGACAGGCAAGGTCAAGTCTCAGACCCCCAAGGTCGAGCCCGCCGAGAAGGCCAAGACCCCCAAGGGCCGCGCGCGCAAGAGGGAGGTCTACACGCGCCGCTTCGTCAACGTTGCCGTCACTGGCGGCAAGCGCAAGGTACGTTAGACGCGGACGCTCCTCCCTCGGTCTACGCTTTGGCGAGAGAGAGAGAGGAGAAGGGATACAGAGATCTGGTGCTGACATGCGATTGGTACAGATGAACCCTAACCCCGGTTCTGCTTAAGCGATGCTTCCTCCAGGGGGCTTGTTGGCAAATATTCGATCGATCGACGCCTCGTTAACGGACTTTTGATGCGGTTCCAGACTTCGTGGGTGGGGCGTGACCTAGCCAAGAGGGACTTGGAAGTATACCACGGCGTTCGGTTAGCTTGGGAGGGCTTGAAAAAGTGTAGAGACGGGGTAGAAATAAAGAAGTGAGCCGCGAGGCTCTCCGTTTTACGGAACGTGCAAGCTTCAGATCGGAGAGTTTTAAGGGATGATGTGTCGGGTGGTGCTGTTCATGGCAGTTAGACTTTTCAGGTGCAATCTCTGGGTTCCCAAGGCAGTTTTACAGATCTGCTGCATCGTCGTCTCCTCTCTATTTCTCCAAGCCGAGGTGGCCTGTTGATAGAATCCAGTCCATACTCAAGTGTTAGATAAACCTTCTCTGTCACCATAGGGGCAGCAGGGACAGCAGGGGCAATAACAGCAAGTAGCGCAGTACACCAGGTGGAGGGTATAGTTGATATTTCTACTGGGGGGTTAACTAATACTGGATAAGGGCCGGGAGCCCACCAGATATACAGCACCCCGTTTTGACTACTATGACTTCGTAGGCTGAGGAACGCAACTGCTTTCTGCAGTCTCTCAAACCGCGAAATTTGATACAACATGCTTCTCCTCGAAGCGGGCAGTTGTTTGGACGTCGACGCGTCATAGATCAAGCGCCAAGTTACTTTCGACTCCTCTATCTGCCTAGTAGCTCCTCGTTCACTCCCTGCTAGATACATGGAACGAAGCTGTCAACAGCAGAAAGCCGCTCGTGGTCTTCACTAAAGCGCATCTAGTTGGACGATGATCACGAAGTCTGTATGTGCCTCCGAGGTCCGCTGAGTCTGCACCGAACCGTTGGCGTTTCTGGCAACGACATATGGATCAAAGGTCGCGAGTGCAGTGCTGCTTGCGGTCGCTTAAAATATCCGAGGGTGGGAACTCTAGGCTCGAGAACATCCCGGTCTGTCGTTCGACGCGGCTTTCCCCAAAATAAAGAGAGTTACGGCTGATTCTCCCTGGTACGATCCACGATTTTGTGTCGCAAGATTTAATTCTCCGCCTCGTCACGTCGGTGTCTCCTGAACTCTTCACTACGATGGCTCCTCAAGGTAGAGGTTGTTTTGGGGCTTGCGCGCGTGACATGATAGACTAGTTCCTCCAGTTTGCCCGTTTCTGCCCCTTTAGTTGGCAATACGAACGTGGATGAGCACTCGGGAATGACTGACTTGAGTGTAACTCAGTTTCCTTTCAACATAGCGTCTGGACGTCGTGGTGAAATGTCAGCATCACTGTCCTGCCTACACGGCGAACCTGCCTGGAAAAGTGGTGACGTGTTATTGCAATCAAAAGGTGAAATAGTACTGCATGATCTGTTAAGCTCCCGTTGTGTTGAGGAGACCCAGGGCTGAGGGTGCTTGGGAGAGTTCAACCAGGGCCAAATGTCAGAGCACTCGTTCGTGTTCTGGGGAGGCAACTTTAGAGAAGAATATGGGAAGTTTGCTCACTATCGAACATCACAAATTACGAACAAATATAGTATACCATGATCGATACCTAACCCTGGATGTCAGAGCACTAATAACAACGGATAAAGTAGGTCGCAACCTCGCCAGTTGACGCGGCAAGCCGATACTGGCAGGAGGACTTGCCTAGTTCAGACATGATAATAACACGCCCACTTTTGCTTGTGTGAGAGGGACGCAAGGTTAATATCCGGCTTCGGAGGCTAACGATACCGCGCCGTACTACTTACATAGACCACGAGGCCATCCATGAAGGCGTGGCATCCTTTGCTCTCTTGAGGCCTGAGAAGAAGTCTAAAGCTTGCGATCAGTGTGGTGATACTTTTGATGTCTCGAGCCATCCACATTTTCAATCTGCTTGGTCAAGGAGGTGTTAGTCGTTAAGAAGGGGCCTGGTTGGAAACCAGAATACGTAAATGCAAGACTACTACTGTTGGTTCTTGACTGGGATCTTTAGCTGGAGTCTGAGAATGCTCGAGTCTTACAACTTCTCTATACACCGGCTGTGACATTAACCACTTCACCGCACAAGACAACCAAGTGGAACGGGCGAGAGAGCAAGAGGTTAGCAGAACCTTTGGAGCGGGATGCGGCTACGTGGGAGGACGTCCCTTTCAAATGCCCCTATCTGCCAGATTATACATCAACACAGTCCTAACAAGTTCCGGGCAGAGAAGCTGGTCATGGAACTTTCCATATTCAGGCCCTCCGTGCTCCTGGTATCTGATGCTTGAGAAGAGTTGGTTGAGAGGTCAACACCACTAATAGTCCAGGTTCGCCGTCCTAGCATACTTCAAGAGCAATTCATGTGGAACGAAGACATGGCTACAGAGCAGTTGAGTAGTAGTTTCCATCAGCATGATTACTTCATGCAAAGCCGAGTGACAAACCACAAATCAAAGATATCATCAGTAAGGATGGCTTGCCGTTTGGAAGACAATCTTCTCACCTCTAGTCTTTCGAATCCCTGAAGGAGAGAACAACACGCTCGCACGAGAATAGAGTCTTATGTCCCACGCGCTCCTCCATGACACAGAGAGCGCCGGAGGATAGGAACACAGAAGCAGAGGCCCGATCACCATCACGCTCCTCGTCATCTTCACCATCGTAGTGCGGGGATGGAGCCACGACAGCGCGGAAGGCGGTCCACGGTCGCACGTTCACCTCCGCCGCGCGACGCCGGAAGGGGGGAGCTCCGGAGCGCTCCGGCGCTTCCCACCTGGGCCAACGCAGCGGGCGGAGCGACAACGCATCCACGCTCCTTCGTTCAACGCCTTCCTCTTTATCGTCGTTGTGTCCCAAATCCTGCGACTCGACCGTTTAGGGAAGGATCGTTTGTTTGGCTGTGCGCCAGGTTTCGCTTCGTTCTATGTCCTTCCTAACTGCCGAACTGAAGCTCAACTGCGGTGATACCGTATCACAACCCCGTCCCCTCAGGACTCCAAGGACAAGACTCCAATTCGTGGGCGCAGGTGATACATGACGCATCTGGCGGTAAGTCGTGAAATTTTCTGCTCCAGATGAGGCAGACGGTGCCCAAACTCGGTGTCCTTTGGTAGCATGGCAAGTACTACGGAAAGGGACGGCCTGGCGGCTGACGATGCCGTCCGACAACCCAGTTTCTATCGAAGAGATACAAATAGCTTTTCGATCTCTAACAATTGTGCAGTTTTCAAGATCTCGAAGATATGAAGCCTGCAGTCAAAAATAACAAACTCCGGGCCTTTGGACTAAGCGAGTAGTTCCCGCGATGTCGACCACGGCCTGTGCCAGCCACATCGCTCCGGGCAGATCGGAAGCGCGGGATCTGCATCCGCGAAGGGCTTTTTCGGGTTCGATTCTCGTGCTGGCTGGGAATGCAAGGACCCTTTGCGCGTGAGCCTGAGCCCCGAGGTCGTCTGGCGTGCGTGGTGTCCACGCACCCACGTTGGTACCGTCGATCGCTGCATGCCGATCAGAGAGGATCAGATCATCGCGAAACCCACACCCAACCAGTGCGTATTGTGTAGCGGGAACTATCTGTCAAAATAGTGTCGCTCTACCGCCAGCAGCAACGGGTGTCTACGAGGGATACGCCTGGCTCTGTAGATGTACTTGCCCCGATGTCTGACAGCTCCGACATCGTGTCTGGAACCTCAGAGAAAGGGTTACAATCTGAATGTTGCGATGGAACACGACGCTTCTAACCATGTGCCATTCTGCCATTGCCAGATATTCATGATTGTTGAAAACAGGAGGCCGAAAGTCGCATCCTTTGGCCCCACTACCCAACTTACAGCAGAAACCCGTACAACGGGCCAACAGACGAGCTGACCGGACGTCCCTGGCCCTTTGCGCCATCAACTGGTCTGGATTACATTTTGGCAGTTCTGACAGCGATTCAAATTTGGTAGATGCGCAAGCAGGCGCAGTAGCTCTGGTCGGCAGCCATCTGGAATGTCCACGTCATGGGCTTGTCAGACACTGCTAATGTGAACTAGCGACGGTCAGATCGCCAGGCGTTTGAGATTCGAAAGAAGCGAGAAGCATCTCGTCAACTTCTGTGGAGATTTGATGGGTTGATAACTTGTTTCAAGCCGCCAGATACGGGAGACGGCAAGGACGACGAAGACTGTGAATATCGCAGCCGTGCCAGGGAGACTTCGCCCAACAGAGTAGCCTGAATGAGGCTGGTTCAACGATCGGATAGACGAACCCGGTCCCCAATATAACAAAACACCCGAAAGATCCGGCTGCCTCGTAAGGCGCTACCGCCTTAAAGATGAGGTCTCTGACCGGAAGCTTGGCTTCCTCATACTGAGTCGGTTGATGAGTCAAAAAAATGACAGCACCATGAACTAGGACGAACGCCTGAAACCAAGCGAACTTGATAGTTATTTGGACGTGGGCGCATCGGGGCAAGATTCTGCCTATTCGTGCCTTGTGGATGAAGTTGCATCGATGCGCGAATGTGAGTCAGCTTGGGAGTCTCCTGACCTTGCCCTGGATGTACATAGTAAGGATGAGGCCGAAGCTCGCCAGCAGCCAGTGATGTAGTTTCCCACTGCGCACCAGATGGACGAGACGCTCGCTCACGCCAAATCCAGCAGACTGGACCGAACGTTCCAGGCGGTGCATCTCATAAGGCGGCGGGTGGCCTTGAGCAGGGGCCGAGGGTGTCTGTAAGCCCATTTACACAACATGCGGTCCATTGGTATGCGTCCGCATACAAGCTGGCGAGCGCCGGTGGCTTGCTAGTGCAGGTGAGACAACAAGGACAGACGCATCCTTTTGGTCCCAAGACTCAGTGCGTGTTTCGGTTGCCGTCGAAATAGGGATTTTGATTGCTCCCCCGTTCAGCCAAGCGCTGAGGCTGAGGCTGGCTTATCGTGCCCGACGGAAGACAAGCTGAGCTGGAAGCTGTGAAAGTACGTAATCATCTCTTGATGCCTGCCTCGTCTGCAAGACCGGAACTCCGGCCCATAGCTTGGCAGGAACGTCCTTCGGCAGTCCATAGCCGTCCGCAAGTTGAAAGTCGAGGTCCTTGTCGCCCAGGATTCGGAGACGGCGAGCGCCGGAGGAGGGGGTTTCTAGTCATCGAGGCAGGCGACAGCAGGAGGAGATTTGAGTAAGCTGTGTCTGTGCCGCATGCTAGCATGACCTTGAAGCGTAGTCGGGAGCGAGTTGATGGCTATGTTCAAGCCACCGCTGGGCTGCAACCCGTAAAGAACAGGACAGTGTCTAAAGACTGGGGGCCCGAAGACCCTTGAGCACTGTGAAGTGTGCTTCTCGACAGTCGCTGGGTAGTAGTTTTCTCCCTTTTTACTGGTGCTGCTTCTAGGACTGGACAGGAGAAGAATGGGATCGTATGGCAAACTGTAGGCAGGTAGGTAGGTCCAGTTGTTGTTTGGCGAACAAGCGCACTCGCGGTTCTTCCATGTAGGTTGTCGATTGTTCGTCTCACCCAGTAGCTTCGGTACCTAGGAGTACCTTAGGTAGGTACAGCTGGGTATCTACATAGTACCTAGCATGCTTGGTTCTGGCGAGCGGTTGGCGGAGGTTGCGGAGGGTCCCCCGCAATTTGTACATAGTGTGCATGGAGACCAGCTTTTCTGCCAATCCAATGTGCCTGGCGCCGGCTTTTGTCAGATCACTGCAAGGTTGTCCCACAACACACTGTGCTCTATCAGAAGTTCCGCTGAGTCAAGCTGGTGGTCTGATCAGAAAGAACCCGGCAAGTCTGGGAACACAGTGCAGTCTGCGCAGCTTGGCGGTCCATCAACACACGGTCCCACTCTATTTAGCGACGGCCGACACTGTGCGCCAACGTCAACGACTTCACTACTCTGTATACACAATCATAACACAAAGCTGGACACTTACGTCGTGATGCCGACGCCGAACGAGGAGGACAAGGCTCGAGGGCGTCACACTTCCCTTGGTGCGGCTTTCTAAGGTGCAACCAACTGCAGTGGGAACCAACTCATCAGAAACCGACGCCGTCCCCGCCGCCTCACGACACGGGTACTCGTCATCATCATTGTCGGCCTCTTGCTCTGCTGCAGTAAAAGGTACCTAGCCGCTACACACAAGCATGGCGGATACGGGCAACACGACGCACGACATCGTTCCTGAGGACTACCCGACGTGTCAGACTCGGTGACAAGAGTAGCAGCCCTTTATGGGTGTCGCTGGGCGGTGTCATATTCCAATCACCACTGCCTCAGTAGCAGAAGAGACTGGTTACTGCAAGTGCTCGGCGTTCGAGTTGTGTCACGGCATGTACGACGACGAAGAAGATATCTTTACGTACCAACAAGGCATGTCAGCTCTTTGGTCGCTAGTCTGAGGCACGCACTGCGGGACCGTCTCGAAGACGAAAGCTTTAGGAAGGACTGGGGGAAAAATGCCTTTTCCATTAGTCACGCCTCGTCGTCAGCCGGGGCGGGAAGGTGATGAGGCAGTGCCCAAGCCTTGGGGTGAGAAAGGTAGCCAGTCGTTGGCCAGTCTGAGACCCGAGTTTGTCGACCAAAAAGCCTTGTTCTGCTTGTGAGAGGAAGAAGGTCTTGGGATTGTGCCAGCTCTGGAGGCAATCTGCAAGGTCCCCAGGCTGGCTGCATGGTAACAGCGCAGTTGCTGAGACGTACTCAGCGGAGGGTACGTAGGTAGATACCTTTTTTACTAACTTGACCGCCCAAGATAGTTGAAGTAGGTATCCGTACCCTAAAGTAACAGGCAGTACGGTGTGATGAATAACGCCTAGGGCCATGTGTGCTCGACATTCGCCAGGAAGGGTTGGTCGCATCTTCGCCAATTGTCAATGGAAATCAATAATGCAAATACTACATACTACATCTGCGGTGCTGTACTGTACTCCGCACTGCGTCGTCCTATTACCTACCTACCTTGGACCTACGTACCTCGAGCTTTTTGAGTTGGCTCACAAGTCCCTTGCGCTGATATTACGGACGGCAAGTAACGACACCTGATCCATCCTTACTATCCTTACTTCACCATAGTAGGTACTGTAGCTGTAGTATTAGCATTTTAACCTTAGACTTTTGGAGTGTTCCTCTCGCTCGGGACGCACCCTCGACCACGTCCCAGGTCACATCAGACCAGAAAATCCCTGCGCTGCGCTACATAGTACGCTCGACAAGAAACTTGTCTTGCGATTGGAATGGTACCTAAAGTCTGTCCGCACTTGGTACTCCCCTTCCCTGCATGCCCTGGCCGTCCGACATTGAGTTCCCCAGAACAAGAGATGGTGATCAGACATTCCATCCAGGCTTCCACTCACCTACCTCACCTACATACCAAGTAAAAGGTTCTCTGCTTGTCGTGCCTTAGCTTACCTGCCAGACGATCTAGTCACCTAGATTACATCTACATGACTGCAGGCTGAGACAAGGCAAGCCGTTAGTTGACGCAGACATTCATCCTTTTGCTTGCTTTCCGTTCCCGAGTGGGAACCCCCGCAAAAACAAGTGAATGTTAGCACCAAGTCAGGATACAACTCGGCAAGCAATTAGCTCGTCTGCTTCAGCCAAGGTGAGGGTGGCCTTGGGGTCTTTGGTGTTTGCCTCGCCTCGAGTTTAGGTAGGCACTTTGGCACTTCGGCAGTGACAAAGCAGTACAAGCGGCTTCGTTCACACTCACAGTCCACTGTCCACATTCCTTCCCGCCATTTTGCGCCAAGGGGAACCAGGAAGTAGACGCCATGTCTGGATCGGGCTTAGTCGCGAGAAAGGGGTGGTGACTGCGCGTTGAGCACGGCCAGGTGCACCTCCCCAAGAATACAGCGGGCCAATCAGGCCCGCAGCCACCTCCCAGGGGGCCAACCACAAGAGGTGAGCTGGAGGGGAGGGGGGGCCAGACGGGGCCAGAAGGATTGGAGGAGGGAGGACATCAGAAAACCGCGCTGATCCCTCGCCCTCGCTGTCGTCTTGTTGCTCCTGCCTGCATTTTCACCATCCCCTTCCTCTCCATCCTTCTATCCCCCGTCTAATAATACCTATTGCCTACGGATACCTAGGTAGGCATTATTACACTATAGGTGCTGTACTCTAGCACCAAGTCCCTTCTGCTGCTGCCCGCCTGCCGCAAGTCCCGGGCACAGTGCTGTTGTCGGGTCCGCCTCTGACCTCCTGCCCTTCACATCACATTTGTGCACTGCACACTCTGTTTCTCGCCCTCGGGTTCCACATTTATTTACTTCCTGATCATCTGACTGGTTCCTTCTCTACCCACCAACACCGATTTCATTCACCTTGCGCTAGTACCTAATAATACTAGGTACAGTGTACCGCGGGACTCTCAGCATTCACTCACTGGGCCGCTGCCTTCACCGGCTATTACTTACCACCACTGCTGGTACCGCCACTATACTGCTACGCGGCGCACTACTATCTACTGCTGTTGCGTGGACGGGACCCGGCCTCCTTCCCTCCAGCTTCTGCTAGTGTCCCTCCGGTCTCTCTCCCTGCTTTCTTCTCCACACCCATCTAACATCCCATCGTTACCCACACTTCGTCGATTCACCACTCCTCGCTCGCCCGCCCGCTCGTCAGTCAAATGGTCACCGGCCCATTTCGACTTCGCGCCTCGACGACTGATGAGAGACATCCGCTCTCATAGTATACGAAACCACCATTCTGGATTGACGTTGCCGAGGGCTCTTCACCATGGCGATAGCCATGGGCTGGCAGAAGCCCGACAATGTCGCCGGCTCGTCGGCCCCGGCCATCATGGTCGGTCTCTTCGTCGCTTCCGGCGGTTTACTCTTCGGCTACGATACCGGGTAAGCAACCAGTCCATCTTCCATCATCCCTCGCGCCGATGGAGAAGAGATATACCGACGCGTTGTGCTGGCGTCGCGTGGTTCGTGGGTGGGGAAATGTCAAGGCTAACTCTCGCCGGGTGACAGTACTATTAACGGCATCCTTTCCATGACGGCTTTCCGACGAGACTTCACGACCGGCTACACCGAGAACAACCAACCCGCCATCTCCCCCGCCGAATCCTCCATCATTGTCGCGATTCTCAGCGCTGGAACTATCCTTGGTGCCCTGCTTGCCGCACCCATCGGCGATTCATGGGGCCGCCGAATCTCCCTCATCCTATCCGTCGGCGTTTTCAGCTTCGGTGGCATTTTCCAAGTCTGCGCTCACGACATTCCAATGCTTTTGGTTGGAAGGTAGGTTGGCAGGAGTTTCGTTTCGTCGGATTTAACGGACCGTGTTGCTGACGAAACGCCGCAGGTTTTTCGCGGGTGTCGGAGTTGGATCCATCTCAGTCCTCGTGCCGGTCTATCAGTCGGAGATGGCGCCGAAATGGATTCGAGGAACTCTCGTCTGCGCCTACCAATTCTCCATCACAATAGGGTTGTTATCTGCATCCTTTGTCAACATCTTAACCGAGAAGATACACTCTGCTGCCGCATACCGGATTCCCCTCGGCCTCCAACTCGTTTGGGCCGTTGTTCTCGCCGTCGGCCTACTCGTCCTACCCGAGACCCCTCGATTCCTTGTTAAAAAGGGCAAACCGGACGCCGCCGGCTACTCGCTTAGTCGGCTTCGACGACTCGATATTACTCATCCGGCCTTGCTTGACGAGTTGCAAGAGATCGTCGCTAACCATGAATACGAACTCACCCTCGGACCTGACTCCTACAAGGAGATATTCTTCGGATCCCCTCACCTCGGTCGCCGAACGCTCACTGGATGCGGCCTTCAGATGCTGCAGCAACTGACGGGTATCAATTTCATCATGTACTACAGCACCAGCTTCTTCGATGGCGTCAAACTCGAAAACCCATATCTGAAAGCCCTCATTCTCAACATAATCAACGCGGTGTCAACAATCCCTGGCCTCCTTGTCATTGAATCTTGGGGCCGTCGCAAGCTTTTGATGGTCGGTGCCATCGGCATGGCTGTTTGCCAGCTTCTCATTGCCTCATTCACTACGGCCGCTGGGGAAAACCTGCAAAAGGTTGCTCAAACGATCCTCATTGTCTTCTGTGCTATCTACATCTTTTTCTTCGCTGCATCCTGGGGCCCGGTTTGCTGGGTCATCACATCCGAGATCTACCCCCTCAAAGTTCGTGCAAAGGCCAACTCCATCTCAACTGCCTCCAACTGGCTCCTCAACTTCGCCATCGCGTACGGGACTCCCTACATGGTTGGTTCCGGGCCAAACTCTGCCGACATAGGCCCCAAAATTTTCTTTCTCTGGGGAGCTTTCTGCATTCTCGCAGTTCTCTTTGTGTGGTGCATGGTGTTCGAAACAAGCAAAATCAGTCTTGAACAGATCGACGAGATGTACGAGCGCGTCGATTATGCCTGGAACAGCACCAGATTTGAGCCAAGTTGGAGCTTCCAACAGATGCTGGATGAGGGCTGGTCGCCAAGCGCACAACCACCCCCAGAACATGAACTACAACAAACACAAACAAACTCAACTACCCAAACGAATTCGAATTCAGCAACATCAACGAACACTGGCGCTACCGGGAACTCAACGTCAGCAGAAGCAAAGATGTTATCTCAAATGGGCAACGTTGACTTCAGTTATTGATCATTTATACCCATGTCTATTTTTGTCTACTGTTACAACTAGTACCGCTCTTTTTTTTTTTTTTTACTATTTTAAACTTGTTTCTCGATCATATCCCGGATAGCAGCGTCGGAGTTCACGATGTCACGGAGTTAGGGGGGGCAAATGGCTACAACCACCGATGGGCGGCTGGTTATTGGAATATCTGGCTGAATTCGAAATGCCACTATACTGCAGCGATCGTTTGCACGGGAGGGAAAGACATTATGGTCAACGTTGACGAGAATATCCCATCATGTATGACGATGGAAATACCTGAGATGGCGCACAGAGCTCATGATAAATCAAAACCACCTCTAGGGGCTCAACTTAATGCGAGAGAAAAGAACAAGAAGGAACATGCCAGTTCGTACTGGTTGGAGGATCGAGGGTCCTAGCAGCGTCTTTCTCGTCCACCAATTTGACTCAATAGTCCCAATACACACCACTGTGCAACCTGGCTAGCTCGCGACGAACGTGCAGATAGAAGACCGAAGCTCACATCGTTGGCTCGGAGTAATGAGTCTTTCACGTCACCATCCCGGGCACTAAGACTGAATAAATTGTCCTTTTGATAGACTGGACGTCACTAAACTGCGTCAAACCTAAGCACGGGGGTTTGTGTGGGATTTTTGAGAACAGCTGGTGAACTTTCGAGGTCCACTGGGGCACGAGTGCCACTTCTCGAACTAAGCAACAAGTTGTGATGTTAGTGACTGTCGACACAATTCTTCACCACATATGGGATGACGAGAAGGTGAGCGTATGTGAGAATCTGCAAGTCACACCTGACAATTCACCTGAATCACACACTCACACACACTCCATGCCAGCTGGACCGAGTATAAATGTTCAATCTCAGCCAATTCAATGGCAAGAGATGTACCAGTTCCATGGGGGCTCTCATACTAATATTCAGGCATGGAGGAATTCCAGCTCCTAGACGAGGACGTGGCGAGCCTCATCCTCCGTTATGGCTTCTTGGACATTGACAACTTGCAGGGGGCGACGGCCGAAGAAGTCGAAAACGCCGCGGCTCTGGCCCTGCAGATGGCCGACCCCGAGGAGCAGCTTGCCATCGCCATGCGGCGGAGCACCATCGCGGGCCAACCCGAACCGGAAGCGGCAGTAGCAAGACCGCCGGCCAGACGTGCTCGTCCGGCGCGGCCTGACCTCCGCGAAATCGAAGAGGGCGACCCCAACGCGGAGACGTACGTCGACTGGCAAGAGCGCAACAGGATCCTGACCGACACGCCGGAAGGCGTGATAGACGACGAGGAGGACGAGGACGGGCCGGACTGCATCGTGTGCTCGGGCGGCAGCCAGCCCAAGCTGCAGCTGCCCTGCGGGTGCTGGTTCTGCGCGCGGTGCCTGCGGTCCTGCGTCCGGGCCGGCCTGCGGCCGGGAGGGTGGCCGCCCCATTGCTGCCAGCCTTTGGAGGGAGATGCGATCACCTGGGCGAGGAGGCCCGGCCTCTCGAGGTTGTACCGCCAGGTCAGGGAGGAGAACGAGACGCCCGCCGAGCAGCGGGTGTACTGCGCCAGGCCCCAGTGCGCGGCGTTCATACCGTCCAACGGGCCGCACGTCACCAGGGACCTGATGAGATGCCGTGCCTGCGGGGAGGGCACCTGTCGGCTGTGCAGGGCTGCGATTCACCCCGGGCGGCCGTGTCGTCAGGAGCAGGAGGACGAGATGCTGATGGACGTCATGGACGAGAACAACCTATCGAACTGCCCCTTCTGCAGGAGGGTGGTCGAGCTGAGGGACGGCTGCAACCACATTACGTGAGTGACCCTAGATTCTAGCAAGGAGATGGGGGGACAACTTCAGGGTTACCGGCAATCAAGAATGGACTGGCTGACAAACAGGCACATAGATGCGTGTGCGGACGCGAGTGGTGCTTTCTCTGCGGCGAACCATATGGCCGCAACAGCGGTTGCCCAAATGGTTGTCCATCGTACGGCAGACAAGCTCGCGTCCCGATGCGCGAGAGACGACTCAGATATCGTCAGGGAGACATTGCCCAACCTGCAGGAGTCATGATGCCCCCCGGCCCTCCGCCGCCTGTCCCGCAGGGCGTGCCTGAGCCGCAGCGGGTGTTTGCTCCCCCAGAACAACCACTGGAGGCGGCACTGGGACCGTTGAATCATCCAGCCCAAGGAGCAGTCGTGCAACAGATGCCTCAAGGTGAGTCAGAACGATTTACACGGAAGACGTATAAATGGTCTGATAAACCACAGGCGTACCTCCTGCTCCAGCACAAGCGCAACCTCAGCCTCCACGTGCGGTGCGAGACGTACAAGACGCGAATCGTAATATCAGGATGGCAGCAAGGCCTCTGCGTGGGGTGGATATCAGGCCAAGACCGCCAGTCGGAAACCGCTTCAGTATCATCTTGTTCTACCCGGATGGGCAGAACACGGAGGTCAGCTTGGTAGTCTCTATGATCTATTTACCTCTGCTAATATTTCTGCTAGCTCGAAGACGGCCGCTGGAGGCGGGATAGCCAAGCCAACATACGCAGGATCCGGGACGGCATAGAGGACGAGGGGCGAGTCTGGCCCGAGTACGCCATCGAGCGCGAAGACCCCGCCTGCAGGCACCGGATGCACCAGCAGTGGCAGTGGCAGAGCAACGAGGAGCCGCCGTGCTTCTACTGCAGGATCAGGGACGGCCGGCAGCTCTGGCGCTGCCAGAACTGCGGCGTCACGGCCTGCGACCACCACAGGTTCCTGCGGTTCGGGCTGACCCGGGACGAGGCCGATTTCTTCGTCGGACAGCTGAGGCGCCGGATTATGGTGGATAGTGACTTCAGGTATCCGCGGGCGAACGCGAGGGGCATAGACCGGTGGGATGAGTTCCTGAGACCGTACCGGAGAGGTGAGTTACGCGTCTTGTTTGGCATCGACTGAGCTAATGGGAGCACCCAGGTCGCTTGGCTCGGGTATTTGGGTTTGGACGTTGAAGCCAGACAGAGAAAAGGATTGGGACCCGGAGATCCCGTCCAAGACCGTTCAGCTAAGACGTCAACCGACGGCGACTTCTTTCATCGCGGCTGTTAATTCGACACTGCGGCATTGCGATTGTGGTCCACTGGGCGACGGCAAGAATGAGAGGAAAAGGCGCTGTAGGAGGAATCAAGTGTAGCGTGAATCAGTCCATGATTTTCTTTTTACATTTTTTGCACCGTCTAGACGTAAATTCGTGGTTTGTGGAGAGATAACTCTGCAATCAAGTATGAAGTTGTGGAGGATGTGAATTTGGCAGTGCCGGACGCGCCAATTGCGGCCCCACATCGTCCATATGCCGGGGCGGAAGTGGGACAGACAGTGCACCGAAGACAGGGCTCGCCCGGGGAAGCTACAACTCTCCTCCTGCATCAACCCCGGATATCGCGAATCCACAAACGGCCGCCCGACCGCTCGGGCACCCAGCCCTCGATGATGTCACTCTCTTCAGAAGATGAAGACCAAGTTCTTTCGGACAACCAGTCCATGGCCTCGGAGTCCAGCGACGGCGAGGAGCTGCCCCCGAGGCCCTTGCACCACAACTACTTCGCGCCGCCCTTCTACGGCCGCCCGCCGACGCCATTGCCCCCGTCACCGTCGCTGACGTCGCTCCTGCGCCCATCACGCCCTACCACCCCGGACGCGTCCGACGACGACTTCGAGCCCGTACCTCGCGCGTCTCCGCAGGTGCCGACCTACGAATACTACGGCTTCGTGCTGTACCTCTTCTCGACGCTGACCTTCATCGTCTACCTGCTGTGGTCCTACCTGCCCTCGCCGTTCCTGCGCGCCCTGGGCATGACCTACTACCCGAACCGCTGGTGGTCTCTCGCGATCCCAGCCTTCTTGACGATGCTGCTCGTCTACATCTACATTGCGCTCGCGCTGTACAACATCGAGATCATGACGCTGCCGCTCAACTCCATCGAGACGGTCGTGGACGACGCATCCAAGGTCGGCGTGATAGACAGCAAGGGGAGGCTGCGGGACGGGACGAAGAGGCGGTCGCGGGACAAGAGGGACAATCGCCTGCCGGGAGGAGGGCTGAACTGGAAGAACATTTGGAACGAGGGAACGGACGCCGTGATGGACATCCCGCTAGCTGGGGCCTGCGAGGTGCTATACGGCGATGGGAGGGATTTCGAGTCAGAGGATGAGTACATTGTCACATGATGTTGCGTTTCTCAGCCAAGAAGCTAGAGATTTTCACGAATACATTTGAGATACCCGTTGAAGTGCATGTTTAGAACATTCAACTTGCTTCGAGCCCGTTGCCCGTATAGTCGAGTGCTGGTGCCATGAATCTGCCCCTTGACCACCCTGCGACGGGAGGTTCCCAATCTGTCTCCACCCGAGTGACCTCGCACTGGTGCACCCTGCACCAGCGTGTTCACTCGGTGAAAGCTCCACACCGAGAGCTTGATGGGGTTGTGTGTGAAGAAGAAAGCTGGACCATCAACCTTCTGTCTGTACCTAGTTAATACCCAGAAGAATGAACCTCCTTCGCAGCAAGCTTCAGTGAGCTTGTACGGAGTGTTACCGGATGATATTTCCCAACTCAAAAATTTCAAAGTTGGTAAAACGTACCTTCCCTTGGGTACAGTGTGTCGCGCTACCTAGAACACGGTGGGGGAGGTGTGGCTGAAATCTTTCAGCCTTGCAGCTTCCATCGCCCAACCACCGCGCCAAAATTCGCTGAGACGCGACTTTCAATCAAGTTCAGCATCGCAACAACCCACCACGTCGGCTCGAATCATCTCAATCATCTCATTGGCTTGTCGCATTACACATCTATATACAAAAAAATGTCGCAACAACCGCTGACCTCTTCGGTGCAGCCGACTGACATCTACGGCGGAGGTAAGCGAGAGACTACTTCGTCGCCCTGCGCGCATCGCCAGAGCTAACATCGCGAGATAGATGAGGTCTCCGCTCTTGTCCTTGACCCCGGCTACTGCAGCACCCGCGCCGGCTTTGCGGGAGAGGATGTTCCCAAGGCTGTTTTCCCTTCCTTCTACGGCCGCGTTGGCTCGACCGATCCCCCGACCGATGTCTTTGGCGATGAGTGTCTGATTCCGCGCGACGGCCTCGAGATTCGAAACTACATGTCGCGGGACAGCGTCGTTGAGGACTGGGACGTTGCCAGCAAGCTCTGGGAGAACATGCTCAGCACGCGACTCCAGCCTCCTCGCGCCACCCCCGCGTCCAAGAACGGTCTCAACGATGACCCGAAGACGCAGCCTGAGGGTGGTGAGGCCAACGGAGACGTTGACGTCGCCATGGAGGATGCCGAAACGCAGGAAAAGTCCCTGCAAGAAAACCCCCTGCTCATGACCGAGGCGCCGTGGAACTCTGCCAAATCGAGGGAGAAGGCTATTGAGATCATTATGGAGAACTGGGGATGCCCCGCCTTCTGGTTGAGCCGGACGCCCGTCCTGGCTGCCTTTGCTGCCGGCAAGGCGAGTGCTCTCGTCATTGACGTCGGCGGCGCCAACACGTCCGTCACAGCCATTCACGATGGCATGGTTCTCAAGAGATCTATCCAGAAGTCGCCCGTCGGTGGTCTGTGGTTGTCGTCGCAAGTCCGCAGCCTATGGGAGACATCAGAGCCTAAGATCGAACCGGTTCCCACCTTCCTCGTCGAGAGTAAGACCCCCGTCGATGCCGGTGCGCCGCCTCAGTTCAAGCAACGCCAATTCTCATTCCCCATCACCGATTCGTTCCGCGCCTACGAAGACGAGCGACTCGTCACGGAGTTCAAGGAGTCGGTAGTCGAGACCTGGCGCGGGCCGGGCAAGTACACGGTGCCACAGAACGAGGAATTCGCCAAGACCCAACCCGGCCGTGTCTTCGAATTCCCCAACGGTGCCAACCAGATGTGGCGTGAGCAGCGGTATAAGGTATCGGAGGGCATGTGGGATGAGACCGCGGCTTTCCCTACGGCCAACGAGGAGCTGCGTCTCAGCAAGAGCCAGACGATCCCCGAGCTCATCCGAGCGGCCCTCAACGCCGTGGACGTCGACCTGCGGCCCAACCTGCTCGGCAACATTGTTGTCACTGGCAGCACCAGTCTGCTCAACGGCTTCAACGACCGTCTCAACAACGAGCTGACGGCCATGTACCCTGGACTCAAGATCAAGATCCACGCTGCAGGCCTGTCGAGCGAGCGCCGTTTCGGAGCCTGGATTGGTGGTAGCATTCTGGGTAGCTTGGGCACCTTCCACCAGATGTGGATCTCGCGGAAGGAGTACGAGGAGAACGGCGTCAGCATCGTCGAGAAGCGCTGCAAGTAGATTGGTAACGGAAGTTGGGTAACGGAGTATGGCGGGGCGTAAGGAGTTTGCACAAAAAGGCTTATTTTTCTGACTACCAGTCGCGGGAGGAGGCCACGAGGCCAAGCAGCTTCTTAGAAATAAACAAAAGTGCTACACAGCTGGCGTTCTCTCCGATTGTTACTGTCTTCCCCGACGAAGGGGAGGTCATATCAATGTGATTCCCTAACGTACGCAGTTCGACAGTTGAAGGAAGTAGGCGGTGGTCGAGCCATGCGCACCTGCCTAGGAGTAGATGCAGGACAGCAAAAGAAAAGAGCCCATGTTCGATGTTTCGCGTGAGATGCAGACAGCAGTAGACGCCATTCTGCCGTAGTACTGAGTATGAAAGGCTTCCTTGGCATACCACATTATTCTTTCCGGCAGCCGGGCATATTTCAACTCAGTAACTGATTCAAAGGTTCACATCAGGAATTGATATTTCATTTCATTTAATTTTTAGGTTCGGCCATATCATTCGTTCTCTTCACGACTGCCTAGCTAGGTACGTAGGTAGGCGAGTGGGCACCTTCCTGGCCCAGGTTGTCGAGATCTTTTTGAATCTACCTGCCTACCAAGGTATAAAACCCATTCGCCAATTCCCGATCTTCCCTCTACAATCCCACCACTACCAATTACAGCAATCATTTACAATTCTTCACTTGCTCTTCTTTGGTGCCTTTCAACTCGTACAGCATCATCAGCCAGGAATAGAAGTCGCTTCTCCACAAACAACACCACTCAAATTCCCGCCGATTATATCTATTGCCTGAAAATTCTTACCTTGCCAACATTAACTTCGCCTTTCGATTACAGGTATGACGATAACCACCCCAAGTGCTGGTGGCCTCGACTGGGGTAGAAGCGGCAGGCACAGGCTGGCTACAGTGGGAGAGACTTGATTGGCTGACTCTCGCCGCCTGAGGCACCCCTGCAGAAATCGCACCTGAGTCACCCAAATTTCTGCGGCTCAGTGCGAACTTTCCCTCCTGCCTCCCCAGAGTGGACCGACGCGTCGCCCCATCGAGTCCACGAGCTTCCCCCGAACGCACGCTGTCGCCAACGCATCAGCACCTACGTCGCGAGGCATGGTATAGGTCCGTAATACGTCGGCGCACAATCCCGGAGGTGCTAGGAGGGAGATATTCTTGCAAGCATCGACAACATGAGCGCCGACACTCCCAAGTCTCCGCCCAAGGACGCGGACGCCATCAAGGCCCAAGAAGCTCAGGACGACGAGCAGATCGAGCGAACCCTCAGCCAACTCCAAAACGGCGGTGATCTAGGCTTTAGTCTCGACGACCAGCCGTTCGACCAAACCGGCAAGGCAGACGATGCGGAGGATTTCGAGGACATCAGCGACGATGATCTGCCTGAGGAGGAGGAAGGGGAAGGCAACGCTGGTGCATCACTATCCGTGCCAGGCTTGACGGACGACGGTGGCACCAGCAACGATACAGATGACCTTTTCGGCGACGGTCCGTCATCACCTATCGAAGCGCCCGCTCCACCATCGCCAGCTCCTCAGGTCCACGATCCCGATAATGCCGATGGGTCGCAGTATCGCGATATCAATTTCGACCCCGAACCCGGCTATGAGGCCGCGAACCAGGACCCGGACATCCCCGCACCAGCCGAGACCGTCGAAGATCTGGTCAAGCAAGCATGGCCGACGTGGCAGAAGGGTGTCATTCTGAAGTGGAACGAGCTTCTCCCCCCGAAGAAAGCTCGATGGATTGAGAAGAAGCCAAACAAGAAGCCCAAAAATCTCATCTTTTCCAAGTTGACACTGGATTTTGCTGCCGACCAGGAAAAGCTCTTCCGCATCCCTGGACCTGCGTCAGTCAGTCGGAAACAAAAGCGCATCGATGACGACTCAAAAGGCTTGGTGACCTGCGCGCCGCAAGAGTCGTCTGACGAGGCCGAGGCGGAGGAATTCAATCTCGAGCAAGAGTCAGACTCGGAAGCGGTGGCGGGCTTCACGTTGCAGGATATTGAAATGGTCTGTGACGACTGGTCCGATCGCATCGAGCAGGCTGAGCAAGATTTTCGCAATCAACAAGCCCAAGAAGCTGCCGCCGAAGCGGCGGCTGCTGCTTCACTCAAGCGCGCCCACGATGATGCGTTTGACTTTGATTGGGAAGCCGAGTTCCTCGACGATGAGGTGGAAAAGCCTCCCCCGCCAAAGAAGACACGCCCGCCGCCACCAAAGGGGTTGCCCGAGATCCCTCGCTTTACAGCCCCGTCGTTTGACTCATTCGAGGACGTGACCAAGCGCTCCTCCAAGCGTGTCATCCTCGACTTGAACGACCCCTACCTCATTCTCGAGGAGGCCGAATCTCAGCGAGGTCCCAAGAGGCAGCGCGTTGAACAGAAGCTCACACGCATGGCCAACGGTCACTTGAAGCCCGATCTTTCTCAACGCTTCAACATGTCCAACGACGATGCATATGAAGCGCTGAAGGAAAACCACCAGCACAAGGTCCGAGCGACTCTGGGTAACCTTGCCGTCGAACACAGTATGCCCGCTCTCAAGCTGGCCTGGCCGTTCTACAAGGTCAAGCTGGACATTCGGAGGGATGGTTTCCACCGGCCGTACTTCAAGTTTGGTAAGCACGAGCGACAGACGATTCGATTCAGCAAGCTCGGCTTCCACAAGCGGAAACAGATGAAGGGTAAAGCCTCAGACGTTTTCCGCACTACCAAGGACCTAGGTATCACGGACAACTCAACAGCGGTTCTTTTCGAGTATTGCGAACGGACACCACCCGTCCTCTCCAACTTTGGCATGGGAAACCGTGTCATTAACTACTACCGGAAGAAGAAGGTCGACGACGAGGAAGTACCACCAAAGATGGATATAGGCGAATCTCACGTTCTTCTGCCGGAGGACAGGTCGCCATTTGCGATCTTTGGCGAAGTCGAAGTCGGCCAAACCATGCCGACTCTGCACAACCAGATGTATCGGGCGCCCATCTTCAAGCACACACCACGCTCTACCGATTTCCTGTGCGTCCGCAGTTCGACGGGCGTGGACGGCTCCAACTGGTACCTCCACAAGATTGATCATCTATATGTCGTCGGCCAGACATTCCCGTCCGTCGAGGTCCCGGGGCCTCATAGCAGAAAGGTCACAAACGCCTCCAAAAACCGAATCAAAATGATATCATATCGCATGATGAGGAGAAACGACCACAGTCTCGTCAACCTCTCCGAAGTCACGAAGCATATAGCAGATTCGACCGACGCCCAGAACAGGCAAAAGCTCAAGGAATTTCTTGTGTATGCCAAGGTGGAAAAAGGCCTCTGGGGCCTGCGGCCTGGCGAGACCCTCATGGACGAGAACTCCATTCGGGCCATGATCAAGCCGGAGGATGTCTGTCTCATTGATGGTATGCAACTTGGCATGCAAATGCTGGAAGATGCCGGATTCGACCCTAACAACGTCAACTTGGAGGACGATAATGACGAGCCAGCCGAAGATGACGACGAGGAGCGCACAGGCAAGGGCGGCAAGAAGGCCGCCGAGAAGAACGAAGAGAAGCTTGCCGACAAGATGGCACCTTGGAAGACCAGCAAAGCATTCATCGACGCGTGTGCCGGCAAAGCCATGCTAAAACTACACGGACAAGGAGACCCAACAGGCCATGGACTTGGTTTCAGTTTTATCAGAACATCCATGAAAGGCGGCTATCTCGAAACTGTCCAGAAGGGAGGATCTCACACTACGGCAGCAGACGCCATGGCTGCTCACCCCGATGCTATGCGCAAGGCCAACAATGGGCATGCTTACAATGTCAAGGAGCAAGAAGCCATGTATAGGAAAGGCATTCGCGAGATTTGGGACAAGCAGAAGAGCAGTCTGGAGGACGGCACCGAGAAGGATGACGACCTGGTTGTCCCCCCTCCCGCAGACGAAGACGACAGGTTTTACCCTCAAAGAGCTCAGACTCCAGCACACGTCGACGAAGGAATGAGTCAGATCACCGGACTGACAACATCGACGAGCCGGAACCAACGCAAGCGACTCAAGATTACCCGAGACGTTCGCACTGAATCAGGTGCTGTCGAGCAAAAAGTTGTCATTATTGAAGACCCTGTCATCATAGATCGATACATCAAGCGAAAGAAGGAACAGGACTTGGAGGACTTCAAGTACGAACTCCCACCACGCTTCCCCCCTCCTGACCCCTTCTCAGGTCTAGTCTTCAACCCTCATGCGCTTCCTGCTTACATAATCTCGTGCCTAGTATCTACGAAGGACGCCCGACCGGAGTCGCAGATGACGATCATCGCCGACTGGCTGAGTGCGCAATATCCTTCCGTAGATGCAGAACACTTGATTGACCACCTGGCAGAATTAACAAGGAGCTGGAACGGCTCAACAGAAACAAACAACGACGAATCGGACGAGAGCAACAGAAAGGCCTCCACCGAGCAAAGAGCGGTCTCGACGCCGGTTCACCAGAAGCAGATAGGACTGCCACTGGCACAACCCGCAAGTGTGCCAATTGTGGACAGGTCGGCCACATCAAAACCAACAAAAAGTATTGCCCCCCCTGCTCTCAATCTACCTCCTCGCCCAAGATCAGATCTCCTGAGTCTGTTCAGGTTTGGGGCCAAACGGTTTAAGCTTAAGCAAAAGACACTGCGCAAACGCCGGGCGAGACAAGCTGCTCGAAAGCCAGTCCTGCCCAGGCCAAAGCAAAATCTACAGCAAAAGCAAGACCGCGAACCCCAAGATCAAGAGACAACCGATCCCAAAGCCAAGACCTTCACGGCGCCCAAGGGGCAGCAGCCTAAGCAACCTAGCGGGCTGAAGCCAAAGAAGTACAAGTACAACAAGTACAGTCATAAGCCATTCTGGCGACACATCGGGAATCTCTGAGTCTTGCGCGTACTGCTCGGACAAGGACTTTCGCGAACCGCTTTTTGTCCCGCTCGCCATCTTCCACTTCTGTTTGGTCGCTTTCATTTTTTGCTCTTCGTTTGCTCAATTTCAACATATCCCACGAAACATTTGCTAACAGCTCACCCAAAGGCTATGTCCTATGCTTAACGGCACGATGAAGACCGACAATGGGATCGCAGAACATGGCGGCTTCGGAATGTACAATACGCCAGCAGCGAGCGCCGGCTCACCCGGTCAGTGAACGATCAGACGGGGCAGCCGTGTCCGTCCGGACCAGGCCACTTCGGACGTGACGTTGGACCGAAAACCCCAAAATTGGAATCGCATGATGACCAACGGGTGGTATATGGAATAAGGAAACTAGGGTATTTGGGCCACGGGAAACATTCTTACTGGACAGCACGACACGGACTCCCTCACGGACGCGGAAATCAGGGCCGGTCAGATTTTTGGCAAGCGGTTAAGCAAATCAAAGCATGTAATGATGCATCGGCACGGCGTTTGGTGTTGTTAAGTTTAGCCCACAGCCGCCACGCGAGCTAATCACACGAAAATTCGTCTCAGTGACCAAGTTTCCCCGCATGTCGAGCCGCAGACGGCGAGGACTGTTCTGCAGCACCAAAAGAAGCAGCATGAGCTTTGCGGATATGTTCCGGACAATCCATGTAGCCGCCGCTGGAGAGAGTGTGTGGAGGTTGGGAAATGTGGATCGAAGAGTCGAGAGCGGAGGGAACATACCCAGAAGGCTCTGATGGCCGGCAGGCATTGGCTAGAACGAGCGTAGGTATAATTAATTCCACAGTGATAGCGACCGGGGGAGCGGGATGCGGCACGGCGACATGGGGTTCATTCAGCGAGAGGCGGACGGAGGGTTGGAGATGGTGGTGGGGGGGTTTTCCTCATGGTGGACTCTGCAACACTCTGAGCAGATTGGCGAATCGGGCAAAACTCACATGCGTCGGATGGGGGGGAGTGGTACAGAGTGAGAGGGCTAAATGTAACGATGACAGAGACCAAGAGACAAGCAGAAGCGCGATTGAATCATCATTGTGATGACGAGGCCATGTCAGCTCAGCGTTGCCTCGTCGCCCTCGGGCTGTAGGATGTGTGTGTGTGTGTGCCAGAGGGTAAAAAGGCAGAAAAGAGTGGAACGTCGTTTGGGGTAAAGGTAGGAAAAGAGGATGTCAGACTGACTGGAGGTTGCTCGATGCAAGGCTTGAGAGGGTGAGATCAAAAAGTCACCCAAGACATGTGTGTGTGTACCTGTGTGGTGATACACAAGCAAGCAGCAGCATCGAATGGGCAAGAAAGCTACCCACAAAAGGCGGTGGATGTCAGCGAGCTGATTGGTCCGGCGCGAACCCAAAGCGCAGGAAGTCGCGTGGCTGCGGAGACTGGAGGTGCGTTCTCCTCCCACGCTAATGCTAAAAATAGGATATTTTTAGAAACCGCACCTTGCTGTGCAGCTTTCTGTGGGTTCTTCCTCCTCCTCCTCCTCCTCCACCCCTGACACCGAGGTGTACATCTGTAGAGGTGGGAAGGACATGGCAGGGCAGGTTGGCAGGGCAGGGAGACGTGAGAGTGCTTGTGTGTGGGTGTATGTGTCTCTTTTGTGTCTTCTTCTGCGACTAGCGACCAATCGGTTTGCGATTTGCATCAGGGACAGCCTGTCTTGGCTGCTCGAAACATGCACGTCGACCTCACACCGTCACAAGGAAAGACAGAGGCTCTGGTGGAGGTGGAGGTGGAGTTGGAGGTCGAGGCCGCGGGCGATGACAGCGGAAGAAATTGATGGGGATAGGAAGACGTTGATCTGGGGCGCAACTACTACCTGCACCATATTAGTGTACATCCGGTCAGTTCGTGCGTTCGGGACCTTTTTCTCTCCAGACCGGATGGGGACCTTTCGCGGACGGGACTAGCAGACCAAACAGCCCGGCGGGAGCTACATTGGTGAAGCACCCGGGGTTTTCGTTGGTCCTGCCACCCCGACATGAGATAATTAGCGTCATGTCACCGATGGCGCCTGGCGCTTAGCTTCAGGATATGGTTATTTCGACAAGAAGGTGGGATGGCGTTGACGATGGACTGGGATGGCGACAGCGGCCCTTCTCGGACGAATTATCTGAAGAAGGGACGAGAGCGCATGGTGTGAAGAGCCAGCAGCAGGTGAACCAGGGGTCGTAGAGTTTGCATGTTGATTGCCCTGCCAACTCCCAAGATAGCTGCATGTGAACATTTGCCGTCTGACTGGTTTCCGGCCGCTTGCTTGGGTCGTCTTTCTCGTCTCTGGTCTTACAGCAAAGGTAACAGCCTTGTCTGAACGAGCGGACAGTACCGCAGGTCGGGCATGTTTCTCGTGAGAGACTGGGCGACGATTGGCGGCTTATCCAGGAACATCTCTGCGGTTTCGTTTGTTTTTAGGTTCTTGGCTGTCGTCTGTCTCGAAGTTCTTGACAGGAGCCAAAAAAGTAGACGGAGATGCCCAACCGAGGTGGGGGAGATAACGTTTCTCGAGACAACAAGACAGCCGCCTGCCCACTGTCTGAGGGAGCGAGAAGTAATAATGGACGCGGGGTATCGTTCCGGGTGGAGATGGGTATCTAAATCAAGATGATGAGCGACCGGGTTCGTCGAGCAGGCGCGGGATGCAGGCGAGGGTTAATCGATGGTGAAGCGAGATCTACAAGTCAGAACCATGGGGACGGACGGACTGTCAAAGGGCCGTCCGAATTAGGTTCCAAACTCACGCGACGGGAGGACCGGTGTGTGTGGACGAATCCCTCGTAGATGGCCTGAGAGCGCACTTCTAGACCGCATAGCAGTGTGAAGTTGATTCCCTCGTCCGCTCCCTATCCCCCCGTCGCGCGGGAGGAGGGGCTCGTTCTGGGATGCGACGTCTAGACTCTAGGCAAGGAGGTGAGGGACTGGGGAGACCTCAGTGGAGTCTCTGGCGATGGCCTCGCTTTGTAGTTGGCCAGGGGCTCGGCGTTGAGGGACGAAAAACAAAGGAGGGGAGACAATGTGTTTCCTCGCTATACTCCCTTGCGCTTGATTTCGGTTACGGCCAAGATGTCCCTCGAACCCAAGTATCCGACGAAAGGGCGGCGCCCAGGACAACATGATCATGGGGAAGGGCTAAGTCTGGTTTCGACACAATGGACGACTATGGATGGCAGTTGGTCCTCGCGTTGGTACTCGCGGACATGCGCCGAAGCCAGTGCCCTGTGCTCTCCGAAGTGCCCGTGAGTTACGCGGTGTATCCGTAAGTAAGTTGCGACGCCGCGGACGGTAATAAACGACTGTGCCTGGCCGGCACGCTGCATGTGTTCGTTCCTGCGGCAAGGCGGGCATGGGAGGCTCAACATGCGGCCCGCGCACGTTGTTTTGCTGCCGGATGACAGCCTCCCTCCCTCCATCAAGACCTTACAGCGTTATGCTTTTGGGCCTTTGGAGGGGGCCTGGCTGGCTGTACCTTATCCGCAGAGCAAATCCCGCGCCGATGACGGGATATTGGGTGGAGGTGGTAAGGTTCAGGGAGGGGGGGTCCGGCAATGGCTCCGGTGTCTCGACGCTGGTCCACCTTGTTCGACGACGACTCGATCGAGTCCACCATGTAGTACGGATACTGTCGAACATGTTATACCCAGGGACGAGCGAGCCGATGTCGAGGTCGAGATTGCGGTCGAGGCACATATGTACTAACTCTCCCAGGCGAAACTGTAGTGTAGTAGTTAGGTAAAAAATCTCGGTATTGACAGTATATCTGAGGTAAATGATATGATACGGAAAGAGGCAGGTAAAAGATGAAGCAAGCAGATGCTCTTGTTGGTTGCACACAATACGTACACTACGTATCTGTAGTGTAGTGTACATATCTACCACACAAAGTACTTGCCCTGCCCTGCCCAGGATACACCACCAGCAGTTGATTGCTTCGAACGCACGTACCGCGTGTATCTCACGTCGGTTAGACGTCAAATGTCTCGACGACACCTGCCACATGTATCTTTTCTGCAGTGTCTCACTAGCGGCAGCACTGTCACGCCTCCAGGCGGTACCTTTCCCGGCCGGGACTAGTACTCGTATCCACCAGACCCTGACACGGTGCGCAGGACGTGTGTGGAGATTGCGTTGGCACACTGTTCAATTTCGGCGACAGCATCGTCGGGCAGACAGTGCGGGCAGTCGGTCTCAGCTGCCTTCTCATTCCCTGCCTCATCAGGCTGTCGTTTCACGAGCGTCCGCAACGGCCGCCAGGACCCCCGGCCCATCCAGCGCACGCACCGGAAGCCCTCGCGACCATGCCCTGTCAGTGGTGGTGAGGACGAAGGCGCGGCCAGCGGTCGCGGTGAGAAGTGCGACGGCCGGACAGGTTCATGTTCAGGTGGACTTGGACTCCGCATGCCTCACCTCAGGCAGTACCTCATTGCGGTAGAGACTGGTACCGGTGGAGGCCGAGGAGGTGCTGCTGCTGCAGGGCCTGGAGACAAGAAGAAGAGGGTCGCAGAAGGGCGGCCTGCCAGAGATGTAGGTACCTTGCTTGCTTGCTTACCTCTCACCTAGGTAGACTTGAGATAGGTACATGCATAATACGCATAGTACGTAGGTACTACGAAAAGTGCACGTAGTAAGAAGTAGAAAGGAAAGCAGGTAATATGCCTATTGGTAGGTAGGTACGAAGGAATAAGATACCTATCATGGCAGGCACTGTTCGTGGGTTGGTGCAAGTAGATAGTAATGCTACTGCTATGTACATACCTACAGTACATGCGCAGTAAAAAGGGAAAAGGGCTTTCGGCAGGGTTGGAGCGACCCCCGCCCATTCTTTTTTTCCACGTCCTTTCCCAGTTCGCTCATCCCATCCCATCCCATCGCGCGCCCCCCCCTTGTCCTTCCCATTTCCCCCAAAACCCAAGTCATCTTTCCCGTCCAGGAGGCACTCTTCGCGCTTTCTTACTGGCTGCTACCGCTTCTGCTTCTGCTGCTACTGCTACTGTACCTATCTCTACTACTACTGCTTGCTCCCATCACCCATTATTTTTTTTCCCCCTCCATCACCCCTTCCCTCCTTCCTGTCTGTCTTCCCGCTCCCAGAAACGTGAACACGATCGCGTCTATTATTAGAATCATCCACGCCAGATTCAGCCCCATCGACCTGCACCACAACGCCTGTCCATCCCAGACCTGTCGCATCTGCACTTGTAATGGGATCAGTGTACGTTCTTGATGCGTCTTGTTGCTCTCCCCTGTTCTCCCACTTGGAAACCCTTTGCCTGCATCGTACCCGCGTCAGATACCGTCCATCCCCGGGATGCGCTGCGCTTCCTTGCCTCATCCATGCCAGTTTAACTGATCGATCACCAGTTGGGAACGACACCCCACGAGACAGGCCATTTAGATAAAAGCGATCAGCCCGCCCCAGCCGACTCTTGTTTCCGCTCGCTTCGTTGATCAGCCAAGCTTGTTGCTCCTCAAGATTCACAGCTCGCCCGCCCCCAAGAGCTTCAACTTGTCTCGCGAGATCACCCCTTCCTCCCGAAGACAGGAACAGTCGATCCCACGGCTGAGACCTCGTCGTCGTCGCCGCCGCACCGTCGCCAATCGGCACCAAGTCGTCCGTTTCTCGGCATCGACCTCGGCCCGCTACCTGCGCCGCGAACCCACCCCCTCCCGTATACTCTCTTCCAGCGTCGTCACCTGCTCAGTAGAGCATCTTGTTCAAGATGGGACGTAGAAAGATCGAGATCAAAGCTATCAAGGATGACAGGAATCGCTCTGTGTAAGCTCGCCTCCAGGACCTGACCCCATGCCATACCCGCGATCAATCGCTTACTTATTGCGTCGCGGTGCAGCACGTTTCTTAAGAGAAAGGGCGGTCTGTTCAAGAAGGCGCATGAGCTTTCCGTCCTCTGCTCGGTAGACGTCGCCGTGTTCATCTTTGGCAGCAACAAGAAGCTGTACGAGTATTCTTCTACGGACATGCGAGAAATGATAACCAGATACACCTACGTAAGTGTCTGCGGCTGGAGACTTGAATTCACGGATAGCTAACCCCTCCGCAGCACGGTGGCCCGAATGAGCACAAGGGCCCCTCCGACTTCAACGGCGGCAACGACGAGGACGAGGACGAAGAGGGTGACGGCACCCCTCCTCACGGAGAGTCCATGGAGCCTCAGATGATCCCCCCTCAGTTCCAAGGCCAAGCGCCCTTCCCCCACATTCGGCACCACACTCCGTCAGCTTCGCCGCCGATTCCTAATGGCATGCCCTTCCCGCAACATCCTGGCCATCCCGTGCAACGCGGCCACACGCCGCAGCCGCAGATGGGATCGCGTCCTGCCTCCAGACAAGACATTCGCCGGATGGGCCCGAACATGGGCCCTCAGCCCGTCGGCCCTCCCGGATCTCAGCAACCTCCCGTCAACGGCTTCGCGTACATGCCCAACCCGGCCATCTACAACCCGCAGAACCAGCCTAACATGCCGCCAAACATGCCTCACGGTCTTCCTCAGCACGGTCCCCAGTATCCTCAGTACCCGCCGAATCCTCACCCACCGCACATGCAACAGTACATGGAAGAGCAGCGCCGGTCCTCCATGCCACCAAACTACCCGCAGCCACAAGGCCCGCAAGGACCCGGACCCCAGGTTTCACGTATCTCGCCATCTCCGCCGCAGCCTCCTACCCAGCAGCTGCCCCCTCAGCCGCCGCAGATTTCCCCGCCGCCGCCGCAGCCTCAACAGCTTGAGCCGCAACAGCAGCCGCATCCGTCACCTCAACCTCAACACCAGCCACAGCCGCCGCCGCCGCAGCATCAACAGCACCAGCACCAGCAGCAGCATCAGCAGCATCAGCAGCAGCAGCACCAGCAGCACCAACCGCCGCCGCCGCCGCCACAACCTCAAGAGACGGCGATGCCGGCGCCCATGGAGCCGCGCTCGGAATCGCACGACAGACCCCAGCCACCCCTTCTGAACACTGACAGTGCTATCAAGAAGCTGCCGCAGCGCAAGCAGCACAGCATTTTTACACCGATCGACGAGAACCGCTCTATTTTGTCTCAACATCTAGCTTCATTTGCTTCCGACCAGAACAGCGGCAAGGTCGAGGCCAGCCGTGCTCAGTTACCTGACCAGGTCAGCATCAAGACGGAGAATCGCTCGCAGTCAGTCGATGTTGGCGCGGTCTCGAGGACGAACGGCTCTACGTCGTCCCCGCCGCTGCCACAGCGCGCCAGCACTCAGTCGCTAAACAAGACCCGCAACATCTCTGTGTCGTCCATCCCAGACACAACCTTTACTCCTCCTTCACGAACCAATAGCATGAAGATCGGAGGCGGTGCGCGTCCCCGTTTGAGGGTGGAGATTCCCGACGAACCTTCGGATGGCGGTAGCGCAACTGCCGAGTCAAACTCTCCTCGCAACTCGACAGACACCACATCCCAGACAACTCGGCGCCATGCATCCGACTCCCACTCTTCGGGAATGGTCCTCCCACCCCCATCCCCGTCAGCCCAAACGCTTTTGTCAGCCGGCGCCACAGGCCCTCCCAACCCATTCGCCCGTCCCCCGCCGCAACAGACCAATAATATGAATATCGACACTCCTGTTTCCGCTCTGCCATCACGATTTCTCACCAATGAGTTTCTTCCCAGCCCAAGTAGCTTCTATCCCGAGTGGTACTCGCGCGGAGGGAGCGATAGCAACACGCTGCCCAGTCCACTGAACTTCGCGACACCCGTCGTGGGCTCTGGTCCGAGCTTTTTGAGGGAGGACAACGCTACGAGCACGAAGCGGAAGAGTCCCGAGATCAGTGTCGGCGGGCCACATGACGGCCCCGAGGCTGGCAACGAACCTAAGCGGGTCAGGGTTGATTCTTGATTTCGCGTTCTCCTTCATGATTGCCTTTCTGTACCATCTGACCCGCATTCTGGCCTCGCTTGGGGCCAAACATGGAGTGCTTTCGGTTCCATGATACCTCTTTTGCTTTCATTCTACGGCATTAGCGTCACGTAACGTTTTCGTCTAAGTTTCTTTTCTTCACCCAAGTCGTCCGGAGTACTGAACTGCATTGGAAGGCGTTGGGATGCCACGGACAAATATTGTTTTATTTTTGCTTTTAATCTCGGTTGAGTGCAGGACGGCTCGTCATCTTCAAATCAGTTTATGGGGTTTGTTATGTGCACATGGGACCAATGTGAGATGATTCAAAGGAGAATCTAGCCCGCGGGAATAGTTGGGGATCCACGGGCGTTTTGGTCATTTAGTCTTTCCATGTAGAGTATCCAGGTCTGACTGGTCAAAAAGAACGAATTGTTCCCCATCTTGGAATGTTGGCTCACGACTTGCGACGCGATGATGCAGGTAATACTTGCAAGTATTTGGCTTCCGACCGGTCTCTGGAGGTGGCCGAATGTCCTCAGGGTGACGATGAAGCCCGAAGAATCAAACACCTAAGTTCTGATCAAGCGCGCGAAATGTGGAAGCTTGTGTTGTGTGGTGACGTAGCAGCCGCCAAAAGCCCGGGCTGCAGGTCTGCATGGCCTGAAGTTTCCGACAGTGCACCTTTGGTGAAAATTGCCGCCAAACCTACAGCCATTCAACGCAGGAAAACACCACACAAGAAAAAACACCGTCAGCTAGGCAGCGCATACGAGCACACATTCGGTAAGGAGAGGGGGGAAAGCAGAAAAAAAGAGCCAATCAATGCTCATGTCTACTCCGGCCAAACGACGGCGGATCGACAACGCCAACGAGACGCTGCGGAAACCGTTCAAGTCGCCTGGCTTGGTGCGAGGCCGGAACGTCGACGCGGCGCGTGAGACTGGCCGCGCGACATCGACTGGCGAGAACCCTGCGGCTGCTGCAGAACCGATCTCGGCCCAAGATGCGGCTGACGCGACGAGCGCGGCGGCGATGCGGCAGAGCTCAGCCCTCCTGACCCCGGCCAAGCAGCCCAGCAAACCGACTCACCACCGCCCCTTCAGCACGCCCAGACCATCGCGGGGCGTCTCGCAGTCCCCGTTGCGGACGACGACGACGACGCCCCTGGCGAACAGGTTGCCGCGAAAGACGACCGGACCGTCGACGACGACGACACCCACCGGCATTAGGGTTGCCAGGGAGGTCGAGGGGCGGGAGGAGATCATCAGGCAGGCCGAGCGGATCCGAGGGGGGGCGTCGTCCGGGGCGGGGGGGAGCGAGGGGGAGACGGATCAGGAACTGGTAGGGCTGATCGAGAAGTGGAGGGCCGCGAGCCGGCAGGCGGCCGAGGAGGTGTTTGCAGCCTCGAGGGAGAGGGTGCAGAGCATGGGCGGGATGCGGGCGTGGAGGAGGACGAGGATGGAGGAGCAGAGAAGCTTCATGGAGATGATGATGGGGGGGGAACAACAACGCCCGCGAGATCGAGATTGTGGGGCCGGGGACGAGGACGAGGCGGTTCCGTCGCCGGCGGGCGGGGTCGGAGCCGCGGACGATGAGGAAGAAGGGGAGAAGGCGGAGGAGGAGGACGAAGACGAGGTGAGTGTGTGTTTGCGAGGAGTGGTCGAGGGCATGGCGTTCGTTCCGCTGACACGTTGCAGGGCTTCACTTTGGGTACGATGTTGAAGAGCATGGGCATCGACTTTGACATCATTGGCTACGACGACGACACGGGATGGTGGAGGGACGGGTGAGGTCGTGGCAGGCTCGGTCGAAAGGGCAACCAAGCCGTCTATACCTTCCGTCGGTTCACGTTTCCGGCTCGAACCTCCGAAAACTTTTTTAGCTTAAAGATGCAAGATCCTCCAGAGTTGGGAGAAGGTTCAATTGAGAAGAGGGTGTCCAACTTGGCCTTATTCCACGATTTGCACACATGCCGCCCCTGTCCCGTTTACTGATACTGTGCAGTAAGGTGTACGGTAAGACACGGTCAGAGTTCACTTCCGGAGTCGGCCGGGTCTTTAGAAAAGATGACTTTTATGGTGCGCAGGATATGGCCAGTCATTACCTGAGCAGCCCTACGTTGGAGGAAGGGAAAGAAAAACAAGACGAAAGACGAGTTGAAACCATCCCCGAAGTGTCTGCAACCTTCGGCGAGGGTTGGACAAGTGTCGTGGGGCTCCTTGCTTCCTGGCGGGGTGAGAAGGATACGTCGCAGGGGTCTGCCCGATCTGCTTCCGCGCCTTGCCTCGAACAAGCTTCGCCTTACGCCTGTTCAAGCCTTGTCTTGTTCGAGCCGTTCTGCGGCGTATTAGCAATATAACGTGATCGGTATCTCGGTGTTCTCGACCATGGACACCACGCGTCCTGGTGCCGCCAGGGGGGAGCAAAGAGAGAGAAGCTTGAAGACCGCACCCCCATGCACAGCTGACGATGGAAACGAGGGTGGTGTGGCTGACGCAGCCGACGATCCGATCTTCAGGGCCATTCAGATGCATTAGCGAGGTGTTTTTATGCTGGTGTACGTGATTGCTTTTGATGTCCCCGGCGCATGGTGTTGTTGTTGGCTGGTTATTACTCAGATACTGTGCCGTGAAGGGCGGGAGGTCACTCAGCAACGGAAACTAAAGTTACTACGCGGATAAGCAGCAGTAGTTGTAGGGTTTCCAGTATCCCGCTGCACTGCCAATCCGAGCTTGTAGGATGCTACAATGTGTGACCTGTTTCGACGACGTGCGGGGGATTTTCATGATGCCACGTCTACCGCCTTCGGAATCGCCTTGGGAAAAAGGCCAAGCGCAGGTGTTTGAGGGGTGGTCAAGTCTGTGTGGCCGTCGTCATGATGCGGTGGCGATGCAGCCTGGTGAAATGTGAGCGATTGCTGCTGCCGCCGACGAGCTCCCGGGCTTTTTGATGAGAAGGTGTCTCGTCGCAATCCAAACGGAGGAGGGGTTCTCTGTGTGCCGCCCTGCTGTAGGCTCGTGTCGTGTGGTGCGTGTGTGTTGTCGCTGTTGTCTTGGTCGCCCTCTGCTGAGCCTCATCGGACCCGGGAGGGATGAAACGGTTCTGGTGCATCAGGGCTGCCGCAGATCAGCACGCACCTTGCATTCGTCACGTATCCGCTCCCCGAGAAGCTTCGCTGGAGAGAGGCGCGGCCAATCAGAGACTGCGACTCCAGAGGTAGCCAACCACCCCTTTCCCCACACTTGACGTGTGAGAGGAGCCAAAACAGAGTTACCTCGCGATGGAGCACACGAGGAGGTCGGGTCCCGGCGGTCACGAACCTGGCACGGCAGCCCATGTCCGAGCAGCAGCAGACAGCGAAGAGCGTAGCGAGATGGGGTGAGAGTGAGAGAGAGGCGGAGACCCCAAATAGGTTGACCCCAAATAGGTTGGTGGCTGGTAGTACCGGCCCAGGCCCTTGCAACCCTGCCATCAATAAGGTGCCGGTAGTAATAACGTATCGTCCCTGGTCGACCGGTCCTTTTTTACCCTTTCCTCTTTCCCGCCTGACTGATTCAAATAAAACTGTTCCCGCAACTGTTTCTCCTGTCTTGGCAAAAAGACTTTCTTGACGCCTTCTTCACATAACGCTAGACGGAACTAATCCGAACAACACCCCCCTGGCGGCCATCGACGACTCTTTCCACGGATAAGGATAACTTTGGTGTAGTTGATCTGCAGCCTATCACCCGCTCCCGATTAAGACATACGATCAATACCAACACCCTACTACTACACGGCCAGTACAGTCAATCGAGCGGGCTCAGGCAGGCTCGTCTCTCTAGGAAGGACAGGAAATCAGGATTACGGAGCGACGTTCGCTACTCTCGTTTCTTCAACAACACACCACACAACACAAGACGCCATGGAGCTCGATCCTCGACAGACCAACGCCAACGACCTCCCACCTGGCTGGGTCATTCAGAATGGTCGCGCCATCCCGTGGTGGTATAGTCGGGTAAGTCCTGCCGCTCATCATCATGCTCGTCGTCCGCCACGTCTGCTTACACGCACCCACAGACAGGCGTCATCGTCAAGTGGTCCGTCTTCCTGGGCCTCACGACGCTCTTCGCCGCCTTCCTCATCATCGGCTACATGCACGGCAAGAGGCGGATGAAGAAGGGCCTCCTGCCCCTGGGCTACCACCGCTGGCTCTTCAGCCGCGCCCAGCTCGCCCGCGTCGACAGCCGCTACGCCTGGCCGCAGGCCACGTACAACAACTACCGCCCGGACTACTACAACCACCAGCAGGGCGGCTACTACGGCATGCAGGGCATGCCGCCGCCCACGTACGACCCGAACGCCGCGAGGCCGCCCATGTACGCGCCGCCCGACGGAGGCTCCAAGGTCGACCCCTCGCAGGAGTACGGCGTCACCCCGCCGGCCGGCCCGCCGCCGCCGCCCGCGGCCGTCGCGGCGAACCACACCGGCCAGTCGTATCCGTACAGAGCGCAGTGATTTTTGTCCTTTGTAGTGGCATGGAGCGATTGTATGCGACGGGAAGGAAAGAAGGGGCGCATTTGCTGGCTCAACATGACGAGACGAAACGAGAGAGAAGAGAAAGCGAATTCTTGGAAAGACTTTGTAATTTTTCAGACAGGCACCCGGAGGCTAGACGCCCCGAGTGCGAATGATGAGGCTGGACGCCTAGATGAGATGACTATATCTGTTACAAATTGTACAGCACGCAGCACATGTCAACAAGAACCAAAATTCGATACCGTGAAAAAAGTAAACGCCTCGCTCATCCCGACGAAGGGTGTCGGCGATCCATAAACGTGTGATCAGTCCCTTGCGTGGCCGTGGGTATCGTCAATTATATATACGGAAAGTCGCATAAGCGCATTCCTCAGTCCATGTCCATGGCATCGGGGTCGTAGTCGACGGGTGCCGAGACCGGGGGCGTGAGGGTAGTAGGTCCGACGGCCAACTCCGGGCTCATGGGGATCACCGGAGGAATGAGTTGCTGGGGGGTGAAGGGCGGGGGATTCTGCACCGGTGCGCCCTTGCCCTCTCGCTCGAGGCGTTGTCTCTCGCGCATGCGTGCGCGGGACTCGACGATGGCCTTGCGGACGCTGTCCTGCTCCTGTGGTACGGTCAAAGAAGTGGGCTCGTTGTAGAGAACCATCTGCATGCCGGCGAGCTGACCCTCGTCGTTGGCGAGAATGGACGGGGGGATGCGGGTGGCGCGGAGGTGCTTCTCGATGTCCGGGAGGAAGACCAGCTTGCCGTCGTCGGCTTCGCTTTCGGATGAAGATAGTTCGTCGTCGATATCGTATATGTAGACCTTGTACTTGTCTTCATCTAACTGCATAACCTCGTCGGACGGCGGTTTGCGACGACGACCACCGGCGAGCTGCGATGGCGGCGATGCGGCTGGGGGGATGACGTCGACCGACGATGCGGATGCACTCGGGTTCTCCACGGGAACATACAGCTTCTGTCCATTTTTCTCTGCACAACGAGGTCAGCATCATGTTTTGAAAATAAGAGTTGTTGAAGCCTGGGGAAGGGAATGCAAGTTGACTCACCCAAATTTAACAAACTGAGTCTCTTGGACAACCGTTCGTTGTCTTGCGACTCAGCTTTCCTCTTGCGCCTCAAATGGCGGTGTTGGTGTTGGTGGTGCTGATCCGCCTCCAGCGCGTGGGCGTCCAGCGCATGGGAGGGAGATTGCGCCCCGTGCAACAACATTATTAGGGGAGGGGGGTTTTGGCTTCCAGAAGCGACAGGCCACTGGAACTTTTTTACTTCGCTTCTAAACCCACCCGACCAACTTCGCCGATAACCAACTGCCGACGCCGGGCGATCGGATACGACGACGACGACGACGACAGGCAACGACGACACGGGAATATCGGGATCGACGAGAATGCTGTATTAAGCGCAAAGCTCCGAGGCGACCACTAGAATCGCAGCAGACAGAGACACGACGAAAAGGGCCAACGTGGGACGAGAGAACGCCGCAATCGGGTTGCGGAAGATAAGTCGTACGGCACGTGGACGGCTGATCTCGAATCGCGCGCGCGCGCGCTCTCTGCTCTCTGCAGGCTTTCTCTTCGGAGGAGGTGGGTGTGCAGGCAAAGCAAGCAGGAAGGGAAGGGAATATCCCGTCGCGAACCGACACCGGCAGAGTTCAAGTCAGATGCACTCAGCCTTGCCGTGAAAGAATCTCTTCGTTCGTTTCCGCTCGTGGCGAAAGAGCCAAAGAAAGAGAAAGAGGGTTTTGGACTTGAACAGAGACGGAACGACCTGGAGGGCTGCAGAGCAGAAAAGAGGAGTCAAGTTCGACGGTTGCGTCCAGATTCCAATTCGACGGTTCCTTGTGGTATTTGAGGGGGAATGGCCAGAGCTGCCGTGCTCGTGCTAGGGGCGCGTTCGCTGGCGCGGAGCTGCAGCTGTGGCGGGACTCGGGGGAGCTCTGGCGCTTTTGTACCGCTTTTGACTCATCCCGCTGCTTGTAGAAGTTTCTACAAAAGCGCCGAACCGACCCCTCCCTCGCCCGCCCAGCACCACCTTCAGCACCCGATTCCGCTATCGCTCCTCCACCCCTCACTGCCACTGCCACTGTCCCTGCTACTGCCCCGCGTCCGAGGCAATGCACCAGCACCCGCACCAGCACCCACAGCTGCAGCACTAACCACCTCGTCCCGCCAAACGAGTCACCGCCGCTGCGCCGACGACCCTGACATTTCATTTTCGCCTTCCTCCACCAACACCGCCGCCACCACCACCTCCTCCTCTTGCTCCTCCAAACTTTGGACTCGAACGCCGGTCAGATTCCAGACGAACACCCTCGCGCCGCCGTCTGGACTAGTCCCATCGAGTGTTTCCCACCTGCAGAGGCGTCTTTATTCTCACTCGACATCGTCCGTCGCAGTCATGGCTGAGCAGAAGTGGCCCGGCGCTGTTGTGCGCAAGACTTTCCTCGAGTTCTTCGAGAAGAGGGGCCACACCATCGGTACGATATCACCACCACCATTCCAGCCCCGAGGCGAATGAAACATGTCTGCGATGCCGAATTGACGGCTTTTCTTCTCTTGTGTGCTTTTACTCGCGAACATGCAATTGACTAACATGCCCGCGTTATCGCAGTCCCCTCCTCCTCGGTCGTCCCTCACAATGACCCCACCTTGCTCTTCACCAATGCGGGCATGAACCAATTCAAGCCTATTTTCCTCGGAACGATCTCCAAGGCTGATCCCATGTACAACCTGAAGCGTGCTGTCGACTCCCAGAAGTGCATTCGTGCCGGTGGCAAGCACAACGACCTCGACGATGTCGGCAAGGACAGCTACCACCACACCTTCTTCGAGATGTTGGGCAACTGGTCCTTCGGCGACTACTTCAAGAAGGAGGCCATTCAGATGTCCTGGGAGCTGCTTACCAAGGTCTACGGTCTCGACCCTGACCGCCTGTACGTCACCTACTTCGAGGGCAACCCCGCGATGGGTCTCGAGCCCGATCTGGAGGCGAAGCAGCTGTGGCAGTCTGTCGGTGTCCCCGACGACCACATCCTGCCTGGCAACATGAAGGACAACTTCTGGGAGATGGGTGACCAAGGCCCCTGCGGCCCCTGCAGCGAGGTTCACTACGACAAGATTGGCGGCGGCCGTAACGCCGCCAGCTTGGTCAACATGGATGACCCCATGGTGGTGGAGATCTGGAACAACGTTTTCATCCAGTTCGATCGCCAGGCCGACAAGAGCCTGAAGTCCCTCCCTGCTAAGCACGTGGATACCGGTATGGGTTTCGAGCGTCTGGTCTCTGCTCTCCAGAACACCACCTCCAATTACGCCACCGACATTTTCACCCCCCTGTTCAAGAGGATAGAGGAGGTCACCGGTGCCAGGACGTACACGGACAAGTACGGCGCTGACGATGTTGACGGCATTGACACTGCTTACCGTGTCGTCGCTGACCACATCCGTCTCCTTACCTTCTCCATGTCTGACGGTGCTGTTCCCAACAACGACGGCCGTGGATACGTCGTTCGCAGAGTTCTCCGCCGCGGTGTCAGATATGCCCGCAAGTACTTCAACGCCGAGATTGGCTCCTTCTTCTCCAAGATCCTCCCCGCGCTCGTGGACCAGATGGGTGAGCAGTTCCCCGAGGTCGTCAAGAAGCAGCAGGACATCAAGGAGATCCTGGACGAGGAAGAGGAGGCTTTTGCCCGCACGCTGGACCGTGGTGAGGCCCAGTTCGAGAAGTACGCCAAGGACGCCATCAAGAAGGGCGAGAAGAAGCTCTCCGGTGCTGTCGTCTGGAGGCTGTACGATACCTTCGGTTTCCCTGTCGACTTGACCAAGCTCATGGCCGAGGAGCGCCAGCTTGAGATTGACGAGGAGGAGGTCAAGGCCGCCCAGGAGAAGGCTCGTGAGGCCAGCAAGGTCGTTAAGAACGCTGTCCAGACCTTCGCCAAGCTCAATGTCCACCAGATCGCCGAGCTCGAGAAGGAGCTCAACGTCGCCAGGACAGAGGACGAGGGCAAGTTCACCAAGGGCGACGCCAAGGGCAAGGTGCAGATGATCTACGACGGTAAGGGATTCGTCAAGTCGACGAAGGACATTGCCGAGAAGACACCCCTGGGCCTGTTGCTGGACAAGACCAACTTCTACGCCGAGTCTGGTGGCCAGGTTGCCGATACCGGCCGTATTGTGATTGACGACGTCGCGGAGTTCAAGGTTCTGGACGTCCAGAACTTCGGAGGATACATCGTTCACAACGGTTACCTCGAGTACGGCACTCTCGCTTCTGGCGACGAGGTCATCTGCGAGTACGACGAGCTCAGGAGATCTCCCATTCGCAACAACCACACTGGTACGCACATCCTGAACCACGCTCTTCGTGAGGTTCTTGGCGACGACATCAACCAGAAGGGATCTCTCGTCGACAACGAGAAGCTGCGTTTCGACTTCTCGCACAAGACTGGTGTTCAGATTTCTGAGCTGAGGAAGATCGAAGATCTCTCCAACGAGTACATCAAGCGAAACGGCAAGGTTTACGCCAAGGACGTCGATCTCGACCTTGCCCGCGGTATCGAAGGCCTTCGCGCTGTGTTCGGCGAGACCTACCCCAACCCCGTCCGTGTCGTCTCCGTTGGCGTCGACATTGATGAGATGCTGGCGAACCCCAAGAACCCCGAGTGGCGCAAGTACAGTGTCGAATTCTGCGGTGGAACCCACGTCGAGTCGACGGGTCTCATCAAGGACCTCGTCATCGTCGAGGAGAGCGGTATCGCCAAGGGTATCCGCCGCATCATCGCCTACACCGGCGATGCTGCTCACCAAGTCCAGCGCGAGGCTGATGAGTTCTCCAAACGCCTCGATGCTCTTGAGGCGTTGCCCTTCGGTACCGCGAAGGAGCAGGAGATCAAGACGACGCAGCACGCCCTCAACCAGCTGGTCATCTCCACTCTTACCAAGGAGGACATTAAGAAGCGTTTCGAGAAGATCGTCAAGGCTGTGACCGACGAGCAGAAGAAGCGCCAGAAGGCGGAGGCCAAGACTGCCCTCGACACCGTCGTTGGCCACTTTGACAAAAACAAGGACGCCAAGTGGTTCGTCGGCCAGCTCCCCATTTCCGCCAACGCCAAGGCCATCGGCGAAGTCGTCAAGCACTTCCAGTCCAAGGACAAGGAGCGGTCTGTCTACCTGTTCGGAGGCAGCAAGGACGAGGGCGCCGTCGCCCACGGAGTCTACGTCGGTACAGTAAGTCATGCGTCCACCAATGTCGACATTTCAATTTTGCTAACCAATCACAGCATCTGTCCTCGCAGGGCGTTACTGCCGAGCAGTGGGCTTCCCAAGTCAGCGGTGTCGTCGGCGGCAAGTCTGGTGGAAAGGAGCCCGTTCGCCAAGGACAGGGCACCAACGCCGAGAACATTGACGAGGCGGTCGCGACTGCGGAGAAGTGGCTGAAGGAGAAGCTCAACATCTGAGCGTGATAGAATATTCCCGCTGATCATGCTGTAGCAGCATGTCGGCAAACGTTTCATTTTTCTTCAAGGGAACTAGACCGGGCATGGAATTGGACGGGGACATGGTTTTGTGTGAACCCTACGAGCGGATGATCACACGGAGTAGTTTGAAGAGATGTCAAAAAAAGCTTGTTCCACTCATTCATGCGGCTCCATGGCTCGAGGACGACGAGCGTTAATGTGTATGTAATGTGTCAACGCGGAAACCTTTCCACGGCCCGGGGGGGTATATGTCCTTGTTTTTTTCCTTCTATACATGCTGTCTATACAGTGACCAGGACGCTGGCGTTCTGGTAGTAGCTCAGCAGGGGGTTCTCCCCGCTGCGCGTCTGGGTGTCTTCGAGGAACGCCCAGCGCTTCATGAAGTCGCCATGGGACGTGAGCCTCGTGAGCTTGCCCGTGATGGCCTGGTACATGGTTTCCATGACGTGGAAGTCTGTCGGGAACATGATGTCGAAGTAGCCCTGGTGGACCTGCGTGCTTGTTAGCATCTTCTTGTGGCATTGAGGGTCGAAAGGGAGGAAACGTACCATTGGCGTCGACACAGGCACCGTCTTCCGCTCGTAACGCGTCTGGACCACGGGCGCGTTCAGGCCCGGGATGGCGTCCGGCAGGGAGTGGAAATCGCTCGTCACCAGGCGATGGGCCGGGAAGTACTTCTCCAGGACGTCGAAGAACTGCATGAGGCGGGTGGGGATGTACTCGGGCTCGGAGAGGTTGGGCATCAGCGGCATGCGGGACTTGAGGGTGCGCAGCATGCGGTTGGCCGGGTAGGGGGTCGGGTACCGGCCGCCGGTGGCGGCGTCCCTCACGCGGAGGAAGCGGGCGAGCACGGGGTCGAGGTCCGGGGAGTAGAACTCGTAGAAGTCGTTCTCGCCGTCGATGAGGACGGACCCCTGCAGGGGCTCCTCGGTGACCATGTCGTAGCGCACGCAGTCGTGGGAGAAGTTGTCGAAGACCTCCATGGCCAGGAAGAAGCACGGCGAGGGCACGCGTTCGGACCACGAGAAGATGGACTTGTTGATGATCTCCACCTTGGAGGCGTGGCCGCGCGAGTCGGCGGTCGAGAGGAGGTGGTGGCGCTGCAGGGAGGCGAGCGCCGGGGAGATCTCGATGATGCGGTACTGCGTGCGAGCGTAGACCTGGGGGTCGAGGTCTCGGATGTAGTCGAGGATGTTGAGCATCAGGGTACCGCGGCCGGCACCCATCTCGTAGATGATGAGGTCGTGGTAGGGGTACGTCGTCAGGCGGTAGTTTGAGACGAGGTATCTGGCAATGGCCTCGCCGTAGTAAGGGCGGAAGAGCTCCGTCGGGGTGTGCCATAGAGGCCGGGCATCGTTGACGCCCTCGCGGTCGTCGAGGTCGTCCTCGAACTCGGTGTAGCGCCGTCCCAGCTCGCGGTAGAAGTGCGGCTCGTCCTTGAAGGACGGGAAGTCGAAGGGTTGGCCGGGGGAGAAGATGACGGCCTGTTTCGAGAAATATCCGTACGCTGGGTTGTATAGGCTGTCCTCGATGAAGTCGCGGGTCAGCATCTTGACCTTGCGCGGGCGGGTAGAGCGCGCGGCCAGCTCGGAGCTCGTCAACGTCGGGTAGGTGTCGAACTCGTCAGAGCGATCGCTCGGGAAGAGGGACGTCCGTTGTTGCCATTTCGACTCGTTCGTGCGCTCGCCCCTCTCGGACGAGGTCTTGACAGCGTAACGCCGCCTTTGTTGTTGTGGTGTTGTTGCTCCTACTGCTACCGTGCCGACGGCGGCGCTACGATGGCTGTCATGATGGGGGTTCGGACGGTGTTGACTGCTGCTCAGGGTCGCCGCAGCAGTGCAATGGCGCCGCGATTGACACGCCGGCCGCCGGAAGAGTTCGCGGAAGAGGCGGGTGACGGCGGGGGAATCCATCCCGGAGGTCGGTATTTGGAGGGTTTCGTGAGACGCAACGAGTGGGAGAGGTCAACAAATTGCCCAAAATCGCAAATCGCCGGCTCCTCATTTGGCACAGAGAGTTTCGGGGATGGCCCGAGCTCCCTTGCGACGGGGCAGCTATTAATCCGCTGGAGGCGCGGGGGCGCCCGCGTCGGATGGCCTACCGAGGAGGTGGCATGCGACACGAGAGCAGCGCTGAGTCCTGACAGCCTACAGGATGCTGAGCACGGGTGCTTAACGGCACTGAGTGAGGCTGGATGCAGGGGTCCATAAAGCTAAAATGACATCACCCTCAGCGGGCAATCCCCTGTAAAAATAGGAAAGGTAAAATTCATGCAACCAAAAGGGTTCTTGTTGTTTTTTGACTACTTGTAGCTCCGAGACCGCAACTCGTCGAGAGACAACACCGACGCTGAAGGAAACCGTTGATGATGGAGCGGGACAGATGACACGGACAACATGTCTCTAAGCAACCACCCCAAGGCCTATGGCTCCGCCGCACTGGCGCTCGCCTTCGCAGCGGGTATCCTCGTCACCCTTGGCTTTAAAGACTCCTACCCAGACCTCGAGCGCCGCTATCAGCGCCGTCGCGCGCGACGAGCGGCCGACCGCAGCTCATCCACAGACCCCTCACGGCGCAGCAGCCTCTTCTGGGGCGCTCCGGTGCAGCTGGAAGACCATGAATCCGCGTCGGACAGCGACCCGGACGCCGCAACGCTCGGCGCATGGAACCCGCCGCTGATCGCCGACGGCCTAGCCGGCGCCATCGGCAACACGCCGCTCATCAAGATCCGCTCGCTCAGCGAAGCCACCGGCCGTACCATCCTCGCCAAGGCCGAATTCCTCAACGCCGCCGGCAACACCCCCAAGGACCGCGTTGCGCTGTCCATGATCGAGGCGGGCGAGGCCGCCGGCCTACTCGTCCCGGGACGCGGCGACACCATCTACGAGGGCACCGTCGGCAGCACGGGCATCTCGCTCGCAACGCTGGCGCGCGCCAGAGGGTACCGCGCGCACATCTGCATGCCCAACGACATGGCGATGGAAAAGGTCGACCTGCTGCGTCGTCTCGGCGCGACGGTTGAGCGCGTGAGCCCTGCGCCGATTGCGTCGCCGGAGCACTTCGTCAACCTCGCAAGACGGCGCGCCGCCGAGCATGCCGAGACGGCAAAGGACGGCAGCGTGGGCTTCTTCGCAGATCAGTTTGAGAGCCCGGCAAACTTTGCCGCGCATCTTGCGACGACGGGCCCGGAAATCATGTACCAGACCGGTGGCAACTTGGATGCGTTCGTGGCTGGCGCGGGAACGGGCGGCACTATCGCGGGAGTTGCCAAATATCTCAAGGAGGAGGCCAAGGTCCCCGGGTTGAAGATCGTGCTGGCTGACCCCCAGGGCAGTGGATTGTACAACAAGATCAGGCACGGCGTGATGTATTCGAACACGGAAAAGGAGGGCACCCGCCGAAGGCAGCAGGTGGATACGATAGTCGAAGGCATTGGCATCAACCGAGTCACGGAGAACTTCGAGGCTGGTAGGGAGCTCATTGACGACGCGATCAAGGTCACGGACGAGCAGGCATGCCGCATGGCGCGGTGGTTGGTGGAACACGACGGTATTTTCATTGGCAGCAGCAGTGCCGTGAACTGCGTTGCGGCGTGCATTGCGGCATCGAGACTTCCCGAGGGCAGCCAAGTCGTCACCATTCTCTGCGACTCGGGCACTCGCCATTTGAGCAAGTTCTGGAGGCACGTGGCTGAGATGGGACTCGAGGAGGATGAGGGCGCCGCCGATCTATTCACGGCGCTGAAGGTCGACCCTACGAAAAAATAGAAATTTTACGATTTTCGCCAATCAGGCATGTTGAGTATCGATGAGTCCTGATCGCGTACCAGTGTAAGCTATGCCGTGGCTACGGATCTATCGAATCTTCCTCTACACGTAGCCTCCTCTCAGAATTGACAGCCCTGCAAAAGGCGTCAAAAACGCATGCCCCACCAAACTGGTGTGTTTCCAGGGCTTGAGAACCGTTGAAAATGGAGGTCCTATTCCTCATCCCCAACTCCGAACCAACCGAACCGCACTATCCGAGTGCCAAATGCAAGACCGTCCCGTGCTCAGCGAACGGGGTATAAGCGAAACACACGCCCAATCGAGAGAAAAGAAAAAGAACTGTAGAAACCCTCTCCTGTGTTTGTTGGTGGACATTGGTTTAGGAGAACTGGAGATTTGTCAGTGATGGCCCAAGTAGCACAATCAGGTGGAGGAAAACCAACCTTCCATCGGTTGCCGCAGACAGTGCATTCGCAGAATGTCGTCATCGGCTCATCGGCACTGCGTGTCTGAGCCTGGCTGTAGCTGACCTTCTTCTGACCGCACTTTCCGCACTTGAGAGCATCGCTGATACTCTTCTCGGCCATGGGAACCTGAGCCTTCTTCATGTTCTCCTCCTGAAGCAGGTTCTCCTTTCTGCGCTGCTCGGCCGACTTGAGCTCATCATGAGTCATGGTGACGAAGCGGTCGGGCGCAATCTTGCCATCCATGACGTTCTGGCCAAGCTCGCGGTTGGTCTTGACCTTGAGGTTGCTGAAAAGGGAACGAATCTTTTCACGGTAATCCTGGGTGGCTCCCTTGTAATGGTTGAAGGCGGCAGTCTCGACAGCAACAGCGCGAGCGATGACGTCGCTGACTGAGGCAGTAGATCGGTAGGCGAGACCGTTGTAGAGGAGCTCGATACAGGCGTCGCGGACACTATCGCCGGTACGCTTGGTGTCTGCTCCATCTTTCTGGGCGCGGCGCGTCTCGGTGTCACCCTTGAAGGGCTCTCGGAAGCTGCTCGAAGAAGAAGAGGGTTTCGGTGCGCTAGCGGTCGTGGGCGACGGGGCAGCGGGAGAGGCTTGCTTCTTCATCTTGCCCTGCTTCTCGGCCTCGACAAGCTTCTTCCACTTGTGGACGAGCTCTGTCGCGGCGCGGGCGATGTCCTTGTTCGAGTTCGATCGCAGCTTTCCAACGAAGACACCAGCACGGGTGGACTAAATTGAGATCAAGCGTGTCAGTTTCAATCCCAGGAAGGAGCGAGAAATGCGACAACAGTTGCGCAAATTTTGGTCGCATTCCATGGGCAGGGAACAACTGCAACAGTGACGTACACGAAGCATCTCCTCGGTAGGGGCAGCCTCCTTCTTGAGACGGTCCAAAATAGCCAGGGCCGAAGAAGGCGGGTCATTGGCTTGGACAGTCTTGTTGAGCTGCTTGATGCTCGACTCGAGCTCCCGCTGATCCATTGTCATGATGGGCTATTGCGTGCGGGTTTTGAGCTGACTGAGTGACTTTTGTTGTGTTGACGCGCACAGCAGAGTGGCTGTTGCGAAAGAGGTAAGGAAGGGTATGTTGGTGGAACGGGCAGGCTTAGGAAAGACGAGGCTCAGGTCCTTCCCCAAGATGTGTGGAATAGTGCTGGGTCTAAGTGGGGCAGAACCTCTTTAGGTGTTGGATTAGGTAGGTGCATCGGCACGCAACGTTCCCCGGATTCGGCTTCATGTTTCACCGATCAACCAAGTAGGCAGCTGGAGGTCTATTTGTTGCTGGAGCTTTAGCAGCGTGGGGTGCCATGTGACCTCCAGGGGAAAACAAAGCTTGCCATTATCGAGTCACGCTGCCACATGGTCCCTGCTGCTGCCATTTCAGCGGGTTCAGTGGAGGGGCCATCCACCAGAAGCTGTTCCCCCCCACGACAGCTGTGCATGCAAGGGGTGCACCTGCTGGAGCCTATGACGCCAGAAGGGGGCCTCCTTTGTGAACGTCGGTGAACTTCATCTTTACACATTCTTCGGACTGGTTGACCTTTGTCTCTGCCTATTGTTGCCCAGAACCGTTACATCGGGTCTTGATCCTAGCTCCCGTCTGATGACTCACTAGCTAATATTCGGTCAAACATCCCCTTGTCTTTCTAGAGCCATCCACATATCGAGGCGGCCACATTCGCGACCTTTGTATTTATCTTCGCCACTGGACGCGATCAGCGCGTTTCCAGAGCCTCAACGCTCAGGACGTTTCCCGTATCAAAAGAGCACAGCTTCCCATGAAATCTCACTTTTCCACAAGCTATATACTACCGTTTCATTTGCTTTCTTCGCATTAGAGTCCCCATCCCGGTCGTTGGACTCGCTTCAGCTCGTTGCAGAGAAGGCAAGGCACGATGCCGTCCCGCCGAGAGCCCGAGCTTCCCGTCGAAAGTTCCTGGCGCCTGGTTGAAGGTGGCGAGAATGACAGCTTTGACACTTCTATTCTGCCTGATCTCGAAGAGGAAGATGGCTTCGTCTCGACCGACCCGTCACAGCTGCCTTCCCAGTCGTTTAGCATCGGCGGCTCTCAAGAGTCTCATCACAGCGTCCAAGACTTTATGAACAAAGCGGACGATGAGCGCGTCATTCTTCGCTCGCCGTTTCAACCAACCGTCCGCAATAACCCCAACCGCACGCCAGATCCCGAATTCTACATGCCCTCCATGCGCATGACCGCCGCCTCCAACGTCAGCACCAGTCCTCGGCAGAGCAGTGGTCGATCCTCGCGAACCATCCGTCCTGGTGACGAGTATTATCAGCAGGACGTGCGCCGCCGCGCGATACGACAGGCAAGCACCGGAAGTCCCGTGAAGACCCGGCGCGGCGATCCTCGTCGGGGACTTGGGTATTATGAGGGCACACCAGATGAGCGCCAGACGGTGTCCGAACGCATATCAGACACTCTTCCTGGGGCCCTTTACAACATCTTAGCCTGGATATTCAACCTTATTGGCATGGCTCTTGGTTACCTCCAAAAGCCGCTGGCGCTTTGCCTGGCCGTCTGGCTCTTCTTTGGCGCCTCCATCGTGGTTCAGAACATGGTGACCAAGTCGATATCAGCTTCTCTTTCGCCAATATGCCGTATTCCTGGAGCCGTCTATTTAGACCTGCCATTCTGTGCCTCGCCGGGCTCTCCGGCATCCGGCACCCGGGACACTGAGTCTTCTAGTGTCGAGTTCGACGATCTCATGACCGTCCAGTCGCAGTTTGAGCAGGTCCTCGAACGGAGCGCGGATGGCGTCTCCCTGCCGATGGAGATGAAACGATCAGAATCATCGATTCGCGATCTGCGGACCATGGTTCGCTACTCCGAACTGCCACAGCGCGACGAGCTCGTGTATGAGTTCAACGAATACATCAGCACGGTGCGCCTGACGGCCGCAGACCTACAAAAGTTCAACGTGCACGTCGGGTCGGCGGTGGACTCGGTCATATCCATCAACCGATGGACATCCAGATACCTAGATACACTGTCCACTGCGGACAACGCCGAGGTTTCCCTGGTCTCGCAATGGACAAACTGGCTCTTTTACCCGTTTACTCCGACGATAACACCATTCTCCGAACGCACCCTCCTAGACAAGTACATCGAGCACACGGCTCTCGTTTCGGATAGGATCGCCTCTCTCATCGTTGAGGCGCAGGGTGTCTTGCTTCTTCTCTCGAAAGCGGAAGAGAACTTGAATCATATCTATGAGCTCGTGACTCGATCGTCCAACTCAGTCAGGTCTCGCCGCGACGAAGTCCTCTGGACCATTTGGACACTTGTCGGCGCAAACAACAAGCGCTTGCACAACCTCAACGCCCAGCTTTCCCTCCTGCGTCAAGTCGACCGCCAGCGACTCACCGCCGTTGCACAGGTATCAGCACTGATCGTCGATCTCGAGAAAATCCAGGCAGGCCTGGGTGACCTTCGCGACCGCGTGGCTGCCCCCGAACTTGTTCGCGACTCGCCTACTGCTATTCCGCTCACGGTCCACATAGAGACCATCGACCGCGGTGTCGAACGGCTCGAGGAAGCTAGGCAACGTATTCGGGCGGCGGAGAATGATCGTATCCGCGAGGCACTGGCCAGGGGCGGTACGAAGGAGGAAGATAAGCTCATCGAAGGCCGGGAAGGTCGGCCTTGAAGGATGGATTTCAGTAGAGTAAAGAAATGTCAAGAGACGGATAAGGGCGGCTTTGGATTGCTTTTCGGCTTTTCAGTAATGGATGAGACGAGCAGGCGTTCATTCGGACTCACCGCAGATATTGGACGACAGGCCATAATGACCATATTCAGATGAAACAGCGATTGCGGATCTCGCACACCAGTTGGAATGTGATAAAGGATAGAGAATAGCGTCTTCAAGTTCAAGTCATCATCTTCATTCAGGATGTGACGTGCTCGCGGTCCTCTGTCCCCACGAAACTGACAGTTGCCAGAGGGCGTCATTCGTCACTAAAAACTATAAACTTTTTGATATCATGCATAGCATCCGCCAAACCGCCTTTGATGCATGTCCTTCCTCACAGGGTATCTCCAGTCCTAAAATCGAGGCTTCTTGAGAAGCTTCACGAAGAAATATATCCGAGCCATAATAAATGTAACCGTCCCGAGGGCTACTCCGAACCAACCAAATCTAATCGTCGTGATTTGAAATGAACCAGTCTCGCCACCCAAGACTTAAATTGGGGGAAGTGACTAGGAAGACTGTCGTGAGTCTTGCAGTCCGTGGTTCCTTCAAAATACAACAGCAATGCGGCAAACCATTTGCCTAGCCAGTGAAACGCCTGTGCACCGTGTGACTGCAATTGTAAAAGTTGCTTCAGGTATGTCTGGGTCATGAAAAGCCGGGGAAAACCTTGACGACGTAACGTTTCCCTGGGAGTGGTCAGTAAACATTACGCGCTTTGCCGTTGGATGCACATACATATAGGGTTGCGACCGTCGGGGTCATCAAGGGGTGTACCCGCAAGCGCCCTCATCCGGGCCCGTGCCAAGGCCGAAGGGCTTTTGCGTCCCGCCGGGCGCTGCGGTTGTTTGGTGCCCTCCGACTCGGGGACATGCAGTCGTAGACCGCCGGGCTTCCGACGCTTGTTACGCAGGGCGTGATGAGCAGCAACGGCAGGCTGTGGTGGTTGGGGCTGTGAGTTGACCACCTCAGGGCCGTCGGACTGGCTCGATGGTTGTTCCGCGTCTTCCTGTTCCTCTTGCGTCGGTTCAAGAGTTGGCTGAACGCTCGGCCTCCGTGCGGTTTCCGTGTCTGCCGGCGCAGGGGTGCGAGCGGGCGCTGGTTCCTGAGTTGCTTTCGGAGACCTGGAGGGTGTTACCGGCGTCATTGGTGTTTCCTTCGGGGATGATGCCGCTTTGTCCGTGCCGAATAGCCGTCTGCCCCAACTTTTGCCCTTCACCTCCTCTTCGTCGTCTGACTCGTCCAGTACCACCCTCTCTCTCAAACGCCGGATGGCCCGCTCACGGCGAACCATGCCGTTAGTAATCTTGGGGCAGTAATTGCGCGGCAGCATATTCCTCTTGCAGATGGGGCAGAGTGAGCTGTTCAGACTCAAAAACTCGTCGATACATTCCGGATGAAAGATGTGCCCGCACGGCAGTTCTCGGATGATGGAATCTCGATCGACGTAGTATTCCAAGCAAATATGGCACTGGGGTTGGAAGTTTGTTGCAACAGTACTAGTCGCGCTGTTCATGCTCGATCTTCGGGCCCTGCCCTTGGTTATGGCGGACTCGGATATTGTGCGTTGGTCGGTTCGCATGCTACGCGGTGACCTGACAGATTTCGCAGGCCTTGTTGTCGACGGCGTGCTGATCATTTCTGGCTGAAAGCTGTACGTGAACAGCGGGAAACTTTTGACATGGCTGATCGGAACCGTCACGCGTTTGATTCCCATCGCTTCGAGGTCGACCTCTCCGATCAGGACTCTCCTGCGTAGAGAGATGCGTCGCCTTCGCTGGACTAGATGCATAGTGAGAGAAAGGCAGGCAATGATGAAAAGGACCACGCCAACAACCGTGAGAATCCAGGTCCACATTGCAGGTACACTGTCCCGGTCTCTCACTGTCAGCTCTGTCCATATACGAACAAAGTCTCTGTCATGAGGGTCGTATATGTCCTGGATCTCATCGCCGTAGGGTATTTGCGAGAGGTTTCCGGAGTACAGGCTGAGCTGATTCATCATCTTGGAGCCCTCGGAGCCAGGAATGGCAAATATGGGAAAGTGATTCTGGGATCGCCATGCATCGTTGTCGTCGAGATCCCAAATGGGAGAGTCGGCGCCTTGGGGCGCCCTGGTAGAGTTGTTTGGCTTGTAGAAGATGAAGGCTCGGATGGGGTCAAGGCGAGCGGCGGCCAGGTAGGCCCTGGTGCAGCTGGCGTTGAACCATGGTGCCAGGGCGATGAGGTTGTAATTGGTAGGAGGAAGAGTTGCCTGAGTTGTGGCGTTTCGGGGGATGATGTCGTACTGCTGCTGGTAACATGGGTTGGAGGTGTCAATGTCGGGTACATATAGTAGACCCCTGATGATGCCGTCCCGAATTTCGGCATTAGTTCCGCTAAGTGTCGTCAAGTTGGCTGCGATAGTGTCCTGGTACGCTATCGCTCTCTATACACCTTGGTCAGAAAAGGCACATGCCGTGTCAATGCATGCATGACGACGTACTGAGAGGGCGGTGATGTTTCTGATGATGGTCGAAGGGACCGTATTGGCACCCGACCAAACAGGGTTACTGAACAGCAGACTACATAATGGTCAGTCAACAACTTCAGGGCCAAGGGCCGAGACTGAAGACAGAGAGTGGGAGAAGGCGAAGGAGACATGTGGCGCGTGGTGGGCAGACGCGAGGTGGCGCCTTGAAGTATCGTGATACCGGAAGGCAGTCACGGCGTGGGGTGACGAGAAAGCGGGCGCTCAAAGCAAGGAGACTGCGCGACAGCAAAGGCACAGCGGATGCAGTCTCGACTTCGAGGTCACGATGAATGCGAAAGAGTAAAATGGTGAGACATACACGACATTTCGAATCTGTTCGAGAGCTGCGAGACGTCAGTGGATGTTGCCAAGACCGGGGCAATTTGACACCTCTTGGCCGCGAAAAAGGGAGAGGTCGCCAGGCGACAGCATGCTTCAGCGAACGAGGCGGAGGACTCGGCTGCCACGGAATGCCGTGCTGAAATGGGTTGAAAGAGTGATTGCGTTGTCAACTTACACATGCTTCCCTCACATGTTCATCGAGTCGGTTGAGGGCATTGAAACCATCAACCTCGAGGAACAGTTCTGTCCGTGGCTGCTCCGAAGGGGTGAGAGAGAGTGCGTGACGGAAGAACGAGGCGGATAGGTCCGGGAAGTAGGAACGCGAAGAGCGAGAGGGGACCAAGCTCCGTCGGGGGCGGAGGAACGAACTGAACACTGGAGTCTGGACCTGGCGCGGGCGACTTGCTGAAGCGGTGGATTAACTGGAGCCTTGGGTTTTAGGTCTCAAGCACAGGATTCGGGGAGTCGGGAGTCGTCGGGTCGGGGCGCGTGAGATTGGGTGAGGTGAGTTGAGTGAATGCGAATCGAATCGAGGAGAGAGCAGGGCGAGAGAACGGAAAGGCAGAGAAGGCGATTGAATGAAGATGAGAGAGCTGGGGGCCCGGCGCGATTTTCAATGCCAAGCGGGGTTCAGCAGGTTGTTCTCAGTGCGCTGCAGGTGTGTTCTGCACACATTGATCAGGTCGCTTCGAGGAGGTCGAGGCCCAGGTCAAGGCAAGGTCGAAGTCGAGGGGGGGTGCGGTGCGGTGCGGTGTGGTACGGTACCTACGGTGGGCATGCGTGCGTGTGGTGTGCGCGTGTGTATGTTTGTTGGTACGTTATTATATTAGACGACGACTCGACATCGAGCGCCGGGCGAGGAAGCAAGCAGCAGGCACACAGGAACCAACAAGGACAATAGTAATCACGGCATACGGCAGGAACCTATGGATACCTACTACGGAGTAGAGGTAGCCAGACTGCCAGAGTAATATCTCCCCCGCCACTCTCTCCCCTCTCTCTCCCTCTCTCCCGTCCCGTCTCTTTCAGTCCGCCGCTAGCGATGCTGCTCTGTTCTGAGCGAGCAGGTGGCCAGCAGCCAACCCCCCCAGGCAAGGTACCCTGCCTAACCCAACGTGCCAACCCAAGTTCTAACATTGCAGGTAGGGGCGTGCACAGCCCACGCAGCCGGGCTGCTCCCTTCCTCGTCCTTGTCGTCGCCGTCGCCGTCTTGCCCTAGGTTCCCATCATCATTGGATGACTGCTGAGGAGCTTCAGAAGGTAGGTACCTACATACCTACCTGCCTAGGTACCTACTATAGTAGGTAGTAGGTAGTATTATTTGTTCCCCCTCTAGTTCCCCCCTGCCAGTTTCTGTGCTCATTCCTGGCGTTCGCTCCGCCTTCCGTACTCCGAGGTACCGTGTACTGTTGCACTCTTTCTTTCCCTGACTCTCGTACTCTCCACTGACACACCGAGTACCTCTTGTAACCAGGAACGGATAGGCGGGTGTGTGGATCCTGGGCAGGAAGGGGTGGAAGTGAATACGGCGGCGCTCAAAGAGAAGGCGAAGTTGGTAGGAGCGAACGAGGGTCCCAGCGAGCGATGCGAGGATGCGAGAAAGTGCGCCAACGTCAGGCGCGGTGTGGTAGGCGGATGAAGTTGGTGTGTGGGGTCTAATGGAGTCATCCAGAGTTCCCCGGTAATGTACCCTACCTACCTAGGTAGATATACAAGTACCTATCCAAGGTACCTAGATAGGTAGGTAGCCAGTGAGAGACTGCCCTGGGCGTCAGCATTCATAGCCCCACTAACAGAAATACCTGAGGTATCCACGAGCTATTGTACGCGGGTATCCGTTCGTGTACCTCCATACACTCCATGTTTATTACTTGTACCAAACGTAGGCATAGCAGATGTAAAGTGGTGTAGCGCTGCTGGTGCCCTGCAAGCGCCAACAGACGGAAGACAGACAGCAGATTGGGATTCTGCTAACTTGATTCTTCCTATCCGTAGGAACCTATCTACCTGGACTTGGGGTTGCTTTACTGCTCTCACCTAGCAACAAAACCGGCCCGAACAGTTGTAATCGGTAAGTTGAAACGATATCGCCCACCGCCAAACCGGTAGGCAGTTGAACTCAAAGCTCCCATGTAACGCCTGCTGTATCCGTACCTGCACATGTCCTGCAGGCTGCACCTGCCTTTTACTACCTAATACCTACCTATCCCTACCTTAGTACAGAGTACATCGTCGTCGTTGCAGAGGTGCCCGCCCGCCGTTCTCGTCCGCGAAGCAGCCACACTGTTGCCGTTCTTGCCGTTGTTGTTTGTCAAGACATGGCGCTAACCATGTGCCCATCCCAGAAATATTTGCCAACAATCAATCGTCTCCCCTACCAACCTGCCTTAGCATATGCGCTTGCCCGACAGCCGTCGAATCGGATGTCATCACTGCTAAGCTTTTGTTGCCTCGAAGCTTGTCTGCATCTTCTGCGAAAGCACCCCCGTCCCCCGTCGTCCCCGGTAAGTGTCCCGTCCTCAGATCGGACGCTACACTACAGAACCACTTTTTGGTTTCCTTTCTGCCTCAGACCCTTTAATTATCATATCAAATCAAGGCCGAGAAAAGGAAAGAAAACGAAAAGAAGGGCCCCTGCCTGCCTGTCTATGTCTCTCAATCCCTGAACTCGGGATCGTGCTGCTTATTAATTCATCTACTAGTATCACCATCAACAATCCGAGCACCCAAAGTCTTAGCGCAAAGGTGGAAAGTCCGCCAAAGCCTATGAGTCCCTACGCGCGTCGCCGTCTTCGGATACGGCTTCCAACTGTACCGTACACTACCTATCTACATTCGGACCGCTGGCTTTTGACGATCAGTCTATCCGTATAGTCGTGTACAACCAAATCCCAATGCGCCTCGGTCGTTTCACGATCGCATCTTCCCCCTTGATTTGAGTTTCCCGGTCGACTCTCCCCGTGGGCCGGGTCATCCTGCACGGAAAGTTGTGCCGACTCTTCCAGACTGGCCGATGTTAGTGACAGCTTGATCATCTCCGCCCGGTCTTTCGGCTTTCTCTCACTCGGGTCTCCCAGTCGCACCTCGTCCATCCTCATGCTCGAAGTGCTGTCGACAGATTCTGGCTCGTCTCAGAGGGAAGATGGCGTCGTACGATACACCGGCAGGATACTGCAAATTGGGCTTTTGGTCGTGCTTGCAAATTGAGACCATCAAGGGCTAATGGAGTAAGCCCAGCACACGGCAAGGCGGGCCAATCTGCATCTGCTTTCGGTACGGGAACAGAAACGCGATTGCCCGACTTCACGGGTTGAACGGCAACGGCCTGCATGCGCCACCAATCCCAATCTCCTCCTGATGGACGCTTGAGTCGTCGACTATCAGATGCTCGCTCACATCTGGCGTGGCATACTGGTACAGATGAGTATGAATTCCAGGCTCCGATTTGACGGTGCTAACAGCAACCAGGTGCCAATATCGGCACCGGGAATCCTACGACGGATGTCCCGCTGCAAGGCAGTTCGCGGGAAAGGCTTCTAGCGACCGTACCTCGTCTTCTAGCCCGGCTACTCACCCGCTATGAAGCCTTGGCATCCGTGGGACAGATCTTGGGACCTCAGATGCCGTGCATCTTTCCTTTTAAGCGGTGAGGTGGTGTTCAGACTTCCTTCTGCTCAGTCAATAAGAACCTCTATCTCGAACCCTCGGCAAAGGGCCTGCGAGCTGTACTATCGGACAACTTTTCAACAGCGCAGTACTAGCATTCATCTTCTCGAGTCCAGTACCGAGCCAGCCTTCGAAGCGAGGGTACCTGGGGGTACAGCGCGCGAACAACGTGCCCCTAGTAGATGCACTACGGGCTGGCAAACGTCATTGAAACATTGGCTCACCCAAACAGCAGATCCACCAGAAGGACAGGGGCGGGCGAGAACAGCTGCCATTGGGAATTGGTGCCTTTTTCCCAGTCTCGAAAGGATGGCACGGCACGATTGACCTGGTCTCGTGGTGATTTCCCGCCGCTTCGAAACGTACAATCATCAGTTAGAAATGCACGCCATCCGCACTGACTCTCTTATTGTCAGCCCAAGGTGCCGGACTGCCGCTGAGTCGCCCTGCCCCTAGCACCACGGTCGGCTTGTCTCTCATTTGTGTCGCGTTCGGCATCTTAGAGCTCCCCGGCCGTGACCTGGCGTCCCGTACCCCTTGTCTGAGCCGGCACAAGAAGCCGAACATCATTCCTACGTCATCTCTATGTTCGAGTCTGTGATTCGCTGCTACATCTCGGTTGGCTGTGACAGAGATGCGCCCGACGACAATAAGGAAAATGGTTCTGAAGGGTTGCGACACAAACGTGCCCCGACCGCGCGTCCTCCCCCCCTCCTCCGACCTTTCCGCTGTCGATGTGCCCGTGACGAACATTGATTTGTCTCTGGAGGCTGTGCCCAGCGACAAAATCTTGGGCGCAGTATCGCTCTCAGGTGAGCATCTTGGCCCTCTGTCTTGGCTATACCCATGCTGGGGTTACCATATTTCGCACCGTTCTTTGCCCAGCCCACAGCCACCATTTGCCCCGTGCAGTTGTTATTGTTGTATTCGCCAAGCTAATGTTCCTAATTGAAGACATCCAGGCCACTATTCGAGTCCAGCTAAACCCTTTCTAGAAGAATCTGCTGTCTCTAATTCTCTTCCGTACTGACCCTGTTGCTCTCTGTCGTCCCTGTCGTACTTTAACTTGGTGTCCTTGTCGTCCCTAGCCAGTCGTTCCTGGTAATAGCAGTAACAGATTGAAAAGGGGTTAACTGACACCGAACATGGGATCGTGAGCCACTGAATAGGGTGCTTCACCAAACTAGCATGGACACTTTCGTGCGCACTGCAATTGCGTCTTGGCAATACTGGTGAGTTGGGGTTGCTCGGAATGGCCGTTGAAAGAGGTTGAGAGAGGCCACTCGCTCGACCTCCAGGCTTCAGCGGACCAAGCCTCTGGGCGCTTGGTTCTGTGGCAAGTCAAGCCGCCTCTTCATCATAATTAACTCAATTACCTGCACCGGGCACAAGGGACAGCCAGGCTTTTTGCCTCTGGAGCGGACGTGGCTTCGCTCATAGCTCGACAGTAAGCTTGCAATTATGCTTCGCCAAGTGCAACTAATAAGTACCAAAGCTCTGGAATCAACGCGCTTCACGTGTACCTCCTCAAAAACCTTCCTTTTGAGTTTCCGGGTCCAGATAGACTCTTGTGTGGCTTGCATACGCACGGAAGAGCTGCATCGCCTGCATCTTCGACGTCAACCCAAGACCGCGAGTGGAACCAGAAAGTAAGGCATAGAGTGCCGCGGGGGGGAGAAGACACATCCCGCCCGCCCGCGCGTCCTCTCGTGGCCCGCAAAGTCTTAGTTCCGCCTGCACCCGCTCTTGGACGTGATCTCGGCCGGGCACGAGACCTCCCGGAAGGACACGGCCGGGTTGTCGGCGCCCTTGAACCAGTCGAAGCGCCAGTAGCAACCGGCCTTGAGCTTCTCCGGGAACGAGTCGCACTCGGCCCGGGAGCTGACGCCGCCGTACCGCTGGCCCCACCCGTTCGGCGGCGCTCCGTACTGGTCGGTGCACGCGTTGAACTGGCCCACACCGCCGCCGGGTATCTATAGGGGAAATCAGTCAGCCGGTGAGTCCTAATAGAAATGGTTCCTTCTGCTCCCTCCCTCCCGTATGATTTCAATACGCATCGCCGATAGTAGTGATACATGCCGGGCAGGTGCCTCACAATACCTCGACCCGGAGCTCCCCGGGCCTCCGGGTCCGGGCTCCGACTCCCACGACCGCCCTACAGACCGGAAGAATGAAAGAAGAAAAAGAGGCTCGCGACTCACAGCGATATCAAAGTGGTTCTGCCCCAGGTCCCCGCCCGTGTTGGTCGCCTGCACGACCATCCTCTTGCCCTGCACCGGCCCGCTCGTGAAGGTGAGCTCGTAGCACGCGCAGCACCACTGGGCCTCGGAGCCCCCCGCGATGCGCACCGCCGCCCAGCCGTACGCGAGGTCGTCGCCGACGGCCCAGGGCGAGTGCCCGCTGCACATGTACGCCGAGCCGCCGGCATCGCACCCGGAGCGGGTGGCGCCGCCGTCGCCGAGCGGGTTGTCGCCGCGGTCGCAGGTGCCCACGGGCCCCGAGGCCAGCTGCGCCTTGCCCGGCCACGCGCACGACGGCTTGCAGCAGTCCCAGTAGCGGGTCGTCGAGCCTGTGCCAGAGGACTGGGCGGCGGACGGGGAGGAGAGGAGCAGGAGGGGGAGGAGGTTCAATGCTGATTTGGGATGCATGGCGGGCTTTGGTTTCTGCGTGCTTCGGAGGGGCTTGTGACGAACTTGAGATGACGGCAGAACGGGGGGGTAGATGTGGTGATATATAGTTATCCTAAAATCATGAAAGAGACTCGGGACTAAGTCTGAGGCAGTCACCAGGCTGAGGGTGGTAATTACAGGAGTAATGTGCAATATATCAAAACTATATTTCCAATGTACAGCTTCTTCCATCCATGGTCCGTCAAATCCTCCAAACTTTCTCTCCTGACTTTGATGGGGAAGGACAAGAAGGAACGACGAGCCCGATCAGCCGATATCATATTGTCGGCACCAGAAAGCTCACCCGCAACATGCCGCGAACCTGTTCTGACAACCAGCCCTCGTTCGTGACCAGTGGTCCTCCCAAGACGCGGCACGGCACATCACGCCCCCAAATCCCGGGGCGCCGAACGAGGTCATCCCACGAAAGGTAGCCACCGCCCACAAGGAGTGGTGGTGGTCGTACGTAATCTACCAGAAACCAGAACGACAACTAGAAGTAAGCAAGAAAACCAGATGAACTGAAGCCACACATCCTCTGGAGACAAGAAGACGCTCTCGGTCCGCTTTATCACGGAGAAAACCTCCGAGCGTCTGGAGACGGCAGTCGTTCCGAAAACACCATGTCGCCCTTCATTCCCTCCCCCGCAATCCTATGTTTGGGAAATTCTTCAGGGTTGGGTTGATATAGAGTAGGATTCGGAACTGTCAAGATGCTGCCTCCATGCGGAAAGAGATCGGCCGTCCCACGTTCGAGGGTATACATTAATACTTCTGGCATCCGACACGCGGATAAAGAAGAGCAAATATATTTTCACGGATTATCTAAAGACGTTGCTCATATCGCTCCGCAAGAAACTGGAGAAACACAGCGTCATGTTCATCGTCTCCAGAGACCATTAAAACCAAGGCTTTTCGTCATTTTACTTCTTTAACCTGTATCGGCAATTATCTGAGGGGCTAACTTCAGCCATGAACCAATTCGTGTCGGCGACTGGGAAACGTCAAACGAGAGGCCGGGAGTGAGTCCCGGGCCTACAGCCCGCAACTGCAGAGCTTCTACCATCTGCGGTTGTTGTTGTTGTCCCCGAAGCTCTCGGCAACCTTGCCGATGAACTCGCCGAAGCCACCACCGCCGCCCTCGCGACGCTCATCATCGTCGTCGCGGCGTCGGCCACCGTGGTGGTCCTCCTGACGTCCATAGCCACCCTCCTGGCGGCCGTATCCACCCTCGTCATCGCGGCGACCACCGCCATAGCCGCCCTCGTCATCACGACGGCCACCGCCGTAGCCTCCTCCGTAGCCGCCCTCATCGTCGCGACGGCCGCCGCCGTAGCTGCTCTCCTCGTGACGACGACCACCTCCGTAGCCACCCTCGTCATCACGACGTCCGCCGCCGTAGCCGCCCTCATCGTCGCGACGGCCACCGCCATAGCCTCCACCGTAGCTGCTCTCCTCGTGACGGCGTCCGCCGTATCCGCCCTCGTTGTCGTCACGACGACCGCCGTAGCCTCCGTCGTCGTCATCCCGGCGACGGCCACCGCCGTAGCCGGACTCGGTGTTGCCCTCGTAGCGGTGAGTCTCGGTGCGCTGCTCGTATCCACCACCGTAGGAAGTTCTAGTTTCAGTGGTCTCCTGATATCCGTAACCGCTGGACTGACGTCCACCCTGGTGGTCCTCCTGCTCGTACCGGCTGTACTCCGAGCGGCCACCGCCGCCAGAGTATTGAGTCTCACTGTACTCGGCCTGGCCGTACTTGTTTCCGTGGCGGCCGTACTCGGTGGTGGTCTGGGTGTGAGAGCCATCGTCATCGCGACGGCTGCTGTGGTGGGACTCGGTTTCGTCCTTCTTGAAGACACCGCCGAGGATAGATCCGATAAGTCCACCGGCACCGCCGCTTGACTCCTCCTTGTCCTCCTGGTGCTTGTACTGGGGGATCTTAACACCAGCCTGCTGCTGCACAAGGCCGGCGATGGCTCCGGAGGCGCCCTCGAGGATGGCGCCCGCGGCCTTGTCGGCGACCTTATCCTCCCAAGTCTTGGGCTCGCCAAACTGCTTGCGCATGTGGAGCTTACCGTTGCAACCGTGGCCGTGGCCGGTGTCGTGCTCGCCCTCCTTGTGATTCTCTCCGCGCTGGACGCCGTCGCGGGTCAGCTTGCGGCGGTAGTCGTCCTGCTGGCTGCGGTCCATGTTGTTCCACCATTCCTCAACGAATTGGAAGATAATCTGACGACCTTCACGAGCTCCGTCATCGCCCATGTCGCGCTGGGCAGGGTGGTGCAGAACACCAAAGATGATTCGGTTCAGAGTGCGGTTAACATCAACGCTCTCATCATCGATGGCCTCCATCAGCTGGGGCACAACCCACTGGAGCATCTTGGCAGCGCAGCGACCGGCGACCTCGTTCAGGATCTGGGTTTGTCAGCCTCGTTATTCGTGAGCGATGCCAAAGCCACGGGGTTTCTTACGTTGGTGAAGTGGTCCTTGGACAGCATGGAGTGGGTAGGGTCAGTGCTGCGGTCGTCCTCGAAGACGATGTGCTGCTCCTTCTCACTGCTCTCGATGATCTCGGCAGAACCAGTGCGCAGCTCGTTGCGGATCTGGTTGATGACGGGAAGGATGAACGGGGCTATGAGAGAGAAGACGAACTTGGACAGCTGCTCCTCAAGCTGCTCAAGAATCTTGGGCAGGACGGGGATATTCTCCATGGTCTCGGAGATGCCCTGCATGATCTCGTCGTGGAACTCGATGGCCGGCATGATTTGCCTGAAGACCTGCTGGATGTACTGGGTGAACTCCTCAGGATCTCTGGGGGAGACCTGCATGTTCTGGAGCTGCGACGAAGTGGCGTTGTCCTGGAGCTCGTCCACCCGGTTGCTCTGGTGCTTACCGCCAAAGATACCATCGGGAATCATGTCCAGGAGGTTGCGCAGAACACTGGTGTCGCTGTTCTGGCTCGCTTGGAGGGACTCCTCGAGCTCCTCGATCTCGTTCTGGGTCAACTTGTCGGAGACTGAAAACAGTTAGTACGGTGTTGCGTCAGACAGGCACGGAAACTCACCCTCGCCGGTAACAGAGTGGAGGAAGTCAACACCACCGAAAGTGCCGGTGACAATCGGATAAACCTCGTCTCTAGCGCCATCAAGTCTAATCTGAGTGTCACGGCCAACGTGGGGGAACACGTCGCGCTCGCCCATCTCGATGAGGGCAAGCTCGGTGTAGTTGCTGTGGGCGAAGAAGTCTGCGGTTCTCACAGTCAGTGACAGGCCGGATCATGTCGGAACCGTGTGCGTCCGTCAACTCACCTTCCAAGCAGTGAAGGCCGGTACCCATCAAGCGCATCGCCTCGTACAGATCAGCCTGGTTCTTATTGCGGGAGTAGCTGCGGGCGAGCTCGATGCAGGTGCCGAACAGCTTGCGAACGTGGGCGGCGGAAGTCATGATGCCAGCCTGCTCGTTGGCGATGTAGTTCTTCATGCCGGTGCGCGGGTCAACGGCAAGCTCGACACCCTCGTCGACGGGGCCTCTCAGGCGACGGTCGTACTGGCGAGCGTCCTCGTTGGCAGCGTAGTCCTTGGGGTTATCAATGTGGTCTTCGGGGCGGTAGCAGCCAAGTCTGTCGGCGGTGACCTCGAACTCTTTGGATCCGTAACCGAAGGTGAGGAATCCAAGAACGCAGAGAAGCAGACGGATAGCTTCGGCGGAGACGGACTTGACAGTGCCGACGTCAATAGCCTGGGAATAGTCTCGCAGCCAGTTGCCAAAGTAGACACGGGAGACCATCATCTTGCTGAACTTCTTGCCGTTCATGGCGCGAGCCATGGCGAGGGAAAGGAGAGCATCTTCAATGTCGCCGTGGCGCCCTGTATCGCGGAGATATTAGCACCTGCCCGGGCATCGGAAGGTTCGTGGGTGACCTCACAGTTCTGGCCCTCAATCTTGGAGATGCTGGCAATGTTGCCGGCACCGAAGGCGTGGGTCGGCCGGGCAAGCCAGACCAACACGATCAGGCCGACCAGCAGCGGGTAGGACCTGGCGTCGAGCATGATGAGTTGTTTCTCGTATCCTCTTCTCTCTTCCTAACGTTCAGTTCGATATGTTGGTCGTGTTCCTGCAGAGACGGCTCAGTGATTGGATATGGCAGAGTGGAGTTTGCGTGAGGGCAAGACAGAGTAGCAGCTGGCGGCGGGAGGAGAGGGGAATCAGTGAAATAAAAAGGACGGGGGAGATATGACACAAGGGGGTGAAGAAAAGGAGGGGCTCTTTGAGGGCTGGTAGGCGGTGGAGGGGCAACACGAAAGAGCGTTCCTGCGGTAAGGTATTCCAAGCTTGGAAGGGATGGAACTTGGTTGGAACCGGGAGCTATCAGAAGCAAGAAAGCAACCTAGCATTGGTAGCGAAGCGGCGCGTCAACGAGCAAGCTTGGAGGCCTTCGACCAAGCAAGCATAGCCCGCGCCCATTCATCCATCCAATGCTCTACCGACGGCGATGCTCCAGTGACAGGCCAGTCCAGACCAGGCCAGTCCAATCCAATTCAATCCAAACCGCGATCTAATGCTTGTGTCGGTCTGCCCCTCCACCGTCCCAGCTCTCATCTCCCCGCCTCCCAGCTGAAGCCTGAGAGAGACCCGACGACGGGTGGTCTGTGGCCCAAGCCCATAGGAGCCATGGCATCATACTACTGCGCAGTAGTTTCCGCCAAGGCGCTCCCCCACCAATGCCAGTGGGCGGCATGGAGGGGCTTGCGGATGCCGATTGGGAGCTTGAACCAAGACAGGGGGACGGTTGCAAGCAGTGACGGCGGTGCTTGGTGGTGCTGGAGGGTCGGTACCTGGGAAATGAGCGACAAACACGTACGGAATCAATGTATCGCAGACCCGCCAGCGGATGGCGGTGCGCGGTAGATGCAGGTCGGACGGGGCAGGGGTCTGCATCAAGCTCAAGCCAGTTGTGGATTCGGTAGGTGATCGTCGGCCCTCGGGATGCTGTTGTGCTTAACTGACCGGCGGCGGGCGCGTCAGACCTTGGCCAGCTGAAAAATGTGGGAAGAAGAAGCCTGTGTTTTTGCTCGCTTTTCACGTACCTTGGTTGCAAGTGATTAGGTCGTCAACAACAGCGACCTGACTATCAGATATCCGATGTTTTCTGACGAGTCGGTGGTTTGACGAGGCGCGCGATGGAATTCAGATACGCGAGGTTGAAGTGAGATGACGCACTTATTTCTCGCGCGACCGGGAGAGCTTAGGTACCTTCCCTTAGGTACAGGGTGCGGATAGGCCCGCATACGGTGTGCATACGGTACCTATCTCTCGTGAGGAGAATGGGAATACACGAGGTGAATGGAGTACAGTACCCTGACATAGTGCCTGAGATTTGCCTTTTTCACAGAGAGGAGAGAGTCATCCGATGAAAACTCCTACAGCACACTGAGTACCTATTGTCTTGCGGGCAAGGATCCAAAGTAGGTAGACGATCAAGTTTATTGCTAACTAGGTTGTCTTTCGGCTTTGCCGTTGGAAAAAAATGAACCAACCTAAGGATAGGTCCGAAGAAGGGGACTGAAAATACAATATCCGGACAGCTATCTGTACGCTAGTCACGAACCCTGCCATTCACTATTCCTACAAATATACTCCTTACCACAAGTACAGAAAAAAAAAAAAAAAAGGGAAGGCACCTGCTATGTACGGAGTAAAAATACCCAGACGGGCCATGTTGGCAGGTGCTGCGTGCCTCGAGGCTCATGCTACTTGTGGCCTCACCGCGGCCGAGAGAGGGGTCGCGGGGCCGATCCGCTACCAATGGGCTGCCTCAGCAAGCTAAGTTCCCCATCATAAACTGATGGGGGTCTCGTTTCAAAACGGGATGAGACGGTTAGCGGTCAGGACTCAGGCCAGCTCCCGAGGGGGGCAGCGGGCGGGGGTTCACCTTGTGTCACGGGAGGAGACGTGAGGGGCAGCTCTGGCAGCTCCCCTCCTAGTACCTACAGCTCCTCCCACCTACCTACCTGTTGCTGTGCACCTCTAGGCTCTCGAAGCTTGGCACCAGCTCTCTCGTCTCGTCAACGACGCGTCTTCTGGGCCGCCGCAATATGGATTGCCAGTCGACCTGTGTGACGGGTGTCACCCTACTCATGAGAGGGACGGTTTTCAGACCTCAAGAGTCTCGCCTCTGGGTGTCACGAAGCACTCAGTCATGACGCAAAAAGCAGCCACACCCCTCAAGTGTGTTAAACCGCGAATCACCCAAGACAGTCGGCCGTTACACAGGCTGTGAAAAGCCACGCACACAGTACGTAATAAGTTGCTCAGTGTGCACATGGAGATACGTGCCGCTGTCTCTGCAACACGACGAAGACTGAGAGGCGTCGAGACTGCTTTGGCGGACATGTACGATCATGTCGTCAACTTTGTTTGCTCCAGCCTGAGGCGGGCGATATGACTCCAAGGTGAAGCAGCCCGAATATCCAGGGACCAGAAGCCGGCCGCCCTAGGCGCCCCAGGGACAAGGCGTTGGAGGAGAAAACTGGCCAGAGGAAGGCTGCTGGTTGCTGACCTGTCGAGGGAGCCGATGATAAAATACCAATGTGAGGCTGGCGAGATCGCAGGGCAGAGCAGGAAACGATGAACCAAGACACAGCATGCTGTCCAATTTTATAGCTAGCCACTATTAGCATCCATCTCAGAAGAACACGTCGAGCACCTTACTCGCTGGGGTTGGAATAAGACCCGACCCGTGGACATGGCCGGCCGTTGCGGAGGGGGCGCTGTGGCTCGGTACAGACTCGCGCCACATTACTCTGATTCAGGCACCTTAAGCGACTCGGGTCCTTGGAAGCCCGTCGCGTCTCAGCACCGGAGGTTCAGTCCGTATGTCAACATGGGTACGCGCTCACGTCGTTCAAGTGTACACAAGCCCACTCAAGGCAACACAAATCCGCATAGCTCCAGGCATGCCGACGTGGTTCGAAAGCGAGGTGTTTCGTCTTCAGTATTTTATGTGACTCCAAAAACACTTGTGTTGTTGACACGCGTTGTTCTGTGAGTGATGCCGACTTTGACTGAGATGAGATGCTCGGGGCAGGAAACGAAGACGAGCTGTTGTGTAAATACGTATGTTGGATGTGTCATGGTCAGTCGGGGTAGTGCGTGCGTTGGGTTTGCTAGCTGCTGAGTGTCGACTTCTTCGGTAAGTTTCGGCGGCAGGCTCGGTGGGCTCGGTGAAAGCATACTGTCTGTCGTCTGGGAGCTTTCACGCAGCTTGTCTAAAGAAGGTGCCGTGTGGTTCGAGAACGTGCGGCGGAAACCAAGGACGCGCCTTAAGCTTCCCTTAGAGATCGCGTGGCCACCAGCGTGTACACGGCTTGTGGGAACCATGAGAGGAAGGAACCCTGATATGACAGGTTGGATCTGGATCCCTTTTCACTTCATCATCACCAGGCGCGAATGGGCGGACTGAGTACGTAGTAAAAACAGACGCCCTAGGCGCCTTGGGCATGTTATGGTGCTCTCGAGATGGTTCGCAACGCGACCGATGAGCAGCATCAGATTAACGGGCCGGGCGGTGCTGCTGGAGTGGTGCTTTAATGCAGTCGCTTCTGGATCCATGATGTACCATATGTGTGATCGGGGTCTCTTAAGGTGCCTATATGGACACGTTAGAAGGAAGCTGTTGGCAAAACACCAAGCCATGCCATGGTCGCTGGAGCGATTGGGGTACTCTACTTGTCCATGAGGCAAGGTAGGAACGGAGAAGATCAATAGATGGAGCAGTTGAATTCAGAGGGGCAGTAGAGAGGGCTTCTAGGTGTCGTTCTTGCCAGAGCGGCGCAATAATGCCCCAATTTGACAGCGGACAGACACCTCGCGCGGGAACGAAGACGATAGACCTTCAGAGGGGCTTCGAAGCTTCAAAAGGCACGAGCTGGAGAGCGCTGAGCAAGCTGAAGTAAAGGTTTCTGGCGAGAGAGCAAGCCGCCCGACTTCAGTGTCTCTGGGCGTCCTCTAGTATTACCCCGCTTTCGAGGCCACCTACGATCACTCGCCTCTCAGAGGAGCAGGAGGTACGGACAGTGCCTTCCTCTTCCTTCCTAACAGCAGCACACAGCGGGAGTCTCCTTCTCACGGGGGTGTGTGTTGGCCGAGGTGCCTAGGTAGGCCCAAGAGAGGTGAGGGAGGAAGGCAGGTGCCTACATTGGTAGGCACGACTCGATACTTGTCTACCAACTAAGGTACCTAGGTAAGGCACTTAAAGGGCAGGCTGTATCACTGAGAGATAAGTACCTAGCTTGTCTAGCTAGGTACCTACTGTATTTACGTCTGTAGGGTACCTATGTATAACCTCTCCTAGACCCAGAGCCCAGTATTTCTTGGGCAGTCTGAGGAAAAAAACATTTTTAAGCTGTGTGCAAGGGAAGTGACAGCGGAAGCCGCGGCGGACAACGGGTGAAGACGGGCAGTCTGTCTGTTGAGCATGGTGCGATAACGGGGTTCCAGCTCTGAAATTCGGGTGGACAATAGGTAGTCAGTGGGGAAATGCTCAAGAAAACGGCCGCTGTCGGCATGATCGGGACACGAGGGAGGGGAACTTGAGCGTAAGGGGAGGAAGGCCACTCCCACCCACCCGCTCCAGGAGTCTAGAGTCCAGGCAGACAGAGGCGATGGGGACAGGCACCGATACCGAGCTGCTCAGGAGTCAGGCGCCCAGGCTCCTGCTGGGCACCCCGAGACTCTGGCTCACTGTTGGGAAGGAGGGGGGCAGTGCAGCCCGCTGCCCGTACAGGTGCCTTCCCCCTGGTCCGCCGGTTTGTTATGCGTCCCGGTCGACCCTTCCCTCCAAAGGCCACGGAAAGAAAAAAGAGGTGCCCCAACTGCAGGGCGCTCATTGGGCGACAGGGCCTTAGTCGCTAATGAAGTGAAATTTGTGATGGCGCACCACACAGCTCACCTGGGAAATGTGGGTGACCGCCAGAAAATTGGGCAAGGAAATCATCCCGTCACCATTACGACCCCGCTGGAGGTCCTGTCCAGGTATCGCCAGAGCACGAAATTCGAGCTCCAGCGCGACGACAGACGCGTCGAAGTCTATTGCAGGCCGCAACAGCCACGAGCGATGTATGCACGGGTTCTGACTGAACCCTGGGTTCGATATCTTTCCAAAAAGCATACGGCTGCACGTAAAGTTTATGAATTATCCATGGCTATTCAGAACCCTCATCATAGAGGAATACCGCCAAGGAACAAGTCCTCTCAGTGGTGTAGGTCCTGGGCTGCTAGGTAGGGAAGAGGAAGGAAAGTGCGCGGAAGCCGAGTGTGTACCGTCGGGGCACTGGGGTACTTACCTCCAGTACCTCTACATAGTACCTACGACGAGTGCGTGCTGGGGAGAAGAGAAAGGCAGCGGATACTGTTAAGTGGCAGCCGATGGAAAGCTTGCAGCACCACTGATGAACGCCCTCCTCAATTGGCCTTGCTGAGGTGGTATTCCCCGATGTTTGGGCCAGGCCACCTTTCTAGGCCATGGCCTTGGAACTGTTCTGTGCTGTTCCAACAACGACCAGCAGCTGGGGCGGGCTTGTGGTGTTCGGCTTTTGCTGCGAAATAGGTGGTACTTCTAGAGCCAGCAGAAAGCCCGAGGCCAGCGCTAATAAGTGGGTGCCTGCCGCCGCTACCTCACACAGAGGGGAGAGTGATGGAGGGACAGTAGGAAAATCAAAACAAAAAAAAAACACGACTGAGAGGGGCGCGACAGCGTCTACTGGGGCAGCACAGCTAGACAGCACCGATCGGGCGATGGTCGAGGGAATTTTTTACTGATTAGACGTGCTGAGGTGGATGCTGCGTCTTGGAGCTGCAGGGGTGTCAGGCACTTTTTTACGTGTCGCATGATGTGATTGAACGAGGGGGGGCAAAGTTCACACCAAAAGGTACCTCATCAGTGGCGGACTAAGCAGCGAGCTGGGGGGGGCAGAATGCCAGAAAGGCCCTGTTCGGAAGGCCTGGATGCTGGAGCTGGCGGGGAGCCCTGCGTAGGCCACCACCAGGCGGACGGACGGGCGGGCTGCGCGCTCAGAATTTTTATTTTTTTGGGCACCGCACCTGCCCGAATTTTTTTTATCCCCTTCCGAGGCCCCCCATACCCCCATCCCCCCCAAAAGTGTACCAGATCACTCCCGAACCCCTCCCAGGCAGGCCGCACTACATATTCGGGTCAGGCCCTTCCCCCAATCTCCCTAACCTCCCCCTCTCCCTCTCCTTCTCCCCCGTTTCTTCACCTCCCCAGCACTCAACTCCCCCAAACCAAAAGCCCTCTCGGCCTCGCCCACTTACTCGAACTCCACCACAACAACTGTTCTTTTCAGCGATATCCGCCACCATCGTCGCGTCAAAGCAATTATTCTACAGCGCTCGCTGACACTAAACATTCAACACCACCAATACTCCCCATCGCAATGCCGCGCCCCTCCAAGAAGGCAGCCGTCGAGGCCCCCAAGCCTCCCGTCGCTGCGGTCCCTGTTGCTCCTGCCATGCCCGTTCAGCCCGTCCACATCGCCCATAGGCACATCGATGTCGAGGGTTTCATTCGCGTCCGCGACTCGGTAAGACGATTTTTCTCAATCTTGTTACCCCATCACTTTTGGAACTCTCGACCTGCCCAGGCCGCTTCCCGTCATGCACGTCCAGCGTCATCTCGGGAGTTTGAATCTGCGCCAGGGTTCTCAATAGCCACATCTTGGTCCGTATTGTTTACCACAGCGCCCAGCACGTAAAACGTGCTGGTTATCGCGCGGTCGCAACACGCACACATTCTATGTGCCAATTGCTCGCGGATGGCTAACTATCCCACGCCAAGTGGCGCGTTCGCATCGCGATTGCTGTGTTGTCCCTGGGATTGATACACTCCGCGCTTGTTTGGGACGATGGACGTGTATGAGCTTTTGACCTCTGCAATAAACATCTGCGCCGGCTGCATTGCCTTTCAAACCCTTGATTTGATATGTTGCTAACAACGTTCTATAGGTTCACCAGCGCCTGATCACTATATTGGAGCTGATCAAGAACTTCTCTGAGGACTACTACCGCCAGACCAGCTTGTTGCTCGGCGAGTCTGCCAACGACGGCATCCCTGGCATCGATCTCCCTCTGGCCACCTTGGACGCCGTTGCCCAGGGCATCGCTCCCCTTAACTTGGCCATGGGCGGTGCCCCTGGTTACCACCCTGCTCCTGTCGAGGAGAAGAAGGAGCGCAAGAAGCGCACCCACGACCCCAACGCTCCCAAGCGCCCTCTGACCCCGTACTTCCTGTACATGCAGACTGCTCGCCCCATCATTGCTCTCGACCTTGGCGATGCTGCTCCCAAGGGTGCTGTTCAGGAGGAGGGCCAGCGCCGCTGGAAGGCCATGAGCCCCTCGGAGAAGGCTGTAAGTTGCTCCCCGATGTTGCGTCACACCCTCGGTACTAATCCGCTCTTAGGGCTGGAACAACGCCTACCAGTATAACCTACGTCTCTACCAGGCTCGTGTCCACGCTTACAAGCAGGCTGGCAACCCTGACGCTAGACTCATGACCGATGAGGAGGCGCTCAAGTATGCTGAGGACAACAACATCCAGCTTAACGGTGTTGACGTTGTCCCTGATGAGAACGAGGCCATTGCCGACCAGCTGGCCCAAGGCAACTCTGCCGACGCTGTTGGTGAGGATGAGGAGGAAGAGGAGGCTCCCGCCCCTGTTAAGACCCCTAAGAAGCCCGCCTCTACCCGCAAGCGCAAGACTGCCACTCCCGCTGCAGAGGTCGAGACCAACAAGAACGCTGGAACCCCCGCGAGCCCCGACAAGAAGCGCCGCCGCACCTCTACCAAGGCTGCCGAGGCTGTCGAGTCGGAACCCGCCAAGAAGAGCCGTGGCAAGAAGAAGAACTAAACGTTTCTCTCTCCTGCTTTCTTCTCTTCGACTTGTCTTTTCTGGGTTTCTGGGTTTTTGCAAAGATGATACCTCATTGCGCGGTCACTCGTGGCTCCTTGGCCGCTCACCTATGATGGCGCAGCCGCCACTGGACCGGACTTGGGGGAGACGTGGCCTACTATAAGGCCTGCTGGTTATCGCGCGCACTTTCACGCGCGATGTGTATGATTTTACAGGCGTGGTTACATGGGAACTCAACGGGTTTTTGAGGAACATAAAAGAACCATGCTGATGGTGGGTGGCATGGATCAACGGCTTCGGGCTTTGGTTGGCTTTTTTCGCGTCGTTGAACGCCCTCGTTTGTGGGCAGTCCTGTATGTATAATGATGGACATGAATCAACAAAAAGATTTGATAACTGATTCCTCGTCTTGTGTGCTTGATGTATTCCTCCGAGACTCTAAACGCGCTTCACTGGCTCCTCTAGGAGTCGGATCTATCTGTTTGCTCGGCTGAGCCTCGTGTAAGAGCGCTATCTGCAGTGCGACCCACGTTCCTCAGCGGTGCTTGCAATGGACCCTAGTTTCGGCTCTGCAGGCTACTGAGGGTCCATCTGCGCTGTCCAAATAGGACTGTAACAGAAGCATAACAAGTCATTGCCCTCTAGATCTCACGAGTAGAAAAAAATGAAACGAAAATACGAAAGATGCTATTGCTTTTCTTGGCTGATTCATACTGCGTATATCCATGTCATTATGCTCCCGCTCCCAATACATCTATATGTGTGTGTGTGTGTGCGTGTGAGAGTTGTCTCCCAGAGCACGGCTTCCCCTCACCCCTGCTTGGCAATTACGTGCTGTTTTCCCTTTCGAAGCAGCTTCTTCTCTTCTTCTCAACTTCCGGCCCGTCCGTCTTTCCCCCCGGCGTCCCCTTCTTTGATTAAAAACCTTCTGTCTTTTTAGTACACGTAGAACGCCTGCGTCAGCGGGAGCTCCTCGGCCGGCTCGGCCTCGCAGACCACGCCGTCGGCCTCGACGGTGTAGCTCTCCGGGTCGACGCGCATCTTGGGCATGCTGTCGTTGAAGCGCATGTCCTTCTTGCCGACGCTGCGGCAGTTCTTGACGGCCTCGACGCGCTTCTTCAGGCCGTACGACGCGATGGCGCCGGAGCTGATGGACGCCTGCGACACGAAGAGGACCGACGACGGCGGCACCAGCGGCGCGAACATGGGCCGCGCGATGATGGGCTGCACCGTCGGGATGGACGCGTTGGGGTCGCCCTGCACGATTACCGCGTTAGCACTGACTGCTGCATCTCTCGGTTGCGGAGGAAGAGAAGGACTACGTACCATTTGCGCCGACGCGATGAGGCCGCTCTTGATGACGAGGGTGGGCTTCGTGCCGAACCACGCCGGGTCCCAGACGACCAGGTCCGCGAGCTTCCCGACCTCGATGCTCCCCACGAGGTGTCCGAAGCCCTGCGCGACGGCCGGGTTGATGGTGTACTTGGACACGTACCGCTTGACGCGGAAGTTGTCGGCGCCGGTGCCCTCGTCCTCGGGCAGGTAGCCCCGCTGGACCTTGTTCTTGTGCGCCGTGTTCCAGGTGCGCAGGACGACCTCGCCGCAGCGGCCCATGGCCTGCGAGTCCGAGGACATCATGCTGATGGCGCCCAGGTCGTGGAGCACGTCCTCGGCCGCGATGGTCTCGGCGCGGATGCGGGACTCGGCGAAGGCGACGTCCTCGGGGATGTTCTTGGACAGGTGGTGGCACACCATGAGCATGTCGAGGTGCTCGTCGAGCGTGTTCCGCGTGTAGGGGCGGGTCGGGTTCGTGGACGAGGGGAGCACGTTGGGGTGCTCGACGACCGAGATGATGTCGGGGGCGTGGCCGCCGCCAGCGCCCTCGGTGTGGTAGGTGTGGATGGTGCGGCCGGCGAAAGCGTTGATCGTGGACTCGACGAAGCCCGACTCGTTCAGCGTGTCGGTGTGGATGAGGCACTGCACGTCGAGCTCGTCGCACACGCTGAGGCACGTGTCGATGGCCGCTGGCGTCGTGCCCCAGTCCTCGTGGAGCTTGAGACCGCATGCGCCGGCGGTGATCTGGTCGCGCAGCGCCTCCGGCGCAGAGTCGTTGCCCTTGCCGGTGATTCCGATGTTCAACGGCAACGAGTCGCATGCCTGGAGCATCTCGCGCATGTAGTTCTTGCCGGGGGTACATGTCGTTGCACTCGTGCCGGCACTGGGGGCCTGTTAGCTGGATGCGATGACGAGCTGACTGGTGCAGATGCTCACCTAGGACCTGTGCCACCGCCAAGCATCGTCGTGATGCCCGACGCGATGGCCTCGTTCGCCTGCTGCGGGCAGATGAAGTGGATATGCGTGTCAATGCCGCCAGCGGTGATGATCTTCCCCTCACCAGCCACTACGTCCGTACAGCTGCCGACAATCATGTTGGGTGTTACGCCGTCCATGACGTCCGGGTTACCCGCCTTTCCGATTCCTACGATCATGCCGTTCTTCACGCCAATATCGGCCTTGTAGATGCCCGACCAGTCGACAATGAGCGCGTTGGTGACGACCATGTCAAGCGATTCCGAGTCCGGACGGCCTGTTGCCTGACCCATGCCCTCTCTCAGCGTCTTTCCGCCACCGAACTTGCACTCGTCGCCGTACACGGTGAAGTCCTTCTCGACCTTGATCCAGAGGTCGGTGCTGCCAAGACGGACCAGGTCGTCGGTGGTGGGGCCGAACATGGTCGCGTATGCGGAGCGGTCCATCTGGTACAGTTCCGTGTAGTTGAGGATGGCCTCCGGTTCCGGCGCATGGGCGAAGCCGGCCAGCTGCAGCTTCTCGACAATCTCCTTTGCGCGCCAGAGCTCGACGCCGCCCGTCGCCAGCCTGTTGCCGCCGCGGATGACCCTGTTGCCCCCGATCTCAACCAGAGTGACGGTCTTCACGTCGCCGGGCTCGAAACGCACCGAAGTGCCGGCGGGGATGTCCAGGCGGTAGCCGTAGGCCTTCTCGCGATCAAACTCGAGCTGCGGGTTCGTCTCGATGAAATGGTAATGCGAGCCGACCTGGATCGGCCGGTCACCCCTGCTCGTCACCTTGAGCCTGATGCGGTTGCGGCCCTTGCTGAGGGTGACGCGGCTGGAGGCGACCACCATAGCGCCGGGCTGCTTCTTGGGCTCGTAAGCCGTCACTTCGGGCATGGAGAAGAGATCGTTGCTGGGCACGGGGAGGAAGCTCCCGTACAAGGCGCGCGCCAAGTCACCGTCGTCTGTTGATATGGGGTTGTGGACGGTCACCAGGTACGTCCCGGACGGGAAAGTGCCCTCGACCTGGATCTCGTGAAGGGTGCTTGTCACCGCCGGGAGGACATGACGCCTGCCCAGCATGGTGGCACCCAGGCTCATGAGGTCAGCCACGGTGTGGTTGCCATCGCGGATGAGCTCTTGCAAGTTGCTCGCGATGAGAGCCTGCGATCTTGGTGTTAGTGCACGCGGATTTGGGGACGGACGATATCACGGCCCAGAGAGGTTTTCATACCGTTGCTTCTGAATGGTTCAACTTGACGCCCCGGGCAAGGCGTCGCTGTGCCAGGGAGCCTAATTGAGAAATAACGAGCTTATCGAGCTACAATCGCGATGTCCCACGTTAACACGCCGTCCAGTCGGTTTTTTGGCCCGCCAAGACCGACAGGGATGTATAAGAGAGAAAACGCCATTGGAGAACAGGTACACTACCTCTTTTGGTACGAGATGCATCCTGGTGACTGTTACTTCAAGCCAGAAACCTCTCAGACAGGCGAAGACTTGAAGGTGTTGGTGAGATTAGAAGAATTAAAGATAGAAGGTCAGCGTGGCGCCGAAAAGGACATAGTAATTAGTAGTAGTGTATGTAGTGGCTGTCCGGCCTCAGAGATAGAGATAGCAGCAGCACCGCATGCGCCCGCGCCCAGGCTCGTGGTGGCCCTCGGGCCTGGACCGGCGGCCAAGTGGAATGATTGATAAGGCCCGGCCGCCTTCACAGTCTTCCGCTGAAGCCAGGCTCTGATAGGCCCCCCACTACCCCGCACAAGGAAGCTCCCTGAGAGACAGGGCCCGAACTGCCAATACAAGCCTCCCGTCTGTCTAATAGGCATTACGTCCAATTTTAGGCGATAAGCTGGTGCCTGTCTCATCCATCGGCCCGGGCGAGGGTTGTTGAATTTTCTCTCAAATACCCCCATTCGAGACGTCAGAGGTGTTCTAGAGCCCTTCTACCACTACTACCGTCTTGCCGGGCGCGCCCGCCGGGAGGGGGCCGAGAGGAGGAGGACACATACCCTGACACTGGACTTCGGTACTACGTCAAACACGATATTCACATGTGGGCATTGCACAACTTCCTCGGAAGTGCGAAAGACATACAAGTCAATAATTGCTTTCGTCGTTCATGAAGCCGGCCGTCGCGTGGCTACTGCTTAATATAACAAGTCCCAACCCAAAACAATGTGAACCCAAGTTCACAGTCCAGGCCTGTATGCAGCCTAAACGCCATCCGCCTTTACAACGATAACCCGCATCTGAAAAAATGCCCTTGCCCTGCCCGCTCGAATCCAAACCGAAAGATGTGCTGATGCTAAGGTAGTGTTTGTGTGGTGTGTCACCGTCGTTTATGCGACGTCGCTGGCAGTCTGGCTGCTTATTCGTCCTCGACTTCCTCGTCCCATTGCTGCTTCTCCTTCTTCATCAAGTCTGACATGGTGTTGGACTTGAATATGGACGATCCGGGGTCAGAGCTGCGAGGGACCTTGCCCAAGCTTTCGTCATCGAAGACGGAACCTATCGTATCGATCCACCGCTTGCGACGCTCCATAAGAGTCTTGGTCATGTCGCCGATGCCCGGTCTGGCCATACCAGCCGCGCCGCCGACCGCATGACTGCCTCCTCCAGCGCCGCCTGGCCTCTTATTCTTCTTGCTCTTGCCCATTGTGCGCGTCCGCTTGAGATACGCGGCTTGGACCTGTGAGTCAAGATCCTCCAGGATCGTCTGGTATTCTTGGTGTGCCATGCGTTCCTTGACGAGCTCTGTGAGCCGTGCTTTGCGCGCGCCGTTGATGAGCATCTGCTCCCGCAAGCGACCCTGTAGTAGGCGCAGACGTGCGGCGACCTCGTCGTCATATGCGCCATCGTACTCGCTCTCAAAGTTGCCTTCTTGGGATAGAAAGCCGATGTGCCTAAGTTCTTGTTTGATGCGCTCGTCGACCTGCGTATACTCCAGCTTGGGGTGTGAGGCCTTTTTCCACGCCTCCGAGTTGGACTCTGGCATCAAGGCGGCAGGCGGGGCTGGCGGTGCCTTGTCGTCGCCAAAGCTTTGCTGCGCGTCACCGTTCTCGCCGTTGATACTGCCGTTCATCACCGTGTCGCCGTTAGTGGCACCATTGACACCCGTCTTCTCTTCATCCGCCTGTGGGCGATTTTCAGGGCGCATAGCTTGCATCAATCGCGACAATAACGGGCCAACCGAAAGCTTATCCGTCTCTGCGACCTCGTCGTCCATGTTGTCAATAGCGCCACGGGCCTGGTTCGGTGCCAGCTTTTCGCGCGCGTTCTGGGGATTGTCCAGGGCCATGGCGCCATCCTCCTCCGCCCAAATCTCGGTGTAGTGCTTCTTGCCTCTCTTTGGCATGTGGAAAGGTGTCACGCGATCGCCGCGCTCTCGGAGAAATGCCAGGTCTTCTTCAGCGAATGGCCGGAAGTATGGTTCCATGTACGTCGAGAAAGTCGAGAAACTGATCTGGTTTGACGGCTTCGCACTACTAAAGTCCTTGTCGGGAGGATCTCCTGCGATGAGGTCTGCCAGGTCGCTTTTGGGGAATACAGCCACGGAGTAAATTTCCTTCAATTCGTCGTCGGACATGCCAGGATGCGTCGGACGGATTTCGTAGACGGTCGGGTCGGGGAAAGTCGACGGGTCGTCGCCGAATGTGTGCGCGGCCGGTTGTGCCTTTTTGGGCGGCGCGCCCTCATCCTCTGAGCTTTCCTCCTCTTCATTCTCTTCGGTTTTGGTTCTTTCGTCGACTTCCATTGCTGAGGGCGTGGCGGGCGCGACGGGTGACAGGGAAGAACTGGCCGAGTCGTGGTCGCGCGAAAGCTTTCGTGGTTTAGTGGATTCCCTAAGCGGGGATGACCGCTCTGTAGTAGCGGGTGAGGTCAGTACTGAAGGTAAATACAAGAAGGGCTCACAATGGCGAGGTGAGCTCTAGGTAAACGTCGCATGCCCCACGAACAAACAAACGGGTGGAAAATTGACACAGAGAAAAAAAAAAGGACACTAGGCCACGCAGGGCCAAAAGGTGGTTGACCTACCGACTCCCGCATCCTGGGGTGCCAGGGTATCTGCGGCCTTCCTCTTCTTCTTGTTCGTCTTGCCCGTTTTCTTGGACTCGACCACAAGCTTCTCGCCATCGTTCGCACCTTCTTCGACATCGTTGACGTATTGCTTCCGCGTGCTGGCCAATATACGCATGCCCCTGTCACAGAAGTTGCTACGTCGATCGATGGTTTCCTGCAGGCGATGGAGACGGGCGATCATGCCGTCCAAACTCTTGGAATCGGGTATGACAGCATTGGACGCGCCTTGGTCGACGATATCATCATAGCTGAGATTACGGAACTGTTCGACGCGTAGTTCTAGGTACTCGGTGTCGATAGCTTCGATGGGAGGTAGGCTGGCTGACGGGACGATGGAGCTCGGGGTTGTGTTGCGGCTGCGCTGTCGCATAGCATTGGGCCCGGCCTTCTTGCCGGTGCCCTTCTGGCTCGCTGCAGGAGGCATCACGGGAGCCTTTTGTCGGTGTTCTCAAATGAGAGCCAGCTATAAATAAAGTTGTAGCATGCGCGCCGCCTACGTCGGATGTCGAGATGGGTTGCGATGATGGAAGTTGAGAGTGGACAATTGACGTCGAGGATCGCTGATGTCGATATCGCGCCGCCCTGCACGCCAGACCGGCTTACTGGATTGGTTGGGAGCTGGTGGCAGAATGGGCCGAGCGCCCCAGGTTGGCATACTGTTTTGGGGAAAGGTACCCCGGCGAGCTCCTTCTTGCCCATTCCTAGGCGCATAACCAATGGAAAGCCTGGGGATGCTCCAGCAGTGACTCCGGGTAAGGCACCTAAACATCCGTCACAGGTCAGGGGGCCCGGGGGGCAAGGGAGCTGCCCGGCGCCTGGCAGGAGTGTACCTACATGTATGGAGTGTACATGTGGGCAATTAGTGCCTATGTACCCTGGTGGACATTAGGTAAGGTGCCTCTTCGTTCCCAGGTACCGAAGTTTGGTCGTTAGGTCCTGAGCTACAACTCTTGGCCATTTCTGTCATCTCTTCAAGGCATCTCATGGTATTCAACAATTTTCAGACTCGCTCGCTCAAATTGCATTTACTATTTCCAATAAAATCCTGCCATATGTTCCTTCATGAATCATCCTGACCGTTTCACACGGCGAACACCTCTTCTTTTCGTATGGATAACCCCCCCATCCCCTCACCAATCAATGCCACATCTATATCCTCAATCATATGAATGGTAGCATCTTGACCCTCTCCTCAAAGCGAGAAGCTGGTAATCTCGGAGCCGCCCATGCGATCCATCTCAGGCGTTGGAGGCGGTAGATTCTCGGTCTTGGTGCATATCCAGCACGATGCGTACATGTTGACGCGATCTATGCAGGCGCCGTCTGTCCGGGTACCGACGCGCTTCGGGGAGAAGCCATGGGCCTCGAAGACCTTGACGTACCATGGGCTGAGAGCCGAAGAACGCAGCAAGACGCGGCCTCCCATTTTGAGCGCGCGGTTGAGCTTCGTGATCTGGGCCGCAGCGGCTGGGGAGCCCGGGTCGAACCAGTCCATGCTGTCCATGATCACGGCGACGGTGAGCGTGCCCGGAGTGATACGGTTGATGACCTCGTCGATCTCGTCCGTGTGGATACGCAGGCCGTCGAAGGCACCCGGCCGTGAGAGTTTGGTATGTGCTTTCTCGGAGAGGTAATCTGGGTGGCAGCGACGGGTAAAGTCGCCTGTCATGCAAACGTGATAGTACGGGTTGTTGGTGGCGATGTGGGTTTGCTCGGCGACGGGGTCAAGAGTGTCGACCATGTAGCGCCAGATGGCATGGGAGCGGACCTTGCGGGCCGTTGGGGAGGGGCCCTTGACCGCTTCGCTCTCGGCGTGGTCGTTCTCGATCATGGCGAGCTGATTCTTGGGCACGCCGAGGGCGGCCCAAAGGAAGCTCTCCTGACTGACGACGAGATTGCAGACCAACTTGGAAAGCAGCGCAGGCCGAATCCTGTTGCGCCAAATCTCGCGCTGCTCATTGAGGGTCTTCGTGGAGAGAAGCTCCTTGACGGCAGCGCGGCAGCCGAAGATACGGGAGATCCAGCGGAAAACGCGGATGGCGTGGCGGGAGCCGCCGGTGTCATAGAGGCCGTAGCCTTTGCTGTTCGCAAAGACGTGGACATTCTGGAGCCAGTACTGAAATGCGCGGCTGGACAGGTGGGGGGAGAGCTTCGTAAGGAGCAGGTGTCGGAACTGGGGGTGTTTGCCCTCCCCGAACAGCTTCCAGAAGTCCTCGTAGGGCAGGGCAGTGTACGAAGCGACCTTGAGCTCAAGCAGGTGGTTCTGCGTGGGGTTCAAGTCAACTGCGTGGATTCTGGCCGGGCTTTGCATCGCGTAAGACAGGATGTTGTCTCCTGCACTTGTGATGGCGAGAACGACGTCGTCAGAGCCGAGCTTCAGAAGATGCTCATCCACGCGGGAGTCTTCCCAGGTGAAGGCATAGATGTACTCGTCGTTGAACTGGGTGTGCTTCTGGAGCTGGTCATCGTAGTAGATGCGCCAGTGGTGGTTCTGATAGAAGAACGAGGGCAAGGGGAGGTTCGCGGACAGGTTCTGAATCGCAGTTATGAACGCCTTGGAGCGGATTTCAGGGGCCGATCTTTCGATGGCCCGGGTGAGAGCATCGCCCTGGTTGGCGGGGTAGAGGTAGGGTGACTCTGTGGCGAGGGCATCGATCTTCTCGATGATCTCATGCGGCAGACTCGACGAAGAAAAGGGCTTCTTGTGGCACCCGACCCAGATGTAGTAGGGGATACGGCCGAGGGTGTGGTTCCGGGTGTTGATGTTGAGCACCGTGCCGAACTTGTACTCGAGATAGTCACGACGGCTGGCCTCGAGACCAACTCGATCGAGATCGAACCAGGCGCGCCAGAAAGTCCGCAGGAACCAGTTGACATGGCGTCCTACAAGACCACCAGTATAGTTTCGGAACGCGAAATCGGTCTTGGATTGGACGTAGAAATCAACGACTCCCATCACACCGTCCGGAGACAGGAGGGAAGTCAGCGATTCGATAACCGAGTAGTAGTCGGGCTATGGCATGTATGGTCAGTCGACAGTCTCGAAGATGGCTCAAGGAACTCACAATCATGGACAAACTGTAGGACATGGTGATGAGATCCGCACCTCCATGCTCAGCACGCTTGTGTGAGAAGTAGCTGAGGACAGGCGAGCGCGGGGGGATGCGATTGTCCGGGAGATCGTTCTCATAATCTTCCAGGCGGAACTTTCTCGCGTCCTCGCAAACGACCTTGACATTATTCCAGCCAAGGCGTTCAAAGCGCTGCCGAGCAACCTCGCACAGAGAGGGGGAGAAGTCGACAAGGTAGACGCTGGAGAAGAACTCGGGGACATTGACGAAGCTGGACATGGCCTCAATGTTCCAACCAGTTCCTCCACCAACCTATGGCTCATGTTAGCAAATACCCGAACATCTTAGGAGCAGAGAGAGAGGGATGCTCACGTCAACCCAAATGCGCTTCGTCTTCCCACCCTTCTTGGAGCCTTTGCTGGGGTTCTTGGCCTTCAATTGGGCTGCGGCGAGCGCAAGCATGTCCTCTCTGCCCTGCAGAAGGACCTTCCTGGTTGCATCGTAAGCGCCGGCTTGCTTCTTGTAGAAGCTCTCGAGGGCATCTTGTTGGTTGCCCTTCTTGTCGCCACTGTGCGGCTTGATGAAGCAGGAGTAGAAGAAGAGGAGAAAAGACTTGACGAGGCCAGGGGCCTCGTTGCTTCCCTCGTTCTTGGAAAGGAGCTTGGAAAACAGCAGGCCGCTGAGGGCGACGGCGCTGAGTCCAGCAAAGGTTGTCTTTATATCCAGGTCGAGGGGCAAAATGTTACCACCAAGAGAAGCCATGGTATTCTCTCATTGCTCTGGGTGTGGAGAGGTTGCGTTGAAGCCGGTCTGGGAGCCTTCTGCAAGTCTTCAGAAACAACGAAAGGGTAAAGGTGAAGAGGACCGGAAAGGAGGGAACGCGAGTGTCTCGAGAGACACACTACCAGTGATATATAGACTCATCAAACAACTGAATGAGGTGGCTTCCTGCGGCCTTCCAACCCGGCAGCGTGTAAATGATACATTGCAGAGGCGTCTTCGACTTGCGAAGTGGTGAGGTAGCTAATACGTGGTAGGGGCTTCGCAGACTGAACGACATGCTGTCATCGGATCGCAATGCTAGCAACTGTGAAGCAGATCAGACCCCTGGGCATTTCGAGACCCTGAAGAGAGCATCCCCGCTACCCAAGACCAGCTCAATTGAACCAGCCCCGCCTGCTCGTTGTCCAGGCGTGTAGCTCTTCAGTGGGTGAGGTAACACTAACACGGATGCCCATGCCCGGCGTTGTGGACCAGCCCGTGTCGACCAATGGCCAGAGCACATGGGCAAACCATTTGGAGTTGAGACTGCCTGAGCTCGCGCCAATCCTTTTGTTGGTTCAGTAACACGGGAAGCTGCGAATCACACCAGTAGGTCCTCTCTTACCATCTCGTGGGGGTCTGCGCAACTCGAAAGGACGGCAAGGTACCTTGCGACACGATCTACCCTGCCTGATCCTAAGCTTCCCCCAATTGAGGTATGATGCTTCAATGCCGCCCATGCAAAGATACCATGTGAACCCCAGCTCTTGACAGTATGCGGTCCCTTAATACGCCGCCAATTCGGAACTCTCAAGCATTTCGGTGTATTTTGTGATATTTAGCATCACCTCTTGAATGTAATATTCAAATAGGACCTGTATCGATGTAATGGCTTGCACGGGAAACCACCCTCCTTCCCAATCTCGCCGGGGCTTGCCGATTGATAGGCAAGCCGCTCCTTTAAGCTGGACTACGTAGTGGACAGTGCTTGTTGCCATGCATAGCCGTAGCGTTGCATACCATCAAATGCAGAACTCAAGCCATCCAGGGTCCGGCAAGCAGGAAACGATGCCAATAAGAAGAGGGCCTCAGAGCACATGGCCCCATCAGCGGCTTCTGGGGAGCTCGAGGCGGATAGAGAGTTTACCGACTTGCCAAAGAGCTCAATCCCAGGTAAGGGACCCCCCGGCCTAGCGATCGTCGGAAAAGGCATCAAGTAGAGACTACCAACTTGCCACTGAGCCGTTATCGATCCATTTTGAGAGGCGCGTCAGCCGGAGTCCCTCACCGGGAGCGTTATAACCGTCCCGGCCCAAGAGTATGCTCATTCGTTGCACAGGGGAGGCATTGAAACGAGGTCATGTTGATCATGGAGGGGTAATTGCCCGGCGTTTCTCTTGCACGCTGTTTTCGAGCTGGCCCAGTCCTCTTGACAACACCAGTCCTCTTCACGATCGCCACGTTGGCCCGTATGCTCAGACCCAAATCCTCACGAACCCGCCAGACCACGCTGACTTCATTGACAAAGAATCCAATTTTTGCCTAGACTGGTGATTGTACACTGACCCTTCCAAATCTAACCCTGGCGCCTCCGAATCACACGTACAACAAGCCGTCCCCCACGGCCGTTTGTTCAGCAACAGCACGCGGCGATACGCCGTCTCTGCTCCCACCATTATTACATCTATCGGTGGGATGCGTTGCTAGGTAATGATGTTTTTCAACATTGACCTCTTACGATCTGAACACCCCTACGAGCGCGACACAAGTGCCACCCCCATCTAAGCCTTCCAGATGCGAGCGACGGCCTCGGTGACTCCTACGTCGCTGGTCTCGAACTCGTACAGACCAAGACCGACGAGGGCGGTCGCGATGTTCAGAGCCCACATGGTGCCCTTGCGGAGCTTGGGGTACGTGTGGGTAGGGACGTAGTCGATAATGATGTTCTGGAAACCGGTGTGGGAGTGGATGAGGATCAGGGCGCAGAGGATCGCGTCGCTCGCGGGGTTCAGGGAGCCGGCCGCAAAGGGGGTGATGGTGATGGGGACGAGACCGGCGGCGAGGATGCGATCGAAGGTCCAGTGGTAGGAACCGTGGGCGGGGCTCGGGGGAGGAACGGGGGCAGGGTCGTTAACTGGTGGTGTCACAGGTTAGACTGACGGCATCTCGAACATTCATCGGTTAGTGCTGCCATACCTCCGCCCTGAACAACCTCTGCATGTCGTTAGCAAAAACAAAAAGTCCACAAGAAACGGCGAGCGCGGTCGAAAACTCACGAGGACCAACGGGGAGCAGATCCCTCTTGGCGGTGTTGTGGAAGGCCGCGACTCTTATCGAGTTGTTGACGAATTCTTTCTGGACGGTCGGCTTAAGGAAAGCGGAGCGGGATGCGCTGGTCTTGGCCATACGGGCAGCCATGGCGGTCTGCCTGAGCAGAGCAGGTCGCACGAAAGAAGCCATCTTGATCGCTGTGGGGGTTCGCGGGCCGTCGGTCAATTGAGGGGAGAGGGATCGTGAATTCGGTCGTCGTCGCTCGGCTTTGGGGAGAGAACTGGAGAGTGGATGATGCACTCGACCGGCGCTGGCGATGATTGATTGCCGAGGAGCTTATTTCGAGAGCGCCATGATTGGCCAGCTTCTCCCGAAAGCTCAAAGCGCTCCACGTGATTCGGATCGCGGGCGACGACGGGACGCACCCGGAGGGCCCCAAGAAAAACCAGCGGGGATCGGGGGAACGTAGATGCGTCTCAACTCTTATCGTGACACCGATAAGGGAAATTTTGGGACCTGGATGGGGGAGTTGCGATTTGCGATGGGTCAGGCGATCTACCTACCTGCCTAGGGACCTACCTAGGGAACCGTTACATTCATACGATCTGAGCTGAGCTACACACAAGTTCTATTCCAGTCATTTCTTTCAATGTCTCTGTAAAGCTGGGATTTTCTTCATATTTTTGACCGAAGCCTCAATTGAGATGTTGGGGACAGTGGGGCACCGCCTCCCCGAGCTGCGGCGGACCATGTGTCTGCGATGCGCCAGACTTCCGGCGCTACGATTGCGGCAGAACCAGTCGAGGGGGATTTCGCAAAAGGTTCTGGCGAAGCGCTCCCATGGAGAAGAAGAATGGTCTCTTCGCGCGCGGGCGATAGAAAACGGAGAGATCCCCAACCTCTGGGACACGTTTGAGGACCGAGGCTACATCAAGGACATTGCAGGGTGAGTGGGCATCACATAAAAGCAATCCTCTCCCATGTCCTGCAAAGCTGACCTGTACGACTAGGCGGACGCCGCAGATCAAGGAGCTCATGCGAACGAAACGGATAGGCGCCTACGTCGGCGTCGACCCCACAGCTCCGTCCCTCCACGTCGGCCACCTTCTCCCCTTCATGCCTCTATTCTGGATGCACCTCAATGGCTACGTCACGGTATCACTAGTCGGAGGTGCGACAGGAAGGATAGGCGACCCGACAGGCCGTCTTAAAGACCGAGAAGCCATGGCGAACAGCGAGATCGCGACGAACATTACAAAGATTCATTACCAAATGAAGAAGCTCTGGGTCAACGTCGAGGCGCTCGGTAGAAAATACGGCGTGAAGCCAGACTGGGCGGCCAAGAGGCACCTGGTCAACAACAACATGTGGTGGCAAAGTCTGCCAATGTACGATGTGATGAAGAGGCTGGGACGGCACATGCGGGTAGGGCCGATGCTGTCCCGCGACACGTAGGGCGCCCCCCGAGGTCCTTTCAACCGTTTTCCGTTGCTGACCGCGACTAGTGTGAAGAACAAGATGGAAAAGGGCGACGGCATGTCTCTGGCAGAGTTCGTCTACCCCATGATGCAAGGGTGGGACTTCTGGCACCTCTACTCGAAGCTCGGCGTCCAAATGCAGATCGGAGGCTCCGACCAGTACGGCAATATCGTGGCGGGCATCGACGCCGTCAAGACGATCCGCTCATCCGAAGAGAACCCGGCTATGAGGATGCCCGAGACCTGGAAGGACGACCCCATCGGCTTCACGGTGCCCCTTTTGACGGACAGCTCAGGCACCAAGTTTGGCAAGAGCGCTGGAAACGCCGTCTGGCTCGACCCTTTCTTGACGACCCCCTTTGATCTCTACGGCTACTTCACCAGAAGACCCGACGACGAGGTCGAGAAGCTGCTGAAGCTTTTCACCTTCCTCCCTACCGCCGACATCACGAACCTGATGGCAGAGCACGTCAAGGACCCACCTAAGCGCGTTGCTCAGCACACTCTCGCTTTCGAGGTCCTCTCCCTCGTCCACGGCGCCGACGTCGCCATCAGGGAACAGAAGCAGCACCGCATGATGTACAGCAAGGACGCCGGCGACAGTGCCGAGTCTGCAGCCTCGTCCCAGGTCGTGGAGGGCCAGACGACCCTCAACAACGCCCCCAGGATGGACATGCAGCTGCCCAGGAGCCTCGTCTGCAAGGAGGGCATCGCCCGTATCCTCTATGCCGCCGGCCTTGTCGATTCCATCAGCGAGGGCCACCGCATCGCCAAGGGCGCCGGTGCCTACGTCGCCGCCGCCCCCGGCAAGGACATGCGCGGCCTGGTCCCGGGCAACCTGGACTGGACGCCCGTCAAGCTGTGGTTCCCGAAGGACGTGCCCAAGTTCCTGATCGACGACCGCGTGCTCATCATCCGCAGGGGAAAGCACAACGTGCGCATCATCGAGGTCGTCAGCGACCAGGAGTGGGCGGAGAGCGGCAAGACGTACCCGGGAGAGCCCTTCAAGGGCAAGACGCGCGTGACGATACAGATGCTCAGAGAGATGGCCGAGGTCGAAGGCCGCAATCTGTCGCGCCGCGAGCTGGAGCGGATGGTCAAGGAAAAGATGGCCGAGGAGGAGGAGGAGGTAACCGTCGTAAACAACACCGACATCAAGTTCCCTACCAAGAGCGAGCGCCAGAAGGCAATGAAAGAGCTCAAGGGGCAGTAGAGGGTCCGAGGAGAGAACGGTCGCAAGATACCATGTACAATGCCTGTACACTGACATGTACAATACGATAGAACGAACTGTAAAACACTATACTTATAGATCTCGTCGCCATTGACGCGCCACTCCACATGATCCCTTTGCCCGAACAAACTTTCTAGCGATAAAACACCATCAGGTCCCCCGTCGGCACCGACAGATTCTTGAGCTTCTCCATTATCTCCCCGTCCGTGAGGTTGTTTTCGGTGATGATCTGGTCGAAGGAATGGCACCCGTCCGTGTACTTCTGCAGCGGGTCCCCGCCGGCCTTGGGCCTCGCCTGCCCGGTCGCCAGCGCCGCGAGGTACTGCTTCGACACGACGTACTTGTGCGCGCGGTACAGGCACCCCTTGATGACGCCGAACTGCACCAGCCGCCTCACGTCCACGTACCTCAGCACGTCGAACCCGGCCTCCTGGTGCGCCCGCAGCCACTCCATCACGCTCTTCCCGACGCAGAAGCTCGTCATCAGCTTGACGAGCATGAAGTTGCTCACGCGCTGGCGGTTGTGGATGCACACGTACGCGGCGCACTCGCCGACGATGCCGTCGCGGTCCGCCACGAAGTCGTGGATGCCGGGCCGCGGCGCGTAGCACGAGCCGAAGAAGAACATGTCGAGCAGCAGGATGGTGTCGTAGTAGAGCAGGTGGCGCAGCGCGAGCTTGGCGAGGTCGAGGGAGACGTCGGCGGCCCAGGCGATGCGGCGCACGTCGTTGACGCCGTCGATGTGCGCCACCACCTTCTGCATCGTCAGGTCCCAGGTCGGGTCAACGATCTCGGCGAACTTCATCTTGGCGACCGGCACGTGCCAGCCTCGTACCTGCGGCGGGTTGGCGTGGTGGGGGAAGAGCTTCATGTTGATGGTGTTGGCGTCATCTGGAGCGTGTCAGCGGACGCTGTTTGCATGAAGGCATATATTTGGGTGCGTGAGAGGGGGCACGAAGCTCACCGACTGGAATCATGCATTCGCCATAGTTGTTCAGGTCCTCTTTGACGATCTCCAGTAGGGTCTCGATCGGCCTCCTGTCTCCTCCCCTGGGCCCGGCGCCTCTTCCCGAGCCAGAGCCCTCCTGGCTCAGGTACTCATTCTGCTTTTCCATCTCCTTGAATGTCACAGCGAGGCGGCGCACGACGGGCTCGTAGGGCGTCTGGTCGGCGTCGACGTCCAGCACGAGGCCAAAGTTGAAGATGAACTCGTTGCGCTGGTACTTCTCGTGGGGGATCAGCACGGGGAAGCCCAGGACCGCGTACTTGCCCTCCGGGTCCTGCACCGTGATGTACCGGTTGAAGAAGGCCTTGCGCGGCACGATGTACTCCTGCATCACCTCCCAATCAATCAGAGGCGGCTTCGTCGCGCCGGGCGCGGGCGTGATGCATCCCGGCGGCGATTGGGCCACGATGTGTGGACCTGTTGCGCGATCAGCAACGGTGATTAGGACGTAGTAGGAGATGAGGATGAATGACGCCCGACTGGCCGGAAAACCTCAAGTAGCATAGTATGGTACGCACGTCAATCGACGTGATTACTAACCTTCCGTAGGGAAAAACCTAGCGTAGAAGATGCCCTGGATCATGATTTTTACATCTTCCGAATTTTCAACGTGCCGTGTTGGTGTTACAGGACCAACGTTGTGGTCGGCGGTTGATGTTGAGAAGAGGTTCAGCCTCACCTAGAAATGGCCCTGGCCTACTTAGTCGCCCCATACGGATACAAGCTGTCTCAAATCGTGACAACCCAAAAGTGGCCAACCTCACAAGTATGATTTTCCACGCAACGGGATTATAAACAGCATTTTGAAATTGAAAATCTAATTCAAGTGGCTACAGTGCCAAATTCCTCCCACAGCCGCAAAGGCGTGAGAAACGCTTTAATGAGCTGTCATAAACGTCGTGCCTGGCCAATTTCCTTTCAACGTGAAACTGTCAGAAACAAAGCCCAAGGCATAGTGATGGGGTATGTGCTTCGCCCTGCAACTGGCTTCTGAACTATTAAAGTGCGCGTCCTTCCACAGCGCTCGCCATCCCGTTGAACTTGCGGCCTCTCATCCTTCATTTCAAGCTTTCCAAGCTCATTAAGAACCGCTGAGAAGGTGCTCGATGGCACCCTGCACACTGCCACCGCTCCGCCTCAGGGCAGCCACGTTTCTATCGAAGTCAAAGAAGCCCATGTCGTTAAGCTGGCGAAGCTGCTCGGCGTAACGCTCCTCGGGGGGACGGTTGTCCGGGGGAGCGGGAGAGCCACCGGCACCGGCGCCTCCGAGACCCCACATGCTCATCATCTGCTGCATCATCTCGGGGTTGATCTGGCCAAAGGGCGAGGCAAAAGGATTGGGAGGCGTTTGGCCCTGTCCCTGACCTTGGGCTTGACCCTGTGCGGCGTAGGGAGGGGGTGCGAAGAGCGCGGCAAACGGGTTGGCCGGGGGCGGGCTAGATGCGTTGGTACCCTGAGATCCCGTCGTATCCCCAGTGGCGGCCGCGCCGGTTGTGTTCTGCGCATTGTCTCCGGTCGTCGTTGCCGATCCGCCGGTGGCTCCAGTGCCTTGAGCACCAGCACCGGCACCTTGGGGCGCAAAGGGGCTGCCGGCACCGAAGAGGGCGCTGAGATCACCCAGGCCCTCCATACCGCCGCCCATGCCAGGAAAGCCCGGGAAGCCAGCGAATGGCGAGCGTTGGGCGTTGGCATTGTTGCCAGCTGCCGCGGCCTCGGCCGGAGTGGTGTCGGTGGCACCAGGCGCCGGGAAAGCGGTGTTGCCACCACCTCCGGCCATGCTGCGCTGCATTCTCATGACGTTGCGAAGCATGTCAGGGTTTGTCATCATTTGGCGCATGAATGGCGACTGGATGATCTCGCGGGCATTGGGCACGTTGCGCAAGTGGGGGTTGCTCTGGATCATGTAGTTGATGAAATCAGGGTTGTCGAGGGCGGCGTTCATGGTCTGAAGCATGGAGGGATCGGACAGCATCTGGGCCAGCTGGTCGTCTGATGGTGGGGCGCCCATCTGGAAGAGATAATGTTAGCTCTAGTAACGCGGTTTTGGTTTTGACGGACAGCAGTGACTTACTCCTCCGTCAGCTCCAAATGTTTCGCGACTGGGCAGATTGATGTGGCCGGCGTATCTCGCTCCAGTAAGACCGGCGAGAAGGTTATTCGCGGTGCCGGCTTGCATGTTGGTAGGGACAGCCGCGGCAGCGGGTGCCGAGGAAGCAGCGGGCTGAGGGGCGGGGTTGCTGGCAGCGCTCTTGACCATGTGAATGGTGTTGTTGGGCTTGATATCGTATGAACCAAGGGTGTCATCGTTCTTCATGACGCGACCCGAGTAGATAAGGCGTTGGCGCTCTACAGGGACGTTCTCGAAGTCCTCACCAGCCAGCTTGGTCTTCAGATCGAGGACAGTGGCGGATGCCGACATGGTGATGACGTGGTTGCTGTCTTGACCCGTCTTCACCTTGAAGGTGATTTGGGCATCGCTGCCACCCTCCGCACTGTCGGCCATGACCTCTTCCTGGATGACTAGGTCGTGACGGCAATGCGGCAGTCTCTTGGAGGATATTCCCGGCGTCGCCTGTGCGCTCACCGGTAATGATGATCGCGGAGAACAAGCAATGTTGCGGAGTGATAGGAGTCTGTTGTGGGGGAGGGGAAAGAGAAAGGGAGAAGGTAGAGGGAAGAAGACAGAGGTTGTTGGGATTTCGACGAATGCGAGGTCAGTCAAATCCGACCGAAGCAGGAGGAGGGTTGTTACGTTTAGGCAGGTGAGGGTAGGTGGCCGGTCGGTAGCTGCGGTCTGCTGTCGCAGGATTGGACGTTGGCTGTTGGTGACGACCAGTCACTGAGGTGCGGGAGGGGCAACTGGACATGAGGACTGGGGCCAGCCAATGCTGACTGACCTAAGTGGACTGCTGCGTACGGCGACTTAAACCTAAAGGAGACGGATGCTGTGGCGGTTGCCTCTGCGGACCCGACGCGAATTGGGTGCTATTTGCCGCTGTGAGCTAAGGCTGGTGGGGGCGGCGGGATGGAAGTGCAAGGGTTCCCTCCGCTAAAGTCCCTTGGATGCTGCCCGTATATGGAGCACTATTACCACTAATCACACAGCAAAAGCACCGGGCGCCCTTGTTCCATCAGAGATTGTGTCGTAACTTGCAATGCGCAGTACGCACTACCTGTTGCCTACCTATAAACACTCAACGGCGCAACAAGTCCGATGGCCGCGCTCGATAATGTTACCTCCCAGTCACCTTACTGTCCGTCAGTTGTCAGTCCTATGTCTAAGGGATCGGCATGACGCATGTCAGTACTGCTACCCGTAGCCTCGATTCGTTCTGGCAAGGTGCTAGATAGGTATTTACCTAGGTAGGCACCTACCAAGTCTGTACCTGCCGCGCCACGCAGGCACCAGGTAGTTCCTCCAACTTTAAAGTACCTAGCCTCAGGTCACCGGTGTACCTGGTGTACTTTGTTAGGTACTGAATTACGGCCCAGGCCAGTTCAGTGTCCTTCCATCGTCCTCTACCGCTTTCCACCTCCACCCAGCGCCAATCAGCCACCGTTTGTTGAGAACACCTTGTCTACCGCCATGCTGACTGATAGTGGTGATTGAGGGCGGTGGAGACTTGCGGCGATGGGAAAATTGGACATCTGACCATCACATTTCTTCAATGATGGGATTTATCAAACTTTGTTCGATATAAATTTAGGTAGGGTTCATCAGCCCGCAACCATCAGCGTTGACCTTTCGCCATGGTTCGCTTATGCCTATACCTCCAGATTGCTTGCTAGGTAGTGTACCTACAACAGCCAGAATGACGATAGCTACCTGGACAGGTACAGTCCCAGTTCCTACCTACCCCATAACAACTGCAGGTCGACAAGAATGTCAGGTATCCGTACTTGGGTAAAAATAGCAGGCAGTTCAGTTCATACCTTGAGGAAGTTACTGAAATGGAGAGCCGTCTCCATTTCTATTTGCCCACCTCGCAGCACCGCTTCCTGCGTGGAGGTGTAACCCTTGGGCCTCGAGGAGCTGGCCCGAACGAACCCAGTGCTTCCCCGGAATTTGGACACCGACCCACCGATCAATGCCTCGGTTCTCCTCCCTCCTCGGCGTCCGGGGTGCCAATCTGGTGTAAGCTAACGACGTCTGGGGTCTCGCCTTGAACTCTCCCATTGTACCAAACATACATTTTCCCATCTTACCCGTTTCTTAGATATTGAACTTGCCATCTCATCGCAGCCCAAACTTGGATAACTAATTGATCTCATCGTGTTCCAATCTATTACTCGTAATTCATACATTGCACCTCCACCACGATGCGCGGCATCCAGATCAAAGAATACGTCAAGGTGAACACTGACTGACATCCTCGCACGCGAAAGGGCCTCTTTAGAACTGACACTACACGAAAAGTCTCCCAAGGAGCTTCGCGTGACGGAGCTTCCAGAGCCCGTGCCTAAGAAGGACGACGAGTATCTCATCCAAGTGCACGCCTCCGCCGCCAACTTCTTCGACATCCTCCAAATCCAGGGGAAGTACCAGACGCAGCCCCGTCAGTCTTCCCTTCCTCTCGTGCCCGTGACAGTGTATTGTTGACATCAAGACCAGCCTTTCCCTGGACATCCGGCTGCGAATTCGCCGGCACCGTCCTCAAGGCTCCGTCGTCCAACCCCAAGTTCCCCGTCGGCTCCCGCGTCTTCGGCGCGACACAGGGCGCCTTCGCCGAGAAGTGCGTCGCCCGCGAGAAGGAGATCCTCCCCATCCCCGCCGGCTGGTCCTACCAGGAGGCCGCCGGCCTCTTCATCACCGCCCCGACCTCCTACGGCGCCCTCGTCGTCCGCGCCGGCGTGAAGCCCGGCGACATCGTCCTCGTCCACGCCGCGGCCGGCGGCGTCGGCCTCGCCGCCGTCCAGGTCGCCAAGGCCTTCGGCGCCACCGTCATCGCCACGGCCTCCACCCCGCGGAAGCGCGACGTCGCCAAGTCCTTCGGTGCCGACCATGTCGTCGACTACCGCGACCCGGAGTGGCCCGCCAAGGTCAAGGCTCTGACCCCGGGAGGCAAGGGCGTCGACATCGTCTACGACCCCGTCGGCATGGTTGATGCTAGCACCAAGTGCACCGCCTGGAACGGCCGCATCCTCATCATCGGATTCGCCGCCGGCAAGATCGAAAAGATCGCCATGAACAAAGTGCTGCTCAAGAACATCAGCCTCGTCGGCATTTTCTGGGGCCAGTACGCTGTAAGGGAGAAGGAGACGGTCGTTAAGGTCTGGGAGGGCATCATGAAGCTCGTCGCCGAGGGCAAGCTGCGCGGTACCGAGTTCACGGATGAGGAGTTTGTTGGGCTTGAGCGCATTCCTGATGCTTTGATAGCGCTGGGCAGCAGAGGGACTTGGGGCAAGGTTGTGGTTAAGATTCCGCAGGACGGCCAGAGCAAGTTGTAAAGTGTATATCTCATTCAATTTCACCAGTGGATTGCGGTAACAACGGGACGGAAAACTGTGAGGAGCAGGTCCAGTGGTGAACATGCCGAGCTCAATCTGTAGTGATTTTCTGGTCTCGCACCATTGGGTGCTTCTATCTTGTACAGCCCGTGAAATCGTCAAATCATAATCATAGGTACCATGTTCTAACTCGCCGTAATAGCTCTACGCGCCTCACGAACCCTGCGCCAGTCCACGAAACTTTTGCAGCACATCCCCATCCACGTTAACAGCCCACTCCTGCTCGAATTGCTGTTGGCCACCCGTGCGCTGAACAACGTCCTCTAGTCGTTGCTTGACGAAAACCATGGCATTGATGGTGTGTACAGGGTCCTTCTGGCTGAATTCAGTCTCCCTGATGCTCTTGGGAGTCTCGTAGTCGTTGGGCTCCATCTCTTGCCAGATCAGCGAATCGGTGCCGTCCGTCATCCCATCCTGCAGCTCGGAGATCGTGCCTGTCCAGAAGGTGAAGTAGTCCTGAAGCTTGCCGAGCACCAGGTTCTGCATGGGCTGTGGAAGCTCAAAAAGCCGCGTGAGCGCAAGCAAAGAGAGCTTCTGTCGCTCGATGTGATCAAGACCGTCGAGATGAGAAAACCACTCCTCACTAAGCCAGGCCCAGACTTGGTCCAAGGGTCCGAATGACGTGAGCATTGTGACGAAAAGGGCTGGATCAGCCAAGGCGAGCCTGGAAAGAATGGCAAAGTAGTCGCGCTCCGTTACAGTGCTCAGCTTGCTAACCTTCTTGTTAGGTCCGGTGGTTTGGTGTGCTTCCCATGCCTCATGCAGGTTCTCCAAGATCTTCCTCAAGAAACCCGTTTCCAGCATGTCCTGGATGATTACTGAAGTTCCGTTGGTCCCGCCCAGCTCCGAAGCGGCCCGTATCATGTACTCGATGCACACCGTCGCTTGTCTGACCTGCTCGCGGCTCTTGGAATCTAGGGCACCTGACAATGCTGCCAGGAAGGGACGTCGCAGCTCGTCTTCTAGCACTGCCTGCGTGCCCAGAAGGATGTATGATTCAACCACGGAGAGGGCCTGCGCTGCGGTCTCGCTCTGATAGTCCAGGATCGGAAGCGCAAACTTCGCGATGCCCATGATATCCGCCGCCAAAGGCGGCTTACTCTGCATCAAGACCGAGTTCCAGAGCTCCAACACTTCGTCGATCAGATACGTGTGAAGATCGGATTCTGCTCCCGCCGCCTCTGACAGCAGTGGAACCATCAGATGCTGATACCTCTGAGAATCACTGCCCATGGACATGACCAAGGCAGCAAAGATCGCAATAATCGCCTGCTTGATCATGTAGTCGTCACCTCCAGAATTTTCCCATACGCTTGGGAGACTCGACATGATGAAGTCGCCGAATTGCGACACGTGGTTCTCCAACCTCGTGACCAGAATCCTCATCGACTCCAAGACGGCAAGCTTTGTCTCGTCAATGTCGACGTTCTGGAGTAGCTGAAGCAGTTCGCTCAAAACGTCTGCAGCGTAAGGTAGGAACGCCTCGGCGCTGAAAGCCAGTTCATCCACAATCCATCTTAGCTGGCGGGCAGCGGTGATTCTTACCACGATGTCGTTGGTGGCATCGGCCGGGTTGAGGAAGTGCCGGAACATCTCGTATACGAGAGGTCTGCTGCTGTCCTCTATCTTTACCGTGACCCACTGGCTGACCATGATGGCTATTCGTCGACGGAGCACTTTGTACAACTCGCCTTGCTGCTGAGCATCTTGCACTATAGTAGAGACCAGCAGGCTATCAAAGTCGAAAACGCCGGAGACGTTTTGCGCGGCCAAGCCCAGAGCTGTGTAGACGGCTTCCTTGGTTGCGATATCTGCCTGAGGGTTCGTTGCGGTCTGGAAATAAGAAAGCAACGGAGGTATCATGAGGTTTTTGAAGTTGATGAGCAAGTCGAGGAAAAGTTTCTCGGCGCAGGGCCTCACCTCCCACTCGTAGGCGTTGCCTTCACTCTGCTCTTGTTGCTCCCATTCTGCAGGATCCTCTTCCCAAGCGTCCAGATCGGCCTTTCGGAAGACGAAGAGATGGGTGATAATGATGTTGGCCATCTGAACGACGAAGTCGTCCTTGAGCAACTCTTGCTTGACGAGAGCAACAGCATCATTCTCGTCCTTCTTTGCCTCCGCACTTCGATACTTGAATGTCTGTTTGGGATAGAAAGCGATTCTCAGGCACGATCTCATGAGAAGCAGACCCCTGAGGGCCAGTCTCTCCAGGAGAGGCCCCTCCACCTTGGACTTGGATTCCGACTGCCCGGAGCTGCCAGAGGACTGCCTAATACCTCCCGACTTCTCAAAGACTTCCGCGAATTTCGCAACCAGATCCCAGTACGCGTGAACCAAGGGCAGTGAATTAGGCAGGACCGCAAAACTGGCAGGATGGGCCTCTGACATGTCGATATGCAATTTCGTGAACTGCAACAGGTGCTTGCCGACGGTATCTTGGTAGGGCGCTGGTACGTGAGAATCATGACTGACGAAGCCGAGGAACTGGCCGAAGTGATTCTGGGAAACGGTCCAGATTTGCTGAACAGTCTTGTCGTTGTGAGGGGCTTCGTAGCCAACGACGAGCAAACGCCTTAGTGTTTTGAGGGCAATGAGGCTGTTGAGCATGGCCAGATCTGCTTCGTCTTCGTCCCCGCGGCCGTTCGTGAGGAACCCCATCCATACCGCCGACTTCTCCGTATAAACCTCGCCTAGAAGGTACACGATCTCGGGCGTAACGGACTGAAGAGCAGTCTGCGATCTTCTGAGTCGAGCAGTGCCAAGCTCCTTGACGACGCGGAGGAGGATCTGGAGAGCGCCGTGGAGATGCTGTTGGTTGGCATCCTTGGAGCCCCTGACGAGACCGATGATATTGGACAGTGCATCAGGCCAATGCTGGGGGTAGTCAATCCTGATGACTTTCGCGGTGACAAGAGAGTTGTGTAGCGAGAGGCTCCTTTCCTCCTCTTCGAGTGTTCCCTGAAACAGGCGTTGTCGGATAATGACCTTCTCAGCCGGGTCTAATCCTCCTTTCACAGTTGGAAGCAGCCGCCAGTTCTTGTCGATTCCATTCTTTAGCTGAATGACGGCAAGGAATCGTATCTCGTGGGGAAGGGACTTGTCGAGGAAGACAGTCTGAGAAGCAGAAGATTAGCTTTCGAACCCGTAAACGCGGGGGCTAGAAGCATCGTACCTGAAGAGAGGAGTAGTAGCCCTTCTCCGTTTCCCACGAGGTTAACTGCAGCCCCGCAGCCTGTCTGCGAGAGTGGTCGGTCGAGGTCGCAGACTCGAGGGCTCTGCAGAGCTCCTGCAGGCTGAGAGGGTTGGCGTCACCGGGCACCTCAATAGCGAACCCCGTTCCCATTTTGCGGTCTTCTTGGTGAACGACCAAGGCGTCAGTACCGGTTTGTATGATACCAACAAGGTCGGCGGACTGTTTGATAGGTAGTATCGGAGGCAGATGTAATCTCGTATCCGAGTCGCGGCGAAGAAGCGGTTGGAAATTTAAGCCAGTCCGGCGTTACTGTGGCGGGGCACGCACCGGCGCGTACCTACCTCTTGTAACCTTACCTGGATACGCTGGCTAAGTGTGTAGGTAGGTATACGATACGTACAGGGCAGTTGCCGCGGGGTAGTGGGGCGCTGAAGAAGCTACAGCTGAGGATGCAACCTGGTCACGGCACTGGGCTGGGCACGTTCCTGCTGTACCTACCAAAACCGGTCAGTAATATTTGACTCGGGAAGCAGCATGTGCCTGCCATCGTCGTGCAATTCTAACAAGGTTGCATTCGTGGCTCATTGAATCTCGAAATACTACTTGCCGCGGAATAATACTGACACAATAGTTCTTTCCTTCCTGGCGTCATGTCGGGCCAACTTTTCACTTTCCCAGTGGCAAGAAGCAAGTAAAAGGACCACTCGTCACGTTCGTGCCAGTTCCTGCCAACATTCCAATGACAGACACACTTCTTATTTAGCTCCTTTCCCTCTCTTAGATCAAGAAATTTGGAATCACGAAATCAGCCCAAATTTATCCCAATAAGTCCTGTGTATATGGATATCTCTCAGAAACTCCTGATTACACCGGTCGTAAAAACCATCCCTTACACTGAAAACCCCTTTACTGAATAAGTGCCCGTCAGACCAGCTGTCCATTGAAGTATTTCGTCAGCCGTCCTCGGCTCGGGAAAGGAGAAGACGTGAGGGTCCTCCATGTTCCCGGAAGACGCCATGCCGTTGATGAAGGCATCCAAATTCGGGTCGAAATGCGGCATCATGGTACGGTTGCTGGTGGCGTCTGCCTCTCTCAGGACATCGCTGATTTCAATGCCGATGCTCTTCGCCATGGGCCACATCTCTCCGGCGACTTTGAGTACACTCAGCAGAAGCTCGAGCTTCTCTCGGAGGGCAGGAGACTCGACCGAGCCATACATCATCGCGTCAAGTAGCGGCAGCGCAGCTCGCCGCAGACCGATGATACAAGCTGGGCTGTACCGGGCTGGAGGCAGGGAGAAGTTGAAGAGCCCGATGGTTGAGAGCCCTGCTTGAAGCGCCGTGGAACACTCTAGCCACTCGTACGGAGCGGCGAAAGACCGTTGGGAGCGTAATGACGAAGCACCCCGCGTCTTGAAAAGAGGCCCAAGACTGAGAAGATCTCGCATACCCATGCCCAATGCGACGACGGGCATTTGCATTCTGATCCGCAGACTAGAGAGGTTTAGCGACGAGACTGTGTAAGCTGGGGTTATATGGCGCGACCTACCTGTGGGCATATGCCATGGCGTGGAACAAAATCATGTCGACAGCACCGCCACCGTCCACCAACTGCTGTTTCCACTTTGGCAAGCGAATCAGCCAGCTAACAATTCTGGAGTCGGCTCGGTCAACAGTGTTTGCCAGTAACTCGTGGGGGAGTGTCGGCATTGGCAGTATCAGCTCTCCGCAGAGGCGGCACAAGTCGATCAAGTAAGTCCACGACGAATAGCTCCTGTCGTCCATCGGGTCCCTTGCATCGTACTGCTGTAACGATATGGGCTGCGGAATCTCCTGTTTTCGAGTTAGAGAGATGGTTCCCGGTATCGTCAACTGGTCTACGTAGACGGCTTACCCCTGACTGGTACTCCCACTCTTCACAGGGCAACTCCGTAGTCGCCGTGATTCCAAGCAAGGTGAATGTTGGCGAATCGTCTCGTAGCGCTCGCATGTTGCCGTGGAAATAGAGTGCCCAGTAAGTCCTCCTTAAGCTCTCGGCAAGAAAAGCGTCTGTCTCAGCATCTGCAAATGCCCGCTCGTGCATGCCGAGATCAAGGGCCATCTGCGTGGCGGTGTCTATCCACCCACTGCTCAAGTCCATCCTGTTCTCGCCAAAAGCGGCCACACTCAAAACGAGAAGACCCTGGACTGTCCATGGGGTTATCGGCAGACTGCCGCTGGCTAGGCTGTATGCCTTCTCCCTCAACTCCTCCGAGGAGATGGCTCTAGAGAAGAGAGAGCCCACGTAAGCGATGCAGCTCGCGAGAAAGTGGAAGGGCTGAGGATCGGCTCGTATTCGGTGCAGAAGTTGGCGTTTTGGCAGGATCCATGAGTGCGTGTCGTGGAAGTTGGTGAAGTAAAGATCGAATAAGAAGGAGGTTGGTGATGCTGTTCGAGGGTCGGGAAGTTGGGCAGTGCCGTGAAGCGACCAACCACCTGGCAGCCTGCCGACGACGTTGATAGGGAACTCGAAGCTCGCCAACTCGGGCGATGGAAATGATGACGGTGTATCCGTCAGGGCCGGGGGAGGGCCTATGGGTTCGTTGATGAGGCTTCGCTTCTTGGGATCTCGAATTCCCCGGCGGGATTTTGCGTAGTAACACGTCTTTTCTTCCAACCGACATCTGAGGCAGGCCGGTAAAGCCGAGTCGCACTTCACATGCTTAGATCTGCATGGGACGCAGGCCAATGACGCTCGAACAGTTGCCTTGGATCTCGTGGCACCGGCACGGGGTTGCGTGTCCGTCAGGCCACTCGTTGATCCGGGACTGGAAGTCGTTTCGGAACCCATCACAGGCTATACAAGGGCTCGACTCAGATTTTAGTTGAAGCAAATAAGAGTATGTAGAAGCCGGTAAGCTGGTCTCGAGTGTTCGCTCTGCTCTCGTGATGGCGTTGAATCGGTCAGCGAGGGTTGGCGTTGTTTATGTAAACCGAAGTCCTGAGGGGATGATGGCGGGTGAATCGTGGCTTCTCTTGACCCTTGTCAACTCGGCCGGATGCCTCAATGTTGCGCCCTCACGATTATCGGGTTAGCCAGGTCAGCTGTGCAGCGAGGCATGGAGACGCCGGGGAAGGGGTGAGCAACTGGGTGAAGTCGGTTAAGCATTGTCGAAAACTGGGGGAAACCCAAGTCCACCGCCACCCCGCTGACCTTTTACGCCTTGTCAGGCGTTTTCCCCCTCCTGAACGACTTCAGTCAACGTAGAGGAGAGGTGGATAAGGGGTTCCAGTCCAGATGTAAAAATAAAGGCAGCTTGGTCAGCACATCATGACGGTACCCATGGAGGGGCGTCTGATTCCGGCCTGTTAAACGACACACCCAGTTCCCAGATGATTGGGCGAAGGACGGTTAGGGTGTATATTCTGGCCGGGAAGAGAACCTAGCTGCCATGCATGCATAGCGGTTCCTAAGCGGTCCCGAACAGGTTCTGCTGCACGTTACCCAGTCCGAACCTCCCGCTTTACCCGTCAGCCCTACATTCAGAGGTGGCACTCTAACCAAGAACATTCTAGGTCTTAACGGAATCTCGAGCACTCGCAAGAGAGGGACGAGGGTCTCGGACTTGTGCATTTCACGGACCGGTAGTCCATGGTGGTGCTTGTGTAAAGGATGCAGCTGCTGCTGGAGCGTGAAGGGAGCCAGCGGTTCCCGGGTGAGAACTTGTGCTCATCAGCATCACGAAGAAAGCTAGCCGAATTCTGAATCGAGCTGACTATTAGGATTTCAGGGATGTCTCCATCAGTCGATGCTGGTATTGCTTGTCAGCGGCGATCATAATGAGCAGGTAACGTTACTCAATCGCCGATATTCAACGAAGTCTACGACGCCACACTTTGCATCACTATCGTTGCTCAAATCCGAGTTTTGAATCACTTCCCAGGGTCAAAAAGGCGGGATTAGAGTCATCCCGGAGCGTCAGCTCTAAAGCAAAGCAAAGCGGAGCGAAGGAGCAATACAATAAGTTTAATAAAGGATTAAAATACTAATAAAGCTTAGATGTTTTTTTTTATATAAGAGCCCTTTATAGATTAGTTAGATCCTTTAGGTCCTTTATAAATTAATTAAGTAATTAATACTAATATAAGCTATAAATACTATATAGTTATTACTACTATATAAATAATAATTATATTATAAATAAAAGAAGCTCTATATAGTAGCCTTTAGAGAGAAAAAGCTTATATAGTAGAACCCGTATAGTAGCCCCTAAAGGGCTACTAAAAGTAGGGGTTTTAAAAGGGCTTACCCCTTAGTAATAGTAATACTAAAGTATTAAAATTATAAAAAAATCCTTATATAATTATTTTATAAATATTACTTAAAGGGTAGTAATAGTTATAATATAATTACTATAAGTATTAATTACTTCTTTTTACTTTAATTAAAAAAAAATTAGTAAGTATTTACTACTTATATACACCTTTTAGTAATAATATAATAAATACACTACCCAGCTATATATAAATAAATAATACTTTTTTATTTACCCTTTACTATAACTTTCTCTTTAATTTATTAACTATATATTTATTATTAAATTATTTACTCTATTAAATCTATTACTAAATTATTCCTTTTATTAAAATTATTATTAAATTATTAACTTAGTATTATTAGCTTCTTTAATAGCTTCTATAGCTACCCCCCTACTACCTTTATATCCCCTAGGTCCTTTTAATAATAAAGAGCCTTTTAATTAGCTTAATATTTTTATTAAAATACAAACGTATTATAAATATAGTTAAGTTAAGCCTACTAACGAATTTTAGAGTATAAAAAAGGAAGCTACTCGTTTTACTATTAACTACTTTACTTATTATACTAATTAGTTTTAATAAATAAGTATTCCTATTACTCTACTATAAAAACTAAAATTAACTTTAGAAGTATGTATTTTTAGTAATTTTTTAATAAGGATTTAAGGCTATATTAACTCTTTAATAATAACTCTTTTTTAAAATATAATATACTAGCCTACTCGTTTTTTTATATTATAACTAAGACTTTTAAGATATACTTAAAATAGCTATAGTATATACTAAATAGACTAAGATTTAGTAGTAAAACTATATTAATTAGTATTTAAGTGTTACTCCTTTATTAATACTAACGTTAGTAAAAATTATAAGTTATTAAACTTAAAGTCTATTTAGTTAAAACTTATTTATTTAGTTACGTCCCTCTTTAATTAGTAAATAATAGTTTCTTATTAGTAGTTATAGTTATAGTAGTATAGAAATAGGACTAATTAGTAGTAATAAATCCTCTTTAGCTCTTTTTTACTATTTTTTTTTATATTAACTATACCCTTTTTTAATTAGTTAATTACTGTATTAGTAATATAAACTATTATACTTAGTATACTACTTATACTTTTAACTTTAACCTTAAAATTAAGTAAAAGTAGTATATTAATAGTAACTATAATATAAACTATATTCTATTTTTTAATTAAAATAATCCTAATACTAAGTATATCTAGTACTTTTAGTATTACCCTCTAGTATAAAGAGCCTTAAGCCTACTTTTAATAGGCTTTAATAATACTTATAATAGGTTTTCCCCTTTATCCTTTCCTATATAGCCCTTTTAGTTTTATAATTAGCTTCTTAATTAGCCTTTTAATTAACCTTATACTTAACTCTAGTAATAAGCACAATACACTAGTGGTAATTTTAATTAAAGTAATCCTAATTAAGGCTTTTATATTATTAACTTTATATTTAATAGTAATTTTAATAAAAAAGCTTTAACTCTATAAAATAAGGAATTAATTACTAACTTTTATACTAAACTAAATATAAATTAATTAAATACCTATCTCTACTATTCCTAAAAATAGTTTACTATAAGTTTTAATACTAATAGTATTTATAAGTCTTATTATAACACTAATATAAAGTATAATATCTTTTTTTTTAGTTTTAATAATAATATAGACTTTAGTAATGTCCCTGCGTATTTACTTAAGCTAATCTATATCGAGGAGATTCTTATTACTCGCGTTTATTATACTATTAACCTCTACTAGGTCCACAGCGTTTAGTATACTTATAAAAGGTATATTATTAACTTTTTTTATAACGTTACTAAAGTCTATAACTAGCTTTTTTTTTTTCCTAAAACCTTAACATTATTATTATTTACCCTTATAATACTAATAATAACTTAAGTCTTTACTAATAGTTTAGATTTAAGTTTACTATTTATAAAGTAGTTATTTACGCCTAGCTTAAGTATTTTCTATAATACTATTCTAGCTATACTAATATTATTATTAACTACTATAACTTTAATAGCTTTTTTAAAAATAGTAATATAATAAATAACTTACTTTAATAGTTTATTAATATACTAAATAAAGAGTTTAACTCTAACTAAGAAGATAATAATAATATTAAAAGTATAGCTATACTAAATATAATAGCTAAGTAGGTAGATTTAGATTAACTATACTAAAATATTAGTACCCCTCTTTATTAAGAGTATATTAATATACTATTATTTAAAGTAACTCTACTTAATAATATAAATAATAAATAAGCGTTATTATTACTAGTATTCCCTTTACTATACTCTAATAAATAAGTGGATTTTATTTAGCTCTATTAAAGAACTATAGACTATATTATATATATTTAGTATATAATTAAGTAAAAAAATAGCTACTTTGTGTACTATCTTTACTTTTAATTCGTTACTTTTAATACTATAATATATAAAAAGGCCGCTAGTCGTAGTATTTACTTTACTAAGTATACTAACTATAAGGAAATTATTATTAAAAATCTATATACTGCTTTTTAAAAAGATATACTTAAGTTTAAGTCCCTTTTAAACTTTATTATTTAGTTTATAGACGTTCTAAAGGGCACTCGTACGTACTAGTAAACTAAGCGTAATTACTTTAAGGCCTATATTTATATACTTAACTATTTTACTATTTTTATAACGTTTAGTATAGTAGACTATTATTAGTACTATTTAATAAAGTACATACTACGCTTTAAGGAGTGGAAGATAAGTACCCTAGTTTAGTAGATTTAAATTATACGTAAAAACCTTAAGGATAACCTATATATTATAACTTACTACTTTATATAGTAGTTATAGTTATTTAAATAAAAAGTATTGTTTTATAAGTTTAATATTATTAATTACTAAGACTACTATAAATTTTAGAGTTAAGGAAGTACTTATAACTATAGCCTTTACTAAATTTAAAATATACTATTTTTTAAACTAATAACTAAAAGTACTTATTATAAGTTTTCTTAGGCCTAGAGAGGCTACGTTAGCGTTTAGAACCCTAAGCTGGGCTATATATTTAATATCTAAAATAAAGTTAATTCTTTTAACTTTACTAGTAAGGATCTACTACTATTTAACTTTACCTTTCTTTTTTCTATTATTAATAGAGTTTAGTACTATAAGTATAACTCCTACTATTAGCGTAAAAAAAAGGTACTAGTAAAATTACTTATTACTTCTACTTCCTATATCCTAAGTACTTAGTAGTTAATATAATAAAGGACTTTAACCTTAACTATTTAATTTTTATAAGTAAAAGAAATAATATAATACTTAACTATTTTAGCCTAGCTTTATTAATTAAATAGTTTACTAATACTAATATCTCTTTATATATAAGTATATATATAGTTATTTAGTACGTTACTAAGTACTATAGTAAGGCTAAAGTTAAGATATAGACTTATTTTAAGTTAGTAAAAAACGTTCTTTCTAGTGTTAAGTCTAACTAGCTTATAGTTTTTTTTATAGTTAAGTTAATAAATAAGATTATTATAAAGAAAAACTAGGGTACTTAAGAGATTTACTATATTTTACTTTTAGAGCCTTTTATAAAATATAGTTAAACTATAATATTTATTAATTACTATTACTTTAACTAAATTAAATAGAATAATTATATTATTTTAATAGCTAGGTAAGGGTTAGAAGAAGTCCCTTTTAAAAATATTAATAACGCCCTATTAAGAACCTGTTTATATTTATATTATTTATTTATTTTATTTAAAACGTTAATACTAACTATAGTTTATAGTATAAGTTCCTTTATACTAAGTCTTAAGTTATTAACTACTTTTTATAATATAAAGAACACATTCCTAACTAGCATAAAAATTACTACTATATTAAAATAATACTTAACTATATATTTAAAAAGCTAAATAACTTATTTATTATTAAAAGTAACGTTTATAATACTTTTTAAAAAGTATATACTATCTATAAGGCCCTTTATAGTCCCTATTTACTTGACTTTTATAATAGTATTAGAGATACTAATATTATTAATAAGTTTAAAGATACTAAAGCTAAGGAGTAGATGCGTAATACTAGTTAAGAAGAGATAGTATATAAGCTACTTAACCGCCCCCTTAATATAGAAAATATTAAGGTCTTTAGTAATTATTCTATTAATATTAATTATAACTAAACTCTTTATATTAACTATTACTTTAATAAGTTAAGTATTAATAGCTTTTAGTAAACTACTAAAAGTTAGTATAATTAAAACCTACTTATTAATAATACCGCCTTTACTAAGGACGATATCGCTATACTTAACCTATACTAGTACTAAGTATACAACTTAGTTTATACTTACTTTTTGCGTATTTCTAGTAATAATAGCTCTTTATAGCTTTTTTTTTATATTAATAGTAAGGGTAGTACTAGTAAGTTATACGTAATTTATATAATATACTAAAAGCTTAAAGAACTTACCAGCTAGTATAATCTAATAATAATTACTACTCTTACTAGTATTATAGTTAATAGTATTAAAAGATCTATTCTTTATAACTTCCTTTATTTTTTAGTTACTTACTCGTTATTTTAAAAGCTCTTTATAGCTAATACTAACTACCTTTAAAATACTTAGTAATACATTTACTACTTTATTATTAATAAAAAGTCTATAGTTAGTTTTAAAATACTTAAATAGCTTAATAATAAATTCTAAATAATTTTTTTAACTTAATCTAACCTTTACTTTAGTAAACTTAATATCCTATTAATAAAAGACTTTTACTAACTTCCCCCTGTAATAAAAAAGCTACTATTTAATAGTAAGCCTTTAAATAATTCTTATAAGCTTATAGGTTAAAACGCTTACTAGTAGTTTAATTAAACGATTAAGCTAAATATAATTATCTACTAGTAGAGTAATAATTAAACTACCTTCCGCGCCGCACTAAACTAGTTCTATATATTAATAGTTACTACTAAGACCTAGCGTTTACTTTATACCTATATTAGGGTTATTTTACTTCTACTAAAAGCTAATATATTTAATAAAGCTCTTTATATTTACTTTACTAATATAGAAGTTAATAACTTTAATATAACTAAGCTAAAGGGTTTTAAGTTACTAATCTAACTAATCTAAACTAAACACTATAAACTTAATACTAATAAAGTATCCTTTACTAATACTAGTAGCCTCTACGCCCGTATTTACCTATATATCGGATCTTACGTTATATTTATAAAAAATACTTAAGTATAAGCCGGTTTTTATAATAGTACTATTAGTATAGTTAAAAATATTATTTAAGCTACTAGTACTAACTAGTATAAAGATCTACCCCTTACTATACTTATTTAGTTTAATACTTATAAAGGTCCTATTAAAGTCTTTAAACTAAGTATTATACCTATTTTTTACTCTACCTATAAGTTCTATAAAAGTACTACTACTTATTTATATACTTAATTTCTATTAATAAATACTTTTATTATTACTATTTATAAAACTTAAAGCCTTACTCTTAACTACACTATAATAAACATCTTAAGCTACAAGTTTTAATAAAGCCTTATATATATTATAGTATCTTATATTAAAACTATTAGTAGCTTTATATTTAAGGGCCTATTTAACTTTAATTACTTCTAACACAACAAAACAGAATTTACTAAAAACTATAATAATAATAGTATTGTAAAAACATATTAGTAAGTTATTTACTTAATTAATAAACTCTTTTTAGTCTATTATTAATATATAGCTATAGGGATTAAATAAACTAAGAAATATAAACCTAATTTAAAAATCTCTAGCTTTACTTAATAGTTAATAATATATATCTTACTAAAACTACTACCCTAAGATTCTTTTATAATTACACAATAATTACTATTAAAATTATAATAATAATTAAATAGTAATTATAACTATAATCCTTAGTTATATTTAGTATAAGTCTTTATATAAAGTCAATATCTATATACTAAGTTATTAATATATATATATAATAGGATTTTAATAAACTTAACCCTAAACTACTTAACTATTATCCATTACTTAAGCCGTTCTTTAATCTTACTATATTTATATAATAACTTTATAAAACTCTTTAAATTAGTATATAGTAAACTTAGTTAGTATTATTATAGCTTTTCTTTAAAGTAAGTACTAAATACTTAATTCTTTTAGGTTATAAAGCTTTATTAATAATTATATATACTATAGCTTCTCTTTTAAGTAAGTACTAAATACTTAATTACTTTAAATTAAAAGGCTTTACTAGCGATTTTATATATTATAACCTATATAATTCTTTTTTTATATTTCTTAGTATCTTTAACCCTATAAAGAATAACTATAGTTAACTTAAACATTACTTAGCCTTTTATTAAATAAAGTACTAAAAATTAGTATTATTATAGGTTAAAGATTTAATTATTTTAAAAACTATAATTAACTTATAAAATACTAAAAATACCTTTTTTATTTAAATAAATAAAGTAATTATATTACTAAATAGAACTAAGTAATTATAAATAGTAATTAAAGAGTTTTTAATATTAGCCCTATTATATATAATAATAGTAGTTAGTATTATAAGTAACTTCTTACCTCTTTAGTAAAAATCTCTTATAGTATATTTATTTATTTTACTACTACTTTAAGCCCTTTTACTTTACTTTTTTTTTTATTAATTTCTTTTTTTTTTTTACTCTATTCTATATAAATAATATTATTATAACTATAGTACCTTTTAAAAAGTAGTAGTATACTAAAAAGCCCTTTAACTCCTATAACGTCTCTAAGTACGCCCCTAAAAGTATTTATATTTAATATCTTTATATATTTACTTACTAACTCTTTTATAGTACTTTAATAATCCACTACTACTACTCTTATTACCACACCTACCCCCCCCACTAACTAAACTATTACTACTAAAAATAAGTTTTATAAATCTATTATTATAACTACACTAATACCTTTATAGCTACTATACAATATATTAAATACACTATCCTACCCTCCTTTAAAAAACTAACTACTAGTATAGTTTAAAAACTTACTAACTTACTTATTAAATACAAACTTACTATAAACGTTTATACTTATAGTATCTTTAACTCTAAAAAGGCCTAGAACGTCCCTACTACTATAATTTAAGTAGTAAGTAATATAACTTTTAAGTCCTATACTAAGTATACTAGTTAGTTTAATCTATAGTTTAACTATATTATCCCCCTTTTTAACTTCTTTAAAATTACTAACTTTACTTATACTAACTACTATTATAATAACTAAAGCTCTTAGTACTCCTTTTATAGTATATAACTATCCCTTTAGCTATTTCTTACTAACTATATTACTAATAATTAAATAAATAAGTCTCTTTTTATACTAAATAACTTAGTACCACCCTTTTCTCCTTTAACTAACCCTCCCTCTAGCCCTCTTAAGCCTATACCTATACCTATACCTAAGCCTATACTATACTCCCCCTCCCCTAACCTCTTTAACCTACTTAGCCCCTACCCCTTTATATTTACTAACCTAAATATTAAGTTACTTAAAAAGAAGTATACTACTATAAATAAAGCCTAACTAACTAAAACTAAAACTAAACTTAATATTTATAAGTTTACTATAGTTACTATATACCTTAAGTATAAAAAGCCTCTTTTTTATCCCTTTTAAAACTTTACTCCCTTAACTACTACCCCTACTACTACTACTATTACTACTACTAATAATAATAACTTTTATATATTAAACTTTAAAAACACCCTCTACTTTTTCTAAGTATTATTTTTTTTATTTTTTTACTTTAAATATATCGTTTTATACCTACTAATACTCTACTTAATATAATATTGTTTTAACTATAGTATTAATTATAGCATAAGGCTTAGCACTTATTACGTCGCTCTAAGCCCCGAGTACGTGTCTCAGGGCTTAGATCGCTAATACTCCGGTTAGTTACACTAGAGGTCCCCCACCCCTGAATCCCTCCAGCGTCCACAGTCTTGTAGAATGGCTCACAATGGGACCCTGAAAACGCCATGCATTGTGCTGGAACGCAGGTGGTACGAGCCAGGCACACAGCCTTAAAATCGTGAGAAGTTGAACCCGCCTTTTGGACCTGGGCCGGGGAGGTGTTGGCTCCAAACGACATAAGCTTGACTTAGATTCTCATGCTTGATGACCGGATTGCAGCCAATCAGGGGAGTGGCTGAATTGATCTCAATGCGGCAACCCGTCTCAAGTTCACCAATGACGGGAGACCGAGCAGGGGGGAACTGCTTCTCTGGGAGTAGTTGCAGACTGTCGACAAGTCGGTAGGTTCCAGGGACGAATAGAAGACGAGCCGTCGTTTTGGTGTGTCTCGCACCGAGAAGCAGCGGTGACGATGGAGACAAGATGGGGACCGTTGTCTGCGGCCATATCCGAACCTAAGTCCAACCCAGCCACACAGCCAACTAGGTCTCCCGCGTTGCGCCGTGGTTCGGCCGGGATGTCTGTTGGCAAGGTTGCACACAATCTGATGTAAGCGCGAGCTCCCGCGTCGTTTCTGCAGTGCACGCTGCATGACAGACATGGTTTGTAAGGTGAGGTGGGTGGCAGCCAAAAGTAGTACCAGCGCGGGATAGGTTCAATTAGGTTGAGCAACCATGGGGGTGACGATTAAAAATTCCGCTAACGCCCGCCAAATTGTATGGTATGGGCGGAATATTTTGTGTCACACACTTGGCAACATCACCACCGGTGACCTCACCTCGATGGAGGCTGAGGGAACTTCTGATGGGGGCCAAGGTGGAGCGGAGTTTGATGTGGCCCGGGCGCCCCGGTGCGTCAGATGCTCCGCCTGCCGACAATTCGGGTTCCCGTCGGCTCAGACCACCGCTAATTCCCCAGCCCGCCCGCGGTACGGATAGTGGGTTTCTACGACTGCCCAGAACAGCGTACCTCGGCTCTTTTGCCCCTGTCTCCCATTCAACTTCCCACACCACCCCCCGAACACCCTCGACGACCACTTGGGGGACAGGTGTGATGCGCGGCAGATTGCACCTCGTCACCATTTCGCTCCGCTCAATGTCTTCCAGATGACGTCGACAAATTTCGCGCAAGCGCAGCAGCGCCTGGCAGCTCAACGACAAGCCCGCGAGGCCGAAAACGTAGCGCGACTCGCTGCGCAAAACGAATCCTCGAGAGCGCGCGCTCAGATCGATCGTCTTCCCTTTCCCTTTAGCCGTCTGGGCTCAGCATGGGACGCGGTCTCATCACAGGACGGAACACGCCCCGCTTTCCGCGTTGGACAAGTCGACGCGGAACTACTCGATGACGAACTTCTGGAGCTCCTGCGCGGCCAGGTCGGCGATGCTCTCAAATACTTCGCGGGTGGCCATCTGAAGGACGACTGGTCGGCTGAGATTCTCTTGGCATTGCGTGCTGTTCTTTTCAAGCTCACTGTTTGGGATCACGATGCAACCTACGGCGCGGCGTTGCAGAATCTGAAGTACACAGATGCGAGGAAGGACGGATCGGTTCTCGTGGCGCCTTCCAAGTGGCAGAAGTCGCTCTATGGATTGGCCACGGTCTTTGGGCGATACGGCTGGGACAAGTGGGAAAACTGGTTATTGGAACGCGACGATGGTTACAGCGACCCAAGCCCTCGTCTTCAACGGCTGTCTCGAATTACGTCGAGAATAACGACTCTCCACGCGGGCGCTGCCTTCGTTTCATTCCTGGTTTTCCTCCTCCAGGGACGGTATCGCACGCTCTTGGATCGAGTTTTACGGATGCGTCTAGCCCCGCCAACCAGCCAGGTGAGCCGAGAGGTGTCTTTCGAATACCTCAACCGGCAACTCGTCTGGCACGCGTTCACCGAGTTTCTGCTCTTCGTCCTCCCTCTCATAGGTATAAACCGTTGGAGGCGGTGGATATCTCGAACATGGCGCAAGACGAAGCAGATCATGACCACGAGCGGAGATGACGAGAAGTCGGCCAACGGGGAGTTTGGGTTTTTGCCTGAGCGGACTTGCGCCATTTGCTACCAGGATCAGAATGCTCAAGCAACCACCGAAACCGAGATCATGGCTGCTGCCGCATCGAGCGGCGTCATCGGCTCGGCCCAGACAGACATTACCAACCCATACGAGACGATTCCTTGTGGGTGCGTTTACTGCTTCGTCTGTCTCGCAACTCGTCTCGAGAGGGAAGAGGGGGAAGGCTGGACGTGCCTCCGGTGCGGTGAGCTTGTCAAAGAATGCAAGCCTTGGAGTGGCGATGTTTTAGAGCCACCTAAGAAGTCGCCCACCTCCAAGGTGGTCGCCTTTTCTGAAGACGCAAAAGTCACTGAGGAACAGAATGTGATTGAGAGCGAGGGCGATGACGAAGGCAGCAACGGAGCTGACTTCGTTGATGTACCACAAGAACGGGAAGACTCCGCGGAATCTACAGACACAGAGGATTCGGAGGGCTTCGAAGAGACGATGGACAACGACGAAGATTGAGGCATAACAATGTAGACTAGCACAATATTGGAGCCGGCAGCATGAGATACGAGGAGATCCTGTATCTAGACGAGAGCTCGGCAAGCCATTGGGAAGCAAATGGCCGCTATGCAACTGGGAGGAGTTTGGGGTTCTGGGATCAACGACGTTTGGGGGACTACATGGCAGTCCAAATTATTCACAACAACCAAAAAGCCTTCATCATTTCATGCTCATCTCTGCCAACTCATGCGTACTCCGGTCATGTCGGGATGGACGGTCAAGGCTCGCCCCACAAGCCAGCACATTCGAGCGTCCGCCAAAACGGCGCTACCGCCCGTAACGCCAGGGGTCGGATCCGCTGCGTCCGCCGAAAATCCAGGGACCGTCCCAGGTAGGAGGCAGCCTTAGCGTGACAAGTCACTGAACATCCAATTTACACTGGATGAACGTCCGGGATTCCTCTCCTCCCACCACGAGCAACCTTATCCAAACATTCCCCGTCTGCACCCGCATCATTCTCGGTATAAGCGGCGCGCGAAGCTTCCAAGACTGCTTTTCGTACCTTGGCCCGGCACTTTCAGAAGCGAATAGAGAGCCGAGCAGCTTTGAAGCAGCAATCTTGGAGAATCGAACAGAGCTTCTCTCGCGACCGAAAGTAAACAAACCAGCACCCAATGTCGCGAAGATAGACGCCGCCTCCAAGACCTCGAATTCGAAGCGATGCCGAGCTTCTTCCAGTTCACGCAAGGCAACGAGTCCCGCACTCGTCTCACGAGCGATTCCTCTCCTCTTCTGGGCCGTTTCCGCGCCGTACCTCCGCAATCCGATCCGACCGGCCGCCGGCGCCGCTCCAGCACCCTCGGCCTGTTCGCCTCTAACAACCGCGGCAGTGTATATGTCGGCTATGGCGCGCTTCTTTCCGCGGCCGGCCTCGAAAACTCCGAGAATGATGTCTCAAGGGCCGGCTTGGAGGACTTGAACTTATGGCAGCGCACATGGAAGCGTATCAAGGATGTCTGGGTCGAGCCGACGCAGGGTGCTGTGAAGGGTGTCGTCGATGTTTGGTGGAGTCGATATGGTGTGCTTGTGGTGATGCCGGCCGTACTGGTATGTCAGGACAAGACGAGCCCCCGCGAATATCATGGAATGGAGCCATGGCTAACTTCGGGGCATTATAGGCTATTGCGTGGTGCGCGCTGCCATTCCCGCAGTATCAGATGCCCGACGACGACGATGACCGAGGAGCTCCTGGTTCTGGGTCTGGGCATAAGATTCCCGGTCACGGTGAGGCGCGAGTGCTGATCAACTTTTGGTTCTTCCTCTTCGTCTACTATGGATTCTATAATGTCACGGCCCTCATATGGATCACCAAGGTCTTCAATCTGTACAGCCTGAACTGGTACGTCCCTCTGACCCTGCCTGCAACCCTATGCATTACAGAACACTAACACGCCTACAGGTGGCCGCAGTCTCTCGGCTTTCCCGTGACGATGTCACTCATTGCCTTGATTTCAATAGCCGTCCCTATCCCGCTCTATCTCACCCCGGAGACGCGGTTTTTGACCATGCACAACACGGCATGGATCTCTTGGACCTTCATCGTCATGGCTATGCCGGTCACCATCGCCTTCTGCATCCTGCTCACATCTCGGCGTCATCTCAAACTACGCCAGTCTCTGTCAGAGACTCAGCGTATCTTCACTTCGTCTTGGTGGACCGGCGACGCGGAAGGGAGCATCCCCCGGCGCGACACCCGCCGCCGGCCGAACCTCAGCAGCGACTCGTTCGACTCGGACGCTGCCCTGCAAGTCGCCGCCGAGCATTCCAGACCGCCTATCAGCGTCAGAATGCGCCGCAAATGGCTCCCCGCGAGTTTCGTCCGTTTCATCTGGTTCTGCCTCGCCCTCTTCGTGGGACTCATGGCGTATGTCATAGGAGAAGCCTACGCAGAGATTTACCTGCGGACTCTGCCTCACAACAACCTGGAAACCATCGTATACGTCTACAGCTGGATTATCACGGTCCACTTGCTGGACGCTCTCACCGGCTGGCTGCTGGGCATCCGCGAAGGCGAACGCGTCGGCAGCTACCCCCTGAGCTGGGTTTTCAAGCTGTAGGTCATCATCCGGGTCCAGGGGAAAATTAGAAAAGTCCACGCAACTAACGGAGACCAGGTATTTCATGCTTACCTACCAAACCTACGTTCGCGCGTTGTACGCTCGCCTACGCTCCCCGGAGCAATTCGTCTACCTGCAGATTCTGTCCAGCAGCACCCTCATCATACTCACGCCGCTGACCATGTCGCGTCTGTACCACCGCATCACCGTCGCCCTCAACCTGACGGACCAGTCCTACGCCTCGTACCAGAAGGTGTGCACCCGCAACGTCTTCATCCGCTTCCTCGCCGAGAACGTCTCCATGGCCGCCTTCCTCGGCAGCGTGCTGGTCCTGCACTTCGGCCCCAACAAGGACGTCTACCCCTACTTCGCCTTCGACATGAAGGAGAAGGGCGACTACGACTACGACTTCAACATCACCTTCTGGGCCTCGTCGGTCACCTGGGCCTGCGAGCTCGTCGCCTCCGTCTGCAACCGGCTCCTGATCCGCTACATCTACGGCGTCGACGTCGGCATGGAGGGCAAGCTCGACCTCGCCGTCTGGCCCGAGCTGCTGCCGACGAGCGTGGCCGTCATGTTCCACGTGCTCCAGAACATGTTCTTCTCCATCATCCGACTACAGTTCCCCTGACGACGCTCTCGCTTTACGATAACTGAAACTTTACGAACCCCTTTGATACGCCCCCTTGCCCCGTCTTATCATAACGCTGGTTTCTTAATTCCTTAATGATTTGTCTTGTTTTTGGGCCTGTTCGGGGTCGGTGTTGGGTATAGGCTCGGCAGGATGTGCCCTTGCGGGGCCACGAAGCCGGGTGTAGGACATCCCTGGATACTTTGTCTCCTCAACGATGAGCGCCACGAATTTTGCGTATGCACTGTTTTCTTTTATTCACGACTCTCTCTACGTGTTTGGATCGTTTTGTTTTGCGCGAGCATGGCGGAAGACAAAAGAACCGAAAAGATACCCCCTCTTTTTGATGTTTCCCACGTTTTTTAGATGTTAGATACCACAGGCCCTCTCCTTTTCTCCGAGCATGAGAACGCGGCGTTGTCTTTTTTGTTTCGATGGGAACGATAGACGACGAACTAATAATAAAGTTAATGAGCTTCTGGATGATCAAGAACACGACCAGCAGGTTGGCAGCCGGCAGCCGCCCACTCGAGAGAACATGACATGATGCCATTCTGATGGCGAGAAAGCAGGGTCCTAGGAATGCATATCATCTGCAGCCGGAATGGTATCTGGTGCGGTCGCAAATGGGGGGAAAGCCAACTACGACACGAAACGGCGTGGCTGTTTTCCGCTCGCATTCTTTGGGTTCCGTTTGCTGATTCGGCGACCTGCATGACGCTGTCCTACCTACCAGCCACGAGCGACGACACCCTCCGGGACGCAACGAGGCTGGCCGACCGACGGCTCGGTCAAGCTCTGTGCGGCTCGGGTTGCCAATGAGAGGAATCCCGACTCGCCTGGGCGGTGCCGTAATGTTTGCAGATCCAACCCTCCAGGGCGATGACTCCCTGGTCTGGACCGGCCGGCCGTTTTCAACGACTGCACGGCATCGTCTAGATATGACTTGGTGCCTCGTTGATAAGCAGCAGGCAGATACGCAGGCAGGAGACCTTCTCACAGGCGGGCACTCCTGAGGGAGCCAAGATGACCCGAGGCATTCACCACCACTGACTCTTTCGTTCAAACCCGCGCCGTCGACTGCCAGGTGGCACGAACAGGACGGCAAGCGGTACCTGTCATGCTGGCCGCGTCGTCGTCCCGCAAAACTCGAGCAACGTCAGCACATAGTTGCCCACAATTGCGTCGATGTCAAGTATAGCACGCCTCCCGAGCACTGATACGTCCCGCGAGCCAATAGGGCCTGGGCCGGGGCATTGGCGGTGTGTCGGTCCTCGAAACTGACTCATTGCAGCGACCTGCTTGCTAGCGGCGCCGGAGACACGGCATCTGGTTTTTGACTTGTACGATTCTGGTGGTCTCCATGAGCAAAGTACTTTCTTAACACTGATCGAAGGTTGCAGTTAAACCCCCGGTTGAGCAACTAAATGTTCCCGGGCAGATGCAGCGAACGGGGCCGCACCCACCTGTGCCGGAGCGTCGTTAATGCCGCTAATGCACAACAACAACTCGACGTCCGTCACTGGTGGCCCTGGGCATGTGTTGCCTGGCTGCTTTCGAGGTTGTTGAGAGGCCGAAACGCAGGTCTCCGAAGTCTAGGTCGCGCTGACGGTGATGACTGCCGGCTGACCGAGTAGAGCACTATGTTTCATTGGGAACTGTGAATGAGTGGATGCCTGTGCCAGGCTAGGTAGAGATGTTGAATGATGGCAAAAGAGTTGAATGATGGCAAAAGAGTTCTGAAGGCCAGTGAGTTTGCATGTCAAAAAGCGGCAGGGCTGCTGCGGCTCGCATCCCCGTCCGAGCCGCCCGAAGGTACACAGAGACATATACACACACACATATTACCTGGTAACTCCAGCAACTCGTACACTGACGGTGGGGAGACAGAATAAGCCCAGCGGTGAATTCAATGACAAAGAAAGACGTTTTCTACCACTCAGGGCGGGAGTCAGGGGTAGCACCGCTTGAGCTGAGTCTGGCGGAATGGCTTCCGAGAGCCAAGTACACGGCCAGGGACGCCAACGTGCATGGGCGGAAGGCGGAGCACCATGTGCGGAAGCCATTTCACCACATGGTGTCCATATCGTCGTTGTATGGCTGATGCAACACTTGTCAAAACGGTAGTACAGTGTATGGTGGATATGTCGACGGCTCTGATCGGGCCTTTCGGTTACAGAAAGGAACCAGTACCTTGCTGTGACATTGGCCGTTGCGATCTAGACCGAATCGACGGCTGACCAGGCACACAGCTGAGTTTCTCAAGTTTGACCCGGGAGGATGGATGAATGAGCGCCTGGAGAGATGAACGATCTCGAACCAGGTATCAGCAGCTGTGTGGTGCGCAGTACCTCAGCTAGTTCCGGTTCTCGCTCTGGTCGCTGTGCCAGGATGGTAGTGGGGGACGGATAAAAATGGACACAAGCGTTTGGGATGGTACTTTGAAAAGGCGTCGCCCAACGTCCGATTCTTAAGCTGGGCCCCTGCCCGGACTCGGCGGGCGTCGAGTGAGCTGAGAGGGCGGTGGTTTTCGTGAGTGTTGACCAGATGTGGATGTGGTGTGGTAGTGGGATGAGTTGATGTGTACGAAGTGATATCGGGCCCGGAAGGGCTGGGCCAAGCGGGATCTGGGTAGCATACTATGTAGCCATCAGCCATCTAGTTCCGGTCGTATTAAGGCGCGGGAACCGCGAAGTTTGGTGTGGCAGAAGCTTTCATTCTGATTCGACGTCGCTCTGGTGCGAAGTGATGGCAGTATGATGCGAAAATGGTTCTTTCCGCTAATCTGCGAAGCATGAGCTGGTAAGACAAGGAAGGCATCATACATCGTAGACGCTATTGGAATGGAAGACTGGGGGGCGAATTGATAATTGATATAATAGCCTGAATGGACTAGACAGCCACGAAGGAAAAGGCTGGTTTCTAGGGTCGAAGAGGACGGGACTTGAGGAGCTACAGCATATCCACGACGGTTCTGGGGCGTGTAAGTAGGCGGGCCCCTATGTGGGAGTCTAGGTACTGGGAAGCAGTATTGATTGGGAAGCCGCCATTCGCAGAGGCAGGAAGACAAGGAATGGCACTTCCGTCTGCGTAGCTGAAGCATGCATGAGGCTTCCCCGGTCACAGCCAAGAGGTAGCGTTGGGTTGTGCCATCCCTCATCGTCCCCGTAAAAGGCCCCGAAAGCGCAGGTCGAATGCATCTAGAAGCAAAACGAGAGCAAGTGGCGTTCTTTTGCAAAGGGTGGTGGAGGGTATCGAGCTCCCCATTTGGCAGAGCTGATCTGATGAAAACACCACGGCCGTGTGAACCATTCAGGCAACTGGCCCTGAGACGTGAATGTTCTCTCCCCGGCCATCATGAGCATGTAGGAAAGAAAGAGTACCTAGGGAGCCTAGTGATCTACCTCCCAGATTAATAGGAACACTGAAGTAATAATAGGTAGGGAGGAAGTACATCGATAGGTACGCAATACCTTATAGGTACGGATATTACGGGGGTACGACTATTACCTACCTAGGTACCTAGGCCCTGCGTCGAGCAACATGTCCCGCCCACTCCACCGCGATTTCACTGCGCACCTTCCTCTATCAACTCTCAACTCTCTGTCACATTGAATCACAAATGTACATACAGCCTCCCTCCTTCACAACCTCGAACAAGCAGTCACAGACGATGACAACTTCATATCTCTGAAACGAGCAGCAGCGCAAAACATGGAGTGTTCTATCCTGCCTACCTATGTCAGCGGGTTGCCGGGTCCACCTCAATTCACTGGGCTGGATTCTATAGCGGCATTACGGACATCACAGTCAACCTCAGTCGCCGACATCTCTGGCATTTAACGCCTAGCACCGAGCATCGCGCCATGAAATTCACACTATATATAACCCGAGCTTCAGTTCACAGAGCCCATCAGCAACCTTATTCGAGCGGCATGCGTAACCTATCCTATCCGTACGGGGAACAGGTAGAATGGCGTGGCATATTGTACCACCTACATGCGCATGCAGGATGCTGCACTCCATCAGCCATCGCTGCATTCCCATTCATCGGTCAAGGCAGGGCCCCCGGTTCAAGTCCATCACGGTCCTCTGCCTACCAGCGTTGGGACGCCATACTATTTGACAATGTATGCTATACTACATACATAGTTGTATGTAGTGTACGGGTTCTGGATGAGCGAATACCATCCACGATGGCTATCCTGCTCTATCACTCAACGCCTGAACGTGGAGCTGATCTTTTGCCTGCCTGGGCTGTGTCCATATCGTGAGCGAGACAGACCGGAAAGACACTGCAGCAGCCCGCACCCCGGTCTCTCGGAGGTGGTTGCATGGTGGGGTAATAATATATGGTGTAGCGCCTCTTCGCTCTGTGGTCTGTTCCCTCATGGAGGGGTAGATGTCGCGTTGGAGGGGCACTCAGAGCAGAGATACGTACAAGCCATGCCATGCAATGCCGTGGTATCCCACTCGGGCGGTGGCCGGCTTACCATTTGCTATTACAGTCAGATACCATATCGCGCGACGTACATACGAGTTAGCCAAGTCGAGCGGCGGTCGATATCGTCTTGTGCGGTCACTATTTGTCTGCTATGTACCTAGGTATACAGAGATGGTCTCCATGGTTATCGTCCGACATATACTTTGGGAGGCACTTGTTCACAAAATCCATATCGAAACAAACAGGCAGGGACAAGACGGAGAGAAAATCAAACTACCACCTGAATGCTCCACAGGTGCCTTGCCTTCTGGTCAACCAGGCCGAGCCATGCTTATCTGAGGTACCTAGGTTGGGAACTTGAGATGATATCAGGGAGGGAGGCAGGCATTATCATCCCGGAGCTGTGCCTCGATGAGTCTTTTCCTATCTCTCTGTCACTTTAATACACAGCAATGTAGACTACGGCAGCACCGAACGGTCCTTTTACACTAGACCTACCGTCTCGCGGGACACACATTTGCCTTGCCCACTTCGCACCACACGTAGGTAGTGACACCCTACCCGTATCACAACCTCCCCACTCTCTAATCGATGGCGCGCGCGTTCAACTCTTACTCTCACCACTTTTCTTCTCCCTCCCCTTCATGATCCCGGATAACCACCCCGTCTGCGCGCCATTTGCCAGCCTGCTTTCGTGCTTTTTTGTTTTTTCCCTGTCCTTCCTTGCCTTGCATTGTCTCACGCTTCCCTCCCACCATGCCACCCCGGCGAGCCGAGCTAGACTAGCCACCCATTCCCACACTCTTGCTCACTCACAAGCACACACTCACACACCTCTACCAATGTACCCGCACACGCAATGGAGGATGGAGGGGCACACTCGCATCCGCGGTACATCTACACCTCCCTCTCTCTCCTGGCTCTCGGTCAGACGTGTCCCACGGCAAGGTTCCTAGGCACGGCGAGAGGCGCCGGTACCAAGTAACTCTGTAAAAGCTACCTAGTACACACAATACAAACTTCACGTATCCGTACCTTGGTCTTAGCTTCGTCCAACCTTCCAGTATTAGCAGCAGCCACACTACCTGCCTTACCCTACCGTACCTAGCGTACCGTTCCTTAGCAGCCCGCCAGTTCTCGCGTCCCACACCCCTCCCCTCCCGGTCGGCTGCGTCCAAGTCCTTTCACACTCACACTCCGGGATCCGACCCCAAAAATTTCTTCTGCCAACCCGACCAAACACAGCAGATCCTGTGCTACACATATCGCCGCCAGCCCGCCCAGCGACACATTCTTAATCCTCCTCTCCCTCCCTTCTCTCTTCAACATGTCCTCCGAACAGATCCCCCTCTCCAACGACGCCTCCCCGGCACCCATCAACCCTTTGGCCGCCCACCCCGTCCGACCCTCCGACACCGCCGGCAACGCTCAAGATGCCCAGGGACGACAGCCCGCCTCCTCCTCCTCCGCCTCCCCCGAACTCTCCGGTGGGAAGGTAAAGCTCACGAGCGCTCTGCGTCACTTCGCCGACTTCCCCATCAAGGGCATCGACTTCGTCGACATCATGCCCCTCTTCCTCGACCCCACCGTCCACGAGACCCTCGGCACCGTCCTCGAGCTCCAGGTCAAGGAGGCCTTCGGCGAGAGCCTGCCCGACGTCGTCGTCGGTCTCGACGCCCGCGGTTTCCTCTTCGGCCCCGGCCTGGCCCTCCGTCTCGGCACCGGTTTCGCCCCGGTCCGCAAGCAGGGCAAGCTGCCCGGCCCGTGCGTCACCGCCGAGTACCAGAAGGAGTACGGCACCGACCTGTTCCAGATGCAGCAAGATGCCATCAAGCCCGGCCAGAAGGTCCTGATTGTTGATGACATTATCGCCACTGGTGAGTTGGGGAGAAAGCCCGCCACGCTGGCTACCCCTCCAAACCCCTCCATCTCGCGAATTGCCCCACTAACATTCAATCAGGCGGCTCCGCAAAGGCCGCTGCAGACCTCGTCAAGCAGCTCGGCGGCGAGATCGTCGGCTACCTTTTCATCCTGGAAATTCCCGGCCTCAGCGGACGCGAGAAGCTCGGCGATACCAAGACCGTTATTCTGCTCGAAGACGCATAAATCGAACGCCTGAGCCAACGACCGGTCGCTGATCCCTAGCGTCGGCCGCTTACACGAGGCCAGCCCCATGAAAAATATTCTTCCTGGAGGGCATCTGCTTCGAACCATCTTGAAGTACATAGAAACGAGAGTCGGCGAAATGCACCGGCGCCTGTCGCACCAAACGAAGCGTCGCCTTTGTCGGGGAATTGGATTATTCCCTCCGCCCCTGTTGCATGAGTCTGGGATCTCTTTTCGGCTCCTTTTCTACCGAGGGGGCAACGCGCGGGAGTAGATATCGCGCTGGCGTTTCGGAACACCCCAAAAAAGTCGGGGGGCACATTGATTGAAGAAGTAATTCCCATAGAGGACTCTGAAATGAAAGAAATCGGCCTCGCTGATCAAGCCGATGGGCGTAATCTGAGCGCTTGAATAATCTTGGACGAATTGCATTGCGTAGTAAGGTCACACACAAACGGGCGTGAGCTGGGAGCTGTCTTGGACTTTCTAGTGGCGAACTGCTGTTACCGCATGGTGCCAGCCAGCCACCAACCAAACTGCGTGCGTGTCTTAGACGCAAAGACCGTTGCTTGTCAAAAAGCTTAGCTTAGTCTTGCCGCGAAGGTCTCACCAGCAGATGACATGCTTGTTATCCCTGGCCGGTCTTCGAAATCAGCCACACTCCTAGGGTATGAATGAACTGCAAACACTGTAGCTTCTATTGCGTTAGACGCTCATCTGGTGTCAGCCAGTACAGTACGAATGATTCTCTATTGCCCTCCCACGTAGTTATGCTTAAGCCTTCCAACACAAACAACGTAAGAAGCGCGACGGCTTGATGTAAACAGTCAAGGAAGAGAAAAGCAGGTGCGAAATTTGCTCAAAGGCGTGATGGTGCATGATGTCACTGTTACTCTTCTCGCCCTGTTCTTGTTTGTGGCAGGTAGCTCCCTCCGCCAGACCAGCCTCGACTTACCTAAGTGAGTAACTACCTAGGTAGGCAGGAAACAAAGCACACAGCAGGAACGTTGGTTATTTTGCCTGGATTGGGCACCTACCCTGCTGGAACGAAAGCTAGGTGGCTGCTTCTAATTATTCAGCTTCGTCGGGCAAACGTGCGGGGTCTTGTGCGACGTCTCGTAAACATATAAGTCGCACATACACCATTGGACTTGATTTCAATCAAACCCTCAGCTTTGCATCTACGACGTCCGAACAAGAGTAACTGCGAATCAAGATGTCTCCCAAGGTCTTCCTGTAGGTCTTTCTCACACCAGTATTCATCGACTGTTAACTGACACATCGCAGTACTGGCGTCACAGGTAGGAGCTTGAGCAATCCACGCCGCGCACCTCGTTCACTTACACGCTCCAGGATACATTGGCGGTGACGCATTCCGAGCTATCTGGGAGCGTCATCCTGAATTTGAGTATGCTCTTCTTGTCCGCACCGAGGAGCGTGCTATTCCGGTGAAGAAGGCCTATCCTGACGCCAACGTCCGCGTTGTCATCGGAACGCTCACGGACGCGGCCGTCATCGAGAAGGAAGCGGCCGCGGCTGACATTGTCGTCCGTAAGTACAGCCGGGCTCAAAGCCACGTCCTGGAAAGGCTCAAAGGGCTGTTCGCCAGGTCGTAATATAACTTCTACTGACAGCACTTCCTAGACACTGCCGACTCTGCTGATGACGAGCCTTCCGCCAAAGCCATTGCCAAGGGGCTCGCGGAGGGACACTCGCCTGAGAGGCCTGGTTTTTGGATACACGTATCCGGCACGGGCATTCTGCAATGGGTAAATCCACAGAACTCCCGTTCTCCCATACCGATTTCCCCAGAAGGCCTGACAGTTTGACCATAGTATGACACGAAACATGAACGTTTCGGGGAGGCCCCTATCCCAGACCAAGAATACCACGACATCCGCGACATTGACCGCCTCCTAAACTTCCCTGACGACGGACTGCACCGCAATGTTGACAAGATCGTTCTGGCCGCAAACTCCCAAGCTGTCCGCACCGCCATCGTCTCGCCGCCGACCATCTACGGCCAAGGCCGTGGCCCCGTCAACCAGCGCTCCATCCAGGTTCCCGCCCTCGCGGCCGCCACTCTGGAGAAAGGTTTCGCACCTATCGTCAGCCCTGGAAAGACGGAGTGGGACAACGTGCATGTGAACGATCTGTCGTCTTTCTTTGCCACGCTCGTCGAGGCGACGCAGGATGGGTCGAAAAACTCTGACCCCGAAGTGTTCGGTCCCCGGGCATACTACTTCGTCGAGAGCGGCACGCACGTCTGGAGCGAAGTTGCGAAGTGGATTGCTGAAGAGGCACACAAGCAGGGATACTTGCCTGCCCCCCTGACCAAGGATGTGACGATGAAGGAGGCGCTGCAGTCTGAGGGTGCGTCAAACAACAGCTGGGGCCTCAATTCCAAGAGCAAGGCGGAGAGGGCGCGCAAGTATTTCGGTTGGGAGGCGAAAGGAAAGAGCTTGAAGGATGAGGTCCCTGGTTTCGTCTCATGGGAGGCGACGAGGCTGCACTTGCAACCGCAGGAGGAGAATAAGTAATCGTCTTCTCTGGGTGCCTTACTGATGTGAACGGGCAGAAATAGTTGGGGGGTTAGGATGGCAAGGCGTGAAAAACATGAGTAGTTGATTCTAGCTGCCCTCCTCTACCAGAATGCAAGATGCTAGCTTAACTAGGATGCTCGACCTCGTCTACGCACCCTCCGTTTCGTCATGGTCAATGGCGAAAATCACGGCCATTTCGACCTCATTGCCCCAGCCTGGGTGCAAACCCAGCTCCGCCCATGCCTTCTCAATGTCAATTTCCAAGACAGTATCGTTGCTCTTGCCGACCGACACCGTATGCTGCGGAATGACCTGGTTCTGAATGGTGATGAGGAAGTCGTCGTCGATCGTCAGCTCCGATAGCTTGGAAATGTACAGTCCTGTTTTATCATTAGTGAAAGGCTCGTTTTGAAGGGTTCTCTATGCTTACCTAGAACACCGAGCGCCTTGAGGCGAGTCTTGAGCTCGACCTTGCCGTCATGCCTCAGACGGAAATCACTGTTCACAATGGCCGCCGCGCCCGTCATCTTGCCCACCAGCCCCAAGTTGGCAGTCCAGACCTTGCCCTTTGTCTCGCTGTCGAAGCTGGATAGGGGGTAGACTGTGTATATCTCGTATCCCCGAACGTCCAAGGACGTGGTCAGGGACGCAGCCGGCGAGCCCGGCTTAACCGGCGAGGTGACCTTGCCGGAAGAGTGCGCCCGCACCACGTACTGCATGGAGTTTAGAACGCCGGCGAAGGAGGTTAGGGGGATGATCTCTGTCAGGGGCCGGGCTGAGATGTTGAAGACGCCGAGGATCGGGGTGCCGGTGACGGCGGCGCCATGGTAGCTGCCGACCTTCAGCAGGCCGTCATCGTCATACCCGGTGTACGGTTCGATCGTTTTCCCGACGACACTGGGCCGGAAGATGACCGTCTTGCCGCGGATCGTTAGCCCCGTCATCTGCTTGATCAGGTCAAGGTTGTGCTGCCCCGGCACGTCGGTGATGTAGATCGGGCCGCCGCTCACGCAGCGCGCCGCTGCGTGGAAGCCGGAATACTCGTGCACGGTCTGGAACATGTCCCAGTCGGGCAGCACGTTCAGATACTGGGTGAAAAGGCTGGTGTGCCCGTTCGTCCAGATGTGCCACGGATGCGACGCGGGGATCTCGGGGAAGAAGTCGTCCGAGTTGCGGCATAGAATAGCAGGCCGGTTCCGGGGTAGCTGGGAGTAGAACAGAATCTGGGGAGTTTGGGACATGCAGGAGATTGCTTTGATGCTAAAGTGGCGGAGCGAGGATATAGTCCACGCATCGAGGTAGGCGGGGATGAGCTCGCGGCGAGCGCTGGCCGAGACCCAGGTGTCTGTCATAAACTGAGCGTCCGTTTTAACACCATCGATGCCACAGTCAACGAGGAACTTATAGAAGTCGTTGTAAAACCTGTCAACGTCCTCCTTGGCCACCACGGTCATCTTGCCCCCGAGTGGCAGGTTCCGTCGCTCAGCGTCTTCCCGGATGACTTCGACCGTCTTGTACTCTTTGGCGATCTTCCCGTCCGGTGAGATGCCCGCCCAGTAGCCTGTTCTGTCAGCTACGCTTTGATTTGTGCGTTGAATGGTACTGACCAAGCAGAGCGTGCCACACCGCAATATGCTGGATGTGAGGATGCTTCTGCCGAATATGCGCGACTGTCGCCTTCAAGCCCTTCGGGAAAGCCTTCGGCTCTGCTTCGAATTCGCACCAGCCGTGTTGAAATTGACCATTTCCCCTGTAGTCAATTGTCTGCCAGTTGTCATCAATGATGAGACTGGTGACTTTGATGTTGTTCTCGGCCAACTTATCCATGGCATCAAACACCTTCTCATCAGTAAGACGCTGCCCAAGTGCGTTCCAAGTACCTATTGAGCCGAGTCAGCTCCGTCAATTTCCATAGTAGTAGAATGCGTCGCTTACAGAAACCGAGCCCGTCGTACCAGTTCTCCATCCACTCGGGCTTGATTCCTTCTTCGATCGCTTTCAGCTCTGCCTGCAGCTCGTCACTGGCTTTCTTCTCGGCAATGATGTAGTTCCTTGCCTGGTACATGACCGCGGCATTTGCGCTATCGAAGTTGTCGCCAGTAGCGACAAGGATTTTGGAGTTCTCTGACGCAGTACTGTCATTGCGGGCCTACATGAGTGAGTACAGAAGTTGCGACACGCCAGGATATTGAAAGACGCACATGAACGGAAATCTGCCCGGAATCGTTGTGACGAAACACAGAAAGCACGTTGTTCACTCCGCTGACGGCAAGGAACACAAGATGCTTGCCCTCGGGACTCACGAACGAGCAGAGCACGGCATCCTTATCCAGATGGAACCGGTCTTTTCCGTGGCGAGGAGCCAGCCATGGTGACCAGATTCGGACAAGGGCGAACCATCTGTGAATCGTCAGTACTGATTTGGTATTATTGATATATCATGCATCACGTTGTTGTATGATCATGGCATCGTAGACGGCAAGGGTTAACTTACCTTAAGAAGCTCCCCCAGGGTAGACCCAACGGAATATTGCTTATCTTAGACTCATCGCTATCGACGGGATCCACGGCTCCGTCAAGAGACCATAGACGAGTTCCAGGACACTGGCTCATCAAGGACTTTACTTTCCAAGCTGGATTGAGACCGGTAATTATATCCTCGAGGCGTTCAGACACGCTTTCGAGCACAGGCTTGCGACTCACGATGACAGTGCCGTCACCAACTCCTAGTTCATCACGAGTCCATCTCCATGATTCGGTTTCGGTGTGCCGAAACTTGAGAGTGAAATGAAGAGACTTGCTCAACGAAACAGTAGCACGATAGTAGATTCGTCGCACATGGTCTGGCACTGCCTGAAGGGTCGTCGGTCCTTCGGCATCCGGGATACGGGTCAAAGGCGTCTCGGCCCAGTCGCTTTCATCGATTGACTGCCACAGGGCAACTTGCCACGGCTCGTCCGCACGCGAAGCAGGTATCTCGAGGACGGCAGTCAGCGCGAGGCGCCCATCCTTGACCTGCGTCAACTGACCCAGGGGAGGATAGGTCTGGATAATGGCTTTCATCGTATCGAGGATTGTCTCTGGGGCTGGCTTCTGCTTGGGAAGGAAGACAGCTTGAAATTCATCGGCGAAGTTGTAGTTGTCTGACGGCATCTTGATGTCATATATGAAAGAAAGGTAGCATCTCCTGCAGATAGGAGTGATGAACACGGAGTGGTCTCAAGTCTTCGCCAGAGAAGTGAGGGGTTTCGAACCAACTAGGTACTACAGTCGAGTGGGCGTGACACAATCTGGCATTATGCAGATGTTGGGAAGTCATCTGCAGAGGAAGTCAAAAGCCAGTCTTGTGACCTGCTGCACTAACAGCCAGATCGAGTCTCAGCTGCACAAACGTAGCTTCCATTGACACAGCTGGTCGCCTGGGCACAGGTAAGACCCCCGCTTAATTGGCCAATTGGCACCTGCAGTCAGCGCAAAATGCCAGCCAGATTGCGCCTGGCAACGGAAATTCATGGCAACATAGGCCAGGCTGGTTAAGGGAAGAAAAATAAGTCAGGTGATATCGCAAGACGTAAGAGGATATCACCCGAACGTTGATATTAGAACAAGTACTGCGCGCATTGGCAGTCGAGTCGCAGTTTTTGAGGTACCAGTACCTTGGGGATAGTGAGATGATGATGTTAAAGCCGGTGACGAGGACTTGTTGCTCGTGAACGGATCTCGGATGGTGCCAGATGGAGCAAGCGGTACGTACCTCAGTTGGAATTAAACATGCTGTGATTGGCCGCGTCCGGAACAACTCGGGGCCAAAATTATTGACGCCTCGCATCCAAGGCATCCACGGCTCCAGAAAGCTTTCTGAATTCTGAGCCGAAACCTCATCGGAAGATTTCACAAACACCTCATACTACTCTCTATCCTCCACAACTCCGCCATGGCGTCCCGGAGACTAGCTTTGAACCTCTCGCAGGGGCTGCGAAGCCGGGCTGCTCTCTCCAGAGCGAGCCCCATCACCCGGGGCTTCGCCACGCCCGCCAGCACTCCCTTCGGCAAGACTCAGACGACGACGTTGAAGAATGGACTGACGGTACGACTCCATCTCATCCGTCCATCCTCCCCACTGCCCAATTGGCTTCGACACACCTTTCGCAACCTGACTCTGACATCTGCTACCTAGGTCGCTACCGACTACTCTCCCTTCGCCCAGACCTCGACCGTTGGTGTTTGGATCGACGCCGGCTCAAGGGCTGAGACCGACGAGACCAATGGCACCGCCCACTTCCTCGAGCACCTTGCCTTCAAGGTAGGCAATCGACGCGAATCCCAGTACGATGATCGATCGCCGCTGAACGCAATGTAGGGCACCGCGAACCGGACGCAGCAGCAGCTCGAGCTCGAGATCGAGAACATGGGTGGCCACCTGAACGCCTACACCTCCGTTGGTTCCTCTCGACCGAGCCCATCAAAATCCTTCTAATTGACATTGGCATAGCGCGAAAACACCGTCTACTTCGCCAAGGCCTTCAACTCCGATGTTCCCCAGTGCGTCGACATCCTTGCCGATATCCTCCAGAACTCCAAGCTCGAGGAGTCTGCCATCGAGCGCGAGCGCGACGTCATCCTCCGCGAGTCCGAAGAGGTCGAGAAGCAGATGGAGGAGGTCGTCTTCGACCACCTTCACGCCACCGCCTTCCAGCACCAGCCTCTTGGCCGCACCATCCTCGGCCCCCGTGAGAACATCCGTGACATCACCCGCACCGAGCTCGTCAACTACATCAAGAACAACTACACCGCTGACCGCATGGTCCTGGTCGGTGCCGGCGGCATCCCCCACGAGAAGCTCGTCGAGCTCGCCGAGAAGAACTTCAGCGGCCTGCCCTCCACCGGTCCCCAGACTCAGGCCTACCTGCTTTCCAAGCAGAAGGCCGACTTCATCGGCTCCGATGTCCGTGTTCGCGACGACAACATTCCCACCGCCAACATCGCCATCGCCGTTGAGGGTGTCAGCTGGAACAGCGAGGACTACTACACCGCTCTCGTTGCCCAGGCCATTGTCGGCAACTACGACAAGGCCATTGGCAACGCTGCTCACCAGGGCAGCAAGCTGAGCGGCTTCGTCCACAAGCACGACCTGGCCAACAGCTTCATGAGCTTCTCCACCAGCTACAGCGACACTGGGTAAGTCTGCCCCCCAAGGGGTGATTGGCACTCGCTAATTCTCTCCAGTCTCTGGGGTATCTACCTCGTCACCGACAAGGCCGACCGCATTGACGACCTCGTCTACTTCGCCCAGCGCGAGTGGATGCGCCTGAGCCGCAACGTCAGCGAGGCTGAGACTGAGCGCGCCAAGGCTCAGCTCAAGGCTTCCATCCTACTCTCCCTGGACGGCACCACCGCCATTGCTGAGGACATCGGCCGCCAGCTGGTCACCACCGGCCGCCGCGCCAGCCCTGCCGAGATCGAGCGCACCATCGACGCCATTACCGAGAAGGATGTTATGGACTTCGCCAGCAGGAAGCTTTGGGACCAGGACATTGCCATCAGCGCCGTTGGAAGCATTGAGGGTCTCTTCGACTACGCCAGACTCCGGGCCACTATGAAGCCCAAGTACTAAATGGGGTGTGATTTTGAGGAGATTAGGGTATAGAGTGTATGAGATACCGTTACAGGCTAGTGTATCATAAAGACTTCCTATGTTCATATGTCTGTGACATTCGTAAAGTTTAGCACCACGACGGCCTAATTCTACTTTGTTCCCAAAAGCAGTACCAGCATGACGTGACACTCGAAAAGGGAATGCTAGATACCATGATCTGGGGAATGGCTACAGCATTCTCTCTTTAATAGCAATCCTAATAATTGAAAAAAGCACCTGGCGTTTGAATACGTTCGGTGAAGAAAGACGCAATCCGCGACTCCAGACGGCCAGACCCCAGATCCACGCGAGCTTCGCATGTTGTAGTAGGTTCCCTAGTCACCATCAGCCTCGTACGACCCAGCTTCCGAAGACCCCGACGGCAGTTTGCCCTGCCTGGTGGTGTCCAAGTAGAGTGCCGACTCACTTGCTTGTCAGGGTGATGTCGGCCTAATGTCTCAGAATACATACCGGTTAGACGAATGGCGTGCAAAGCAGGGCCGCAAAGGGCTGATATGCCATGTGACTTGTGACTCGACTTTTATTCAGCTCCCGTCCACATCGTACCAGAGGCCCCAGAGGCCCCAGCGAGAGCTCACGCCAGTCTCGCGGGCCCGATGAAAAACCCCCTGGAGATGACAGAGCCGGACCAGTCAAGCTGCGAGCACGATGCTGTTCTACACATATTGCAATGCAATATAAAACACGAGTCTCGTTCAGAGAAAAATCGACTTGCAATACCTGGCACCAAGTCTCACTCAGCTAGTGTGCTTTACTTCATGAACGCGTCTATGTCCGATGGCTTTTCTGGTATAACTACATAAACATCATTTGTTTACCTACAAACCTTTTCCACTCTTACGGAGAAATCTACTGGCGGTTCATGTGCTCAATACGAATCTCTACGGCTCTGCGGTGAGCCTCCAGGGCTTCAGTCTTGGCGAGCTGCATGACAGCGTCGCCGACGTTGCGGAGACCCTCGGCTGTCAGGTTGGAACTGGTGATGTGCTTGACAAAAGAGGCCAGGTTGACTCCAGAGTACTGCTTCGCGAATCCGTAGGTGGCTGGAATGGACAGGTCAGTAAACTTAGATCGTCATGATACATGTAAAGAGGGGAGAGAACTTACGCAGGGAATGGTTGACCCCAGCGGAGTAGTCACCAACACTCTCGGGGGTCCACTCGCCGATGAAGACACTGCCGGCGTTCATGACCTGTTCCGTCACCTTCTCTGCATCCTTGACCTGGAGGATGAGATGCTCGGGCGCATAGTCGTTGCTGATACGCATGGCGTCGTCCATGGTCTTGACTTGGATGGTGACAGAGTGGGCGATGGATCCCCGAACGATGTCGACACGGGGCAAAGCCATGGCCTGGTTGTGGAGCTCATCCTCGATGGCCTGCAGCTTCTCCTCGTTCAGGTCGACGGCGATGAGGATGACCTGGCTGTCAACTCCGTGCTCGGCCTGAGAGAGCAGATCAGAGGCGACGAAAGCAGGGTTGGCATCCTTGTCAGCAATGACGAGGACCTCAGAGGGGCCAGCCGGCATGTCGATGCTGACGCCAGCGTTGGTATCGTTGCTGACGAACATCTTGGCCGCAGTGACGAACTGGTTACCGGGACCGAGGATCTTGTCGACCTTGGTGATGCTCTCAGTGCCGTAGGCCATGGCGGCAACGGCCTGGGCGCCACCGGCAAGGACGATACTCTCGGCACCGACCTTGTGGGCGACGTAGACGATCTCGGGCGTGAGGCTGCCGTCGGCGCGGGGCGGGGATGCGAAGACGATCTTCTGGCAGCCAGCGACCATGGCGGGAACGCCCAACATCAGCGCAGTGCTGGGCAGGACGGCAGTACCACCAGGGACGTAGAGGCCGACCCTCTCAATGGGTCTCGAGAAACGGCTGCAGACGACGCCAGGCATAGTCTCGACCTTGAGAGGCTTGTCCTCCTTCTGGGCGGCGTGGAACTTGCGAATGTTCTCGAAAGAGATGTCAATGGCCTTGATGGACTCTGGTGACAGCTGCATGGCCTCCTTGGGGAAGGGTGCCTTCAGCACAGGGGATGTCAGGGACGTGGCCTTCTCGAACTTGTGGGTGTACGAGAGGACGGCCTTGTCACCTCCTTTGCGGACCTCGTCGATAATAGGCTTGACGATGTTCAAGATGGCGTCGGGCGACTTTTGCGAAGGTCGTTTCAGGACCTCATCGATCTGGGACGCCGACGAGTTGGACAGGTCGTATCTGCGCATGGCTATCCTCTCTGACTTCTCCTCCTTCGGCGCAGGTGCAGGCGCCGCCGCGGGAGCGGGTGCCTGGGCAGTCTTGATGCCCTCCTTCTCCGCCCACTTGCCCTTGGCGTCACCCGTCCTCCTCTTGACCTTGAACGCCTTGGCGTCGAGGTTCCTCTCAATGTCTGCCAGACTAACACCAGCGCTGACAGCCTTGGCGAGAGCAAAGTAAATCAGGTCAGCTGCCTCAAAGGCAATCTCCTCTTTCGTCTTGGCATCGCAGAGCTCTTCAGCCTCCTCCATGATCTTAGCGCGCAGCAGCTTCTCGTCAGAGAAGAGGCGGGCGGTGTACGAGCCTGCGGGGGCAGACTTCTTGCGCGACTGCAGCGTTTGCTCCAGGCGGGGGATGCCCGTGAGGTCGCCGAAGCAGCCGTGCTGATCCAGGTGGCAGAAGCCGCCGGTCTGCTTGACAACGAACTTGAGCGTGTCATTATCGCAGTCGAGAGCGATGCGGACAAGCTCCTGGGTGTCTCCGGAGGTGGCGCCCTTGATCCAGAGGCCGCGCTTGCGGCTCTGGTAGATGCCGGTCCGGGTGCGGACCGCCTCGCCGACGCTCTCAGCGCTGCTGTACGCGAGGCCGAGGGCGGTGCCGGACTCGTCGCACACGACGGTGGGGATGAGGCCGTCTGGCCGGTCCGACTTCCAGAAGGAGGAGATAAGCTTGGCAAGAGAGAGCTTGGCCGAGTCCTCCTTGGCGGCCGTCAGGCCGTCGGAGGGCAGAATGGGGATGGCATTGCACTGCTTGGCAATGTCGACAAAGTGCTCGAGGTTGGTCTCCGGGATCGGCTTGATAAAGAGGTTGGGCAGCTTCTCGACCTTGCAGCGCTCGATGAAAGAGCCCAGGTTGCAGACGGTCGAGTCAAAGTCCTTGACTAGCACGGCGTGCTTGGAGGCAGCCGTCGTAGAGACATCGGCAGTCTTGACGACGGAGCCCACCCGGGAGCCGAACTCCTCGAACTGGGACAGATTCTCGGGAGCGACGAAAACCATACGGGCGCCGGCGTCAAGCAGAGAGACGACATCGTCCCTCGACGTGATGCCGGTGACGTCGAAGTAGCCGCGGAACTCTGCGTTGTGCTGCTTCAGGAAGCGGAGGAACTTTTCCAGGGTGGCGTCGCTGGCCTCGAAGAAGGGGGCACCGAGTACCGAGACCTGCTCGCGGTCGAGTCCATCCAGCTTCGCCAGGCCGGGCGGAACGGCCACGCTGATAAGGAAGGGGAAGGGCAGCGTTGTCTCCATGGCGGGGTTGCTTTGTGGTGTTGCTTTGGTGAACCTTTTTGAGATGCTCCCTCACATTCAGGAAGCACAGTGGATCAGAGAGTTCGAGACACACAGGAACAGGAGAAAAAGTGTCCGAGTCAATTGACGAAGAAGTGGAATGTCACTCTATAAGATAATATATGTGACTCAATTCGGAAGGCCCGCCGCTAAAAGTAAAAATCCTCAGTGGTGGTGTCACACATTATTGCCATGTCCTGCATCGGCGGGTGTCGTGGTGGGGCATTGCCCCTCCATGCAGGTTTTTGGAGGTCATCCAATCCACGCCTTGCCGATTTGCCCGTCCGCTGCCCCTGCTCATCGGGGATTAAGCTATGATCCGTGCGCAGACGAGAAGGACGGAGCGGAACAATAACTATCCCTAGAGAATTCGTGCCCACCTACCTTTGTAGGTTCCTTCCACCATCGCGGCGGGACTCCATTAACGCGCCTGAGTCTGGTCAGCGATTCTACCAATCTAACAACAAGCGACTCAATCACGACCATCTAACGACTAATTGCGACCGCAAGCTTGCGAAACCGACGAACCGCGCGATACTTATATAAGATACCTTGACTTCTTTCTTGGAAATAGCGAATTCCATCGGGAAGGAGACCCTAGTCCGCCGCGACGCGACCGTCCGATCATCGTCGAACCAATCTTGACCAGGCCATGCCATCACACCACTAAACCACGGCTTCTTAATCTCATACTCTTCTTCCGCTGCCCGGAAGCACCACCATAATGGCCTCACAAACGTCCGAACCGCAGACGAACGGCGTGCCTTCCTCGTCAGGCGCCTCCGGCTCCCAAACCGTCAACAACACCCAGGCGACCGCCACGACAGCGACGGCAGGCTCGCAACCACCCTCACAATCCCAGCCGACCCAGTCCACACAACAACAATCCCAACCACCGAACGGCCAGCAGCCCGGTCAGAACGCGCAGCAGAACCAACAGTCCTCGTCAAATCCCCTCGGGCCCAACGCAGCGGCGCCCCGTCCCCGCGACTCGCGCATGATCGAGCTGCTCCTCACATCCCAGGGCGTCACGTCCTACGAGTCGCGCGTGCCCCTCCTGCTCCTCGACTTCGCCTACCGCCACACCTCGAGCATCCTCAGCGACGCCATCTACCTCTCCGCCGACCCGTACACCTCCCACGCGGGCTCGAAACCCTCCGCGTCGGCGGGCGCAACCGCGGCGGCCATGCCGGGCTCCGGCGACGCTGCCGTCAGCGCCAACGCCGTCAAGCTCGCCATCACCTCGCGCCTGCAATACCAGTTCCGCGGGGGCGGCGCGGGCGGCATGTCCAAGGAGTGGCTGCAGGAGCTCGCGCGCGAGCGCAACAAGACGGCGCTGCCCAAGGTCGCGCAAAACGAATGGGGTCTGCGCCTGCCCAGCGAGCGCTTCGTCTTGAGCGGTGTGAGCTGGGGCCTGAAGGATGTCTGGGAGGAGGCGGGGATCGACGAGGACGACGACGAAGAAGCAGAGGAAACGGCCGGTGCCGGCGGTGCCATGGAGGGCGTGGAGTCGACGAATGCAAATGCCGCCGACGAGGACATTGGCGGGGATGGCGTCGAAGGTGGCACCATGGAGGACGTGTTCGGGAAGGACGTGGACGAGGACGCAGACATGGGAGGAACGTCTTAGGAGCAGGACCGTGAGCGTTTCTCAAGATCCCGGACGTTATCGGCCGGCTCCCATCAATACCAAACGCCAGCAAAGAATCGGATTTGGCACCGTACAAGGGACGAACAGGGCCGTATACTGGCCGTTTGGCCGATTGATCAGCCTCCATCCACAACCCAGGCTACGGAGAGAATAATTTCCCCTTGAAAAAGCACACGAGGACGATGGTGTATTTCTCGGAGCATGCCTACCACGGTAGTATCGACGCAGCCTAGGTATCTTAGACGTCGGCCCAGAATCAGCAGGCCATAGAACCATTTCATCTGACATCGCCTAGTTGTCAATTTGGTAGAGCCGAGAAACGTGGTGCCGTAACAAATCAATAGGAATGGTCCAAAACCGCTAATTATAGACGCCGTTCGCTATGCAAAACCCAACAATCCTCGACCCCCAGGATTCCATTCCTACCAACCAACCACCCTGCTCACATTCCCCAAACCGCAGTCCGCTAAACCTCGGCGACAATAGAATCGTATCAACATGCAAGATTAGTTCGCACCTGAAGAGAAATTAGGGTTGTACACAGCAGCCTGTTCCTCCTTTTGTTTTAGCACATTATTTCTGCACGCCTTTTTCAAGGGTGAGATGATTTACCCCAGTGATCAGCTCGGCGCCGACATCTTCCATGAGAACCTTTTGAACAGATGCCGGCTGTTCTTCTTTGCCGCCTGGCCGAGGCGTTTGCTCTCGTAGGGCTCGCAAGCTATCGTCTGCTTCGTCGTCGGCTTCCTCGTCATCCTCCTCCTCTTCTTCTTCGCCGTCTTCGTCGTCCGCGTCCTCGTCCTCCATGAGCGAGGCTGCGAGCTGTTCATCACCATAGACACTTCCGCTGAGAATACTCTCGCGTTCGTCGCCGTAGTCATCGACCGATCCCCGTGAGATGTAGCTTTGGCCCATTTCGTCGCCAATCTCCTCGTCTTCGTCATCGATATCCTCTTCCAGGTCGGCCTGCTCGTCATCATTAGAATCACTAGCGGAAAACTCATCCAACTCCAGCGGGGTGTCCCTCCAATACGTGAAGTCCGTGTATTCTTCTCCGCCACCCTTGACCAGAGTGCTCACGGGCGGGAAGAAGTGGTCCACGACTTCGTTGATGTTGATGTAGCTCAGCTTGAGTTTGTTCAGGCTGAGCAGATCGAGGGACACCTCGGCGTTGGAGTTGATGGTGAAAATGCGGTTTCTTGGGACATCCACAGTCCGGTATGAGATCTGGTCTGTCAAACGGTTGCCAAACCCGGCATAGAACGGCGTGCGGTCTGGACCGTACAAGTGTCGGATGTCGCGGAGGGTAGCCATCTTGAAGACATGAGGCTTCCGGAGGTAAACCTCGCGGCGAAGGGCAGCCATGGTCCGGTCCGGAGAGAGAATCGTCGGTCCTCTCGGTACACGGTACTCGCCCTGCTGAATGCCAGCTAGATACGCTCTCGTGGTATCAGACTGCCCCACTGATCGACTGGTCAGGTACATGATATTGTAACCGTTCGCGACAATGTCGCTGTAGAGTTTGGCCACGCCAGCATGGGTCCAATCGCGACCTATCATGTTGAGGACATGGCCCAGCGCATCCGACTTGGTGATGGTACCGTCGATGTCAGAGATGACAACAGGTGTTTCGTGTTTCCAGAGATACATGTTGGCCTGGCAAGTCGCCCTGTTGACAGTAAAGCTCATGGTGTTCTCGCCAGGCTTCAGGCACAGTGCCTTCAGCTGCTCACTAGTCAGCCGCAGCGTTTTGGCGTAGTTCAGGTTCGGGTCTCCGGCCGTCGACTGCGGAGGAGTGTGGGGAGGCGTTTGCAGACCAGACGCGCCCACGTCAGATTCGGTCCTTCGGTGGCTCGGGGTCGGCGCCGTAGTAGTCACATCACTACCATCGCTCTGGTAGCCCGGGTCGGATGCGGCGTCAGCCGCGACTGCCGGAGAAGGACGGTAGCCTGCTTCCATGGTTCTCTTCTTCGCTGCCTCCTTGGCCTCTTCGCTGCTGTAAATCCAAATGTTTCCGTGCTCGTCCATGCCGATAAGGGAGCCGATGTCGTAGTTGCCTTCGAGCTCTTCGGACAGGATTTTGCGGGCGAGGATCTCAGCGCGGAACACATCCTCCTCGTTGCTCTTGAAGCCAGTCATGTCGAGCATCAGATCACCGCTCTCGGTGACATGGGTGGGGATGTTGTTGGCAGAAAGCTCCTTTGAGAGCATCAAAGCCCGCTCGAGGGCGTCTTTTGCGGCCAAGGGAGGAGGGCTATGGGATCTGTCGGACATGGCGAACTCGGCTGAGCTTTCGCCATACTCGCGGTCGCTCGCGCGAGCAGACCTGCGCAGGACATCGTCACTGTGTGGCCGATGAGCCCAATCGTCCGATCTCGGTCGCCCGTGGGATAGGTCTGGTGACGTGGATAACGGGGTGAGATAGCCTGCAGCAGTTAGCATGTGAGAGCGCGACATGAGGGTCTCCATAGGGCAGGCAAGGAACAAACCGTGTTCGCGAGGGAGAGTTGCGCTATGAATGACCGAGGGCGGAGGGCGGCGCGGCTTCGTGGAGTCGGAATCCAGGTCCAACAGATCCGGCTCGCCAAGTCCAGGCGAGGAAGGGTTTTCGGGGTTCAACGGAGGACTCGAAGCTGGGGAGACCAGAGGTGACGTTTGCAGGTCCCTAGGAATAGTGTCGCTGGTTTCGAAGACGAAGAAGGCCTCGCCCTCCTCCCCGAGCTTCATGGAGTAATTTTGCTTGACACCGTTGACTTTGAATTCGACCTTCTTCTCGTACGGACGCAGAAGAGAGAACTTTCCGAAGCGCACATGGAAGGGAGAGCATGCGAAACTGCCATCTTCCTGCTCGACGACGATAACGTCAATGGCACCACTGAGAGTGGCTGGGTTGATCGAGTTCCATGTCGACGAGACGGAGGCGCTGAGGTTGCGGACGTATTGCATGGTGACCGATTAGATGCGTCGATGCGACGGGTTCGAGCGAGACAGCCTTCAGAGGAAGCGAGTGACAAAAGCGACCGGCAGGTACTTCTCAGGACGAGAGGCGTTCGTACGTCTCAAGCCTAAGAAGGTCCAGAGGCGTAAAAGGTGAGGTGAGGCGGTTCGCGACCGGCGAAGGCGAAAGGGTAATTGTTGGGGAAGGAGCCGTGGTATTATTGGGACACAGGGCTCGGGTGGGAGAGGGAGGGGTGCGAGGTGGTCAGCAAAGGGGAGTACGCTATATGTATCGGCAGGCAGAGAGCTCTTTTGTTCGACAGCTGCAGAGACGGCGAGCAAGGGAGTGAGTGGGACGCCGAGTTCGTGGGATGAGTCCGGGAGTACTGTACTACTAGGTATGTAGGTAGAACCACCGTGACCAGGGCGAGGATGAAGAAGGGGTTCGGACGGATTCCTGGTCGGACGCCACGGTGCTGAGGCCGGAGGTCGATTAAAATAAGGTTGTGCTTCACGGGGTGGGGTTGGAATGGAACTGAGAAAAAGAAGAGATAAAAGCAACCAGTCTCTCTTGCGGCCTTGCCTCTATTATTGTGTCTGAATTTGAAAGTTCTCTGTGCAGTCAGCAGCACCTCAGGTCTCACGGATGAGACGATGTAAAGATGACGAAGCTCGTTCCTTTGGGGTGGGAGCACCCCCCAGACGCCGGCGCAGGCGCGGCCGTAGAAGGGCACCTACTAGGGCGACCGCCTCGAGCGGGAGTCAGGCAGACCTCAGAGGGACCTGGCGGGCAGCGAACCGGGGGGGGAGCACACAGCGCACCCCTGCTTGTTGGACCAGCCCAACAAGCGCTAAGGCTGTTTTGGGTGCAAGCGCGGCTGGCCTGGGGCGGATCATGTGAAGGTGGACATTCCCAGCGAGCCGCTATCCATCAATTATTACCACAGGCTCAAGGAGAAACGCTACGGGCGACCACCATTTCCCCCCCAAATGGTAGCCCCTGGCCGCGGCCATGCGGCGGGCTGCTCGCACTGAACGCAACAAAGTGCACTAAAAAGGGCATTGCCGGCAGGGAGGTGAAGTGGTCTGGTGCTGGCACGCGCGAAGGGCCCGGTGGGCGTGCATGCAGACCACGCTAGACCTTGGGCCGAGGCCAATTACCACATTAGCCCAGGATTCTCTGCAAGCCGACGCTCAATGCGCCTCGGGACGTTGGAATGCAAAAAATTTTACACGATCGACTTTTTTTTTTTTCCCCCCTAGCAACTTCTCCTTTAGTCTCTTTCTATCAGCTTCTCTGGCCCCTTTTAATCTGGGTCTGTGACTTGGTTTCGAGGGTACCTAGGAAGGGGAGGTCGTGCTGAACTGACAGGAACCTCAGAACCTGTGCGCTACCTAGGTCTTCTCCGTCTCGGCCATCGCCAACAAATGGCCGTGGGGCACGGCTTCACTCAACTCAACTCTGACCTACCCAACATCATTTCCCCTCGTCCAGCCTCCCCTCTTTCCCGTTGTGTTCTGTTGTTGCGGTATCCGCGTTGCGCCCAGAACAAATTATTACGGGGTGTATCTTGCACATGATGAATACGACACCCCACACTCTTACTCCCCTCAAATGGGACCCATCTGCTGACTCGCTCGTGTAACTGCAAGTACTCGTGACTCTTTTTTTTTTTGCGGGTTCCGGTAAGATTTCTCCCGGCCTGTCGCTCTTTTTCCAGCACTAAAAAACAGAATAATTCTTTTCTTCCTTTTGCGCTGTGTTAGGCATTGCTGATGTCATTGCCAATCCGAAGCCGAGAGATTCCTTCCTGGGCTCGCGCTTGACTCTACCCTACCTACGTAGTATTAATAGTATGTGAGGCGGCAAAGAACTCACGATGGGAGGCGGGATAGAGTAGAGGAGAGGTCCCGGTGCAGCTCGTCTGGTCTGATCTTACCCAGTCATTACCCCACGAAACACTTGCTCTCTTCTCCCGATTACCAAAGAACTCAAGGTTTGATGCCTCCTTTGACCCCGAACGCCCCCTCCGTCATTCTGCTCTCACCGGCGAACCCGTTGCCTGTCACTGTCAATGAAGCTGCTGCCTCATCCCCGGTCAGGAGCCAGAGAGAAGAGGGTCAAGAAGTCGCCGGTGCAGGTGGACGCATGAATTACAACCCATGCTGGCATGGGAACGCGATCATTCTCCATAAAAACAAAGAGAGACAGAGAGAAGAGAGAAGTGAGGCTGTTGTGCGTAACCATAATACCACCCAATCCCAGATTAGATATTTCTATCCGTAGCCCACCACACACAGTGTGCGAACACAGTCATTCCGTGTCTGAGTTAGCAGTGGCAGGCAGCCATTGGGAGTCCGGATACGATGGAAAAGGAAGTGACCCGTGACGACCTAGACGCCGCTGGAGGTCAGCCACACTATCAGGGCTGTGCGGTGCGGCAGAGGTTCGGGGCGGGAGGCGCCGTCGGACAGGGCCCGGCGGTTGGCAAGCTGCCCGTCATCGAGAGGACCCGTCAAATACTAGGGGCTCTGGGAAGCTATCTACCAGCCTACCTATCTATAGCCCTATTGTCAACCCAAAGCCTTTGTTTAACTTTGATACCAAGCGCCCCGGGAACCTGACCATGTGTATTATTTTGGGAGCCCGCCTATTTTGACTGGGTGCCTGGGCTATTTTGACTGGGTCCCCACATCTCCAAGATCCCCACGCCCCCATTAGTCGAATTTCAATTCAGATCTCTTCTAGCAAACGTCGCGCTGGGTAGGAAGTAGCTAGTGATATAGCTAGCGATGCAGCTGGCGATACAGCTAGGGTAGAAGAGGATGTGGTGGCACTGCGTAAGGGAGACGGCGAGAGATCACGGGCGGTATTTCTATAGTAGAAGTCTTAGGGAATCCGGGTAGTAGTGTAATGTTGTATGAGGCTATGGAAGTAGGCAGTTTATAGTTATATATAGTTAAATTTACACAAGTCAATTACCGCCCTCTTTGCGATTTGAATTGAAGATGGTATTTAGCTAATAGGGGCGCGGGGATCTCAGAGATGTGGGGACCCAGTCAAAATAGCCCAGGCACCCAGTCAAATTAGGCGGGCTCTTATTTTGGTACCTACCTAGATACGGACACTTTCATTGTAGATACATACTATCTATTGATAGGGATGTGCGAGGTGCGGAGTGCGGAGCATCTACTACCTAGAAGAATCAAGTTGCAAAGTGAGTATGTAGGTACAGTAAAGACGAACAGCAAGACAAGGCAAGCGAGACCGTGAAACGAACAAGTGGAAGAGGGGTGTTCCCAGCCTTGCCTCAGCCTCAGCCTCAACCTCATAAAAAGGAAGTCAATCCGAAACCTGGTCGCAGCTCAGGAACAGTGCTCGATGTTGATAGTCTAGATTTCTAGTCCAGCTGTACTGCATATGCCCGCGATAGTTCGGCCGATGACATTGATTTCCTTTTTATTACTATTACTAGTTACTTGGGTGGGTATTTCCATCATTGTAGGTATGTAAAAGTTGCCAAACTGGGAAGGGCCTTCTCGTGCGTCTAGACGTCTACCCACCGAGGTACGCGACCCCTCATATTACGCTCGCAGGCTGGCCCTGCCTTGCTTTGCTTGCCTTACCGCCCTGCCCTGCCGCCCCTCCCTAACCTCAGGTAGGTAAGCCTCCTGGCCCCTAGTAGGTGGTGTAACTGTAGGCACTAGGTGGGCATGCGTGTCAGGAACGCCCTGATCGCTGTTTTCCGCACTGTGCAACCCCCCCTGGCCACGATACTAGGTAGGTGCCAGGGCATTGGCGGATTGTGTGCTGGAACTGGAGCCAGCGGCACGCACACGGGAGTCGTCTCCTCACAGTTCTTGGCCTCCGTTTGGTTAGGTCCAATGTCCATACCACAGGTTGTCGACGTCGACGTCGCCGCCGCACGCTACATTCGCAAATGCCGAGATTTTCTCCCATCCTTCCCCCATTTCCTTTCTATCGTTCGATTTTATTTCCGCTTCTCCTTCCCCGATTTCTCCCACGAGAGGACAAGCGAACGGTCTCGTCCTTCGCGTCCCTTGCACCACTCCGCTCCTTCCCGTTTTCTTTTCATTTATTCTCGGCTCGACGCGGCGATGTTATGGACCCTGTGCATGAAAATACTCCTCGTCTGCTCCCTCATCGCTTGGTGGCTTAAAACGCAAGACAGTCGCCTGCAGAAATTCTTCCGTTATATCGCCACTCTCGCAACAGTCTGGGTTATTGCGCCGATTTACTCCGCCATCTTCTTCGCCTGGTTCTCCCACTACACCCGTGAGACCGTGCGATACTGGAGCCTGGACGAGCTGCTTCTTCGACATGCCAGTATGTTGGTGACTCTCGCCGCAGTCATTTGGTACGTGTCGCCTGCCCCGGCCTTCTCTCGCCTTCCGCCCTGCACCAAATCAAGGTTCACGCCACTAACCCGGGCATCTTTTGCGCACCGATGTAGGCTGCTTCATCGCGCCTGGCAGACTCTCTGGAAGTCGACCGCCGACTTGATAAGCATCCTTGGAGTCGACGTTCCCGAGGCCCCCGACGTAGCCCTAGCCGGTATCCGTTCAGACGCTGCGACGCTCAACTGGACGCGCCCGTCCCACAATCGACCTGTGCAAAAGTTCCTGATACAGGTCAATGGCGTCAACGGTCAGTTCACCCCGCTTGCATCCGTGGTATCACACTGGGTTCTCTGACAGGTTTGTTGCAGTTGGCGAGTCGAGGCAGGAAGAGACCGCAATTACCGTTACCGGCCTGAGGCCTAACCATTGTTACAACATTCGCGTCATTGCCGTTGGCCCGAACAACTTCCAAGCCGGTAGCCAAGTCATTCGCCTGCGAACCTATCGACCCGATGGACGCCCCGAGCTGGGCAACTCCAGACTGCCTGACAGCTTCCAAGACCAGGAAACCAAGACCGGGCAGTCCTCGGCAGCGGATGAGAGCAGCAGCCGCAGCCAGGTTCCCACGATCGAGGCTGCGCCCTCTCTCGAGCCTGGGTCGACGACTGTACGTGATGGACCGTCAACCACGTCTGGACAGAGACGCAACACCGTCAACCGAAGGCATTCCCCATCCATAGCCAGTCAAGAGCAGCCGTCAATCAAGGATTTGCCTAGCGATCAGCCCGAACAGTCGCTGAAGGTGCTGGCCGACAAGCTCGAACGAACAATCAAGGAGATCGACGAGACGACGACGCAACATACGACCGAGGAAAACGATTACAAACAGCTCGAGGAACGGCTCAAAAAGGAGAGGGATGAGAAGAAGAAGCTGCAAAAGGACAAGGACGACGCCACGGCCCAATTGCGACAAAAGGTTAAGGCTACCTATGAGCAAATGCGGCAGGCCAGCAAGGACAAGGCCAAGAAGGAGAACCAGCTCAAGGAGAAGCAAGACAAGCTCAAAAAGCTCCGGGAAAATATCGACAAGTGGACCGCTGAGATCGAAAACATGCGCAAAACGCGCGAGGGCTATGTTGCCGAAAAGGAGAGCCTGGAGGCGGACCGCGATCTCAAAATCAGGCACTTGGACGAAGAAAACTCTGCCTTGCAGGAGGAGTACTCGCAACTCGAGGCCGAATACAAAGAGAAGAAAGAGCAGCTCAAAGAGCTCGAAGATGAGCGCAAGAAGCTTCCCGGCGGGGAGGAAGACGACACCTGGCGGGAAGACGACCGGAAGATGAAGAGGGACTTCGAAATGAAGCGAAGAGAACTCCAGAGTCAGCTCATTATGGAGAACAGAAAGTCTCAGCAGCTCGATGGTCATCTACATGTGCTGAACGCACAAATGTATGCATCGACGCAGCAGGGTCTTCACTTTTTCAACCAGGCAAACTCTTCCGGTGTCGACTTCGAACAGGCTGCCCCCGCTGCACTTAAACGAAGAAGCCGCACCGGCAATTCGCTGTCAAACGCGCCCGTGCCGTCTCCGACTGGGCCATACTCGACCTCTGATTACGCAGGCCATTCGGGTTTCAGCACCCGCGCGTATCCTCCATACGCAGACATGCAAGTGGGCGACAGTGCCTTGACGGAGCAGTTCGCTGAGGCAGACATGAGAGCTCTTACTGCAGGCGCCCCTTTGAGCCCGACCGCGACGATGCTTCTGCCCTCTGCGATCTTCGATGACATTGACGACGAACCTCCTAGTCCTAGTTCTTTTGCTCGGAAAAGTCCTCTCGCAGCGGATCACGACAACGAGGCACAGTCACCGACATCCAGATCGTCTGGACAATCAAAAAGTGCGCATTCCAGCCCCCCCGGGTCATCCCACCAGCAGGCCTTCCCATCCATGGCGCTGGATCGGGGTGATCGCGCTTCATCGAAGGATGTCGCACCGTCTCCAGGCGTGCAACCACCACAATCGGGACACCGGCTGGGAGGCTTCTTCTCATCTTGGCAGCGTAACAAGGGTGCCAAGCCTTCCGAAGAGGGCGGGCCGCCCTTGGGGAGTCTGAAGCATGGCCAGAGCCAGTCCTTCCCACGCCAGACGGACGAGTCGGAGCCAACAAGACGCCGTACTAGCTTTTCGTCCTACACCCAGAACCGAAACTCGGCGGGGGCAGAGTCTCTCGAAGGGGCGAATCCACTCGTTCCTAGGAGCATGTTGTCGTCCGCTCGGCGCCTGGTGCCTTTTGCAGCGGCATTTGGGGACCGAGATCCGAGCAGCCCCCGACCTACCTCCATGGCTTCGGCAGATTTGCCGCGCCCGTCCACCGACAGCGGCTCCATCTGGAACCACCCAAGTGACAAGAGCCGCTTCTGGTCAGACCACATGTGGACTTCGCGGAATCCGTCTAGGCGACCCTCGATTCACGGGTCTCCTGCAGCATTGAAGACGACGTTGGCGTCAGCTGAAGACGAAATCTTGGACCACGCAGCACTCAATGACCCACAAGTTTCCCCCAGCCAAGTCGGAGTTATTGGTAGCGGCCCTCCCGTCAACAAACAAACCCTGGAGTCCAAGGCCTCTTTCCTCAACCCGAATGCACCGACCTTCATTGGGGGTCTTTTTGGTTGGAAGGACAAGGAGAGCGACTCGGGAAAGGAGAAGGACAAGACCAAGTCGAAGGACAAGTCCAAAGATAAGGTCAAGGACAAAGACGCCAAGGAGAAAGGCAAGAACAAAGATGGAAGTCTGGACTTAACTCACGGTTATGACGCTTCCCCAACCGACTCCAGGAAGTCCCGAGATGCCTTTTCTGTCCATACGCAGACCTCTGTCTCCGAGTCTCGGGAATCCTTGACGCTTGACCGAGCCCTGTCCAGCACCCTGTCTGACTCCAATTCGATCGTGCGAGACCCGGAGAATGTTGTCCGCAAGCTCTTCAGAAAGGGCAGCTCCAGCAAGTTTAGTCTCTCATCCCGTCTGAGCAAGGAATCCGGGCTCTTTAAGAAGGGACCTGGAAGCACCACCAACTCGGACAAGAACATGTCAGCAGAGCGATCAAGCTTTGGTGACGTTGATGACTACGGAGAGGAGGGATCTCTTGGCCGCAGCTACGACAGTGTTTCCGGAAGTCCGTCTCTTGGTCCCTCTAAGTCGAAGGAGACCAAGGAAAGCAGGATGACCGGTTGGAGCAGCAAGTTTTCGATGAAGAAGAAGGGCAAGGACACCAAGGATAGTCTTGAACAACCTTCCGTGCCCGAAGGCGAGCTTGAGGAGAAGAAGGACTTGTAGGTCCCAGCGTACTGTCGATAGCCAGACAGTCTTCGCGATGTAGTCTTAACCCAGAAAAATAGATAAAGGCACAAATTGATGGCGTTTACTCTCAAACTCCATTTACTGGCTAAAACGATGTGAAAATTCGTTTCGCTCACCCCGGCTACAAGTTTAATCCTTGAGATGGATAAACTCAACTCCCAAGGTCAAACCAGCATCTGAACAAAAACATCTGCAGTCTCGTAGCTATTCCTATTGGACTTCGGTTGGGAGCACCTGCTGTGGTAGGGTCCATAGTGTCCAGACCTGATCCTCACTAGGAAAGCGGTCAACAACTCCGAATCGGGAGCAAGGCTCAATTGGCAAGCTCCGCCCGGGAGCACGGACGCGTCCGGACCAGAGCTCGCTGGATTTACCCACCCCATCGACTACTAGTAAGTATTACCTACAACAGAGGTACGAAGGCCACCACCATCGAACCACTCCAGCGCAGATCCCACTCCTCCCGGCCCCCCGAACCAGCATCGGCACCACCAGGACGAAACAAAAAAAAAGCCCACGAAGGCTCAACAGGACGACCGGTTCGCAAGACATTTCCCCCCCTCCGAACAGGCCGGTGTGTTCCGTCGGGACGCAAAACAAAAGCTCCGGGCAGTCACAAACGACAAAACCCCTCTCAAATCCCTTCTTCTCCCCCCGGTTGCATGGCCGCGATGGCGGCTCCGAACCCGACCGGCGGCGCCGGCGAGGCCCTGCCGATGCCCTCGCGCAACCCGCTGCCCCTTTCCGCCTCCCAGGAGGCGCAGATCAGAGACATATACTACGCGCGCGTGCGGAGCGCCTGCGCGCCGGAAATCAAGGGTGAGTTCGAGTCGTCCGAGGGACCGTCCTCTTCCCATTCCTATCCCGTTCCCCTCGCTCGGCATCGCCATTGCCCGTCCCCGCGGAAAAAAAAACAACCCTTTTCTTCCTCTCCAGTCCTCTTCTTTGAAAGATCTCGTGTGACCCGGCTTGCTGACAGTCCAGCAGCCTTTGCAGATTGCGCCCTGAACCGGACCTTCACCGTCTCCTTCGTCTGCCGCGAGCAGCTCCGGGCGATGAACGGGTGCATGAAGGCGCACGCGACGGCGGTGGAGCACGACGCGGCGCGCGAGGAGTGGTTCGCCAAGCGGCTCGAGAGGCAGAAGGAGCGGGAGCGCAAGGCCGTCAAGAAGGCCCAGCAGGAGGACTTCATACGCGAGTGGTGGGGCCTGCCGGAGAAGGACGCCGAGACGAGGAGGAAGGAGGAGGAGAAGATGCGCCAGGCCGAGAGGGTGGGCGGGTACGCCGCGCGGGATCGGAAGAGGTGGGAGGAGGAGAAGGCGGCGGCAGAAAAGAGGTGAGCCAGCCCCGGCCGGGGTTGATGAGACGGGACTTGAGTGTGGTGAGGGAGGCAAGTCAGCCCAAGCCCGGAACCGAAGCTATGGGTATAGTATAAAAAGCGTCGAGGGAAGGGGTCAGATGCATATGCTGGGCGTTCTGGAACAATGGCTTGGGACACCCTGCTCTACGGTGCGGATATTCGACGTGTACAAATATGTAAACACCATGTAGATTACAATTTTCAAAAGGCATGAGGCCGGAGGCCAACAAGCGGCGGTCATTGTCGTGAAAAAAAGCTTACTATGGTCTTCATGAAGAACCAATAGCTTCAGCTTCGTATTTTATTTCCTCGTGGGAATGCATATCCCTCGTCTAAGCTTTTCTATATGTAGGTAGCTTCTACATCCCATTGTTTTATGGACACTTTTGTACCATTTCAGTTGTAAGATCCCACCCCAAAAAACGCCAATGTCCATTTTCAGAAACACATGTACGACTTGATCGAGGCCCACTAGGCCTTGTTCTGCAGGTACTCGGCGGGAAGCTCAGCAGACTTGTCCTTGTAGAACTTCTCGGCGCGAGCCCAAACGGGGTCGTTGCGCCAGTCCTTGAGGTTCAACAGGGTAGGAAGCAGGTCGTGGCTGAAGGCCTCGGAGGACTCGCGGGGCAGCAGACTGGGCAGGTGGTCGATGCTGATGACGCTGAGAGGGGGGTTGGCAAAGCCCTCAACAGGGACGGTGGGCTTGTCGAAAGTAGTGGCGATGGTGTAGATGGGCACTTGGGCAATCGGTCAGTATGTAACGCAACAACTTGCGGCGAACAAAACATACCAGGGTTGTGGGGGTTGGTCGTGTCAGCCGAAACATCGCAGACGACTGAGAGGTTTCTGCCGGGAGCCTGGAGAGACTCGCGGTTGACGAACTGCAGAGATTGGCTTAGCATACATGCGATAGCGGTAAAATACTCGCTCAAAACTTACGTGTCCAACCGGCTGGTTGAGGTAGATGCAGTTCACGAAGATGTCAGACTCGACGATCTCAGTGAAGGGGCCACCCTTCTTGGTCTCGGCCATATCCCACTTGAGGACGTTCTCGGTGGGAATGCCGGCCTTGAGGCACATGTCAACGGCTCCAGAGCCGCAGCGGCCCAGAGCACCAATAACAATTACGCGGGGCAGCCTGCCAGCCTTCTCCTGGCCCTCGGCCAGGGCCTTCTTGACATCAACGATCAGAGCATCCTCGTTGGGGTAGCTCTCGACGCTGGGGAAGGGCTCGGAGGGGTGAGTGAGCTGCCAAGCCCAGTTCTCGATGGCGAGAGCGGCTCCAGAAAAGCCAGCATGGTAACCAAAGGCGGCGACTCTACGGCCATTCTCAGCCTGAAGATACTCCAAGTCCAAAAGAGTGCCGTTACCGCGGGGGTAGCGGGACAGAGCCTCAGCCCAGCCGGCCTGGCCCTTCATGGCATGCTGGAAATGAATGTGGACGCGCTCAAGAGGCCCTGAAGATTGCGTTAGTATTGTAACTGGAGTCGATTGTCACTGCGAGTGACTCACAGGTGCCCTCCTCAATCTCCTTGAGACCGAGGATAATGTGGTCCTTGGGGGTCTCCTTCCAGGACTCCTCGGGAACAAGAGTGCATCCGACACGCTCAAACTCTTCATCATCAAAAATTCTGTCCGGGCTGCGCTCGACGTTGACGACATATCCGGCATCGAGCAGAGCCTTTGCGGTGGTCGGCGTCAGAGCAGACCTGTGCTCCAAGGCCTTGTGCTTCTCTGAGCGGAGGTGGATGACGGTTCCAGACATGATTGCGTGTTGAGGCTTTTGCAACTGTTTGAAAGTCAAGATGCAGGTGTTTGAGGATGTACGTGGGTCAATTGGATGTGTGACTCTTTTAAACGAAGAGTCAAGATGTTGGAGGTACGTGGGGCAATTGGATGTGTGACTCTTGGAAAAAAGACATCCCACCTTCAGAGACTGTCATCGGGGGTCACACCGCCTATCGGAGCGCGGGGTATGTATCTACAGTGCAAGCAAGGTACGGATAATAAGGTAGGGGGGACATGGGATGGCAGTCGCCCAAGAAAACCCTCCCCCTTACTTTTTTTTCCCCTTCCCAATTGGCTTTTTCCCTCCAACGTCTCTCAGAACAATTTACCTGAGCCAATCAGCTTCCAATTGGCATCATGCAGGTACCGAGCCTCGAGCAATAGCCATTCTCGGTCGCCTTCGATAATAGCAACCGGTCTTGGACCGAAACAACCCTTTAGCCTCCGGCCTCCCCGCCATAGCTCAAACGTCCGGGCCGATATCGCTCAACCGTTTCATGTCACCCATGACGTGATTATCTTTTTCGTGGACACTCGTTATCGGGTCCTGAAAGCAACAGGAATTATCATTACAAACGGGCCTTCGCCTTTTGGACGCCCAGCAGCTCAACGACCCCTTCAGCTACACCCCATGACATTTCATAGCCTCGGCCACCAAGGCCGTACGCATGGATGATGGTTCGACCGTCACCAGCACCCTCCTTCTCAAGCCTCATGCCCCCTTTACGAGTCGGGCGGCGACCGACAATGTCCTTGAGTACCCGATATTCGCCGCTCTCCCCTAAAATCAGAGGATAAGTGGCGGCGAAGTCCTTCAACAGCTTCTCCCGCACCTCTAGCGACGGCTCAGCATCCCAATTATCGGGCTCCTTGGTGCCGCCGACGATTGTGCCTCCATCGAAATTTCTCGGCACGCAAAACGTCCATGATCCATCGGCATTCTGCCGCGTCACTGTGGCCGGGCTCAGGTTGGCCACGGCACATGTTTGTCCTGCAGTCCATCTTAGCAACGGCAAGCTGCTACCTCCTCAGGGAATCTACGAACCTCTGGTGATGAACGAGTTCTTATCGCCAAACCCAGAGCCGGAGCAGTTGATTACCGTTCGCACTTCGGATAGCTCCTTAATCGCGAAGATTTCAAGCGGATCGCTGACCTCTTTGCGGTAGACCTTGCCGCCGTTCCACGAAAACTTGCGCAGAAGGAACGAACAGTAGATCATGGGATTTACACACCAGGTCCGGTACTGACAACCCCATGTTACTTTTTCATCTGGGAACTCGCTCGGACTGAGGAATCGAAAGTCGACTATGCCGAGGCTTTTGGCTTTTTCTTCCGTAAAGGTCCGATACTGTTCGGGGGGGTCCTCGAGGTATTCGATTCCGGGCATAAACGTGATACCGGCTTCTGGGTTGCTCTTGGAAAGCAGTTCCATGTGCCGATACGTACTCAACGCCATGTTATGGTCGCGCTCCTCCTGCTTATTAGCCGGTAGCACCCATCTGTTGTGTGCTCCACCCCATTGCGAGGTGTAGTTGATCGAGGCTTTGACGTCTATAGCCTCAAAAGGACTTGGAAAATCCTTAGCAACTATGGTTACCCGATGACCATCTTGTTGCAGCCTCACGGCGGTGCTCAATCCGATGACCCCGGCACTGCTCTTATCTTAGCTGGTGCTGGATTGGTCTATGGAAGCATGAACACTTACCCAATGACTACGATTTGTGACATATTTTGAACTTTTTGCAATGGCAGTATGGTCGACACATGCGACACACACGGCAGAATCACAGTTCGAGAAAGGGACACGGCTCTCTATATATGCAAGTGGCCCGACTATTCCTGAATACAAGGTACCTACTTATAACGATTCTCTTCGGCGGGCTTTCGTTCCACCTTTCCTCTGGCATCGCCGACGATCGGAGTGGAGGGCCCACTGAACCCTGAAGCGTGGCCGGCATCTCCATCGTTCAGCCGAGTCTGGGGAACCTGACCGGGACGCCGACCGAAGCCGGTCTGGTGTCCCGCTCACCACTCGGGATCTGTAGAACATGCCGGCACTTGGCAGCCGTTGTCTTCAGTTCAGGGTTTTGGTATTCTCTGCATATATAGTTGCAACCGACTTGTTGATGGTCTTGTCCCTCAAAATGGGTCTTGTCTCTCACAAGAAACAACACCGAAATACACAGATGGGCTCATCAGTAGATGCCTTCTTTCCTGGGGCCGCCTACTACTACTGATCTTTTGGAAGACGTTATGGCCCGACTTTGCTTTTTCGAAGCCACCTGGAAGGCTGGAACAACGGACTTGTGTTTCGATCCGCCTTCGCGTGATGGTTCCACTTGCAGCACATGGCCGGCGCGACCGGGGCACACGGGCATTCCTACCAATTGCTTGCTGTCCAGCGTGACATTTGCTCCCGCGTTGCATACTCTCATCGGCCCAAAGAGCTGCAGGGTCGGCATCTCACCAGCCAAGGCGGTCAGAGTCAAACGAGTTGCACCAATCTTGGGAGGTTTGACCAATGGCAAGAGTCTCGCGATCATCCAACCCCGCGCGCCTGTCTCTAGACACCCTGGTCTCGGCGGCTAAGACGCAGTGTGACGGCCGGACTGATTGGCCCAGCACCCATTTCCTAATCTATTTTCGTCCTGCACCTCGACCTCCCTCATCCCCTGGTCCCCTCCATCTTCTTGAACTTCACCACTCACCGCGACCTGTCAGACAAGCAAGCGCTTACCACGCGTGCCATGAGTGATGGACCGCTCAAGGCGGGCTTTAGTGCCCTCGCTTTCATGCCAGGAGAGTATATACTCTCGTGGTTTCGTGGGCAATCGTATGTTTAAGTGCCTCTTGCTCTCTCCCGTCTAGAATTCTCGACGATTTCTGTGCAATAATAAACAAAGTCTTGTTTATTGTTTTGAGTACCAGTGTGCTGGGATCATGCATCGGTAGCAGTTGGTCTATCTGTTCTTCATTCCGTTGTGGCATCCCCTTTACTCTCTACCTCGTGAAGGAGCCCGCATCGTATTAATCCAAGGGGACCACCAACATTCGATTCGACCCATACCGTACGCAGCACTGCCCGTCATGTCGGCTCAGCCACCCTCTGGAGGGTACTCGCTCTTCCCAAACCCCAACGCCGTGCCGCCAACAATACGACGACCTGCTTCCCGCACTCGAACATCGGAATCCCGCGAGCGCTCCCGGACCAGGGCTGTTTCCCCCGAGACGATCCATCCCGTCAACTCGGTATCTCCACCCCGCAATGGCCGACAAACGCCGCAACAAAGAATGCAGTCGCCTGTCGAGCGCACGCAAACGCCGCAGGAGATTCGAAGGCCTCCACCTGGCGAGCAGCAACCATCACCAGGCAATCGCGAACTGCCTGCACTACCTGCGGGTGCTGAAAGCCCCATTCAACGACCACCTCCCGTTGCCGACGTACCACCACGCTCAGACACAGCCTTCTCCCAGGCTCAGACGTTGGCGCGGGGCAACAGCACTCGCTCTCGTAGCTCCATAGCAAAGCTCCCTCTGCGAGACGAAGCGTCATCGTCCTCACAAGAACCTCCCAATATCCGGTCCATCTTCCCTCAGTATAACCCAGAGGTGCCGCTCAATCAACAGCAGTACTTCCCCACCCAAACCAGTCCGACTCACATCCCAAGAGCCGTGATCAACCGAACGACATGGTATCCGGAACCGGAAGAAGAAGGCCGCGAGCCGCAGCAGAGAAGCCCCGTAAGAAGCCCGCTGAGCGGTGGTTCGGCGCAGAGGTGGGCCAGGAGGAGGATCGAGCCCCCTGTCATTCCTAGCGTCTCGACGAACGAGCAGATGAAGAGCATGTGGAAGGTTTGCAACGGCTGGAAAGCCTCATCTTCCGAGGGCAGGGTATACTGCATGAAGCTGTCGCAGGAGAAGGACGCTCCGGTCTATACGTTGTCATCGAGCTCGCAGCCATTCTACAACCTCAGACTCGATCCCACGTCGGCCTCCGCCTACGTGACGCTCGGTCGCCATGACCCGAACAAGGTGTACAAGGCTTCGAGCCCGACAACAGGCTCTTCTGCAGGTAGCATCCTCAGCGGTGTAGTCGGCCACAGGGACAGTAGCAAGGCAGCCGACGGCAAGCACTGGCAGGAGGTCCTCACGACCACTTTGGAGGAGGAATCACGGAAGCACCCTCCCAACGATGGCCTTGTCGCTCTCCTCTACCCCCAAGCCGCTGCGAAGATGGCCCTGGACAGGCCAGACGACATGACTGCCATCGCCACCGCGGAGACAGAGTGCGCCCGTCTGGTCTGGGACGACGACTCGAGCTCGCACTTCCTCGTCCATCCGGCACTTGCCACCCCATTCTGCGTCACCATCGAGCGCTCACCCGCCTGGAGCCGGGTCGAGTACACGCTCGAACACCACGAGTCGCCGCAGCACCTGGCCAAGTTGACGCGCGACGGCACGGGCGGCGGCTGGCTCGAGGTCGACACGGCCATCGCCTCCAAGATCGACAGTTTCTTCATCGTCGACGTCGCCGTCACGGCGCTGCTGCTCGTTGCGGTGAGCGACGAGAAGAACGCCAAGGTAGAGACGTTCGAGCCTCCTCCCGCGCCGCGCGAGCCTGCGGGCAGCGAACGCCGGCTCAGCAAGCGGGAGGAGAAGAAGCGGGCCGCCGCCGCGCGGAGGGGCAAAATGGAGGAGTTCGAGATCGACGTCGAGAGCCAGGACAGCAGCTTCGCGAAGCTGGAGCAGGTCGGCAAGGAGACCCGCGACAGGCTGCCGTGGCCGCTGAGGGCACTCCTGAAAGTCCTCTCTGGGCTATTCAAGTGCTTCGTATGGATACTGACGCTGGGCTTCAAGGCGCTTGCGGCCATTATCAAAGGCTTGGCGAGGTGCGTGGGCGTCAAATCGAAGTGATGATGAGCGGGAAAAAATACCAGCTGGCATTGGCTGTGACGGAATATGATACCACTTGCTTGATACGTTTCTCTTTTCCAGTATTTCCTTGGGCCGTATATGGTGTTGGGAATAATCGGGCTTCCTTTATGAGACCTTGTCCACCGCGAGGACAGGAGTGACGAGCCTTTTTTTTCTTCTTCTTTCTCTTGTACATTTAGATCTATACGCCGGGGCCAGGGTATCGCATGACGACTTTTCTGGGCGTGGTCTTTCGTAAACGCCCAGTTATTAGGATGAATGAGGAACATGAAAAACAGACCGCAAACTTTTGTTCGCCAACCAACAGTAATTTCGAAACAAGGTGACCCGTGATCTACCTCTTCCGCGTGCGGACCATGATCTTCTTCCCCCTCCTTGTCGTGCCACCTGATGTCGCCGTCTTGGCCATCTTCGCCCGTTGGATCTCGAGGGCATCCTCAGTTCTGGCGAGAATCCTGAGTTTCTTTTTCGCATTCTGAAGCTGGATCCGCAGTCTTCCGAGGGCCTTCTCCTTATCGTTCTGCGCGGTCTCCTTGGCGTCATCCTCATTATCGCTGAAGCCTCCGAACTCGTCATTGCCTTCGTCATCCTCGTCTTCGTCCATCGTCTCCTTCTGAACAGCCTCAGTTCTTTCCTCGGTTCCGTCCAGGAAAACGATTTTCCTCGGCCTCGCGGGTTTCGCGTCCTCGTCGTCGCTGTCGTCGGTCGTGGCGTTGACGCCGCCGATGAGCACGATCTGCTCCTCCAGGCGCTTCACCTCCTTGGAGATGACATTACGCATCGTACGGATGTAGCCGACGTCCTGGGTCTTGAGGAGGCGCACGGCGTCGACATCCAGCGCCTTATTTCCGCGGTCGCCCGCGACGGTGCCGGACCAGCCTTTGCCGTTCTTGAGGCGCGAGCCGGGGCCGGAGCGGCTGAGCATGCCGAAGTAGAACTCATCCTCGTTGCGCTCTGCGGCCTTTTGGCGCAGGTTCTTGAGCTGGGCCTGCTTCTTGTTGTAGTCTTTCGCGCGAAGGGAGTAGTCCTGCGAGTGGGGAGGAACACGGTCAGTATTGGTCTCGGTAGGAACGAGGAGGGCGGATGGCGAACCTTGTGCTTTTCGAGGAGGCCAAACCGCTGGCGCTCGAGAGGCTGAGCACGCTCCCTGTGGGAGCGCCTCTGTACGGCGTTGCGGAGGGAAGACATTTCTAATGGGACTTGAGAGGCGCGCAGGTGAGGACGACTCGATCTAGTAGTCTCAGCGGTGATAGAGGGCGAGAGCGAAGCCGAGATGCTTGGTGGATGGGTGTGATGCGGCAGAAATTTAAAAAATTTAGGCGGTCAAGGTAAACCGCAGCCAGAAGTGGCAGGGGGGTCCACCAGCCCAGCTCGGCTGGGCGGGGCTCTCGGCAATCTCTCCCCCCATCATCCATGTACCCCACCCACCGACTGCACCACACTGGTGCAGTGTTCAAGCATCCGCCGTTGCCCGTTGACGAATGCTTCGTTCGCATCAGCCACCCACCAGCTAGCTGGCACCTCGGCCAACTTCAACCGAGTTCGCTACCCTTGAAACATGTCAGGTACCATGAAACAACTGCCCTTTTGAGACTTGAGCCATCAACCCGGCCAAGCCGCTTTCCAGAAGACGATGCATGACAACTTTGTGTGCTGTCATGGGCTAGATAGATGGAATGGCATCTATCTATCGGGCCTGGCGAGCCACTGAGCGATTCATTGTTGACCAGGGCATATTTTCCACGTTCGAAAGTTTCGTCGCTGCGCGTGATGTTGCACCCGCAACCGCACGCACCTTTCGCGATGAATTGGGTACGATTGTTCTGGCGTAACGTCTTGTTCAATGGCGAATAGTTCCGATCTCAGGCTGAGCGTCATCCAAGCCACTGCAGGAGCCCCAATCGCAAGGACCCTTCAAATCAAAACCCCGTCTTGTCCGTCCGGGTGCTCTCCCAAGCACAGACAGCACATGGTCAGCGCCAGCGAACCATGGGTCTCCCTTCGTGTTTCACGGGGGACACACACCAGAGCAGCAGACCTTCGAGACGTCAAACGCCGCAAATGGCTGAATATGTAAACCACGGGCTTCGCGGTTGGGTGTCCGATGACGAGTGACGAGCACCCTTACAAAACCGACTTGAGCGCCTGTTCCCCGTCCTGTCATCTCACCGAGCCTCGTGTGCTTTGTTTCGTTTCTCCAAGGACAGCTCCCTCTAGATCGGTTCGAAATGGTTGCAAAATTCAAATTGCGAGCTTACTCGCCGCCGACATATCGGGTGCTCGCTCTGCTCGTCATATTCGTTGTTCTTAGTTTGTTGTTTCTTAAAGACGATTCCGTGCAGCCTACAATACTACGAGAGATCGTATACAGCAAGAGCAGCTATGACTGGTCTACACACCCTCAGAAACATCCGGTCCCGGACGCCGAAATGGCGCAGCTTCCAGCAGACGAACCTCTGGAACTGCCCAGAATCCAGTTCCCATTTGCAGGAGACAGATCGGACAGTCTGAAAAGGGACCTTGGACTCATGAGCTCTCGGCGCCATGAAGTGCGGAATGCCTTCAAGAAGAGCTGGCAGTCGTATACTCGACACGCTTGGGGTTATGATGAGCTTCAGCCGCTATCTTTGCGAGGGAGGAATCGGTATAACGGCTGGGGCGCTACGCTTGTTGACTCTCTCGACACATTGTGGCTAATGGGTATGTACGATGACTTCAACAAGGCTGTCCAGTATGTCAGCACGATCGACTGGAACAACTCGACTGAGCCGAGATGCAACATTTTTGAGATCAACATCAGATACCTTGGGGGTCTTCTATCCGCATATGACCTTAGCAACGAGGAGGTCCTCCTCAAAAAGGCACTCGAGCTCGCAAACATGCTATACGCCGCATTCGACACCCCTAATCGATTCCCCCCTTTCACCTTCAACTTTGATGAGCTCAGAGCGGGCAAGGTGCTGCCAGACCCTTACCAGAGCGCCGCCTCCATCGGTAGTCTTTCACTGGAGTTCACGCGGCTGGCTCAGATTACCGGAGAGTATAAATTTTATGACGCTATCGAACGCATCAAAACAACTTTCGATCAGATGCAAGAAGATACGCTGCTCCCGGGGCTGTGGCCTAATTTCATCAACGTTCGCGACGACTTCCAGACGACCAACAACGTCTTCCGCTTAGGCGGCGACGGAGACTCCCTCTACGAATACTTGCCCAAGATGCATGTGCTTCTCGGAGGTCTCGACGCGGCTTATGAGAAGATGTACGCGGGCGCGGCGAAGGCGGCGAAGGCGCATTTGCTGTACCGGCCGATGACTCCGGCGAAGGACGATATCCTCTTGCTAGGCACCGCTATCGTCAACGAGAAGCTGAGGAAGATCGACCAGATCGCGGAGCTGGAGCACTTGTCATGTTTCGCTGGTGGCATGTTCGCCATGGCCGGCAAGCTCTTCGAGAGTCCCGACGACGTCGAAGTCGGCGACAAGCTAACGCGGGGTTGCGCATGGGCATACAGGTCCTTCAAGAGCGGGCTCATGCCGGAGAAGTCACAGATCGTCAAGTGTGATACAGTCGACGGATGCGAATGGGACGAGCAAAAGTGGGTAGCCCAGAGCAGTCGTCATGCTCCCAGGGGGTTCTGGCGAATCGACAATGCGAGATACAACCTGCGGCCTGAGGCTATTGAGAGCCTGTTCATCCTCTACAGAATCACTGCAAAGGAGGATCTTCTGGACATGGCGTGGGATATGTTCCTGGCAGTCCAAAAGGCGACCTCGACAGACGATGCACATGCTGTGGTCGTCGACGTCACGTACCCCCAATCCAGGCAGGAGGACAGCATGGAGAGCTTCTTCTTCGCCGAGACATTGAAGTACTTCTATCTGATCTTCTCGGACCCGGAACTGATCAACTTGGACGAGTGGGTGTTCAACACAGAAGCGCATCCTCTCAAAAGGCCAACAGCATCCGGAAGAGAGACTTGAAGCAGTTATTTACGATACGGCTTTATTCAACACTCGCTAATGTTAATACCATACGCCAATCGGCAAGGGCGATGGAGACAAGGCAAACACCGCCCTATATCCGCTATCAATTCATGCCCTCCCTCGAAACACGACACGGATTATTGAGGCTTTTCGATGCCGGAGCTGCCAGCTATGGGGTACTCCGCCGTTCAGAAACCCCGGTGTTGCCAGAAGATCTCGTGACTATCGTTCACAGGGTAGTCCGGCCACCAAACCAAAGCAGCGCATGGGCTTGCACTGGACACGGGTGGTTTCCGTACATCGGCCCGTGTCACGCACGACTCTGCCTCACTCGCTCCATTCCATGTACGAGCCAGCAAACGCGGTGTCAGTGACTTATCTTCCAGTTTATCACACTGAGCTAGGGTATATGTTGGCGTCAATTTCATAATTAGATGGGAAGGATGGGACTGAACAGGATGGCGTTCCGGGCTTTTTTCTCATATGGGTCGCCTTGTACTGTTTTGCGGCACCAAATCTTCTGTCTAAGGATATTGGAAATGACAAACATGCTCAGTTTCCGTCTGTCGTTCGTCTTGTGCCGTTCTGAGTCGTTGATGAGAAATCGCGATGACCACTGCCCAATGCTGCACCAGCTGACAAGGGGAAGGTGTATGTATGGCATTGTAGAAAAAACAACAAAATTTACTCACGGGCCTAAGAATCTGCACGTGGCCTCCTCACTTCGCCTGGCAAGCAGCGCACCGTATTCGTCTAGCAATCATGTAATTCATTGGGTATTCTACTGTGGGAATCTAGCAGCGAGCGCAGAGGGTGGGAGGCAAAGTTCGTGGCCGTTTTCACGCCATGCCTCGGCTGTCTGTCGGCCTGGTTGTCATGCGACGAGGCGTCTTCTCGTTTCGACTCGTTTACTCGTCGTCATCTTCCTCTGCGACTTCGTCTTCGTCCTGCTTGAAAACCGCCTTCTCGGCCAGCGCTAAGGTTTGTCTCACGGGCAGGCCAACCACGTTGTCAAAGTTGCCTTCGATCTTCTCGACGAGTACCAGACCCCCGATCCCTTGAATGCCGTAGCCTCCGGCCTTGTCCGCACCCTCTCTCGTCTTCACGTACGCATCGATGACGTCGTCTGGGAGTCCGTCGTGCTCCTGGCAGAAGTACACCTTGGTCTCCTCCGTGTGGGTGGCGATCTCGTAGCCCGGCGAGCGGGCGTCCTCGCGGGGCGCCAGCACGCAGACAGACGTCAGCACGCGATGCATGCGCGTGTCGCGCAGGTGGCGGAGCATCTTGATGTGCTCGGCTTCGCTGCGGGGCTTCTCGAGCACCCGGCCGTCGCGGGTGACGATGATGGTGTCGGCGGAGATGACGACGTCGGCGTCCGGGATGGAGGCCAGGTGCGTCTTCAGGGCCGTCTCGTACACATCGAGGCACTTTTGCCGGGCGGTGGCGGCGACGTACTCGTAGGGGCCGTAGGCCGTCTTGTCGAGGTCCTCGGGTTTCGTCGAGGGTGTGATTTCGAGGTTCATGAGGCCGACCTGGGCGAGCAGCTGGCGCCGGCGTGGGGAGGCCGATGCGAGGATTACGCGCTTGGACTTGAGGTAGGAGATGATCGGGAGGTTGAGGGGCAATGGTGCCCGTGGGCCGGGGCCGGGTCCGGGTCCGCCGGCTGGTGGTGGTGGCCGGGCGGCGGCGGCGGGAAGGCCATGTTCGGTGGTGGCCTTGGAGTAATCCGGTGGGGGGTCGACGAGATTCTTCAGGTCGGCCGACATTGTTTCTTTTCTTTCTCCCGAAAGGAATGCTCGTGTGGATATCTCAAAGAAGTCAAGTTACAACGGAATTGGAAGCGAAATATTGTGAGGTTGGGAAACCAATGGTCTCTAGGCCAATTCGAATGGGAAAGGGGCTGTTAATCGGAAAGAGAGGGCGTTTGTCGGAATTGTGGGGTGGGACTTTTTTCTTGGATGAGGCAAGCAGTGTGGCATTCGTCACTGCTGTCTGTGCTTTTGACGTGCCAACCCCGCTAAATCCACATTTCCTTCTTATCTTATCTGCCCGCCATGGCAGGCGCCCAGGTGCCGCTGCTAGCCCTGTGGACGGAAGGAAAGGTGCTGCAGGAACGTTGCAGGGGGATAATGCGGAGGGTGATCTAGCAGGGTGCCGCCGTAGCTACCAAAGGCATGTGATCGTTCGAAACACCACCGCTACTGCACTCCTCCCCCGGGTGAAGTCAACACGGCGACGTCGCCCATGAACTGATACGCTTTCTCGTGCTTTCCTTTCTTCTTTATCTGGTTTCGCGAGGCAAGAATGTCTTCTCCCAACAAATCCAACTCTCCGTCGGCTCCCACCGAAGCCGACCAGCCCGAAGAGAAGCCGCGCCTCACCGAAGCCGAGAAGAAGCAGAACCACATCGCCTCGGGTAGGTGTTACGATGACCTCCTCCTGCCACCAAGATCTCGGCACCGCGATGCAAGTGCATGGCGCAGGAGACTCGGAAAATGGCCAGGCGCGCTATGCATGTATCTGACCACGTCCGAACAGAACAGAAACGTCGTCAGGCCATCCGCGAAGGCTTCGATCGTCTGACGGAACTGGTACCAGGCCTCGAGGGACAGGGGCGCTCAGAGGGTCTGGTGCTCAAGAAGACTGTGGAGTTCATGCGCGAGCAACTTGCGGAGCGGCGGGCCATGATAGAGCGAATCGAGAGCACCGGTACGGAGGTCGACGAGAAGTTCAAGCGGTAAGTGAGTACTACCTTCAACATACTCGTCGCATTTGCAACCCGCCCTCCGGACTGACTACAGTGCTTCTCAACAGGGCGATATTCCACCAGAGCAGCGGAACCACGAGGGTTCTGTGACTGGGCGGAACGACTATGCTTCGTGGTCTTGACTTCCTCAGATGTCGTTAGGGACCAGGGTAATTGCGAGTGACGTGAAGGAAACGCGACTCCCCTGATGAGGAGCTTGAAGCGGAGGGACTAATGACTTGGGCGTTCATCGTTGGATTGGTTTTATTCGCATGGTGGCCGTTACTCCCATCAAATGGCCAGCGTCGTTATTTGAGTTCTAATGTACAATGTATCTATGTATAAAGTTTACATGCGGTGGCGCTCACTGATACGTCGCTACCATCTCTTTCATCTTGTCCAGAAGATCCCCCGGGGTCATATCGTTGCGTCCCTTGTTCGCCGTCTGCTTGTCCTTTGCGGCTGACCTCTCTGCCACGTCTACAGTGACATTGCCGTTACCGACATTCTGCTTGCCAATCACGGCGATGACTCCGTATTGCTTCTCCCTCGCCTCCGCCAGCTTCTTCGCCAGCGGACGCGGGCTGGCATCGATATCGACTGCAAAGCCCGTCGGCCTCGGCTGCCTGGTGCGATCGTGGCTATGGCCAGTCAAGATATCCTTAACCTCTGACGCCCACTGAACCACCGGCTCCGTGTCGTTAAGAGTCAGAATTGCGGCCTGGCGAGGGTTGAGCCAAAACGGCCACTTGCCCTTGTACTCCTCGATCAGGAGCGCCATGAGACGCTCGACCGAACCAAGAATGGCGCGGTGGATGAGAACCGGCGTCACGGGACCGTAGTTCTCAAGTTCCGTTGCATCGATCTCCTCTGGTGGCACTCCTTGCGCCTCGAGTTTTGGTGCGGGTGCCTGGTACTCGAGGTTGAACCTCTGAGGAAGCTGGAAATCAAGCTGGATTGTGCCAGCCTGGAGGGATTTTCCATGGGAGTCGTGGATCATGACATCAATCTTCGGCCCGTAGAAGGCGCCATCTCCCTCCTTAATTGTGTACTTCAGCCCGGCCTGCTCCAGAGCCCCGCGCAGCTGCGACTCTGCGCGCTCCCATTCAGCATCGGTCCCGATGTAGTGGTCTGCGGGTCTCGTGGACAGTGCGAAGTCGAAATAATCCAGCCCCAGCGCGCCGTAAACCGTCTTCATGAAGTCCAACGTCTTGAACACCTCCTCCCTGATCTGTATTGGCCTGCAGAATATGTGGCCATCGTCCTGGTGGAAGCGTCGCACGCGCGTCAGGCCGCTGAGGGCACCGGAAATCTCGTTACGGTGGAGGGGGCTGAAGTCGGCATAACGGATGGGAAGGTCGCGGTAGCTGCGATTCTTCGAGGCGAAGATGAGGCAGTGGCCCGGGCAGTTCATGGGCTTGAGGCCGTAGTCGTCATCCTCGCCCTCCGCCAGTCGACGCTCGGCGCCCTCGCCCTCCTGGGGTGCTTCTCTGTCACCGCAGCAGCTCGTAGCAGCGGCCTCCGGGACACGCGCGCGACTCGTCACGGTGTACATATCATCGGCATAATTTTGCAGATGACCCGACACTTCCCAAAGGGACTTCTTGTAGATGTTTGGTGTGATGACCTCGTCGAAGCCGTAGTGGACATACTGCCGGCGCAGAAAGTCTACCAGACGGTTAAACACTCGCGTGCCGTTCGGGAGGAAGATCGGCGAGCCCGGGCTGTAGAGGGAGGTTGTGAAGAGCTCCTGCTGGACACCCAGCTTTCGGTGGTCGGGAAGGTCATCGTCGGGAGTGGCAGCCGGCGCGGCTGGTTTCTTGTCTGAGTACCATCTTCTCGGTACCGATTGGGGTCTCAGTTGTGAGCACCGCAAGCTTGGAAGCACTCGGAAGGCCGGTCGAACAGCCCGCGCGGGAAGCATGGCGCAAATTATCGCCAATTGAGCGTCATGTCATTGACAGAAAGATTGGCAGGGCGGGTTCGAATTTCTGTTGCAAGGATCTTGAGAGCTTTCTCACGAAAGAGACCTAGCGCTTTCCACTCACAGGGCACCACTGGGGTCTCGGTACGTACTTCATACACGACCAGAATTCTTATCTTATCAACCGTGACCCAGAGTGGGGTCATGATTTGGGGTCCACCTAGACTGGCGGAATTCCGTCCGACCTGATGAGATTAGTAGTAAAAGCCTCGAATCCTACAATATCTACTCGTTTTCGACTTTGAGCACCTGAAAAAGATGCCATTGAGCGTCCCAGGCTCGTGTGCTTCTATATTACATGGATGCTTGAAGAACAATCAATCTACTAGAGCTCGTCGACCATGAAGACCTGAAGCCGTAGCTCAACCTCCGGATGTTGCATCGGAGACATCAGGCGCGACAAGTCATCGTCATAGTATCTTACTGTGTGCGGTGTTGTCCGCGATGAGTTCCCAGCTGAAATCACATCTGGACTTATTTGGAGAGCCGTTCTACAGAACTTGGGGGAGTTAGGGGACTTTGGCAGCACAAGCCGCCACGAACTCCGTGGTGTGCGGGGAGTTAGGAGATCGAACGCCGTGACATCCACCCACCTACCGCACAGATGTCGGTGATGCGGAAAGACGTTCTGGAAGACTGGAGTTTACGATCCGGCTCCCGAGTTAGCGCCATCCATAGTTTAACGTCAGTTTCAACAACCTTCGTCGTCCGAGCACGTGTCTGGCTGGGACAACAATCGCTATCCAGTGCCAGCGACAGCGACGTACGGCCGAGAACGTGAGTGCCAAGTCGATTTCCGCTGTAAATCACTTCGAGTTTTGGAACTGCCGACGTGGATCCTAGACACTGCTTCAATAGTAGACCGCCTTTCCTCCGTGATTGGTGAAAATTGGCATGTGGACCAATATACATAAGCCAGAGATGCATGACCATGCATTTGACCACAACGACTTTACTTGGCGGGACTTCGAATGCTCCGAGTGACTACATGCGTACATCAACGAGAGAAACGTGCCCCAGGCAACATGATCGTAAGGGACAAAAAATGGCAAATGCACAGCTGAGGGCGACCTGGATATGGTGACAAGGCTTGGGACAAGAATTTGTTTTAATGCTAACTTCTAAGCTCAGTTCCGGTAGGTGATCGTCTTCGTTCTCACCCACTCGTCGAGGCCCGCTGAGTTGAATCTACCAAATCCACTGGACTTGACACCGCCATGAGGCAGACCGCTCTCGTCGTGAACGGTCATGTTGTTGATGTGGACAGCTCCAGACTCGATCTCCTTTGCAAAGCGAAGACCTCTCCTCAGATCCTCCGTGAAAACAGCTGAAGTAAGGCCGTACTCCGTGTCGTTTGCGATCCTGAGTGCCTCCTCCTCCGTCTCGACCTCGAATAAGGATACGGTCGGCCCGAACGACTCGGTCTTGTAGATGTCCATGTCTGTGCTGATATTTTTGATGATGATCGGCCGCATCCTCGTCTTGGAAGCCTCCTCGGTATCGATGTTGCCGGTAACGACAGCGGCACCCTTGCTCACGGCGTCTTTGAGTAGTTTCTTGTTCTTCTCCACGGCGACTTGGTTGATAAGAACCGGAGAATCGGACTTGGATGGGAAGATCTTGTCAACGGCGGCGGAGAACTTTGCTTCGAACTGCTCTTTGACGTTCTTGTGGACGATGATTCGCTCGGTGCTCATACAAATTTGGCCGCCGTGGAGGAAAGCGCCGACAGCGCATTGCTGAGCAGCCAGGTCGAGGTCGGCATCCTCCCAGACAATTGCCGGCGCCTTGCCTCCAAGCTCGAGCAACACAGGCTTGAGATGTTCGCCTGCTTGCTTAGCAATGATCCTGCCGACATTGGTACTGCCCGTGAAGTTGATCTTTTTGACCTCCGGGTGTGCGATGAGCGACGTCGTAATGGCTGCAGCGTTGACGGGTTCGTGAACGATTACGTTCAACACGCCCTTGGGCAGGCCGGCCTCGTGAAAACAGGACGCCAGCTCGTAGAGGACTCGCGGAGAAGACTCCGAGGCCTTGAGAATCGCCGTGTTGCCAGCCGCGATGGGAAATGCGATTGACCTTGCTCCGAGGATGTACGGGGCGTTCCTGGTCTCACGTTAGTATCCGTGTCGATTCGGCTCTGGACCACACGACTTACCAAGGCGCAATGGCGAGCACAACACCGTATGGCTCCTTCAGGACCATGGCACTGACATCTGGATCTCTTGTCGCGGGAACTGACCCCTCGATCGTGACGAGACGTCCACCGACGTCCTTAATGCACCCGATGCCCAGATCGAGTATAAAATCAGACCAACCCGCGGCGGCACCTGTCTCCTCGGACATGATTCGGGACAACTCCTCTTTCCGGCTCTCCATCACGGCAGCAGTCTTGAGGAATATCTCTCTACGCTCGATTGGGGTGGTCTTGCGCCACGTCTTGAAGGCCTCCGCGGCTGCTTCAACAGCGGCGATCGCATCTTTTTCGGTGGCACTGCCGCACTTGTGTACGACTTCGCCAGAGGCCGGGGAGACGACATCGAAAGTCTTCTCAGGATATACCTTCTCTCCATTAATTAGGAAGGGCACGGTGAAGCTTCCTCTAGCTGCAGCGCCATTGGATTGTGTGTTCGTCATGGCTGAACCTTCCTTATTTGGCGGGCAGACAACGGAAATGATCGGCGGGAGTTGAGTGGACTTTCAGAAGCAGATTTTGACAGGCAGATGAAGTATTTTCATCAGGAGGGGCGTGGACTTCGGCCTGATACTTATAGACAGTCGCTGGCAATCGACGTAGAAGACATTGGTGGTTCTAGACCCTTGCCTTTTCAACATGCCGAAGTTCTACGCCATGTTCTTAGTGCACGAAACCCCGCACTCGGAAAGTGGGTGTGGAGAGAGTGTGCGAAATTGCCATTACCTCTGCAAAAGCTGCCTAGCTGCCTCTCAATCCTGCAATGGTAATCTTGGTCAGTTCCCCAGTCGCATCCTGGCCGATGGTTGGGTCCAGCGTCGTTCTGACAGGGAGTCGTCGGATGGACACGTCGATTCATCCATCAATGGCCGGTGGCATGCGTCGCCATCCATTCCCCGCGTAGTTAGTCCAACACGCTGTTGCTGTGGTAGGTATGCTTCGAAATTCCCAATCCTAGCCAGAGACGATCTCCCCGTCCGTTATCTCACTTGGCGAGGCATTGTGGGAGTGAAGCTGTGATCTCCCCGGTATTAGAGACACCCCAGATAGACGGCGAAGCCCCGACCCCACGTACTTGGCCCCGGCGGTGACTTAGGACTTAAGCCGGAAGCACCCGGATGGTATTCCGGAACCTATAGCCGGGACCTGAAGACGGCATTGGTTTGTGGGGTGGCCCTGCTGTAAAACACTTTGCCTGAAACCACGCAACTTGTGTGTTTCTCGAGCATTCGGTTCGGATTGTGTTGATGGCAAGAGTTGACAGACCTCAAAAACAAGGCGACAGGTGCAGTCGTGCTCATCAAAGAACACAAAGAGAGGAATTCGGCGCAGTGGAATTGCCCGTCGACAAAGTCCAGGCCGAGACTCGAAAGGGCAGCAAGTCGCAGCGCCACAAGGTAGCTCAGCATTCTTTGTGTAAAGTGATCTGAATGCGTCAAGAAAAACTCAAATGTGGCCACCCAGAACCACCCTCCGATCAGCATCTTAAAGCTGGGTCATAGAATCAAGCGCTGAAGTAAAGTATGGGATGGTCGACTTTCCAGACCAGAGTAAGGTAGGCCGAGACCAAAGCCCAGCATGCATCGTTCAGGTCTTCTTCTGCCATTGTCTGAACACCGAAGGGTCAAGAAAAGGCTGAGGAACATCTGCTGAATCCACCTGAACAAAGTCAACTGCATGGATATCGGTCAGCCTAGTTACAGTCATGCCTTGTGTATGACATCTTACCTGGCCTCCGCCGTGATCCTGGGGCAGCGAATTGAACGTCACGGTATCCCTTGCGGCTTTCTGTGTAGGAACCACTCCCCCGGTACACTGGTGGCTCTGAAAGTGAGACCTTCTTTGGTGGTCTCACTGACTTAGCCTCGGCATTTGATTCGGGCATAGCTTTGAACGATGACAGTCAACAATAACGGCGTAGAAGACGTTGATTGCGCTTTGCAACACCGCAAATTAAACTTCTTGGTGAACCGGGAGGCTGAGGAAGCTGGTTCGTCTGATCACCTCGAGGTTAAGTCACCTGCGGTTCCTTCAATGTGGGATTGGCAGAGGGATGTCACCAACGGACAGAAGACAGCAGGTGGGGACCCAACACTCGAGTTGTGCTTAGTCATGAATCCCACACTCCACATCTCCAACCACACGACACTCACCTCAGTCCCGATGTTCCTCCACCCGCCAAGGGTCCCAATTCTCACCTATAGCTGCCACTTTGGGTTTCTGTCTGTCATCAATGGAGCGCTTACGTATCCTTGGCACCAGAGCAAAGCGCAGAGCATGGCGGAGTCGTGGAACTCTTCTCCAGCGGCATGAATTACAAAGTGGATATCCGGAGGAACTGGGGAAACGATATCGGAGGTTCAGATGTATCTAGGCAATCCCCAAATGATGTTCCTCGCCAAGGTAATCACTGATTGTCGGTTCTTTTTCAGCAATCGCAGCGTCCCGTCTGTGCACTTGGCTTATCACAACAGCCACGCGGGTTGGGCCTGTTCGGCCAAAGTCGGGCGCGAATGCTCCGAAAGGCGCCATGCCACTTCAGGCATCTTGGCATGTGCGAACGACTCAACCCCGCTCGCTGCTCAGCAGGTGCAGGTGGGGGAGGTCCAGAGGTATGGCCAATCAGACGACCTCCTTCAGCGCCATACCAGCCTCCGGCGAGCCCTTCCCCCCAAGCGCCCAACGGTCTGGCAGGCACAATGAGGAATCCCGTACGGGTACCCACCCGCAAATCTTGCCTCGCTCTTCAGGTCAAATTTATCATCTTCCCCGCCCTCCGCATTCGGCCGCACAAGCTCCCACCTGCCATCAACAAGTCCAACACACTCGTCGCGACACCGGACCGCCGCCCCAGTGAGCCCTCGCTCGCCGCTCGAAAGATCTCCGATTGCCGAGTTATTCCTGCGAGCTCCGTTCGCATCTCACGCCACGCCCGGCCCGGGAGGGGTCCTCCGATCCCGCCTGTGCTGCGTCTTGTCACCGACTTGTCTCAGTGCGTGACTGACCGTCCGCCCTCCGGTGCCCTGCATGGACGGTCCGGCCACCGCATCTGCCGGCGGGGCGACGCCCGTCTCGCCCACAAGCCCTGTGAGCGCTCGTCATGCCAACATTGGTCCTCCGAAGAGGAAGCACAGTAGTATGGCACTCGATAGCAGCCCGGGCAGCAATGCCGGCCATGACGACGACCAGGGCGAGCCCGACTCGAAAAAGCGCCAGCCCGGCGTGAAGCGCGCCTGCAACGAGTGTCGCCAGCAGAAGGTGAGTCACACCCGGCCGCTACTGGAATTGTGAAAGGGCTGCTCGACTGACAAGACCGCAATTGAACCAGCTGCGATGCGACGTCGTGCAAGATCCCTTCCAGAGTTGTTCACGGTGTAATCGCCTCAAACTCGAATGCAAAATAGAATCCAATTTCAAACGTATTGGAAAGCGCAGCAAGCATGCGGAAATGGAAAAGGAGATCGAAAGATTGCGTCGCAGCATTGCGCGCGCTCAAAACCAGGGGTACACCATCGACGAAGACGACCAGGACCTCCAATCTCCCATCGCGACGAGTGTTTATACACATACCCGTAACCCATCCCTTATGGGCTCCGATGAGGCCGTTTCCTCTTTGTTGCATCTTAAGAGAGGAGGCTCGTATAGCCTTCCTCGCTATACCCACGAACTGGAGAACGTACGGCTGACCGAGGACTCGGTGAACCAACTGTTCCATGAGTTTTTCTCGTATTATCACCCCTTCCTTCCGTTTCTCAACCCTCAGCAGTCACCAGATCAGTATTTCCAACAACACTCCCTCCTTTTCTGGTCCATCATATCTGTCGCCGCTCGCCGGTATAGCGCAGACCCGACGCTCCTGACGTCGATTTCAGGGCCTCTGACAAGACTGCTTTGGTCCACCATCGGAGACGTCCCAAGCAGCTACTTCGTCGTCAAGGCTCTTTGTCTGCTGTGCACTTGGCCTCTTCCGACGAGCACCACAAGTGCCGACCCCACGCACATCCTGTGTGGTGTCATGATGAAGGTCGCGACAGGTATTGGTCTTCATAGGCCAAACCACAGTCAGGACTTCTCCCGGGTGTCCGTGGATCTCAACAAAGAGCAACTCCATGACCGCGTCAACACATGGGCCGTCTGCAACATTGTGGCTCAGAGCATAGGCACAGGCTATGGCCAACCGGCCTCAACGCTGTATGATTGGACGTTGGCTGTTCGGCGTGGCGAGGACGGCCCGTTCAGACTGACTCCCGAGCTGGAGGCCAGACTACAAATTGAGAGGTTTTGCGACAAGGTCTCCAAGGAGATGTACAGCAACGCCAGTGATCCCAGAGGCGTTGCTGGTGATGAGCACCGCGCTATGTTGATGCGAGTGTACCGCAAAGATTTCAACGAACTGCAGGCCTCCATCCTCTCTCAGCATTTGGGGCCCATCGCCAACCTTCACATGAGGGCTGCTGCGCTACATCTGAGGTTGGCTGGGTTCTTCGATTCCAGTACAACCCCGGGATACATTGACGATCTGATGGGTCTGTGGAGAGCGACGACGAGCTTTCTCGATAACATCCTTGAGGTTGACAAGGTCACATCGCCCGGGCAGAACTCCCCAGGCCAGATTCTTCTTTATGCGACAAATTATATACAGCAGATGTTGGTCGCTGCAGGTTTCGCCCTGTTGAAGCTGATGCGCTCCTTCTTCGCCAAAACAATCGACTTCGATCGCGGCCGCAACCTGTTCCACCAAACGATCAACGCCATTCGTGCGACAAGCGTTGTGAATAACGACCTCCAATGGCGCCTGGCCGAGTTGATGGTGCAAATGTGGAACGGCGCTCGGCTCGACAACAACAACCAGTCGTCATTCGAAAACGACGACTCGCCACTGCACATCGACGACTCCCTTCAACTCAAGGTGCGATGTCGCCACAGCATGAGTCTTGTCTTCGACTCCGTCTGGCGATGGAGAGAAGAGTACCAGGCGCAAGGTAGAGGGTCACTTGATGGTAAATGCCAACCCCCGATCCCCCCTCCCCCTCCGTGCCCTAGCCATTGCATCCAGGTCTCTCTTCGAGTGTGACTGTGATGACTGACTTACGTGCCACCCCAAATAGCCTCAAAGCAGCCTACTAATCCAGACTCAGCGAACGAGTCCTCGGCGTCATCGACCCATCTGGACAGCACACTTATGCCTGCAACCCAAGGACTGCAAGCCAACAGCTTGCTTGCGGCTAATGGTGCCCTTACCCCGGGAGCCTCCGGAAACCTGAACAACCAAGGATCGAATGGTATTCTAAATAGTATCAACTACGGCGATCCGAACTACGACTTCTTCGACCCGCAACACTGGATGTTGGACGGCCTTCTGGACTTCAACTACAGTTTCGTGCAGCCTATCGAGGGCGCTACGTAGGCTCAAAGCGATCCTCTCACTGGTCCTCGTCAAGACGGGTCCGCACGCGGAAACCGTCAAAACCACCGTGGGGGTCAAACATCCTGATGAAGTTGGGGGCGGTGTTTCAATGCTGCACATTTGACTCTACTTGCAGCTTGCCAAACTGGGGTGAGTGAACACCCCTCGGCAGACGTTGCGATGGATTCCCTTCTTGGGGTCCGGGGTCAAGGTGACTAGGTCTGCAGCTCTAGGCAATCCTTCTGGGCCTCGAAGTGAGCGACATCAGTCTATTTTCTACGATACTCACGCAAGCCCGGAGCATATCTTATGGTGTCCAAAAAAAAGGGACATTTTTCCTTTCCTGTTACGTTTATACGCTTGCTCTTGCTACCGCTACCCTAGAATGGAAAGCCATTCGCCCTAGCCCCATAATCCCCCCTTTTTTTGCTGTTCTGGTTTCGTTCTTGATCTGTTATAGCCGCCGGTGACGATGTCATCACGCGCATTCGACAATGAGCTCCATGACATAATGAGTCGACGTCGGGTTGTCATTATGGGCGGCTGTCCTGTTTTGTCCGTTTGGTTTACAATTTTCCTTTCAAGGGGTGATGGCGGTCAGTGTATCCTCGCTTCCGTCTCTTGGGGTCCAGCATAGCATCGGCAGCGTCACGAAGCAGGTTTCTTTTGCCCCCCCTTCTTCCGTACTTTTTCGGGTACACACGTTGGTGTGTGTGTCGAACTTCTAGTTAGTCCGAGCATTGTTGGTTCCCACAATGTTTAATACAAACAGCATTCCAAGCAGATTCGGTTCGGGACAAGTTTTGGCGTGACATGATGGGCGTTCACAACGAGCTTGTTTTCGAGAAGTGGAAGAAGGGAGAGAGAGGGGTAGGTAAGGCCTCCAGTGGTGGAGGTGACTCGGATTCTTCCGCAGACTAGTTTCAGCCTCCCGCGTTGTTTCTCCCTAGGCGTCGACGTCCTCCTTTGGAGGCCTTCTCGACGTCAACAGCGGAGACGAGATTTTCCCTTTCACAGTTCCCGACTTCTTGTTGGTCACGTTTGGAGAGTGGCATGTTCCTACGAAGCTTGTGAACCAGAACCCACGACAGAGTCCCGGTGACGAATCACGCAGAGCTGGGCGTTACGGAGCCAAGTCAAGGCACACTTTATCCAGTTTCAACAGACTCCAAAGGCAAGAAGACCAAGAGAAGACGATGTGACCAACGATGAGTTGCTCGTCGTCACATACGAAAGGGGTGAGAGGAGGGGGGATATGCAGTCATCGTCACGCTTGGAACTAACCGTTGGGAGCCCAGGTCGTCGAGCTCGCGGGGTCCATGGACCAGTCCCGGAGCACCCGAAGACGATAACTTCTACTTTTACTGGAAGCAACGTCATGGGTCGGTTCTACGAGGATATCCGGCCTGGCCGATCCACCATGTTGGCGGTGGGAGAGAAGGAGAGAGAGCAACAGAACAAACCGGTAAATACGTTTGAAAGGAAAGCCCAGTTGGCGGTGTTCTCTTCAGCGGCCGGGAAAAGGACCGTCCAGGCCCGGTGCTGCGGTTTTCCCTTTCGCCAGGGAGGGAGGGCCCCCCTTGCCTCCGCGATATCCTCACGTCCCTTTCTCCCATGTCTCCCATGTCGTTGGCGTTTGTATCTCTACAAACTCGACAAGTACCTACATCCCTATCCCACCCTCGTGGCTTCTGTCTCCGCTGTTCTGGGAGGGAGAGAGCGCTTGTTTCATCGGCACCGCGATAGTTGGTTGGGTGAGAGGGGAGGGGAGTGTGAGGAGAAGCGAGGCGAGGCAAGGCGTTATCCGGCCGTCCTCCGCGGTCGACGAGGCTGACTTGAGGATCTTTTTCTTCTCTTCTCTATCGATAGTGTAGTGGGGTGGGAGAAACGACGTGAGCCTTTCTCCCGGTCGAGCAGGTGGCAGTGTACGGTTGCCGCCAGGGGGGTGGTTGGGAGAGTGACGGGAGAAGGAAACAAGAATTGGTCCTCGAGCGGCGGCTTTTTTCGGCCGGGTGGAACGGACGTCACTGCCTCCCTCCGATAGTTCGGGGCCCTGAGGGTCGGGAGGAGGGGGGCCTCGTTCGTGGGACTCGACGAGGCTAGAATGACGGGGAGCCGATGGAGCTTCGAGAGTGTCGGAAGGCTGAGCTTGGGTCAGCTCTGGGGTTGCAAGGGGGTGTGGTGTGGTACGACTTTCGAGCAAGGGGTCGAGCGTGTTATCGTCCACCCTGTGACGCAGGCTGATGATCGTTGACGTCTGCGGGACAGGTCGAGAGGTTCGCGCGTGTGTGTCTGCACCGCCGTTCGACACGGGAGTGGCGGCCGGGAACAACCTTAGATTGCGGGCACTTTTCGTGCTATTCTGGACCGCGTGCAGCAAAGAACGAGTGGTGGGACGGAGAAGAGAGTGGGAGAAGGGGGCTGTGACTCAACGGCCGAACGATCAAAAGGTCCGGAAGGATTCATGGGGTGCGTTCCACGGCGTCCCGTTTCAGTGACGCCGGAGAGCCTATTCGACGACTAATCGCGAGAAACGTGGAGTGCTCGCGGGCGAGCACAGCAAAACAGCGAGGTTTTGGAACTTGGGTGTTGTTGGGGGCCGTTGGTTTATCTTTTTTTCTTTTCCGTCTCCATCTCGGTTGTGTTGGTTGGTCGTCGTCCCCTGCCGGTAGGAGCTTCACAGCCTCCTGTAAGGGCACACCGCCACGCTGTTCACCAGCATCATGGTGAAAAACGAAAGAAAAACATGGGAATTAATGGTGAAGAGAGACGAAGGATGCCATTGAATGCCCTGTTCCTGCAGGCGGGCTGAAGGGGGAGATCTTGTTTCTGTTTTGAAACAGTAAAACGTCGACTCGGGTGCTTGCTGGAGTTGTGGGGAGAAGAAGAAATTAGAGACAAATTGCAGGTGAAATCCAAAGCTGCGGTCGCGACGCTGGGATGAACAGGAGGCACAACTTCCGACAACGCGACCCGGTGTGGTTGAGCATGGCACGGTATCGACGACGCAACAGACTCCTTGGATGGGGTCTAGCCAAGGCATTGATTCAGCCATCTTGCGAGCCAAACTCTTCTCGATGACAGCCCTTTTTCGAATTGCGTGTGGAACAAATGGCTCATTGCCAGGACAGCCGACAGCAGCTGAGGAGTTGTGTCTTGCTACTGGCCGATATCCGCAGAAGACCAGTTAACCGGCCGGCCCGGTGGCTTTGCAGGCACTGGGCCGCGATTTCGGGCCGCTGTCGAGGCCTCGTAGTATCGGCCACATCGAATCAACGTGACAAGTGTGACATAAGATGGAGAGACGAAGTAGAAGTGAAAAAAGCCTCGCGAAGGGCGGTGCCTCCTTACTTCCCACCGTCATCATCGGCAAGTTGAACCAGACCCATGACGGTTAAGCTTGAAATCATTGCACAACAAACGAATATGGCCCCTACGGCCATGTAGATCGCCAGCTATTGCTGGGATTGGACTGAAATCAAGTCTGGTTTGTCTACACAGCCTTGCCTCAACGCTCAGATACCAGGGATAGCTTTTCCGGATGTCATCCACCGGGGCAGTCTTGCGCAGATTAGAGTGCTGATTTTTTTTATCTCCACAGAGACGTATGGAGTCCATCCCACACCAAGGCGGCTTCAAGCCACGCGGAAGCCATCGATCGTTACGGCCGTTGGCTTGACACTACCGCCGCCAAATGGTCGATCGCAAGAAGAATTCTGGCAAGGACCATCACCGCACAATGGGGGCGGCTGAGATAGAAGTGCCGAAGGATTTGGACCGCTCCTCCCCGTGTTCCTCCTGATGCCACCATCACGCAGGTGGTGGTGGTGTGCTGCGCGACTCTCCTCCGACCATTCGTCTAAACCGACACTTGACACGGCCGCAAAGCTTGGCCATGGATGAGGGGCAGGAAGAACTTCTTTCATCCCACGGGACCGTTTTGCCACTGTTCCAGATGCGACAAGACAGAAAAGCGTTCTTACGGGCGCAACCGGCGAGGCCTAACGCCCGCCTTTGTCCACCAGGACTAGTCCAGCCATGGCAGCTCTTCCAGTTCCACAGGGCCGCCACTACAATGGCGTTGAGTCCTTTTACCCTACACCCCCCTTCTCCGCTAGAGCCCGAGAGAGGAAGTGCGATCCCTGACAGTTGCAGACCTCATCACGGCGCGGACTCTATGTGAAGCCCATGATTCGTGGGTGTCAGGGATGAGCAGCAGCAATCTACGGGGACCAGCTCTGCTGAAGATGGGTAGTTTGCTTCCTGAAGACGTTGCTTCATTGGCCGGGAAACCAGGTAGGGACCCACGAAGGGGAGGGCAAAGGTACTTTGTGCGCACCAGAGTTGCCAGCCAGCCCGGGAATGCGGAAGGGCTGGTCACCGCCGATTCAGGATTGGCAATGGCAAGAACAGTAAAGAGTAAACCCGTCTGACTGGCGGCTGTCACTGCTGCACACGCCTCCCGAAGAGGAAAAACTATACCTAGTTGTGTCCGCTGCCGGTTTCTTCGAATGGGAGGGGTCAGCAACCATCACGAGTCGTCATGGATGGTTGATGGTCCTTGGTCCTCGACTTGCATGCTTCTAGCCGGAGTAAAGCAGTCCACTGGAGACGACTGGCCGGTTGTCCATCCGGGTGTGGGCTGCATGATAGTACGTGAGGAAGACCGGAAATACTCTCCTCGCCTTGTACCTCCGAGATTCACTGACTCCGTCAGGGGGGCCACTGACCAGTGTCAAAGGGGGGCCGTAGACTTCAATGACTGTGACTGTGGGTGGAGTCTCAGGGTTGCACGGTGCAGCGACGACGAGTGTCATCGGACCATTTTCCCACTGGAAATCTCGGGCGGGGTGTACAAGAAGTGCGGCCAGATCGCCGCAATGTGGACGCCGACGCCCCTTTGGCCCCTTATTAGACGAATTCGTCATCTGGCTGGGGCACCGAACCTCGTGGCAAGGCTTGTCGAGGCAAATTAGAGTACGATGCCGCCAGATCTGGTGGCATTTACCCAAAAACGACAGAAAGGACGGCCAACGGTAGGCTGGTTTGGCGCGCCGTTGACGCCAACCACGGTTGGTTTGTCTTCTGATCAGGAGATCCAGACAGAATACTTGCTGGTTAAGTCCATCAAAGCAACTTGTCGGAATTGTAACAAATACATGGCGCCTGACCGTGTCCAAGTCTTGTTGGAGAGTTGCCGAGCTGTGCTGTGTGGTTTGTGCATATTTGGACCCGAGGACTTGGTAGCGCTCAATTTGCATGAGCATACTGCAATGCAACTCCCGGAACCAGTTCCAGGAGAATAGAGAGCGATGTTTGCTTGAGGCCTGTCGAGGTCGTGAGAAAAGAGCTCGTAACCGCGTCTCAGAGCGGTGACAGACGCGACCAGCGGCGTGATAGAGCGGTGACGGCCAATGGGGGACCACAGAATACTCGACTTGGGCGCTTAAGTTGCAGAGAAATGCAGGGTGAGGCTGCACTCGCTTCCACATCTGGCCGATTCCCGCCAGCGAGTGTTTCTTGGGTCAAGCGAATGACGACCAGACGCAACTATGAAGGGGGGGGGGGGGGGGGGGCGGTCCCAGACCGTAGAGGTCTGTCAACCCGCGGCCAAGACGATGTTGCTGTTGCGTCGGTCTCTCCACCAGGTCACGCACATCGCCGCTGATGGCGAGTCTTTGGTCGCTTTACCAGCCGACCCGCCAAGGGGCATGGGTCCGAATGTCGGATGGACGAGGAATGGGTAATGGCGGGGCCCCATGAGGCTACTGGCAGCGCAGCAAGACAACATCCGAATCTTGATGTTGTGGCACAGACGCAGGCTTAGAAGGCTTAGGCTCAGACCTCAACTCAGCCATCTCCTCTGTTTCGGCAGCTACCCATAGAATAAGATCTGCAGGTACCATCGAAGGATCACGAGGCAGGGCCGGGACGAGAGAGCGGCACGGCATCGCTCCATCCTTCCTCCAACAATCCGTCAAGCCAGGGGATGGTATCCGCATCTAGGGCGATGGGATCGAAGACAGCGGTGGTCAAGAGCGCCACCGTTGGCGGGGACACTTCTGCAGCAGGCGGGAGGGTCAGATGGTGTGTGTATGAGCGAGTGGTTCTGACGGTGTAGGAGGGCGTGAGAATTTCAGTTAGCAGTCGACAGGCACGTTCTGTTGTTGGCGGTGGTGTTCGTCTGTTGGTGATTATTGTTGTTGGAACATGATGGTTAACAGAGAGCTCTCGGTAGGGAAGGAATGTGAGGTATGTAGGTATCGATGCATACAAAGTACCACGCGAGTGGTTGAGTCTCGCTTAAACTTCCACTGAAAGCCAATCACAAGAGGCAGACGCGCGCGTAAGGTACTTAGGTACTTACCACTGGTGCATGCTCCGAAATCAAAACCTCAAATGGTAAAGCGCCAAACTGTGGGGGGGGCCAGTCGATGAGGGGGGGGGTGCACCTAACGCGAACTTGCTTGTCAGAGAAGGTACTCCGTACGGAGTCTGTAAAAGAAGGGGGTGACTCGACGGGCTTGAGTTCAGGTCACTGCCCTCAAGATCCTTGCAACGACCCGACAGTCTGGTTCGCCCATGTCCTTGCAAACATTTCGTTGTTTCTGATTTGTTCGCTTCCACCGTGCATCAAGGTGGTGTGGTCGAGTTGACGAGTAGTGTTCCTCGCAAAACTCATGGGGGTTTTCTCTGGTCCCCCCGGCCTCCTCGCTCATCCAGTCGCACTTTTGCTGCTGTTTTGCTCAGGCTACGTGGACAGTGGACATTGCCGTGAGGTATTGTTCTTGCTCTGTCAATCATCGGCAAGGTCGAGGGTCTCGGAGCTGCATGCGTCTCAGGCAAAAATCACCCCATAATCCCCTGCTTCTGCCTTTTTTTCTGATAGAAGCCCCGGAGGGTGTCCAGCTGCAGTGTGGGTCTTGGGTTCCGTCGTACGGATACCATCGACCGTTTCTTCAGTACCCAGCGGTAATACGGATACCGCACACCCGTACTTACACCGGTTGTATTCTTAGGGCGGTAGAGAGTAAAGAAGGTACGTGAGCTGTGCTGTCAGATATATGTTGTGTGCCCGTAATATTGATTGGGCAAATCGTCGTGCCGAATCAGCTGGGTCATGCCGTGACCTGACCCTCTCACGCCGCGCAACATGGATCTGAGATCGCAGCGGGCAGCGGCATCCTATGGGCCTTATTCAGATCGGACGGCTGGCTCCCGCCCGCGTCCGTCGAGTACCCATTCGTTTGCCTGAGGATTTTGCTCCATGAGGCATCATATCGGCTGCCGCGGACAAGGTCATGTTTGCTGGTGGTTCGCTGAGGCGCGCTTCTGCATCGTCACGCGAAACGAATGATTGATTGGCGTCACTGAGGGGCCTCGATCGACATCGAGATGGGTGTGAAGCTTGCCATGGCCTGGAAACTCTGCGTATGTACGGAGTACGGATACTACACAGTAAGTGTACTATGTCGTGGGAGGCGGCGGAACATCGCATGTGTTTGTCCGACCGGTCTGCTGCGGCATGAGCGCAAGCCGCAGAGCAGAGGCAGGGGAGAAACCCAGGCGGCCATCTTTTCTTTTTCGATCAAGGCGATGGCCTGACAAGAGGGCTTTCTCTGGCTGTCGGGTCGAGCAGATGTGTGGCAGGGTAGGTCTGGGACGACGACATCCGGCCGGCCTCATCTCAGTAGTACGGGTTCCTAGACGACGAATACCTAGTTCTCGGGTAAGGGGACACAGCTCTGCTGGTTTTCCAGTTCCAGTTCCAGTTCCCAGTGGACCAGTGGCCCAGCTTTGTGGGAAAATATCATCTCTTTTGGACCATGTCCAGAATGCCTTGCCCTTGCTCACATCCCAGTCGAATCCACCTACACTACAAGGTGACTCGAGTCGACTCGGTCGACTCGTCCTGCCCCGAAGCCTGAAGGAGCGCTGCCGCGTTACCCACAAATACACGGCTCCCAAACCCTACCATCCCTGGCCTCAGAGATTTGCACCTGGGCTTGGGCTTGGGCGCTGGCCACTGCGTTCCGAAGAGTCTTGGCCGTGTCCAGCGGCCTCAGGTGCCTCAGGTATGAGGCACGGGAATGACGATAAACTGCGGGTTGCTCGAAAACGCGCGGCATATCTGCCAATTGGTTGATAGCAGAAGGGGAGGGGAAGGAGATACCTCGGGTTGTGGAGGTTAGCACGACAAGAGCAGCAATATGCCCATTGGGAACAGCGTGGAGGCCAGACATTGCTTCCACAGACAACGGAGCAGGAGGAGTGAAGCTGCGGCACCATTCATACACGCATGCATATGCCGTGCGGTACAGGTACGGTACGGTCGAGAAATATGCCGTTTGGCCTGCCGTGCCTTGCCGCGCTTTGCCTCGCCTCTCTCTCTTGAGTGTGTGAAAGTATGTTGATGCATAGGCTTGATGAGAGAGAGCGAGGGGGAAGAGAAGGGCTTTCCCACCACGGAAATCGGTCGCAGCATGCCAGGGCTGCGTGCCTGCCTGCCGACCGACCGACCTTAGTTGTGGATCTGATGCACCGCTACATAGAAGGGTCTCCGAGAATTGTTAGCAGCTGGATAATCTACACCAAGATACCTGGTGCTTGCTAGTGTGCGGACGCGGAAAGTCAGTACTACGCTGTATCTCTGCCAAGAAAAGAACATTCCGTAATAGGAAAGGACATAACCTCAGAGACCCGCTCTACTGTCGAGGAATCCACTCCCACGTCCGCAGACACTGGACCCCGGACCCCGAGGCCGGTGCGGCCTGCCAATCACCAATCACACGGGAATGTGGGTCCTGGCGATGCCACTCGGCCGTTTTCCCCTGCCTTTGTCTTTTTGGCCCCAATCTGATTCTGAGCCGAAATCTCAGACTCGGAGAATCATCCTTCCCACAATCTACTATCTCTTCTTCAGGTACTCTTGCCATTTCCAGATCCTCGTCATCATATCTGCCCACTCGTAGTGTATAGGTACTATGTATCTGGTGTATATACACATACCTATCCGTACATAAACATGTACCCACTTATACGTGAACAGTGTAGATTCTTGTCGTTTCATCGTCGATGTCCCGCCTTCATCAGGCTTGTAAGTTATCACACTACCTCTGCTCCGAGTGCTTCGAGCGACTGGAACCCGCGTGCCTCGCTCTTTGTCCCTTCTCCGGGACCAAACCTGATTCCTCTTTTCTCGTCTGTCCAGCCGCTCTCCACTGGACATGCATGCCGTGACAGCACCATCTCGGGGCAGCACCGTCGAGACGATCCATGCTAATTTGGGTATCCGTGAGCTTTACGTCCGTAAGTGAGGACGTGCTTGCTGTGCTTATGGTTCCCATCATAGTTATGGAGCGAATAACAGCCCCCAAATGGTACAAGCCCTGCTTCCCCTCCCCGTCGCTGGCCATGGAATTGCTTTCTGAAGGCACAATGCAATGCCGCAGCGAAACAAGGCATCCGGATGGACGTGTCCCCATGGATGAGGCGCCCTACCCTCAAGCGCATCATCCGCTGTGCGTCATACCACTGGCAAACCACTGCAATTCCTTCCGTCCCTTCGTCCTACTATGTTACTTCTGCCCATTGCCGGTGCTGTCGGTATTACTGGCCGACGTTTCGCGTTTCGTAGTGACGGAGAGTTGTCCGATGACCGGTCCTCGCCCCTTTAGGGCTCGACTGGCAGCAAAGGGGCTTCTTTTATGGCATCTTCTCTTTTGGACCCGACTTGGCCGCTCGCTCGATAACTCTCCTGACGGTCTTCGCTACGCAACAGCAACAAGGCAAGATCACAGCTTCAACTTTGTTAAGAATTGGTCCAGTTCTCATCGAGCCACCGGCGCCCCTGCGATGTCTACATGGTGGACCACAGGAAAACTCCATATCCTATGGTATACCGTGCACCTTTCCGATCCAGGGCCCAGATGCCTTGTGCCGCACTTGCGCTGCGGCGCTCTGTTCATCAATTCCCGCCTCTGGGCTCCATCCACAGGCTTGGGGCGAGCCACCCCCATCGACAATCTCCATTCTCAGTGGCCGTTTAGTCTATGCTAGACCCCATCAACGTACCGATTCACGCCAGTCACGTCAGTACCATCAAGAGATTGTCCTGACCCTGTGTAGCTTGTTTGCAAGCATGAGCCGGAAAGAGGCGCGGCCGGCCGGCCTGAACAGAAACAGTGCCCCACGTCGTGGACTCCTCGTGGAGCAGCGAGGCGAGGCAGAACATAGCCGAACAGAACGGATACTGAAGAGAAGGATATGGCCATGGGCATGGTAGAGCAAGTAGTGAGTTTAGTGCCAAATCGTCCCAGCTGTTGATGGAGTGTAGTATTGTAGTATGTGTGGCAATGTCCCCTCCCCGTTCCAAATCAAGCATACATACTATACTGGGCCTACTGTGCCGCGCTCTTCTCTCCCTGCAATGCAGCACCCAAGACAGACTCCCGCGCTTTGCCACCCCCAAAAGCCCTACGCAGCGTGGCAGCATCTTTACACTCATAGTATGTGTGCCTCTGCCTCGCCTCACCAGGGCCATGCCCATGCTCCATGCTCCATGCTATGCCACGGTCAACAGAAACAGGCCGCACGGCTAGCCAGTCTGCTGAACACCAAAGTGTACCTTACCTCACGTTACTCTGTCCAGCCCACCACTCAGGTCGAGTAGAGGCAAGGTATGAAAGGCTGGTAGTATTCTACGACTTCAAGTCTGCTGTGCTGAGCCATGCTCATCAGCCGTTTCCTTCCCCACTCGTCCCACACCTGTCAGTCGTTTAGGCGCCTTGGGACGGCCGCAGGAGAGAGCAAGCCGGACGAGCACCTGGGAGAAGTTCTGCTACAATATGCGACGCTACCTCTGTGCCCTGTACCTATTTTGGACGACCTGGTGTGCGTGTGCGCGGTGTACAAGGCAAGACAATACAGGATTAGCAAGTATTATTCCACTGACTTACACTGGCCGAATAACAGCAAGCCGGAGAGAGAGAGAGACAGACTGGGCTGGACTGGGCTGGGCTGCATCTGCACTGCAGGCTGCCTGCCTCTATGTGTATGTCTGGAAGTAAAGTCTGTATCTGTGTCTGTCTTCTTTCAACTTTGCCCGCTGGCCCTCGGTAACCTCTCAGAATCTCTTGTTCCCGGGTACTCTTATTCCCCCCCCCCCCCCCCCCCCCCCCCCGCGGGTCTCTAATAGACCCCCGTCCATCCATGTCACATAAGGCAGGTAAGGTACGTACCGTGGTAGAGTGAGTGCAAGCTGGAAGGTAGGTACGTTTGCGCACGCCCCTTCTCTCGTTCTCTCACGACCTCCTCCTCGTCTCCTTCCCTTCTCCTCCCCCCCGTCCACCCCCAAAGCTCGCCTCCATCGTCCGCAGCGCGGTGATGTTCCAGTGTCCAAATCGACCCGCACCTACCATTACCCGCACCGTACCGCACCGCACCGCACCCTATGGTATCCTACCCTACCTGCCCAGGTACCCTACCCAACAGCCCCGGGCGGCTATCGCCTGTGAACAACTTGCCCCATCCATGTCCCCGCATGCGATTTACTCTCTCTCTCTCCAGTGTGGTGTCTCCATCTCCTTGGACCTTGGCCCGTGTGCTGGGTACAACTTTCTCATGTACCTCGTGTACCTACCTACCTCACCTCCTCCACTCCAGCATCGTCGACCCCAGTCGCCTCTCTCTCTATTGATCACACACCCCCTCCCCCTTCTCCTCCCCCCCCGGCAGAATGGTCCCGCTACCTATGCACTTCCTCAGTGTCCCAAAGAGTGGGCTCGCTCTAATCGTCCTCTCGGCCTCTCCCCTGCCAAACGATACAAACCTTTGATCGCTGTCCACTTCCGCCTTCGCTCGTCATTAATAGGCCGCGACCATCTTCTCGTTGTCGCGAGGCTCTCTCCCCCAATTCATTCCACTTCAAAACAGACCCCGGTTCGGAAAGGCTGACTCGAGTTGCTTTTTCAACTCCTTCTTATTCTCCTTCCTCCCCTCCCTCCTGCTCTACAACTCTCATCAGCACACAAAGCCATCACATCACACATATACATCATATACATGCGCCTGCGAGTCCAGCAAATACCGCAGAGTCTGATCCTAGACTCTTCCTCAAACTCACATCGACATTCAGGATCATTCTCCAGCAATAGCTGCGGAATCCTCTCGCCTGCCGCCGAAAGTACCATGTCGGACCGGCAATACATTGACCAAGCTTCCGTCCACCAAGACGGACTCAGAGATCCCATGTCCCAAAGGTGCTCTCCAGTCGCCCAACCTCCCACAACCACCTACCCCGACCTCACTAGCCCGCCATACTCTGTAAGCTGCCTTCTCTCGCGCTCTACAAGCTCCACGTGGAGTCTGGATATCTGTTGCGACCATGTCTAACACGCTCAAGGTAACGACGTTCAGCCAGCCTCAGCACAACGAGCCACACCTGTTGACCCCGGTTTCTGGCGTGGGCTCGCCTTCTATTCAGCAAAGTGCCAAGATCATGCAGCAGCGTCCCTCGACAACAGCAACTATGTATCAGTCCAGCCCCTCGAGTAACTCCAGAATGTGCTGGCCCAATCCTTTCGAGATGAGCGCACCCCACAGCCAGGCCGCATCTCCCATGCCCATGAACCCGGCGACGACCGAAAGCCACTTCGAAATGAGCTACATCCAGTCAGAAACGCCCATCAAGGACGAGATTCCCGAGCCTCCTGTTCCTTACTTCGGCGCCTACGGTGTTTCTGGACAGCACGAATCCGACGGTTCCCTGTCTCCTCCCATGCATTCTGGCTTCTACATGCCTCCGGACGGTCCCGTGCTCGACCCTACCTCCTTGATGGGCCCGGCGGATTTGACCATGGCCCACCAGTCCATGGGACGGCCCCTCGCCCCTTCCACTCACATGCCCTTCCACGCCCATACAAACTCCAGTGGCTACCACCTGCCGCTGCCCGACAGAGACGACCTGGCCAGGAGACAGAGCTATCCTTTCGCATTCCCCAGCACGCAAATCAACCGCCCGCCCACCAACCGCACTCGCCAACCCCGGGTGAAGAGATCGCCTCGCATGAGAAACCGCTCTACCGAAGACTGCAAAGCCCCCACAACGCCTTTTGTTCAACCCGCGCCTTCTCGCCCCGCCGAGGCCTGCTCCGAGCAGCTTATCATCAAAGACAACTGCCCTCCAGAAGAGCGCTTCCTCTTCCAAAGACGATACGAACTCGAGGAGCAAAAGGGAGGCGGAATCTGGACAACCATCCAGGAAAACTTCAACGACCGCTTCCAACAACAATCCGACATCCCTCGTCTTCAGATGATGGTGACGAGAGGAAGGCCGCATTACCTCGCATGGCCCAGCAAAGACGTAGGCAACACCGCGCTTTAAATTCACAATGACAATCACTAACGTGTAGAACAGGACGAGCTTCTCAGCCAGGCCCTCCAGTTCTGCGAGAAGCAATACTTTAAGATGGTTTACATGAAGTTCAAGGAACTAGGCGGCGGCGCCGCGGCACACTGGGGCCAGGGTGACGTGGAGCAGCGCGCAGTAGAGCTGGGCTGGGCCAACATGTTTTACGAGCCCGCGCCCATGGAGCCATCGATGAACATCCGCCGACGCAGGAAGCTCAACTCCCGCCGCAGGTCTGCTGCCACGGACCCCCAGTCATTTGAGCCTTTGCCCTTGACTCCCGAGCAACGGGAGCAGATTTTCGAGGAAATTCTCGTCGAGAGAGACCTCCAGCCAGAGGACGAGGAGGAGGAGGCGCCGCTCAACAGTTTGCAGCATATGCAAATTGTACAGCAACACCGACGCCTAGACATGAAGGCAGAAGACGCACAGGACGGCATTGTCAGCGGTGGAAGAGTAGCCAAGAACCAGAGGTCTTCGGCGACAAAAACGAAGAGCAAGGGTCGCGTTCAAAAGTCAAGGGTGACGGCTTAACCACGACGAGGAAAAAGAAACCGAACAAAATCCACCAGCATTGGCAGGCCATTATGATCTTTTCTCAACTCTCTACTTCTTCCACACACACACACACACTCACATATCTCACGCAAACACATTTTACGGGTTCAAGACTTCAGGGACTAGGGACCAAAGACGAAATGGGGTTTCATGGGAGGCAGATGCATTAGACTGTTTTCCTTCTGTTTCTGGATGCCTACTTTTTTTTTCACATCTACAGAAAGAGATACCATCACTCATTTTCTCCTCTTATGGGAAGGGTATATACCCAAAGGTATGGTTTTGGGCGGCGGGCAAAGGTTGCGAGGGTGGGCTAGCTTTGTGCTTTGGGGTTTGCATATTGTGCATTTCGACGCGATTTACTACAATTCTTGTACATACTTATTTGGACTTGGGTCCTACAACCATTTGAGTGATTCATCACCGCAAGACACATCCTCCTGCAATTAGCTTCCCTGATCGTCCCCTTTCCATAGCGATGTCTGTCCTTGTGTAAGGGGCTCCCCCCTTCCCATTGCCCCCTCCTGCCTCATCTGTATGCTGTGCCTCTTTCTGCCTAGCTATGCTCGCTTCGATATCACAACGAAAGACCCAAATGCGCCGACCCCGGTAAATCTCGCGGTATTTGCCTGAAATTTGACAATATCAAAAACCTAGGGAGGGTGAAGGAAACCTGGACATCGATTCAGGCAGCGCAGGCAGCGTAGGCAGAGAGCCTCCCAGGTCCTCGGGACCAAGGCAACATTACCATTACCGCCTCTACGAACGGGTCTTTTGTCACCATCACCGTCACTGACGCGCGAATGTCACTGTAACAACGGCGACGCATGAAGTCTCACGACCGGGGGAGGGGGGATAGGGAGGGGAGGACCAAACAAGGCCAGTTGCTGGCGATCTCTCGCCTGGCGCGTTATTACGTGACAGGGTCAATCAGCAGCAGCAGCAGCGTTGCTGTGCCTTTTTCCTTTCTCCCTCTTTGCTCATCTCTCTCCCCTCCCCCAGCAACGGCGGCGGCGGCACCAACAAGAACCCGCGACGAAAATCCCATCCCATCACATCACACCCACACCTACCCACCCCTCCATCAGAGAGGGAAAAATTCCCCATGTCCCCTTCCTTCCTTCGCCTCTTCAACGGGCGCGCCGCCCCCCGTCCGTGCCACCGATGCCGAGGACCCAAGGACCAGGAAAGAAAGACAGGAGCAAAAAAGAAGCCTACACTACACTGCGGTTGTGGCTCAACCGTATCCCCAGGCCGATTGGGGAGGAGACCACCTCATACGATATCCACAGCCAGACCGTGTCCGCGGCCCTTCTGGCCCGGCTGCGACGTAGTACTTTCCCAAAGCCCCTACCCCCTCCCAGCGATCGAGTTTTTTTTTCTTTCTCTTTCTTTATTTCTTTCCTTCTCTCCTCGCATTTCGTTCCGTTCGTCTATCCCACTCAAAAGCTTTTGCCCTTCACAGTTAGACCGGTGGGCTGGGTCAGGGAACAAGGGCGCGGGCCACCCGGTGACCTAGGTAGGGAACATGGTCTTTTCTGGGGGTCCATGGGCAAGAAGAAGCCTACTCAGTGGAGGATAAACGAACGAACTCAGGAGAGGCAGTGAAGCAAGGGGAGGGGCAGAACAAGAAGACGGGGCCCATGACAGTGCCGTAGCGTGCCGTACCCTTCACCAGGTGGCATCTCCAGCGGCGACGAAAGAACCCGGCAGGGCAGACGGGCAGGCATGAGGCAGGGGGTGATGGCAAAGTAGGCGGATGGCAGTGGGTAGGGAAAGGAAAGGGAAGGGAGCGGCGCGCGCCAGCCCAGGGCAAGCAAGCCAAGGTGAGGGCCACCGGCCGTCCTGTGTGTCGATTTTCCCCCCTCCCCTACACTACACTATCCGTACTTACCTCCCCGGGGCGTCCCCGTGTCCGCCGCCCGTGCCCGCACGCAGGCGTCAAGATACCCTGGCGATGTCGGGTACCTGAAGGGAAGGAACCTCTCGGTGGAGAAGTACAACAACACCTTGAACACTCACTTGACGATGCGTGCCCTGCCTGTGGACACTTGCAGCCGGCGGCCCCACAGAGCGGCTTCCGCGCACTGTGATTGTCCCGCCAAGCCGACTTCTCGGCTGTCCGGGGTGGCCTCGCTCACGTGAAGTGGGAAAACTGTGAGGAATACTGGGGCTTGTCTGATGAGATAGCCCGGATAGCGAAGCAGAGATTGAGAAGAGCGATAAAGGGCGCGCGCGGCCGCACGCCTTATACATACCTTACCGCATACGGATATCCGTATTTTGGAACATTCCCGACGTCCTTGTGGCGCCGGCTTTGCGGCCTTGCGGAGCACGTCCGGACGGGCCTGGTGAGACGCTACCGCTGAAGAGACAGAATCCGAGAGGGAACGGACGCCAGGCCGGTGCGCGCTCCGTGGTCCCGAGGCGACGATCCCGGGTGTCAGACGGTGCGTGCCCGCTCAAGAGTCCCAATGCAGGCATTGCCTCATGGTCATACGGACAATCTCAATCGCATTCAAACCGCTCATCTCGGCACCATTCATGAGCTCATCTGATCTCGGGTAAGGTCTCTATGGTTGTTGCCAGGGAACAGCGGACGGATCGGAGAGAGACTCCTCTTTTCTTCCTCCGTATCTCCCCTCCCCTCCCCTCCCCTCCTCAAGCCTTCAAGGGCCTTGACCGGTCGCGATGGGATGTGATTGCAATGATTGACGCTGGTCTTCCCAGGTTCCGGGAAGAGAGCACTTCAGGATGAGGCCAGACGACAAGGGACCCTGAAGAGTGACTGGGTGACGGCCATACCCCTGTACGCAAATCAAACGCCTCGGGCTTCGGTGCGAATCGCGGGCGCTGGTGCGTGCGTTTGCCGATAGAGACGACATTAGCAAAAAGGACCATACATTCCGCACTGTTCCAGGTTTGCGCCAGTTGTGGGCCTCTCTCTCTCCCTCTCTCGCGAGTTACGCCGGCCTCCAGCGCTCTGCAAAGACACTTCATCAACTGTCCCAGGAAATCGGTAAATTGCTGTGGGCGTGTGCGCCAGAAGCATTGTCTCGTTTCGACCGCCGTTGCGACCTGGGCCCTCTTGATTCTTGCAACCTTGGAGGGGGGGTGTGATTTCTTGCCCGCCGCCCTGCTGTCTTTTCCCCTTGTATCTCAATGGGTCCTCGCGGGGCCAGACGCGGCACTAGTTGTCCCCTTGATTTGGTCGATGGTCACTTGTAATTGCATCTGCTCGGATGGTGTCCGGCTCCTGTTCGCGCTACTTGCGCTGCGCGCACCCCGCCCAGCGTCTCGTTTACGAAACTGCTGCCGAGAAATGGAGAGGGGAAATGGAGAACGGCTGATTCCCCGCTTGACCACCACACAGCCATTTACAGTCCATGGAGTGTGTACCCGACGTTGATTGTAGACGTAGTATCCGTGTCCGTACGGATATTGAGGAGCAATTGGGCTGAGCTGCCATCCGCGAAGCGATGTAGCCCTCTGCTGCAATTTGCTGTGCCCACACCGGTAAACCTTGTGGAGCACACACGTCAATGCTGTCTTCCTTATGCTTTGCTCCGCTGATCTTTCTTCTTTCCATTTGACCTGCTCGTCGCTTCTCTCTCGTCGAGTTGAATATGCCAGTGACCTTGTCGGCGGTAAAAGCAACCCATGAGCCAGCCATCTCGATAGAGCGTGGTTGTTGGAAGCCAGGTTGATCTGTGCCGTTCTGAACCGCCCTCCCATCAGCAACCTGGCGAAGCGCGAAGCGCGTGTACCAGCCCGAAAGGACATCATGCCATCCATCACGTCTGCCGTGCGCTGAATCCGGAATGAGCTGCCAGATCATCCCTCGACGAGCAAAGAGCGGGCGAAGAAGTGGCCGGTAATGCTCATCCGCAGCGGCTAAGCCACTACTCATGCTGTTTCCAGCCAGTGAAAGTGCTTTCCGGCCTCTCGGAACGCTCTCTCGTCGAATCATGGCCGCAGAACTGAACCGCCTGCCGGGTATGGCCTTTCCCTTGCAGCAAGACTGCAGCATACCGTACAGTAGCGAGAGCGAGTTGAAGTTGAATCAACCCCTCGAGCGGCGGTGCCAGGAACACCAGTCTCTGGTTTCCACCAGTAAGCGCTTGCTTGTGGGTGGATCTGCACGGCGAACAAACCGCGATGCTTGCTAGAGCTTCTGTAGGCGCAGCTCCCATTATTGTTTTTCTTGCAGGACTCGTTCCAGAGTATCGGGTTTAAAGTCGGTGAGGAGATGCGTGCTCTTGTTTCCGGCCGGCGGCATGGTGTCCATGTCGTTGCTCTCCTGCCCGATTTGAATTTCCCAGGCGACCCTGGGATTGACATGACTGGTTTGTTTCTCTTCTTGCGTCGATATGACGAGTCCCTCCTGAACAGGGGTGGCGGGGGTGGCGGAGGCATTGCGCCCGTCGCCCACTCCAAAAGAACCTGCGCTGCGGTAAACATGATGCGCACCGCCGCAGCGCCCAGAACCTGTGTCGGTCCTTACACAGCATAATGAGTATCGTAGTGTAGGGTTGGGGCTGAACCCGGCGTATTCAAGACACGCCGCCAGGCCAAAAATAAAGCAACGGGGATTCGCGGCTCATAATTCCGCAGTGCGGCAAGTCACGATGAACATGCTGCGCGGCAAACTGCCAAACTGCCTCGGTGAAATCCAGACTGACATGGGATGGTTCATGGTTGTAACTTGTGAGAGCCCTCCACAGTGGGCGTTGCAGTAAAGTGATGACGGGTCAATCAGGGTCGCTTTCGGGGCGAATCAGAAGCTGCCGCCAAGACGTCGCTTTCCCCAGCAGCCCAATCGATTCGTCGAATAGACGAGAGCTGCCAGAAATGCTTGCACGGAGCCACAGGCTGACGGTTTAGTCGAAACGGGCTTGGTGCGCGGGAAAACTACTGCAGTAATTCAACGGTTAGTTCGTTTTCAAAGAGACGGAAAACATCGTCTCCGAGTCCATCTCTGGCTCTGTCTCTGTTGTGCCGTGCCTTAGTAATACGGAATGGCCAAGAAGATCCCGAATCTGGCCGGTTGATCTCCCCTCCAGCAGATATCTTGGGGCTTGGAAACCGTATTTCGATTCGTCGTGGGAAACAGCGCCAATTGTCAAGGTTTTGAGGCTAGGGTGCTGTGCTGCAAGCATGCATGTAGGGAGCGTTGGGAGGGATCCGTTGGACTCACAATTGCGTTTCGCTGAAGACCCAGACAGACTGCTCCTACAGAAGCGCAGTGCAAGAAGACCAACGGAAGGCTGCAGGTCTGCGACGCGCTTGTTGGCAGTGGAAGTAAGCGCTGCGAGACATTGTGGTGTCTGAAGAGGTTGAAGCTGGAGGATTTGGTATTGTGGAGTTAGTTGGAAGCTTCCCGTCCATCTAGCGCCCGAACGCACTGGCCGCACCTTGTTTCTACCCTGATCTGATACCTACCTCTCTGTGCAGGTATCTATCTAGGTATCTGTCCCTCAGCGCCTTGCGGTAAAGTACCTACCTACCTCCCTGTGGCGGCAGGAGGTTCTGTGGTGGTAGATTAGCTGATAAGCAAGAGCCTTTTTCATGTTCCATTTCTTGATATGTCGCTATCAGCTACACTGTCGCCTTCAAAGCATCTCTTTCAGAGGAGTAAATTCGGCATCCTCGGATGCAAACGTCCATTCTTTGGCGTTCGATGGACGTGGACCACAAAGTTCGCTGTTTCGTTCACCTGTCTGTGGTCATTAAGCCTTTGATCTCCTGACACAACACTGGCCTGGGCTGAATCTCCCAAGGCAAGGCAGCTGTATGAGTTTTTCTTTGCGACTTCTAGAAAAAGACACTTCAGACTTGCTTTGACACGAGCACGTTCGTCCCATCTTAAAAAAATGATCGGAAATTGTCACAAGTTGAGGTGCAAAGCGTCAGATTGGTCGCGCTGAGTCAGTGTGATGGCTCAGATGGCGGGACTGCCTCTGCGAAGCATGTACCTACGTGCCTTAGCTTCCGTCCCCGTCCATCCCATAGGTCCATGGGTTCATAGCGGGTCCCGCCCGACCTGCAGTTAGCCACATGCATGCGCCACATGTAGATGCACCGCCAATCAGATCCAAGACGGAGAGTTGTCAGACTGTGGCTGCTAAAGGACAGACAGCCGCAACCGCAACCATCCCACCTCGAAATTCAAGGCGATCAAGGGAAGCGTAAACCTCTCCGGTCCAACGTTCCTTGACTTTTGCACTGTAATCTCTTCAGTGATACCCGACACGCATTTAACGAATTGCCATTTCCATGATTCAATCGCTCATGAGGACCCACGACTCGACCCGTGCATAGATCGAGGCATCTGCCGCTGGCAGCCCGCTGGTTGATGGGAACCACGTCTGGCCCCTAGACCCGGAGAGATAGCTTCATCATGCTATCGCAAATCGCTCTCCTGTTATTCCTGTGTATATCGTGGCCTGCAGTGGCGCTCGCTACCGGCGCTGCAAAACTTGCCCAATTGCGGAACGCGACAACTCAGGTCTTCCACCATGGCTGGGACAACTACATGCACATCGCATTCCCGGAGGACGAGGTTAGTCGACGCGCCAAGACCAACGTGCAGATAGACGTCTAACTGACATCTTGATGTAGTTGAGACCAGTTTCATGTACACCGTTGACGCGCGATCCCGCGAATCCCGGAAACTACGATCTCAACGACGTTCTTGGGAACTACTCCCTCACCCTCATCGATAGCCTGTCGACACTGGCGATTCTCGCAGGGACGCCTTCCGACCAGAACACTGCTGTTTGGGCCCTACAGGAATTTCAGCAGAGCGTCGCAACGTTCGTGGAATACTACGGAGACGGCAGGCGCGGACCTTCCGGAGAAGGACTACGAGCCCGGGGCTTCGATCTGGACAGCAAGGTCCAAGTCTTCGAGACTGTCATCCGCGGAGTGGGTGGCTTGCTCAGCGCTCACTTGTTCGCCGTTGGAGAGCTGCCCATACCTGGCTACGACCCTGGGCACGTTGCCATCGACGATGAAGATGCCGACCCGCTGGAATTACCCCCGATATCATGGCCCAACGGGTTCAAGTACGATGGCCAACTGCTGCGGCTGGCGTTGGATCTAGCGGAGCGCCTTCTTCCTGCCTTTTACACTAAAACCGGGCTTCCGTATCCGAGAGTTAACCTCAGGCATGGCATTCCATTTTATGTCAACTCTCCCCTGCACAAGGTTTCGCGCGACGACCCGGATTCCCCACGAGCCTCGAACGAGAAAACGGATACATGCAGCGCCGGCGCAGGGAGTCTTGTTCTTGAGTTTACCGTGCTCAGTCGGCTGGCCGGCGATCCGCGGTTCGAACAGTTAGCTAAGCGAGCTTTTTGGGCAGTGTGGAAAGCGAAGAGCGACATCGGCCTCGTCGGAAACGCCATTGACCCTGAGAAGGGTGAATGGGTTAGCTTCGACTCCGGCATTGGTGCTGGTGTCGACAGCTTCTTCGAATACGCCCTGAAGAGCCACATTCTGCTCTCCGGTCACGAACTACCCAACACCACCGCACGAGAACCCCCCACGGACAGACAGTGGCTTGATCCCAATACTCTACACGATATTCCTCTGACTCCCGAGGAAAACTCTGCCGGGGCGTTCCTTGAGGCTTGGCACCACGCACACGCTGCGATCAAACGCCACCTGTACAACGACGCTCACCACCCTTATTACATGACTGGGCATCGAACTCGTGGGTATGCATTCACAAGCTGGATCGACAGCCTGGCAGCGTTCTACCCCGGCCTCCTAGCCATGGCTGGTGAGGTAGAGGAAGCCGAGGAAGCAAACTTGCTGTACACAGCCCTCTGGACACGTTACGGTGCTCTGCCTGAACGGTGGTCGGTCCGCGAGAGACAAGTTGATTCTGGAATTGGGTGGTGGCCTGGCCGCCCCGAGTTTATCGAGTCGAATTACTACTTGTACCGTGCCACGAACGATCCTTGGTACATTCACGTCGGAGAAATGGTTCTAAACGACATCAGGAGGCTTTGTTACACAAAATGCGGTTGGTCAGGTCTCCAGAATGTCGACACAGGGGAAAAGGCCGATCGCATGCAGAGTTTCTTCTTGGGCGAAACCACCAAGTATCTCTTCCTGCTGTTTGACCCGGACCACCCTCTGAACAAGCTTGATGCGGCCTACGTCTTTACAACCGAGGCGCACCCACTTATAATACCTCGTCGAAGACACAAGCCGAAGAAGAAGAAGAAGGAACATGCACACCGAGGGGAAGCCAAGACTGTCAGCGTTTACTATGATGAGAACTTTACAAATACCTGCCCTGCCCCGTCAAAACAGGTACCTCTGACTGGTTCGGTGTTGGCGGCACGACCAGATGTTTTTCATGCTGCGAGTTTCGTCAACCTCCACCTCATCTCCAACCCACACAGTGGCGTTGAGACGGTTCCTGCGGGCAAAGGAAGCAATGGCTCTATCTCAAGGTACAAGGCCAATCATGTCTTTTTCCCGTGGACGCTGCCACGATCCATGATACCCAACGACGGCACTTGTGCGGCATTGCCGTTCAAACCTACCTTGATTATCGAGTTTCCGTCCAGCATTCAGCAGAGTGGTGTAGGCAGCGCCTTCAATAATCTTTTCGCTAACACAGCTGCCTTCAAAACACCGGTGGGCGTCAGGATAGCTGCTTTGAGCGGCCTGAAGATCCACTTTGTGCGGGAGGACTCGTACGACGCTGCGTATGATCACACCTGGCGGGTAACGCAAGTCAACCACATGCCGCTCGGTCGAGATGAACCGGTTCACATTGATGCAGAGTTGTTGAATGGCATTTCTGATCCTTTGTTCAATCGGGTGCGCTACAACGGCTTTGTTGAATTGATCATGGCTTATGGGGAGCCGAGTGCCAGCAACACCAGCGAGCCAGTGCCAGCGGAAGGGCTGGAGATTGACATTGATGATCTGGAAGACCAAGTTCAGCTTACGGAGGAGGCGAGGTCGGAGCTCCAGCAAGACCAGGCATCGGTCAAGAGCATGAACACGGCCTACAGATCGATGCTCAAGTCCATGATCCGGGCTGTCACGTCGGTTTTCGATCCCACCAACACTCCAGCGCCTCGGCCGGCTGCGGGTCAGGCCAACTATCACATCGAGAGCTATATGGGGTCTGTGTCAGTTGGCAAGGGCGCCGTTCCGCTCCCAGATACCCCGGATGCTTCCGTTCCCTCAGACGACGAACCGCCAAATCTTCCCTGGCAGACAGTCTATCTTGGTGGTTTTGGGTGTGACGATCGCCTCCCCGATGAGGCATCCAGACAGCACCAGGTTATCGTTTTTCGGCGAGGAGGCTGCTCGTTCAGCGATAAGCTGGCGAACATCCCATCGTTCACGCCTTCGCCACGCGCGTTGCAACTTGTCATCATCGTCGACGAGGCGCCGCTCGACAACAACTATGTTTACAGTGCCCCAGACTTGTGGGAATATGAGCTTATCAAGCCGCACTTGGATGTCGAACAAGCCACGCCAGGTGGCATGCGACGTCCGCATCCCATTGCGTTGGTGATGATTCGCGGCGGCGGCCCGGAAGCATACGAGAAATTTGGCAATTCACTTGGAGTGGGCGTGCGGAGAAAATACTTCATCGAAACTCAGGGACGAAGAGTAGACAACATTGTTGTATTGTGAATCAAGAGCAAACCGGCAGAGAGGCCTTTCGACGGTAGGCTTCGAAGTTTTTAAGAGCATAGCGGGAGGATGTAAATACGGGTCTGGGACTAGGATGCATGATAGATACCACTTGTCGAGGAGTTCCACGTCTACTTAGCATTTCCTCTTTTCTTTTCCATCTCTGAATATAGCATTTGCATGAAACATATCTTCATGCATTCCACGACCAGGGCCTTTCACGAGGCAATAGTGGTTTCTCAGCGTGCTCTCCCAGCTTGAATTTCCGGGCAGTAGTAAAAAGCTGAGCTCATCATTTTAAGTCTCTGTAGAGGTCGACTTGGATAGGTAGGTAATGGTTGCTATAGACTGGAGGCGTGGCAAATCGGAATGGGCTAAGGATACCCAACCAATGACGAACGTGAAAGGTGGGTCTCACCTTGTGTAGGAAACCACGAGACTGTTCTCGCGTCGACGCCATAGTATTAACCCACTGCAAGCTGGCCAGAGTCACAAAACGCCAGGCCGTGCTACCACCAGCTTCATCTTCGCCACGTTGCAGGGTGCTGCTGCTGCTGCCTGCTGCCACGGTCTAATCGTGCCTTGAAAACCTTCGCTGTGTTTTCCCCCCAAATAAGAACAAGAGATCCCAGGTTTTTTCGTATTTAAAGGCATCTTCGGTGGCAAGTTGCGTTCTTCAAGCAAGCTCGAGATCCGCGATCAAATCCATGGATTCCCCGTTCTTTGAGGGTCCGGAGCCGGAGCCCAAGGCTGCTAGCTTTCAGGGACGTCTACAGCTGCAAGATTTCATGTTCAAGCCTGCGTCACCCGACGCTGCGGCAGCCGCGGGCTCGCAGCAGCCTGCCCTCCCGTCGCCCCTCCGACGCAGCCCCCGAAAGGTGACTCCACTCGGCCCCGTCCCGTCCCCGGAGCGAATCACCAAGCCGCGCAACGGAGGAGGCGGCCGCCCCGCTGCCAAGTCACGTTCCACTGCAGCCGCCGTCACCGCCGCCCTCGAGGCATCTGCAACAGCCGCGTCGTCGACTTCCGGGGAAGAACTCGCCTCTCCGAAACGCAGCAGCGGCAGCGGGAGCAGCACCGTCCCGAAACGAAAACGCAAGCGCCCGCCGGCGGGCTACGCGCCCCCCTCGACGTACGCGCACCTCCAGCCGATACAGGACATCCTCGCGCCGGACCTCCTCATCCTCTTCGTCGGCCTCAACCCGGGCCTGCAGACGGCGCGGTCGGGCCACGTCTACGCCCACCCGTCCAACCTCTTCTGGAAGCTCCTGCACTCGTCGGGCATCACCCCGCGCCTCTGCGCGCCGGCCGAGGACCGCGACCTGCCCCGGCTCTACGGCCTCGGGAACACCAACATCGTCTCCCGCCCGAGCCGCAACGGCTCGGAGCTCAGCAAGGCCGAGATGGACGAGGGCGTCGAGGCGCTCGAGGAGAAGGTGCGGGGCTGCCGGCCCGAGACGGTGTGCATCGTGGGCAAGAGCATCTGGGAGAGCATCTGGCGGGTGAGGCACGGGCGGGGCATCAAGAAGGACGAGTTCAGGTATGGGTGGCAGGACGATGGTGAGAATATGGGCGTCCCTCTCGACGACGAGAGCGGCGGGGGATGGGCGGGTGCGAGGGTGTTTGTTGCTACCAGCACGAGCGGCTTGGCAGCCACGCTGCGGCCGGCGGAGAAGGAGAGGATATGGCGTGAGCTGGGGGAGTGGTGTGAGCGACGGCGGGCTGACAGAGAGCGTGCGAGCTGAAATCTCTCCGAGAGCATCACAAATAGCATCATAAGCGTTCGCGAGAAAGAACTGAAGATAACTAACTTTTCCCATCTATTACTGACGACTGCCATGGTAGACCTCCCCTTCTGGAACGAAGCGGCGTCTTTTTCACCCCGTGTGACTCCTATAGTAATGTGGGGATGGGTATCGTGCGTAAAGAAACTGTGAAACTAAAGTAACCGCCCATGATCTCGTGAACCTCCGTGGTAATTGTACAAACTCCTAATCGCATCTCCCCCACTATGCCGCGAAAACTGTGGCCAGGACGATCGCCGCCACAGGCCAGAATCCGAGAGCCTCAGCAGCGGCCCTGATGGCGTCCGAACCCACATCATCAGTGCCACCAGCGGCAGTCGTTCCGTTGGGGAGTGTGCCGTTGATGAGGATAGTGCTGTTACCCTCGTAGTCGGCTACGTTGACAACCGACTTATTCAGACCATTATAGCTGCCGTTGCCAAGAAGAGAATTCATGTACTCGGTGCTGTTGTTCTCATCGCATCCACAGGGTTGGTGATCGGCGCAACCGCAGAGAACGGGCTTCGTCTGGTTCTCACGCGCCGACTCGTTGTAAAACCGGTACGGGTGGGAGTAGGGGTACATGTGCGCCCCCGCCAGCCAGAGACCAGGCCAGAAGGCCAAGCCAGCACCGACTAGGAGGAAGGGTGCCATGCTGCCCTTCCGTTGACCAGCCTGGTAGGGCGCCGTCGCGCCGCCGCCGTAGTATCGACCTCCGCCGTAGGCGGGCGGAGGACCGCTGCCCGTCTTGGTCGATCCGCCGGTGTTGTCTCGGCTGCCACCTCGCGAGGTGCCTGAGCCGCCGCCGCCACTGCCGCGTGAACCACCTGTTCCTCCACTTGATGAGCCAAAGCCAGAACTAGAGCCGGAGCCGGAGGAACTGCCGCCGCCTGACCGCGAACCACCGGAGGAACCACCAGAGGAACCACCGGAGGAACCGCCAGAACGACCGCCGCCCCCTCCAGATCGGGACCCACCTGAAGAACCTCCTCCTCCTCCTCCTCTACCGCCGCCGCCGCCACCGCCGCCCTTCCGCTTCCACAGCTGCTCGTCCTGGTGGGTGTCGTCGCGCTGTTCTACGGGCGCGAGGAATGAGACATCTGAGCCGCGGAGCCCAGGTTCGACGGCTGAGGCCCAAATGGGCGTGAACAGCGTCAACGCGAAGACTGCGAAGTCCAATCTCATTTTGTTTGCGACCGAACGCGAGCCGGCGTACGAATTATTCGGTAGGATGTGCGCGGGTCGTCGAATGCGACGTTGCCAAGAAAAAAGGTCGCGATGGGTATACCTTAAGAGTCTTGTTGTGACTCGATACGAATGGCTTCAATTTCAATGGGATGTCGTGAGACGTGTATTTGTTGAGTTTGTTGAAGTAGAAAATTGGAATCGGTGTTCGGAGGAATTGTTCAGGTAGGTAGGAGCGGGCAGTTTTGTAACTTTCCCGTTTCAGGTGCCAAGCATGCGCTGTGTCCGCCCAAAAGCAGGGATGACTTGGGGCGGCGAGGTACCGTCAGACTGATGTGTAATCTAATGACTGGCCAAACTGCCTATGATGACATGCGACAGGTTTTAGGTCGATGTGATGAAAGGCAGTTGTTCAACCCTATGTCACTCTGCTCCAATGGATTCCGAGTGGTCCGTGGCGTCGTCCGTTTGGATCAGCGGGCCGGGTGTGCTCTAGGTCGTAGGGGGAATGACGGTGACTGCGCGAGGTAGGCAACGGAAGTATTCGGTGTGGTCGCGTCTACCTATTGAGGTATCGGTTTAGGTAATGCAGGTAGAGGTATGCCGCCTTTTAGATGCAAACAGGGTCCTTTGAAGTTTGGTGACTTTATTTTATTACAGGGAGCAAGTGGTGATGAGGGTAAGGGCGTCGTCTTATTATATCCGCTTTGGCGGCGAGCGGGTCAGCGTCAGGGTCACCCATCGTTGGTTCCGTTGAGAGGCAACAGGAAGAACTCTTCGGTCCCATGAGAGGCTGCACTGCCCAGAGGCGTTGGTAGATTGTACATTTGAGGCGCTTTGTGCCGTATCTTAGGCAGGGCAAAGTACCCGAGCAACCCGGGCCTTCCTCTGCGCCATCACGCCGTTTTCGGGCGAGATACCTAGCCCAGTTTGCCCAGGTAAAGTGTGAGGTGTTGGTTGGAGTAGAAGGTGGAAACAAGCTCCGCCACCTCGCCTTTTACAATACCTTTAGGTTGCTCTCGAGCCGTTGCACCATTAGGCGCCGAACCATCATTTGGCCTCGGGCTATTGCTTGGTCTATTACCTAGTTCTACTTGGTAGTGATGGCGATGACGATGGACAACAGTGCCAAGGTCGCGGATCACCAGACTGGAGGAGAAAAAAAATGGCGGGGGCTCATAGGCCAAACTCCGGTACATTCAACCACTCATGACAGGATTGGTGGGTACCTCTTGACACAGCCCCAGCTTCACCGGAGAGAAAGTTTCTGCCTAATGCAGACGGGGTGCTCGATGTACTCCGCACATTGTAAGCTTAATTGGTGGCAGTAAGATTCATGTGCCATCTGTGGCGTCGAAGATGGATGGCTGTGCACTTCCTTTGGGGGTTTGATAGGCCTAATACCGACCACTAAGGTCGTTCCCACAGACACAAGACAGTCCAGGTGACTCAAGGTGGCCCAACTCAACATTGAACCATCATTACACACCATAAAGTGGCGTTCTTCAAAGACTTCAACTCTTCAGAACTTGTGGGGGATCTCGTTGCCTCGCGAAATCCGATCGGACCATTCCCGCGCAGCAATTCTCCATAGGTCGCGGAAGCAGGTGCCCCTGGACGCCTTGCGGTTCGCCTTGCTCCACAGCGCAGTGATACCACTAGGCGTGGTTCCTTCTCATGCATAGAAGCCGGGCGACAGATATTGGAACCCCGCATATCATCACACCGCATGGTCGCAGTCAATTGCTGACACCGGACCACACACCACATCTCGGTCTTTCCAGACCTCTGACCAAAGTCGAAATTCACAACATCATCTCGCTCGGAGTCGTTCCCCCATTCATCTCTGGACAACACCGCACCTACCGAAAATGAGCGGCCCCGACAAGAGCCTGTTGGACCGCCTGAACGCGTTGAAGGGCGGCAGTCACGGCGTGTCGCTGGACCGATCATCAAAGTAATCAATGCCGGTTTCTACAGCAGATGGCCATCAGGTCTGCATACAAGAGAAAAAAACAGAACACATGCTAAAAGCCCTCAAAGTGCCTTGAACGTCTCCCTGACCGGCATCGAGCCAGCCAAGCCATCACGAGAGGATGCACTGGCCTCCAGGCTACGTTCCCTGAGAAACACGCCTGAGCGCGAAGAGCCCCCAGCGGCGCAGCAGACTCCGAAGTCTGCCGGTCAGCATCACCCCGCGACTCGCCTCAGTGAAACCGCGAGCTTATCGCCGGTGACCCCCTCCGGTGGGTCCCACACGGCAGCACCGCCCCAGCCTCGGACTACGCCGTCAGCATATGATCCGTTGCCGGCTCCGACTGCTGAGGATGACGTCGATCCCTTGCTGCAGACGGACGATCAGACTCTCGAGGATCTTCTTGCCGATGCGGACTTACAGTTCGACCAAGACCCGCAGCAATGGAGCTCCGACCCCAAGGCCGAATCCGCCAAGGTGAACGCTCTTCTGGAAGAACTCTCGAAAGCTTCTCCGGCCCAAAACGCCCAAGACCATCAAGGGAATGACAGGGGCGAAAATTCCCGAGACCACGATGACGACTCAGATGGTGAGGAGATGGCCCGAGAGGTGGAGACGCTGCTCTCCCAGGCACTTGACGACGCAGCGCTCAACGTCCAGCCTCAAGATGTGCTTGATCCGCCACTGGCGCCGGGCAAAGGCCAAGAAACCATTGCAGATGCATATCACCAGTCGTCAGGTACCTCGTATGATGATGGGCAAGACAAAGGTGACATGGGTCTCTCCCTTCCGTCCGTGCCTTCGACTATTGCAGCTCCCAAGCTGAACGACGACGTTGGTGATGACGGCCTACCTGGCTTGTCACTGCCCTCTGTTCCCTCAGGCGCCGTTCAGCCAAAGCACGATACCGAAGCAAGCTTTGATAGTGATATAGCCGCCCGTATGGCTGCCCTTGGCGGCTTAGGTGCCTCGACTGACGGCGGTATGGGCCTGCCATCGGTGCCTACGTTCCAGCCGGCCGATCGTGCAGTGAAGCGGCTCACATCCAAGACCGGTTACACAGATGAGGATGCCGAGACGTGGTGCACCGTATGCCTGGAGGACGCGACGTTGCAATGTCTAGGCTGCGAAGATGTCTACTGCGCGCGATGTTGGCACGAGATGCATGTCGGGCCTGCCGCTGCTTTTGACGACCGCACACACAAGGCGGTGCGATTTGTCAAGCCGAAGAAAGATCAGCAGAGAAGGGTTGCTCTAGGAGCATCATAACGGCAGTCAGATTTCAAAACGAAAATTGAATTTCAAACGAGACTGAGCAATCTGTGATGAGGAAAAAAACCGTTGCCAACTCCAATACCCGCCGCCGCCGTGTGCCCATGACCATGACCTTAACAGATGCAAACCTCCAGTGCTCCGCCCACACCGTGGCTCAACATGTAATGTGTTCGTTGTGCGACCTCGCTGTCGGCGTTTGTTTCATGTCAAATGCGAACCTAAACCCCGGACGAGCCGGCACCATTGTTGTTCGGCTGGGTGCCATAGCTGTTCTTCGACCGTCCCGTAATATCCTGCCACGTGGCGCCGAACCGACGACCCGTGCTGGCCAGCAAGCCTTCTTCCTCGTCTGCCTCGGCATCTTCGTCGATCTCGGCCATATTGAGCTTCGGCGCCCTGAAGAGACCCGTCACGAAGACGACGAGGAAGACGAACAAGAAAGCAAACTGCGCCCAGAAGTCCAGGGCACCAAAGAAGGGCCACGTGATAGTGATGCGATTGAGAAACTCCGACATGACGGAGGGGGTGCAGACTTTGACAGATCCGTCTTCCAGGCCCTCAGAGCACTGCAGCAAGTAGTCGGGCCTGTCCTTGCAGTTGGGCGTCTCGCCCGCATGGCGAGTTGGAGCAGTGCAGTAAGTCTGGGTGCCGTAAATGGAGTACTGGGGCGCGACCATGTTGGCAACAGCATAGTTAATCGCCAGGATGATGAGTGCGAGCATCACCGTCGCGATCAACAGAGCTTGAGGCGCAGTTCTCCCTTTGCGAATCTGGAAGATGCGGACCCAGAGGAATCGGATGCCAATAGTAGCGATTCCTGTGATGGAACTGCTGAAGAACAGCAGAACAAGAAGGGTCATCAGGATGTAGTCAATCGGGAAGGCTTTGGCGGATTGAAGGAAGATCCAGTTGATAGGTTGGAAAATGTTGAGATGTCCGAGAATGTAACCGCACCGCTGCTTGCAGAATGAGTTCTTGGCCTTGTCAATGCCCGTGATCAACATCGAAACCCAGATCACGATGGACAGTACGAGCAACAAGAGACCTCCAAGCAGTTTGATCGGTCTGAAAACGGCGCAAACCTTCAACCACATCTTGTAGATGGCGCTGTGCCCCTCGCCAGAGGCTTCGGCCGCGAGTCTCTCTCGGCGCGTTAGGGTTCGCTCCTCGCGAACGAGGGCCTCGAGCTCGCGTCTGTCCTTGGTCGACATGCCCTCTTGTTGGCCTGCGTTGCGCATCTCGAGCTGTCGTTGCCGCTCCCGGTTCTGCTCCAACGCCGATGCCGTGTCTTCCGTCAGCTGCGGGGCAGAAATCGACGGCGCAGACTTGATAAACGACATTGGAAGCAGCGCGAGTCCAGCCGCAGTATAGAGGATATAGAGAAGTGTGCCGAGAGTGACGAGTAGGCCAAGAGCGAAGGCCAGCGCCTTCTGTCCATTGTTCTGAACGAGAATCCGCTTGAAGTAGTCCAAGTCCCAGTTGGCTCCGGAGTCGCTACCGGCCGCCGGTACGAAGAAGCCAATGAGAAAGAGGATCACGACCAGAGCGACGAAGACCGACGTATACTTGAGGGCGCTGACGAGACGACTGCCAAAGGAACGACCCTCTTCGACCTCGATTTCGTCATATTCTTCGTACCAAAAGTAAGTGAATGGAATGACGATGAGGCACAGCAGCGCATCGAAGCTGTAAAGACAGTAGTAGACGATGCGCAGGGTCTGGAGTATATTGTAGACGCGTGCCTCGGTCGCCCAGTCCTTCTTGATCCCCGATGACGCGTGAGTTGTCGAGGAAATGAGGGCAATGTCGACAGGTAGCAGAAGAACGGTTGCTAGAAGCGCTGTCAAACTGACGATCGCAACGATGCTGACTATGGCGGATCGCTCCCGGGGGGCCTGCCAGGTGAACGTGGTGATGATGGCGGCCAGCAGGCAGAGCACGACGACGACAGCGTACGCTACCCATATGAGGCTTGCTTGGATGAGGCCTGCGTTGGCCATATTGGATCGCGGTTTGCCAGAAAGCACAGACTCTTCTTAGTTGTTGTTTTGCACAAAAGTATGAGTGAGGGTAGAATGGAAGGGGAGTTGGGGATATCGTCAGTTGCTGTTTCACTGCGACATTCCAAAGGGGGGAGCTCCGAAGCTACCTACCCAGCCAGAGGTAAACAGCGACAGGACTAGTAGCTAAGAATGTCCGATAGGTGACGCAATAGCTTCGTTAGCGCCTTCTGACCTAGGTCGAAGCGCCTGCAGCTGAGGTGCAGCCCTCCCGCGGTGCCTGCCCGCGTGTAGGTACCTAAGTATTCGACCCACAATTCATCCATACAGGGCCTGCCTTCCACCTTCCACGCCGGGGCCCGGGGCATGGAAGGATCCATGGATCCATGGATATACCGGGACTTCGGCTCTTTCGTTGTTCCGGAGCTTGAGGCGGGCTCCTGCCAATTAGGAACGAAGAGAGCAGCAAGGGCCTGCTAATGTTTGGAAGCTCGCGACGGAGCTTTTGGCGCTGTTCGCGATACCATTCTTCACCACGTCCTCTTCAACACAAGTATACCCACTTTCTACAAACTAATGATAGCGGGCGTTTCGAGGGCAATCGCCTGAGATTGTTCCGATGCAGTGCTATACGGAGCTCACCCCGCCGACTGGCGTCCAGTACAGTCTGAATCTTCCTTTTCTCTCAGCTCAGAGCAACAATCTGGTCGTCGCAAAGGGCTCTCTCCTGCAGATCTTCACGACCAAGACGATCTCGTCTGAAATTGATCATTCGCAGACGCGCGAGAAGCAGACTTCTAGAGCTGATAATCAGTACGACCGCCGATTGAACGACGATGATGGCCTCGAGTCCTCCTTCCTCGGCGTCGATGGCATGCTGGTCCGCGCCGATCGAACGACCAATACCAAGCTCGTACTTGTTGCCGAATTCCCCATATTTGGTGTTGTCACCGGCCTCGCCAGAATCAAAATTCAAAACTCCAAGTCGGGAGGCGAGGCTCTCTTGATTGCCACGAGAGTTGCTAGACTGAGTCTAGTGCAATGGGATCCCGAGAAACACGCACTCGAGGACGTCTCCATTCACTTCTACGAAAAAGAAGAACTTGAAGGCTCGCCATTCGACGGCCCATTGAGCAACTACCGCACCTATCTCGCTGCCGATCCCGGTTCCCGATGCGCTGCGCTCAGATTTGGTCCCAGGTACATCGCCTTTCTCCCATTCAAGCAAGCCGATGAGGACATAGACATGGATGACTGGGATGAAGATGTGGATGGACCACGGCCAGCAAAAGAGCCTTCGGCAGCTGCGGCCACAAATGGAACTAGCAACATAGCAGATGTACCATACTCAACATCATACGTCCTACCTCTCCCACAGCTTGATCCCAGTCTCCTTCATCCTGTGCACCTCGCCTTCCTGCATGAGTACAGAGAGCCTACGTTTGGCATCATCTCCTCAACGCAACGGCGCTCCAACACTCTACCTCGGAAGGATCACTTCTCTTACAAGGTCTTCACGCTCGACCTCCAGCAAAGGGCTTCGACCGCCATTCTCTCCGTCAACAACCTCCCGCAAGATCTCTTCAGAGTCATTGCCCTTCCTAGCCCCGTAGGAGGTGCGCTCTTGGTCGGTACCAACGAGCTGATTCACATTGATCAGTCCGGAAAACCGAACGGCGTGGCTGTCAATGCTTTCACAAAGGAGACCACCAGCTTTCCGCTTGCCGACCAGTCGGAATTGGACCTGCGACTGGAGCACTGCTACATTGAGCAGATGTCCTCTGAGAACGGAGAGATGCTTATGGTGCTCAGTGACGGCCGCCTCGCCATCATCGCCTTTAAGATCGACGGGCGGACTGTCTCTGGGGTCAGCGTCAGACTTGTGCCCCCAGAGGCCGGGGGTAGCATTGTGCCGTGCAACGCTTCTTCCATATCGAGGCTCGGCAAGAACGTGTTTTTTATTGGGAGCACTGGCAGCGACTCTATCGTTGTAGGCATGACTCGCAAGCAGGCTCAGAGTGCTCGTAAGAAAACACGATTGGTGGACGAGTCCTTCGAGTATGACTTGGAAGATGAAGATATGGATGACGACGATGATGACGATCTCTACGGCGAGACTACAACGACTGTCCAGCCAGGCGCAACGGCGAACGGCGTTCCCAAGGGAGGGGAGGTATCGTTCCGGGTCCACGATTCCCTGCTAAGCATAGCTCCCATCAAGGACATGACATATGGCAAGCAATCGTTCATTCCGGAGAGCGAGGAAGAAAAGAACTCTGTCGGAGTCGTTGCCGATCTTCAGCTTGCCTGCGCCGTAGGCAGAGGCAACGCCGGTGCCATCGCCCTTATCAATCAACAAATTCAACCCAAGGTCATCGGCAGATTTGAGTTTCCCGAAGCAAGAGGATTCTGGACCATGTGCGTTCAGAAGCCGATTCCGAAGTCATTGCAAGGCGACAAGGGCGCCAATGCTGCAGTTGGCAGCGAATTCGATGCTTCATCTATATACGACAAGTTTATGATTGTTTCCAAGGTAGATCTAGACGGCTACGAGACGTCGGACGTTTATGCTCTTACTGGCGCTGGTTTTGAAGCCTTCACAGGAACGGAGTTTGATCCAGCGGCGGGTTTTACCGTGGAGGCTGGCACGATGGGAAAACACATGCGCATCATCCAGGTGCTGAAATCGGAGGTTCGATGCTACGATGGAGGTGAGCCGCCCGTCCATCCTGCTTGACTTCCAACTGCTAACTCAAAAACTAGATCTGGGCTTGAGCCAGATTCTGCCAATGCTCGATGAAGAAACAGGCGCTGAACCTAGAGTTGTCAGCGCCAGTATTGCGGACCCGTATCTCTTATTGATACGAGACGACTCGAGCATCATGGTGGCTCAAATCGACAACAACAATGAACTAGAGGAAGTTGAAAAGGAGGATGATATCATTCTTTCGACCAAATGGCTTGCCGGGTGTCTTTATACAGACACCACCGGTCTCTTTACCCCTATCCAAACGGATAATGGCACACCAGATGGGCAAGACATTTTCATGTTTTTGCTCAGTGCTGCAGGAGCTCTATATGTGAGTGTCAAATCTTGGCTGCCGATGGACACCATACTAATCCTTGTCAGATTTACGCTCTTCCCAACCTTTCAAAACCTGTCTACATTGCTGCAGGCTTGTCTTACGTCCCGCCATTTCTCTCCGCCGACTATGCGGTTAGACGAGGTACCACTCAAGAAATACTGACCGAAATCTTGGTGGCTGATCTCGGCGACACCACCGCTACTTCACCATACCTCATCGTGAGTGCTGCCTTCCTCGTCTACGATTTCTCTTACTGACTTGCCCTAACAGCTCCGTCATGCAAATGACGACATTACCATATACGAGCCCCTCCAGCTTGAGGCCAAAGAAAAAACCGATGGTCTTGCCAAGACTCTTCATTTCCAGAAGGTCGCAAATCCCACGCTGGCAAAGAGTCCCGTTGAGGTTGCAGACGATGACGCTAACGAGCAACCGCGCTTCGTCCCTCTTCGTCCCTGCGCCAACGTCAGCGGTTACAGCACTGTCTTTCTCCCGGGGGCTTCGCCGTCTTTCATCATCAAGTCCGCCAAAAGTCATCCCAAAGTCATTGGCCTGGAAGGTATTGGTGTTCGTGGACTTAGTTCCTTCCACACCGAAGGCTGCGAGCGCGGCTTCATATACGCCGACTCCACGGGCCACACGCGCGTCACGCAACTACCTGCAGATACAAGCTTCGAGCTCGGTGTCTCAGTTCGCAAAATTCCCGTCAGTGATGCTGTCGGTTTGATCGCCTACCACCCCCCAATGGAGACGTATGCTGTCGCCTGCAGTGTCACAGAATCCTTTGAGCTTCCAAAGGATGACGACTACCACAAGGAATGGGCCAAGGAGACCATCACCACATTCCCGCAAACAGAGCGCGGTATCATCAAACTCATCAGTCCTGCCTCCTGGTCGGTCATTGACACTGTTGATCTCGAACCTCACGAAGTCGCCATGTGCATGAAAACGCTCCACCTAGAAGTGTCCGAGGAGACGAAAGAACGCCGCATGTTGCTCGCTGTAGGTACCGCTATCAACCGCGGCGAGGACCTACCTATCCGTGGCCGCATCCTGGTCTACGACGTCGTTCCCGTAGTCCCTCAACCCGGTCGCCCGGAGACCAACAAAAAGCTCAAGCTCGTCGCCAAGGAAGAGATTCCCCGCGGCGCCGTCACCGCCCTCTGTGAGGTTGGTTCCCAAGGCCTAATGCTCGTTGCACAGGGCCAAAAATGCATGGTTAGGGGACTAAAGGAGGACGGCACCCTCTTGCCTGTTGCCTTCATGGACATGAGCTGCTACGTCACGGCTGTTCGTGAGGTGCGCGGCACTGGCTACTGCCTCATGACCGACGCCTTCAAGGGCGTCTGGTTCGTTGGTTACGCAGAAGAGCCATATAAGATGATGCTCTTTGGGAAGAGCGCCGGAAAGTTTGAGGTGCTGACGGCAGACTTCCTCGTCGACGGAGACGAACTGCAGATCGTGGTGTGTGACAAGGACGGCGTCATCCACTCCATGCAATTCGATCCCGAACGTGAGCCCACCCACACCTTACTACTTAGTTTTCCCTTGGACTGTGCAGCTAACGATGAATAGATCCGAAATCCCTCCAAGGCCACCTGCTCCTCAACCGGGCCTCCTTCTCCGCGGCACCTAACCATCCCACGGCGACTCTGTCTCTGCCCCGCACTTCTCCCGCCCCATCGACGTCCAAGAACCCACCGACAACCCTCATGCTGGCTTCCCATACCGGCGTCCTCGCCTCCCTGACCCCGTTGTCGGAGCAGGCCTATCGTCGCCTCACCTCGTTGGCTAACAGCATCGCCGCAGCCGTCCCGCATGCGGCCGCCACGAACCCGAAAGCACACCGCCTCCCGCCTCTCGACGCGCGCACTCCTGGAGTCGACACCAGCGCCGGCCGCAGCATCGTCGACGGGGCCCTGCTCTCCCGATGGAACGAGCTCGGCGCGGGACGCAGGTCTGAAGTGGCCGGCAAGGGTGGCTACGGCGGCGTTCTCGAGGTGCGAGGTGAATTGGAGGGCATCTTGGGATGGAGTGGAATGGGCTATTTCTGAAGATGGGACGTTGTATAAAAGCACACCGGTGCAAGAGCGTTGAAAGCGGGGACGGGAGGCAGTCGGTCGGTCGAGCTTTTCTGGGCCGGGAGAGTAGACCGGGCTAGTTTTGCAGTATACTCCCCTTTGATATCTTTCCAAGCGGTCCAACAACTCACCTCGGCTGTCTGATTTGATTCGTGCGTGCTTGATCGATGTGACACTGTCGACTTGCCACGTATCGTTACAATATCTCGAAATGTAACTTGGAGTTGAGAGAGATACCTACCATGAATTACGATAATGCCGATGAGGCTGGCTAATCATACTTGCTGCCATTTGCAATCTGCCTCTTCACTGCGGATCGAACTCTCGATGAATTTGTCGTATTCTACGTATTCTACGCCACGCCCATACTCGTTTTAATCATACACTCGCCCAAAAGACATTCATGTCGTGGTATATATACCGTGTGGGGCCGTTTACACATTACGTCATTGTACGACGTGAGCTTGCAGGAAAGAAATACAGCGAAACTGTGTGTGACAGGCGCAATTCACCTAAGCATCGCCGTGGTTCTTTCGACGAATGCTGCCAAAGCGCCGTTTCAGGCCTTCACTGAGCCGCTTCCCGGTGCTGTTGTGACGGCGCACGTCGGCGCTGTTGGACTGGCCGGCGGACGATGCCGATGGCCCGGGCCTTCCGTCAGCGGCATTGCTGAGGCTGCGTTGGCGTACCATGGCGCCATTTTCCTTACGTTGCTGACCGTTGACACCGGAACGCATCTCGTATTCGGCGGGTCCGCTACCAGGAGATGCCTTGCGCATACGCTTCTTCTCCTTAAGGTCCTTCTCGTATGTGTACGAAGGCTCCCCCTTTCCCTTAAGGTCATCGGGGTGATATGGCTGCTAAAAGTCAGATGCTGTCCAGCTTAAATTAAGGTAACCGCGGGAACTTACGATTCCTTCCCATCGCTTGTAAGCACCGCCTTTTGCGTCCGGCTCGCGCATGAGATCTGCACCCTCTTCGTAGTCCATAACATTCCCGCGCATGTCTCTAGCTCCGGCAGGAATCGTACCGGTTCCCTGCAACGGTACGTGCTTCTCGAGGGAGTCCTGGATATACTCGCGTGGCGTCGCTTTCAAGGCCTCCATGTTGGATTCCTTGACGGCTTCAACCGGGGCGTACATCTTATTGCGGTTACGGGACGCCAGAGTGGCGTCATACGGGCCTCCATGGTGGTAAACGCCGCCAATCGTGTCAAGCGAGTCAATCGTGTCCGTCATAGGGCCATTCTTGCGCGTTCGAAGGTGAGGGGCGCGATCTGCCGCGCGCTGCTCACGCTTCAGAACATCCAGAGGTCGGTGAGACATATCGCCGGGGTATCTTTGGCTCAGCGATCCTGAACGTCGTAGACCGCCTTGGCCGTTGTGATGATTAACGCTTTTGCTACGTTGAACGGAGGAATCAACTCGGTTGTTTCCGTTCTCCTCGCTGATGGAGCGGTTGTGGGCACTGTAGCTACGGGTAACGCTGGTGCTCGGCGGATACCGAGCGGAAGGAGATGCTGGGCCTTGGTAGCCGTTGCTGCGAACGCTGGTGGTGCGGCCAGGGGCTCTGTTAGAGGTCGAGGGTGACGGCGGTGAAGCAGGTTCTCGGGGGGAAGGCAAAGACGCGGGCTTGTAAGTCGGCGAAAAAGGGTTGGATGAGTGGAAGCTAGAGCGAGTTGGGCTCGCTGACGTTGGTGGTGTGGGATACGAAGAAGTCTGACCGTGGCTGCTGTAACTTTTGGTGCCCCTGGCAGGCTCCTTGCCTTTCTTTTTCTGGGAAAAGGTTCGAAGCAACGGATCGGGATTGATGAAGGAACTTCCAGGACCGTCTTCCTGGCTGGGCTCGGGTGCAGTGAGAGGGTCAAGTAGGTAAGCTTTGGCCTAGAATCAGGTTGTCAATGGATGAGTTCATTCAGAATTCGAATCTATATCTTGGGGATGAATGGGCTGATAAGAAGTCGAAAGACAAGAGCAGGACGCGCATGCGCATGTGGAGGGACCCGTATTATTTACGTCGTCAATGGCTTAGCTGCAGAGCAGATGATGCCGGGTAGGCTTGGAGCTGTTCTTGGAAATCCAACGAGCTGGACGAGCAGTGACGCAAGAAGGGACCTCCAGCCGCTGCAGCTTGGTGGCTGAACCGTGCAGTGCAGGGGACCAGTCGGTACCTGTCTGACACCTCACTCGATTTGACAGGGGTAGCTTGGGTAGTGTGTTCGTTGACTTTGGTGGTTCAGGGCGAGCGTGGGCACAAGCGTCGTCTACACTATTTGCGTGCACTACACTAGTGTAAGGCAGAGAAGCTGGGGTGCTGGCCCGGTGTCCTGGCAGCGAGTAGACTTGGAACTGTAAGACGGGACGATCGGCTTCGACCGCGGTCTAGTGTAGGAAGAGAGCGGATGGGGAGGGTCTGATTTCGCTCGGAAATTGCTGTGACGGAATGCATGGAAGCAGCGAAGAGTTGAACGATGACAGAGTGTGAGACGGCCAGGAAATGTGGGGACGCGAAGAAATAAGACGGGAAACATGGACGATGACGATGATGGTGTAGCAAGCATGGGGTGCGGTATGGAGGGGAGCAAGCCGAAGAGGAAGCTGAGGTAATACAACATGGTAGAGAGCGATAAGGACAGTGATGGAACGTAACAAAGATGACGAGCGACATGGCAGAAGACAGGGCTTTGACTCACCCACTGCTTGTCCATCTTGCCGGAGCCGTCCATGGGCGGCGGATTGTGAGGCTATTGATCGCAATGCGAGCCGGTGAGGAATGTCGTCTGCAGATGCGCTGTGGTACACCGAGCGGCAGGCTGTGCTTTACCTAGGTACCTAGGTCAAGTACTAGGTAAGTTGGTGTGCTCTATAGGACCTTGGGATGGTGAAGGCGTTGGATAATGGAGAGTCGGGTCGGGACAACACGAGACTTGAGACGAGGTTGGAAAGACAATAATAGTTGAGAGGACTGGAACCCGGAGACGGGAAGGGGATGCAGGCGTGAGCGTCCTTTTGATATAGGCCGGGAGCTCTCACCTCTTCGTCCGTTCTTCCGCTTGGTGGGATGGGCGCGGTGTGGTGCGGTACGGTAGGGCAATGCGACGTACTAACCTGGTACTATGCAAAAATGTAGATCCCAGTGAAAGAGAAAGAGAGGTGATGGCGCGCAGAGGCGGGGGGGGCCACCGGAGTCATGAGGGTGGGCGTGATGCCAACGACAGGCACAGTCGGTGTCCAGGCCCTTTCAGACCTCGTCCATGTCAGGCAAGCGCCGAGCGCACAATGCTCACTGTCGCTTTGCTAGGAACATGCCAGGACGGGAAGTGGTCATCATGGGACCTGAGCTGGCTGGGCGGCCGGCCTTCTCATTGGTGACAATGCGCTTAAGAAGTGGTGGTGTTCAGAACTTTTTTTTCCCTTTCCCCTCGGTCTTCCCATCTCCTCACCTTTTTCTCTGTAGTGGGGAGAAGAAAGGGAAGGACAGGGGGGGCATTTGGAGGGGTGGTGAGAGGGTTAGAGGTGTTAGTTTACTCGTAGGTAAAAACGTTAGCGATTAATCTGTATAGGGTTAAATATATATAATAAAAGAGTAATAATATTTATAAGTTAAAAGTGGCCTAAGTACTAGTGTAGATATTAGAGCTATAGGTAGAGCTATATAGTTACGTAACTCTATATAACTATAGCTTCTACTATAGTACTATATACTATAGAAGTTAACTATATAATAACTATATTAATACTAGTACTTTTTACTTTATAGCCTAAGGTGTAAGGCCTTAATAAAAAGAATAATTACTTTTATAAAAAGAGTAGTAATTAATACTATTTAATAGGCTACTACTCTTTATAAAATTAAAAAAAAATCTAAAAACCCCTATAGGGGTTAAGCTTTATTTTTAATAGGCCTAGGGCTTACTAGAGTACCTAGAGCTTACTAAAGCTACTTTTAGAGTAACTAGAGTCTATATCTTCCTCTTTATACTACTTATATCCCTTAATTCTCTACGTTTTTAACTCTATATACCTTTTTATATAACTTATTTTTTTATTTTAATTATTATACTATTACTATTAATAAAGCTTTTAAAAGTATAGTTTAAAGAGGTTTTTATAAAAGTATTAACTAAGTTATTACTTTTTACTATTTAATAAATATTAATAATTTTATATTACTTATAGAACTATTTTAAAACTATAACGTTAATTATTAAGTACTTTTTTTTAGTAGTACTAAGTTTAATAAAGTATTTATATAGTAAGTATAAATCTATATATACTACTATAGGGATTTTAAAAAGTTAAAAATAGTTAGTTATAATTTAAAGGGTTTTAGTAATAGTAAGGGCTATATTAGCACTAGCTATTATACTATAAATCTTAAATACTAGTATACTATAGGTAACGCGCTTACTTTTTATAAAGCTATAGTAGATAATGTTACTAGTAAGTTTAAAGGTATCGTTAGTAAGGTGGTACTTATTACTAAAAATAATAATAAAACTAAGCTATAATAAAAGGTTATTATTATTAATAAATAATTTATTTATAAATATAAAAAGCTTATTAGTAGTAAGGTTAAGGGGGACGTATATTAGTCCTTACTCCTAGTTATTAATCTACTACTATAAATACTTATTTAAAGCTTTAATATTATTATTATTAGGCTTTTAGTACTAAGTAGTAACTAATAAATTATAGGATACCTCTAGTTAATAAATCGTTATAATATAAGTACTACAGGCCCACTATTAAATATATATAGCCTTTTAATCTACCCTAGGGGTTATAATAGTAAGTTTTTTACCCTAGCCCTTCTATTAAAATACTAAATTACTACCTTTAAAACTTAAAATACTACTATTAAATATAAGGGAATTATTAGTAGTTAAAAAGGTCTTTAGTTTAACTATAAGGTTTACTTTTTAAAGTTAGTTATTTTTTTAAACTAAAAAATTAATAGTAAAAAGCTCTAATATATCGTTAATCTATATTTTAACTATAGTAAACTCTTTATTATTAATTAATAATATTAAAAAGTATAAATTATATATTAAATTAACTATATTAAGCCTTTTATAGTAGTAGTAGTTATATATTACCTACTAGTACGTCCCTACTTCTATAATACTGTAAAGCGGTTTTTTAATAACTATAATAGTATTATAAAGATAATAATACTTAATTTACTTAAAGAGTCTTATAAAAATAGTATAATTAAACTTTATTTTTAACTATATATATACTTAAATAATATCTTATAGCTATAGAGTTATACTATCATAAATTAAAAAAAGAGCTAAAATAAGGATTAGTTACTATAAAGCTTACTAAATTATTAAAAACTATATAAAAATTTTAGCTTTTTTATTATTAGTATAACCTTAAATTATAAAATAAAACTTCTTATAAAGGCTATTTATAGTCTTTCCCTTAATCTTATTAATAATCCTTAATTTAAATATATAGTAGCTATTATAGATCTTAGAGTTATAAAGAATAAAGTTAAAAATGTTATAATCCTAAAGTACTATAATCTCTTACTCTATTAATAACTAAAAGGGTTTACTAAGTATAGTAATTACACCTTTATTATATAACTTAATTATAAGGGCAAAATTAACCTCCTCTTTTACTAAAATATATATTATAGTAGTATTTTTATAAGGGCAGCTAGAACGTCTCTTAAGTAGTTAAAGGAGGTTTTTAGTAGTAAAAAAAGGAGTAGGATTAATAATAATTTTATTAAGAATTTCTTTAAGTAGTTTAGCCTTATTAAGAGTATCTCTAAAGCTATTAGCTTTATTATTTTTAATTTCTTTAGTATAACTAGGGTTATTTAATAGTAAAAATCTAAAGTTAACTTTATTATTATTATTATAAAAGGGTTTAATAAAAGTTAATTTAAATATTTATAGGCCCTATAGGAGGGCTAGTATATAGAACTTACTATTAATTAAAAATAGTAAGTATAGGCCTTACTAACCACCTTTTTTGTACTATACTTTAACTTTAAATTAAAGTAAAAAGTTAAGACTTATAAACGTATTAAGGCCGTTATATACTTTAAAGCCTTTTATAACTATTTATTTAGTATAAAAGTAATAGACCTTATTTATAACTTTATAAATAGTAGTAGCTTTAGCTATAATATCTAGTAATAGTAGAGAGGAGTTATTTATACAGGAGTATACTTTAAATACTAGTAAAGTCAGAATAAAGCTATTTAAACTAGTAGTATTATTAATAACTTTAACTATAGTTTAAAAACGGGTATTATAGCTTATTCTAGAGTTTTTTACTTTAAAGATCTTATAGATTCTATATACTATAGTATAGTATTTCTTAACTTTATTAATTAAATAGTATACTTTAATAAAAGTATCCTTAAGAGTAATACTAAAGGATTTAGTATTACTATAGAACTCACTAAACTAAAATCTAGTGCTTGGATTAATAATAAAGTTATTAAGGGGTCCCTAGTATATATTAATCTAGTTTTTTTAAAATACTTATTATAAATATTTAATAAAGAGTAATTCTAAAAAGTAAGTAGTATTAAAGGCTATAGATATATTAACTATATATAGAACTAGCTTACTATTAATATATATAATATTAATAATAACTTTATAATTAAAGTTAAAGTTATTATAAAAGTTAAACTTAAAGTAGAATAGTACTAAACCGTTAAACTAGTATTAATAGTATATATAATTAAGGGCCTTAATAATAGAGATTTTAATAGAGTTTTTAGTCCTTTATAAAACGTTATAGAGTTATTAAATAAAAGGGTAGTTAAATTAATAATAAAGATAGTAAAGTTTAATATTAGTTAAGTAGTAAAATACTAGTAATTTTTTAGAGTTAAAAGTTAACTATTTATACTCCTATTATTAAATAATTAAAACTATAGTAGTACTTTAATAAAGCTTATTATAAATATTATTAAAAATAATACTAAGTTAATTTATATTACTTAAGCTAAGTAAAAATAAAGTACTTATAAGTATTATATAAAAAGTAATATTTTTAAATAAAATAAAGATATTAATAAATCTAAGTAAATTAACTAGTACTATATCTTTAAAAGAAATAAAAATCTTACTAGTACTAAAGGTATTAAGCTTAAGGTTTAGTAAAAAGTAATTTTATAGTACTATATATTAATTATAGCCTATAATTAAAAACTTTACTACCCTAGTATTAGGTATAATACTATAAAAAACATTAAAGGAATAGTAACTATTATATATAAATATTAATATAAGTACTAAATAAATAAAAGAGTCTATTTATATTAAATAGTAAGCTATAGTATTATCTTTAAGTAACTTAAAGATATAGTAGTTATTAATAATAACTAAGTTATTAATACTTATAGAGGCATAGTACACTATTATATAATAAACAAATTTAATATCCTTTTTAAGCTTTAAATTGCCTTTTTTAGAGTTATTAGTAACTAAGAGGTTGTTATTATTATTTAAAAAGTCCTTATATTAAAGTAAAAACTAGTAATATCCTTTATAAAAGGGATCTTAAACATAGAATAATAATTTATAGTACTTATATACCTTATTATACTCCTTTTATATATATCTATTAAACTAATAGCTAATTTTACTATAAACATAGTACTTTAATAAACTACTACTATAAAAAGAAAGTATATTACTATAGAAATAGTTATAAGTATCGCGGCTTTAGTAGTAACTATTATAATTACTACTATATTTATAGTTAATATAGTAAGTATTTATAGAGATATACTAGTTATTTATAGTATAGTTATTAATAATACTAGTAATTAACTATAAGTTAGTAATAGTACTACTAAGTATAAAAGATCTTTTAATAAAAGCTAATATAAAGTTTAAAAAGGAGTAATAAGTAGTAAAAAGTTAACTATATAAAGTATAGTTACTTTAGTACTCTTTAGTAAATATAAGTTAAATCTTTAGAAACTTTATAATTATTTTATTAAAGTACTTAATATAAAACTTACTTTAACTATTTTATATCTCTATAGTAAAGTTAAAACGTTACTACTTAAAGAAGTACTACTAATATATTTAGTTAGTTTTAAAGTAGTTATATACTATAACTACTATATTAAAAAGTAATAAAGAAAAGGTAGAGTTACTAAAGTAGTTATAGTAAAAAGTCTATACTTAACTTTATAGTATTAATAAAAAGGTAATATAGGTTTAATATTAAGAGATACTTATAAAGTAGTAATTATACTTAAAAATCCTAAACTTTATATTTAAAAATTTATACTAATTACTACTATAAGTTATACTATCCTTAAGTTTAAAAAGGTTAATAAGTATCCTTAGTATAAAAGGGTTAAAAAGTAGTAGTACTAGAGTTAAGTTATTTTAAAAAAAATCTTTAAAATAGTAAAAGTAGAGTTAACTCTATATAGCCTTATAAAGTTAATAGAGTTAGTTATAGTATTAATTTTTTAAAAAGAATTAAGAAGTAACTACCCTTTATAGTAGCGAAGTATTTGCGTTTTATAACGTAGTATTATTATAATATTTAACTAATAGTAAAATAATACTTTTACTCTACTTAATTAGCTTTAAAATACTATATAACCTACTATTTATAATATATTTAAAAAAGTAGGGTTTTTTAGAGTTAGCTCTAAAGGCCTCACAAAGGCCTATAGCCTTTATAATATTTTCTTTACTCTAAAAGTTAAACTAAAAAACTTAAGTAACTATAAAAAGCTATTAATTAATATTCTTTTATAAAGGGCTAAACTTAATACTATTAAAGTATAAAAAGTCCTTAGTAATACAATAGACCTTAAATAAAACTTAAGTAAAGGTATTTATAAGCTAGTTACTAAAGTTAATATTAAATATTTCTTAAAATATACAGCCTATAAAGCCTTTTATAGTATACTTATTAAGGGACTATAGTAAGTAGGTCTTAAGTATAGCTATAGGGGTTTTATTAATAGACTTATTATACTCTAAAATAGGCCTTTAGTAAGTAAAATCTACATTAATTACTAGCTTATAGGCAGCTACTATAAGGGGGAGGTCCTTAAAAAGCTCACTTATAGGGGCTACTTAAAATATTTTAGTAACCTATATAACTATATAAAAGTCCTTTTAGTTAAAATTATAAAATTTACTAAAAAACTCTATAACTACTTTATAAAAGGCTAGTAATAAAAAGTAGTTATTAAGTTATAAATAATTAATAATAGCTTTAAATCTCGTTATTACTATATAGGAGAATAGAGTTAAAGTAATAAATAACAGGGATAATAAATAGAAATAAAAAAGGAATTATAAGGATTTATAAAGAGTTTTATTATTATTAACTTTATAAGACTTAGTAAAAAGTCTTTACTAATAAAAAAACTAAAGCTAAATAGGCTACTTACTTAAAAAGTAAGAATATAGAACTATAAAGAGGAAAACTTTAGATTTATAAATCTATAGGGCTTAATATAGGTTTTTAAGTAATAGAATTAATAAGTAAATAGTAGTTTAAATAACTAGTAAATACTAGTAATAAAATTTTTATTAATTTAGGTAATTATAAAGTAATTTATAGTGTTCTAAGTAGGTATAGTAAGGGTTTAAAGTAGGGGAGTAAGTTATAATTATAGTTAGTAAAAAGGTCTTTTTATAAAAGTAAATCTTAACTTTTATTAAAAGAAGGGGAAGTAATATTAAGGAAGTTTATAGTTATAGTAAGAAGTAGTAATAGTAGCTTTTTTAAGGGAGTTATATCATTAAGAAGTAAACTATAGTTAGTTTTTTAAAAAGAAGAGGAGTTAAAAAAAGTAGAAAGTAGGTTAAAAAAAGGAGTTAATAGAGGAAGTAAGTTAAAAAGAAACTATAAGTAAAAAAAGAAGGAAAAAAGGCTATTATAAGGGGATTTTTTATAGTCTTTTTATAGTACTTTAGTAGTAGTATTTTAGCTATTTAAAGTTATAATCTTATTAATAAAGGCTTAATAGAATTATAAACTTATTATATCTTAATACTTCTTTTTTTTTATATATTTTTTTTAAAATTAAAGGGATACTTAGTATAGTAATAGTATTTTAGTAGTTTTATACTTAAAGTTAAAGTTATAATAGTTTATTTTTATTTCTTCTAAATAATCCTAATTAATTTATAGTTTATAATTAAATAGTAACAAGTAAGTTAACTACTAATTAGTATTAGTTTACTCATAAATAAAAATATTAGTAATTAATCTATATAGGGTTAAATATACATAATAAAAGAGTAATAATATTTATAAGTTAAAAGTAGCCTAGGTACTAGCGTAGATATTAGAGCTATAGGTAGAGCCACGTAGTCACGTGACTCCGTGTGGCCATAGCTCCCACCGTGGCGCCGTACGCCACAGGGGCTGACTACGCAGCGGCTATGCCAACAGGAGGGGAAAGTGTGGGTGGACGCCCCATGGTCCATGGGCCATGGGTTTGCATGTCAGGTACCCAGATACCGCAGTTTCTGCGCAAGTGGTACCTGCCTTGCTGAAGCCTGAAGTGCTTGCTTCCTGTGGGCAGCAGCAAGCAGGAACGACTTTGACACCGCCGGGCAGTTCCTGCGCTTTGCTGCAGCATTAATGGGCGTCGGACAGTTTATTGGACGACCAAAACTCTGAATGCATGGCTTGTAGACTTGGCCTTATGCTGGTGGTTGGTTGCTGACTGTACAATGTGATGTGGTCTTCTTGCCTTCCCCTTCAGGTCGAGTCTGCCCGTGCCGCCCTCGGCCTCGACATGTTTGCACTTTCCATACAAAGAAGTTCAGGGTCCTCCTCGATCCGCATGCAAGACACGACCCCTCGCCCATCACGTTACCGTTGTTCTTCCCTAGCGGCTCCGCTTGGAGAAACACCATCCCGGCAAGGGCTTGCAAGACCACGGCAAGTGGCAGTGAGGTCCAAGGTGGTCCACGGTACAAATGGACCACGGCGCCCTCGGGTGGGAAGACCACGGAAACGAAACATTCCATCCAGATGTACCTAGGTACCGGGCGAGAGATTGCCTCAGCTCAGCCACAAGCGTCACCGTCACCGGGACACGCGGGCGCTTGGCCTTGCGTCTCGCCGGCTTCGAATTGGCTTTGAGCTCCTACGTCACGCGATCAACAAAACTCAAAAGCTATTTTTTCCTTCCACCATCGTCAGTCAGCAACGTCAACCCGTTGAGAGCTGGTACGCCTACCATTATCCGGCCTCCGAAATGCCGCTGCAGCTCAGAGACATTTCGGCACTTGTTGGTGCGCAAGAGCCCCGTTCTTCCGTCGGGTCTCCGAAGACCCAACCCGAACTTGTCATCGCAAGGACCCGGGACGCCTACGGGGCACTCGGCAAGGGCCCGGTCCACGCCCCGTTCCAGTTCAGGGCAATGCTTGTTCTCCCTGGTGGTTGGGGCTGACTCTTCACCGCCAGCAAGCTAGGAGCCATGTCTGCATGGCAGTGCGCCGGACGGAGCACCTAAGCTTAAAATTGCTCCCTCGGTATTTCCTTGCTGGGGGGTGCATTGCCTGCTCTCATTTGCGCTGGTTTATGCCGACGTTAAACCCCATAGGTCAAACTCTTGCTCGACTCAACTTATCAACCCGTAGATCTGTAATCGCTTCGAAGTCCCGCGTTCCTGACAAGAGGTAATAAGCAGCAAGGGACTCGAGAGCCTTCCATGTTTTTCCGCTTTATTCTACGGGTTGCTGGGCGTAGATAGGTAAGTGCACACATAGGCCGCAAGTGCCTGAGGTGTTCCAAGTATCATGTACCTGGGATCGAGATCTTGCTGGAAAGCTTCGCCCGCATGCTGCCTCCTAACTCGGCTCTGCCGCCGCTTTCCTGACAGCAGCCATCCTTTCACATCGTGCCCAGTTTTCGTTTGCTGTCGGAACGCCCTCGCGAGACCATTTCCCTCGACGACTGCTGCTGAGCGCTTCTAGGCGATCAGGCGTCGCAGGGCCTTTTGCTGTGAAGAGAAAAAAACGAGCGGTATCAGCAGCGAATAAATCGAAAGCGCCGATTGTCAGAATCCCTGTGCAGGACCGACCATCAGGTAGATCCCGCCGGATCTTTGTTCTCCGCCTCCGGACCACACCATCTTCAATCGGCCCAAGGCCGCCGTCCCCGGCCATGGCTCTTGTTGACTATTCCTCGTCCGACTCTGCCTCTGAAACCGACCAACCCCCGGTCAAGCGCCGCAAGGCCGCCGCCGCCGCCGAGACCAAGGCCGGCGTCAGTGACGGCCCCAAGGGCGGAGACTCCGCACTGCCACCTCTCCCGGACGAGTTTCATGATCTCTACGCCTCTACCGTGCGAACGAGCGTCGCCGATGATCCTACCCTCCATCAAGGTCGAAAGCGCGCAATTCCCCACGTAGTCGGTCACTGGCCTTCTCATGTCTACATCGAGTGTAAGTAGCAACCGCTCCCATTCCGACCGCTCGCTCTGCTGTACTTGCAAACCTGCGCTGACCGATTCGCCAGGGCACCCGACTGCGTCCCAACACGCGCTTCTCACCGCGTTCCTGGAGAAGATCGCGCCCCTCCTGGGCTCCCAGAAGCTGCACCCCCTGCTCACCTCCGACCTCAACGCGCCCCTCCCCCTCCACGTCTCCCTCTCGCGCCCGCTGTCCCTGACCACGGCCCAGAAGGACGACTTCCTCTCCGACCTGACCTCCTCGGTCGCGTCCGCCACCCCGGGCCCGTTCAGGCTCTCGCCCCGGGGGATCGGCTTCTTCAAGTCTCCGGACTCGGACCGCGCGTTCCTCGTCCTCCGCGTCGCGAACCCCGTCGCCGCCACCAGCGACGGCGGCAAGAACCCGCAGCTGCGCGCCCTGCTGACCAAGTGCAACGCCGTCGCCCTCCGCTTCGGCCAGCAGCCGCTGTACCAGGCCCGCGCAACCGAGCTCATCGACGACGCCTTCCACGTCAGCATCGGCTGGACTTTCGACCTGCCCCCCGAGGAGGCCTGTCTGCAGACGTACGACATGCTGAGGAAGCCCGACTTCCGAGCCATCCGAGCGTGGGAGATTGCGGTATCCGGTGTAAAGGCCAAGATTGGGAACGTAGTGACGCACATCCCGCTGAGGGACGGCAGCGACGGGAAGGGGGCTGGGGCGGACGGGTTGCTCGGATGAAATGCCGACTCGAAAGCGGGGGTCATCGATTCGCCATTCACTTTGCAATAATCGCAGCTTCACACAGTGATCTTGTACCAGATCACACGCGGTTCGTAGTTGGATGGAGGCACCAACATCAATTTATATGTACGGGTTGGCTGTCACACCTGCGTTATAAGCCTGCCGTTGAAAATGCAAAAGAGCCTAAGAAGTAACACCGTTTGCCTCGCCCGGCCATGCTGGAGGTAATGAAATGCCATGCTGTTGTGTAATCAAAAGAAATCTCCCCGAGTGTTCACAGCTCGTCCAGGTTGGGCCTCACAAACTCCCAGTTTCTCTCGAGCAAGGGGAGGCCAACGAACCCTTGGTAAACCCGAGCTAGCTCGACGGTGACAATCTGAAATCTTTCCCTCACATGTTAGCCATTACACTACCAAGAAGACGTTCTAAACGAGTACTCACAGAGTCTTGGGGAACGAAATCCACCGGCGAAGCACGAATTTTGTGACCTTGTAGATTCGCCCGAGCTCGTCGTCCAAGGCGTCCCGAAAGGTCGGGCCGTCGTCTGCTTCCGAAAAGTCATCCTCCACGTCAATCACGGGCTCAGCTTCGGAAGATGTGGCCACAGGGGGCGGCTTCGCCGATCTGTCGGGGACCGCGGTTGTCGCCTCGGCAGCGGCAGCAAGGGCCTCGTCTGCGTCCACCATGGCACGGAATTTGCCAATGGCGGCCAGTGAGCTGCTGATGCGTGCGTATGTGTTGAAGAGCGCGACGAGCTCGGTGCGCTTCAGGATCGGTATGTCCTGGCTGTCGTTGTCAAACTCGAAAAGCACCTTCAGAGCGGTTCCGTAGCCGGCGGTCTGAAGCTTGCCCCAGAGACGGCATTTGTCGCAGCCTACGCAGTCCATGACGCGGCTGACATTCCGGAAGCGATTGCGGAAATCCTCCTTCAGCGACGGACCCTCGCCGTTCTTAAACATGAGGCTCTCGTCGAAGATTTGCGGAACACTAGCCGCCCCTTCGGTAACCGCGAGAACCTTGGCTCGTGTGGCGGCATCCTGGTCGAGGTCACCCGAACAAAATGTGTAGTCTCGTCCCTGGAGGTACGGGCCCAACTTGGCGACCGCGCGAGTCACCAGCGCGTAGTTGAAGTAGAGGTTGCTGATGCGCTCAGGGTGGGTGTGTAAGCGATGCTTGTAGCAGGCCACGTTAGGCTGCCACTGACCCGTCGTCTGGTTCAAAAAATCCCAGCAGAGGTGAGTGCTGATGCTTGCGTGCATGCCAGATACAACCCGGTAAAAGACACGCTTTTCGAGACACTCATCCTCCGCCTCAAGACCGGTCTGGGCCACAAAGGGCGCATTGGGCTGCTTCTCACGCATCTGCTCCAGAGCCTGCTGTCGTCCCGCCGCCTCGAGAACCTGCCTGAAGTCTTGCGCCGCGGGCCCTTTCGGGCTGACTTGGTTCTGCCCCAGGGACGCCGAGTGCGGGAATGAGCTCTTCTGGAAGCAATTCTCGCGGTAGATGGCATCCCAAACCTGGGCGGCGCCAACCCCGGCGTATCCGGTGAAGCGTTCGGGGTTGCGAACGAGGCTCACGTAATCTCCTTTCGAGGTGGCGCTCTCATCCTCCGGTACGCAGTAATCACGCTCGTCGCACTCGTCGTCGTATTCCACCACGCAGCTCTCGCCGACCTCGTCGCCCAGCTTTCCCTGCAGAGGCCGCTCGGGGCGTTCGTGCTGCACCTTCCTCGGGGGGTGTTTCGCCAGGGGCCCTTCGAGCTTTCCTAGTTCACTTGCCCTCCAAACCTCGGGGATATCTTCTTCGTTGTCGAGTGTCTCCACGGCGCAAGCGATGTTGCCACACATGCCATTTTCGTCGTTCCAGAAGGGACACTTCTTGTGAAAGAGATTCAGTCGGTAGTGCGAGAAGAAGTCTGTCGTGCCTGTGAGGTCGTCGACGGTGGGTTTGACCTTGGCGTTCAGTCTGTCGAGGGTGGAGTAGGAAGCGCATGCGTCAGATACAATGGATTTGGGTGATATCTGGTATGACGAGTTAGATAGGGAAACCCGGTAGTGAGAGACCACTGCAGCGGCGTAGGTCGCGCAAAGAAGTAAGAGAACGGCGGCATACCGCACAATCATCTTGGGCGCGCTCGCATTGAACCGGCGAGCCCAAGAGCGCAAAGACGGAGAGAAAAAATAGTCTGCTTGCAGACTTCATCGTGGTGTTTCCCGCACGACGGGGAAGGGACAAGCAGGGTACTTTATGCAGCGTCGGGAAACGAGTCCAGCTGTTCGCAAAAGAGACGTTGTTGACAGAGAGAACAGTCGACAAGTTTCCAAAGGTCGGTTGAAACGTCCGACGTGTCTGGGCTGCAAGCGTGGATCCGAGGCAGTCTATGCTGTGGCGCGCGCGCAGCGTATAATAGGGCGTAGACTAAAGTAAGGTTGGGTGTAAAATGTATCCGGACAAACGGCCAGGACGTTGGAAGTTACTGATGAAAGATGAAATGGCCTGGTCCGTCTTCCCGGTCGTGTCTCACGTCTTTAACACCAAGAGATGCAAGTGCCAAGTGGCATGGGCCTGGTCCTGCCGCTGATCGCCGTCGTTATAATATCGTCGTCTCAAGCGGAGCTCTCGTCCGAGGACCGTGGACCTGGGCAGAAGCCAAGCGAAATCAACAGTGCGGTAATGTAAGGTGGGTGTCTGGTATGCGGAGGAAACGACCGGATGAACAGTGAACAGGAAAAAAAGGACGGGCAGCTGACACGGGATTGTCGGGTCTTTTTGGAGTTTTCCGTCCTTCCTGGTTGAGGGAACGGAGTCATTCAATTCAATCTGTCCTCATTATTGAAGGCGAAGTCAGGTAAGCCAAGCGTGGGAGCAACAATGGGACCTCCCCCCCAGAGCCGACTAAATTAGCAGCCGGGACTGACCACTGCCATGTTACTTTTTATGGCGAGGATTGGCTGATCCTAAGATGTGGCCAGCGCGCCTAGGTACTCTTCCCGCCTGGAGCAAGCGGGATGATACTTCGCCCCCCAGCCCCAGGGCAGTCTTACGGGGCCAAAAGGCTAATTAAGGCCGTTGGTGAAAGGTGTCCTTCTTGGTGGAAAATCAGCAGATGCAGGAGCCAGTTGGAACCACATCGGCGCCAGTTGGCTGTGCCGTTCCAGATCGCCTCTCGGATCTCGCCGCCGCCATCCACCTCGCTCCGGCTTGGTGCATTCCCGACTTGCCAATTGCCGACTACGGAGTATCTGTCATAGGTAGGCAAGTAGGGAGAGTACCTAGGGGCCTGGCTTCTGGGTATTTACTGAAGCTTTACAAAACCTTGCACGGAACGTGTCAGAATCAAACACCTATGCGAGCAAGATTACTTTACAAGCTTACCTTTCTTTTCCTCCTCGGTTCTTCTTCTTCTATTCCTTGAATTCCTTTTTAAAAAACGATGCGACGGTGAGTTTGCTATAGTATCAAACAACACCCCACCTTCAATGACAGCCTGTATTATAGCCATCCCACCTATATCGCTTCAACCGGCGCACACACAATACATTCCCGTCTGCATGTCTTGAAAATAGGGATGCTTAGTTTGCTTCGAGATGGCATATTTGCGCGGGCATGCTTGCATATTCACCTAGCATCACACATGTGTCTCACCAATCCAACGCTTCAATGCCTTCTGCAAGGCTAAGCGTCTTGTTAGTCTCTGGTGGTACGAGATTCACTTTAAGCCTCGGCAACATCATACCGCAGGTGCATGAAGGGTCTCCATGTGTAGTGCTGTGTCTTTTCCCTTCTGCTCTGTTCATAACGTCGTTGGCCGAATAGCCGGGCTATTCAGGCACTAGCCAACAATGACTTATCTACACAACCGGCGCGCCGTGCTTCCATGCTTCTCCATTTCCAGACGCAGCACGTGCTACTTGTCGATGGTCGTCCGGGGTCGTCTCCATGGCGAGGCTCGGCGGCAGCGGGAGCGGCGACATGGCAAAGGAGATGTGATGGCCGGAACGCTGTGTGAGAAACCCCGTCCCTCGCCAGACCCTCAACCACGTTCCAAGACAATCCACAGACGGCAAACAGAACAGTCCAACACTAACAAATCCCCAATGACTCAAACCGCCCAAATAAATGCAATAACCGTAGTGGTATGCGCCGTCTTTATACCATTTTCCGTGGTTCGCAAAGACGAGGTATTATTATCTCTCAATCTCTTCTCCTTAATTTCTAGAGAAAGCTTCGGTGATCATTGGCCGTCATTCGTGTCGTCGAGAGCGTTGCCCAGACAGGAGTAGCCTGTAGGGCGGGAGGGCGGGGTTGGTTCTGCTTCTGCAGCATAACGGGAGATGTCGCCTCGCTTTGCGGATCACTGGGGGGGTTGGAAGTTGAGGGGTCGCCTGTGGCATCTCATTAGATAACGCTCCTTCATGGGGATTTTCAGGGAAGGGTAGACCGACTTGAACAGCAAGATATGCGGCTCCGGCTCGTGCACCTCATAATGTTCCCAGCCCAGACTCTACATGGGATATTAGCTTTTGCTACACGCGACGTCGACGGACGACAGCGGGATACCGTACCTGAGTGATGCCGAGCGCGCGCCATTCCTCTTCCCAGAGCAGCTTCAGTGTTCCGTGGGATGAATCGTGATAGTCTTTAGGAATGGCCTTCAGCATGGCTTTGGGCAGCTGCACATGGCGGTACTCGAACTCGCTATCAGAATAGCTGCATATAGACCGCAGTGTCAGTCCCGCACAAGTTTTTGCTTTTTGCATGCACTGGCAAAGAGGCAAGAGGGGACGCGTACCGTGCCGAGTAGTGGATTGAGTCGATAAACTCGTCCAAACGAGCCCTCTCAGAGTCAGACAGAGGGCGGGGGACCTTGTTACGACGGCTCATATCGATGTCCATGGCGGCTGGCGGTGTTTGTGTCTGCGTTTGCCGTGTCTGTGGGATGAACGGGTGGCGTCGAGTCTCGGTACCACAAATGCGACCGGCGGGGCGGCTCTCCAATTGGTAACGAAATGAGGTCAAGTGATGAGGGATGGTGTTCGAAACTGGTGATAGTCGGATCTCAGGCGCGGTGATCTTGAGGACGCGAAAGAGGGACCGATGCCGGTGTTCTAGGTAAGGCGATCACACAAGCAAACGTCAAGGGCAGGTCGGCAAGGTAAACAAACGCAGGCGGGGTAGGCAGGAATTGACGCTGAAACAAGCGCTTCCAGCTTCGCCACTGATTTGGGCCGGAAAATGGGAAGCAACGAGGGAGGGCGGCTTGAACCAAGTTCGATATTCGGCGGGCGAGGAAGCTGGCGCGCAAGAGCGAGGGGTTATTATTTAGAGAGTGGGAAAAGATATGGGCTGTAAACAAAAAGTCGGATCTCAGCAATTCAACCCAGCGTTGTGCTATCCGTCATCTGGCCCCCGGGGTCCGAGGCGTTTTTGCCGGCAACTTCCGCCCCTGGCTCGGTGTGGCCTGGCCTGTACCTCCCGGAGTGAGCACTGAAAGGTACTCTGTACAGAGCACCCACGACCTAGGCGTCATTCCAACGAGCGCGAACTGTTCAACATTAACCTCGCTGAGAAAAGCGGTGGGATTTTTCTACTCCCTCGGCCATTTCATCTTTTCTGCTCTGTCTCTGTCCCTTACCAATGTACCCTCTACCTTGCCTAACCAGCTTCGGAACCTCTAAATCGCCAATAACAGCGAAGTACTGCTCAACGGTGGGGCCCACCTAAAAGCTGCCACTGGATAGCAGCTCGTTTTTTTTTTTTTTTTCACTGCATTTTTAAGGCCAAGGTCCCTCAAGGAAGAATCTTTCGACCTGAGGCACCCGTTGTTAGGTCGGTACGTATCCTCCTACACAGACTCCGACCGCACTCGACACGCTGGTGGTGCATCTTCTCTATCTGCGAACAAACCCGCCCGTCTCTCGGCATCAGCAGTTGTTCCCCATCTCTACGTAGTAAGGTACGTTTTCGACCGTCCCCCCAAATCCCAAATCCCAGTTCCTCGACGAAACGTGGGGAGCTGCAATTCCGTCGGGTCCTTACGACAGCCATCCGCTATTACTGCCTACCTGGGTAGGTAGCTGCACGGTACCTAGCCTGCAAGCCCTGCGTTCATTGGACACTCCCTCCCTACCTACCTCACTACCACCACCTTGCAAACCGCTCTCCTAACGACGCGTCTTCGCATCGCAGTCGCAGAACCACCATCGTCACGTCCTCCACCAGTCACCAGCCGCCATCAGCCATTGCGCGTGCGCCTCTTCTAGCAGCTATCTGCGACTTCTTGGATCAACAGCGCATGTCGCCGCGACCACGATCGACGCTTTTTTGATGGATCATAAGCGAAAAGCGGCCGCCGGAAATGGCGCTACCGAGGCCGACGAGCGCGCCGCAAAGCGCCAGAGGTTGACAGAAGTGAGTTCTGCCGTCCACTTCCCTGTTCTCGATGTTGCCCGCAGCATCTTCGGCCTTGCAGGTTGCAGCCTTGCTGTCCCGCCTTCAGGCTTGCATTCTGCTCCCTCCCGTGCCGCCTATCCATAAACCACAGCGCATGCAATTGCCATTGACGACAGACGCCCACATGTCGTATTGTTGTCATCCACACCACTCTGCGCCAGATTACCCGAGCTCCTAGCATTTACCCGCCGTCTTCATGCCCTTTCGTGATCCAACAGAAGCTATTGCCGCGGGGCCAAACTGACTTGAGTGCCCCGTAGAAATACGATCTGAGCAAGCAAGAGACGGTCGAGTCCACCACAGAGCATGGATTGTTTTTCCTCGAGCAGATTCGTCGCACCGCGGATAAGAGGTAAGCATTTCTCCGCCACTCAGCGCCTCATTCCTATCTTTCGCCAGAGTCAGGTATGCCACGCGCCTTCGGGGCTCCGGTCAAGCCTGGCTGTCACAATCCTGAGGTTCTTTCAACCGCAAACGCTAACCATGGCCCGCACGCAGTGGTCGTAAAGTCGCGGGTTATTTCGAGAAGCTACCACCGAGGGAGACCAATCCCGACTACTACAAGAAGATGCGCATGCCAATTTCGCTATCCATGATCGAACGGAAATTGAACAATGGAGAATTTTCAACTCTCACCGACCTTGAGAGCTACCTCAAGCGCATGGTCACCAATGCGAAGGAGTACTATCCCCGACACTCCCAGATCTTTGAAGATGCCGAAAGAGTCCGCAAGGCGCTTAGCAACTTCATGACCAAGACCAATCCTGCCTACTCTAGGGGCGGATATACTGCAGTTCCCACCCCGCTGCCCGCCGACGGAGACGTCCTCGACGAGGTTGAGGAAGAGGACGAAGACAATGTGACTCCCGTCAAAACCAGTCGCAGGAAATCACAAACTACGACGAAACCCGTGGAGCAGCAAGACGATGATGGAGATGAGGACGAGGATGAAGACGACGACGAGGATGCAGAGGCAGATGACGACGACGAGGAAAATGGGGATGACGACGCCGAGGGGGAAGAAGATGACGATGACGAGGCGAGTCAATCTTCTAAGCCGACTGCCATCATCATTCGCAGAGGCTCAGGCAGACCCTCCCGCAACGTGACGCCTCGCAAGTCCAAAGGCAGAAATACCACACCCAGTCGCCCAGACTGCGAGTACGAGGATGTCCCATACAAAGGCCTCAATTTCCAGGCGGCTCAGGAGAAGATTGTGGAGGAGATGTTACGAAAGCGAGAAGAAGAGTGAGTTCCCAAAACTTACCCTTGCCAACTCCACACTAACCCTCTTTGCAGTGCTCAAGAGCCCTACTTTGAGCTTTTTGTCAACCTCCCTCCTCGCTCTTTAAAAGACTACTACAGGGTGGTCAAGGAGCCACTTTCTATCAAGAAACTGCAGAAGGCCGTCAAGGGTGTCAAAGGACGCAACGAGGCAACCGGCACGAGCGAGTTCAAGAACTGGGGTGCGTTTGAGGAAACAGCCAGTTTGCTGTGGAAGAATGCTTTCTTCTACAATGAAGAAGGAAGTGAGGTTTATGAGCAAGCTGAAGAACTGAAGGTGTGTATCCGGATTGGTCATACAAGCAAACATCAAGCTGACTCGAAATAGGTCTTTTTTATGAATGAGCTGAAGCAGGCCAAGGCCGTGGTTCCTGAGCCAACTCAGCCGAAGATCAAGCTCAAGGTGCAACAACCTGCAGCAGAGCAGCCCACTACTTCAAAAAAGATAACAATTCATGTCGGAGGAAAGAGCGATTCGGCTGACTCGCCTGCCCCCGCGGTTCCTCAGTCGGCAGGGTCGCAAGCGAGCGACAATGCCCTAAACGGCGCCTCACGTCAAGTCGCTACACCGGCCTTGCCAGCTGCGATGGAAAGAATCCGCAGTACCTCGGTCGCCTCTCCCAGCCCTTCAGTCGCCAACAACGTCAAGAGGGAAGATGTTGTTCGACAATCTCCGGCGGTAACACCCGGCCAGGCAGGCACGCCATCTGCTTTTCCCCCGCCCGTTGCTGGCCAGGCTGCGTTGTCCAACGCGCATTTCCAGCCCATCGGTGCTCCTCCAAAAGCACAGCCCAACGGTATTCAGCAGCCACCGAAGCCAACCTGGGACCAGAGGCTTCGTGCGCCAGGAAAAGGTATGCAACACTTCATCCCAAGACTACATTCATGCTAACAGAACTCAAGGTGCTGCCGACGCTTTGATTAGCAGTCTCAAGGTCCAGACCCACCCCATGATCAACGCTGAGCGACGGTTCGACATCACACTCACGCCCCTGGAAAAGGAAACGCAGCAGTCCGTGACGGTACACATGCCTGCGAACCAGCTGAGAATCCAGATCATTCCCACGATTCCTGCCTTCCTCGAACAGGAGGGACGCCAGTGGAGACTGTGGGTGTCTATCAACCGACACATCATTCACCCTGCTCATGCTGTTCCTGGTCAAGTGGTGCCGCCAGGTGCCAGGGTTTTTGAGGCGCAACTACTGGCTGGCAATGTGAACCACATTGAAGTCCATGTTGCGGCTGCCTTGCCCAAAGGACAGAAGTCTCCCAATGGCGAAGACTTTGAGGTGGAGCAGATGACGGTGCTTGCCAATGTGGTGAGAAACTAGGAGTCAGCCATCAGCACCACCGCCACGTCTGTATTTCGAAGCCATTTGGCCACTGGCAAAAGCTATCAAGGCAGTTCGGCCAGCCATAAGTCTGCAGCCAGCTACGGTCTTGCTGTGCAAAGGACGGGATCGACCTATGTCAACGGCAGTTTACCTGTCATTGCTGTATGTCCTTACCCCGTGACACTGCTACAGATTTTCGACGAAGCTGAAATTAAAAGAGCGCAGACTTCGATAGCGCATCAAAATCTCTACCGTCTCCCCGAACCGTATCGGACCAACTAACGGAATACGGCCTTGCAAACGCCCATCTATCCAAACTGGCAACCATTAATTCGAGTTGACCGCTTGTCGCTAGTTCCAGCAAATATCCAACCAACCGCGAAGTTAGGCCCGACAGACTTGGAGAAGATGGGCAACGTTGCGGGCTGCACTCCACTGAATCAATGCTGAACTCGGCATTTAGGCTTTGCGTCGAGACTCGAGATGCTAGAAATTGTCGTCCAGCACGATCAGAGGTGCGAATACTTACATCGAATGCAATCCATGAAATGCTGGATCACATTTGGCTTGGACAACCAAGTTGTTCAGCTCCCACTCGACTGCAGAGCAGCAATTTGGAGTCATTATTGCCCGCTAAATACCAATCAATCAGCTCTTTCAGCAGGTGATGCCCCCTCACTGGAGCATAAGAATCAACGTTTGATCTGCATTAGAAGGGCGACAGAAGGTGAAAGAACGCAGCAATCAGAACAGGGCAAATTGATAACTTAGACTCACAATCCGACGAATGCGCTGTGGTATCTGCGACTTTGGCGCTATGTTACAGGAGCAAGAGCAATCGCAGAGGCTATCTGGGACAGGAAGAGCATGATTACAAGGCACTTTGATTTCCCTCCAGGAAAGCAGGACCTAGCCATTGTTTGTGGTCGTTGAGTGACCACGTGTTAAACTATTCATGTGGATTAATTGTATTTACACCTATTATCACGCACAAAGTTATACTGCCTTTGACTTTCTCTTTTGGCGGGTAGTTAAGACCCTGACTTTTAGCAAGAGTAGAACAGTATTGTATGTTCCTCATAGACCAACATTGTATTGCTATGGGGAAAAGAGCTTTATAGTCATAACCATTACGCCATGTTTTTGTAGTCTATTTCCTCTGAGGGTCTCACATTGGCGCTGGGCATTGTTCATCAACAGCTTTTAATACATATTTCACCTTGCAGCAGGCTCAGGGTTGATATCAGACCTTGAAAACGAGTGTCCATCAGGCAGCTTCCATTTGGTAGTTTCTCTTTCCCTTCACTTCCCCTTCGTCTCTCCACCTCCTCCACCAGGCTTCTCTGACATAACTCTGAAGAGACCCGCAACCTCTACAGGAAACGGTTCGTATTGTAGTCATACTTGCATGACGTCGTCTGGGGGTCCGTATTTTGAGTGGGTCTATTGTAAGTACCAAGGTTGGAGCAGCGTCTACCCCAGCAACCGGCATGCAAGCGGTGTCTTATATTACACTAGAGGAAATCGGTAGTGCGGCCGGGGGCCCGTCGGAGGATCCGAAGAAAGTGTCTTGCAACGGCAACTCCCCGTCCTTTGTGTACGGCGACTGCCATCGCCTCATTCTGTCTCAGATGCGGTTTGCCCGGCAGCCGGTGAGCACGAGGACCAACAACTAGGTGCAACTTGCACTGATACGGCTGCAAAATTGCCTGGTTGGAAGTAGATTTAGGCGCGGCAGGGTGCATTGCTAGTACCAGCCGGCCCCGTAGCACTTGGTCTGACGTCTAACGCGCGCAACCTGATTGGCAAAAGAGTTGCTAGTTAGCTTGTCGAAGAAATACTGACTGCGGCCGAGATGCCTCGGGATAATTGGACTGCCTCGTGATCATTCCAGTCTCCTTCGATGCCATCTGATATGTTCAGACGTTGAACCCCTGAAAAGCGAGGGCTAGGACGGCTGAGAGTCAAACCGCAGCGCCGGGTCGGTTTGGCTAAGAGGCTCTCGTCATCAGCCGTCAGATAGCAGCTAGCTAGTGTGAGTCAATTCGGGATTTGCATTTCCGTGCCACACAGAGAGCGCATCGCATCGCCCTCCGCGATCCTCCATTGGGAGTGGCGAGCCTTTGGCTGGAGCTGCAACTCCCCTGCCGCCAGAAAATGCCCAGTCGCTCTCGGCGGCGGCATCATCCAACAATCATGTCGGCAGCCATGCGCGGACGAGAAGCTTCAAGGAAAGGCGGTGTCTCCCATACCGAAGCGGCAGCAGGATGGCACAGGGGACACGGGCCAGAACCCAGGCAAGCTGCAGCATGTGGGATTGCCGCTTCGAGGCTAGCGCTGCTGCTATGTGAGAGATCGATCTTCCGATAACGGGGGGATGATTGGCCGGCTGAGGGTATGGAGGTGCCCTCCACCAATAGGGGAGGTCCAATGCAGCCCACCTCAGGTGGCATATAGCGGGGTACAGGCAGGACAGACGTAAGGACCGGCCCTGAAATTTGTTAATTGAGAGTCAATGGCACTGTGCACAGTGCAGCCGTGTCTGGAGCGGGGCCGAAGAGTGGAAAAAATTCTTTTTTCGCCTGTTGACTGGTTGGCCTTGGAGCAAGCGGACGCCGTCCTCGGTCATCACTGGCCATCCCGCCCAATCCACTCACCTTGCTGCGTCCGCCTCGCCTCCGTCGGCCGGGCTGGCGTTTTTTTCTGCTTCCCAGCATAATTTTCCTTTGACATACATAGGGAGCTCCTCTGCCGTTCTGTTCCCAGTCATTCCTCCTCTGCCCCTTGTGACTCAACGTAGCTTTCCCGAAAATCTTGTATAAATCCTGCCGCCATCCAAACTTTGGAAACTCTCTTCCCTCGACTCCATTCCCACATCCACAACCACAACCGCGACGACCGCTGCATGAACATACAAGATGTGTCCTACTCCTGACGTCCCGGCCACCAACGGCCAGTCCAACGGCACCAATGGCCACGCGAACGGCTCCAACGGCGCTGGTGCGTAGCATACGATGTCGCGGAACGTGCTGCCGTCGATGACTGACTGTTTCTGAATCCAGACCACCCCGGCTACACTGCCATTCCCGTAAGGACCTCTCGTCCCCGAGATTCGCTCCCGCCGTGGCACGTCAATTCTGACCATCGCTCGCGCAGACCAAGCAGAAGCACAGCAACCCCTACCAGCCGGTCGGTGACTTCCTCAGCAATGTCGACCGCTACAAGATCAGTGTGTTTTACCCGACTTTCTTTCAGCCTTGCTCTTGAGGTCACAGTCACTGACGGGTGAGCGTACAGTCGAGTCTACTCTGAGAGAAGGCGAGCAGTTCGCCAACGCCTTCTTCGACACCGAGACCAAGATCAAGATCGCCAAGGCTCTCGATGAGTTCGGCGTCGACTACATCGAGCTGACCTCGCCCGCTGCCTCCGAGCAGTCCCGCAAGGACTGTGAGGCCATTTGCAAGCTTGGTCTCAAGGCCAAGATTCTGACTCACGTCCGCTGCCACGTAAGGACTTGGATGACACTGCGTGGGTGGACTTAGGGCTAACTTGAACAGATGGACGATGCCCGTCTCGCCGTTGAGACCGGTGTCGACGGTGTTGACGTCGTCATTGGCACCTCTTCCTACCTGCGCGAGCACTCTCACGGCAAGGACATGACGTACATCATTAACGTGAGTTTCACTGGTTGGCATCCTGGGCGCCGGAGTCCAAACTAATCCTTCCTCGCACCCAGACTGCCATCGAGGTCATCGAGTTTGTCAAGTCCAAGAACCTCGAGATCCGCTTCTCGTCCGAGGACTCCTTCCGCTCCGATCTCGTCGACCTGCTTTCCGTCTACAGCGCCGTCGACAAGGTCGGTGTTCACAGAGTTGGTATCGCCGACACCGTCGGTTGCGCCAGCCCCAGACAGGTCTACGACCTGGTTCGCACGCTGAGGGGCGTCGTCAGCTGTGACATTGAGACTCACGTAAGTGACTTGTGGTTGCGAAAGCACGCCGAAGAAGAAACGGACTAACGCATTCTGTTCAGTTCCACAACGACACTGGATGCGCCATCGCCAACGCTTACTGCGCCCTGGAGGCCGGTGCCACCCACAGTGAGTCGCACACATCGTAGTCGGTCGCGCAGCTTTTGCTAATAGTTCCAACAGTCGACACCTCCGTCATCGGTATCGGTGAGCGCAACGGTATCACCCCCCTTGGTGGTCTGATGGCCCGCATGGTCGTCGCTGCCCCCGAGTACACCAAGTCCAAGTACAAGCTCCACAAGCTCAAGGAGCTTGAGGACCTCGTCGCCGAGGCCGTCGAGATCAACATTCCTTTCAACAACTACATCACTGGCTTCTGCGCCTTCACCCACAAGGCCGGTATCCACGCTAAGGCCATCCTTAACAACCCCAGCACATATGGTATGTGACTGCAGTCAATTGTATGATTAGGACGACGCTGACTTGAAGACAGAAATTATCAACCCTGCCGACTTTGGCATGAGCAGATACGTCCACTTCGCCTCGAGATTGACCGGATGGAACGCCATCAAGAGCCGTGTCGAGCAACTCGGCCTGACCATGACCGACGCTCAGGTCAAGGTTGTCACTCAGAAGATCAAGGCTCTGGCAGACGTCAGGCCGATTGCCATCGACGATGCCGACTCGATTATTCGCACTTTCCACTTGAACATCAACTCCGAGGGAGGTGAGCAGAAGCCGCTGCTCCCGAACCTGACTGCCGAGGAGCAGGCCAAGTTCGAGCAGGCGGAGAGGGAGCTTGCTGGCGAGCCGGAGAAGCGTGCATTGGACGAGGCCGCGGCGGAGCCCGCTGCCAAGAAGATTAAGGCGTAAATACTGATTTCGGAATGCATATGGGACACCAAAAAGGGGCATTTGCTTGTACAAACATAGAGGGGAGAGCTACAAAAGTGTTTAGTTCAGATACCTCATTTCAACGAAGAAACGTTCAAACTACAGTTTGTGCCATGGGCGCGTTTCTAATGTCTTAGACCCCAAAATCACCTATATGCAAAACAACCCTTGGAACATGGCGGTTGTTCTTCACTTGAACGCCAGTATGCCCTGTCAAGTTTAGTCTCAGTTATTACTGCGTGCTCGTCGAAACAGAAATCCTTGGTGACATCTGCATACCGACCTGCCTAACGTAGATAGGTATCCGTACTTTTTGGTAGGTCCCCTTTTGGAGGAGCCGGGGTAGGTACCTACCCGGTACCTCCCCGTGTGGGGTTGGTCAGATAAGATAAGCGTGGCAGAAAGAAAAATTCCAGTTCACCGACGATAGGACTTTTCGCATACGCTGAGCGCCAGTCTCCCTCCCGACCGCCCGAAAATAGAGAATACCTTTCAACCAGCTATGACAATTCACATCTTTTTCTCATGACATTGCAAAGTTGCTTGATAAGACTTTAAGAACCCACGCTCTCGAAGAACCCCCATAATCGACAAAATCGCGGCCGAGCCATACCTAACGTCACATACACATACCGACACGATGGATGCGCACGCCCTCCTATCAGCGCAAGGATGGCGCGGGAAGGGCCACTCCCTCCACGCGACGAGCGACTCGATCGGCCTCGCGAAGCCGCTCTTGCTGAACCGCAAGGACAACACCAAGGGCCTGGGTCAGAAGGCGCATTTCACGAGCGACATGTGGTGGATGAACGCCTTCGACGAGCAGCTGCAGGGCCTGGACACGTCGAAGAAGGGCAAGGTCACACAGACCGTCACGCAGGGACGCCTGAACCAGATCGAGCAGGTCTCCGGCGGCAAGTGGATGCTGTACGCGAGCTTCGTGAGAGGCGGGTTCCTGGAGGGCACGATCCGGTCGAGCGAGGACGCCGATGCCAGCGGCGCGTCCACGCCGAGCAGCGAGGAGACGTCGGACAGCGATAGCGAGGACGGGGGCGCGAAGAGCAAGAAGGAGGCCAAGGAGAGGGGCGAGACGAAGGACGAGAGGAGGGCCAGGAAAGCTGCCAAGAAGGCGAGGAAAGCGGCGAGGGACGCCAGGAGGCAGGAGAGAGCAGCCAAGAGGGAGAGGAAGGCTGCTAAGGCGGGTGATAAGGGTCGCGAAGAGTCCAAGGAGGAGAGGAGGGCGAGGCGCAAGGCGAAGGAGGCCAAGAGGGAAGCGAAGAAGGCCAAGAAGGGCGAATCCGGATGAAGACATTGGTTGAAGGGAACTAATAAGAACGATCGTGTTAATGATACCCTCGGCCAAACCGATACACCGACAATAGTTCAACACGCGAGCACAGCGAGGCTCGAAATCATCGCGTCCGGAATCTGTGTCGCGGCTTGGAAGATTTTGGATAGCTGACGGCACAGGCGTTGGGCTTGCGCATGGATGATGAGCTTCATGAGGAACTGCGCTGTAGAGCTAGAGTACAAAAGTAAATCATACCCCGCGGCGATTGGAAGAACATTCGCGTTGTCGCCGTCGTAATCGACATTTTGGCCCTGCTCTACTGCATCTGCTGTGATCATTGCCCGTCACTCGCCGTGCCCTCATTTCGATACCAGGTGGTGACTGATTCGTTCCTTGCCTATGTGGCCCAGACCAGAATTCAGGGCTCTTTGGGTGTCTTGCCGGGCTTGTTGGAAAGCAGCCAAGGCCTCCTGTCCCAGAACTCGTCCTTGATGATGTCCAGATGCTCGATGACCACGCGGGCCTTGCTGCGCTTCTTCTTCTCCTTCTCCGCTTGCGACTTGCTTTGCTGTACGGGTTCCGCCTGAGCTTCGGCGGCCTCGGCAGCGTTGTGGGTCCCTGGCTCGACGAGTTCGTACTACATATCGTGGTCTCAATGAGCTTTTGCTTCGTAAAAGTCGCGGAGAATAAGCAGTGACATACATCTCTGAAGACTACACTTCCCTTCTTGTATATCTCAGGCTCGTTGTTGTAGTTGATTTTGAACTTTGAAAAGAGGATCTCGTTCTTGTCCGCGGAAACGGTTCCCTGTTCACACTAAGAAGCCGTTCACGCTGAGGGAGCGAGCAAAGTAGAGACTTACTGCTAGGAGCTGTTCCGCAGCTCTATTGTCGAGGCCGCCCAGTTGAATCAGTGCCCAGAAAGTTGTGTTGTAGAGGTTGTTTATGTGGCCTGTAGACAATTAAGATTGAGGTTTGATGGCCAATGTCGCAAAACTGAACTCACAATCTACTTGACGCCAGCTCATGTAATCTCTTAGGTTGTTAACGCTAGGGTAACATACTGCCCTCCCGTCAAAGCTTGGTAGAGGGGGCGAGAGCGGGGTGTCGGGAAAGTAAGTTGACCAGAGGTAGATGTAGTTGGCTGTGAAAGTCGAAACCACAGTGCTGACAATTTTGCTAATTGAAGTTGAGCAACTTGTGTCTTTCGTTACAGAGGAGGGGGAGGACGGTTTGCATACCTAGCTCTCCTTTCAAACAATGTGCATGACTTGTGGAAGACAAAGCTGTACTCGTCGCTGACACCGTAGGCTATGGTGATGTCCGGGATCTCGGTGACAACCACTCTGGCGGCCGCGTTCATGAGGTCGAGTGCCCTCTTGTCATTGGGCTTTTCAAAGGCATACTTCGCGCAGAGTCTACATTCGTTAGAGGCTTACGAGTATTTCGAGACCATCGGTTTCTCTCTCACTTGGTGAAGCCTCTCCCGTCTACGCGGACGACGATCCATGTGTTGGGCAGTAAGTAGTCAGGCTGCTCGAAGCTCTTGACGTATTCAAACCTGGGGTTCAGTCAGAATACTCATAGCAACCAAAGGCACTCGAGGAGATTCATGAGAGTAGAATACTTTGAGTTCGCCATGGTAAGTGGCTACTGAGGACTTCTCTCCGGGCCCAGAACGGCGTGGTAGTCGACTTTCGGTGTGAATTGGGTTGTGTATAATAAGGCGGGATGGTGGGGGAGGGGTTGTGCTGCGTTCAGTGGGGTCAGTCGCTAAAAGCTGCGGTAGTGACACCAAGGATCAGGGATAACGCTGGGGGCTTGGGTCAGCTGTGGGCGTTGCATCCCCTTACCACGATTTGGGCGACCGGGTGGGTGCTTGACCGTGCTTCAAGTCATTGGGATGAGGACTTTCATATTTGTTTTCTTGCCTGCTACCTAGGCTCCCGAGTCTGTTCGCGAACTGTCTGCGAGCTGAGAGGAAAAGAGGTACACAGACGGCAGGGAGAACGCCACATCCAAAGCTGGGCCCCTGATCCCTGCAACTTCTCAGCCTTGCAGGTGCAACGGAGGCAGTCAGTCGCACGCGCACGGCTGTGACGGATATTTTTGCGACCTGGGAACTCTCCAGATTTCCCTCATCGACGCCCGTCTCGACGCTCAGCCAAATCGCAAGTCGGCCTTCGCGGACCCTCCCCAGGCTTTCAACTTGGAGCGACAGCAGAAAACATGAACTTTCTGCTCAGCAACGAGGAGAACGAGGCCATCGCTGCCGTCGAGGCCATCAACGCCATCAACAACACCAATACGATACGATCCGGCCATTCGACATGTTTACGCTTCAACCGGACGGGCGATCTGCTGGCGTCGGGCAGGGTCGACGGCACCGTTGTGATTTGGGACATTGAGACCATGGGCGTTGCGAGGAAGATGCGCGGACACAACAGAAGCATTACGTCTCTCAGCTGGTCGAGGTGTGGGCGCTATCTGCTGTCGGCATGCCAAGGTTGGAGGGCTATCTTGTGGGATCTGAAAGATGGCAAGCGATACCGAGAGGTTCGCTTCAGAGCTCCCGCCTACATCGCGGAGCTCAACCCGTTCAACCAGTGAGTTGTTCAACATACTGACCAAATAGACACACGCTAACGCTCCAAGTCACCAGTTTGTGGCATCCATTTTCGAGGACCAGCCGATCCTGGTAGACGTCTCGGATGTCAACGATGTCAAATACCCCCTCCCTTCCGCCCCGAAACACGCCGACGGCGAACGGACAGAGAAACAACAGAAGGAAGACGCGAAACAAATGACGACAGTCACGATATACACCTCTACGGGAGAGCATATCCTGGCGGGAACTAACAAGGGATGGATCAACGTGATCGATGTCAAGACTAGGAAGACGATATATTCAGAGAAGCCTTGCAGTGGCGTCATAACAACACTCCGACTGAACAACTCTGGAAGGCTTCTGCTCATCAACGCCCAAGATCGCATTGTGAGAACCTTCCACATACCGAACCTTGCGGCGGAAGATCTCGACCTCGATACGGTTCACTTCACGAAAGAACATACATTCTCAGACCAGGTCAACAGATTATCATGGAACCATGTCACATTCAGCTCAGCCTCGGAATATGTCGCCGCATCCACCTACAACAACCACGAGATATATGTCTGGGACAGAGGCATCGGGAGCACGGGTTTGATCCGGATATTGGACGGCCCCAAGGAAGAGCAAGGTGTGGTGGAATGGCACCCGGATCGACCTTTCATCGTCACATGTGGTCTCGAGACCGGCAGAATATACATCTGGTCCGTCATACCTGAGCAAAAATGGTCTAGACTTGCGCCAGATTTCGCGCAGGTTGAGGAAAATCAAGAGTACGAAGAGAAAGAAGACGAATTCGACATCTACGGACAAGAGGAGTTGCAGAAGAGACGATTGGACGCAGAAGACGAGGATGTCGACGTTATCAGCTCGAGTTTTCCCCACGGCAACAACGGCAGCAGCGAGGCGTTTCGCATGCCGATTTTATTCGATCTAGGTGAGAGCGACAGCGAGGAGGAATTTATTGCCGTATCTACCGGAACCATGAGGAGGAGGAGTCCAGGCGCAGACGGCGAGATACCCGACAGCGAGGTGGTAGAGGAAAAGATCCCATCAAGGCGGGGCGCCACCAAGGCATCAAGGGGCAGGAGGCGATGAGAAAAACGCAAGCAAGACTGTGTTATTGCCAGGCAAGCTTTCGTATGATTGTGAGGTGGGCGCCGACGCGTGACCTGGCGTTTGGTCGCGTAGCTTTAGGACAAGCTTTGGTTGGCGGTGAGACCCTTGCGGAAGGTTAGCGCGTTGGGGTTCACCGTACTGAACCTTTTGCCGCAAAAGTTGACCTCCAGAGCTGATTAATAATGCCTAAACGTAACCCATCTTCGGGCGAACAACCAAATTGAGCGACGAACGGGGACGAATGCACTGCGACGTACTTTGTATATCTTGGTTATTCACCTTTAAATTGTGACTGTTCTACCGCCAGCCTCGACGCAACACGGGACCTTAACTTTTTCTTTTGACTCATCAGTCAGGCCTAAAGGAGACAGACAGCGGCGCGGTCAAGCCACTGAGGAAAGTAGAGGTACATGGTGCCTTCCTCAAAGTTGGTGTGTTTCATGATTTTTGTGGGTAGCTGCACCTTGCTAAGCCTTTGGTGAAGGGAAGGGGCGTCGCTGCCTAATTCGGTTAGCCTGACTTGACAGGCTGCGCCAGCCGCCTCCAGGCAAGATTTGTTTCTGGCCTCGCTCCTCACTCTCGTCTCCTCGATCTTTACTCAACACCTCCCGCCAACCGACACATCGCCATCACCACGCGCGTCGGAATCGCGCCCGCCAATCGCCCGCTCATTTCCGACTCGAGAATCGACTCGAAACGATTGCGATTTCAATCACTCCTCGATAAATCGACGCTCTGGAGGTGCCGGCGATTAGGAGGATCAGTGGAACCTTCTCCTGGGCCGCTGGCCGGGGACTGGCGTGGTCAAGAGCGCCATCATAGAACGACCTTTATCGGCTTTCCGCATCATTTAAATCATTTCGCGCGATAGAATTTTGCTTTACCGGCCTTTTGCGGCATCTTGCGACCAGTTCGCATTTTTCGCGGATCGCGTGGCGACTACCCGAAAAGTCGCCTTTCCTCCAGCTGTCCGATTCTGATTACCTTTCGATACTTTCCTTCTCGAAAACGGCAACGAAAAAAAACTCGCAATCATGGCGAACCTTTACTTCACGCACTCGAGTGCGCCGATCAAGACGGTCGAGGAAATCCAGTTTGGTCTCATGGCGCCCGAGGAGATCAAGAACATGAGTGTCTGTCACGTTCTCTACCCGGAAACGATGGACGAGACGCGTACCAAGCCCCGCGATGGTGGACTGAACGATCCTCTCCTCGGCTCTATCGACCGACAGTTCAAATGCAAAACCTGCACGCAGGCGATGGGCGAATGCCCTGGTCATTTTGGCCACATTGAGCTGGCGAAGCCCGTCTACCATCCCGGCTTTATCAAGAAAGTCAAGAAGGTGTTGGAGATCGTCTGCCATAATTGCAGCAAGGTTTTGGCCGATAGAGTTAGTCTCTACTCTGTTGTTGGACAGCCGCCTTGACTCGATTGTGCTAACCTGGCTTTATCAGAGCGACCCTGAATTTCTCCAAGCAGTGAATACGAGAGACCCCAAGGTTCGCTTCAACCGCGTTTGGAACATCTGCAAGAAGAAGACCCGTTGCGAGAATGAGGTCAAGGAAGCCAAGGCCGACGACGGCGAGTACGGTCTGGGTATGAAGCAGGCCCCCGTAAACCACGGCGGCTGTGGCAACATTCAACCCAGAGTGCGGCACAAGGCTCTCCAGCTCATTGCCAAGTTCGAGTCTTCCGGCGAGGATGGCGTCAAGAAGAAGGAGGAGCCCCCCATCACACCCGAGATGGCTCACAACATTCTACGCCGAATCAGCGACGACGACTTGCGAGACATGGGCTTGAACCTCGAATACGCCCGCCCGGAGTGGATGATCGTCACCGTTCTTCCTGTGCCCCCGCCGCCTGTTCGCCCCAGTATTTCCATGGATGGTACCGGCCAAGGTCTCCGAAACGAAGATGATTTGACCTACAAGCTGGGCGATATCATCCGTGCAAACAGCAACGTGAAGCAGGCCATCCGTGAAGGCTCGCCCGCTCACATCGCGCAAGATTTCGAGCAACTGCTTCAGTACCACGTTGCCACCTACATGGACAATGATATTGCCGGTCAACCTCGCGCTCTGCAAAAGAGTGGCCGCCCAGTGAAGGCCATCCGCGCTCGTCTTAAGGGCAAGGAAGGTCGTCTTCGTGGAAACTTGATGGGTAAGCGTGTCGACTTTTCGGCACGTACTGTCATCACCGGTGATGCGAACCTGTCTCTCGACGAGGTTGGCGTTCCTCGCAGTATTGCAAGGACACTGACGTACCCTGAGACGGTAACACCTTACAACATCGGAAGACTGCACGAGCTGGTGCAGAACGGCCCCAACGAGCATCCCGGTGCCAAGTATGTCATCAGGTCCGACGGTACCAGAATCGATCTCCGTCATCACCGTCGAGCTGGACAAATCTCACTCGAATACGGTTGGAAGGTCGAGCGCCACTTGATCACTGGCGACTACATCATTTTCAACCGTCAGCCTTCGCTGCACAAAGAGTCCATGATGGGTCACCGAGTTCGTGTCATGCCTTACTCGACTTTCCGGTTGAATTTGTCTGTCACTTCGCCTTACAACGCCGATTTCGATGGTGACGAAATGAACCTCCACGTCCCCCAAAGCGAGGAGACGAGGGCCGAGGTCAAGGAGCTGTGCTTGGTTCCTATCAACATCGTTTCCCCTCAACGAAACGGTCCCTTGATGGGTATCGTGCAAGATACTCTTGCTGGTGCCTACAAGCTGTGCCGTCGTGACGTTTTTCTTACAAAAGAGCAAGTTATGAACATCCTGCTCTGGGTTCCCAACTGGGATGGCGTTTTTCCCCCGCCAGCCATCATACGCCCCAGGCCAAGATGGACGGGTAAGCAGATCATGAGCTTGGCTATCCCCAACATCGTCAGCTTGCACAACGCGCCGGACTCGAAGGAGGACAACCCACTTAAGGACGAGGGTGTTCTGATTCAGTCCGGCCAGCTAATGTACGGTCTGCTCTCCAAGAAGATCATCGGTGCCGCTAGTGGTGGTATCGTTCATCTCGTCTACAACGAGCACGGGCCGGAGGCGTCTATGAAGTTCCTTAACGGGGTTCAGCAAGTCGTCAACTACTGGCTCCTGCACAACGGCTTCAGTATCGGTATCGGTGACACGATCCCCGACAAGGTCACTATTGAGAAGGTTCAGGTTCACATCGATGAGCAGAAGGCAGAGGTTGAGAAGTTCACTCAACAGGCTACCGCCAACGAGCTTGAGCCGCTGCCCGGTATGAACATCCGTGAAACCTTCGAGAGCAAGGTGTCCAAAGCTCTCAATACTGCTCGTGACAAGGCTGGTACTACTACACAGAAGAGTTTGAAGGACTTGAACAACGCCGTCACTATGGCCTCGTCCGGTTCCAAGGGTTCTTCCATCAACATCTCCCAGATGACGGCACTTGTCGGACAGCAGATTGTCGAGGGTAAGCGCATTCCGTTCGGCTTCAAGTACCGGACTCTTCCGCACTTTACCAAGGACGATTACTCTCCTGAAGCTCGTGGTTTCGTCGAGAACTCCTACCTTCGTGGTTTGACGCCAAGCGAATTCTTTTTCCACGCCATGGCTGGTAGAGAAGGTCTCATCGACACCGCTGTTAAGACTGCAGAGACTGGTTACATTCAACGTCGTCTGGTCAAGGCTCTCGAAGACGTCAGCGCAAAGTACGACGGTACTGTCAGGAACTCTCTTGGCGATATCATCCAGTTCCTGTATGGTGAGGATGGTCTCGATGCCATTTACATCGAGAAACAGCGCATGGATCACCTGAACATGTCGGATAGGAAATTCGCCGACAGGTTCCGCCTCGATGTCATGGACGAGTCCAGGCCAGAAGAGCTTGACTGGCTCGAGTATGGCAACGAGATGTCTGGTGACCCATCCGTGCAACAACTTCTGGATGAGGAATACGACGCCCTTCTCGCCGATCGCAAACAGGTCCGTGAAATCAACTTCAAGAGGAAGGACGATGAGTCCATGCAGCTTCCTCTCAATATTGTGCGCCTCATGGAAACTTCCAAGAAGCTCTTTGCTGTCGAGGATTTCCAACGCAGCGACCTCAGGCCCCAAGACGTCATCCCCGCCGTTCAGGCCATGCTCAACAGAATGACGATAGTTCGCGGCAAGGATGAGATATCCAGAGAAGCCGACCGCAACGCAACGATTCTTTTCAAGGCACAAATCCGCTCACGCTTGGCATTTAAGCGCATTGCATGCCATCAAAGACTGAACAAGATGGCGTTTGAGCATGTTCTCGGCGAACTGGAAGCTCGCTGGGACCGAGCCTTTGTCAGCCCCGGCGAGATGGTTGGTGTCATCGCGGCCCAGTCCATTGGTGAGCCGGCCACGCAGATGACGCTCAACACCTTCCACTTTGCTGGTGTTTCTTCCAAGAACGTCACTCTGGGTGTGCCTCGTCTTAAGGAAATTCTCAATTTGGCACAGAACATTAAGACTCCATCGATGGTTGTTTACCTGAGCGGCGAGGACAACGCTAGTCAAGAAGCCGCCAAGGCTCTCCGCAGCGCTGTCGAGCACACGACCCTGCGGTCCGTCACAGCTGTCACGGAGATTTACTATGACCCTGTCATCATGTCGACGAACATCCCCGACGATCTTGACATGGTCGAATCGTACTATCTCATTCCTGATGAGACCCATGACAGGGCCGAAGACCAGTCGAGGTGGCTGCTACGTCTTACACTTGACCGTCAGAAGTTGCTCGACAAGGAGCTGACGGTTGAAGATGTCGCCAGGCGTATCAAGGAGGAATACCCCAACGATCTCGCTGTCATTTTCAGTGACAACAACGCGGAGGAGCAAGTCATTCGCATCCGTCCCATGCACGCCGGTAACGATGACAAGGATGAGGACGGCGAGAAGAAGATTGAAGACGACGTTATGCTCAAGCGACTCGAGACTCACTTGCTCGACACTTTGTCCCTTCGTGGTGTGAAGGGTATCGAAAGAGCCTTCCTGAACAAGGAGACCAAGCTCATCGAGACGGATGACGGAGCCCTGCTGGCTGCCAAGGCTGACGAACGTTGCTCAGAGTGGTACTTGGATACCTCCGGTACTGCCCTCCGCCAAGTTTTGTCTGTTGATGGCGTTGACTCAACACGTACCTACACCAACCACTTGTGGCAGGTTGTGGAGGTGTTCGGAATCGAAGGAGCTCGTGCGGCGCTTATACGAGAGTTGACGCAGGTGCTCGCGTTCGACGGTTCCTACGTCAACCATAGACATCTTGCCTTGCTCTGCGACGTCATGACTTACAGAGGCACAATCTCTGCCGTCACCCGTCACGGTATCAACAGGGCGGACACTGGTGCGTTGATGCGTTGTTCTTTCGAGGAAACGGTCGAAATTCTTCTGGAGGCAGCCGCTGTCGGTGAACTCGATGATTGCCGCGGTATCTCGGAGAACGTCATGCTTGGTCAGATGGCTCCGATGGGCACTGGACACTTCGAGGTCCTTCTTGACCCTAAGATGCTGGAGACGGTCATCAGCGACAACTCGCGTATGGGTCTGATGCCAGGCATGCCCGTCAAGGCCGGCGAGGCTGGCGGCGCCGCCACTCCGTACGATTCGGGCTCCCCAATGGCGGATTCTGGTTACCTGTCGCTCAGCTCACCTGCCGCCGGTAACTTCTCTCCCATTGTCGGTACTGGCTCGGACTCTCCTGCTGGATTTGGCACCGAGTACGGTGGTGGAGGATTTGGCGGCATTGGCTCTGTCAACCCGTATTCTGCTGCCAGCCCGGGACGCCCGACTAGCCCTTTCAGCACGTCGCCCACTTCGCCATTCAGCAGCTACGGAGCCTACTCGCCGTCTTCGCCCAACGCTGGCTACTCGCCCACCTCGCCTCTCATGGATGGCGCTGGCGGTCGCTATGCATCCTCGCCGCAGTTCAGCCCCTCGTCGCCCTCGTTCTCGCCAACGTCACCTATGCTGCGACCTACGAGCCCCGCAAGCCCCAACTACAGCCCGACATCGCCGAGTTACTCGCCAGCATCGCCGTCTTCGCCCAGACATTACTCGCCAACTTCCCCGGCTCAGTATGCTTCGCCCACTTCGCCGAGTTACTCGCCTGCCAGTCCCAACTACAGCCCGGCGTCTCCCAACCTGCACGGGGCTGGTCCCACGTCGCCGTCCTACTCGCCTGCGTCTCCGACGTGGTCGCCAACTTCGCCGGAGGCGTACTCGCCCACGAGTCCAAGCTTCCACCAGCGAACACCCGGGGCGCAGCAGTCTCCTACCAGCCCCAGCTACTCTCCTACTGTAAGCACCCCGTATAAATAACCAAGTTGATATGCGCAGGAATCTAATCAGATGTCACAGTCTCCTTCGTGGTCTCCACGAACCCCTGGACCTGGTGGCTCGGGCAACTAAACGGGTGTCGAGCTGCGATAAGACACTCTTCGGGTCATGTCATGGGCCCGCCACCATATTCCTCTCTTCTAATTTGCCGACTAATGATTATACGGCTTGACTGGTTTTGGTGGATTGGAATACTGCATCGCGTTACAGGCACTGGCTGTCACTGATTTCTTCGAGAGGACTCGTTAGGCATCATAGAGGTGGTTCCAGGTCACCGACGCACACAAAGGAAAAAAAGACTGCGACGCGCGAGACGAGGATTAGAAGGACAACACTTGGGATGCTGGACAGCTGCAGCACGCCCACCTTCGCTCTCATAACCTCAAGAGGGGCCCATGAGGGTACCAAGCAAAAACATTCACCAAGAAAAAAAGAAGAACAAGCATTGCGACGGTTTTATGTAAATAGCTGAATTTGTACTATATGCGACGGAGGCGCATGAGGGAAGGGGCTGGCATCTGTTGGTGGTCATGATGGATGGAAGAAGAGCAGCGAGGGAAAACTCCTGGCCAGCCCCTTTACCTTTTTCGAGGAGACAAAAGACACCCACAGATTGGAATTTTTCTTCTTTCGCGAGGATGTGCAGGTTTAGCCTCCTCTTCTTTTTTTCCCCCGGCAGAACGTCAGCCATGTACCGCACTGGTTTAATGCGAATAATGCTTGTACTTGCTTCCTTGTGTTATGCACCAGTGACCGGAGTGATGGTTCAGAGTGACGATGTGATGGATGCCAACCCAGCCTTGCTCGTTCCAGTGTTGTGCTTGTGCTCGATGAGCCGGGGGGGTCCCTGGCATGGCATCGCCGCGCCTTCGTCTCGTCTCCTCTCGTCTGGTCTGACCTTGCTGGGCCGATGCTACACTACTTTGTCCATGTCGATGGAATATCCCGGCCCAGGGGAAGAGAGGAGAGCGAGCGACCTGCTAATTTGCCACCAGGGCCTGGAGTGGGTTCGCAAGAAGCACGGTTGGGGAAATGTGACGATGGGAGTCCAGCCCGATCGGCGCAGTCATCACTTACTTCCTCCTGGTTTACCTCGGGGGCCCCGCCCACATTGGCCTCATATTATGGGATACGCAGTAGGGCTGGCTGGCTTATGATTCTCGTGCCCGGTTCTCGTCGTCTGTCTGTCTGTTGTCATTCCGAGCTTTGACACCCGCGTCACTATCTAGTGTACCCAACGCCGCTACTTTCGCAAGCTCCATCCATCTATCCAGCTCGAAGATACACGCCCCCCTAGAGAGACGGCGACGGGAAGAAACTTTACTAGTGTAGACCAACGGCGCGGACGGGCGGACGCGGGTCATGGAGTGACGGCGGCGCCACCCGCGTTCCAAAAAAACGAAAATCGCCTGGTGATTTTTCCTTTTCTTTCTTTCAACCCTTCCCTCTCCTTTCCCTTCACGCCTAACACGTCCCTTGCCTTGAGGCCCCCCTTGCATCCTTCCCATTGGGACCTTTTTTCGTTTCTTAGTCCTTGTCAGATGCCTACGGTAGAGCAAGTGGGTTTTGGACGATCAACGTTGCGAGAGCGGAGAGCGGAGACCGGAGCTCGTGCCTCTCTGAAGGCTCGGGAAGGGGGGCCGTCGTCTACAATACTATGGGTATGGGCTATGGGTATGGGCCATGGGTGCGCCCGGAACCCGTCCTTGGTGAATGGTGATAGTACTACTAGAGCCCTTCGTCCTCTTCCTCTTTCGGATCCCCAGCACCCCACCCTTCTTCTGCCTCTCCACGTTTCCCATCTCAGGCTTGTCCCCCGGCCTCGTCACATGAGCTACGAGTCATCATCCATACGTCTCTCGACCCGGTTCCGGGCTCCTCGGTCTTTGGAAGAGGAGGGGGAGCACAAGGCCGCTGACGAACACCCGTGGCGGGTGAGTGGCTATTCGCTTGCCGGGCCTCGCCATCCCACACAGACACGCACACTCGTGGAGAAATCCAAGTTTGATTCGAGGATGGAGGCAGGAGCTTGACGCGTGAATATGCCAAGGTGCATTTCTCGGGGTTAGCTCCAACGTGCGCCCACGCAGGACGATGTGTGCGTGCGTGTGTGCCACACCAGGGCCCAGGTGTGGTGGGAAACGAAATGAAGAAGCGAGAATGCTGCCTTACGGGTCCGCGGTCACAAGTCCAGCACGCCGTTTCCCCCGAGGCCGACGAGGGCCGGGGACCAGGTAGTTGGAGCACCGGTCAACGAGGTATTAGCGAGAGGGAAAAGGAAAAAAGAAAAAAACGAAAGTACCGCCGAATGGGCCGCCTGGGTCGGCCAGACCCACGATGGCCGCGCCGACCCGTCCAGCAATGACTGGCACAGCCGACCATTTCCATTAGCACGCTTCTCCCTGTGCGTCTTTCTACTTTGACCCGGCTCTTGCGCCAACGCCCAGACGCCAGCGAGCGATCATCGTATAAAAAATGCGAATAGTGGGCTCCAATCTTGCGGGAAATAGGGGCCTGAAGGCGTGCCCGAAGTGCTTATTGTCGTTGGCCTCGGGTCGCACAAGAGCCCGGTCCACGGGCCAAGGAAGCCGGTGCCCGGGAGCAAGACTTCCTCCATCAGACAAGGAGAGAAAGGCGAGTTCCAATATGACGACCAAGGCATTGATAGTTGGTTAATCTTTGGCCGTGACAAGCAAAGCAACCCGGTGAAGAATGGACGGGGGCGGAGAGTGCGTCGAGACTCCGCAATGAGGCGGTTCTTGCGCGTAGTCGAACCAACAATGTGCCTCTACCTCATCTGTTATGAATAATCCATCATCAATAAGTCACAGCGTGTGGGGCCTTGGGCCGTCGAGGGACACGGACGAAGCGCTAAAACTCGAACGGTGGGCCATCAGATCGATCACCCAGGCAGGTCCCTAGCCCTGGCATGGGGCATTGGGGGGGTGACGGGACGGTGCTGAGTTCGTTTTGCATGGGGGCGGAGGGATCCCGCTGCTTGGATACTCGTCGATGGCCCCTAGGAAGCCGGATAATCCCCTTCTCTGGAAAATCCCTTCATTCAGTTAGGCATGGGTCCATGTAAGTCGGGAGGAGACTTGGGAGAGGAGGGAAATAAATGACTAACCGTGCCACGCTCGTACATCGGCCGCCGGGTTACGGCCTCGATTCCGCCTGCCGTCGCCGATTCTGGCTCGTTCTGGCGAGATGTGCTGGGGTGTTCGTTCAATATGCTTGAGGGGACTTTGAGCTTGTTGAATGTGGTTTCTGCGCAAAGGAAAAGGATCGCGCGGCGGCATCGCGGGTCGTCAGCTGCAGCTCCATGGCGCAGTTGAACCGCTTGGACAGCAGCCGATGGAAGGCCCCAAGAAAACAGGCGGGCTTTGGCATGGTCAAAAAAACAGAGCCTTGCCTTTTGTGAGGCATTCGGAGGACAATGATTGGTGTTATGCAGTTGGAAGCGATGTGCATAGCCGCCGACGACGACTACGATGACCAGGCCGGCGGGCGCGCTGGGCCTGTAAGCGTCACGCGTTGCTGCTCTGCGCCCCTGAGGCGCATACGGATTGGGTGGGCGGTGATGGCCGACGATCCGCAACGGGCGGAAAGGCGCTGGGCAGAGCGTTGAAGACGACGGGAACCCTGGCGGGCTGGCCGGCCGTTGTATGCGGCCGTCGTTGTGTCATTGCTCGAGCGTGAGGAACAGGAGAATGGGATTGTGCTCCGTTTGTGCTCGTGCGGTCGGGCGGTCGGGCGCACAAGGTCGGACAGAGTTGACGGGCCGAAGACAACCGCAAGGGATTCGGGAGGGAGGAGAGAAACAACGGCACACAAACAGCGGCCGACGTCCTCGTGGCCGTTTAATTTTAGGCTATTGAGCAAATGTTTGCCGTCAATCCGTCTGTGATTGTCAGTCATTGACATTTTCCGAAAGCAAGTGAACAAGCTGAGCTGCGTCGTGTAAGAGGCACGGTGCACCAGGCCAGGGATGTCTCGTGCCTACTCCATACTCCATAGCCGTACACCAAGATACAGTACGGACGGCGTTCCGTACACTAAGGTAGTGTAGATGGAGATTTCATCTTCCTTGTCACGGGCTGCTCAGGTCTGGGGCCCGCTTCCTCTCACGACCCTTGCAGTTTGGCTGTAGTGTACTAGGTACGGCGCAATGGATGAGGCAGATCGGGTAACTCGTTCGCTCGTCCAATTCCATTGCGGCGGTGGACAACCATGATGCCGAAAGTTGGTTAGGGGATCCCTGGCCCGGGCTCGACTGGCAGTGGAGGAGGCGTGAATGGCCCGCTTGGCGCAAGGCAAGGCCGCACCAACGGCCAGAACGTGGTGGCATCGCGACGCTGTAGCCATTGCTATGACGCCGAAATGGGGCCACGGCAAGGCTTGGAGGTCGTACAAGGTTGCGTACAGGGAGAATGAGGTACGGCAGCTCCTGCCGGCACATGGCGTGTCGGAGGCAGGTGAGAGGGCACGAAGATGCCTATCTACCTACCTAACACGGGGGATACACCAAGGGCCTACTCCCGGTGTGTCCATGTTCAGACGAGGGAGGTGTGTTAGCATGGAGTAGCGCAACATAATATCCACACTCGCCTTTGAGTTGGTTACATAAAGCACGGCGGCACGCGGCGTGGCGAGGTCGGGAAGGAAGCGTGCCCACCACGCGTCAGCTCCCGGATCCATGGTGTGTGTTTTGCTTGCCCGTCCGGCTACCCACGTCGACAGGGCAGCTACAGGGTACGGTACCTCTTTGCGGCGGGTTCAGGATACGAGGATGAGGAGACGAGCGGTGGTGGTGGTAGACGAGGCGAGGCGAGGCGAGGCGAGAGGAGTCGGGAGGAGATGAGGGATGCGAGGGCCCCATTGAGGGGAGGGGAGCCGGAGCCGGGACGTCAGGTAGGTAGTTAGGTAGGCGAGCGGGCACCTTACAAGGTAGACTCCGTACCTGGGAATGGTATTAGCAGGAAGGTAAGGCAAGGCAAAGGCAGGTGGCCAAGGTATCCGTACGCCAATGCATTGAGAGTCGAGATAAGAGTCTTCCGTCAACCTGGTCGAGGTGGTCGCAACGCCAGGTACCTGGACTCATGGAGCGAGAGCGAGCAGGGGCGGAGGATTTCAATGAGACGTGACGTTTGGGCTTTCCCGGTCGCCGGTGAGGGTTGCGTCGTAGTCGTAGGGGTTGTTTCTCGTCCGAGCTTTTCGGTTCTGGCTGGACTTGACTTGTCCTGCCAACTTTGGAAAGGATGGACGACAGGGCACCTACCTGCCTTACCTGCCTTGCCCTACCTAGGTAGGTTGCAAGGTAGTCACGGAGTACTTGACTTACACCAATATCTGCTTACCTACCTACCTGCTTATTAGGTTCCTATGGTTCACCTCAACTCAGTGAGGGTGTTCGGGTGACGGGTCGGTGCACGGGCAGCGTGCTGGGTAGGTAGGTACGGACGGACGCGGAAGTGCAGCTCGTTGAGACTGGCCCCGTCTGTCAATCTCCCGACCCACTTTGCGGGTTTACATGGGTGATGCGATGCAGGGGGAAGGCACGCACGTACCCTACCTTACCTACCTACCTACCTTACGGATACCTTACTAGACCTTGCGAACTTCTCTTACCTCTTTCGAAATGCTCTCTGTCTCTGTTTCTCTTTCTCTCTACTTCAATATTGATGAGTACTTGGGTACCTCATGCAGATAGGTACCTAACTTCCTCACATTAAGGAAGGTAGGTAATGTAATAAGTGGTGGAGCAAGCAAGTGCGCATTACGCTGGACGAAGCCCAGTACACTGTAGCAGCTCGTCAACCTGACGACAGCTCCTGCTTCCCTTGCTGTCATTGCCTACCTACCTTCCTTGCCTCGCCCTGCCTGTCCCGTCTCCACGCAACCAGCCGTCATATTTGGGGGCAGTTCGGAGGAAGGACGGGTTACATCCGGACGGCGCGTCCTGTCCTGTTCAAGGGGGTACCTTACCTTGGTTACCAGGTAAGAGCAATATTTTTTCGTCTTTTTTTGCTCTACCTATGTTCTATTATGCCAACCTACCTATTGTCTGCCCTTGATTTCCCATCCCACAGGAGCATCAACAGCAACAGCAGCAGCTCAACAGCTCAACAGTCACAATGACCAGGAAGCTGGATTCTGAATCCCTCGTGACCCCTGTTGGCGACTACCCTTTCTGGACCGCCCGCCCGTCTATCCCGGGTGCTCGCAGTATCTCGGACTAACTGACTGCCCGGGGCTTCATCACACAACACACGACACACACTCACACACACACACACAAACGCACATGGGATGTATTATTACTCCCGTCCCATACAAGCACAAAGCTCGCCCGTGCTTCGCCCCATGACCTCGGCCGGGAAAAGAGGGCATTGCATCTCATCTGCCTCCGTTAGTGCGCATGGTCTAGTTTAGTCCCCGCCGTTACGCTAGGCCTCACTAGCAGTAGCGCCCTTAGCGTCGTCTTCGTAAGGCACCCCAAGACGACACCAGCGTAGCATGGCGCCCTACAAAGACGGAGAGGTGTGAAATCTGACAGCTCCGTTCTGTTGCTTTTCCCTGCACTGGACACAGGACTGGATTGGTGCGCTCACTTGTTTTAGCCCGGTCTTGTTGGTTGGTTCAAATTGTCGACTTTGTCGTCTAGAGCGGCTCTTCTTCTCGAGATTGATGGGTCTTCTCTTTGGTGAGTTTTTTTTTTTTTTTTTTTTTTCCTCTTGTTTCTCGGGGGCTCTTGGTTTCCTTCCCCCTTTTGATTTTCCCCCCTCCTTACCGGTGTAATCCCTTACATCCTTCATAAATCGTCCCTCTTTTGCAGTCGGCGTTTTTCTTGGGTTCGAGATTACCATTGTTCTGACCCTAGTTTTGTTTTCTGCCCCCGGCCCCCTCCCCTCCCCTGATGCTACCTACCCGTCGACAAGTTGTTGACTTTGAACGCTCTGGGCTTCGTCAGGTTCGTCTCGTCTACCTTGTCTCATTTTCGCTCTGCCCCAGAGAAATAGGAACGGACACGGAAATTTGGCGAGAGCGAGAGAAAGAAAGAAACCGCCTACAGGCTCTGGGCAGCCTTTGCGCCTACACTACGGCCGCTGCATGTCGTTGCTGGCCCGTTTACCTACCTACCTGCCCGACCTTACCCACACACCTTTCCTCGCTTGTCGCGCGAGCCGTGCCCTGCCTTGCCTTGCCTGTCTTGTCTTGTTTTGTTGACTTATCCTGTCCACCTACCTACCTACCTACCTTCCCTGTCCTGCGCGGCTGGCAGGCCGGCCGGCCTCTGCTTAATAACCCGCCCGCCACGGCTATGTCCAAATTTAAACCCGTCATCACATGACGCCATGCCTATGCTGGGTCAGTCCGAAAAAAAATCCTAACCGCCGTGCGTTGAAATCAGGCGGCCTTTCCAGCCTCAACGGACGGACGCCGCGCCGGGCCTTGTGGCGTCGTCTCCATTCCGTGTCAGCAGTGGCTTCCAACAGCATCGACGCCGCTGAAGAAGAATCTTACCTACACATTTGATGCATGTTCAAGCACCTTGTAACTTTTGGTAGGCGCAGCTTCCCTCTAGCTTGCCTACGTGTTTAGCTTTGGGGCTGAGGAGCTGTTGGGGTCCGGGTTGGGGAGAGGGGGGCGTGTGCGACTTTTTTTGTGAACCGCTTTACCTACGATCCGGGAACCGACAGGGATCTTCTTCGTTTTTGGGGCCAAACCGTTCGTGATGAAATGCCGTTGGCTATCGGGACGCGGGAACATGCCTTCTTTTCCCCCTTTCTTTGCAGACGGACCGCTCCCGCTTGTCACTGCCGTGCCGCATAACTTACTTTTTCGCCGTTCCTCCTACTGGCATGTACCACGACGGGACGCAGTGTTCCTCGCCATCGTCGCCGCCGTCCGCCTTGAGCCCCCATTCTTCAACGTGACATTTTGGGGTCCATATCTGAGGCAGCTTTTTTTTGCGGCCCGACATGAGACGCAGCTACCCTGACGTGTCCTGGCGCATGCGGACCATCCTGTTGTGCGCCGTCGACCGCCTTTGCCGCTGCTGCTTCTTGACTGACGGCCCATCCATACGTGCGGGAGAAGACATCTGTGGTGCTGGGCGAGGGAACTGTGCATTGGTGGTGTTGATCAAAGGAACAGTGACTCGAGCAGGAAAAGAAAAAAGGATTGTATTTGCCTTGCGATCGCGAAAACACAGTGGCAGAAGGAGTGTGACGGGGACCTTGGCCCGAGCCAGTCCCATACAGAGTAGTCTCTGTGGCTGCCCGTAAATCTAAAGAAACACCGCGCCCGATGCTGTATACGCGCCAACGTTCGCACCTAGAATCATGACATCCCAAAACAAAACCAGCAAGCCGGACCAACACAGAAATCCCATCCCGAATGCTGAATGCTGATATCGTCGCCGGCGTCGCCAATCGAAGAAGAGAAGATGTAATTGCCACACGAAGCGTGTGACATGCGGCATGGTAAACCGTTGAGAATTCAAAGCCTCTGCTTCTTTCTCCCAGCCGGCTTCCATGGTTTCAATGGTCCCGGGAACCTATGTGAAGAATATGTCAGCGGCCTACATCAAGGGATAATCCACCCATCTAGATAGCACAACTCTAGAACTGACCTACGATCTACCCTCTCGCTGGCAGTCTGAACAGATCCGGTCGACGGTGATGGGCTTCTCCTCCATTTTGCACACCTCCTTTCTGCAAGGGTGTACCATTCTCTCAACGTGACTGCACGCGCAGGTGACAACGTGGGTTGTGCACATTTTGGCTGGCTGTGTTGCTGGTGCTGGTGATGTTGATGGTGTTGCGATGGGCTCGGAGCCGTAGACTATACGGCGTTTTCGGTACTGGCTAAAACGATTTGTCTTCTGACGGGAGAAGGTGACGGTGTACGTAAGATACTGAGGAGCGGATGTGCAGATGGGAAAAGCAGTGGTCTCGCAGTTTGTATGGCTGCCCTCGGAGTGACGAGTTGGCGAGTTGGGGAAGGGAAGTTGTGTCTGTGGTCAAGGTCGTCGAGTGCGTTTGTTGTTATAGTTGCTGTCTGTTCCTGCCTGTTGAAGATGTTCTGGTCGAGAGGCGGGAAGGGGCGAGATGTCCGTCTGTCTTATACTTGTCCGTGACACAAACCCAAGGCTGTGGTTACTGGCTTGGGAAGGACGGTCGGGAAGGGTGGGCTGACTTGTTTGCCATCGTCAATTCTGCCACCCAAGCAAAGCAACGAGGGTCATTGGGAAGCTATCACACCGGTAATATCAAATGGAAAATAGACGCAACTTGGCCGTTGGTGGTTTGCCTGTCTATCCGCGATTCCGTCGTTGGCAGGGCCACCTCGGGAGTCGTTGGTGCGTCAAGCGTCTTGCGCAGTTGACACAGGCAGGGCTGCAACTTGGTGGAGGGATATAATGTAGAAGGTGTAACGGACGGCAGCAGACACTTGTACCTTGAAGGTCGAGGTACCTGCGAGAGAAGCTGACTGCGGATGCGGACCGGGCAGATGGGGTTGATTTGATGCGCCCTTGTGCATGAAGCGGTCCTCTTGTGGGGATAGGTGGACGGCCGTGGAGAATGCAGCCTACCTAGGTACGCAAACCAACCAAGCCCACACCGTTGGCACTCCCGGGCCAGACTAATGGACCGGCTGTGTGCACTCCTAGGTAGCTTACAACTATGACCGGTCTGTTGTGCTTGAGAGGGTGCTTGGGGTGGAATTGTTCGACAAAATGTACGCTAGCTCCAAACAAGATGTGATAAACGGGCACTCTCCTGGCGACCAGACCGGGGTCCGGTGCGGAAGACCTTTCTGGAAGACGGTAACTGTTGGAAGTGATGCACACCAAGGATAAAGGCCCCCAAGACGCACCCGGGAGGCGTAACTATCACTTCGGGGCTGTTGACGCAATTTTTCGCTGTTGATGTTGGGCGACGACGGGAAGGTTGAATGGGTAACGCGGAATCCGAGGAGTTGGTTTTGCCGACAGGCGACTTGGGGCACGACTTGAGGAATATCCTTGAGCAGTCTTTGAGTTGGCTGTGGATATGACCGTCCAATCTCCTGGTATTCGTAGGTTGGGCAAGCGGTTTCAAGAGAGATGGAGGAGAGTGGACAAGGGAAGTCTGGGAAAACGACAAGAATAAGCGTCCAAGTCCACCCCACCCAAGTCAACCGACACCTCGGAAGAGGAAGGCAAGCGTCGCACCTGTCGTAGGTTCCCATTGCCGCATGGCACCCACTTTCTTTCTTTCACTCTCTCTCTGCGTGTGTGTGTGTGTCTGTCTGCCTCTTCTCTCTCAACGCACGTCCCATTCGGGAAACGTGGGATAAGGGCGGAAAGACAAGCAGACCGACCAGGGGAGTGCTTGACGTGGGTGGTGGTGGTTGTGGTGGTGGTGCAGACCCATGCCGCAATGGCCAGCTCCCCAGTGGGTGGGAACTGGTACACAACTGCCTACAAAGAAAGCTGCTCCATGTGCCGTCTTAATTTTGATCATACGTGGGCAAAGGGCGTTGACAGACCCCTCGTGGGCTGGCCCTAGCGCATCCTGGGCGGTCCATCAAGCCTCCGAGATGATGGCTCTTCGTTTCGAGCGGACAGGTTAACGATGCCGCCCACGGGGACCCGCGTCAAGCCCCGATTAGACCCCTTTGGGTGATCCAAGTGCTCGAAGTCCTCTCTTTCCGGCCGAAACCTGCCGTATGTCTCTCGTGCTTTAGAACGTCCCTAACAGCTTCGTCGTAAGCCCGGGCAAGCGACAAGAGGCCTCCGTTTAACCTAGTATTATTTTAAGCAGAGAGTGAGACGACAGCAGGGAGATGCCAGGGTTGATGGTCGTCCATCCGAATGACTTCTGCAGAATAGGTGAGAAGACCAGAGCGAACAGCATGTTCTGTTATCCAGGAAGAGAATAGCAGCGGAGAGCAAGCCGTGGGCGTCCAAATAGGCAGGATAGAGCAGTGGTCGCTGGTAGCATAGGCATGAGCATAGGCATAGGCATAGGAGCGACATTACCATGGACAGGGTTGGGAGAATGCGCCCCGGCCCCCGTCATTCGGGATCGAAAAATGGACCGAAGCAGAGTTGGGAGGCGCAAAGGAACCAGGGCAGGAAGGCAGACGATCGGCCGGATGTCCCATGGCCACATCGACATCCACATCAACGTCCCTGGGCAGCAAGACAACCCTGTCTCAGCCAAGTCCAGGTCCGGGTCCAGGTCTAGGTCCAGGGGTTCCTCGTCAGGTCAGGCCAGTTCGGTGTTGGTGTGCAGCGAGCGGCGACAGCACAACACCCGCAACGGCGCACGTTGGTTGTGGAATGTCGTCTCTTAGACGCGTTCGAGACGGATGAATGGCAACGGCATGGCGAAGCGGGCCACCCGACGAGCAGGAGCGGAGCAGCGGCCGGGACGGTGCACTTTTGGCGCACAGTAAAGTCCAGAGGCAACTGGAGCGGCGCCGGACAGCGACATCATCGACCAGGGGTTCACATTCTGTTGTGGAGTCGACAGGCGAGGCCTGTCTCTGTCAGGTCGCGTCGCGGTGGTTCTGTGCTCTGTGACACCGAGACGCAGTGGTGCAATTTCGTCACGTCCTCCATCACTCTCATCAGTCGCAAGACGTTGCTGCGCCGTATCGATCTTCGGCCAAGGCCAAGACAGCCCACCGAGGTCCAGGAAATGGGCCGGCTGTAGTAGTAACTGTGGACATGGTAAGGAAGTCTGAGTCTGGTCTGGCAGTGTTAGGAGAGATTGGGGGAGGGGGGCCGCGAGGAGGGTGACTTTCAGGGATGGAGGAGAACAAAGATGCAGATAGATGCAGACGCATACGCAGGCGTAGACGCAGACGCAGCCGCAGCCGCAGACGAGGTGAATTAAGATGGGGGTGGAGGACGCAGCGCACTGCACCGTCAAGCCATCCATAGAGCGACGGATGGGGTGGCGGCCGAAAACGGCGGGACACTTGATGGGGGGGAATGCAGTGAAAGGAAGGCAAAGCATGCAACTTGTGGCATGTCGATTTGGAATGTTGAATCGGTGTGCGAGATTCAGAGGCGAGATTGAAGCTCAAGTTTGGGGAGAGCAGAGCAAGAACAAAAGCAGCATTCATCATATCACACTGTTGAGATGAAAAAATTCACACTGTATGTACTAGTCATACCTGCCTTATCAGCACTGTGTGAGCCAGGGCCGGCTGCACCTGCCGCTTCTGCAACGACTGACCACGATTGACTCCATGACATCTTACGTACAGCCAGTTCAAGGGAAGGAGGTTACTCCGTAAGGTACCTACCTTACCTTAGGTAGGTAGGTAGGGCAGTAAGGCGAGAAAGGCACCTGCCCAAGGTGAGAACTTGCCAACTTACCCAGCACCTGGAAGGTGGACAGGTCCGCAAGACATGGACCTTCCCCAACAAACCCATCATCTCCCCAGGTAGGTACCTACAGTGTATCTACTCACCTTACCTAGGTACTAGGCCAGGTAGGTAGTTACCTACATACCTACATACGGAGTACCTTCCTCCCCTTTGTTTCCTAGGTCTTTGAGAGACTTTCCTCTTGCCCTGGACCAGAAAATCGAACTATTAACCGGGGTGCCTGCTTCACTGATGTGGCCCAGCTGGTCGGTTTAGCTGCTTTGTTAGTCGAGGACATACGGACGTATGCTAATTGACGCTCCGCACAGCTAAACCAACTCCATCCGCCGACTAAAATCCCTCGAGTTCTTTTTCCTTTTTCTATTCGACCAATCTGGTTCTTATCTGACACCATCAACTTGTCTAGGTTACCAGTTACTAAGAAGGGTGCCGTCCGAAGCCGTCTCATATCAATCTCGACCCTCCCAGCTCGTTCCCTCAGGCCTCCACTAGCAAGAACTTCATACCAAAAGAAGAACGGCGCAAAACCTCCTAGGAAACACGTGTGTATGGTGTGGGAGATGCAAAGAATTCTTTATCGACGTGGCGTCATAAGGTTCAGATCCTCATCGACAACGGCATCCGCCCTAGGCATGATGCAGCATGATCAAAACGGTGGCGCATTTCAAGTCCGATTCTCAACATCTATGGCACACAAGATCCATCAAATCAAACGCAACACCTCGTAATCTAGCCACTGATGCCCGCTGTTGCTTTGCGGCCAGGCCGAGGTCCTGGCGTGTGCGCCTTCATCACTCGCCTTAGCCTCTCCTCTTGTCCCGCTTGGCAGAAGGAAGGAGGTGCAAATACCTCAGCGGCCACTACAACTCACACGGCGTTGGAGCTTCTCTCTGTCTGGCAAGTCACATCTCCGCAATATCCGTCTAGTAGAACTGGCGACCACGCGGCGTATTTCGACTCCGAATACACAGCTATCTGGCCCACCATTGCGAGTGTGGCATGAGGTTGGTTTCTTTTTGCCTCTTTCGTCGTTTGGACCCCGTACGCGGCAACTTCTACGTATCCTCCTGGTCGGTTCCAACACACCGTGCCATCTCATGCGGCCTGGTGTGCGACCTGTCCTTCCCGGCAGTCTGACCAGGCAAGCTTCCCCCAACACCATCAGCCATTCCTTCGTCAGCTGCACCCCTCATCTGTTCGAGTACCCGAGGAATCCACCACACAGATTGGGAAAGGAAGCCCTGGCCCCTTCTGCCCCCCTTATTCGATTTTTGCTACGCCCTTCCGCTGTTGTCTTCACGCAGTCTGGCGGAAAAGCGGTCATGGTCGTTTCTCTGCCCGGGACTGGTGCTTGTCCACTGATCTATCCCCAACACGAGCTCCTCCTTCCCCCCTATTGCTTGATTGTCTTCTGCAACGTCTAATTCTATTGGGGCTTCAAGTATTTCACAAGGTCTTGTCATTCTGTGCCCCATACAGCTATGACGACGGCCATCACTTTCCAACAGACGGCTGGTCGTGGTCTTCTTCCACATTGTATAATACAATTTAAGGGGTCAGGCATCCAGAAGACTTGGCTGTGGGCCCCCTTTTACCATGGTTTGACTGATTTACAGACCGACAGCTTTCTTGACACGGACACCCTGGACAACACCCACAGTTCAGGGTAACTGGGCGGCCGCAAACACCAGTCTGGCATCGATGCCAGACCGCCATGTTAGAGATACGGAAGAATTGATGCCCCATTGATGCATTCTCGGCTGCAACAGGAAAGGGGATCGGCCCATCCCCTCACTTTACGGTTGGAACTATGATTGTCTCCTCCCAGGAAATTGTACGAATATGACGAGGCGACCGGGATCAAGGGCAAGATGGTATCCGTCTTCATGGGCTGCGTCCCTCTCCTGGCCCACGACCTATGACAACTTCAGAACTGCCAGGCTGCGCCAACGCCTCCGGCCTGCGTAAGTGAGCGGGTGGCGGCCGACCATGGTTTGTCTGCTGTATGGAAATATGGATACCGTCACTAACACACGCCTAGGCGAGCGGCATTGACAAACGAAAGCGCGGCCAGACGCCCTTGTCGCAGGCAGACTAATACCAACGAGAAAAAGACCAGCGAGGCGGCCAACAAATGCGCGAATTGCGCAGACGTTGGTGATTGTTGCAACCCCCTCTGTGTAGGGCGGGCGAGGTGTGATGCAGGTCGCATGCATTGGTAGCCAATCAGCATGCACGACTTTAAGCGCTGGCATAGCCCGACTACACCTCATCCTTTGCCGTAGCCGCCCACGATATCTGTTCATGGCAGACTTTCTAGGCATACTGGCGAGCTTTCCGGGACCGAAACTTCAGCTTTCTGTCAGACCAGCGAGCGAGCGAGCGAATAGGCCGGAATATTGCACCGATTGCTTCGAGACCTCTGCCCCTATTCGGTGCGCCCTACCGACACCCTGTCGACCTCGAGGCGGGCTGGCAGACAAGGATGCTCACACTGGGAACGGCTTTACTGGACATGGAAGGCGAGTCTCGTTCCCGGATACAATGCCCCTCGGTCATTGGATGCGCAGAGGGAAATGGACGAGTTGACATCTGCACCCTGTCATTGTTCGTCACCAACGTCACCAGCAGTTGTCAAGCATGAAGTCCGCCGCGATGACCGCATGCGGACCGACACTTCCGCGAGAGACGCGGTACGGAGTAACTGGCGAGACTTCCCTCCTCAGGCCCTCGGTCCCGCCTCTGCTGCCTAGACTGCTCTTACCCCTTTCCGTATGAAGGCTGTGTCGTGTCGGCAAGATGCCAACGCCTGGAAAGCAGCGTCACGGCCATGGGTGAAGGGATGGATCCCCTGGGCAAACAGTCACACGCCCTCGAGGGGGTGAACATGTTTGACATGGCAACGGGACATGCACCAAGTATCGTTTGGTATAGTACTTGGGCCATCCACAAGCAAGTCTGCATCAGGTGCCCACTCATGCAAGCTCTAATCACCAGAAGGATGTGTCTGCTTTCCGTCCAACTTGGAAGAAATCGGCAGTGGAGGTCTGTCCTCGTGTTGGTCATGACGGCTCGACAGTGAGGGGGTTCCTCATTTCCACACCACCGCTCCTTGCAGTTGCCCTGCGGTGCCACCCCAATATCCTATTGATCACCTTCCTTCCGGAGGGTTCGCGATGGTGCTGCGGACGGCCCGCAGTTTGCATGCAAGTCGGCCTCGACACCATCTCACAGGCGGCGTTGGTAGCTCGAATCGGGCTTGGTTGCCAACTTCTCGTCCGTTGGTGATCACTATCACCCTCGTTGCAAGGTTAGTTTCATTCCAAATTGCACCCCCAAAGCCGCAGACCAACAAGACACAAAGCGGGGTCATGTACCAGCTTGATTCACACCTCTCTCGTGGTGTTGTTCGAGAACGGGGATGCTGGAGGCACAGTCCCGCGTGAGAATACGCGAGTGGAACACGACGTTGGAGAGGGGATGAGAGGGTAGAGGAGAGGCACCCACATTGGCATGTTCGAGATGGGTCCTGGAGCCGTTTGCCAACACGAGGTCGTCGTCGAGGAGCTGTTGGCCACCTTCCACTGGGGATACTCGAAGGCAGAGAGTCATGCCAACTGGAACGACGGAACATACTCCATATTGGGCGTTACTAAGAACAGAGGAGGCCGAGCGAGTCACTTGGGGGCCGTCACCCACAGCCCAACGACATGCGAGGTATGGCCAAGTAGGTGCCCAGGGGCTGACAAAGGTCTGATGAATGTCGCCGCGGAACCTACCACCCGAACGGTGAAGTGTCGGCGGCCGGGAAATATTTCTGTCCCGGTAGAGACTCATACTTTGGAAGCCTCTGTGGGTGGCTAGCGACTCTCACCTCGACGGGATGAGGCGCGATGGCTAAGCAGGCGAAGCAGCCACGAGGATTTCGGGAGGATGATATCTTCAGCGTCGGGAAGGAGCAAAAGGGCTGCATGTCTCCCCACAAAAGCAAAAAAGACAACAACTGCAAGCAAGGCAGATCGCATGGCAATCAGGATTCCTCCCGAATCCCACGATATGCGAACACATGGCAAGGTGCGCGAGGGGCGGTGCGGCGCGGCGCGGCGCGGTGCCGTGCCGTTCCCGTGGCGGTGACCGTGCCGTACCACAGCTGCAACGGCGCAGCCACCAGAGGTGGCGGACGAGGAGCGGGAGCGGCCGGGTACTCTCGGGAACCCCACCTGCCGCATCGTCGGCCGAGACGCACTCGCCATGACAGCAGCATGACAGGCGTGGAACGGACGGAGGGGACGGGCAGGTCCGGAAGGAAGAAACGTGGATGGAAGACGGCGAAAAGTTTGTGGGTGGGGAGGAAGAATGATACTGAAGGAGAGATGGGGCCACACGGTCGGGAGCGCCCGGAAGCCCCACACGCACCCGAGGGGCCGAGGGAAGGACCCGAGGCTGCACCGCTCCTTTCTCCTTTGCTCCGGGGCACCGGGGCACCGGGGCTAGTGGTACGGTTCTAGGTACCTTCCAAGTCCACTCGCTGGAGCATGGCAGCCCCAGCTTTGCCGGTTCTCGCCGTTCCGAGAAATACTCTTCATGCTCCGGTACGTCCAATGAGACGCGACCGGCGCTCCGGGGCCGGCAACTTGGCCTCGGGGTTTCTGGGCTCGATTTCTAGACGTCTGCTTTTCTCATCCAAGAGCCTCAGGACCGGTTCCCCACCTTTTCGTCGTCCTTCCCGTGCTCTCCTGATGTCAGATCTGGTGATGATTTTTAACAACTTCATGATTGCAAGGCTTGAGCATGCAGCCATCCGCCTGCCGGCCACTCACCACCATCCTCCACCCACCCTACCCTGGTCGACTTTTTCTCTCTCTCTTTTTTTTCTTCCCCTGTGCGGGTATCCGTTTTTTCGGCCTTCCCTCTTACTGTTTTCCTCTCAAGCGCACCAACCCCGCGTCGCCGACGGGTACTTCGAGTGCGTGGTAAAAGGTCAGGGCAGAGAACATGCCGAAGAGGTACTTCGGTCCTTCTGACCAATTCTGATTCCACCATGTTCTCTCCTTTCTTCTTCCTCATCGTTCGACTTGGGCCTGGCCAGTTGCGGACCCACGTGCACATGATCACTGAGTAGGTCTTTTTCAGCTGAAGGAGCCATGAATAGACTGGGCCAGGACTTCAGGTTCCTTCCAGATCGTCCCCTTCTCTGTAACCCGCGCTCAGAAATATTCCATCACCAGTCGCAGAGCCCGGCCAACTTGATACTCGACGGCGAGTGCTATCGATGCGGGTTTCAGGGATGCTCATAGCGGGGGCATTTATTTTTGTTTCTGTTTCTACTTGTTGTTATTATTTTTTTGGTCGCTCTCTCCGTAGGTACCTTGGGTTTCTAAATATTTCGCTCGATTCACTTGCTCCTTGGCAGTTTGGTCTCTTATCTCTGTCTGTGTGGGCGAGTTGCATTCCCCCCGGGATTGAAACACTCGGTACCCAGCCGTGCAAAACAAGGGAAAATGGGCCAGCGCCAGCGCAACGATCAAAATTTAGATCTCTTGGCTCGTGGCTTGTTTTTGGATCACCTCGCACATCCCAAGAGTCTCTGGGAAAAGTGACATCCGTGGATACCTACCTTGAGAGCTCGAGACGAGAAAGTTACTCCAACACAGCATCCCGGCTCCTCGTCCCATGCCATCCATCCTAACCCATCCTAACCCATCCTATCCTGTCCTGTCCATCCGATCCTGTCCAACCGCACGGGTCTGGCCATCCTCCTGCCTGGTACTGCCCGGGCCCCGGGATGCCTTGCCACCCCAATCAATTCCCCCAATCGGCACTGGCCGCCCATCGTCGTATGGCGTATGCGTAAAACATGATGTCTGTCTGGGCGAGAATGCTCCGCCAGCGCCAGAGGGGGGACGCACGTCGGTGCGACACGCGCGCCATTCACCTGCTTGAGTGGGAAAAGTCTACCAGCAATACTCCATGCGTGGATGGGAGAAGGACATGCCCGCCGCACACCACCTCCCCCGTCCCCCAGCACCTCTGGCAACCGGTTGCTAGCCGGTTGGGGACGGAGGGGGGGAACACGCGCGGCCGGCAACTCTGTCACCTCGCTCAGTTCGTCGTGTCTCGTCTCGTCCGTCGACCGGGAAGTTCGTGGAGGGGAAGGGGGGCGTTCAAGGTCCCTCTCCTCCGCGTCTTTCGGCAACTCAGCTCAGCATATAAAGGCGGGCAAGTGTCCCCTTCCTTCCTCTGATCTTCTATCTACTGTTCTTCAACGCTCTCAACCTTCACTCATCGCTGGCCGTCTCCCTCGCAACCCCAAGTCTTCCGTCTATTGTGCACTTTGGTTCATAGCAGTTGATCTGTTTCCACGCCCGCCTCCCCAACTCGACAAACAACGCAAGCTTTCTCTCTTCCACAAACAACCCCCCAACCGCCAAAATGTCTGCCCCCGTCGACAACTCCGTCTTCCTCTCTCTCGCTCCCACCACCTCCTCGTCCTACCCCTTCAGGGCCCAGCAGCAGGCCGCGGCCGTCGGCTCGCCCGCGCCCCTCAAGCGCCGCACCTCCAGCGTCAGCAGCGCCGGCAGCAGCGCCGGCGCCCCCGGCCTGCGCTTCCTCAAGCTCGGCCCGGTCCACTACGGCGAGCACCCCGACGAGCACAAGGACGACTGGCACCCGGCCCTCCAGTCCTAGATGACGATTCCGCGCACCAATCTCTTTTCATGAATTTGTTTCGAGAGCGTTCGTCACGTCAATGTTTTTTTCTTTTCATCACACAAAAACAACAGCGGAATCATCGATTTGGGTCAGGAGATGGAGGCCACTGCGCCTCCACGACAGGTTCAGGAAACCGACGGTTATCAACAGCAAGCGGGTAGACGACAACCCTTTGGCGCAGGATTTTACTTCTCAAAGCACAGACAGGACCAGTCACAGAACAGGAACCAGAGAAGGTTGGGTGGAAAATTGTCTTTTTGGTTTTCAGAAGGGGGAAGCGGGGGGGGAAACGATGACACCCCCATTCATTCATAGAATCTGGGGAACGCGGCGGGATCGAAACCCAAACATCCGCAGGGAAGCGGCAACATTAAAAAAATTTGGTCACTTTTTTTTTCTAAATAGCCACAAAAAATATACCACAGGAGTTTGACGGCCACAACCGGGTCTTTCCTTCATGCCGCTGTCGTGATTCAGTGCTTACACGGTTGCATGGGTCTCTGGTACGATGCAACGCTCGCCTAACTCCCTCGAGCCAAGTCCCAACTCTACCACAGTAATCAGCAGTTTCGCGATTCGCCGGTCGTAGAAGAGCTGAGTTGCCATTGCATTTGCAGAAAAGCGATGGTGGGCAGCAGCGGCAGGCAGGCAGGCAGGCACTCGGGTTTACCGCATTCGGGGGGCCCTGCCGGCCTACCGAAGAGACACACGCAGCCGGCTTGGACGGATCAAGGGAACGCGGGCAGAGAATGACATGTGCCTCTGGCAAGGGAGGAGCCGACAGAAGGCGGGACGGGTGCAGGTTGGCAGCAAGAAGAAGAGAACCAAGCTTCACGTGTGGGTCTTTCATGCGATGATCTGACATCTGACCCGCCCGCTGATCAGGGTGACAAGGCGAAGGGAAGGAGAAGGAGAGAGATAGATGCAGAGATGGCTGCAGATCTTGCGGCTGTTGGTGTCCGGACAGGCGGGAATGCGCTGGTTCCAGTCAGCTCGCCCACCTCGACTCGTCCACCTGACTCTCTCCGTCCTCCTCTTCAATATTTCTTTTCTTCTCATTCTCCCTCTATCATTCCGCGGCAGAATTGTTAGGCCGAAAGGCGCAAGTTTGGGCAGGATGGCACAGGGTTGTCATTCAACTCCAGACAGGCGGCGGCTTGGGGGTTTGGTCGAATGAACGCGGGGCTGGAAGACGTGTGGGGGTTGTCGGCCTTCGGATTGGATCACCGGCCCAAGCCAGCCAGCAGCAACCGACATGTTTGAGTCTGCTTGCGCGTTTGTCTATTTGCTGTCTGTGGTGGCGTTTGGCCATCGGTTTCGTGAAGAAAGACATGCAGCCCCGATTAGCAGGAGGGGCGAAGTGGACGTTGAGCAACGGGGGGAGGGGAAGCTGAGATGCGTCAACGAGAGACACGTGGGGTACCAAGAGACGGTAGATAGAGACATGAAGCATCACGATAGGCGCGGGGCGCGGGGGTTGGCGTGTGTGTGTGAGTGTGAGTGACAGAGGAGGGTGTTGTTTTGGGTTTATGCCGAGACTGAGCGAACGCGCATCTAGGAAAGAGATTGGGGGCCGGCAGTACCGCCTGTCCAATTGTTTGTTTTTCGGTTTTTGACTCTTACAATTTCCCTCTTTTTTGTTGGTTCTTGTGTTTTCAATCCCTAGCGGTGCGATAGACGTTCAACAAGTGTATTTACAGGGGGTAGACTCTTAAGAAGCGGGAGTTTGCGGGATGGCAGTGATGCTGCGGTTTGGATGAGCCGATGTCCAGGACGCCCGGGACATGCCCCTACTGGCCCGTCTCGGGAAGTCAGTTGTGAAGGTTCGGAGTTTGCTCGCACAACTGGAAACTCTGGATCAACAACCCCCGTAAAGAGGGGCGGTGCTATGCAAGACGTCATTCCTGGCCGTCCCTCCCCCCGTGGATGGCGGACGAGTCAGCCTTCGCTGCCATCAACTCGAAGCATGTGCATCCGCTCTTTCCCATTATTGTTTCGAAGGAAGGAGGGACAATCAGATAGCTATCCGTAGGTAGTAGCGGCCTAGGTGTCTGGGCATGCAGGCTGGGTTGCCGCTCCTGGCTCATCTATCTCCGGCAATAGGCGGTTGCTTGCCTGCTTCTGCTTGCCTGTCATGTTACCGCATCCGTAGGCCAGCGCAACCGGCATCCAAAGAGAAGATCTGCGCGTTGCGAATCTGGCATGCAGCTTGCTTGCCCGTGCTTGCCCCCTCCAAGGAAGCTCGCTCCCTACCTGCTTGCCCTGCATATCGGTACCTACCAAGTACCGAGGAGTCGCGAAGGAGAGATGGGATGTACAGAGAGCATGTCGTAAAAAACCGCTTCGAGATTGCCGCCATGCAGATCGCGTCGATGATACAATCAACCAGCCTGCGACGACGTCACGCGGAAGAGCGGGTGCTCTGCCAATCTACCTCTCCCGCTGGCATGTGCTCCCAGAGCGAAAGCCTTCGAGGGATCGTCCTGGAAGAAGCCCGGAAGGAGAAGATTGCCACATGCTGCGCTGCGATGCACGCGCGCGCATGACCCGGGGCCAGGCAGGCAAGCTCGGGCGGCGGGCCGGCCCCGACCCTCCGACACGCGCCAAGATTAGACGGGACGGACAAACGCTATGCGGCCCTGTCGTCTCAAGTCTCTGTCCTCCAGGAACAAAAGGAGAAAGAAAATAGAAAAGTGGCTTTGCGGTTTGGACACTCGAGAACCGGGATCTGCCAATACAAGGCCGACGGCGACGGACCTGACCTTTTGGCTTTCTGCTCTTTGTGATAAGTCAAGTTTGGTGTCTGTCGCCCATCCCTCTCCCTCGAGAACTTGGGGCAATTTGGGCAATCTCTCAACCTTGGCAGGTTGCATGCGAGGTTTGTGGATAGCGTCCCAAGTTCCGTAACCCTCTGCTCGGGCATTGTGTCTCGTCCATGGGCCCCTGCCGGTTGGTTATTCATGTGTTTGTTTCTATGAAAAGATCTCCGGCGGGTGGCAGCGTAGTATTCGGACCCGGCCTGAGGTCCGACCGTCGTTTCGGGGCCATTCTTAGGTACCAAACCTGAATCACTCAAGAGGGTGGGGACGTACGGGCGGGCTGCTACCTAAGCGTTCCGGGGGCCTGGTCGACCATCCCGGGGAAGATCACGGTCCCGCCCGGCGCTTGAAGTGCACCATGTGGGGCCGGTAGTGGTCCGTCTGGCTGGACCGATCGAATTCCTGGCGAAACAGACCCTGAGAGGCTTTAATTAGTTCATGTGACAGTGGGAGACATCATGCGCACGAAAATAACCCACCGTCTGTATGTGAGAGCTTTGCCAGCACTGGTGCAGAACGATTTTCTCTCCAAAAGGATCTCCCCAGCCGGATTTATCGGCAACCTCCTTTCTGTTCTCTCCTCGCTTGGAAGCGTCGCTTCTTATAACGACGGGTGTTCTCTCAACCTGATACGACTGTCCCGTTGTGAATGTAATAGTCACTGGATCTGTGCCGGAAAAAACGTCTTGATTGTATCAGGTATCAGCTAAGACTACATATACTACCGCTCAGCGAGACGCCACTGTTCGCCGCTTTCGCTATCTTTGGGTACCGTCTGCTCCGCCGCTCGCTGCTGTTCTTCGCATCCATTCAGTTGCTCGAAGGAGAATTGGAGAAGCTGTAGTATGCCTCCCGACGAATCTGCTTCAACGACACCGGGTGAACGACCTCTGTCGTGAGCTGCAGGGCGTGTATAGCGTCTCCATGTGATCGGATCTCGCTGGCATTCAATAGTGGATGCCTCTTGATAACGAAGGGATGGTTTCTCCTCATCTTGTTCACTTGCTTCCATGCCTCCACAGCTGCGTCTTCCAGTCTCAACCTCCAGGTGCCCTTCCAGGATATCACGAAGAAAACATCCATTGCGTGGAAGCTGAACGCAGACGCGTGCCCTTTCCCACCATTCCAAATCTCCATTATTTTAAGCATCGGCATCCGTTTTGCTGCTGCAGCCGCGTCGCAAAGGAGCGTTGTGACCTGGGCGATATGTGTGCGTTCTATCAACGTCGATCTGAGCGAAAGCGAAGCGAGCCTGGACCATACCCAGTCACTCTTATCGCGTATTGTTTGAAAGAAACGTGCGGCGCCGATGAGATACGAGATGGATAGGCATTCTATACCTAGGCTGCAAAGGGCCAGAGCAATTTCTAGTTTAAGCGTGTCACCCTTGCCTCGGCTTAGAGAAAGGAAAGGTTGGGTTGGATAGAGCTTCGCCACAGCTTCGTTGCAGTCTTCGCTGAAGTCTTCAAACAGCACCAACTTCTTCATCCGAGGTGACAGACTCTTCAGGCGAAGACTGGAGAACACTACACTGAGTGGTCAGCAGAAGAAGCCTCCCTTTTGGATTTCGATGTACTAACCTGGATTGTATTGACCGCAAAGCATAGGCTTCCAGTATTCAAATTGGAGGCTTTCGAGTAGTGGGAGGCATTCAAGAATACCATTGAGAGACTCGGGGGAAAAAGTACGCCGCATCTGTCGGCGTATAAGAAGAGCCTTGACGCTCTTCACTTGCGGCAGGCCGGAGATGGAGGATGAGAGACCAAACTTGTGCATTCTCGAGAACGCATAAACACTAGGTGTTCTTGTTCTCTGTCCATGCTCCCAACCATGTGAAGGGTCATGCAGGGACGCTGGTTGTAGGTCGTTGACCAAGTTTGAGGGGTCTGAGTCCACAGATTCAAGAAGGTAGTCCTTGAAAACGTGCTGCGTGTCGCTTGGGGAGTGGGCACTGATCTCCAGAGTCACAGTGCCTTCAGTCATGTTGCTTTCCTTTTCCCAGTCATGCAGGATGGTGAAGATGGAGAGAATTGCGTTTTTCACTGCATCCTTATTGTGCACGTAATTGTTCTTTCCTTCACGCTCGCAATCAGGGCAATCGTAAGGTTTCAATTCGATACGGAGCCATATGTGCTCAACCATGCTCCTGTGCCGTGGTATCATGGCTGAAAAATGATCTGGTAGGTCCTTTGAGTCGACGATCAGGTGCTGGAAGGTCTTCCTTTCGAAGAACTCCAGCCACTCCTTGTTGAGCATTGACCAGACCTCTTTTCGTTGTCCATCAGCAGCAATTTCGCACAAGGCAACGTCAAAAAAGAAAAGCTTGAACTCTAGGGGAAGCCTCTTCCATCCCCAGGGGCGTGTGTCCATGTTGGAGGCAGGTGTGTCCAGGTTGGAGGCAGATGTGTCCATGTTGGAAGCGGGTGTGTCCATGTTGGAAGCGGGTGTGTCCATGTTGGATGGAAGTGGGTGGAGAAAGGGCGTTTCTTCTGTCGACTGAGTGCGTATAGATCTGACATCTACTCAGAATCAACTCCTGTTATCTGTCAGTCATTGCTACTGTGCAAGAAAACAAATTTCCCTATCGTACCTAAAAAAGCCACCCTGAGGAATTGTTGGGCCAGCGTTGCCTTAAAAGAAGAACCTAGGAGAGAGACAAAGGAATGAAGGAATAAAAGTCTGGTCTTTCATCAAGTCAGCTGAGTGATACATTTAGTTATCGTTACATGAATACAAACGGACAATCAAACAAACCTTTTGATGAAAACCGCGTAAAGACTGGGTGGACGCCTCAATAGCAGATGCTGGGTACTGTTGAGATGAAGTTGAATTCGGACTGGTGAGGACGGTTGGAGAAAAGGTAGGTAGGCATCTATCTACATGCATTACCTACCTCTACCCAGGCAGGAAGTACCATTGCCACAGTGTTGCTCCCACTGTGGTCCAACCCCATGTCAATTAGGTAACCTTCGTCCCCCGCCTCCTCAGCCGTAACTGCCTCTCCCCAATCTTTGTCCGCCACCAATCACCCATCAGCGAATTCCTCCGCAACAGCAGATTGTTCGTGATAGCGGCCTGCCATCCAGCTTCCCGTCTCTGACTATCTCACGTCTTGTCTCATTCTCAACATGCCTAGTGCATGTGGTCGGGATGGCCGGCGGCACGTTTGACAAGTTCTTCGACCTCCCCCTGGAGATCCGGGACCAAATCATCTCATACCTCTGTGTGGTCCCGAACCCTATTCAAGTAGGACCGACAGTCGATACTGAGATACCTTTTCCACATGACCTTCTCTTGTCCCATCCTCTGCTTTACGCAGAAGCTTCAGCTCTCTTCTACGAACAGAACCGCTTCATCCTCAACCTCGGAAGCCGACCCCGCGCTGCCATTGAGCGCGCCATCGGTACCCCCTGGCTTCTTAATAACGTCACTGCTCGGCGCCGCATCAAGCACCTCGAGCTATCACCAGGCCGCCTAGGCAATGTGTTCAAGAATCACATCTCACCAGCCGTCGCGGATATGATCCTAAACGGCTCCTTGCGTCACCTCAAGCTTGTGCTGTATCCGACTAGCACCGACAAGATCGCCTTCAGTCATGAGACGATGGATGCACAGTCGATGAGGGCTGCAATGACACGACGGGACGATGCATTTGCTCAGGCGAAGCCGTTCAAGGCCCTTTTGCGGTTGCTAGCCGACCCGGACCTGGAGACCGCCGAGCTCTACGTCGATCCCATCCATCGTGAGTTCTGGTGTGATTTCCACGATGGGGTGACGTGTTGCAAGGAGCGCCCCAAGGGGCCATGGCAACTCATTCCGATCGATTGGAGAAAGCTGGCTGCTAGTTTTGGACAGGACCACGAGCTGAGCATTGTTCGCGTTGGCTCGTGAATAATGTGAAGGAGGAGAGGAGCTCGCTTTTCCTGCAGCGCGCGCTGCTTGTCCGCGTTTTGGGACGGGAAAAGGGTTCGGTGTGCGGCTGGGATAGCCAATCCTCTGCCAAACTGACAGCGAACGACTAGTGTGAAAGCCACCCAGACAATAAGCTTTGCGGCTTCCGTTGAATGCTTGGCAAAGCGGGATCTCATCGCTGAGAAGTCTCTGACTACAACTTTCGGATCTGGGATGCAGATTAGATTGAGAAAGTTTCCCCTGTGTGGAAATGAGGGGAGGAGGAACCGCTCTCCTGGAATCATTCCCCTAGCTGAATCCGGCCCGCATCTTGCTAGATCTTGGTAAGACCAGCCCGGAGAGTACACATGGACCCCGCTAATTGCCACTAAAGATTTGCGGGTCTGGGGCGAGGCGTTATAATAGGGGTGTTCAGAATAGAGAGGTTGGAATACTCATGGATTTCCTAATTCGACAGGAGAAGGCGTTGTGTGGTGCAAGTGGTGCTGCAAGGGGATCGGTGGAGACTACTTTAGCCACCAGAGTCTCGACTCATCACCTTTCATAGATCTGGTTTGGCGCCATTAGAACGGAGGCAGGTCTCGTAATTTCGTTGCGCTTAATATGGGGGAGCCATGCGCTTCTATTTGACTCCAACTCTCACTAAGACCAACTATTCAGGGGTTTTGGCACCAAGGCCTTGGGTGTTCGTGGCATTGGCCAGAAAGCTTGTCTGAAAGCTTGCCTGAAGTATGCTTAATACGTTGTCCTCCTCTGTTTATTATAAAAAGCCGGCCTTCATGTTTGACAAATACGGGCTTCCTATCTACACTCATCGATCTGTCCGTTTACGTGTCCCCAGGCCCAGCCCTCCTGACCCCTTCTCAACTATTCGCTTATTGACACCTTGACTCTATCCACTCGTCCCCTTCATAACTCTCTGCTCTAGATATCTACCCTCACCATTTCGGTATTGCCTCCCATAATCACCGCTCCCGTTGTTCCCGTCAAAATACCCCATTGTCCCTCTTCTCCATTCCTACCTATCACTCCCCTTATTTTCTCCGAACCCAGCTACTGTCATCCCTTATTGGTCCCTGTCCCTTGCACCATACAGCCCCGTCTTCCATACCTCTGTCGAGTTTCCCTTCCTCATCCTCGCAGCTGCCATTGTCGCCGAACTCCCGTCGCCCCGTCTACACTTCTTCAACCCGCCCCTTGCCACCTCAGACCTTTTCCCCTGCTCAACTTTTGAGTCTTCCGTGCCACTACACCAGCCCCTCGAACATCATTTGCGCACCCCTCACCTTTTTCATCTGCCTTGCCTTCTTTCACTCCTAGCCCCCATCCCACATTGGCTATGTAGCCAAACAACACTCTCCCACCACCGAAGCCCCCTGCAGCAGACAACTCCTGACCACCAACCAACCTTGGAGTAGTTCTCATCACTTGTCATCCCATCAAATGTGCCGATATGAGAGAGTCACAGCCCCGAGCATAACACCTTGCCCCCATATCCACCACCACCACCACCCCTTGGACCTGACCCCGAGTTCACAACACCTGATGCCCCTGCGTTCCTTGTCCATCACCAAAACAGAGAGACCAAACTGTGGAGACGGCTCACCTACTTCCCACTCATCCTGGTCTCTGCCAGAATCGCAACCCTTGACGAAAACCGGAAGTCACTCACGGCGTTGCGGTTGGAGGAGGATGTTTCATGGCTATCCCAGGTTGATACGGGGGGCGTTTTTGGTTGACGGCGCATTGGGCGATCTTGGAAGAATTTGCAGGACGCGAAGGAAACGTGATGGAAGTGGCAGGGCCGTGGACGGAGGAAGACCTACAGGTCAGCCGGTTGGGTGGTCAGCGGGAGAGAAACGGACAACAGGGTGGGATGTGGGAGTATGACAAATGACTTTCTACCGGAATGGATCGGCTCACAAGATCAACCAAAACACTATCGTTTGGCTTTCTCTCGCCTGACCCGGGCTCGTGCTGAGGTGATGTGAACAGTGACGGGGACGTCGCGGATGGGCTCCCGGGTGCCCTAGGGAGGCCAACCCAGGGAGCATGCAGCCGGGCTTGCGATCATGGGTATCCTATGGTTCTCAACATCCATCAAATCGGTCTGGTGGTGTAGTTGGTTATCACGTCAGTCTAACACACTGAAGGTCTCCGGTTCAAGTCCGGGCTAGATCAATATCTTTTGCTTTCTGCTGGTTCTTCTTTCATGGTCCTCCAGAACTTTGAGTTTTTTGGCAGGGCTGCTTCTAGCAGTTAACTAGAGGCGCGGATTTTAGAAATCCGTCTGTGGTTCTTTGTTTTGCGAAGGTACATCGACATTCATGTCACAGGCTCACCAGTTGCCTCTGCAAATGAAATGTAGGTGAACGGCCCCTCCCGCAGTACTGCTCGACTGGCGGTTGCTTATTGGGCGAAGTTGGCTCCAAAACCTGGCCAAAGAGAGCCAGGTTGAACGCAGGCGACAAAAGCATCTTAATACAAGCACATTGGTAAGAGATATAAGTTTTAACGTAGACGTAATTTCATTTCATGTCGCCCTGATCCTTTCTACAGTGTCTATGAAAGCCGTAGAAGACGGCACCCGGAAAGTATTCCCCATCTCCCGAGAGTCATGGACGTGTCGTGAGTGTGTGGTAGTGGTGGTGGAGGTATAAGGGGAAGGAAGGCGGCTGGGAAGAAAGAGGAACTTTTTAGTGCCTTTTGAATCACCTGACCCAAATTATTCGCATCCTGGCCGTATTCTGCAAGGCCACCCAAACGCAAGAAAGTTGAACCAGATACACCGCGAGAAGCGGCCCCGTCAAGCCGCAAACTGCCATCCGCGCCAAGCACAAGGCCTTTTTTGGTTTTGTTTAAAGACCCTTCTTAGCGGGAAGACATGGCCTTGGTCACGAGGCGCTTGAGAGCAAGCTCCTGCTTCTTGAGGTCCTCGGCGGAGGAGTCAGTGATCTCGAGGGCGGACATGGCCTCGGAAACCTGCTGCTCAATCTTGTCCTTCTGGCCACGCTTGAGCTTGAGGGACAGGGTGGGGTCGGAGATGATCTCCTCAACACGGCCAATGTAAGACTCAAGCTGCTGCTTGGCCTCGAAGCGCTTGCTGAAGGCCTCGTCGTTGGTCTTGAACTTCTCGGCGTCTGTTGGGTGTTTCGTTAGTACGTGCGGTTAACAATGAGGCAGGAAAATAGACATACCGTTGATCATGTTCTCGATCTCGTGGGAAGAGAGCTTGCCAACAGAGTTGGAGATGGTGATGTTGGCGGAGCGGCCAGAGGTCTTCTCAGTGGCGGTGACCTTGAGGATACCGTTGACGTCGACCTCGAAGACGACCTCAAGGACGGCCTCACCAGCCCTCATGGGGGGGATGGGAGCAAGGGTGAATTCACCCAGGGAGGTGTTGTCCTCGCAGTTGACACGCTCACCCTGGTAGACGGGGAACTGAACGGTCTGCTGGTTGTCGGCAACAGTGGTGAAGGTGCGCTTCTTCAAGCAGGGGCAGGTCTGGCCACGAGTGACGACAGGGGCGAAGATGTTGCCCTCCATGGCGACACCGAGAGACAGGGGAACGACGTCGAGAAGGAGAAGGTCGGCGGTCTCGGCGGAGGTGGCCTTGCCGGAGAGGATACCGGCCTGGACGGCGGCACCGTAGGCGACGGCCTCGTCGGGGTTGATGCTCTTCTCGAGCTTCTTGCCGTCGAAGAACTCGGACAGAAGCTTCTGGATACGGGGGATACGGGTAGAGCCACCAACGAGGACGATCTCGTCAACGCCGGACTTCTCGATGGCAGCGTCCTTGAGGACCTGGGCAACGGGCTCAATGGTGCCGTTGAAGGCCTTGGCGTTTAGCTCCTCGAAACGGGCACGGGTGATCTGGGTGGTGTAGTCCTCGCCATCGAAGAGAGAGTCGATCTCGATGGTGGTCTGAGCACCGGAAGAAAGGGTACGCTTGGCACGCTCGCAAGCAGTACGGAGACGGCGAAGGGCACGCGGGTCGCCGGAGAGGTCCTTCTTGGTCTTGCGCTGGAAGTCCTTCTTGCAGTGGTCAAGGAGGTTGGTGTCGAAGTCCTGACCACCCAAGTGGGTGTCACCAGCGGTAGCCTTGACGGTGAAGACACCGCCCTGGATGTTGAGGAGGGAGACATCGAAAGTACCACCACCCAAGTCGTAGATGAGGACGTTGCGCTCCTTGCCGGACTTGCCAGCACCAAGACCGTAGGCAATGGCGGCGGCAGTAGGCTCGTTGATGATACGGAGGACGTTCAGGCCAGCGATGGCACCGGCGTCCTTGGTAGCCTGACGCTGGTTGTCGTTGAAGTAGGCAGGGACGGTGATGACAGCCTTCTCAACCTTCTTGCCGATCTTGGTCTCGGCAATCTCCTTCATCTAAGGCGGGGGTCAGCATCCCGTAGAAGTATCCGTAGTGCGCCCGGCAGGAAATCCTGCGTGACGCAGATCAAGCAAACGCACCTTGAGGAGGACCATGGAGGAGATCTCCTGAGGGGAGAAGGTCTTGACCTCGCCGAGGTAGTCGACCTGGACCTTGGGGTTGCCACCCTCGTCGACGACCTTGAAGGGCCAGGACTCGATGTCCTTCTTGACGGTGGGGTCATCGAAGCGGCGACCGATGAGACGCCTGTGGGCGGACAGTCAGCAACCTATTCGGCCATTTCGAAATTTTCTTTGGTGCCTTCCTCTACCGGTGTACCCCTCCTCGGGCGGGGAAATCTTCCCCGGCCCAAAGACGGTACGCCAGATTGAGGATGGCAGGCCAGGAAAATAGGCGGCAACTCACTTGACATCGAAGACGGTGTTGACGGGGTTCATAGCAGCCTGGTTCTTGGCGGCCTCACCGATCAGACGCTCCTTGTCGGTGAAGGAGACGAAAGAAGGGGTGGTGAAAGAACCCTGCTCGTTGGCAATGATCTCGACATTGGTACCCTCGTACGTGGCAACGCAAGAGTAGGTAGTTCCTGAGGGAGAAGATCATGTCAGCATTGCTGAATCGAAAGATTGTTTTTGACGATGTTGAGCTGTGGTCGATGATCGAATTCTTGTCTGGCTTCCCAGGGGCGATTGTCATCCCCGCGGTCGCGGCGATGGCGATGATGCCCCTCAGAAGCCAGGAACCGAAGATAGACTTCAAAACCGTCAAATATGGAAGCGCGACTTACCCAAGTCGATGCCAATGGCACCATCGTAGACCTCGTCCGCCATTTTGAAAAGATTTGATAATTGCACAAGACAAAGACGACCTGTGTGAGGGGTGGAGGAGGGAAGGTTGGAGGTTTGCGCGGAGGGGGAAGATATGTGAAAGAGGGCGGGCGGGCAGACGTGGGGTCCTTTCAAGAAGAATTTCTCTCGCTCTACACAGCCGAACAGAGATTTTGTGAAGGCCCGGGAAAAAAAATCAATTTCGACTTTTTTTTCTGGGCCAGGGCCCCACCAACCCCCCCTCTAGCGTGAGACGGGTCTAGCGCCATGCCACACAAATCGAGGGCGGCGAAGCAATTTTTTTGCCCTTTTCCCGGCCTTTCGTGGTGTGCTTATCTTATCGGACCCCTGTCCACCCGTGATTTTTACTTCTTTTCGCTCGCTTCGCCTCCCGTGTGCTTCCTGGACTCGACCTGGGCAACTGGGCAACGCAGGGACGCTCTTCGATGAAGGGTCCCTGATTGATGGTGGCTGGACTGGGATTGCCATTGTCTGTGGCCATGTTCCCCTCAGGTAATGGTTTGCTAAGGGCCGACGAAGCTGTCAGGGGCGACACTCCAGCTAGTTTCTACATGAGTGTCTCTCCTCTGCTCTGTTGCTCTTAACATCCGACTACGACTACGGACATCTCTCTCTGTGCCGTGCTCTATCAAGGGCGCCTAACACGGCTTCCGCCTTGATATTGCTTTTCTCACCGCCTGACTCGACTTGCACGCAGCACCCCGGATGCCTGACAGTGGACTCCCAACCTGCTGTGGTAGCAAGACCACAGGAGAGCCCTCCCTCCCAGCGGCAAGCCGGTCTCAACTCCTGCGTGTCCGGGCCTTGTAACGCGAATCCCGTCATGCAGACGTCGGGCACCCCGAGAATCGGACGCCCAGTTGCCAGTTGACAATTTTGCTTTGTGCTTTGTCCCCAGATAGCCATGGGACGGCATGCGCTCTTCTAAGTTCTTCCCCTCCAATACCTGCTGGACATGGGCAATTTTGCAGGGTCTTTCCAAACTTGTCAATGTCCGCTTAACGATTGGCTCGCCTGCAAACATGACCTTTAGCCTCTTCAGACGAACCTCAAGTGCTGCCCCTCCTCACATAACATTTCAACGATATCGAAAGTGGGTTTCTAGAAGCGGATGCGCATTGATGAGCTAATCCGGCCGCGGGAATCTCAAATCTGTGCGGGCTGAGAGCAAATCGATCCCTTGAAAGACCGGGAAATTTGGGTGGAGTTTCGAACGCTTTGACGAGCTTGCCGATAGTTGTCCAGGGAACGTTAGCCGCCAGAAACCAAAGCCCTTATCCCCCACCATTTCGCGCACAACCAGCGCTCACCGCATCGCGATATAATTGCCTTGCCATCCACCAGACCCCATCGCAGCATCACTCGGTGTTTCAATAACATCATCAGCGCCGATGGTTTAGTGGTAAAATTCTCCGTTGCCATCCAGCAGTGTCGGGGAGCCGGGGGTTCGATTCCCCCTCGGCGCATTTCTTTTACTTCAACTTGAAATTTTCATGTCTCTTTTTGCCTTGACAGTTATATGAGTGTTGGAAGTCTCTGTTCGATGTTGAGAGTGCTCCTCACAAGACCCCGGACACTTGATTATAACCTCTTATGCCTATCTAGAACTCATCCGGGCCATCTTGTCACATGACTCATTGGATCGGAATACATTTGTTCTTTTGGGTTTCAAGACAGATACGAACTTGATTCTCTGTGTTGCCTCTCGATTCGCTCTCTCTGTCGTTCCTGTTCTCTATACACGTAAGGCAACGAACCCATTGTGTTCCATGGCTCTTGTTGACAACATTATACCACAAGCTCCATCACCTGTAGGCAGTATCGCTAGCAGTGAACAGCTCGGTTTGAAAAGACCATGATTGAAGACACTAGCATATATGCCGCTACGGGCTCAAAGCAAAGGAACCCCAATTACCATTTGCCTCCATGTACACCGTATACTCAACAATACCAACAACAACGCAACGTGCCTCAGTCAGCATCGACTATAGAGGTGTTTGTAAAGGCTGCTCAGTCATGACATCGATTCCCGTGACCGAACAAGTCTCCATCCCTGTGACCAGACAAGCCTCCATTTTCAGTTCAGATCCAGGGCCACTTGCAACACCCACCCTGTAAGTTGGGGTTGGTACGTGCCGATACTTCCACCATGTCATTAGAACGGCACACAACGCCGCGAAAAACAAGAGGAATCGCAAGAGAGACCGGATCATGGCCAGAACACGACGAGAGAATCTGCGGATACTGAACGGTCTCCTGGGCTTCAAGACTCTTGCGTACTCCACCAAGGATGTGCTGAAGAGGTTCTCATCGTCTACGTCGTCCTCGAGCCCGTGATAGTAGACAACGTGGGCGTACGTCAATGTTGTAACATTCTGACCGATAGCCTCTCGGGACTCCTGATCGCGTACGGGCGTGAATATCTGAACGCAAGGCGCGACGGATATCATCACTCTCGCAAGTCTTCTTGGCGGCGGTGTCTGAGCCTGTGACCCTGGTGGTGGATTGTTGGCACGTTGGAACGTCTCGTTGTAGTCGCGTTCGGTATTCTTCAGTCGAGATTTGCTATGCAACGCCGGATAGAGCTCGACCTGATCCGGCATGTAGCGGTCGCCCGGCGAGAGCCAATTGAACAGGAACGGAGAGGGCGAGAGCTTGATGTTCACCGAAAACCAGGCGGCATAGGCAACGCAGTGGTGTATGTGCTCGTAGATGGTTTTGATGTCGATCAGCTCTACATCGGGCGGCCACGTCCTTCTCACCCAGTTGATGGCTGGAAGGATGAGAACTAGTATCTTCATTGCCAGTTTGTCGACCTCTGTCCAGAAAAACGGCGGGACTCCCAGTGAGTCGCCGAGGCACATCCGGGTGGTTTGCGCCATCAATTCACAACGGCGAAATCCTGTGGCAACACCGCGTCAGCCTTTTACGGTCATTCCAACGTATCAGAACAGCAACTCACCTTCGTCCTGGAGAAAACCCTTGCTCTGCATGGAAAATATCTTCTTCTGAGCCTTGCTAGCCCCGAAAAAGCAAATCAGGAACATGGCCTCCGTGTACACCTTCATGATGACGCCTCGCATCACGGTGAAGAGCTTCTCTTCGGACCTCAGCAAATTATCCCATGGATCCGGGTCTGCAGGGTCCGGCCGAGCAATTTGCTCGATGATGCTCTCGAGACAAATGTTGTCGTCACCCGTGTCCATGGACCAGATAGAACCCTGCGTGGGCTGGGTCCCATATTTGAATAGCGTTTCGACGAGACCTTTGACGTTCGAAACAACGGACCTGTAATGATATTCAAAGAAGGCGTTGTCGAGATGATGATCGGGAATGTTCCAATCGAGCTCGAGGCGCGTCGGCTCGAAGTCTCCGATATCCTGCAATTTCAGATCCTGTCGCATGACAAGAGACTCTGGGGTTGACTCTTTGATAGTGCCGCCGTCTTTCTCGTGTTCTGCTGAGGAGTGAGTCCTACCTCTAGGGCGGACTGACATGATGGATGCTCTCAATGTTGTATGGGATGGATAGTTCGACAAGGGCTTCAGCAATTTGGGAAACTGACAAGTGGAAAATCCCTGATGGATGAATGGCTTCTAATAGGTTGTGTCGGCAGTAACACTGGCGCTTGTCTCTACTTATGATGCTGGCCGACCTGCACTCTTTGCAGGTCAAGATGGTTAAGGGTGCTCAACAATGAACGACTTTACTTGGAGTGGTTGTGAGGCTTCTTACAAAGTACCCTTCTCGATCGAGCAAGCTTGAATAGCCACATCTTTGTACGATGGCTGAATATCATTCTTGCCATTTTCCCAGGTGTGTATTGCTCACAAGTGTGTGTCTGGTTACCAGGCCTGGGCATTGAAAATGGCTCTAGATGCTTAGGCATGATAAGAAAGGCCGCTGGGTCTTCGTCGCCCTGCATTCTGTAGTGACAATTCAACGACGGAAACGGAAGCCATTCAAAAAGAGCCAAATCCCAAATTGGAACTTGACTACTTCTCTTTGAACAAGTTCCCAAGGAGAGTCAATTGACGTCTTACAAGCTCGAAGAGACTTTTGTTAAACCCCCGGCTTCCGGCAGCGTAGGGCAGTCGTGGGGACGACGGCTGAAACACCAAGGGTGCTCCCGTCGAAACAGACTACATGGCACTTCTATCGGCGTCGCCACGTCGTTCTTCTCCTCCTCGGACACGGGTGCTATGGCTGGAACGATGGGCCAGGGGATGGATGCTTGGTCAAGGCAACACACCACCACAGGCGAAGGTGTGAGTACGCTGGTATGGCGGCCCAAGGGCAATTTGCCTTTTGAGGCAGCACATTATTGTTGGCGCTAGATAAAGCTTCTGGAAAATTCGCAGCGATTCGAAGCCAAAAATATGGATGTTGGGCCTCGAAGTCGCGGAGGGCGTCATCTCGAAACAGGGATGCGTCTTTGGGCGTGTGAAGGGGGCTGGAGAAGGGGGCAACGTGTGAGTCGGGTCCGCCATGCATGCCCACAGTACAGGGTCTTCGTTCCCAGGAGGGTTAGTTAACGCACGACACGAGAGGGTCAGAACGGGAGTTTGGCCACAGTTGTACAAGCCGTATCACGCGACCAAGGCGTCAAGAATCATAGGAGGTACATTCACCGGAGTAAGGGGCGAAGAGGAGAGAAGCGAGCTCCCGAAGCATGTCCAGGGATGCAGGGGATGGGCGAGTCGAGCACAATGAGAATGGGAGACAAAGACGACAGACGAGGCAACGGATTGGATGGCATCGGGAGGTTTGAATTCCCGACCGATCAACACAGTTTGCAAGGTTCCATGTCAATGGGCAGACGCAGCCGTCGGAGAAGGCCTCCACCGGACTGCTTGCAAAGTTCCGTAAACCTGGCTGTCACCCGTGCCGTAATCGTTAGCCTCCATCTAGGACGTGGTTGCTGTCTGTCCGTCAGTTATAGGTCGTCGTAACAACAAAACGCTCATACAGTCTAGTTGGGTAGGTAGATGTAGTTACCAATGTGCCTGCCCAGTGGAGTTAGGTAGGCGAGGCAATGATACATTCCTAAGTACCTACCTCTGGTGAGGAAGAAAAGTTGGGAAAAATATACCGCCCAAACTGAGTTTTGCGGCGCAAAAAAACAGAAAACGAAAAAGAGACACACAAATATAGGTAGGCATAGGGTCAGGGCAGTTGGGCCTGTGCAGTACATCCGGGCAGTTTCCCAGGTTGTACCTACCTACCTACCTGGGTACCTACCTAAACACCTACCTATCAACCCAAGCTTCTCCCGTCACCTTCCCGACCTCTCCTCTCTCAGTGAGGTTCAGCCCGAATAACCCCCACTTTTCTCCTCCCATTCGGTTGGCCCGCCCGCTTGGGCATTTTTTTGCGACTGCACCGCAAGAGGCACCGTGACTTCGCTCAGCGCGCAATCTTCAGAAAACCCATCGCAACCACCAATTCGCACCCGCCCAAGAGAACGACGTCGCTCGTCTCTGCCTTCCTCCTAATAACTACTAACGCTCCTGCCGATTATCGCTGACTTGCCTGGCGCAACGTCGGATCCTACCGCATCGATTTCTGGAAGGAAGTGACTGCCCACCAGCGACTTCCAATCAGTAGTGAAGCGAGCAAACCGTCGTCGGCCTCCAGCCCCTTCGAGCGGAACCCTCCCACCTCCCACCAATCCCCCTCCATCTGCGATCAGCAACCTCTTCTTTCGGCTTGCCCGCCTCGAGCAGACCTCAAAAAATCCACAACTTGCGATACTCAGAGTCCTCATCGCCAGTGTCTCTGCCCACTTTCTACCCCTCACCCGCACGAACGATAACCAGCCCTACACCACAACAAATCCTCACGATGGCGACTTCTGTACAAACACCCACGAACCCCGACCAGCAGGTCGACCTCTCCACCATCCCCATCTCTCCCGAGGGTGCTGAGAAGAGCGACAACAAGGAGAACGATGTCGACAAGCCCGTCACTGTCTTCCACGACAAGGAGAACTTCAATGTCAAGCACCCTCTGCAAAACAAGTGGACTCTCTGGTTCACCAAGCCCCCCAGCGGCAAGGTTCGTTTCGTTCCTTCCCAAACGCTTAGTGACGTGGCGCATTTTGTACTGACTTTCTTTCAATAGGGTGACAACTGGAACGACCTGCTGAAGGAAGTTATTACCTTCAACTCTGTGGAGGAGTTCTGGGGTGTATATGTATGACGGTCTCTCCCTGCAGCCCCGCCTTCTACTGACCCAGTTTGATAGAACAACATCGCTCCCGTCTCCGAACTGGCCCTCAAGTCCGACTACCACCTCTTCAAGGCTGGTGTCCGCCCCGAGTGGGAGGATGCCCAGAACAAGCACGGTGGCAAGTGGTCCTACCAGTTCAAGGAGAAGCGCAGCGTCCCGATCGACGACCTTTGGCTGCACGTTATGCTCGCCGCCATCGGCGAGACCCTCGAGGCCGAGGACGACGGCGAGGTCATGGGTGTTGTTGTCAACGTCCGCAAGGCCTTCTTCCGTATTGGTGTCTGGACCCGCACAATCGGCAAGAGCATTCCTGGCCGTGGTGACGGCGACGTGGCTGGTGGTAAGGGACGTTCTCAGGATAAGGGCCGTGAGATTCTCCTGAACATCGGTCGCCGCTTCAAGGAGATCCTCAAGCTTCCCTCTGGCGAGGTTGTTGAGTTCTCCGGCCACACGGACAGTGCACACAGCGGAAGCAGCCGTGCAAAGGCCAAGCACACTGTCTAAGCGGCCACCATCTCGGTCGGATCACACGACATACGACTTATTCCTCCATTTTTATCGGACCTGATTGGCGTCCCGCTCTCGCGAGGGGAGGCCGGATACGTCTCCATGATATCACTCTTCGCATCTCTCTCTCTCTCTCTCTCTCTCTCAGCCAACCTTTTCGTGCCTGATGCCGGCGGACGACACCGCGCATCGAGCATTGCTATGCATCAATGATAACGCATTTCAGGGGCGGAAAAGGTTCTCTCATGATAGTCTTTTTGGAGCTCTCGATGAAGGCGTTGCTGAGAAAAACAAAACGTGGCTTCACTTCTAGACGGCCATGATCGGTAGTACATAGGCGGACGCGAAAATCCGAAATAGATACCTAGGTTTTAGGCCAATTTGCCCTGCTCTGCCCCGCCCGCACCGTGACGACGTCTTTTTTTGAGCATTTCATGTATCCCATGTCTATGCACCATGCCTTCCTCGCCCCTACTCAAACACTCTATATGTGGTATATTCACAGAAAATAATATTACATCTCGTCACCGCTAAATTGATCCTCAAAGACGGCCTGGACCAGCTGCTTCTTGTTGATCTTGCCCATGGCGTTTCGCGGAATGTGGTCAACGACTTTGAGGACCTGTGGGATCTTGTAGTTCACGAGCCGATCTCGGAGGGCCCTACGCATGGCCATTGGAGACCAGGCCGGCACAACGTCCTTGTTGAGGATGATGACGGCGCCAACTTTGTGGCCCCACTTGCCCGAGGGGACGGCGACTACGGCGGCCTCGGCGACTTCGGGCAGCGAGAGCAGCTCGCGCTCGACCTCGAGGGCGCTGACCTTCTCGCCGCCCGTCTTGATGATGTCGGCGCTCTTGCGACCCTGGATGAAGTACATGTCGCCCTTGGCCCAGGACGCCTGCGCGGCGTTGTTCCCGGCATTCTCCACACGCCTGCGCACCGCCACGTCGCCCGTCTTGAACCACTTGCCGCGGCCGTCCTCGCCCTCGACGAACTCTTTAGCCGTGGCCTCGGGGTTGCGCCAGTACTCCTTGAAGACGGTGGGACCGCGCAGCTGGATTTCGCCAGAGCGCTCGCGGCCCGTCTTCGGGTCGACGTCCTCGCCCGGCTGGATGACGACGCCGGTGTCGGTGTCGACGAGGCGGGCCTCGACGCCCGGGAGCGGCCAGCCGACGCTGCCGTCGACGCGGTCGGTGAAGTCCAGGCCGCAGCTGAGAGCCATGCCGACCTCGGTCATGCCGTACCGCTCGAGGAGGACGTTGCCCTTGCTCAGGGTCTTCCAAGCCTCCTTGATGGGGGTGGGCAGAGCGGCGGAGCCGGAGATGGCGAGGCGCATGTGCTTCGGGGAAACAGCCTCGCGGGTCGGCTCTTCGGGGTCGAGGGGCAGGGACTTGTGCGTCGCGAGGAGGCGGCTGTAGACTGTGGGGACGACGGTGAAGAAGGTGATCTTCTCCTTGGGAGTGGCGTGGGTGCCATTGACACCATTGGTGCCGTTCACGCCGTTTGTGCCGTTCACGCCGTTCGTGCCATTCGTGCCGTTGGTGGTGATGAAGGGCGCGGCCAGGCGCTTCCAGACAGCATCGGCGTTGAAGGGGAACATGAACTCGATCGTCGAGCCGGCCAGGAGCGGGGTAAGGACGGCGTTGACGGTGCCGTGAATGTGGTGGAGAGGGAGGACGTGGAGGAGGTGGTCCGCGGGTGTGTAGTTCCACGCTTCGATCAGGGACTTGGACTGCGCCGTCAGGACGGACTGGGGGAGCAAGACGCCTTTCTGCGAGTGGATGTCAGTTTAGTTAGGGTTGCCAAGATCACATCAGCGGATGCCAATGGCCACGTACCGGTCTGTTGGTGGTCCCCGAGGTGTAGAGCATCATGCCCGCGCCGCCGGCCTCGGCGTTGTCCAGCTCAACCTGTTCGTGGGCGCCGCCGCCGAGGTGCTTCTGCAGCTCGAGCTGCGCGGGCTTCGACGCGAGCTCGGTCGCGAGGACCTCCTTCGCCTTGGCGGCGAACTTGGCCGAGGACACGAGAAGCGAGGCCTCGCTCTGGTTCAGGATGTACTGGAGCTCGGCGGCGGGGAACGCCGGCGAAAGCGGCACTGCGATGGATCGGGCTGCGAAGGCGGCGAGGAGGGTCACTGGGCAGGCGCAAAGAGTGTCAGACGCAAGGAGTGCTCGCATTCACCACCGAGAGGGGTTCGGAGGCTCTCGAAGAGGTTCGGGTGCGCGATCTGGCTTACCTACATAGTCGTAGCTGTTCTCTACCAGGAAGGCAATGCGCTCGCCGTCGAGGTCCGGCTTGCCGGCCGAGTCCAGCAGCCTGTCCCGCGCGCGGCGCACGTCGCCCAGCAGCTCTCCATACTTGAAGCGGCGGCCGGAGACGGAGTGGATGACGGCCGTGGACTCGGGGTCGTGCCGGGAGATGGCCTCGAAGAGGGGCAGTTTCGGGAGGGTGGTGGTGGTGGAAGCCATTCTTACGGCTTGGGATGCGCGCAGTGCGGCGAAGGACCGGGATAGGAGGCTCGGGGAGGGATGGCGTGCGGACGGTGCTCCGGAGGCGACGGCGGCGGCGACGGCTGAGAAGGTTGTTGATGATACTCGGCAGCAGCAGTAGCAGCCGGGCCGTCGCGCTACATTCCGCAAACCGGAGGCCAACATGAGTGGGGGAGGGGAGGGGGGACCGGGGGAGTTGATATGTCGCTATCAATGGGCGTTATTATTGAAGGACCGGAACACGGAGTGGATATTGGGGGAGGGGGCCGGACCCCTCGAAGGTTGCTCTCGGGAGTCGGATTAGGTAGGTAGACGAGCGCGCAGCGGCGTTGCGTGTGTGTGTGGTTTTTTTCCTTCTGTGACCCTCCATCCCCTGTGCCGCGCGTAGATAGGTCGCTGTCAAGGGCCCGGACCGGACTTCTCCCTGCAAGGGCCGGCTGGATCTGCCGAAGACCGGACGGAAAAGTGTGGCTTGCTTACCTTAGCCGCCGTTTAGCGCGGGGGACCGGAAGTGGTTGAAAATTTGAAGCTAAGGAAAGAGAGAGGAGGTCCGCGACGCGGGAAATAGAGGACAGTGAGAAAAGTACGTGCGCGTGCGCGCGGGTACGGTGCTGGTTCTGGCTGGCGATTGGGTCGAACATTGTCCATAGTAGAGATCGAAAAATTTGAAAGTGTGTGAAAGACAGATGGATGGATAGAGGCTGACCGCCAGCTATTATTATCATCGAGACCCAGTCCCCCAGAATATTGAAGAACGAGAAAGTTAGTGCGAAGCCGTTGAAGACGGACATGTCTCTTTACCAAGCACCTACCTACCTACCCGTCCCTCCATCCCATAGTACTCTGTACCATACATCGTCAAACAGTGTACTTGCCTACCTACCCAAGGTACATACATGTTGCTACCTGAGGGTGTGGTGCTTCACCCACGAGGGAGAAAGGCGGACCGTCTGATGAATGCATCGCATCGTCTTGACCTTAGTCCCTGGTTCTACACTATGGATATGCGGTTCTGTGGGCTCTGCGCCGGCTGCTGCGGCCTCTGCAGGTTGCTTCGCTTGCCGCTGCAAAGGCACCGCAACCACACGTCACTACCCAACGTCCAACGTGTCCTGACTCTTTCTCGCCCTCCTTCTCTCCGTCTCAGTGTGTGTGCATGTGCGTGTGTTTGCGCCTACCTAGTGTTTCCAAGTATTCATCCCATGCAAGGTGAGAGAGAGAGGTGGCCCTGGAAGCCGGGCTCTTCCCCGCCCGGCCGCATTGGCGGACATTGTGAATGAACAGCTGGAACACCGGGGTTTTGTGATCAGGTGGCAATGGTGCCTTGCGCAGAGCGGAGCCGTCTTTGCGTTGTTGCGTTCGAGATGCGAGCTGCGCGGTGACGGTGACGGGGGTTGGGAAATACGCGGTGAGCGAAAGAGCAGTCATGTCGTGGACGGTCAGCGAGACGGTCGGCGGTTTCCATTTCTTTTCTCCCCCCTTGTTCTTCCAATGGGTTTCTAGCGCATTTCGAGCCGGTCCACCCTGTGCGCTAGCTATGACTCCTCGTTGCTTGTCCGTCCAGTGGGAGGTGCTGGGGGATTTAGGACGGACATGGGGGTGGCCGACACGGGATGGGAAGAAGCAATGAAGAAGCGGTGGGCATAACAGCAAACCAGAATGCAAAAGCAAAGCTAGCTAGCTACCCGTACCTAACCACCTCACCTCACCTGGCCTCACCTCACTTTACACACTCACAGTCACGCAGAGGGGGTGACAGTTCCTACTATGTAAGCTGTCCTCTGGCCAATAGATATCTGTATTACACCACCTACTATGTGTGTTCACCTACTATGTGTGTTCCCAAGTACCTCTAGTTGAGGTGAGATATCACCTATTTGGGCAGAGGAGGGGATATCACGCGCGCACCACACCTGGGCATCAAGAAAATGGACTCCTACACTGGATACTCTAGCACCCCGACCCGTGGGTCTGGTTAACGACGATGGAGTCGTCGCTGGAATCTATAGAGTTTCTGGAGCTCAGGACGATACGGCCTGGGCGTCTAAGACTACGAGTATCGTAGTACTATGTACCGGTGTACTTCTATACACACCCCGGCTCAGACGGCCCAGCGGCCTCGCTGGTGGGGCCTGCCGGTTACCAACCGGAAGGACAGAGGCGGCCTTCCCGGCCCGCTGATTGGCCGCCATGCAGGTGCCATGTTGCCTGCCAAGAACATCCCGCATGCCGCTCTTTTCTCACCGACACACCGAACCTTCCACTACCCCGTCCGGGGTGTTTTTTTTTTCTGAAAATCTGCTGCTTCCAAACCTTGCAACCTTGCACCACACGCGCAACGTACCTGAGCCTTACCGCACTTTCGGTCCCGTCCTCCTCGTCCAGCTCCTCCACCCCCATCCCTCCACTCAGGTCGACAAAGCTGCTACCGCTACACAGCAAAGCACCAGATCAGCACGACAACCCAGCCGTACCTAAACCGAAAAGAGTGATTGGGCTGGTAAATCCATTCTGCGTGCTGTACCTACACTACTCCGTACACACGCAACTTTCTTCTTCTCCCCTGCTCGTTCTGCCTCTGCTAGGCCGCCGCCCCAAGGTAAGGTACGGATACCTTGCTCACCTCCTTTTGCGATACGCCTACTTCTAGCCCTTCTATTCTCTCCCTCCTCTTTCCTCCTTCCCCTTCTCCTCTCTCCTCTATTCCCCATGAACACGTTCCGCCCTCTAGTCGGCAGGATTGGGAGTAGTTTGACCGGAGGAACAAAACCAAATTTCTCTCAATTACCGACACCAATGTTGCGCAGATACGCCCTCGGCTTCTCGGCTTCCGCCAGACCGCCCAACATGTCTTCCGCTACGCCTGTCGAGGACGTGATCCGCTCCAAGGTACGAATTGGTCCTCTCCGTTTCAATGTAGTCTGAGGAAGCTGGGCGTTTTGCTGACATATCTCACCAAAAGGTCACTGCCGCTTTCTCCCCTTCTACCCTCGAAATCTACAACGACTCCCACAAGCACAGCCACCACAAGGCCATGGCTGGCAGCACCTCCAAGGAGACCCATTTCAGGTACGAACACGATATCGCCGTCGCCCATAGTCACATACCCGTTGTTCATGCTAACATCGCGTGCCCCGCAGACTTATTATCGTTTCCGAGGCTTTCGGCTCTAAGATGCAAGCTGCCCGCCACCGTATGGTCTATGCTCTCCTCCAGGAAGAGATGGCCCGCGAGGGTGGTATCCACGCCCTTCAGCTCAAGACCATGACCCCCGAGGAGGAGGAGAAGCAAAAGGCCGCCAAGGCCGCCTCCAAGAAGGCCGCCGAGGCCCAATCCTCCGACGACTCGGCTTGAATACCGAAACGAAACGAAACGAAAGAAAAAAAGACAACAAATACCATCTAAAAAAACCGCAACCCAAATACCACGATACGAGCGATACGACAATAAACCACCAATTGTTTAGGTAGAGACATGATGGGAACTTATGGAACCACCGGGCTTCACGGACGGCTGTTACTATACTGGAGTCATGTTTACTGCGAACGAATCCCAGATTACTTGTTTATTTTAACGAATCAGATTATGACGAGCGCTACGGGGGATATCTACTTTGGCAAATGTTTTCAAAGGGGCATTTTAGATACCTTCAAGACTCTTCAGAGAGCCGGTCACGAAAAGCACACCAGGTCCAGTCGACACAGATCGATTGTCTGAGCGAATCAGAGTTGAACTTTAAGTACTGTAATTTACTCCCTGTAAATCGAAAATACGTCTGTCTATCGCGCGCGGCCACCTCGACTTCCGCGGCCGAGGCGAGACCATGGATTGTGCTGCCAGCGTTACTAACTTCCATGTTCCTTCTTACAGAATTGCCAATATTCTTCAGTCAATATTGGGTAAGGATTGTTGGTCCTGAACTCTCAACCTCGGGAGACGTTGCCCAGCATAGATGTGAGTTTGGAAAGTCAATTCTTCGCTCGTTCAGCTAATAATGTCATTCCCAGACAACCAATGGGGTTCTTTGAGATCGGAGTTTACTATTCTATCCGCCAGTGGTCCATTCGCGTCAGAGCAGTGGGTACCGGCAGGTCTCCAACAGTCTTGTGACAAGGCTTATCCAAGTTCATGTCTACTTCACGAGAAAGAGAGATGACGATGGTGGGTGAGACACCGCCGGCGTGGTGGCCAGACCCTCTAAACGGACTGCTCCGGTTGCATGACAAGGATATCCTCCCAAGTTATTGGTTGCAGGGGCGTAAGCAATTTGCATCAAGATCAATCTAAGATGTTAGCGTGCGTTAGCTCCCTCGGGGCAGTTCAGACGGCGGACGAGGATTGAACAACCCTCTCGTCATTCAACCTCCCAGCTTCACAATTCTGTCGGCTCGATACAACACCTAATACAGGCTCTACATGTTAGCAATGGACAGGCAATCTTTGCATGCATGGGATCAAGACGATGAATGGACAGGAATCAGCAGTTCCAGGGAGCGGCGGAAACGTCAGAACCGACTTCACCAGAGAGCATACCGTAAGTACTGTTCGATTTATATGGCGGCACCGGACGGGATAGGTAGGAGAATGCCGGGCTTACCAAAGCATCGAACCCAGGGGCCAAAAAACGGCTAGAAAAGTTCCCCAGTTTTCAACATGGCCCGGAACAGATATCATCCTCAGCGCTCGCCTCCCTGAGCGCTTCCACCGTCGCCTGGGGCGTGGCATCGCGCCAGGAGCAGTCTCGGCTGTTCATGGCCATGCTCGACCAGCTTCCAATTCTACTGCTAGTCAGATGCAGCGGCATTCATGAGAGGGTCAGAGAGTTCTTACAAAAGGCCTTCACGAATTGGGGCCTGAACCTTCCCACCCCGCGCGACTTGCCGTTCGTCACCCGGCTCAACACCTTCGACGCCCTGGTCCGGAACGCGCTCTTGCTGCGCATCCCCGTCGAGTACCTGGAGGCCGAAGACCAAGCCTCCCTGTTCAACCTCGAGGGTCCGTCAACGGCTCCTGGCGAGGAAGACTCGTCTCTGCCCGCCACCCTGCGTCCGACGGCGCTGCAGAGGACCGTGAGGCATCATTCGTGGCTGGACCTGTTCCCCATCCCCAGGATGCGGGACAACATACTCTGCGGCATACAGACTGGGGTCTACGATGAGGATGTGCTGTGCGACGCCCTGTGCTGCGAGCTGCTCGACCTCGACAACCCCGCCACCGCGGCCCTCGTCGTCTGGGGCGAGGCGTGGGATGCCGCGGGCTGGGAGTTTAGCGCGCAGTTCTTCGACAAATGGGGTCCGTTGTTGAGAGGTTGCGAGGGGGTGTTGGGAGACAACGAACAGCTGGCGGCGGAAAAGGGGCGCCAGATGTCTAGAATATGATTTGACTTAAGGACCTTTGCTGCCGCCAGAGGGAAAGCCTTGGTTCTAGGAGTCATATGTGAGTAGGAGTATTTAAAGACAGAGAAACGGACTCAAAAATGATCGAGTCTGAGAAATACACCTGGACTGAAGTTCAATCGTGTAATGTTGTCAAGGGCATAAGCGGACTGCATTATAGACCAACCTAAAACTCTCCATCCTTCTGATGCAGGTTCCCATAGACCATGGCTTCTTGTAATGGGTATGCAGACTGCTTACTCCCCTGTCTAGCGTTGGTCCATTTGTTCACAGCCAGCAGCACCGAGCTGTCTTCATAAGTGAGGGTCTCAAAGTAGTATATAAGGTACACTTCAAAGTCAAGTTCTCGGCTTGATGTATTTTTCGGGAAGTAAACTCTGCTCAGCATTCTCGCACGTCAGATCTTTTGATCGTTGTGCTAAACTTCATCTTCCCTGATCATTAAGTTGTTCATCTCCAGACCCCATACTCGACAACTCCCAACATGACCCAGTTTTGCCACGGAGATATTCCCGACCTCAGAGACCAAGTCATCATCGTGACTGGCGGGAATGCGGGGCTGGGTCTTGAGACAGTGAAGCAGCTAGCACTTCATAATCCTGCTCGCATCTATCTCGCAGCAAGGTCCCAAGAGAAGGCCGAAGACGCCCTCAGGGGGCTCCAGGCGGCTAACCCAAATGCCACCAACATTACCTTCCTCAAGCTCGACCTGGCATCCCTCGAGAGTGTCAAAGCCGCGGCGTCACAATTCCTCCAACAGGAGACTCGCCTCGACATCCTCATCAACAACGCCGGCATCATGATGACCGCGGAGGGCCTCACGCAGGACGGCTACGAGATCCAGTTCGGCACAAACGTCATCGGCCCCGCGCTCCTCACCCAGCTGCTGCTCCCCGTCATGCGCGAGACGGCGGCCAAGGCCAACCCCCAGACGCGCGTGGTCATGCTCTCGTCCGCAGCCCACGCCCGGGCGCCGAGCAACGTGTACGACTTCGCCGAGTTCCGAACCACGATGCCCCGTCGCGCGACGACTGAGCGATACACCACGTCCAAGCTGGCCGATCTGCACTACGCCAAGGCCCTGGCCGAGCGAGAGCGTGACGTGAAGGTCATACCGGTGCACCCCGGCATGGTTGCGACCAACCTCCACCACGCCGCGGAGGGGTTATTCCTCAGGCCCTTCCTGTACGCGGCCATCTTTTTCGCGACGCCCGTCGAAAAAGGTGCCCTGTCGCAGATATGGGCTGCCGTCAGTCCGGGGGCGAAGACTGGGCAGTACTACGGCCCCGTCGGGAAGGCCGAGTCTGGCTCCAAAGCGAGCCGGGACGGAGAGCTTCAGGAATCGCTATTCGCTTACATTCAAACAGAACTGAAGGACCATGTTGGGAAGATGTAGCACCATAATCGACCCTTTATCACGTCACTGGCGGGCTGGAGGAAGAAGCCTCAGCTGGGACCTTCCAATGGGCCCCAAAGCCCTTCACACACATTCTGACATTGTCACTCCAACGTTGTGGCCAAGTCAGTGGTGCATAGCATTGTAAATAGTTCAAATTTTGCGTTCCAGTAAGCTGTCATAACTGACATAAGCTAGGGGTATCATGCACCACGTTAAAACATGAATTCTATGCCCGTACACTCGTCGAGCAACTTCAACTCAACCAAATGTGCCGCTCGACCAACGCTCAAGCGGCAGTGTACAATCTCCATCCATAACGCTGGGCACTGATCCGAAACAATGTTTTTCAACATCTCCTCGTGGACTTAGTGAACACCGTCTTCTGCCTTTTGAGGCGTAGAGCCGAGTCCAGAAAGGCGTTTCTTCTCCAGTTTCTTCTTCATCTTCCTCTCCCACCGCTTCTCCCACTCCTCTTTGGTCATATCTGCCTTCGCTTTCTTGGGTCGGCTGTCAATCGTTGAGACAGGCAGAGAGTTCATGGCTGGACTACCTGGCCGGAACGACGGAGGACCAAAATCGAGTCTGGGCCGTCCTGGTGTCGCTGTCAGTTGTGGCGTCGCATTGCTTCGAGAGGAGCCCGGTGGAGCTTCAGACCGAGCTGGCGGGGTCTCTGCAACGCTGCGAAAATGCCCCTTCTGTGGCAATGCACTGCCTCTCTTATCCAGGGCCCTATGCGGTATATTCTGGCCCGGAGAGTGGGACGAAGGATGACCCTCTCGCTTGAGGGTGTTGACCGAGACGGCCTTCGACGGCGCTGAGAGGGTGCGTGTAGTGCTAGAAACGAAAATCATATCTTCATCGTCTGATACAACCACTTGCGGAGTTTGAACAGTTGGTTTTGATGCGGGCGTGGGCGGACGATCTGAAGACCCTCCAACCGACATCCGTTGTTTGCCTTTCTCCTGGGCCGTGGGGGTTTTCTTTGGTTTAGCAGGCGTGTCCTCAGCGACCGTTCGCAAGGGCGCCACAGCTTCCTCGCTGGGCATATCGGCCTCTGCAGTCTCCGAGATCTGCACCGCCTCTGGCGATAGGCCGACCTGTGTGCCTTGCCGAGCAGTCACATCTTCTGGTGCTTTCTTGAGCTGGGCTTCCTCTTGCTGATTTGCCGACGATGGTAAAGACGATGACTCTCCCCCAAGAGATTGTTTGGCAGACTTGAATTCGTGGGCATATTTGTCAAACACCACATCTAGGTTTCCAACTGTCACGACCCCCTTTTGGAACGTGGGTTGCTCGACATTTTCAACATACCACTGAATGGCTGATAGTGGCGTACCGTCTGTGGTGTCTTTCTTTTCCACATAAGGAATGTAGCCCTCGGCGAAAGCACGAATGAAATCGTCGTAAAGCCATTTTGGCAGTGCTTGTTTGCGATGGAGCCTCTTGACCACGAGGCATGCCTTGACAAAATCCCCGACGCTTCCCCGGTAGGAAGGGTAGGCGTCACGAAACGCCTCCAGAGGCTGTCTGGCGAAGGGTTTCGTGGCGCCATTTGAAGGCGGTCTTGTGGACGAGTTTGGCCGAACGTCTTCGGTAGCCTTAGTAGTTGTGGATGTCTGGTTTTCCGTGGGTCCTGCGGTAGGCGGAGCAAGGGGCGACACGACCGGAGCAGCCAGACCGTCTCTCGACAGTCCTTCTTTGTCGCTAGCAGGTAGCTCGTCAACCAAGTTGATGACGACCTTCGATTTTGTGGCATCCTCGCTTTTCGATCCGATCACAGAGGTGTGCTTCGGTTCTTGCTCAATCTTGCGAGCTTCGTCGGCTCGTCGGCTCTCACCAAATGATCTAGGAGCACTCGGGGTCTCCTGGACAACTTGAGACGTTGGTAACAGCACATTTCCAGAAGCAGTTAACAATGGTGGCCGTGAAGAATCGGAAGACTGCGGTAGTCGGTTTTCTGACGGCTGAGAAAATGGAATTGTGGCCATTCGGCGTGAATCCGTGTTGGAGGGACGACCTTCTGCAGGATCGGGAGAGAACCTGATTGCTTTGTATCGGCGCCGCTTATTCTGAGTTGGAGCTATCACGGTGCCCCTTGCATCGTCGTAAGTAGACGGAACCATGCTGCCTTGACCACAGGGGGGGCTTGTTAGAGCCTGGGAGACTGTAGCCTGACGCGCTGCAACTTTGTTGATAGGAGGTGTTGCTTGGTCCACTGCGCCGGGAATGGCGGTTTCCAGGTCATCGTCCAATCCTGCACTGCTTGAAGGGAACGGCCCGATACGACGTCGCTTGAAATCTGGCTGCGGAAATCGTGCAGGAGGATTAGAGCGTTTGAGAATCGGCGAACTGGGCAACGGCGACATTGGGGGGCTGCTTGGAAGACCACTAGGTGCTGATGGCGCCGGCACTTGGCTTTCCAGGTCAACTTGAGACTTGATGGAGGGCGAAGACGATGAAGGCTGAGCCACAAACGGAGAAGGCTGTTGGGGAGATGTCGACCATGGGATCGGGGTCCCTGAGTCTTTGGAGGAAGCCTCCGATATGTTGTCACCCTCCTCTGCTTCGTCATTCAACGACCTGCTTGGCGCTGTCGGGGAAGGCACACTCGATACAAGTGGTTGGGGTTTTTGAGCTGGCGGCGGGAGTGTATGGGCTGCGTGGAAGTATTTGATCTCTTCGAGAGCCTTTGAGGGAATATTTCCTCCTCCATTGCGACCGGCTTTCGGGGCTGAGAACCAGGCATCGGAATTATCAAGGAGCTTTTGTTGGTCTTTCGGGACTCGGGTAAGATATCGGGGAATCGAAGATCCACTGAAGAGGGTGTGAATGGATGGCGACATCTTGGAGGCGTCCGAACTGCTTTTGAGACCAGCCATCGTGGCGGCAGAAAATAGTGGTGGCCAGAAGCTGGTCTGGTGTTGTACTACATTGGGATCGGTGAGGGTGACGGTCGTGGGTGGTGGTGGGCTCGCGACGACAGAGTGAATCGTGTGACTGGTTTGTGACTGTTTGGCTGTAAGGGAAAAAAAGAAGGAGAGACAAAAGGTCTTTACTGTGCTGCTGTGATGTTGTGTTGCTGCTTGTCACGTCAGCTTGCCCTTTGTAGGGGTTGAGTAGATGTGTAGGTGACTATAATTCGGCTCAAAGTTCCCTGTAGACAAGGTGACGCGCTGAAGCTCCCTAGCTTCTGGCAAAGCGCGTTTTTTGGTGTCCCATCACCATTCCCGTCCGATCAAGGTAAGCGGTGGGTGGAAGGAAGCCTTGCACTGCGGGGTCCTGGCCGGGCTGGCAGGTGGGGTAGGGTCAAGTCTTGGCCTGAGCTTTTGAAGGAGAGCGTGGATGATGTACGTACCTGCTACTGCCTATGTACCTAGGTAGGTTAGGTAGTAGGTATTGTTCTTGGTAGATGCATGTACTTTTGTATTCAGGAAGTTCCTTCCCTTCACCCAAAAGCCATGGTAATGGTACCTAGCTTGTCAGCCTCTTCTTATTGAGTTTCCTCAACGAGGTATCTTTCCATGAGGTGGCTGCTTGGCTGCCTACAATGGTAGGAAAAGGGAGGAAGGGACGTTAGGTGGTCACCTGCAAGTGGATCGGCTTATGTCGGGACGGGTACCGGGGACATCCACATCCACATGCACTGCAACAGCCTGCTGCAACGGCTCTTGTTCCCTCGTACTCTGCCAACTGCCAACTGCCCACCGAACCCAGCGCCAGCTCTTCGTCATCCCCCATTTGACGATCCGACCAGCTTGGCAGTCGCTAGGCCTAGACCTCGGCGGGATAGGTAGCGCTGGCTCGCTCGCACACGGATAGTCCGTCTCCAAAAAGCACCCGGTTCCGACTTGTTGAAGACTCTAGCTCGCCTACTACAGACTCAAGGTACGGCACGACGGCTACCTAGAACGCCAGACCAGACACACACACCACCACCACCACCACCCTTACCTACCACACACTCCTTCATCTGCCTTACGCCATACGCAACTAGAGCCTGACCTTCGCCACGTCGTTTCTCCTCTTCGTCACCTGCGCACCTCCTGGACCCCTACTGTCTCGCTCACGATCCTCTCGAGAATATTTGCTATCTTCGCATCCATTATCTAGGAAGACCGCTTCCGCCACGCTCTCGACGTCGACGAACGCACAGCTCGGCTTGCCGCACTTCACGAATCCAACACACGCGATATAACGGGTCCGATTGGGCGGGAGAAGACGGCGAGGGAAGCAGTGCTGCAATCGAAGACCCCCACGAGACCATGCTTCTGGCTGTCGTCATGTCGCTCTGAAGTCGGAAAATGCAGCGCCGCTCCTGATGCCGTAGAAACCCACGATTCCACCTCCCCCTGTCGCCCTCGCACCCGCTTCCGTGCAAGATGGCTAGTAACAACATCTCCAAACCAAACTCCCCGGCAGTCCTCTCGACGCCCCCGGGCTTTAGGAGTCGCCATGACTCTATCAACTCGATATCTACCGTCTCGCAGGCCGACAAGGACCAGTTGGCTCACACCCTGAACAGGATCCACACCTCTGCCAGCCAATCTGACTCCCTAACGACCTTCAACGACTTCGCTCCTCCTCCCGCATCGCTCCCAGCGACAGAAACCAAGGCTTTGACGGGAGAGTTGGTGCAGAATGGCCTCAGTGGCCTTTATAGCCGCCTCAAGGAGGCTGTCGGCGTTGTTGGCTCCAGGTCCCAGGACGTGGATGATGCCGACAGCTTTGACGCCGCATCGAAGCGCAGTACTAGCACTACGGCCACGTCTGCGAGGACTCCAACCGTCTCTCTCGTACGTGGTGAGACGGGCGGGACAAGTTCCTCTTTCAACTCATCGACGACAAACGACGGCCCCTTGACGGCTACCTCGTCTTCCGGAGTCAATACTATAATGTCTGACAGCCAAACGCACCCTACGCAGTCTTCCAAGGCAACTTCGATTTCCGCCATGACAGCCTCCAAGTCGAGTACGTCCAGCCGACAGAGTTTGCCGAGTGTTGCCAAGGCATCTGCTGTTACGGCCATCAACCCCGAGGTCGCACCGGCCACTGCGACCAGGAGCTTGCCGCTCACCGAAGACGGGACCGGTCGATCGTCGGGTAGGCGGAGTATCAGCAAGCCCGAGCCGCGACCCTTGGCTATTGGTTCTGAAGGCTCTCACATGTTCGACGTGCTCGAGCCAAAACCTACCGCAGCCATCGATCGAAGCCATGCAAGTTCCCGGACGAAACGCGACGAGGTTGTAGGTGTTGATGGCTCTATCGAAAAACCCCTTAGCCCCGTGAAAGCCAACGTGCCGCCTTTGCCCAAGCTGCAAACAACGGATCCTCGGTCCCCTCTCTCCTCTGCGGCGTCTATGCTCGTGGCCCCGAAGCGTCCCGCTGTCATCGACCGCATCAGCCGTTCCAGGTCTCCAGGATATGCCCCCTCAAGATCCTCGTCAATGGAGCATGTCACCGCCGAGCCGAGTCCGATCAGCACCAGTGCACACGATTCGGTATATCACGACTCCTTCGCCCACGACTCTCAGCCTAAGCATGGAAGAACCGGCGCGTTGCGAATTCCTGGAACAACCACCAATGAAGGCGCTCCAGAGCAGGTGAACGCAAGGCTCGACCGGATGCGACGACAGGTTCTGAGTAAGGAGTTTTGGATGGCCGACGAAACGTGCAAAGAATGCTTTATCTGCGGACAGCCCTTTTCTGCCTTCAGGAGAAAACACCACTGCCGGACTTGCGGCTGCATTTTCGACTCCAAGTGCACGTCAATCATCCCCGCCTCTAAATTTGGCATGACTGGAACGTTGCGGGTTTGCAAGACCTGCTTAAAGGTTATCAACCAACGTCTCTATGAAGGAAGTGGTTCGGAAGACTCAGGGGACGACTCTTTCCTCCCGGCCATTTTCCGCCAGACGAAAGCAACACCAAAGGTCACGCAAGTGGAGGCCGAGATTGTAGAGCCCAGCTTTGCGGACAGGATGGAAGGCCTGGACGATGCTAGATCTGTCCAGACGCCGATGATGGCCATTCCCGCGACCAGGAGGATCAACGACTCGAACCGGAACTCAGCTATCTTGGAGATTGACGCGCCGCAACTCAGCCGCCCAAGTTCATCTCGCTCCCTCAGGTCTCTGACGTCCGCCAACCGGCCGCAATCTTCAGGCCACAGACGAAACCACTCAAAGCACCACAACAACTTCCTTGCCAGGTTCAAGCCAATGCCAGATGACAGGGCGCCCTTTCGCAAAGGTATCGCGGAAGAAATGACCAAAAAGCCAAAATATCCAGCGTTCCACGACGACAACATCATCGACCCGGAGCTGGCTGCTTACATGTCGGATGAATCCAGCGGAGATGAGCAGATGAGCATATTTGCCACAATGTCAAGCGCCGATCTGCAACCTTCCAGCTACGACCACGAGAAATCTAGTTTCGGCCCTTTCCTGAGCGCGGGAAGAAGGCATCGCCTTGGTCGGGGGGAGAAAAGCGTCAGTGGGCTAAGTTTTACGAGCCGTGGCATGGATGATAATGCGGGCTCTGGCAGCCTTATTGGCCACGGCCGGCCAGCGCGGAGACGCAACTTGAGCAACGTCAGTCATCAAATGCGATCGCCTCGTCCGAAGTCTGGAATTTTCAAAGGGCCTTCAGCATCCAACGAGAACGTCTTCACCATTGAAAACCCGGCGATCGAGGCGACGAAGCTGACGAGGAGCGACTCCATGCGGGACGACAAGCAACCGCAAGTGGAGCTGAATCCGTCGAGCATGCTCCACGTCAAAAAGCTCTTGCATCAGCTTCTCGAAGACTCTGGAATACCCAATGTGGCCGCCTGGGAGAAAGCTCTCATTCCCATCCTGCTCCAGTGCACTGATGATGTGACGCCCGACATCAGAGCTGGAGATGATATGGACATACGGCACTACGTCAAGCTCAAGAAGATCCCCGGAGGCAAGCCCGGCGACACAAGCTACGTTTCGGGAGTCATCTTTACGAAGAACCTGGCACTCAAGAGCATGCCCCGTCGCATCATCAACCCCCGCATTGTCATCGTGTCCTTTCCTATTGAATACCAGCGACATCAGCAACACTTTATGAGCCTGCAGCCAGTCATCGAGCAGGAGAAAGAGTTTCTGCGGATTGTCGTCAACCGTATAATCAACCTGCGCCCACAGCTGCTACTCTGCGAAAAGTCGGTTTCGGGCGTGGCCCTGCAATATCTGTCCGAAGCCAACATAGCCGTCGCATACAACGTCAAGGCTTCGGTTATCGAAGCAGTATCGCGATGCGCAGAGACCGATATCATATCTTCTCTCGACATGCTGGCCTTGCAGGTCCAAGTTGGTCGGTCTGGTGGCTTCGAAGTCAAAACATATGTCAACAAGAATTATCCGGGGAAGAAAAAGACCTACATATTCCTATCTGGATGTTCGGAGAAGCTTGGTTGCACTATCGCCTTGCGTGGAGACTCCACTGAAGTCCTGTCGAAGATGAAGAAGATCACCGAGTTCATGGTCTACGTTGTCTACAATCTGAAGCTGGAAACATGCCTGATGAGAGACGAATACATTCAGCTGCCGGCCGAGGTTGACGAATCTTCGTCTTTGGCATCGTCCCTTCGTCAACAATCCGACGATGCACCCCGATCTCTCAGTGCCTCCATAGAGAGTGGGAAGAACGAGGTACCGTCCAAAACGTCGCCTGCCGAGTCCGAGCTCCCTTCTCAGACGAGCAACGGCACTTCGATGGTCACCGCAGAAGGCACCGTCTCATCCGATCAGACGGAGGAATCGGCTGCAGAAGAAAGGCCGAAACTTGTTTCCTTGCATCAATCCCATGTTCCGCCCACGTCCCCTGAATCTCAAGTACCGGAAGATGTGCCCATGCCAACATATTACAGCGACATGGTCGCGAGATACGAGACGAAGATCTTGTCAGCATCTCCTTTTGTCAAGTTTGCCCAGCCTTACCTGCTTATGAAAGCGCGTGAGCAAGAGCGGAGACTGGTTTATTTGAGAGGCTTGAGGGACCAGGACGTTATTGAAGAGCAAACGGACTCTGAGAAGTCAAAGTCACAAAAATTCCAGCTCATCAAGCCCGAGATGGTCCACGCTATCGGCCAGCAGGCTCCACGGCAGATCATGGAAGTCCTCCATGCCGTCCACGACGCTGAGTACGACAAGGCTCTGTACAACTATCAAACTCAGACGAGACAGTGGGAGAACTACATCCAGGGCAATCTCGACTTGTTCGATCCTTACTCCCATCAAAACATTGTCGTGCTCTACTCGGAAATCTGCACCGAGACCAAAATACCTTGCTCTGAGCCGGGGCTGATAGCCATTGGCTTCTACGACGAGCATGTCGATGACAGCGGAAGCATGGATCCTGACTGTACGCTGGGCCAGTACATTGAGGATCTTTGTATCAACAAGGACTCCGTATGTACAGCCAATGGATGCGATCGAAAAATGACGGAACATCACCGCACATACGTGCATGATGATTCACGAGTCACCATCTTCGTTGAACAGCCAGCCATGAAGCAGAGACGCAGTATGGACGGCATCACAATGTGGAGTTACTGCAAGACGTGCAAGAAGAATTCGCCAGAGATGGGCATGTCCGACAGCACTTGGAAGTACTCGTTTGGAAAATATCTCGAGCTTCTCTTCTGGAGCAGGGGCTTGCGCCTTCATGAGATCACGGGTTGCGCCCATGATCATCACCGGGACCATATCCGGTACTTCCAGTACCGGGACACATGGGTTAGGATTCATTATGATCCGATTGACCTCCTCGAAATAATTGTCCCCAGGGCTCGCATTACGTGGAAAGTTGAGAACGACCTGAGACTCAAGAACGAAATCTTCAACAAGATCGAGGAACGATGGATCCGCTTTATCAACTCCGTGAAACTCAGACTCAAGAGCATCCGTATTGACAGTGTCTTACCCGAAAAAGCGGATGCTTGCAAGGCCGAGGTTGACAGGCTTGCCAAGAAAGCTCAAGAAGACCAGGTTTCGTTGATCCGCCGGCTCCAGGAGACGTACGTAAACTCGAAGTACTACGAGGTCATACCTTTCAACGCGATTGTCCGAGATATGCTGGAGAAGGCCGGTGATTGGGATGCTGCGTTCGCCAAATTTGAGACAGACTTCCTTCCCGACAAAGATCTGCGGCAGTTGACAATGATTCAACTCAAGAAGATTTTCACTGACAATGAGTCTCGAGAATCGCTTCCCTCTACAGATGGCACCGCATCAACAGTTGAGAGTGGCGATCCTCCCTCGCAGACATTCTCGGATGCCGACGAAAAGACCTCGACTCAACCCACGGATCCCACCGAACCCGGTACGGAAGAATCCACAGAGACTTTTGAAAAGGAGAAGGATCCGGACCAGGGCGAGGTCAAGGACAACGACGTTCAGACGGAGAAGGAACTGGGGCCAGAGAAAGAGCCTACCGAATCGTCTACCCCAGTCCCTACACCCATCGCTGTGTCAGATACCGAAAGGTCGGATCAAAAGGAGCCGGATGTCTCCAGGGAAGATTCAACCAACGGTGACAGCAAAATCAGCACCCCTGCCGAAGTAGTTCTCGAGAGGGTCGAACCTCTCGACCTCGCCACCCCAAGCTCGCCAACGGTTAAAGTACCCTTCACATTCCCGGCAATCGAAGAACGCGGCGAGGCGTCATCCATGCCCAGTGCTGCCGAGCCAACTTCTCCCGGCATCAGACCCCCGCTTGTTACAAATTCCACTGGCATTTCTTTGTCAGAAAAGGTCGAGCAGCTTCGTCGCGAGCACCAGGCTATGAGTGCCGAAACACCGCATACGGCGGATTCGGCAGAGGCACCTCCAAAGCCGAACCCGGAACGAGTTGTGGTGCGCAGGGCTCCGATGATTAGAACTCTGTCGCAGCCTGCCCAGAGCTTACCTAGAGCTCAGTCCAGCTTTGGGAAAACTGGTCTCACGAAAGACGGGTTGGGTGCCATTGAAACCTCGACGGAGTCGTCTTTCAAGATAGACAAGAAACCCTTCGACCGCCTGGGACTGGGAATGAAAAGCCATAGGAAAGCCGGCCCATCCTCGATCCCTCGTCTCATCACCAAGAAGAAGGATACACATGTGTCGTCACAGGTGTCTAGAATTGCCCGACACTTTGAGCAGTTGAGCCGTGAGTTCGAAAAGGAGCGGCAGCGAGAAGATCGGAGAAAGCGCCTGGCGAAGGGGAATGTACCACGTGCAGGCTTGCCGCGGTCGGCCACCAAAGCTATTGTGGAGGTCTATCACAACATTGACAACGCCGTGCAGGAGCCTGGGCCGTCATTGACTGATCACAACAACGAGATCAAGATCCTCGAGCCCAAGACGGCTCCTGTAACTCCAGCTCCACAAACGGTTCAGACAGAACCCACAGCTGCCACGCCTCCTGTGGACGAAGGAAAGCCAGCACCAGAGGCCCCCCCACAAGCAGACGAACACCATGTTGGGGGAGAGACAGACGATACGGCGACTGTTACCGCCAGCCATGGGGGTTCCGACGACGAAGGGCAAAGCGACAACGAGCAGTCAATCCTCGACGACCTGCTGCCAGATGTTAAGGAACTGGCAGACTCCCTCGAGCCGAGCACAGAGATCCCGCTGGAACTGCCAAAGCATCAAAAGACTAGCCTGATGAAGATGCTCACAAACTTCTGGGCAGAGCGATCCGCAAGTGGCTGGCCTTCGCTGGACTACCCAGTCAACGCGAGTGATCACATCTTCCTGGATTCCGATGTCATTGTCCGAGAAGACGAGCCGAGTTCGGTAATTGCGTTTGCGCTGAGTTCCGATGACTACCGAACCAAGTTGGCAGACATCCGTCGTCAAGAGCGGATGGCGATACAAAAGGACTATGAAGCCTTGAACATGGACGGCAAGTCGTCAGGCATGTCTGACACGGGCGGTGAATTCATCATGGAGGAGGGCGAGCTGGAGAAGAGTCTTCTCAGAGCTACGGGCACCCATTTGAAATACCAGTTCAAGGAAGGGTCCGCGACCATGCTTTGCAAGATTTTCTATGCCGAACAGTTTGACGCGCTTCGTCGGAAATGTGGCGTGGCAGATCGCATCGTCGAATCTCTTTCCCGCTGTCTGAAGTGGGATTCCAAGGGAGGCAAGACCAAGTCAGTATTTCTCAAGACTCTCGACGACCGTCTTGTACTGAAGGTAAGTCGCTTCCAACCTATTGATCCCTCGTGATAACAGTGGCTATTGCCTGCCCCTATTCCGCCGACCACTCGTTGACTCTAATGTCCAGGGACTTTCCCAAATCGAGACGTCTGCCTTTCTCAGATTTGCGCCGGCTTACTTTGGTATCATGGCCGAGGCTTTGTTTCACGACTTGCCTTCCGTGATTGCCAAGATGCTAGGATTCTTCCAATTGATTATAAAGAACCCAGTCACAGGCGTGGAGATCAAGTTGGATCTGCTGCTAATGGAGAATTTGTTCTACGATCGTGGACCGACTCGCCTTTTCGACCTGAAGGGGTCCATGCGCAATCGCAAGATCCAATCCACGGGCGAACAGAATGAAGTGCTTCTGGATGAGAACATGGTAGAGTTCATTTATGAGTCGCCTCTATTTGCGCGGGAGCATTCCAAAAAGCTTCTCCGAGCATCAGTAAGTTATGGAGCTCCGAAATTGCCAACGACACTGTCCTAACCGTCCGTGTAGGTCTGGAACGACACCCTCTTCCTCGCTCGGCAAAACGTCATGGACTACTCCTTGATGATAGCCGTGGACGAATCCAGGAAGGAGCTGGTTGTTGGTATCATCGACTGCATTCGAACGTACACCTGGGACAAGAAACTCGAGAGTTGGATCAAGGATCGCGGTTTTGCAGGCGGTGGCAGGAACCGCCCGACAGTTACCAGTCCAAAGGAGTATAAATCCCGCTTCAGGGAGGCAATGGCCAGGTGAGTAGTCCTCTATCGAGTACAAGGTACAATCTCATGCTAACATACTTGCTACTCAGATATATCCTTCAAGCACCGAACTGCTGGCATCAGTTTGGCGTACCTCAGCAAGCCAATAATGCCATGAGGCCACGCTTCGAGTCGGACGTCAAGCCCGAGTAGCAAGCTTACAAGGTGTAGGAGGTTTCGTTGGGCGTGTATTACAGGTGACCGTTACATAGTTTTGGGGCTGCATTACAGGCGTTCAGTACCTAGACAGAGGAACCAAGCACGAAAGCGCGGATGTGGAAAGGCGATGTTGAGCGAAAGGAGGCAGCTTTGCGGCGTTGATGATTAACGGCCTTTGCAATTCAGATAGATACCCAATAATGAAATGAATGACCCTATCTGAAGCAAATAAGTATTATGCCGCGGATTGTCTCACTGATCCGCCGTTGCGTAGGCAGCGTGTTAGGCACCTCAATGGTGTTCGTTCAGGGCTGTTTCGCACCGAAAAGTATGGGACCACCTCGCTAACTGGTCCACTACGAAACAGAGTTTCAGCGCGCTCCTGCTACGACTTTCTTCATGCAAGACCACTTCATTCAGGTCAACGACTCATTTCTTACGTTGAAGTATCAGTCCTCAAAGATTCTTTTTTTTTCTTTTTCCCTGTCACACCTGGCATTTCTAATGTCTATTGAGCTGAACTGGGAGACGCTCACCACGGGCCCCGACGGAGAGGCTCTGGCCCTTCGCATCCGTGATTTCATCCACACGAAATTTCAGGCCGTACCGCTGCCCCGATTCATCAAGTCCGTCAAGGTCCACGCGTTCGAGTTTGGAGCAATTGCGCCGGAGCTAGAACTCAAGGATATCACCGACCCGCTACCAGACTTTTACGAGGAAAACTCAGACATCGAGGATGATGAGGAGGACGAGGCTGACCCCGAGTCGCCGCCTCCTCCACAGCAGCCGCATGTCCCCGGGGAACTGAGAGGCGCCGAGAGAAGGAGACAGAGGGAAGAGGCGTCATTGCCGCCAAAGTTGAGGACCCATCCACTCAGAGGCCAGTCTGGAGACTTTCCGAGCCCGTTTTTGGGCGTCTCGACACCGGGCATCTTGGGCGGAACCTCGAATCTGCACTACTTTCAGTCGCATCTCGGAACAGGCTGGTCAGGCACGCAGACGCCCCTGGCGGCGGTGGCCGGCGCGCACATGGGAAGCAGATTGGACTCGTCGGCCAAGGTCTCTCCTGTAGGCTCACCGCTACCAAACGGGTACTCGCCGAGCCACAGCCGGCACGCCTCGCTGAGCTCAGTGTCCGCCAGCGACTTCAACGCCGCGACCGCGGCCTTCGCCCAGCAACAGAGCAACCTGCGGGAGAAGGCGAGCGTTTCGACACTGGCGCCTACGTCAGCGGGAGCATCGAGGCCGCCGACACGAGATACGCACGTTCCTGCCGGTTCCGCGCCAATTCAGGAGGAGGACGAGGAGGGCCCGGACGAGAACGCCCCGCGGTTCCGCGAGCCGAGGCCGGACGACCTGCAGGCTGTGTTCAGAATCCGGTACGCGGGCGACGTACAGCTGCGCCTGACAGCTGAGATCTTGCTGGACTACCCGATGCCCAGTTTTGTGGGCATTCCCGTGCAGCTCAGCGTGACTGGTTTAACGTTCGACGGGGTTGGGGTGATGGCCCACATCCGTAAGAGGATACACTTCTGCTTCCTCAGCCCCGAAGATGCGATCACGGCGGTGGGAGCGGACGATGCCGGTCCTAGCGAGCCCGGGAAAAGATTCGGCGGTCTGTTGCAGGAGATTCGGGTGGAGAGCGAGATCGGGCTGAGGGACGGCGGCAAGCAGAGTCTTAAGAATGTGGGCAAGGTGGAGAGATTCGTGCTCGAGCAGGTGAGAAGGATATTCGAGAACGAGTTTGTGTATCCCAGCTTCTGGACATTCCTGGTATAGCCAGGAGGAGGTCATTCAGCACCTTCATCTGGGCTCTCCACACCGCATATCCGGCATGGTCATCGAAAGGACAACGCTGGCGTCGACTTGGAACAGCACATGCATTGCTTGGTCTACAGTGGTATCTGCTCGCAAAGAGAGCAAGTCTACTCTGCGTAAAACTTAAAAAATCAATCATTATGTGAGAGTGCTCTTGAACCCCTGATACGCCTGTTGAATGTCCATCTCGAGTTCGCGAGCCTGCTGCTCGCTCAGCTCGTCCGTAGCCTTCATCTGGTTCAGTGTAATGAGCCACTGCACAATCTTGCCTCTGCTATCGAAGTCACGGTCCGTCACCTTGTTGACTGACTGGATGACATCGGAGAGCAGAGGGTGCAGCTGGTCCTTGGAGAGCAAGCCCAACTTAACGGCGTCGAGGAACGTGATGAACTCTTGCGTCGCCTCAAGAATCAGCGCGCCGCTTGTGTTACTTGCTGCAGCAGGAGCCGGGGCAGCACTCGAGGAGGCGTTGACGGTCGTCGAAGGCATACCGACGCGGAGGCGCTCGGTGGCACGGGGGACTTCAAGCTATTTGAGCGTGCGTCAGCATCGAATCAGTGCGAGAATCCGGCCCAATTCGCAGATTGACGTACATCCCACTCGGCCTTAAACTCCTCCAGCCCCACGAAAGCTTTTGCGACGGTCTCGTCGGCCAGGATGGACTTGTATTGCTTCAGGGAACGCTCGCATATTTCGGTGTAGTCGGCTTCCGGGATCGCATCCTTGAGGAAGGCTTTCTCGAGTTCATCGAGGGTGACGATGATGCTGAAGATCTCGGCGAGAGAGTCTTGCAGGTCGCGCTCGGCGCGGGTTTCGGCGAGCTTCACCTCCTGTCATGATGCATCGTCATGTCAGCGATGACTGCGCCTGGGTTGGCGGGGGTGGGGCAATATCGGAACATGATTGCGACAGGAAGGCACTCTACCTCATCAAGGTTGATTGTCGCTGACAGTGTGGTATTGGGGATGTAGCTATGCGGTGTCGGAGCATAGGGTTGCCGGGGCATCATCTTCGCGGCTGGATTCGAATCGTCGCCGGCTTCATGGTCGATCAGCAGTCGTCACCAGCTTTAAGCTGTCGAGCTCCAGTAAGTCGTAACGGCGCAGGCTCCAAGACATGGGTGTGGAGGTTCCAGTCCTCAGCGGTGCAGCTGGTCGCTAGGTTCAGTGTCGACTTGGAATGTGGGGCATACCTTGGCCACCAGTCCAAAGGCGGTTAGCCCCATGCCCGATAAGATCATTCCCGATAAGAAAATTTTTGGAGGACGCCGTTTTGCCCATTGAAAGTTCCCCGTCTCAAGGTCCCTGCAGTACAAACCTCTCTTTCACCATCACCAGGACCCCCAACTGACCGGACCCCTCCAACCCGATCACCATGGGCTCCTCCAAGAAGAACCTCAAAGCGACGAAGAAGTTCGAGAAGAAGCACCTCAAAGGTGTTCTCGACAAGAGGAAGGAGTCTGCCAAGATCAAGCAGCGTCACCAGGTCAAGGCGAAGAAGCAGACGAAGCGGTCCAAGGATGCAGAGTTCGATGGACCGGCCAAGCCCAAGACCACTGGCGGCCAGAAGGATGCCAACGTCAGCGCCATGAGCGTGGATGACTTCTTCCAGGGCGGCTTCGAGGACATCATCGACAAGGGCGGCAAGAAGGCCAGCAAAAAGCTCGGCAAGCGCAAGCGCGATGCGCCCGAGGGCAACGACGACGACTCGGACGAAGGCAGCGTGTCAGACTTCTCCTTTGAGGAGCAGCCCGTTGCCAGCGACAGCGAGGATGGCGACGACGACGCCGAGGACGACGAGGATCTTGGCATGTCCAAGGAGGCCATGGACACGCTCGCCCAGAAGGACCCCGAGTTCTACAAGTTCCTCAAGGAGAACGACCCCGAAGCGCTCGATTTCGACGAAAACGCCGACATGGCAGAGATTGACGAATTGAGTGCCGGGAGCGACCAGTCCGACGACGAGCAGCCCAAGAAGAAACGCAAGAAGGACTCGAAGAAGAAGGACGAGCCTGAGGAGGAGGTTCTCCCCGACAACGAGCTCACCCGCGAGATGGTTTCGAAATGGAAGACATTGATTGAGGACAAACAGAGCTTGCGTGCCGCGAGACAAGTCGTGCTGGCTTTCCGCTGTGCCGCTCATCTGAATGAGGACGATGCCGATGAGGACCGAACTCAGAGATATTCCATCTCCAGCCCGGAGGTGTTCCACGATATCTTGATGGTGGCTCTCAAGCAGATCCCCGCGGTCATCACGCATCACCTGCCTATCAAGGAGTCGGCATCAGGCAAGATTTACGTGCCGACCGATTCCAAGAAGTTCCACACTCTGTCCATCATGATCAAGACCTTCACTGCGTCCATCATCCATCTGCTTGGCACATTATCTGACGACGCGACGCTCAAGCTCACGATTGGCTCACTGGAGCCCCTTGTTCCCTACCTGCTGTCCTTCCGCAAGCTCCTCAAGGTCTTCATCAAGACTATCGTCAACTTTTGGGCCAGACCCGCCAGCTCGGAAGCCACGAAGATCACCGCGTTCCTGGTCTTGCGGAAACTGGTTGTTATCGGAGATAAGGGTATCCGCGAGACGGTTCTGAAGTCGACGTACCAAGGACTTATTTCGGGATGCAGAGCGACAAACATCAACACCATCCAGGGCATCAACTTGATGAAGAACTCTGCCGCCGAGCTGTGGGGCATTGACCAGAACGTTGGGTACACGACCGCCTTTACTTTCATTCGTCAACTCGCCATCCACTTGAGAAACAGCATCGTCAAGAAGGAGAAGGACTCCCACAAGGTTATCTACAACTGGCAATATACCCACTCGCTCGACTTCTGGTCGTGCGTGCTTGCCGAGCATTGCAGCCCTCTGAAGGAGGCCGAAGCAGGCAAGGAGGGCCAGCTGAAGCTCCTGATCTACCCCCTCGTCCAGGTCACCATGGGTGCCATGCGCCTTGTCCCCTCTTCCACATTCTTCCCCCTGCGGTTCCACCTTATCCGCTCCATCCTGCGCCTCTCGCGTGCAACAAACACCTACATCCCTATTGCCCCCGTCCTTCTCGAGGTTCTCGACTCGGCCGACATGAAGCGCTTCCCTAAGGCCTCCTCCATGAAGGCTCTGGACTTTAACGTGGCCTACAAGGCACCCAAGTCATACCACCGCACGCGTGTTTACCAGGATGGCGTCGCAGAGCAACTCGTTGAGTTGTTTAGCGAGTACTTCACCATCTGGGCCAAGAGCATTGCCTTCCCCGAATTCTGTCTGCCCGTCATCATCCAGCTCAAGCGCTGGGTCAAGCAAGCGCGCAAGACCAGCACGGGCAACAGAAACAACAAGATCATCTCTTCGATCGTGTTGCTGGTGCAGAAGCTCGAAGCCAATGCCAAATTCATCGAGGAGAAGAGGTCCAAGGTTGACTTTGCGCCCAAGGACCGCGCTCAGGTTGACGCCTTCCTGCGCGACTTTGACTGGGAGAAGACGCCACTCGGCGCCTACGTCGTTGTGCAGCGCAAGATGCGCGAGCAGAAGGCCAAGGTCCTGGAAGAGGCAAGGAAAGAGGACGAGAAGAAGCGCAAGGAAGAGGAGAAGGAGGCCCTTCGCGCAAATGCTGGGGACGACGACTCCGAGGAGGAGGAGTATGCGGACGAGTTGATGGATGGCGAGGACGACGAGGAGGCCGACGACATGGAAGAGGACGATGAGGAAGAGGATGACGAGGCAGAGGACGACAGTGAGTAGTGCGGCGGCTGTCGAAAGGTGATCATATATAAAAAAGTGTTTTGTGGTGTCACTCTGGACGCTGGTGTTTGGGAATATCATGGGGGCATGTGCGATTAATCATAGAGAAGACAAAAGCCGTCCCAAATGGCCAATTTGGAATCCATACTCTCCGCCGTGAAAACATACACAGAATGATAGGGGACATTGCGAGCCTGGCCGCATTTCGACGAAGTGATGGTTTTTGCTCAGGAATAGTCCCGGCAAGGTTCTCGTAGGGCCTGGTGCATAATTGGCACAGACGATGGACAACTGAGCCGCAGCTGGTAGTGCTGTGCCACAGAGCCGGATTAGGAAGTCACCTCAAGCAGGGGGGATGGTCGCCTATCGATCCTTTTCAACGTCTGCCTAATGCCAGTAAGCTGAACCAACACAACATCCTCCTAACGCAATTGCCCTTCGTGCCCGCTTATTTGTCCTCTCACACACCCTCGACATTTCTCCTCACTGTCGTCCTTGCTTGATTTATTATCTATAGGGACTGTTTCCTCGGGCCGACCCCGTGACGCAAGAGCCTGCACTCATGAACCATCCCCGCATGAAGTGACCTAGCCATCGCAACCATGGCCCCCCTTGCCGCAGATCCCCGCCAGCTGGTGGTGGTCCTTAACCCGGCCCGTCGCCGGGCGTTCTATACTCTGCTCTTCGACATCACCGGCTACATGCGCACGCAGCTCGAGCTCAAAGATGCGGAGGACACCAGCTCGGGCAGCGCCAACCCTTCCAACCAGGGCCGCGATGCCGCCCCGCTCTTTGTTCCGGACGCAGCTGGACCAGGCGGCCGGGCCAGTCCGAGCCATCCTGACCGCGGCGGCTCCGGTGTTCACAGCGCCGAGCTCAGGGCGCTGCGGAGGGCGGCGTTGAAGCACTTTGATGAGTGGCGTAAGGAGATCCTGGAAAAGGTCAAGGAGATCGCTTCGGCCAGAGATGACGACAAAATCCTCGAGGCTCGCAAGAAACGTCTTGATGAGATGGAGAAGCTCAAGAGCGAGTCTCCGGGGCTCGGAGAGGACCTCATCAACTTTGGAGATGCGCCGCAGGCGGCAGCGATGAACGAGACCGACAGGGAGGTTGCCATTTTGCAGGAGCATTACCATCCGATCCCTAGCCGCTTCACCACAATTCCGGTTGACGATAGAAAGGAGGTGCTCAGCTGCCTCTTGGTTCTCATTCTCTCGACAGGCAGTTACTCTGCCCATTCTAGAGTCTTGGCTTTGTATCTTGCATCTGCATTCGAGCTTCCCCTCTCGGCTCTCATTACTGAAGAGACGGAGATCGCCAAGTCTCTCGTCGAATCTTCAACAGCAGCCGAGAACCAGAAAGACACCATGTCAGCCGAAGCGGAGGCTGCGAAAAGACGCCAAGAGAACCAGAAAAGTCGATTTTGGAAAGTCGGGCTGGCGTCTGTGGCGGGCGCGGCAGTCATTGGTATCACCGGTGGCCTCGCAGCCCCGGTCGTCGCCGGTGCCATCGGCGGCATGATGGGCAGCGTCGGCCTTGGAGGCGTTGCGAGTTTCCTCGGAATTTTCTGGATGAATGGCGCACTGGTCGGCACGCTATTTGGTGCCTTCGGTGCCAAAATGACGGGCGAGATGATGGATACCTATGCCAAAGAGGTCGAGGACTTCCGTTTCCTTCCACTCAAGGACGAATGGGGCCAGGATTACAAACGAGCTGATCCGGATGGCAAACAAGGAGCAAGGCTTCGTGTGACTATTGGCATCAACGGATGGTTGACGAATGAGGGTGACGTCACGAAACCCTGGAGGAGCTTGGGCGACGAGTCCGAAGTATTCGCTCTGCGATACGAGATGAAAGCCCTCCTAGCGCTTGGTACGGAGCTGGAAAGCCTCGTGTCTTCGTATGCTTGGAACTTCGTCAAGGTGGAAATTCTTAAGCGTACGGTCCTGGCGTCGCTCTGGGCTGCGCTGTGGCCTGCCTACCTCATCAGCGCTGCCACCAAGATCGATAACCCATTCAACCTTGCTCGAAACCGCTCCGACAAAGCTGGCCGGGTTCTTGCCGACGCCCTCATTGCCAAGGTTCAAGGAGAACGCCCAGTTACCTTGGTAGGGTACTCGCTCGGTGCTCGCGTCATTTACTCGTGCCTGAGGTCTCTTGCCGAGCGCAAGGCTTTTGGACTGGTTGATACTGTCGTGCTCATCGGTTCCCCAATTCCATCCAACAAAGAGCACTGGCAGGTCATCCGATCCGTGGTGTCTGGACGCATTGTAAATGTGTACTCTGAGACGGACTACATTCTCGGCTTCTTATACCGTACAACATCGCTCCAATTGGGTATTGCTGGGCTCCAGGAGGTCAAGGGAATCGACCGTGTCGAGAACCTCAACCTCAGCGAGGAGGTCAGCGGCCACTTGCGCTACCCCAGCTTGATTGCCAAGATTCTGACGAGATGCGGTTTCCCTAACGTGAAGGGCGGCGGCGATGGGAAGATCGAGAAGGAGGAAGACATCAAGATCATGGACCAGGAGGCTGGTTCCCAAATGGGCGAGCTTATCCAACTCGAGGCTGCGCCTGATCCCGACTCCGAGCCTCAACCGATCCGCTCGAAGCATACGGCCAGGTTTCCGAACGAGCTGCGCCATCCTCTGCATCCCGACCCGCCAGCGCAAAAGAAGAAGAACCCGGACCGCAACAAAGTGTCCAGGTTAGGTGGTGCAAGCGTCTCGGAAGCCTTCGACCCCTTGGGCGGCCAGGGCAGTGACCCGCTCAACCTGGATTCTTTGAACCGGAGCAAGAAACAACCACCTTCGCCCAATCAGGCAGACCTTGCCATCCTCAGTTTCCCGGCTCAAAGCCAGCAGCCATCCAAACCCGAATTCGCTGGTTCTCTTGGCTCTACAGGACAGAAGAGTGAGCACCGCGCTGTACCTGACAGCGTCGGGTCATCTGCGGAGCCGAGAAAGGAGATCGAGCTTCCTGCTCGCCCTGCCCCCATGAATTCTGTCCGGAGCGAAGGTGTGATAGAATCACATCATCGTCCTGAACTTCCCTCACGCCCGAAGACCTTCCCTGTTCCGGCGCAGGACGAGGAAGAGGACAGTGATGACGAAAGTTTCAAGGGCATCCAGATGGTGAACAACGACGATGACGGTGACATGACCGTCTTCTCAGAGCCCCTGAGAGCTGAGTAGGGGAATATTAGCATGGAATGTTTACAACAGCTGTTATCGGAATACAGAACATTCTAAGTCTGATCGGTTCTTTAAGTTTGACTTGGGATGCATCTCTGATTCTGTTGCCACACTTTGCTCGCTATAGCAAACTAGCAGACCAATTACGTTATAAGGGACATATGAAGTGCCAATTCTATCTTCAATATCATACGAGAATCATTGTCAACAGTCTTTGACTCTCGTGCTGTGGGTTACTTTTCGTGCTCTGCTTATCGTCTCTCGAGCTTTCCTCCACCCTTGGCTCGTCTTACATCACAGCCCGGGGATGTATCCTACTACGCCAAACGACTTTGGGCTACCTTGTACTTAACCAAAGGCTCCTGAGATTGGGGAGCTTCTCGCGCGAAGACATACACGACATAAATTTTGTCGATCGTCACTCTTTCTCCGCCAGGCCGAACCGAGCTTCGTCATAAACAGCACTGTATGGGATCTGAGGTACAGCGCGAGGGGTAATATGTGCTGATAAACCCACGATAAACGCCACGAGGATCATCACTGGACATGAAAGGGCGTGAACCATATGTGATGTAAAGTTTTGACATTTAGCAGACTTGCGGTTCACGTCTTTGCAAAGCCAAATTGGCCGAGGCGTATACGATGACATTGCCCATCCCTGCCACAACACCAAAAGTTTTTGACTTGCGGGGGCGCCTTCAAAGTTCCGACGAAGATACGTAATTGTGCAGCAGCGGGCCGGCGAAGCAGAAAGAGTTCGAGGAGGCTTCCTAGAGAGAACGGATCTGCCAGACGTCATGGAAATAGTGTTACGCCCCTCAAAGTCTCAAGCAGGTTACATGGTACCAGCCGGAGGCACCTCCTTGGTCTGACCTCTGGGACGTAGTGAGACCGATTCAATCCGATACTGTGAGGAAGGAAACTGAACATAGAGAGAGGACGGCATATAACCTTCCAGATGGGATCTGGCAATCGGGAAAGGGGACATATGGAGTCACTTGGAGGCATTACTTCACCGGAGATGTGAGGTAATGCGTCTTTAAGCTGCAATCTGTAACCGACAGGTCAGAACGTGGATCCGGAAAATTTGGTGTAAATGGATAGCACGTGTCCCAGGAGAACAGCGAGAACTCGCTGTTGAGTATCCGTTACTCCGTACTTGAGCTACTCTAGAAGTAGTATGGATTTCTTATCGGCTGGTCCGAGTTTGAAGAATGGAACCTGGTGAGATTGCGAGAGCCCTCAAAACGGGGCTGAGGAGGAGTTTTTGGCCCTCGTGCATAAAGCAGAGGCAGGGAAAGGCGGGATGTTCGCAGGGATGGTGGCCCCAGTGACATGATTGGCTCCGAAGAAGAGACAACCCCTGTTCCTGAGACGGTAGGGAACGGGTTCTTTACATAGTGTAGGCGGTTGACGGGGCTCAGAGTTGGACCAACAAGGCGGTCAGTCGAGGTCAGATGAGCCCATGGGCGGAGGGGCGATCTGGATACCAGGCGGCAAGTATTGCATATGTACAGCGGTGTTGCCTGGTTGGTTGTGTATCCCTCCCTACTTGGCCGAAGGGTGGCCGGTCGTGTTTGCGGATTAGGATGCTGGAGGAGTGCCGTTGGCTTGGGTGCGTTCTGGCTGCTCGTAGGTTGCCGCAGGTCTCAGTCACGGCCGGCGTCCAACAACACGGCATGTATTGTGTTATGAGAACAGTATCCGTACTATCCGAGTGAAGCCGAATGGAGGAGCAGGGAAAATGCAGCTTGGGAGCGCGGACTAGTGTAATAGCTACAACTGCAGTCTGTAGACGCTTGGCATGTTGACAATCGTCGGAGTCTGCCCTAGTGCGTGTGGTCTGGGTGTTCCGTCATTTGGGTCGCTGCGAGGCCCCGGCGTCAGCGAAAATTGAGGCCGATGAGGATGTCATCAGTGGCCGGTGGTAGCGTGGGATCGCACTGACTCGGGTTGCCCCTGTCCCACGGGCCAGTTTTGACAGATGAAAGAGGGGTTTCCCGAATTGCCTTGTTTTGACCGACTCCCGGACCTTCAGACGATAGCGATTGTGCGAAACCCAGGCGACACGTCGATTACTATTAGCGGTTGGAATGCGACAGGCGCTGACGATATGGGAAGCAAGCACGCACTCGATGATGGGCGATCTGTTGGTACGGATAGGAACTTTGGAGTTTGCAGCAGCAGCAAGTGTTGGCGTTGCAATTCGGGGATAGCCCACCTTCCCACGGGCCACGCCTCGGGCTGGAACCCCAGTGGCGGCGGGTGGCAGTGGCTGCCAGGCTGGCCAGATAGGTGCCGACGCTGGACATGACTGCCGCCCGCACCCAGCCGCTTGCTTTGAGTGGGTGTACCTGCCTACTTGGTTACCTAAGGTATTGGTACCTAAAGCCAACTACTAGTGTCCTCTGGTTAGGGGTCCAAAGTCTGAGAGCACGCCAATTGAGAGAGTGTGGGGAGACTTCGTACGAAGAGGTGTCCCGAAAGTCAATCCACGAAGGTGCCGACGAGGAAGGAACGTGCATCCAGGCACATCCTTCCTTTTGGGTTTCCTTGGGTTAGGGAACCATCATGAGAGCAGGTACTTTGAAAAGATAGTGCAATGTACACCTCACCCGGTTAGGTAGTCAAAATCAAGTGAGGTGAAATTTTCAGGTCGGGTGGTAAACTTGTAAGGCAGGCACAGGCATGTACTAATACGTATTCCCTACTAATGGGAGGCACGGAAGAGGCAGGCGAGGCAGGCACCAACAAGCTGACACGACGGTCCAGTAAAATCATCGGAGAACCCCAAAAAGAAGATGCTAGGCAGTCCCGTCGGTGGTTTGTTGTTGTGATGGTGGTGGGCGGTGCCTGCTGTTTTATTTTTGTCAGCTAAGGCATTCCCGATACGTAGGCATGTGTGTGTGTGTGTATCCCGGTATCCCGGCGGCCACTCTATAGTCTTCACTACCTACCTACCTACCTACCTAGGTAGTGTACACTATGGACACCCGACTACCTGCACTACCTAATAGGTAGAGTCAGTACACGCCTTCCATCTCACCGTGGCCAGTCCCTCAAAAGTCATCCACGCCCACGTCCCACGTCCCACGTCTGCGTCCCACCCGACAGGCCCACGATCAAATATCCATTAGTGTAAGGTATCCATCTTCCACACGCTGGATCCCTATCCACCCTCACACTCACCCTCGCCCTCACCCTCATAACTCACTCGGCCAGCAACTCGCGCAACACGCCCTCCACCTACTACCCGCCTCCCGCCGTCCTCGTTCCGAATTCTTCCCGGCCACACTGTCGCTTTTCAACCACTCTCCCCCCTTCGCAAACCGTCTTTCTTTACCTCCCGCCTCAAGAGGAATCCGTGCACCAATACAACAAAGGCGAGACCAAACAAGCGAGACCGTTCTACCCTTTCAAAAAAGCACCCTTCTTCGGACGACCTAGCGACGCCAGCGACCCCTAGTGTAGCTCCCTCCCGAACCTCCTCCCCTCTTCACACGACCTGACGCACGAACGCTCCGACGACCGCAGGGAAAGGGGACCTCCCAAATACATTTGCTACGCGTCCTTCCTGACGACCGAGAATCTTCATATTATTCACAATCAACTATCGAACATCGACTTGACGTTGTCGTCGCAACTCGGATTTCCCACCTCGGCACTCGGTACGACTTCAAAATGAAGGGACGCCCTGTCGACCAGCTCGTTTTCGAGCAAATGTTCCCCAAACCTCGTGCCAGCGACCCCCAGAACTTCCACGCTCTGTTGCAGCGCAGCCTCATTCTGGAGGTCCGGCAAGAAGTTCACTCGTTTTACGGCCACCTCGACACTCAAGAAGCCAAGTACCCGGGCTTGGACTACTGCAACCCCATCCACCGCATCCGTCTCAGCCGCTGGACGTGGCATCGTCGACTCTTCCGCGCTTTCGACAGCCTCCGTCTGACCCCTAACGAGATTGCCGCCTTGACAAAGTGGGAGGGTACAAAATGGGCCAAGGAACGCTACGAGAAAGAACAGGGTATCATTATTCGAGATACTGCTGGCGACGGCTTTCCTGACTGGGTCGAGCCTGAAGATCGCCCTGCTCCGCCCGTTCGCAACGCCAGGTCACACTCAGTAGAAACGGACGACGCAACCGCCTCCGGCGACGAGGATATGGACGGCGACGAGAGCGACGGCGAGCTCCGCAGTGTCGGCGTCGAACTGAACCAGAGACTAAGAGAGGGAGCGGCGCGACGAGAGGCTGGAGATGCATCTACCGCCTTGAACGAGGAGTGGGAGCAGTGGCTTAAGAACGTCATAGAGAGCGGCGAGCTGCCCTACCTCAATCATCTAGTTCAAGGGCCGGTTCATGACATGCCTGCGCCGGAACCGAGCGAAATGTTGAATGCTGTTCGAGCCGCCGGTCCAAGCGAAATGCTGAACGCTGCACGAGCCGGTCAGTGGCAGGAGATTCCCGATTTCCTCCACGAAATCATCCGCCGCACCTTGGAGGCCCAAAACTCCACCGGCGACGAGGACGCCTCGGCATCCCTTCGACAGTCGGCCACCATCAACCCCTCGTCTCGAGAACGAAGAGGCACCGACGAGCATAACATTGGTGGCCCACTTGCAACGTGGCGACGCACTCATTCTGGCTTACGGCTCCCCGTAGGTGAGAGCGCTGCCGCCTCAACTTTGCCGAGGACAGCACAGGCTCCGGGCGCATAGAGTGCCCCGGGCCTACAACCCCTTCATCGCGACACGCCTTTCAGCCTCGGTATGAACCCGCGCCAACTACATGAGTGGACTCAACTCCAGATAGTGGCCCAACAGCGCATCGAGCAAGAAGCGTACTTGCAACAAATGCTGGATACGTTCGCGCTGACCCGGGCAAGACGAGCGGGAGAGAGGCTGCAGAGATTCAACGGGTACCCTTACCCCTGCTTTTGAATGCTCACACCTTAAGCCTTGGGTTCGAATAGCTTCTGGCCATCGTCGGATCACCCAGTCGGACTAATTTTCCGACAGTCATCAATCAATATTGGATGAAGGTAGTCGGATCACTTGCATTTATACTCTAGAGTTTCTTGGGTTTCCTGGGCACATGGAGATTCGCGAACAAAAGCGCGACATGCCCCTTTACTTCACTGTGTTATTCCCCAGGCGTTTGACGGTTTCTGTTGGGTTTCCCTCTTTTGATTTTTTCCCTTTTGTGGATCAAGCTCTCTGCCAGCGCGTATAAGGGATGATGAGAAAACGAGAAGCCTCTGCATTTCAGGGCCTATTACCCACGATGCTTTGTTGTACCCAGCGAAAAGACATCTGTGTCACAGAACAGCGAATCAGAAAATGAATCATTGAAAACATGCACAGCATGCTTGCACGGCATGCTCCTTCTTAATAAGAGCGCCATCCGGTTTAATTCTTTCTCTTCTTGCTTTGGATCCAAAATTCAGGCCATCCGATATCTGTGCCACAGATACCGGACGGCAAACATTGGGATGTTTGTAATGATACTAGTGCAAAACCCCTTGCCCACCGTCAACGCCAACTGATGCCATTCTGCAACACACGCCTCCAGCAGTCTGAAAGTTCGTCTCCATACATACCTCCATGTGATATCTTTTGTGAACAGAGGGAAAGCCAAGGCCGACCAACTCCAACTCCTGTACCCAATCCCAAGTCAACGCCCGTTTTCTCGTTTAATCTCATGAGGCGCCGAGACATCGTGCACCCTAGACGAACCCCGTCGCGAGCCTCTACCCCTACCCTTCTATGGTTCGAGATGAGACCACTCGGGGATGGCCTTGATCTGTTGCCACATGTACTTCTCCAGCTTGTTTGCGCTCTTTGCATACGGCGTTGACTCGTTGTTGTACTTGCGGCAGTTGTCAAAGATGAGCTTGGCGTCCCGGATGAAGTCCTCGGGCGTCGCGTACTGGTCCGCCTCGAGCTTTGTCTCCATGGTGCTGAGGTCCATCGGCTCCTTGATGACCTCGTAGTAGTCGGCGACGTCGTCCTTGTTGACGGGAACGAGGAACGGCCAGGCTGACTGGTGGTTCTGCAGGTCGTTGAGCAGGTGCAGCAGCTGGTTGTAATTGGGACCGTGCCGGGGTTGACGGGCGAGCTCGTCCATGTCCGGAGACCAGCCCGAGGCGCGAATCGCGTCGATGCTGAGGGGGTCGATGGGCTTCGCGCCACTCTTCCACTCCTTGGGAGGGGCGTGGACGATGTGAGACTTGGAGTACGCGCGGATCTTGGCCTGGACACACTCCTTTTGTTTCAGCAGCATGCGGCCCATCTCCAGGTACCGGACTCGCGGCAGCATGGAGCACTGCATTATAGTACCACCCTCGTAGTCCTTGATATATCCCATCCAAACGCTCTTGTCAAGGGTAATCTCCTTAGTAAAGCCTTGCTTCTTGAAGTATCCGATGGCATAGTTGTCGGCGTACGTGAGGAAGTGCATCACGTCGCTCGTCGCCTTGACGTAGTCCTTGAGGTGGGACATGAGATGCGCGCCGTAGCCCTTGACCTGCTGGTCGGAAGAAATGGCGCAGAAGACGATTTCTGCAAACTGGCGACCCTTGAAGGGACGATATGTGATGCCGCCGACGACCTCGAGTGGCTTCTTGACGATCGCGATTGACAAGTGGGTCCGGTCGTAGACGAGTCGCGCGATGTAGTCCTTGGGCATCTTCGGAAGCTGCTTTTGGAAGATGCACTTCAGACCAGTAAGAATGATAAGGGATTCGCGCTCGTTGTCATTGTTGACGACGCGGAATTCGATCTCGCCGGTGCGTTCTTCGATGACGGCAGGCTGCGCGCGCGATTGTCAGTTTCCCGGTCCAAGGCGTCCGCCAGGTTGGGGAGCACGTCAAGGGTCTTGGCGCAACTCTCGCGGTGTCAGTTCAGAACGTACCTTCTCGGGAAACGGGATCGGTTTCATCGCCGGCTTCTTCTCTGGCCCTACGGAGTCGCTATGCTTGATTCTCTTAGTCGCGGTTGGCGAGGACGGATCGTCCTCGGCCTTGCGCTTCGCATCTGCAGCATCGCGTTAGGACGAAATTCGGTGTCGCAAAGTAGCAGAGATCACGCGACTTACTTTCTTCCTTCATTTTGGCCTCGATGGCGAGCCTTTACAGGCCTGTTTCGCTGAACCGAGTTGCTTGACGTTGTCGTGATGCCTGGATGGTTGATGACATGCTGCGCTAGGCTTTGCTATTTCTCCGTAGCCGACATCCGCGAGGTGGGGCGACCTGCAGGGGAGAGGTTGGCGCTAAGCCTCTTTGGCTCAGGCCACAATTCATGGTGGGACCTGGAGCTTAGAACACGTTTGGGGAAGCTGCACCTTTCGTGATCTCCCGGCACGGCAACAGCACCCTCTGGACACCTTCAACAACCCACTTTGTGTGCACCCAAAGATAACAGTCCAGCTGCTTTCGTCAACATCCAGACCACAATCCATCTCCGACTGAAACACCATATCCTCCTCTCCTCAACTAGCAGATGGACTCCTCGCTGCCTGAGGTCTGGCAAGCTGCTGCTAGCACGCCGTTTTTCCCTGCCGTTGCCAAGGACTCGCAGTTCTTTATTGCGTTCCTTCTCCTGGTCGTTGGCATCGCAGTCACAGGCGTCTTTGCTTTGAGTAAGCTTTCTCAGTCGTTGTGGCTTAATGCTTCTGATCTAACTTCTAATATAGACCGGTCCTTCATCAACATCCCTGCGCTGGGTGTGCCTGCTTCGGTTGCCATTGCGTAGGTAGTCCCGCTTCCCCTTCTCCAGATATATGCTGACGGATAATCATCGCAGATTCGGAACGGTCTACATGTTTTGCGCGGTCGGAGTTTACGTCTAAGATACCCCAAGAGTTTTTCCAAGTCGGCGGCGGCCTTGTACTTTAGAAGCAACCAAGAAGACCTTCCACACCACCAGTTTCTGCGTATCAGGTGAACCTACGGAACTACTTATCGAACAAATGTCTGGAGCGATTTCGCAGCCCGGGACGGCAGCGCCCCAGCCGCTCTTTCGCGCTGTGGCAAGCTCGACGAAGCCGCTGTCCCAGTTGCTGAGGACCATCAACTTCAGCAACAAAGTACACGTTCAACTACAAGAGGATGGCATCAGATTCGCCGCCGATTACTCGAGGGTCATGCAAGGCAAGTTGCGTAGTGGACGGCGATGGCAGACAGGATGATGACCGTCTTTCAGGCACCGCATTCCTCGACAAGAAGCTCTTCACCTCATACTCTCTAAACCTCGACGATGACGATCAAGACTCGCAGCCCAGCCTGCCTAATTTTCAAATCACACTTTCTCTTCTTCTCGAGACGCTCTCGATTTTCGGAACCATTGACCTCGCAACACGCGCCCTGAAGTCCGAACACGACTCGCATCGCAGCAACATCCACAATTACCGCCCAGACGCGTTTAGTAACCAAGCTTTGGGGATTGGGGGAACTTGCAGCCTCATCTATACCGAAGACGGCGGGGGCTTTAACGTTGTGATCGAGGAAGGGACCATCAAGACTAACGCGAGCCTGACCACCTATCTGCCGGAAATCCCAGAGGAGATTCCCTTCGATCGAGAGAATCTTTCTTTCAAGATTATTATGCAGGCGCGCTACTTGCTGGACGCGCTGGCTGAGCTGGCGCCCACCGGTCCTACCCGCCTGACAATCACAGCCTCCAAGAACACACCCTACCTTACCCTTTCCGGCAGCGGCGACCTGGGCTCTTCTAGCGTTAACTTCGCAAAGGGACGCGATTTGTTGGAGACCTTCTCGATCCAGGAAGACTGGACACAAACTTACAAGTTCGACATGATCAAGTACTCGAGCGAGGCGATGCGAATTGCGAGCAAGATTAGCTTCCGAGGCGATCGTCAGGGCGTCCTCAGCCTACAGTTCATGGTCGAGCAAGATAACGGGGGAGTCAGCTTTCTGGACTTTCGGTTCGTGCCTTTTGTTTCGCACGACGATGAGGATGATGATGGAGATTCGGTGGACGAAGACGACCGGGAGTGAGTCGAGGAGGCTCACATCGATGCCGATGATGCCAAGGGTATTTCCGAAGGCATAGGGGTCGACTTGATTGGAAGTTCTCACGTTTCTCTGTAGATAGACTACCGGTATGCCATTGAAATCGACTAGGTACTTCTCCCCGGCGGTATGGTTCTCGCTTCCGTTTCCGTCAAGTCTGGCAGTGAACCGTGCTTCTCATTCCCGAGCTTGGAGCGATCAGTGTATTCGGCCAACCTTTCCTTGAAGAGCTTGGGTTTGCTGCCGGAGGACGCTTCCTCGGGAATGACAGCTCTGGCCGGTCGGCAGAGTGGCCCAGGCTCCTGTCAAGCGCGAGCTTGATTTCTCGTCCGATTCGCCGCCGCGGGAAGAATCTTTGCATGGGCTTGAGAATGACGTGTCTAGCAACTAGCCGGCGCCCATTCCAAAAGCAGCGTTCCAGCGGAGCGCAGATGCACCAAAGCCCCGAGGCGCGGACAGAGTCGGGGGCGTCTTTGGCAGGTTGGCAGCCACGGCGGGCCCTGAACAAGTCCACAACCCGGGCGATGAGGGGAAAGAGGGGGAATGCGAGAGGATTCCTGTTCGCAAACGGCATAGGCGTTAGCGAGGCGTTGAGCGGACCAGGGCGATGTCTCGGCCGTGGAGAGAATTCCGCCGGGAGATTGCGAGCGATCGGGCTGGAATCTTGGGGCGGCGTCTCTCAACGCCGCCGAGGCGATGGCTGTCTGCCTCCTCCAACTGGGCGGCAGATATATCTCTTGTCTGTTTGCGGAAGGATGCCTGGACTCTGGAGCTCCCCCTCCCGGCCTCTGCCAGTTGCGGACGTACCATCGCGAACCGGACCTCGACTAAGTGTTTCCTAGCCTTCTTTCTCGATACTGAATTTTCTGTTTAGGCTCTTCTTGCTTACCGGTCTGCTCACTCAGCCGCGATCTTTCTTTGACTCCATCTCTGTTGGTGCCCATCGGCAACTCGACTGCACCAGTGCAACTCGCTCTCGCGTGCTCTCTTTTGTCAAGCATCGCGAGAAACGTTTCCCGCCTCTTTGACTTATAAAGCCAAGGTCTCACCCGCCCTGTCAATCACTTCCATTCTCATCATCAGCATCACACAGCTTCAAGAACAATCATCTCCACAACCAACCATCATCTATCACCAAGCTCCGAACAGCAAAACTCACTCGACCTTGCTCTACATAACCTTACCACACCACCTTCAAGATGAACACTCCCACTTCCTCCGGCATCGTCGACTACTCTTTCCCCATGTGGTCCAAGAAGCACGTCGGCAACTGGCTCGATGCCTTCAAGCCCCGCCGCGGTTCGCGGGGCTCCATCTCTTCTTCTTCTTCCGGTTCCTCCTCGCCCCCGTCCTCGAGGAAAAGCAGCCGCAGCTCGTCTCTGGCGTCTCTCTTCTCGAGGGGCACCGCCGAGGAGCAGGAGCGCCTCATGCCCGAAGAGCCGGTCAAGAGGACGCCTTACGTCCCGAAGTACGCCGCCAAGTCTTTCATGAGGACGACAACAACCCACGAGATCCGCATTAACAGCGAGATCTTGTGAAAAACCAACGAAATGACTACGATCAGTACACACAAACACACGCAACCTAATAATACCCACAATCAATCACACGATACCCGGAGAGGTGACTGCCTCTCCACCGTCATGAAGACGAACTCTCATCCACCCAATTACGACATTTATTTCCTTGGTCGAAACAAAACAAAAACAAAACATCAATTCAAAAACATGGTCGAAAAGCCTCCATTTCTATCGGCGCGTTCAGATGCGGACGTTCATCGCGGCGCTTGCCGCTTCGTCGCTTGACGAGAGCAGGGGATATATAGGGAGGAAGCCAGACTTCTGGCAACAGAGACGAGGGCGAGATCTTTGCAGAAAAAGATTTGTCTATCATTACCAACCGGAAAAGGCTAAATGGGCCATCCAGGATTGGAACTTTGGCGAGGAAGACAACTGGACTTAATAGCGGCACTAGGCGTCAGCAGCTCGCCCAAGCCATTTATATAACAATTCGATACCATTAATAGTCATCAAACGCGCGCTGCCCGCAAATGACACTGCCTTCCTTCCTGTGCTTGCTGACAAGAACACAGAGTGTTCCAACAACATACCGGCCGCTGCATTGGCGGCGTCCAAAACCCCGCCAGAACAACCAGATCAACGATGCCAAATTACCAACAGTAAAATACCCTAATGCATAGGGATTGAGACGCATCTGTTGATGTAATTTTTATACTGATGCATGCCCTAGACTTTGGGGTGTTCGTGGTTGAAGAATTATATTGACGACCTACGGTGTGTCTATTTTTGGCTGAAAACAAAATCGTGTGGATGCTTTACGAATGCCGTAGTTTTGGACGCCGCTGATGCATAGCCCGCACGGCTCCTGAAAACGTACTGGAGTGAGGGGCTCCAGCTGAAAGCGACCTATCAGGCCCCGAAGACGTCTCGCTGCCCCCTGGAATGGGTGGCTCCATGTCATCTGAAAGCGACAGGGCCAATTGATCAGACCTGACAACCGGCGGGGACCTGGACAACAACCCAGCATTCAGCTTCTCACCTTCGGGCGGACCATGGAGGGGTCCTTGGCGGAGACTACAAGTAAGGTAAGCTACCTATCCGGGATCTCAGCTGCTTACCTTACCTGTCCTCTCCGCCATTTGTTTTTCCCCATTGCTTCTGCCGTTCATCTTCACTCTTGCCTACCGGTCTAATCGTCACACTCTGTCTACATTTTCAACATTATCAATCCAATTGAGAGCCTCCCCGAGATACCCACGAAACCACACCGCCCAGCATGGAGGCCATCAAGTCTGCCCTCAACATTGGCTCCAGCAAGCCCACCGCCACCGAGCCCTCGGCCGAGCAACTCTCTCAGCTGAAGGAGAAGTACACCAAGGCTGGCCAGGAGCAGGTATTCACCTTCTACGACGAGCTGCCGACCTCTGAAAAGGCCGCCCTTTTTCAGCAGCTCTCTGGCTTCGACCCCGAGCACATCAACAAGATCACCGATCGCGCCCTGAACCCCCCCAAGACCGAAGATGCCTCCACCCAGTCCGGCCTCGAGCCTCTCCCCGAGTCCGCTACCGCTAGCATCCTCGACTCGAAGCCCGAAGACATCGAGAAGTGGTACCAGTCGGGTCTTGACCTGATCGGCCAGAACAAGGTTGCCGTCGTGCTCATGGCCGGTGGCCAGGGCACTAGGCTGGGTAGCTCTGCGCCCAAGGGCTGCTACGACATCGGTCTGCCCAGCCAAAAGTCCCTCTTCCAGATCCAGGCCGAGCGTATTCGCAAGGTCCAGGAGCTGGCGGCGAAGAAGGCCGGCACTGACAAGGCCGTCGTCCCGTGGTACGTCATGACGTCCGGCCCCACTCGCGGCCCCACGGAGAAATACTTCCAGGAGAACAACTACTTTGGCTTGGACAAGGCCAACGTCTTGATCTTCGAGCAGGGCGTCTTGCCTTGCATCTCGAACGATGGAAAGATCCTGCTCGAGTCCAAGGGCAAGGTGGCTGTTGCCCCTGACGGCAACGGTGGCATCTACCAGGCCCTGGTCGTGTCTGACGTGATGGGCGACATGCGCAAGAGGGGCATCGAGCACATCCACGCCTACTGCGTCGACAACTGCCTGGTCAAGGTCGCGGATCCCGTCTTCATTGGCTTCTCCGCCTCCAAGGATGTCGATATCACCACGAAGGTTGTTCGCAAGCGCAACGCCACCGAGTCCGTCGGCCTCATTCTGCTCAAGAACGGCAAGCCCGACGTCGTCGAGTACTCGGAGATTGACAAGGAGACGGCCGAGGCCCAGGACTCGAAGCAGCCCGGCGTCCTCAAGTTCCGCGCCGCCAACATCGTCAACCACTACTACTCGTTCCGCTTCCTCGAGAGCATCCCCCAGTGGGCGCACAAGCTGCCGCACCACATTGCTCGCAAGAAGATCCCCTACGCCGACCTCAAGTCGGGCGAGACCGTCAAGCCCGAGAAGCCCAACGGCATCAAGCTCGAGCAGTTCGTCTTCGACGTGTTCCCCATGCTGGAGCTCAGCAAGTTTGCCTCCATGGAGGTCAAGCGCGAGGACGAGTTCTCGCCGCTCAAGAACGCCCGCGGCACGGGCGAGGACGACCCCGACACCAGCAAGCGCGACATCATGCTGCAGGGCAAGCGCTGGTTGGAGGCTGCCGGAGCCGTCGTCACTGGCCAGAGTGCCGAGGACGGCGTCGAGGTGTCTCCTCTGTTCAGCTACGTAAGTTACCAGATTATTTTACTGAGTTATATGGTGTCGCTAACGACGTTGCAGGGCGGTGAAGGCTTGGAGAAGCTCAAGGGCAAGGAGGTCAAGGCTCCCGCTGTCTTGGAGATTGAGTAAATGTACGAGTTAATGATACGGAACATCGGGCGTTTGATACAGGGCCGAACAGTTGGGAAAATGCCATCCAGGTCGATGGACTGCCTAGTTGTTGGATATCTACCTAGGCCACTAACGCCTCAATGATCGAGAGCGAGCATAAAAGTATTGATTGGATTTCAACATGGTCTTGTGCGGATGGCAAAGTCCAGAATGGTAATCTGGACTCCGGAGCCTTGACAATTGCAGGACGATTCGTCCTTCATATGAGCCGTTGCCAAGTTTTCCCATACCATGGCAAGCAAGTTTTGGACCTGCCTTTTAAACAGTGAAGCTTCGCAGACGCCCGCAAGCGGTCGATGCCATCCTCATTGACGCTCAAAACGACTGCGCCTTGTCAAATCATGGACTCTCAGTATGGTGTTCCAAAGTGCTGTTGATATATTTGTTTGGCACCTTTAAACTTGACCTACTATCGAGAGCTGTCTCTGAGCTCGGGTTCCAGAGCTCTTTAGCATGGCATCTCCTAAGGGCCTAAGACATGAACATTTTAGCCCCCCCCACCTCTACATCAACTGTCGTCTGGTGACTATGGGAAGGGAAGTAGAGAGTGGCGCTCAAGGTATCTTTTGATTCGTCCTGATCTCTCCTGTGGTCGGTTCTTACTTGTTTTTGGTAGTGATCTTAGTCCCCTTTGATCACGTAATACTAGGTGTATTTTGGTGGTCTTCTGTATAGCTCAAGTGGCTTGTATCTGTGGATAAAAACTGGCCTTTCCTACTGGCTCCCCCTGACGGCAGCTAAAATGTCCATGTCTTAGGCCCTTAGGAGATAGGCAACTCACCCTAAAGTTTTAGTGGGTGACTAACTAGGTAGGTACCTAGGTACCAAAGAATTCGTCGCCAAGGCAGTCAGTCAGCTTTATCCGTAACACACCAAAGTCAATGGAACCTTCAAGCAGCACCTACAGACTACCTAAGCAACAGCCTAGCCATGTGCTGGACGATAACCCTCAATTGGATGGAACCCAACCCAACCCAACCAGCAGCAGAGCTCAAAAAGATGCCATTTACCAAGGCCAACACGAGGAAAGTCTGACCGACCCATTGCTTCTTCACCAGCAGATCCAGCCAACGGAACATAGCAACAGGCCATCGTCAACGTCATTGGGCATATGAATACCGAGATCCGTCTCGATGCACTCTGTGGGCAATTTCCTTTACGGCCGACGGGGAAGCATATCGTACCGCCGCGCCTGCCACCGCCATTCTCGCCGCACCTCGCCGGCCAAACCGACGAATGACTCCGTCCGGATATACATAGCCTCGTGGGGTGTGGTTGTTTAAGTAGGTACTACTTACCTTCCGGAGTACGGATACGGATCCATGGATTCCTTCTGAAACAGCCCCCCGCTCTTCTCTCGAGTCCATGTCTTGGACTCTTACCACATCCCAGGTCACGTCAACGGCAAGGTGCAGGAGAATGCGGCCGTAGTTCACCAGTCTCTTCTCCCCGGCGCGCCTTTGCCAGTCAACTCTCGCTTCCTACCCCTCTTTTTGTACTAGAGGCTCTGCAACTGTCTGCGGGCCTGGCTGGCGAGTCAATTTGATTGACACTACGGATAGCACTTTCGTGGTTGTCTTTCTGCTTGTTCCTGTTAAAGAGGGCATCACAGACAGGCGGTGGTGACCTTGGCCGAACCCCTGTAGCTTGCCAGCCCAGAGCGAACGTACGTTACCTGCATGGTGATCCAGGAACAATCAATCGCCCATGAGCAGACACACAGACTGCAGCAAGTGAGTTGCCTGCTGTCAACCGCCGGCTAGGCAAGTACTGACATCCTAGGGAGGAGGATCATTCATGTCATTCAAGATCAAAAGTCGTCGTCAAAAGCTGCCCGACTCGGAGGTGACAGTGGCTGATAGATGGCAGCATCCAAAGACAATCGAGTCAAGGGCGCGGCCCGGCTCCATGGCTCCCTTAGCCTGTCAACGTTTCGGCCTGCTTGCTTTGACGAGGATGCCGTGTTCTCTGGGTGCAAGGTGCTCATGTTGGAGCGTCCTCGTCAACTCTTTCTCCCCCTCACGAGCCCTCGACGCCGGGCTGGCGAGTCCATGCCAGGGAGACGGGGGGCCGGATGGTATCCCACTGGTCGCCCGTCTGCTGCACGTCGCCGCCTGCGTCGTCGTACGGGCGAGGAGTTCCATCGAGTCGCATCTCTCTGTTGACCACGCAGCTGACCGATGGTTTCTCCTTCAGTACGACGATGACCGCCTCCAATGACGAGGGCGGAGCTCATCCTGGCACGCATCCGTCACTTGCGTCGGCCGCGATGTGCCATATTGCTCGACAGATACTATAGTACACTACGTGCGGCAGCGCGGCGCCTAGCAAACGCAACGCAACGCAACCTCCATAAGGCTGACTGCACGATGCTCTGGGGCCGGGGGCAGAACCATGGTAGACGGTAATCAACGAGGGTTCCAAAGTTAACTACAGTCCAATATGGGATTCATCTGTCCGCAACAACCACACCCCCGTGCTGGAAAGGTCGGCGATGAACGCATGCGATGTTACCCTCTCCCCTGGCTGGCCGCCCTCCACCACCCCAAATCCCCCCGACGACTCTCTCCCGCCCCCCCTCCGAAAGTTCTAGGGGGAAAAAAGAACACGGCACAATGGGCCAGTAATAGCATTCTATCGGCGGATGCAGCCAATGGGGGCTACAAAAATAACGAAAAGCCGGGAATCGACCACATCAACCCCCGGTCGATAGGCGCAACACGAACCCTACCCTACAGCCTCCGCCCTCACGCAGTTTGCCTGCACGACTGGACAGGGATCACGTTGGTTGCTTGCACCGCCGCAACTCGCACGGCACGACCCAGACACACTCGCACACACGATCACTCTCACCACCGCACCATACCACCCTCCGGTCTGCCGTGGATGACCGGGTCTGCTCTACCCATTTCGTCCTGACTAACCCACCCCAACTTCACCCCATGCACAGTGTACCCGTACGGTCAGGACTACCATCAGCTGGCCCAAGATGGCCCCGACCTGCTTGCTTTTATTTGTCCTACCTGCAGATCGAGAGCAACATACATACTGCCAGCCCTCGGCCCAGGATGGCATCTATCCCTCTCTCCCTCCCCCTCTCTCGCTCTCTTTGTTAACCTCTGGACTTGTTTGTGGTTCGCCTTATTAGTCACGTCACTCGTTAAAGGCCTTCCACCCCGAGAGGCCCGTCACCCTTCGTGTTCTCATATATGTCATGTACCAGTCGTGTCAACCCATACCGTCCTTGACCTGCTGCATGATCTTCTTTGTACGCCCAAGAACCCGTCAGAATGTCTCGGTCAAGCTTCAGCATCCGGAGGCTCATCTCTCCCCGGCGCTCTCAGACCGTCGATGAGCGTCGTCACTCGGGCGACTCGACTATCGGCGAGGACCTCTCCATCTTCAAGTCACGACGCAAGCAGCAAAAGTCAAAGTCCTGGGCGCCCTCGAGGCATGCTTCCAACCCCAAGGCAAGGAGGCCTTCCAGGGAGGAGTTCCTCGTACGAAGAACACAAAGCATCAAGAGGATGTCGAGTGAAGTCATGCCCTTGCCTGAGGAGTCACCGCACTCGTCCTCGAGCTCTTTGTGCAGCGGCGAAGGTCATACAGATACAGCCTCGGTGAACAGCAATAGCGAATCTCTTTGTTCGTCTCGGGTCTCTCGACCCTCGGCACCCAAGCGTCTTGCAGACCGTAGACATCTCTGCCTCGCTCCTCTGCAAACAAAACAGGACGACATACCCCGGAACGCCTCTCCTGAAGCCATCCTCAAAGCTCTCGAGGCTGGCGATGCAGACCTTTCCGACCACCCGGCGTTCAGAGACACATCGACTCCCCCCGCAACTCCGGAAGATGAAACCATGGATGGATGGTCGTTGAACGTGCAACAGCTCATCCGAGAAACCGACGCAGCTTTCAAGGCCGTAGGAACGGCTATCGAGGACGCAAAGAGTGCCGTCTCATCTTTTCCAATGTCCTCCGAGACCAGTCGCACACGTGCCTCGACGCTGTCCAGCCTGCCTAGGCTGGACTCGCCCCTCCCGTGGGTGAAGGAGTCGAGTTCTGCCAACTGCACCCCGCCGCTGCCTCCACCTACTCGCACTCTCTCGGGATCTTCGTCTTCGATGCCACGGAGGAAGAAGTCGAAGAAAGCTAAGAGGAGCAAGTCGAGATCCAAGAAGGGCGCCCGCTGGCAGCTGGGAGAGGATGTCGCCGACATTCTCAGCGGTCAATTCTTCCGCAAGATGGAAGTCAATGAGCTACTCAGCCCGGACCATCTCCAGGCATTGAGGGCTGGCCGCGAGGCTCAAGCCCGAATGTCTAGCGACACCATGAGAACAGTCGACACCGACGGCAGCGAGACGCCCGTCGAGCCGTTCCATCTTCAGGATCTTCCCTCCAGGATTGGAGCGGCTGGGGTCAGCATCATGGAAGAGTCGAGCATACAGCGCAAGCCAACCATCAGGGAAACGTCGTCGCGGGGAAAGATGCTCCCTGCTGCTTTGTCTATCGAGGTCTCTGGCACGACTGAGGCTGACGATGGGATTGTCCCCCCTCCTCCCGCCAAGAACCCGTTGAGGTTCGCCCCTCGGCCACAGGCACCACTGCTGCCTACCATTCCCGAAGTCGTCGTCACGACACCAGACACTCTGGCCTACACGAACTCGAACCAGAAACAATCAAGCCGCACATTTGCGCCAGTTGACGAAGATGACTTCATCTTCTTCCAATCAACCAACTATACAATAACCCAACCGTGCTTCCGGCACGGAGCCATTCGGTTTCCCAAGTCCGAAGTCGTCAAGGGGATGAAGTTCGATCCAGATGACACGTTGGACTGGACCGCATTCCAGATGGCTATCCTAGGCGGTGCGGGCGACCTCTTCTCAGACCCGTCGGACTTTTCCCAGCGATCGGAAGCCGAAGAGATCGCGGACCTCATCGACTGGTTTGAGGACTTTGGCTTCGATCACCACGGACAACTCGTACCCCCTTCAGGCGCTACCAGTCCCGCGAGCACCGCCTACTCCCCGAGCTCGTCCGTCTCCACGGATATTAACTTGCCTATTCCCGTTGAGTACGAACACCCCAGCGGGTTCTGGAACGAGGGCCACCTCAACACGTCCAAGTTCCTGACCGCAGGGTGCGGCATCCGGCGATGGACGATGGAGGGACACCCCAAAAGATACAACCGCGAAAGCATTGAAAGTTTACCACCAAGCCCAATGATGGATCTCGTGATGATGAGGGACTCTGATGGGGAGCCGGAGGTTGTGCCCATGGGGTATAACCTGGGTCACGATCTGGGGGATTTCCTTAGATGGGAGGCGGAGAATGTTTACGCTACAGGAGTCTACTGAGAATGACAACATACGATGATACGACAGGATTACATGGAAATGAACGATAGATCGCAGATAGCACAAGCAAAACAAGTCCTAGTAACATGGATTATCTCTTACAATACTCGGCTCATTCTTGGTGACTGTCAAGCCACTTCACTCTAATCAATGGATCGTGCGTAGTCTTCCTCCATTTGGCCAAGCCACTTCCAATATGTCACTTCAGTCGAAACTTCGAAGACAACGAGTTGAACAAGCTGGTCACAGACATCACAAGTCCCAAATGCTTGTCATCATGGACCGATCAAGGTCTTACCAAAGTTCCATTTCCAACGTACAGTGCACATACGAAACGAAGAGCACTGTATCTCCAACGGCCCCCATTGGGGCGAACACACCGGGGCCCTCAGCACCTCGTCACCGGCCGGCGGCCGCTGCACCCTGCGCCCCCCGAGCCCCACCGTACGGATCGCCCCGGCAAGACCCGCCCGAAGTGTGTGTGCAGTGTGGGGGTTTGGTGGCAGGTGCCCATGTTTTTCTACCTTGCCTAAACCAACACAACAACAACCACAACCACCGGGCTCCGCCACCAGCTGCTGCTATTACCTCGCTACCTAATCTGGTTGCTGCATCTCACGGCCTCGCCCTCGCCCAGCGCTGCAGGACACACACATACTCAACCCGCGAACACCCTCGCCTCAGCCCTTCTCGCCCGCCTCTTTGGGGCCGCAATCTTCCTTATTCAGATCTTGCATCCAGCCCGCCCGCCCGTGCCGCTTCTTCACAGCGACCCGCGGCGACCTCGAAAAAACACCAAGATATTCTGCGCATCAGGAAGGCTTGCACGCTGAGCTCATCAACCCACCCACGCAGCACGGCGCAGCGGATATCCTCGTCGACCAGCCAAACTCGCCCGAGGCACAGCAATCGCCGAGTACCCGTTTTCCTCTCTCTCTCATCGCCTCCCCCACCCAGGGGCACAGATAGGCTGCCGCATAGTAGAACTCGCGGGCTGTCTTGTTCTCTCTTCGGGTTTCATCTTTTAGCGCGCTCGCTGGATTCGGAGCGGACTCGCTTCACCCGACTGCTGTGCCTAAGCAACCCGCGCCAAAATTATTCAGCCTCACCTCATTACGACCCCCAAAACTCTTTGTGTCGCCGTCGTCTACCTAACCCCCTGCAATGCTTCGCCGCCCCGCTACCACCCTCGCCATAACGGCCGAGGACATCGCCGCCTACGAAGACCGCCGCACGCGCGAGACCATGCTCCGCGAGCGCCAGGTCCTGATGCAGGCCCAGCAGCAGCAGCAAGAGCAGCAGCAGCAGCAGCGCATCCTGCAGCAACAGCTCGCGCCGCAGGGCCTCTCCTCCTCGCCGCAGCGGGGCCACACGCCGGCCGAGATCCAGCAGCTCCAGCAGATGCAGCAGGCGGCGCGGTTCCAGCAGCAGATGCAACAGCAAGACGCGGACATGACGGCGGAGGACCTGCAGGAGTACGACGAGGAGCAGCAGGAGGAGCTTCTGCGGAGGCAGCAGGAGATGATGAGGGCGCAGAGGGGCCAGCAGAGGGCCGGCCTGCAGACGACGCCGACGCCCGGGGACGGGGGTCGCGGAGGGCGCAGTCGAGAGGATAGGATCGGCGTTGGTCGGCGGGGGCGGTGAGGACTCCGGGGCCGGTGAAGGCTCGCTCCGACGTAGGAACTGCTCCCTCCTTGGATGGTCGCTTGGGTCCGCGTTGGGTGGCTTTTTGGGTGTTGGTGTTGGATCACGTTGTGCTGGGGCTTAGCGGTTTCTTGTTGTTGGATCACGGAAAAGCGGACACGGAGGTGGAAATCTGGACCCCAGTGAGGTAGATATCAGGGATCAGGTCAGGTCGTCAAATCAAGTTGTTCATTCGTGATGCAGTATCCTGTGAGGTTGTCCCAACGTGCCTGCTGTTCCCAGAAGCCCTTTCAAATCATGCCTAGTTCGCCTAAAGTCGGTTCTCGAGTCATCTAGAGAAGATTTACAAAGAATGTACGGCCGGCTAGGAGTTTTTGAACAGTGAGAGAATAAGAGAGAGAAAAGAAGAAGGAAAATAAGACACGCTCAAAGTTTCATGGCAGAGGGGAGGTAAACGAGATACCGAAATTCGCACGCTTCATGATAAAACCCAAACCTAACGACCCTCGATCAGCAAACAAAACAAAGCCTGGTCTTTTGCTCGGAGCCCAACAAAGAAAAGATATCAAGTCCAGCCGAGTAACCCAACAACACCCCGAAGACGGGACCTCCAGAGACCCCGTCTAAATGCCTTCATGTTGGCCGTGTCATGACGCGTAAGAAGAGAAATTCCATACAAGAAGTGAATGTAACATGACATCGCTGTCGGAAAGAAAAAAAAGTATTTGTCACGAATAGAAAACCACTGTAGAGACGCCGGTCCAACATAGCCGATGTTGGGAGAGGTGTGAGATGGGTTACGAGGCCCTCACATCGGCGTTGGTAGGCTGCTCAGGCCAAGACTTCCAGCAGGCGACTGTGCGGCTTCCTTACGGTCTCGTTCGATCTCCTTGGAGGGAGACGACGTCTCTTGCATCTAGATACCATGGTGAGTATACCAACAGGGGTTAAATATGTTGAGAGTTACCAGGGGGCACTCACGTTAAGGAAGACGTTGGCCTGCTTGATTCCAGCGATGTCCGCCAGATACCGGAGGCGGCCCCTCAAGAACCGCTTCTGCCGCGGTGACGCGAAGTCGCTGTTGTAGGCCGTCACCAAAGGCCAGAGAATCATCAGTCCAGCGGCTCCCTTGAGCGGATCGTCGGGCTTCGTGTTGCCACAGGGAAATTGCGCCACTACGACGCCATAGCCGTTCCATTTGCAGAAGTATGGCGTGGAGGCGATCGTATCCTCGATGCGCAGAATCGCCGAGCGCTTCAGCTCTTCGTACTCTTCACCCATGCGGTAGTCGTCGGGCGAGACGAGCCAAGCCATGCATCGCAGGATGGTGGTCGTCAGCATGAGATGGCAACACCAGGTGGCCACGTGGAGAACGGCAAGAGGGAGGTTGAAGAAGCCGTAGACGGGACCCGTGAACGTCGGGGCTGTTTGCAGCTCCTCGTCGGAGCGCTCAGATACCCATTCGATTGTGTCGACCTTCCACTGCGGACTGGGGTCGTTGTTGAGCTTGCGAAACTTGACCTCGAGAGCCTGCGCGCGCTTGAGAGCGTCCAGAACCTTTTGAATCGTCTCCGGCTTGCGATCTCCCAAACTTAGGAGCCGGTCGACGTCCTGTCTGATTTGACTGCTTTGGATGTCCATACCAGCGATGGCGTGTTGCATGCGACCTCGGCACTCGTGATGTAGAAGCCAAGTGAACTCGGCAACCTCTTTAGAGTTTGGCAAGCAATGGATGGAAAGACACTGGTTCCGTGTGATTGCAAACATTTCCTCGCCCTCGGGGGTCTCGAGACCTTGCTGGCCCCGTAGTTTAACGATGATGGCCGCGCCTTTCATGTGGTTCGTGTACTCTGCGATAGAATCCCGGGAAGACGTCAATATCTGTCGTGCTGTTAGTATTTTGCGCCATATGCGGTCTACGTCCCGGACGACTTGCCTCGTAAAATGCCAGTAAAAGCACTGCTCCGAGTGTCTGATCATCCTTCACTTCGTTCGGGTCCATGATCGCTCTGTTGACGGCTCGGACAGCTCTGAGATAATGGTTCTGCGCGTGGAACAGAGCAGGACTGGCATTGACGCTTCGTCGGCTTGCCAATGCTGCCAGCGAAACAGCCTTGTAGGCCTGCGAGAGGCACTTGGAAACATTCGGCCTGCTCAAGAACCGGGGCAGAAAACGGTAGTAGCCTCTTGCAGTGGGCGTGAAAGGCACAATGATGAACTCTGAGAGAAAATAGCAAGAGGCCTGTTCGTCAAGTGAGTTGAACATGGACGCCGGGATATCTTCGTCCTCTGTCGCGTCATCGTCGCTCCGGAAGGGAAAGGCTTTCGGGTTTGAATAGTCGAAGGTCTTGTACTTTGGGCCGGCAACGGACGTCAAGCATTGCTTGTTACAGACGGGAGACAGGCCCTTCTCGTCATCTTCAGAGCTGTCCTCCCCTCTCGATTTCTTGAATCTCTTGATTGTCGCTTCGGTCTCGTCGCGGATGTTGGCCTCAAAAGGATCGCGATAGCCTGGACATTGGCGCCTGGATTTCTTACATCTCATGCAAAACGGCTTGGCCTCGTCGCATTTGATCCTTCGGGCCCTGCATAGCTTGCAGCCGCCGGATGGCTTTCCCGTGTTGACCATGTTTGTAGTGCTGTGATTCTAGGAAGTCGGTCAAGCTAGCGGTACGCGCACGAAGAGCCTCTTGGGGGAGACGTGGAAGGGGCCGAGCTCTTTTTCACAAGTTTCGGTTCCGAAATGTCAGATGCCCAGGTTCCGAGGTCAAATTTACACCCTAGGTAAAGACTCGCGGGCCGGAAGGTAGAGAGTGGGAAGGCAGCTGTGTCATAGCGATGAACTGCAAGTAACATTGGGGGGAGTCGGCACCTAGGGCTGGTTCCTGCAAGCCCAATGCCTGGTCAGCTGGAAAGCAGCGGAAGAGCTGGATCACCGATGGGACGCGCTGCGAAACTCTGGAAGATCAGTCCAACGCGTTGGCGAATAACAGAGCCCTATAGGGTCAAACATGATCGCGCCGTTGGTAAAGGGCAATCTTGGATGGCCTGGGCACTGTAATGCAGGCTGCACACCTGGTTGTCTGGTCTTCCCGAAGGTTTGTTTCATGCGCCGCTAAGCCTTGACGACCGCAGACGGCATTGGTCAGGGGTGATCCCAACGGCTCGTGCGCAGATTGTTTGAGACGGCAAACAAGTAAAATACTGGAAGAAGTTTCCGTCGGTTATAATCCTAGTGCCTATCGTTGAGGGAAGAACCCGGCTGCTCGGGAAGCCGGTCGATGGATGGCACCTCAGACAGGTGTCAGCCAGCAAATATGAACGCAAGTTCCTTTCGTTCTGGTAGCCTCGCTGACTTTTAGGCGGACACAAGGGTTGCGTGAGTATCCTAGGCCTTGGTCCAAACATTCAAACCCGAGCGGTTCACTTTGAATGCGTCGCCGCAGTCCGATCGCACGCGGCAGCCGTTGGGGCTGACCGAAACAGCCTGGCCACGGACGATGGCAGTCCCGCATGATGGCTCTTCTCGGTTCCGATTTCGGCTCCGCCATAGGGGAATGGTGGAAGAGGCATATCTCCAGCATGGAACATGACGGTGAACTGATTTTCCGTGGGGCTGAGCGTGCGGGAAGGTGATCTCTCGCGAAGAGCGAAGCGCGAAGCAGGCCGTAGGTGAACTACCTCAACCAAGTGATATGCCGGGAGTTGGCTCTTGCTCTTCGACCCCCACGAACAAGTCAAACAGCGGTGTCCAGGCGAGTTGTGGATGTCATGTCGACGGTTCCGGCGGTCTGGTAGTCGAATGCTTGCCCACCCACATGCGACACTTGACGTGGTGGAGCTGCCCCGTTCAGTCGTCATCGTGGTTGCTGGAGTCGTTTCATTCCGTCAACTCCATTCTCAAACAGGAAATCAGGTCGCGGGGCAGTGCCTTGCACAGAACTCACACCACCATTATCACTCGGCCGATTGAACGCTCAGCAAAACCACGGCCGAGGAGTGAGAGAGTAGAGAGCCCGGTCGGTCGTACATTCTTGAAGCTTTACCAGGTCTTCAGAACGCCGCGGAAAAAGCCGAGAGTAGGGGATTCGATTTCGGGTTCAATCTATTACGTGTCGGAAGAATTTCACGCCTCGTCGAGCTACCCCGGTGATGTCCTGTTCTTCTTGCTTTTAATCAAGTCCGGAAGGAACCGACGTCCGCCGTGGACCGTGCTTGCCTCGATCCCGCACTAGGTAGTGTACCTAGCCGAGAACGAGTTTAAGTGGATCGCATATGATCTCCAGACCCACTTTATAACGTCTTGCCATCGGCGGCTGTGAGTTTATTTCAGACTTCGCCAACACCTCTACTTTGACGCTGATGTGCTACAGTGTCTCCATGATACCTAGCCCGATGGCGTACATATCCATTGGTGTTTGTGTTTGTGCCCGGTGACGAAGCACATCCATACACTCACGCAATTGGCACCCACCTCCCCCACGGATGTTCTGACGGCTGTCAAACCCTGCCTAAGGGAATATCCCCTGATTCCCGGTCCCTTGGGACCCTCGAGATCTCCGGTCGGATATCCGCACAACATCTGTGCATTTTTGCCCACGTTAAAGGTCTTGGGCCAGCTTTAACGGAACATAACGACAAAATATCAGATGCGGCGCCTGCGGGCCTAATTGGACAACGAAGGCACGAGAGCTGCCCAAGATGCTCCTACTTTCCTCTTGGCAAACAGCCTCCTGCTAATACCAAGCACAACAGTCGGCATTGCCAACCAATCCGGACGTCATCACGCTTACGAGTATGGCAAGTCCGTCCGAAAGACCTGGTTCATCATGTTGTCTCAGTCGGAGATATGTGCTAATACCGCCAGAGCTGTGGTAGGAAAGATATTCATGCTTGCAACTTGTATGCATTCTGCTTCCCGACGAGTGTCGACGAGTTTGCTGTTCTGCGAAACGCGACAGAAAACAGCGAAAACGAGTGGTTCGGCTTGCATTTAGTCGTCATCAAGCACCATCTTTCTTTTGAGTTGTGGGCTATCGCCAGTGTTGCTCGTTCCCAGCGTCGTCCGACGATTTCTTGACAGCGTATTGGGTGGCTCGTTTCTTTCGTGTTGTCCTGACTCTGAACGAGACTATCGTCCTGTCAAACTGACTTGCTGTAACACCCTCGGACTGCCGGACTCCTCGTTGAGTGCAAGGTTTTGACAAGTTTGACGTTTCATCCACTCCCTCCGTTCTTCGTCGAGTTGGGGAATAGGCTTCTTGCTTGCAACTCAAGACGATCAGACGGCGCGGGGTTGCAACTGAAGAGTCACGATATTTCTCCATGGACCTGCTGCGTGGTGCACTGCACACAGGACCGAGCAGCCGAAAAGAACAAAGAGAGGCGACAGAAAGGGATAGGGGCGAAGTCGAGGACAACTGCAATGAAGCTCCAGGGCTGTCTGCTGTCTTTCCAAGTGGTCTTAGGGTTGCAGTGTTCAGCAGCGTCTCGGAGTTAGACGTTTCAGGGCGCCAACCCGCCTCCGAACCGCAGTCACAGTCGGGACTTTCGAGCTCTGCCAATTGGCTCAGACTCGGCAGTTGAGGTTTTGGCCGAGCGGGCAGTCGTCCGGGGATAGGGCTGGGTATCCACCTGGGTCGGGTGCCCTGTTCGGCCAATGCTTTTGCCGAAATCGCCGAGCGCTGCGGGAATTCAGCCTTACGACAACCCCTGTTTCTGATCAATCTCTGTAATCAAAGCACCTATCTTGAGCGGATGGATGGTTGGTCCGACGGGGTCTGATTTAACCAGTCGGTTGAATCGCGTAGACCTGGCGTGGACGTGGCGTGATCAGGCCAGAACAAGACCGACTAGCGTTGGTCACCAGCCTCGTCATTGCGAACCACGAATCCTTCCGGCCTTTCGCTTATTACTACTATATGCTCGGATAGAACCGGCGGTAGATTTCGAGCTTTTGGGGGAGAGGTGCGGTGCCCGGCGTTAGTTGGCCAAGCCGCCCCCGTCGGCCCCACTCCTCGGCCGGAATAGACCCACAATATCCCGCCCGTCTCCTTCGGCATGACATTTCGTCCGCTTTCCAATCCGTTGGAACACGACTTGTGGTAAGCACTCTCACTCAATTCTTCGCCGACGCAAAGACCAAAACCTCGCCGAGATTACACTTGCTGCCACCAAAACATCCCTCGATTTGCCTGTCATGTCACCCCAGCCATGCTGGATAAGCAGCACGGAGGCAGCAGCTCAGGCTCCGTGGGAGGTGATGCAGTGCCTGGAATACGTGGTCTTCAGTCCACTCCTTGTTGTATGTAGTGCGATTCACAGTGTCTCTTAGAGAAAGTACTATCTATTGGGCCGCATACCGGCATATTTTCACAAAAAGTGGTTGTCTGGGATGCAATATCCCTTTCAACTCCGCTCCGGAGCTCTTCATGTTTTGATATAAAAGTGTCCGTCTCTCTGTCTGTGATTCACATTTCATTATTTGACGGCCCATTACCAACGAATCACTGCCATCGTCACCAATATCATCACTCCCAATATTATTATTGCCAACATCAACACCAACAACATCAACACCAACAACATCAACACCAACAATATCAACACCAACAACCTCTAGACTAACAATCTCTAGAGCAACAATCTCTAGACTAACAACCTCGTCACGACTAATATCACCACTACCACCATCATCATTACTTCTCTCGTCGCCACCATCGAGTAGCCAACCCATAGGGCAACTTATTCAAGACAACCAACCAGCACTTATATCTCGTACCACTTAAGAGCTTGTCATAGAGATGCCGATATCACAGGACACACAGCCAGCGGTTGTTCTAACCCAAAAGACCACACATATCGGCAAAAATGGCAAGGTTGTCTTCACACCCTCGCGCGAGTTCCTCCTCGCCTTCGGCGCCCTCTGCACCGTCGCCCTCGCAGTCGCCTTCGACGCCACGACCCTCTCCGTCGCTCTCCCGGCCATGAGCACGGCCCTAGGCGGCACGGCCCTCGAGGCCTTCTGGTCCGGCACCAGCTTCCTCCTCGCGAGCACCGTCCTCCAGCCTACCGTCGCGGGGCTGAGCAACATCTTCGGGAGGAAGAACCTCGTCTACTTCTCGGCCTTCTTCTTCGCCGCGGGCTCCATCGTCGGCGCGCTCGCCGACAACTTCACGGTGGTCATCGTGGGCCGCACGATCCAGGGCGTCGGCGGGGGCGGCATCCTCGCCCTGTGCGAGGTCATCATCACGGACCTCGTGCCCCTCGCCGTCCGCGGGCAGTGGTTCTCGCTGCTCTCGGCCGTGTGGTCCGTCGGCACCGTCACGGGCCCCATGATCGGCGCCGGCTTCGCCCAGAACGTGACCTGGAGGTGGATCTTCTGGATAAACCTGCCCGTCATCGCCATCGGCGTCGTCCTCGTCTTCTTCTTCCTCACGCAGGCCAGCATCCCGGGTCAAGTCGTGGAGAAGCTCCGCCGGTTCGACTGGTTGGGAAGCTTTCTCTTCACCGCAGGCTCGACGAGCTTTCTGTTCGGCATCTCGACAGGGGGAGTGATGTACGAATGGGATTCGTTCCGGGCGCTTCTTCCCCTGATTCTCGGAGCATTCATCATTGTCATCTTTTGCTTTTGGGAGTTCAAGCTCGCCAAGGAGCCCCTGATTGACAAGGGAATCTTCAACAATTGGACCATGATTGCCAACTATATAATGACGGTGTTTCACGGCATGATTCTCTGGTCCATTCTCTATTTCCTCAGTAAGATATCTTCTCCTCTCCTGTTACACTTGTTTTTCAGACGTAACTAACCTTGAAACAGTTCTCTACTACCAAGCTGTCAAGTCGTACTCGCTCATAATATCTGCCGTGGCCAGCCTCCCGGAAACCCTGACCGTCGCCCCGGCAGCCATGGCCGTGGGAGTCGTCGCAGGCTTCACGGGCCGGTACCGCTGGTCGATCTGGGCGGGATGGATAATCACAACCCTCGGCGCCGGCCTGCTGTGTCTCATGAAGCCCGAGACCACGGTCCCGGAGTGGATCTGGCTCAACATCCCCATCGGCCTCGGGACGGGAATGCTCTTCCCCGCGATGGCGCTCTCGATCCAGGCGGCCTGCGAGCCGGCGCTCAACGGCCAGGCCGCGGCGTTCTACTCGTTCCTCCGGACCTTCGGCCAGTCCGTCGGCGTCGCGGTGTCGGGCGTCATATTCCAGAACGCGTTCCGGGAGAAGCTGGCGGCTGTGCCGGCGCTGGCACACCTCGCGGACGAGTACTCCCGCGACGCGACCATCGTGGTGGAGGTCATCAAGCGGATGCCGCAGGACGCGCCGGGGCGCGCGGAGCTGATCGTGGCGTACTGCGACGCGCTGCGGGTGATCTGGACCAGCCTCATCGGCTTCGCCGCGTTCTGCATGTTCCTCGGCTTCAGCGTCAAGGCGTACAGCCTGAACCAGGAGCACGTCACGAACCAAAGGCTCGTCACCAGCGGCGAGTCGAGCGAGGAGAGTTCGGGTCGAGATCTGGAGATGGGGGACAAGACTAGGCGCTGGGATATTCGGCATTTGGCAGAGTGAGAGTTTTTGATTTTCTTTTTTTTGGAAAGAGGGATGGCATTTTGCTTTCATATACCATGGGAGAAGAAACAACCCTCCACAGGTGTTTTCTGGGAGTCAAGGAGTTTATGGATTGTTAAAGATGCTCATAGAAGAAGCCAATTCGGGCAGGAACCGTAGATAGTCGCAGACGTACGTATCGCGCCTGCACATGCAGACATAATTGTACAAGACCTAATGCTTTGAATAGACATAATATATGATAGACAATGAATAAGAGTTAATAGCTTATGTGACTTAATAGTCAAAATTGTGTGAAAGGCTTAACTTTTCACTTATGTTGTCTTTGCAGTCTAAAATGCTTCAGTTAGATAGCAACAAGAAGAATACTTTCTGCATGCACAGTCTTTTAGCAAGTTCTTGCTCTTTGCACCTTGGAAGTCTGAAAGTAGCATCTTTAATCTTGTTGTGGTCCTTCTCCAGGATGCTCCTTCCTGGTTGTCATGACATCCACCTTTCCATCACTCATCTCAGAACCTCTCCTCTCTAAGCATCTTCCACTTTTTACAAACACGACCAGCCATATTACCCATTCATTACACACGTACTATATACGCTCGAAAACCGAAACATCTCGAAGTGAAAGAAGCAAAATGTGCCAACGAATATACACCCACTTCACCGTCTGCGGCTGCCAACTCTTCACCACCCTCATCGAGTGCAAGCATGGTCCAGGATCTCCCCTCTGCGGCCCCATCCACAGCGTCGCGATCGCCGAGAAGAAGTGGCAGGAGTGCCGCTACCACGCCCGCGTCTCATACCTCCGCCAGGGCGCCACCAGCCCGCCGACGACGCCAATGTCCCAGGATACACAGGCGACGACACCACCGTCACTGTCCCAAGACAGGCAGACGACGCCCGAAAGAATTGTCCCCCGTGGCTACCACGGCTACTGGGAAAAGGGCCACACGACGAGGAAGCGTCTGCAGAATGCCTTTCTTACTGCCATCGAGGAGGCCGAATTCGACACGAGCGACGAGTTCTTCGAAGCGGGCTGGGAAAAGGACCAGGCGACAGTGGATGAAGACGTCGAGATGGGAAGCGCGACTGATGGCAAAGGCGGAAGTGGGCAGATGGAGGAGCAAAATGCCAGTTTGATGGACTTGGACGAGGACTATTAGGGCTCCGGAGGGTCGGGCTTTTGCTCTCTGTGCCATAGTGAGCGAGACGGCCTTGGTATATATCGAGGGCAGAATCGAGATGCAACTGACAATTACTAGCATCATGGAAAATCTATCAACTTGACGCTGGCATCCAGGATTCCCATCTATTTCGACCATTGGGGATACCGGATAGCGATTATTCCGATATGCTCCCGTGTCTCATTATTCCATGTGCACTCGGCTGACTAGATACATAGTCCGTAGGTGAGATAAGCATGTTATACAAAGATTGAAACGTGAATGTCATGATACCCCTACTAGATGTTCACCCATCCATGCATGTCCATTTCTAGCTCATCAATTCCGCCCAAATCGCTCACTATCGCCCGCTAAACCGATGGTCCTTCTCTTTGTCTATCATAGCTTCATTCCCATGCCTGCTTGGTTGGGTATTGGCGGCCCCCCACGCCAGAGATGGTCGGGCTCACTCCCCGCGGTTCCTTCCACTTTTTTCTGTCGTCTCGTGAGTCGCGGTCGCGAGGGTCCCACGGAGGCTCGCCCCGCATGCGATCTACGTCGGCGTGGCTGCTGGTTCTGCGTTGCGCTTCGGGTCGTACCAAATGTTGACGTTCCCGTCGCCTGCGAGCCTCTCGCTCCTCGTCCCGCTCCCAATCCACCACGCGATCACGGTCCCGATCCCTGTCGCGCTCCCAGTCTCTGTCTCTCTCTCTGTCTCGTCTACGATCTCGATCTCGGCCTCTCTCTCGGGCAACTCTTTCCCTTTCCCTCTCTTCTATTTCCCTACGTTCGCGTTGTTTTGCGCGACGTCTGCGCTCTTCTTCTTCCGAGTCGGAAGGTTCGGGCTCTTCTGGACCAATATCCGGCCAACTGCGATTCAGCTTAGATGTCGGCAGATGCTCGCGGCTGCGACGCGAGGAGGGGGGATCACCCCGGCGACCTGAGGTACTTCGTTGGCGGTCGGGAGAGCGGCCATTGGGCAGAATGGATGTGATTTTCTCGCTTAACTTGTCGACTATGGGTATGCTGCGACGGCGAGGGTCGTCTGGTCTGAGTTCTGTGCGATGCAGGCGAGCGCCTGTCGGAGGCACCTGTACGGATGACTGTGGAGGGGGAGGTGGTGCCATACGCCGGAAGCCCGTGGGCGGCGGCGGCTCGTTCGAGTGGTGGGTCTGAGGTCTGCGCTTAGATCGTGGGCTTGCTGGCTCGTCCGAATCAGACGTCGAGGACGACGAGTAGTGTCGTGGCTGGCTGTGCCTGCGAGGCTGCATGGCAGGCCTGTTGGGGTGCAGATGCTCCGAAGCGTGCATGGGTTCATGCGGAGGCGATGGGTAGTCGGAGAAGCTGCGCCGCCGGCGGTCATCAGGCGAGTTCGCGTCTCGATAGCGGTCCTGTTCGGCTGTACGAGGAGGGATGTTCAACCTAGAAGGAGGGTAGCGATTCGCGGCGTGGCCAGGCACGTGGCTGTAAGCTACGCCCCTCGGCGGCGCAAAGTAGTCGGCTTGAGGCCCGCGGGGAGGGGGTGAGGGCTTCGGGTACGGATTGCGAACATGAACATAAGCAGCCTTGACTCTCGGTTCGTCTCTTTCAGGCGGCCAGTTGGGGGCGGCGGCAGCGGGCGTAGGTTTCGGCACAGGCTGGTCTTCCTTGGGAGTGGCAGCCTTTCTCAGCTTCTCGGCGCAATCCTTGTGCCATTTTTCAATCACAGGATCCGGCTTGACGGGGAAGGCCTCGGCAGGTAGATCTGCAGGGAAGGGCTCGTTGGTCTCCGGGTGCTTTAATTTCCAGTTCTTGACGGCGTGCTGGATGAATGGCACATGCTCCTCGGGACCGAGCAGAATCTCGATGGACTCCCATCGCACGAAGCCGCGCTGGGTCAAAGCCGGAATGGAGGGCGCATCGAAATCGTTGTCGGAGGGCTGCATCGAATGTTGGCAGCCGGTTACCTGCCATATGTAAGATATGGAGGGGTGGGGCATGTCGATGAAGAGTGCTGCGATGGCGGCGCGTCAGCATGGAGCGGCGGCGGGCGCAAAGGCCAGATGTCAAACTCACAGTCATAATCACCACCGACGGCCTTGTAGAAGGCGGCCAGCTTCTGGGGGGTCAAGGCCTGGACAGTTTTGTCGCCAACATCGGTGATCTGAGAGATTGCGGGGCGTGTCAGTCAGTCGAGTTCAAGGAATGAACAGAGGCGGAGAGACGGAGCGGGGAACGGCGCAAGACGTACAATGTGACGGGCGATGGCGCGCAACAGCGCATCGAGCGTCGGAGTCGGGGTTTTGTCCTGATTGAACAGATAGCCATAGAATCCTGGGGGCCGAGGCTCTGTCGAGGGTTGGGCGGGAGACTCTTTCGAGTCGGGCTCTGTGGTTGCCGTCGCCATTCGGAAGCGCAGTTTCTACATCAACGGAGGGGCTTTGTGGGTGAGCAGGAAGCAAGCCGGTGCGGTGCCGGGGACGAAGTGTGGAGTAGCGAAGGCGGGACGGGGAACGACGTGGAACGCCCAATATAACGGTCGTGGCTACTACTACGTAAGGCGGGGGAGCAGATCGGCAGCAGCGTTTCGAGCGGCTTCGGATAGAATGGATTGAAGAGCGTGGCGTTGAATCGGTTGCTTCTTGGTGTGTTGATAGGGTACGTTGAGAGGAGACGGGGTCTCAACGTCTACTAATAATAATAAGCTAGGGTCGTTCTGCCTGGAGCGCGGACGACGGCCAGAACATCATCATACGAGAGATGCAAGGCAGAAAAGCAGGCAGAGACCAAGGTGTGAGTGAGTCAAGTGGTAGATGCAGGACGACACCGGCGATATGCGTGCGCCGGGGGGGAGACAGGAGCCGGCCAGGGAGCAGTGTGGATTCGGATGCGGACGCGATGGTGGCCGGAGGGTGTGAAGGCGAAATGGTCGGTCGGGATGAGCGAAAGAGATGGTGAGGACGAAGGCCGGGTCGTGGTGCGCTTAAGCCTTATGGTCCATGAGAACTAGGCGGGCAAGGAGCCGATGATGTAAGGTAATAACAACAGCAACTGCCCACGACAGAGATACGGTAGTACCCAAGGCCGAACCCAAGGCGAGGCAAGGTCAAGGAAGGAACTCGGACTGCAGGTTGGTGGGTAAGCAGGGTACCTGCACCTTGCGCCGCAGCGCTGGGCTCCGTACTAGTAAGTGAGCGGTGCGGTGAAGTGAGGTAAAGTGAAGTCGTTAAACTCGATGGAGGCTGGACACACTGGAGCTGGCGGGGAAAGAGCTGGAGGGGTCAAGACTCTTCCAAGACGCACAGCATACGATGGGACGGACTGGGCCGTAGGTAGGCAGAAGTTAGGTATCTTGGACGTTGAATTTGCAGTACAAGATACCTCCCTACCTAGGTAGTCGTGCAGGGCAGTGGCAGGTAAGAATAGCCATCAAACAGGGAAAACGTTTGGCTCTTGGGCTGACACGTGCACCCCTGGCGCAGCTTCCCTGCTTCCATCCAGTATCTCCATGGATCAGTCTTCTCCGTCTCACCGGTACCTCCACCTTTTTTATCTTTCTTCCCTTCCATCTCTCATCCTTACGGATACACTACAGAGTACCTACCTAAGGCAACCCTCGATCTCGATAGGTATGCACCTCCCGTCGCCTCTCCCGATGCTGGTTGCCGTTGGATATCGGCGTGAAAGAGCAACTATGCCTCGATATTGCCGTTTTCTTTGTCATCTAAACACGTTGCGACTCGACGCACACGAGGTCAAGTGAGGCAAAAAAAACCAGATCCAACGCCAGTGTACCTAGCCTAAGTAGGTCAGATGCAACGGCAAAGATGCCCGTCGAAAACGGTGGGTGCCCAGCCTAGCCCAGCCAAGCTGGCCCCTCCCTGAGGTCAAGGATGTAGCTTGAAGTTCCGCCCTGGTGAGTGCCTTCCTGCCGCGATGTGCCTTGCTGTGGGGGCTGGCAGCCGCTCAGCCGCCGTGACTCCTCTATTACCTACCTAGGTAGCGCCCAGCACCCACCACCAAGCACCCACAACGCAGAGGCAGCCCAACTAAATCGCCCACAGGCTCACGGGTACACTGGCCTATGTACCGTCCGTAGGTACCCAGATACCTTCATGCCCAGACATGCAGCCACATGAGGATCCTGAGGAACCACGGACCGCCACAATGCTTCCCGCTGGCTGGTAAACTCTGCTTCTCGTCTCATCTTTTCCCCGGCCATCCACCACGAGCCAACACTCAAGACAGCGTCACCATGTCCTTTCACCAAATTCCATGCCATTACACCTTTAACGGAAGCTCAAGCCGCTCAGCGGCGCTCAGCATCAAGTCAAGGGCCGCCCGGTGGTGTGTAAGTGTCCCGACAAGAGGGCACTTTGCTGGATCCAAGTTGGACTCCATTTCCTATTGATCTTTCTTACGGATTGCTACAGGACGACACTGCCGAATCCCTTCGATCCACTACTACTTGAACTCGTTGAAAGTGAACTCCAGCTTAGGCGAGCCGCCGTTGTCCTTGTCGGGTCTGCAACAACACCATCAGAAGTTTGCTCAACAAGGCAGCATCAAAGAACAGGGGAGGTTGGCGTGAAGAGTTGAAAAAGGCCGCGACTTACGTCCAGGTGATGTGTCCGAGGCCCGGGATCTGTTTTGTCCACTGGTTCCCGCCGTCGCCGGCCAGGCTGGACTCGGGCTGGTGCTGTGGAGTGTCACCGTCGTTGTTCATGTTGTTGTACTCGGCGCCCAGCTCGGCGATGTGGCCGCTGTCGTTAAGCTTCCAGTAGACAGTGAAGTACACCGAACCCTGCGAGTTGGACTTCTTCAAGTAGACGAAACCTAACATCCAAAATCAGTAACTAGGTATCACAAGCGCCTCATGTCCTTGGAACCATCGACACTCACCCCAGTGCGCGGTTTCGCTCCTCCCCGGACAGCCCATGTCGATGATGCTAGTCCATCCCGTGCTCGGCTCAACGTCTTTCTGCTGGAAAAAGCCAAAGTCGGTGCCAGAGAAGCCGACGGCCCTCACGTCCTTGTCAGACGTATTGCGGATGGAAAGGTTGCAGAGCGTCATGTTGGATGCGGGACAAAGATGATGGGTAAGTACTTAAGAGAGAGCGCGAGAAAGATGTCGTTGGAGCGTGTGCTTGGTTGTCAGAACTGATGGTCATGAAAGGAGTCTCGTGGTTTCTTATATACCACGCAGCCCAGAGCTGGCAGTCATCATGATGTCTCCATCCAAGGACAGCATGGCACTTGCGCGCAAGCTTGGAGCTGATCCGTCGTGGTGAGGGTGGTTGATACCCGAATACCGTAGTCATGGCGATTTCCTTGGCCCATTGGTCTGCTTTACGGCACAATGAGACAGCCATCGCTCAGCTCCGTGGGATATCGAACACTAGTTGACCAAGGCTTGTCAAGCTCACTCCATGGCTGAAATGGTTTCCTTCGAGGCTGGCTGAGGCCCTGTCCTTTCAACCAAGCCTTCAGCCAATGCATCTTGTCAGCGAAGCTCTCTCATCCATCATCGTCGGCGTACATCAACTTAGAGGGTTGGGGCTCCGGAGTCAATGCCGAATCTTCGGCTCGCTCGGGTCGTGATGCATATTCATTCTTCGAATTCTTTGGAGGACGAGTTTTACCCAGAATCCGGCCTTGATCACCTCTCCAACGAGGTACTTATGTTATGCTCTTCTTTTGCCTTTGGCTAAGTCTTGCGGCGAAACCTATGTCCAGAGACTCACAACCCAGATGCTGCTCATCGCGATTCGCCGTCGAGCGAGACAGGAAGACGCCTGCTTACTGGCTGAGACACCGCGTTGCCGTCTCATCCTAAGTCGCTGCGGCGTCAGTAGGCATAATGCAGTCCCAGCCAAGGTTTAGACATGAAGCGGTGAAGCGGCTGACCGAAGAGTCTGCCGCGAGGCTTGCCGGGGCCTGGTGCCTGCACATTGTGCCTGGCTACATACGCATCTAAATACAGAAAGCATTGTATTGACTCTATCATTCTAGTCTATCCGGTATATACGCACGTATGATGATCGCCCTCGCTCTTCCGCCAATGTAACCGCCCAGCCGGCAACGCCTCCGAGAGCTATCCGGATGTTCGTTTTTATCATGCAATAATACGCTACACGTGCGTCCTCGTTCCTCGTGTCTCGGGTTCCCTGTCCATACAGCGACGACCGAGACCAACGTCATACAACACAAAAAGCCACCGATCGACAAACTCTCCCGGGAGCGCTCGCTCATGCGAATGCCGTGTACCAGAGGCCGATACTGGCGGCGCCGATGCAGAAGAAACTCCTCGCGAAGTTGAGCGTCTGCCACGTCGTGAGCAGCTCTCTGGTCTCGGGCCACCCCAGCGCCGCTGCGCCCTGCGCGCCGGCCATGAGCCTGGCGTTGGTCGGTCCCATGAGGACGCGTGTGAAGGGCACGATGGCGAGGCTCAGGGCCGCGGCCGCCACGAACGGCTTCCACTCCGCGCCTTGGCCGCGGCGGTCGTAGGCCGAGTAGGCCAGCGACAGGAAGGTGACAACCGCGACCTTGGGTCCTGTCGCATGCCCTCGGAGGAACAGGCTTTGCCAGAGCTTGAGCGCAATGATCGGCTCCGCGCCGCTGCTCTCCAGGACCGCTGGCACGCTGAAGATGGACAAGGACTGTCCCACGCCCGGGCTAAGAATTAGTGGGTTGGAACCTGCGCTTGAGTAACACAGGCGACTAAGGTAGTAGAAGAAGAAAACAGGAAGGAGTGGCCGGTAAGCTGCTTACCTGCCCACCAGGCGCACCCGAGGATCCCTGTCGCCGTTGCCATGTTGCTAGCTAGTCCGAGTTGCAACATGCTGGTCAAGGACTCTACGTTGTCGCCAATTGGCTGCGTAAAGAATGCTGAGTTGTCACGAGGCTATTGAAACGAACGATTTGCCCTTCAACCTACAGGTTTTAGAACTTTTTGATTTTACAATTTGTAGCATGTGCGACTCTAAGTTTCGGGGAATATGTCCAAGTCTGTTATATACATTGTCAGAAAGGAAAAGCCGGCGACTATGAGCGCCGACTTGAGGCCACGGGAGAATAGCGGACGACGATAAAGTCCGAATAGTCGACTGCTCAATCCCTGCTTCAGACGGGGGTCAAATAGATAGGACGCTGCTCGCTCGATAGTCGGCAACTCTATTACCTCGACCCTAGGATCTGGTTGGTAGCCGACGATTGTCTTGCCAACCGTCTCGGGTTCGGTAACCTTATGCACGAAAAGTCTAAAGCTTGTTCGGACAACCCGCGCCTGGAGTTTAGACGATCATTCCAACCGGAGTTAGGGAAGGTGTTCCGGGATTGCTGACGCCATGGGCGATTAGGGTGACCTCCGTTTGGCTGCGCTCGTCCTTCTCCTTCCACTCCTTGAGCATTTCGAAACCGCACTTGCCCAGGAGCTTCTGGCTGGGATGGTTGTCTGCCGCCGTCACGGCGGTAATGATCTCGTCGACGACGTCGCCGTCCTGCAGGCCGGCGGCGCCCCGGAGAGTGCCCCGATCGACGCTGAGATCGCACTCGGAGCGTGGCAGCGACCACCACGCGGATAGGAAGCCTCGAAGGAACTCGGTGGCGTAACCGCTACCCCAGAAGTCTTTCTGGAGCATGTAGCCTATCTCGGGCCAGCCCAGCTCTCCGCCGGGCTTCTTGCAGCCGCCGATGCCAATCCACTGGCCGGTCGACCTGAGGCAGATGGAGAAGTTGAAGTTGTCGACGTCATGGGGCGGTAGGTTCTGCACTAGGCTGGACCGGGTCTCCTCTAGGGTGGTGTCGACGCGCCCGGAGACCGACCACTTCATGATTTCGGGCTCCGACCTCAGGACGTGGAGCGGTTGGAGGTCGTCCAGCGTGAGGGGCCTCAGAATCAGACGCTCGGTGACGACTGGCGGGCGGGAGGCGTGTGGTGGCAGTGGTATCGTTGGCAGGGTGGTCCTGACCCGGACAAAGTCGAGCGTTTCAATGCCCATCGTGTTTGGCTTTTCTGGTTGTGCTTCAGCCTCCATTGGATCTGTTGCTTTTTTCTCCTTTTTCACAAGTGACGATAGTTGGCGGTTGTTGAACAACTCGGAATGTGACTGTCTGTCTGTCGTTCGTTCATTCTCAACTCTCACCTCAACTGTGTTAACGAAAGATTTTATACTTAATTTCGTGATTGACTCATCGTGCCGAACATCCACTATTGACAATGTTAGTGCGATTATGAGGTTAGGGAGGTAAAGAGAGCGAGGGCTTCGGCGCTTTCCATGTGTTAGCTTCACTGTGTGTGAAAGGAAGGTGCGTTACTCATGAGGGTGAAACGGGGCGGAGGGGTTCAAGCTCCGCAATTATGACTGGCTTGGTAACCTACTGTCAGCGCTGAGACTACAGGCACCTACCTCAAGGATTATGTAGGTACTATGGACGTATCACATCTTATCTCATTCTTTCCCTCCTCTGACTCCTCGAGCAACTCTTACTCACCCGGCTGGTGTTTTCCTCCTCTTTGCAGTTTATACGACCCTCTCACCCGGGAGGAAGATTGTAAATACGGCGCTTGGCAAGCGCCCCTTAGGACCTGGCCCCGGTCGCCGAAGCAGTTGTTCAAGGTTCCCGACCGGCCCAAAGTGGAGAATCTCGGCCGTCCTCAGGAATTTTACTGCTGAATGCAGCTCCAAGTTCCAACTCCCCCCCTTATCCCGAGCACACAGCAATAATCGCCTTAACCCCTTCCCGGCGGGCAACGCAAAGTTACGATTTCGACGACCAGGAGACGGGCGAACACTGACAACTTTCAAGACATTCAATACAGTATTCTCTGTCGCCCTGCCCACCCGTTGCCTCGACCTTGCTCTCTCGATGCCTTGGGCCGATATCATCCGGGCTCACCTGCACCTGCACTGCACCATTCTTACAAGCGACGACTTGACTAGGCTAGCAACTTATCAAATACGTCAGCAACAACCAACCCTGCGAGCGCAAAACGCGCCATCAACGGGACCCACGCACAACTTCACACAACACGAACAATGACGCCCCCGGCATCAGGGGCCGCCGCCGCTGGTCGCCAAGCTGAGGGCAACAGTAAGCAGCCCTTGAGCTGCGCAAACTGCCGCCACCGCAAGATCAAATGCGACAAGATCCAGCCGCGATGCACCCAGTGCGAGCGCTCCGACCTCGATTGCGTCTTCCCCTCTCGTAAGCGGAACCGCAAGCCGCGTCAGGCCCGCCAGAGCGAGCTGCTCAATCGCATTTCTCGACTGGAGAGTATTGTGAGCAAGGTCGACTCGGGAAACCTCGATGCCACCGCAAAAGATGCTGCTGCGGCGGCCGCCGCCGTTTCTCAGCTGTCGTCATCGGCAACCGGCCTCGGGAGAAGCGATTCTGCCGTGCCGAGCGAGATGGAATCCCCATCCGCGCCCGGGTGGGACCAGCCTGCCCCGCCGGCCAACCTTATGAGCGCCGAGTTTTGGGAGAACCTCTGCCAGGAGGTCGAGGGCATGAGACAGGCCCTGGACCAGCCTTCCGATGGCGGCGAATCGTCTGACGAGGAGCCGTCGGTGACGAGCCCGGAGTCTTCCCTCAACAAGGGCCTGACGCCGCCGGCTCTGTCGGGGCTCATCTCGAGCGGCTGCGCTCTCGGGGCCATCGACAAGTTGAAGCACCCGCCGCGTGAGCACATCTTGTACATGTGCGACATCTTCTTTGCCAACATCGATCCGGCCTTCAAGATCCTGCATCGCCCGACGACGTCCGCAGAGCTGGAGGCCTTTGCAAACTCGTCGAACAAGCGCATCGACAATGCTACTGAGGCTTTGTTCTTCTCCATGTACTTTGGCGCCATCACGAGTCTGTCGAACGCGGCATGCTTGAAGAACCTGGGCGAAGATAGAAGCGTTCTGGCTCAGCGGTACCGGGAAGGTGTTGAGAGGGCACTCTACAAAGCCGACTACCTCAACAGCACAGAGCTCAAGACCCTCCAAGCTCTTACTGCCTATGTCGTAAGTAAGGCCTTCTTCGCCGGCCCTTGTCTAGACTAACACGAGACCAGTGTTTTCTTCGCACTCATAACGCCAGCCGCGCTTCGTGGGCCTTGATCCCATTGGTCGTCCGCCTCGCCCAGGCCCTTCACCTGCACCGCGACGGCGTATCACCTCCAATTCCTCCGTTCGAGGCCGAGATGCGCAGACGTCTGTGGTGGATGATCGTTGTCCTCGACATCCGTGCAGCTGAGGATCGCGGCACGGATGCCTCCATTCCGCGACAGTCATACAACACTCGCCTCCCTTTTAACCTTGACGACGATGACTTCGGTCCCTCGACCACCGCGCCTCTGGAAGACCGAACCGGCCCAACGGAGATGACGTTTTGCCTGTGCACGTCCATGTCCTCAGGGATATTCGGAAATCTCCGCCCCCGACACCCGCAACTCGCGCTCGACGACGGTACTCCGGAGCCGACGACTTCTGAGGACGAGATCATGGCTCACGCGCAGCGTCTCGAGTCGCTCTTCGGCACTGCGCCAAAGCCGAGCCCACCCGCCGGCGGCGAAGGCGGAGCCGTCGCTCCGGACACGAAGAACTTACCTGCGAGCCACGCTGCCGTGACGGTACGAATCATTATCCTCAAAATGTGGCTGTCGGCGCAGTACCCTTTCACACCACGAGCGGCGTCGGCAGCAGCGAAGCCCCGTGTGGCTCGGGAGACGATGCTGCGCACCGCGGTAAACACGATCGAGCTGGTCGAGTATAGTGCGAGTACGTACCGCGAACGCTTCGGGTGGTGGATCGATAGCTACGTCCAGTGGCACCCACTTGCCGTCGCCCTAGCGGAGTTGTGCGTCCAGACGCGTGGCGAGCTGGTCGAGAGGGCTTGGAAGGTGGTCGACAGGAACTTCTCCGAGATGGGCGCGAGGATCGCAGACACGAGGCGGGGCACACTATGGAGGCCGTTGAGGAAGTTGCTAAGGAAGGCGAGGGCCGCTCGGGCTGAGGCCCTGATGGGGGATATGAAGCTGGGGGAGAGCGGCGGCACTCAAGGTGTACGTAGTACCGCGCCAGCGCTGGCACAGTCGTTGCAACATACGTTCAAAGGCGGAAACGAAGAGGAGGAAGAAGACGAGGATGTCGATATCGACGCCGAAGAAGACGAGGGGACCGATGTGGAGGTCCAGGCTGCTCATCCACAGTCGAAGCCGGCCGTACCGCCCCCAGGGGTTGGCTCCGGTGCCAGTATCCCGCCTCCTGTTGGCGGCGGCAGCGGAATGGCGGGACCGGCCATATCGGTCGACGCACCGCCGCCAAATCCCGCCCTCTTCGCGCCGCCAGAGGACATGGCCATGTTTGGGGGCACGCCGATCTGGGGGCACCCGCAGGACCTGGTCAACCATTTCGGGCTGCAGATGGACGTCGGGGAGTTTTCTTGGGACTGGAGCACCTGGAACGAATTTGTGGACGACGCGAACACGGAGAGGTCTCCTGGGGACGGGTGACCGCGTAGCCATGTGGTTACCCGGGGAATTGGGGGGAGAAAGTGAAAAGGTGTATGACTGAATGTACGATATAGTGGCGTGCGCCCATCAATCCTGAACCTGAGTAAATTCTCAAAACTCAACTATTAGCTAGCTTATTGACAATCATCTGCGGATGGCGAATGTCTTCCACATTGAAGTGATGCTTGCAGTTGCCTCGCCCTCCTGGCTCTTCCGCTGGCGCCAGCTGCCGGATTGTCAGGGCAGATGTTGCCAAGAGCCAGAGGAAGAATTAAAAGCTTAATTAGAGCGCCACGACATGCGAAATTCTCCCGTCTTTGTACGGATGCGTAGCGGCAGGTAGAAGAATGCTATGCTCACATGCCATGCGCATTGCCGGCTGTTCCAACTGTTTGCGCAGCGTTTTGGACGACTAAGACAATTACGACTAGGAGTGACGGCGACGAGTAGTACAGCGAAGAAGTAAAAGTAAACACCAACGAATCTGGACGCATGTTATCTTTTGCTGCTTGCTGAGTTGATCCCAAAGTCACAAGAGTCGTGAACGAATCCGCTGACTCCCTCATAGTCGGGAGGGACGCCCGTTTTATACGCACAGAAGGCCAGTCGCCAACAACTCGAGACTTGAATTGAAACCCAGCTCAACGAGGCGGGAATTGCCCACGAACCAATGCCCGGTAAACCCACCCTAGCCAAGCGAATCTATCTCAGGCATATCTCATGAGAGGAACAGAAAGTCATGATTCACACGAGCTTCATACTCTGGTATCATTCTCCGGTCTATCAGACGACATTTCTTTTTTTCCTCTCTTCGGTTCGTTTCCCACACTCGGTTTCATGTTCAGGATGCTTGGTTTCAATTCATTTCATTTTGTTTTTGGCCCGCCTGCCTTCGGAGAGCAAATGCCGTGATACGTCAATGAGACCTAGTGAACACCTCCCAAGTAGTAGTAGCCCGCCCCTCCGTTGTGTCGAAAACCAAATTGAAATCAACGCCGTACATTGATTTATGCGAAAGTGGTAGGGCGCTTGGCGCTGAAGATCTTCTGGTTGCTGATCTTGGCAACGCGGTGGGGGAGGGGGAAGGTGAGGCCCTTGGTGATGAGCTGCCTGATGTAGGGGCGCTTGACATCGTCGGCCTTCTCGAGCTCGACGACCTTGAGGATCTGTTGGGAGGCGGGTTAGTTCACTGTTCGGTCGCGCCTGCGCAGGTTGCGAGGGGGGGGGAACGTACGTGGATGGACCTGAAGCGGGCACGGTGGCGGGCGGCCATGTCGGAGTAGAGAGCCTCGATGGCGTCGGTGCGGGACATCTCACGGTACTCCTTGTACATGTTGTGAGTGCCGGAGCGGGAGTCGTAGCGGATCCAGACACCGAAGTTCTTGACCTTGAGGGGGTGCTTCTCCTGGATCTGCAAAGGGCGTTAGCTATACTGCACATGCTTCTCGGGTTCTCGAATCCACGTACCGCCTTGACGCTGACGATCTCACCGGTGGCCTTCTTGACCTTCTTCAGGCCGCGAAGGAAGTACCAGTAACGGGACTTCGCAACAGTGACGTTGGGAGCGAAGATGGTCATGCGGTACAGGGCCGGGGTGGGGTTGGCCTCAGTAGGCAGGTGGCGGCCAATGACCTCGTATTCCGTAAGACGACCTGAAGCGAGCCTGTTAGTGATGCTGTTGACACAGTTTTGCTTGAGCAAAATCCCAGATGCGATTGGTCGGTAGCGCGGCGGTCTTGGACTGTCGTTGTCGTTCCGGAGTCGGGGACGGACGGTAGAGGTCGGGAGAGTCCTGGTCTTCGTGTGAATCTGGCCGATGCTGAAAACTTTGTCGCTTGCGTTGCTGGCCCTCCAATGCTCTAGACACACGGGGCAGGCACGCTCTGCCGAACGTGGATTGGACGGTCACGAGTTTGTCGGTTCCTCCTCATTCCTCGACGATGCCACCATTTCTCCGTCGGTGCCGCTGAATTGGACTGATTGCTTCGCAGTGCCGTCGTTCTCTACAAGTCTCGCATTCCAGGCGTGTGAAGATTTGGTCGTCGTCGATCTCGGGCCGTTCGTCGACATCGCGCATTCGCATCCAGGATTTCGCACGGGGGGGTGACAAGAGATTGAGCTTACCCATCTGAGCGGTTGTTAGGTAACTATTTCTTTCGTAACGATGTGGTGCTGGCGACTTACTTTGAAGAGCTGGCCGGTGGTCGTCGATATCCGATATCGTGGGTGGTTGCTGCTAGGTCAGTACAAGGGCTCGAGACGCGAGATTGAGAAAAAAAAACTTTCCAGTCGTCGAAATGTGAATGTGGGAGCGTCCACAACCGAACTGGCAAGCCCTAACGCTTCTGATTGGCCGAAAGCCCCACTTTGAAGATTACCTAAGTTGATGGGGGGCATCTTCGGAGTTCAGCGCATACCCCAAAAAAACTTCACACATCCGACCATTGGTATCCCGGAATTGTTTACCTGCAAGTCCGAGCAATTAAATCCCCACGGGCTCTGTTGATGTTCTTATCACATGATGCAACCGTTGTCTTGAATCTTCACATTCCCTTCAGACTTGCCCAGCATTTTGATCTCTGAAAACGAGACCGGCAAGGAATAGCAACGATTGCTGGTTCTTCTTCGTTACTTACGGATACACGATGGGTAAATAGTGATTTTGGTCCCTTCATACCTATGCACTCATCATGCCTGCCCGGCAATCCAACGGAGTTTGCCCAGTGCTTGCGGTCTTCTGTGGCCCCCATGCCTTCAGTGGCCCGCCGTATGAGTACTTGAGTCCAGCGCAACCACTGAACCACCTGCACCACTTCGCGTGTGGAGAGAACAGTTGCACCTGGCTTGTAGTGGTCACTCACTATCCATAGGTATTTGATATTCCACACTTCCTGATGTCCAACGACTACCTGAATTAGAAGTCTGGTTGCTTCGTCGCTTATGGTCGCTTGATATCTTCATGTCGTAGATACTTGCTGCTGTCACTGCTGTTGCGTGCGACGTACTATTTGAAGACTGCATGATCGTGGGTACGTACCTGGAGGTACTTTGCTTTGTACCACAGGGAAAAATGTGATGCCTGACTTTGACGGCTGCAAAGTTTCTGCTGCCTGATCCCCTGGCAAGTGTCTAGGAGTGGGTCCTTCGGTGGTCGCTCCCCTTTCACCAATCACAGCGAAGTCTGACATTTGCTGGGACAGCATCACAAAGACGGCGGTCGGCATCCGAGAGGGACCTTACAACATCGCATACATCTCAGGACATATTTGGCTGGATTGTTGAATCTTTCTTCAATAGGAAGCGACAAAAGCAACGAACCAAACTTGCGCGCGCTGATCATCGCTACATATCAAATATTTCGAACCCACTCAACTGCCAAGTCAACAACCAAAAACAGCAGTGATGGAGGGCCTCTTCGAGGAGTTCCGCAATGCCTATAAGGCCAGGTCGGGATACTCACTGGCCCAGACCCTCCAACCTTTCAACCCATCCAATCAACCAGACAAGCTTCGTTCCATCTGGCTTAGCACCAATGTGCAAGAAGTCAAGGGCGACGTCAAGTACATGCTCCTCAATCGGTCGTCAGGATCTAAGAAATTCAAGCTCGACCACGAGGAGGTGAACGGCTGGGTCGAGGTGTACTCAGCCTATTGGAAGGCTGTGGGTGAGATTCTCAAAGTAGAAGGCGACTCCAGTGCTGGAGGTAGGGTGAGCTCCCAACGTGTCCAAGCCATGCTCATATCTGGGCCTCATCACTAATACCTCAGCCTAGTCGTCATCGTGGACAAAGGTGTATGAGGCATGGAAGGAAGTTACCACCGCACTCATCCGTGGATACACAAACTATGGCTTCGAAGCCTGGACGATCCCGTGTCTCTATGCTGCGGGGAAGCATCTGCGGCTTTTCGCCATCAGCTCAGACGAGGAACGTAACAATAGCGACGCTAGCGCCAATGCCATGGAGCTGGGCGACGATTTTGACCCTGACTTGGAGAAGCAGAAGCAGCTCCGAGACTGCGAGCAGCAACTCAAGCGCATTTTCACACTCTGCTTGAGCGACAGGTACTTCTACCCTGACTACGTGGAGCGACGACGCTGACTTGCCCCAGAGCTCCCCTTGAAGACTCAAGAAAATGGGCCATCTACTACATCATCAACCTCTTGTTCAAGACTTACTTCAAGCTCAACTCTGCAAGTCTTAGCAGGACAATCCTCAAGGCCTTGTCGACAAATCGCGGAGATATGCCGCCCCTGGAAGCTTTCCCAAAGTCTCAGAGGGTGACCTTCAAGTTCTACGAGGGTGTTCTGTTCTTCCTCGAAGAGAATTATGTCGAGGTAAGGCCGTTAGAGATTGACAGTTATCTGCTCCGGCTGACCACGTTTAGGCTGAGAAGCATCTGACCGAGGCCTGGTCATTGTGTCACAGGAATGCTAAGAGCAACCAAGAGTAGGTGACGCCGATTCCCTCCGGTTACATCCGCCACTAACACTCCCATAGGAGAATCCTAACCTACCTGATTCCATGCCGCCTCCTGACAACGCACACCCTTCCGACCAGCAAACTGCTCGAGCCGTTCCCCCGCTTGCAGAAGCTTTTCCTGCCACTGTCACGCTGCATCCGGAAAGGCGACCTTCGAAACTTCGACCTGGCCCTCCAAGAAGGCGAGGAGGAGTTTGTTCGCCGCCGCATTTATCTGACTCTGGAGCGCGGTCGCGATATTGCCCTTCGCAACCTCCTACGCAAGGTTTTCATCGCCGGCGGTTTTGAAGAGACCAAAGAGCCCGGCGCGGCGCCCATTCGCCGGACCAGAATCCCCGTCGCTGAGTTCGCGGCCGCTATCAGCCTCGGCAGCCAGGAGACTGTGGATTCGGACGAAGTCGAGTGCCTTTTGGCCAACATGATTTACAAGGTGGGTGGCGTCATCTCGTTTTCTCGTTTTCTCGCGGTGGGCTGTGTCATCCAGTGGTGGCAGCCTGCATTCATCGCCCAATCGACGCTGGCCTCGGTGAGCTGCATTGGGCGAAAACGGGTTTGCAATTTTCACGCGCGTCTGTCTGCCTTCCGTCCCATTTTATACTGGTCGTCGTCTCTTGTCTGCCTTCTAGGCAGCACCGTCACCTGAGCGGTGATGTTTGCCCTAGGCAGCCAGGCTGCTCCTGCCACTGCCTACGTACTCTGCGTTTGACTGGGAAATCATTATCCGCCTCATATTCCCGGATTACTAACCAGACATGCAGAACCTCATGAAGGGATACATTGCACGAGAACGTGGAATCGTTGTCCTATCCAAGAACGGAGCTTTCCCCGGAACAGGGGTGTAGGTGGTGGTGGTGTGGGGAGAGGTGCCACCCCAGACAGGTTGTAGCGGCCGAAAGCCAACAGAATCACATAGTATATGCTCATTCGATATCGCGGGCCGTATCCAAGTGTCTGCGTACAGCAGCGACTGTTTTCCCCCACCTTTGGCAGTCATGCCTCCTCGCACAGCTCAGTGGGATCAGTTGGTGTGGTGGTAGGAGGCTTGGCAGCATGCAGGTGTGCTTGGGAACATGCATATCGGATCACTTCTCGGTGGAGGACAGCCTCGTTCACGGTCAAAAAGTCTATCTCGACTCCGGTTCTCCAGATGCATGCACTGATTGACACCGTCTTCTGTCCGAGACGTGACTCCCACTCTCGTCACGTATACGCGATGACTCGGGCTTGCGGGACATGTCTCGTGGGCATTGCCGGCTCGTACCCGGAAGTTTGATGGCCCACCCACAGAAGGAAGTCCTCCGCGCCTGCCGTGAATTTGAAGTGGTGGTGGGCAGGCTCCCATTGACATCGTCTCGCTCGTCTCCTAAAAGGGCAACTCGTGAACTCGTTTCTTTTGAATCATAACTGACCGTGAAAAACGCGACGGCCCTATTTGCCAGCACTTGAAAAAGCAAGGCCTCCTCTTAAGTGGTCCTAGCCGGCTTGGCCTCACATTGCAAACAAAAACCCAGGCAGTTGGATCTGATGGCTCTGTCGTGACTAACGTCTCACCAACCCAGACCAGCAGGGGAGAGGACGTGGCTGTTTAAGTGCTTGCAGCCGTAGCGGCCGGAGTGGGAACGGCCACAGGAAGATTAGCAGGGGTAAGAAGAGGTCAAACTTGTTGGTTCGGTCAGTTTGAGGTAGTATTATGATATGACTCATTGAAAACTCGGTATCGAACCCAACGTTAGGCGAGGACTAGTGTGGCGGACCACGAGCCCAGGGGTGCATTTGCGTTCGGAAGAACGATGGCGTGGATGGATATGAGTAAGGGGGAGGGTCCGGGGGTAGAGTTAGGCATAGTGGCGAGTATTGCCCATGGGCATGCAGTTAGTTTATGGGTGTGAATTGTGCTACCTCAGGTATTCGCCTCCGTTCACGGTAGCGTTCGGGGATGTGGGAACCGACATCCCTGGATTATCTGCTAGTTTCACATTTTCTGACCGGGGCAAAAGGATAGGGGCAATGGAAACAGATCTCCTCGATCTTCATCGACGGCCTGTTACGCCGACGCTCCTCCCTCTGTGAATAGCCTCACTCCAGAATGGCAAACTAGTCACATCAACTCCGGTTTCATTAGATGGTCAAGTGAGCGTGAAGAACGGTAGTTTTACATGGACTGTCTCGCAAAGACGCAATCTGGCCATCCTCTCTTTCCTTCGGCTCTTTTTCCCACTCTAATAATGATGACATGATTCGCAATCTGGCAGGGGCCCTGAAAATCCCAGCAAGGCCTCCGCATGAGCTGTTGACTGGGTTTATCCCCAGGACATGCTCAAAAATGAAAAGAAAATAGTTCAAACGCCTCTCTCCGCCGCTGCGTTACGTGTCCCCAGTTTCTTCTTGCCGAGAGAAACGGGATGTAGCCTCTGGAGAGACGAGTTTGTAGTTGTACAGGGGTTTCTCATGAGAACTGAAAAGAGGAGCAGCACTCGTATGAAAGACCAGATAGGAAAAGAGAGAAAAAAAAACAAGTTCCCCAATACGCCGTTACCGTCCCTTCCAGGCGGGACTTCAGACGCCGATTATTTATGGTGTTTTGAGATTTTTGTCAAAACAAGATTTCCCACGTTATCTTTGGAAAGAAACACAAGATTGAGGAAATAACAAGATTGCATCAGAACATGAATCATTAGTAGGAGGCGGGTATTGTTTGCTCTTGGAATGAGATGGGATGGAAATAGGAATGGGAATGGGATGAGATGCGGTTGCCCTAGAAAGGACGGCCGCCGCGACCAGAGCGAGGAGAGTTGCTGTTCCAAATCAGTCAGTGCATCGAGGTGAAGACGTTGTGGGACAACTTACACGGTGGAGATATCATCGACGTGGTTGCAGAGGGCGACGAATAAGTCAAAGAACAGCTGGGTGCCGCCGTTGTACATCTCCAGCTGCATCGTGCCGCTTCGCTTGAAAGTGCTCCGGCTGCGGATGATCAGCGCGAGATAGTGCGCTCGCAACTTCGAGTCAGTGTCCGGGGTGTTGGCGTAGGCATAGCGGGCGGATGCTAGGATGGTGCTGCACTGAATGCCGGACTCTGCGATGGACGGTTAGCTAATGGACAACCTAAGGAATGCTGGGAAACAACTTACGAAGACCTTGCTTCCTCAAGGAAACCCGCTTCAGCTCTTCGAGGCCGTACTTCTCTGCAGCGCAGTAGATGACTGTGTCCTTGAGCAAGTCACCATCGACGCCGTGGTGGTAGACGGTCGACTCGACGCCCCGACCGTCCTCGGTGGGCTGCTCGATCTCCCAAGAGTTGCGGCGCTTGTTGTGCACAAGCCGCGGGTAGTAGTCGCCCTTGTAGAGGTATTCGAGCACCGAGGAGAAGATTTCGGGCTCTTCGTCCGGGAGAGCGATGCGCCTCGGCGGGGCCGAGGTTGACGATGGCGAGCCCTCGTTGTAGTTGCCCCCTCTGAGAGCGGCTTGGAAGAAGGGCGATGCGCCGAGCACGTCTTCGTGGGCGGCGAAGAGGCGCTGTTCGGTGCCGACGACGAGGGTTACGATCGCAGAGGTGAGGTTGCTGTTCGTGTGTTGTGTTAGTTATCGACGTGAATGAGGATGAACGCATGAGACAAATTGAAATGAGTAATTCTTACTTTCCCATCTCTGTGTCATGGGTCGTTGATGTTGTGGCCGTCGTCGGCCTTCGGCTGTGGCGGGAATCATGGCGATGTTTTGAAACACCGCTAGACTTGCTGAATGATGAGCTTGACTTGGATGGTTTGTGGCTCTTGGTGAAGCTCTTTTGTTGCGGGGGTTCAAAACGTCTGCTGAACATTGTGGCGGTCGGTCAGTTGGTCGGTCGGGGCTGTTGCGCGGGAAAAAAGAACGAGAAAAGAATTAAATGATAAACTCGGACTTGGCTCGGAAAGCGATCAATTCAATGTAAATGATGGAAAAGAGATGAGCTGGAGAAATGGTTGTCGATTCTATCGCTGACCTACCTAAGGCGCCGTCCCGAGATAACGTGTGAGGAGTAAAAGAGTCGAGAAATTTTTGGTTGGGACGGGGTGCCAGATTCTATATATACCAGCCTGATAACATCCTTGCACGGTCCCCCGAGATCTCTCACCCATGTGTGCTGTGTGCCTGGCTACTTTTTGAGGTGACTGGTGAGAGTCGAGGTCATTGGACGCGTACAGGGGGGTGAGAAGACGCGACTGCGCCGACAGATTAAAAAAACTGGAACACGACCAGAGAGCGATATCACGTGCGCTGCTAAGGGGGTGGGCACCGTGGTATTTGGCTGGCTGCCTCCGCTTTTTCGCCTGGCACTGTCGCACACTGGCGGGCAGTGCGAGCCGGGCAGACCATGCTAGAGCACCATTTAGAGCAAGCCATTCCGCAGGGGGTTGGAAACTGGCACGCCTTGGCCCCTATTCCAACGAGTCAGAGGTACCCAGCTTGCTGGCTCATCTCTGGGCTTTAGCTCCTGTAACTCCTGTAACTCCTGAGTCCAGGTAGACTCGCAGCGCGCCCAACGTGCAGAGGTACTTGTGGCCCAGAGATGCGGACTGCCGAGGCGTGAGTACCAGTACGCCGACGGAGCTGCCTAGGAGTAAGATTCACGTTAAGGCGTCAGGCGGGTGACAGAATAAGACGCACACCTAAACTACCATACTAGATTCTTAGCAAGTCTACTTTACTTGCCACCAAAACCTAGCTTAAGACAAGGTATTACTAGCTAAAACGAGGCTCTAGGTGTGCGTGTTTTTTTGTCACCCGCCTGGGCGTCCAAGCTCACCATCACCACGCCGGAATAAGAAATGCTAAGAGCAAACGCAAGTCCTTGCCCCTATTGTGCGAGGAAGGACAAGAAATCAATTATGAAAGGTGCTGTGGCAAATGTGCCCTTCACGCGGGCCAATTGATTCCAAGAGTTTTCGAATTGAGCAACCAATGGCTTCTCCAGGTGCTATAACGCCTGTCTCTGTTATCACGGAAGCTCAAGATTTGGAAGGCGAATTGCAGAAACGAAGCCGAGCACTGCACAATGCACCATCGGCCGAGTCTAGCTCAGTGTCCGGGGTAGATAACTGAGGCACATTGGAAACCCCCTGACCATCATCCACTTTGCCAACCTGTCCACCGAGAGGCCGGGGAAGCCATCCTAGCTCCCTAGGTAGTGTAGTGTGCATGGTATTGTAATATGAGCCCTGGAACTGGACGCCGAAGCCGCGACTGACGATGATCTTGCCGACCTCGCGAATCACACGCCTACCCTTTCTCTCATGACCAAAGTGACAGCGCTTTCGCGACTTCATCTACGTGCCATAGACTTCACTTGATGTCATTTCTGCGATTGGGTTCTCGTCGCAACCTGCTCAATGGCATCAGCCACGGCTTTGCGCCCCTCTAATCTGATGACGGCATCGTTATGGAACGCGCTTGGGACTGTCTTCTTTTCGACCTCCAACCCGACCTCCTCGCAGCGCCTGACCAGCAACTGGCCGTGCTCACGTGGCACGAGCTCATCTCTCTCAGCTTCCACTATCGTGATCCGAGGCTTCTCGAGTTCCAAACCGGGCCGATGGTGATTCCTGGCAATCTCACTAAGGTTGGTCAAGCTGTCCAAGTGGTTCCAAAGAAACGGCCAAAGGTAACGGTAGGGCACCCATTTTGGGGGATACAGCGCCTCGAGCATGGCTCGTATGGACGTGAATGGCGTCTCGAGGATCAGCGACCTAAGCGGCAACGTGGGCGGAAACCCGTCCCAGGCAGCTAGGTTTGTGGCGACCCCAGCGCCGATGCTCTGACCCCAGATTACCAGCGCCGGCGCGGCCAGTGGCTGGTTTTGTTGGCCGTGCCCGACATGATTCTCATGTGTCTGCCCAATCCACCGCAGAGCCGCCTGCGCATCCATATTGATGCCCCTCTCGGAGGGACGACCCCTCGACGTCCAATATCCACGGTAGCTCAGGCACACCATCATGTATCGCGCGGGCCGCTTGCTTCGCTGCAGCGCCCGGAGCACCCATGATAGGTCCTGCAATCGCGGGGGAAGTGAGGACGCATTTCCTGCATCTCAAGTGTGAGCTCTCGAAGGGAGGGAGGGTGTTCATTCAATCGCCAAGAGATGGCGACGGAAGGAAGGGGGAAGGATGGGGACGGGGCGGACCCTGAAAGTAGAGGATGTAGATGGATGGCACGTCCAGAGACCCCTCGGGCGACGTGGTCGTCTCTTTGCCAGTAGATGTCACCGAGGCCACACAGAGTGCCAGATCCGTCCCGTCGGCGGCCTGGACCCTTTTCTCCTCCCAGCGCACGCCCCAGCACTGCTTCTCGTAGTCTTCTATCCGCTCGCGGCGCGCGTTAGGCGGGAGCCCTGGCATGTAAATGATCTTGTTCTGGAAGACGACCATCATGAAACATTTCCACGTCCATAGCGCGACCAGAAGACCGCCAAAGATCATTGGAGGTAGCAGCAGCGCCTCGGCGTGCAATTGCCTCTTGTGGATGGTGACGCCGAGGATTGGCAGCAGCGGGAGCGGCTGCGGCAGTGGTTGCGGCAAGCAGGTCGCAGACGTGGCTCGCCATGTCGACGTGACGAGCAGTGCGTATGGGCGACGAGAAAGACGCAGGAGCGGCCCAATCGAGGAGGCGCGGATGGCATACATCACGACCCGTTGCGAGACATGGAGGCGTGTGTCGGCTGAGGTGTCGGCTGTGTGGTGCTGATGCTGGTGACAGAAACGGGGGAGCGTTGGGTGGTGTTGCCCAAAGGACCCTGGATTGTGAAAGTACGGGCGTGGGGTTTCCGATTGCGTGCGGTGGAAAAAAAAAGAGGAGCACCTGTTCGTGAGGTCAGGTACATAGCAGCTGCAAATCAGGGCCTCCCGTGGAGTGACGGTCGTGACATGATGCGCTATGTGTCCGACAACGACTGGACTCGTCGAGTTTGGCCGGCATGCAGCTCGTTCCGTCCGAAGACCGGAGGCATACAGACAACGAAGACGGCGCAAATTATTAGGACTGCAGGATTCCAGCCCAATCTCCTGTTGGCTGCGTTCGTCGAATGCGAGGCCGTTGCGCCGGAGGTTGGGTGTTTTTGCCGTACTGCCGTCATCCAGCGCTGGAAAGATCTCTTGGGAATGTTAAGTGGCCAACAAGGACCTCCTCTAGGTAGCTTAGGTACCTAGATTCACCTCGGCTTGCTGAAACAGCGCTGAACCACTGTGATGGCACTGAAGCTCAGAGGAAATACCTCCCGCCTTGCCTCGCCATCTTATGATAGTTCTAGGTACCATCAGCTACAAATGTTCAGGAAGTACCTACCCAAAGAAACAGTCGAGGCGGGTTCCAGCGGTATGTATAACCGCTGCCGTGATGGTAGACTACGTACCTCAGGCTGGAAGCTGAAGGCGACGGGAGGGCAAGCAGGTGACCTCCCCGCAGTTGCCCTTCTATCCGTCCACCGTATCCGTACAAATTAAGTAGATTTGCTCTAAAGGTCGCGACCAAAGGTAATGAACCATTCAGACGCCATCTCTAATAGCACCAATAAACGTCGGGTCATTTGGGGTGTCAAAAGTCTGTACCTACCTTGCCCGTGCATCTAGAACGAGTCTGCCGATCCAGCGGCACAATGCTCCAGAGACACCACTAAAGCCGCAACAGTTCCACCATCCAGAGACAAGCCCAGCCCAGCCCAGCCATCCCATCCCACCCCCGTCACTTCTCACCTTATCCAACTGCACCGCATCACTCATTGTCGGTCAGACCGGTGCGGAGTACCACATGCGTGTTGTTCCAGGCAGACGGAGCGGGCTGTCACAATAAATCAATTAACAATCCGCCCAGAGGAGAGAGCGCGGCATAAAGTTCGCATACGCATGTGCATATGGCCGCCAGATAGTTAAATCAGATCAGGTCCCATCCCATTTCCCGGCGGCATGCACCGTGGAATTCTGACCGACTTGTAAACAACGACCCCTCCATCTCGATGACTTGCCGACCTCCGTTTTTCCTCCATCCCACTTCCACTTCCACTTCCCAGCAACCACTGACCGCGACCCCGCTTAACCACCCGCTGAGAAATCACCGCTGATTCACATCTTCTTCGCCATTCCGCCCGCCATTTCGAAACCGTAACACCGACGGACATTTCCAACAAAAAGTCGAACCAAGCTCAGCAACCACGAATAACCTCAAATCCGCGACCGACAGACAGACAGCCCACCATGCCTGTCTCCGTCGACCCCAAGACCCCCACCGAACACTCACCGAGGCAGTCGCCGCGCATCGAGCTCCCCGAGGACGAAGGATCTCCGCGACACGATGGCCAGGCCAGCCCCGGCATGAGGAATAGCAAGGGGTGGGACGGAAAGCTTAGAGTGCAGAAGACCGCCGTTCTCGCGAACCCCGAGGTGCTCTCGGACCCGGAGTCTGACGACGAGAATGTTGTTCCGGGCGAGGAACTTCCCGCCGACGAAGGCAAGAATTGCCCCCCTCCCAAGATTCGAGACCGGCCGCGAAAGAAAACAGAGAGAAAAAAGGCTAACAATCATCCCCCAGACCTCCTCGACGGCGAAGATGTAGACACGGACGAGCTCATCGTCTCCCACGCCCGCGTCGCCTCCATCCCCGCCCTCCGCCTCGAACGCTTCACCAAAGTCGTCCGCCTCTGCCTCCGCCAGAACAGCATCCAAGACATCGACGGCCTCTCGGCCCTCGCCCCGACCCTCGAGGACCTCGACTTCTACGACAACCTCATCTCCCACATCCGCGGCCTCGAGGACCTCGTCAACCTCACGAGCCTCGACCTCAGCTTCAACAAGGTCAAGCACATCAAGCGCGTCAACCACCTGACCAAGCTCAAGGAGCTCTTCCTCGTCGCCAACAAGATCGGCACCATCGAGAACCTCGACGGCCTCGACAACCTCACCAGCCTCGAGCTCGGCTCGAACCGCATCCGCGTCCTGCAGAACCTCGACTCCCTCAAGCGCCTCGAGGAGCTCTGGGTCGCCAAGAACAAGATCACCGAGCTCACGGGCCTCGGCGGCCTGCCCAACCTGCGCCTCCTCAGCATCCAGTCCAACCGCATCCGCGACCTCTCCCCGCTGAGCCAGGTGCCCTCCCTCGAGGAGCTCTACATCTCCCACAACGCCCTCACCTCGCTCGCCGGCATCGAGCAGAACGAGAAGCTGCGCGTGCTCGACATCTCCAACAACGCCGTCGCGAGCGTCAAGGGCCTGAAGTCCCTCAAGAACCTCGAGGAGTTCTGGGCCAGCTACAACCAGATCTCCGACTTCAACGAGGTCGAGAAGGAGCTCCGGGACAAGGAGCACCTGACCACCGTCTACTTTGAGGGAAACCCGCTGCAGCTTAGGGGGCCGGCGGTATATCGCAACAAAGTCCGTCTGGCTCTGCCTCAACTGTCACAGATCGATGCAAGTGAGTATACATCCCTAGGCTCAGAAATAACCAACACATATACACGCGCACACGTACTGACTATTTCGCAGCCTTTGTCAAGGCATAGATAACGGCTTGGTTTCTTTTGTAGCATGACCGTTACGAGGCCGGCATGGCGTTACAGAGGCGTTTGTTTAGAAACCTGGAGCTTCGGGCAGAAATCGATGGACACATCTGGGTCTTTTATTTGCATGAGATACCTCTCGCCGCGCATACTCACGATTGCATCGAATGTTGAGCTGGAGAGAAACTGCTACAACCAGTGGTGGGCGGCAATTCTGAATTTTACACACAAAACAGCTCACAAGCACATCATGGCTGGGCGAGCAGGGAAGGTAACCTGTCTTGGTCATCATGGCTTTCGTTGTATTTTAAAACGGCAGATCACAGTCATGCCGAAAGGGAGACAATTATTTAGATACAATCGACGCGCTGTGTATGTGGTTTGACATACGAGCAGGCATCGCTCCCTTGCACACCGCCAGTCGCAGGCCAACAACAGGCCACTTCGCTGGACGGGTGCTGCTCTGTGTTATTGCAGGTAGGTTAAAATGAGGCGAGATCGACACACGTCATGCACGGCCCATTTAAGCGAAGATCCAGAGCTTCTCGGTGGGGAAGTACTGTTGCAACTGTTAGCTGACTGCGATTCTAGTGTCCTGGTCATGGGAGTCACTCACGTTGGCGGGCTGGTTGAAGCGGGTCTTGCGGTCGAGAGAGCTGATCTTGTCAATGTCGGCCTGCTCGAGGTCGAAGCTGGTGCAGTCGAGGTTCTGGGCCAGAATCTCCTTGCGGCTGGTCTTAGGGATGACGGCCAGGCCGCGCTGGGTGGCCCAGCGGAGAAGGACCTGGGAGTTGGTCTTGCCGTGCTTCTGAGCGATGGCGGAGACGGTGGGCTCCTCGAACAGAGGGACGAAGTCGGTGGCGTGCTCCATGTTGAACTCCTTGAAGCTGGCAGGGCCGAAGGAGGAGTAGGCAGTGACGGCGATACCCTCGTTAGCAGCGAGCTTGATCAGGTCGGCCTGGACGAGGTAGGGGTGGTGCTCGATCTGGAGGGTGGCAGGAGGGATCTTGGCATAGCGGAGCAGGTCGTAGAGAAGCTGGCCCTGGAAGTTGGAGACACCGATGCTCCTGGAAAGCTTGCTCTCGACGAGGCTCTCCATGGCGGTCCAGGTCTCCTGGATGGACGCCTTGGAGGGGCGGATCTCGGACTTGCCATCGTAGTGCCAGCCGGGAGGGTATCGGACCGAGGGGTCGACGTACTCGAGGGCGACGGGGAAGTGGATGAGGTAGAGGTCGAAGTAGTCGATGCCCCAGTCGGCAAGCTGCTTGCGGACGATAGGCTCGACGCGGTCGCCGTCGTGGAAGGTGTTCCAGAGCTTGGAGACGATGAAGAGCTCCTCACGCTTGACGAGACCCTCCTTGATGGCGCGGGCAACACCCTGGCCGCACTCGACCTCGTTGCCGTAGTCTACAAGAAAGGTGCCGTTAGTATATGTACCAGGCTTGCATGACGATCGTATTTGAGGTTATTCTTGGAGGTTGTTTGATTCATGTGATATCGGGGGAGACGGGAGCAAGCCCGAGTGTAAATGGGTGGGTGGTAGGGGGAGGGGCGACAAGTCGGACAGGGGTACAGGGATGGTGCGGAGAGCTTTCCGGCGAAAAGGCAGCGCAGCGCACGCGGTCTGCAGACTGCAGAAAGTAGACGTGCACCCATCCTCCATGGTGGGGTCAAGGAGGGGTAATTCGGGCTTCCAGAAGTCATGGAGGGGTGACCTCGCAGACCATACCCAGACAACCGTTCAGCGCGGGCAACACGTCCGTCTTCCCAGAGAATTCTCTGTTTCCACAGCTCTCTTCTCGAGGTAGCGCAGTGCTGCCGTCCAAACGGTTGCCTCTGTATCTTCCGCCTCATCCCCCACCCTGACATGACCACTGGAGGCGCGGCGGGACGAAGCTCTCGCTTCTTCGCTGGGCGGATTGGTGACTTACCGCAAGCGCCGTCGAACAGACGGTAGCCGGCCTTGATGGCCTCGTAGACGGTGTCGGCGGCAATGGCGTTGTCGACCTTCCACAGACCGAAGCCCACCTGGGGCATGTCGAAACCGCTGTTCAGCTTGATGTTGGGGACAGCCATCGTGCAGTCGGGTTTGTCTTTCTCGTCAAACGGTGATGTAAGGGAAGAATTTCCGGGGTATCAATGGGCACGATGGTCCGTAAAATAAGTTGGAATTGGGGGAAGAGAGGGAGAGAAGGAAGAACAGGTCCAGGTTGGGACGAAGAGGAGGCAGCAGAGACGTATTTATAATCCCCAAAACGTCAGGTGTTCTGCTCCGTGGTTGCCCGGTAGATTCATTCAGACGGACGGCAGAAGGAGCTACATCAATCGCGAGACAAGGAGCGTGTACCTATTACCTCGAACTCGGACGTGCCTGCCATACAGGCAAGGTCACGTCGATGCAGACGCACCTTACCCGGGCCCGCTCTCGAGATTCAGACAGCCCTTGGCTCCGTCACCGTACAGCTCTGGCACCGCATCGAGAGCACCAGAGGCTGGCGGCGGGGGGGTTGAAGGACAAATGACCGAGAAGCGACACACAGATCGCTTGTCCTGTCGCCCCCGGGCAGCCAGGGGGTGGTCGTTGGAGAGGGCTTTGGCGGCTGTTAGTCCCGGGACCGATTGGCATAATGGATAAATATCATTAGGCAATGGGAAACATCCGCACAAGGAAGGCCAGCCCAGGGTGGAGATGGGGTGGCCGCTGCAGAACGGGACGCGCCCATTTGTGCGTTTAAATCAGGCTGAGCGGGATGATGGACCACGAAAGAGACCAGGAATGGGATACTTGGGTAGCATTAGCAGTGTGACTACGGAGTAGGTAGATGTAAATTTTTTGGGGATCAAGCTTCCAGCCGGCGGCGTGTCATTGGAACCCTGTGAAGTTTCGCGGGAAGCTAGTGTGAGAAGAGCAATAGAAGCAACTCGACCCCAACTGCACCAAGGAGGTTTTTGGGGGTTTTGATTTGTATCGATCTCTAGGGGATCGAAATGCAGCGGCGGCTTTGGTGCTCTGCCACTGGCCCTCTTTCTCTCCGTCTACCTCTCGTCGCTCTCACAGGCCGTGAAGGCTGTTGCACCTGCGGTTGCAAGGGTCTTGTACCCCGCTGCCAGCTTCGCTTGGCTTCTGAGAGCCAAGTTGGTGCGAAAAGTAACGTGGGGTAGCAATTTGACACAGGCTTCACTTCTTGCCAGATGCCATCGTCGTCTCCTTCAGACGAGTTTGCTGCTGAAAGATAGACGTCGGTTGCACCAAGTACCTACCTTCCGCAGTTAGGTAGGGAGATACCCGCCGTCATGGTCTGGCCCGATCCACGTCTTTCGGTCAGCGCCTTGTCGCTGTTTCTTTGCATGTCTCCAGGGCTTGCCCCACCGAAAGATGTTTCTGTGGAGAATGATTTCGCCGAGACCCGATTAAATTGTATTTAGCCTAAATGCTGTCCGACGCGGCTAATTGGCCCATTCCAGGTTCTCTCACGACCAGAGCAACAGAGCTCGATTCTTTGAAGAATATCAAGGGCCGGCAAAGTTGAGGTGATGAGTGACTTGGACATATGATGCTCCATGCGGATACAGCACCGCTGAGTCCCGGTCTGCACTGGGCAAAGGTCCTGTTCCGACATTGCCCATGCCGCCCGCCATGGGCATCCTTCAGATCTTGGGATCGCAGGGACAGGCTGATGTCAGCACTCACGCGGAATCTCGCACCTCCTGTCGCCTCACCTCACCCTCGCACTTGCATCCACGGTGCATTTACCGGGACAATTCGTATCCACGTGGGCGGGCGCGCGTGGGGTCGACGGAGTTGGCGTCAGAACCACATTTGCATTTCACCCGGGTGGGTACTCAATCTGTTCTTAGCCTCAACCACTCGAAAGACACCAAAGAGACAAAAGACTTCTACCAAGAGAGGCCTGCCCTTCAGAGCCTATTAGAAGTTTTCTTTCTCCGAGAGGCTTTCTTTAGATGTACAATCTCACAACAATCAATCGGTCCCTGTGTACTCCGTACAACCAGGACTTGGTCAGCTGTCCTTCGTCTTGCCGTCCTTCCGGAATAGGAAATGGTACAAGGCAGTAAAGAACTCGGACTGAATATGACAGAGGCTTTGTGGCAGCAGCTCGGAACCTTTCAACTATTGCCTTTCCCATTCGCATAATGAAGTGGACGGTAAACTTACTTTGCGGCCTCTGAAGCCTCGTCCCGACATGTCAATCCAAACAATAGACGTTGTCTTCGTGGCCGACTCCCAAAAATAAATTCAACTGCATCCGTTTCTTACATGCCCGGGTTCTTTGTGATGCATCGACGGACTCGTGCTGCCATGATAATCTGCGTATATATGCTTCCATGTGCATCCAAGGAGATGGCTTGGACTTCGAAAAACATCAGAACCAAACACAGAAACGATATCAAAACACTCATTTTCGGCTCCTTGAGATAAGAGCGAGCCATTTACTTCTCGTCGATTCTTCTTCTTTTCTAACCACACCTTACTTTGAAAACGCCAGGAGCGAACACATACACACAGTCAACCTACTCATTTTTCATCTCTTCGAAACAAGAATCATGTCGACAAATCTGCGATTCGGGCAAGGCGAGCCGCAATCCCCTCAGCAACCCGGGCAGCAGCAACAGCAGCAACAGCAGCGGCAGCAACAGCAGCAGCAGCAGCAACAGCAGCAGCAGCAGCAGCAGCAGCAGCAGCAGCAGCAGCAGCAGCAGCAGCAGCAACAGCAACAACAACAACAACAACAACAACAACCATTTCAGCAGCAACAACAACCATTTCAGCAACAGCAGCAACCCATGCAGTACCAGCAGCCACTCCAATACAACCAACCCGTCCAGTATGTTCAGCCCCAGCAAGTCATGCAGCCTGGCCCGGTGCCGGTGCAGCCTGCTGGTCCGGCGGAGGCGGCAGCAGCAGCGCAGGTGTACCAAGAGCGGAGCAACAGGATGCGTCTTGTGTTGAAGACTCGCAAAACAGGTGCGTATATGAGAGGAGAAATTGCGAGTAAAAGCGACGACCCAGGACCGCAAAGCGCCCCGGTGGTCCCTTACCACCCGGAAAGGCAGCTTAACAAGGCCTACGCGAGAGGCAAATGGAACAACATCAATGAGCAGCTAGCACAGGGCAGACACGGCGGCGGTTCCATCAGCAAAGGATACGGCATCACTCTCGAGAGAATCATCGCAGCAGGCGGGTACGGAATCGCCGCCCTCGTCCGCCACAGGAACACCCACAACTTCGCGAGAAGGCTATGCGTGATGAAGGTGGAGAAATCCAAGTTCAGAGGCAGGAACTACATGGTCCAGGAGGAGACGGCACTCAAGGTAAGTTTCTCCAGGACGGGGAACGAGGCGAGCCGGAGCTGACTTCACGCGCACAGAGATACAGGGGGGCCAAGCACATTTTGCAATGGCTCGACATAACACAAGAAGTCAAGGACCAGAGAGATCGAGCCAACCGAGGCAAGGGGCAGTACATGCCGAGAAAAGACCCTGAGGCGATGGACGCAAAGTGGGATATCCAGCAACAGCGGGATCGCGACTTCGTTCTCCTCGAATACGCCGAGAGAGGCACCCTGGACCAATGGCTGGCCAAGACGAGTCGCAGCGGCAAGCCCTGGCCCAACAGGGCCCTCTGGATGCTTTTCAAGTGTCTCGTATCGGGCCTCGTCGGCATCGGATATCCGCCCCAAAAGGTTCGCAAAGACGACCCTGATTTCGACCCCAACAACCCCGTCCAGGAGACCGTTCCCGCACAGGGTTTCGACGTGGAGCAGACTGCCCATTTCGACCTTGACCCAAACAACGGTAAGTAGTTACCGACGAACCCTGAAGACAAGAAGCTGACAATTTCATCGCAGTTCTGGTCTCGAGAGACGAGGAACATGGGGACTTCCCCATTTTCAAGGTACCAAAGATCCATGTGTCCCCCGTACTAGAACCGTTCATGCTGACAACCCGCCAGATCGCCGACTTTGGATGTGCCGTCTTCTTTGACGAGGCGAAGGACCACCCGGAACAATTCACGTGAGTCCTGCTTACCCCTTGGCTTCTTTTCGTTTGGAGTTTCAACTTACTGACTGCAATTTCTTCGACAGCAAGGAAGCTTTCTGGAAGTATCGTCTGAGAGGGAAGACGTCGTGCTACGCACCCGTAAGTAAACGGAACCCCCCAACACGTGAGTGCTTTACAACTAACACGCACAGGAACAATTCGATGCGTCTTGGAATGCCTTGGAATCCAACTTCGTCTTCGACGTCCCCCCTAACCAATTCCTCGCTGAGAACGGGACCAAGCCAGCGATTGCGGGAAACTACGGGATGCACACCAACATCTTCCAGATAGGCATCATTGTTCGTATAACCCTCAACCCCATCCCATCTCCTGCTCTTTTGCTGACAAACAGGTTAGATGTGGTGTGCCATCACCAGGGCGGCCTTCGCGCCTCCACTCGGGCTCGGTCTCTTGCCGATTGACGGCGGAGTGGAGACTTACGGAGGCGCTCTTCAGTCCAGTAGATTCGACGAGGTAGACGGTTCGTTGAAGTTCCTGGTCCAGGGATGCATGGCCCGCTACCCTTCCGCCCGCCCCAAGCTCAGCGATCTCATGAATCTCATCGAGAATCGCCTCGGCGCGGGCGGACTCGAGAGCGACGAAGAGGTCTCGGAGTGGGCCCGGGAGTTCTTCTCCACCCCGCGCACCCCGGGCGACGACGAGGACCCCCTGCAGCCGCAGCCGCAACAGCAAGGGTCGAAGAGAGACGCGCCGGCCGACGGCCACGACAACGGGGACGACGGGCGGCCGCGCCAGCGCCAGAAGACGAACGAGGGGGCCGACGCCGCCCCGGCGGACCCCAGGTTCCACGTCCCGCGCGTCCCGCAGAACTCCCGGGTCGCCGATTTCAACGTGGCCGGCTGGCCGCCTGCGGGCCCCGGGACCCAACAGCTCGCGCAGCAGCAGCATCTGCAGCAACCTCAGAGCATGTTCCGCCCGCCGGTGCCTTCGATCGACGCGGTCCTCGGCGGCGACCACCCGGCGAACGGCCTAGGGTATCCACCGCAGCAGCAGCAGCAGCTATTCAACCCGTCATTGCAAGTCTACCACGGCGTCCCTATGGGCTACCAGCCGCAGGTCCAGGGCAACTTGTATCAACAGGGACAGCAGCTGAACCCAGATGCCCAACCGTTCGAGCCGAGACAGCCAAACTTTACGAATCCGTTTGCTCCCGACTACCAGCCGCAACAGCAACCGCAACAGCAGCCTCAGCTTTTCCAAGGCTTGCCGCCTCAATATCCCCAGGTCCCAGATCCTCAGCAGCAGTTGTTCCACTTCCCGGAGCAACCCCAGAATCTGTTCCAGCAGTTTCAGCAGCAACAGGCCCAGGGCACCCAATACCAGCAACCCCAGTACGACCAGAACCAAGCACCCCAGTACGATGGATTCCAGCAACATCACTTTCAGCCACTGCCATACCAGCAACAGCAATTCCAGCAAGACCAACAACAGCAATTCCAGCAAGACCAGCAACAGCAATTCCAGCAAGACCAGCAACAGCAATTCCAGCAAGACCAGCAAGACCAGGACCAGATGCCGGAGTAGGCCGCTTGGCCCAGCCAGAGAGCACGCCAATGCCTGATGGTCTGGCGCGTGGGCTGGCCCGCGCGCCTGGAGCGACTGCCTTAAACGTCTTCAAAGACGACGTTCAAAAATAGACACGGTTGGATAGATATGATTCAAAGAAACGGTTGGGCATTCTGGTTTTGGCGGGCGTGGTGTTTCTTTCAAAAAAAGGGATGGGTGTATTGATGGACGGATTAGACGGCTACGGGCCACCCCTTGATACCATTGTCTGAGCGTGTACAACTTCGGAGCTTTTTGCGTTCAAATCATTAATGGGTTCAAAACCGGGTATCTTTTGATTAATTCTATGTCAAATCGCTGATGCTATTTAAGTCCCGACCCCTTACAACCGTCCTTTGAACTCGGATAACCGTAGACTCCTTACGCAGATGCAACATTGAAAACCATTGTAAACCCCCCAAAGCCTCCAGCCGTCACTATCCGTCAAGGCCAAAGTTGGCATACCGGCACGTGCACTGCCCACGTCCGGCCGCGACGTCGATCGCGTTCCCGTCGAAGTCCTTGCACTGCGGCCCGCCCGTCTTGACCTGGACGACCTCCACCTCGCCGGGCCAGTCCGCCCACTTGCTCCCGTTCGTCACGACCGTCGCGTTGCCGTTGGCGGCGCCGATGGCCGCGTCGCCCTTGCGCCTCGTCCACAGCGTCGCCCGGAACGCCGTGTCGGCGAACACGCACGTCGCGGCCCTGTTGTCGGCCGAGACGTCCCCGGACGCGGCGACCATCTTGGGCAGCGAGAAGTTGAAGACCAGCCGCTCGTCGTACGAGTTGCCGTCGAGCAGCGTCATGGTCACGTTGGTGAACTGCGGGGCGAACGGGTTGGACGAGGACGAGATCTCGTACTGGTACGAGTTCTTGGCCGTGATGGTCCAGAAGAAGACGGCGAGGGAGGCGTTGGTGTCGCTCCCGCCCGCGGCTGACGTCTCCGAGTAGGTCTGGTAGGGGAAGCAGCGCCACGTCGACGGGTTCGAGGTGCAGTTCGTATCCGAGTTGGTGAGAGCGGTGTTGAAGGCAAAGGAGCCTGCCGGGAAGAGTCCTGTCGGAACCGGCGCTTCTGGTGTTGAAGATGCAGCGCTGACGGTTGTTAGTCGTTGGTGTAAGTTGGTGGAAAGGAGGAGACATACTTTTGCTTCCGCATGCCAACTGTCAACCCTACAGACAGGCCCACGATGAGACTAACACAGAAAGCAACGACGGCCATCGTGCGGAACCACCTCTTTCTCCGGGCAGTCTTCGCATCCTCGACAATCTTGTCGTCATTCGATAGCGGTCCGACAGGTGTGGTAATAGGCAATAGCCTCGATCGACTCTTGTAAGAGCTCCTTGGCGTCGAGGTCCCCGACCCCGGATTGCTTCCGGCGACGCTGGTTCCCGCGCTCCCACTCCAGAGACTGCGCGTGCTGACGGTGCTGAGAGAGCTATCACGCGAGGAGCTGCGTGAGTACGCCGGCGGAGGATACGAAGGGTTCGGGTACACAGCCCTCGGCACAGGTGAGCGGCCGTACGTTCGTGTCTTGGAGTTGCGGTTCGGCGGGGAAGGGGGCAGAGGCGCCGTGGAGGGATGCGTAACTGACGGGAGGGAGTCGTCCTCGGCGATGACGGGCATGCGGCCTACCGCCATCCACGAGACACGGTTGACCGTCGAGGAGGGAGACTTGGGCATTGTGACAGACAAAGGTGTGAGGTGATACCGGTGTTACAGCCCTTTGCTATGGTGGGAGGCTGCCCTGCTTGGGGCCGGAGCTGTTTGGGTTATATCGAACGTTGTAAGCAGAGATGGCGGGAAATTGGAATGTCGTCACTGCTATATTAAATTTCGCTGTCCGATTGTGATGGCGTCAAAGGCGCGTAGTGGAAGCAGGGCGTGGAGATGGGAAATTGAGCCGCAACGGCAAGGTATAATTGAGTGTAATGAACCCACAAACCCCTCGATACAGTAGGTAGGTAGGTAGACAAGCCAACAAATACGTTTGCGGGTGACTGGTAACCGGGTTCCTGGGAATGGCTCCGAGTCCAGAAACACAGATCGACGATCTTCCAGACAAGGAGTAAGATACTTGATATAATGCGGATACTCTGAGCGGGGAATCGGCCGGGTGACGACCCTCGACAAAGTGCTGCTGAAGCGTTTCCTTTCTCCTACAACCATGTGCTGACGACTCAGCCGGTGCCGAGGAGGAACAAAGAAAGAGCTGGTGGTTGATGAGGCGGTGATCGACTGGTCTGGGTGGACAAAGAAGAAGAGGTGAGAGCAAAGGACCAGACGTTTCAGGGTTTCCAAGTGCTCAGCATATTATTCCACGACCGTCTTCTTTTGCCGCCGCAGCCTGGAAGCTCGCTTTGGAGTTGTGGGCGGCAGAGGAGCGAGCAAACCAACTCGGCCCAGAACTCTGGCGGACGGCTCATGGCTGGTCTTCAGATGGCGGAGCTGGAGGCTGAGTGCTGGATATGCAGGGCGTACGGACATGGCCTTGTCCGAGCAGCATCCTGGACGCATCGAGCTGGGGTCTGGACGCTTTGCCTCTACGGCCGCCAAGCAGAGAGGGAAATTTCGATATCAGCAGAAGCCCGGGCCGGGCTGGTATACCGCAGCAGCAAGGGGTTATGGATAGATGATCATCATTCGGCCGCCTGTATGCAATGGCACGCCGCGGCGAGGACATCAAGGCCGGACATCGTCAGCCAAACGCTAGCATGGGACCCGGTGGAAACGAAAATCGGGAGCATTAGACGGTGCCATTTGAGGAGGTTGATCTGCCGCGAGGTGATGGCGATTCGCGCATGAGAACAATGAGAAAGAACCGTAGTATCCGTAATCTGCAATCGATATCCGAAGAATGCTCCCAGAAGTCGAAGCTGCAGCGGCCCAGCAAATAGTCTCGGCGATAGTGGTGGTCTAGCCGGGGCCGTCATTGGCCGGTTGTGGTTAGAGTGAGACACCTCTAACCGCTTCCAGAGAAGAGTGACGAGGAAAACAAGCCTCGGGGACTAGAGCTGTGGGGGCCCAGTGAGCCTCTGAGGAGGCCGGCCTCGGGAGTTGTTGCAGTGAGCCTAGATGGCAGAGAAGAAGAGGCCGGGTGTTTCCATCTTGAGGCTTATCTTCCCGTCCCAAGGCAAGTAAGGCAAGTGTGGCTCAGGGGCTCGCCACAACGGGAAAGTGAACGCGTCGTGGGGGCTGCCAATGGCAGCCATCATCCGGGTATCCGAAATAGCGATCTGCCCGACGGACGATAAACCGTGCGTTGCTGAGGAGGGGTTCGTGTAAGCAAAATGTGTATTGGTGCTGAAGCCACTGACATCGCGGGATCTATGAACAGATTGCTGGGCGGAGATGGCCCCTTCGTTCTCGAACATGCAAACCAAACCTCCTTTCCAAAGCCTGGTTGTATCTGCAATTATACAACAGTAGAATAGCATCCGGATAACCATTCCGCTTTAAGCATCTCCTTGCACGTCCTGGGCGACCTCCTTGCCCTTGCTCTTCATGCTGTCGCTCTCGCTCTCGGCATACGACGGAGGGTCCAGAGTGTCGCCACCGGCAACCCACACGCGCGAAAGCTCCTCCTCGATCTCCTGCCGTCTGGCCTTCCAAGTCTCCACCTGCTCGAGTCGTTCTCGGAGGTCCTGGAGCTCCTTCTCGACCTGCATCTTCTCTCTCTCCGTCCCGATTCTCTCGAATTCCCACTCGTCACCTCGCTCGCCCATGCCAAGAATGAGGTTGTATGTGTGATATTTCTTGAGAGAGGCACGCGTGGAAATGGTAATGAGCGCTGGAGTCTGTTAGTGATTTGCGTCGACGTTGGTGTGGACTCGACTTACTAATGCCCTTCTCCTTGCATGTTTCATAGAGGAGACCCTCGACGTCCTGGGACACGGCGCTGGTACCCTCGTCGACAATCGCGTATTGGGGCTCGTGGTAAAGCACGCGGGCGAATCCCATTCTCTGCTTCTCGCCACCGCTAAGAACGTCTTTCCACTCCTTGCGAGTGTCCCAGCCGCCCTCACGGTCAGGCAGGTATCCGAGACGAGCCTCTTCCAGGATTCGCTTGAGGTCGTCTTCGGACTTCCTCTTCTCGCGCATGTCATGGTGACCGTCAGGGTAGATGACCTGGTCACGCAGGGTGCCGATACTGAGGTATGGTCTTTGCGGCAAGAACATAATGCCATCCTGGCCGATGTCCTTTGGCCTACTAACCAGACCTCTGTACACTGGCCAGAGTCCAGCGAGAACGCGGGCAATGGCCGTCTTGCCAACGCCGTTGGGACCGGAGATCTAGGGAGGAGGTTAGCACAGGGTTTAGTTTACGGAGGGTTGGTACTCACCAAAAGGTGCTCTCCTCTTCTCACAACCATGGAAAGCGACTCCATCAACTCCTCGCCGCCGTTGGGCCACAAAGCCGGGGCAACAATGGGAACGTTCTCGAAACGGACACCGTCGAAACCCTTCTGGATCGTACCCTGCACGTCAGAGAGCGAGTGCAGTTCGCTTGGCTGCCCGCGCAAGTAGTACGCATTGGCGTGGACTCGGTGAAGCGTCGAAATGAGGGTGTAGACGCGGCTGGTGTAACCAGCAAGCTCCGAAAGGTCTTTGATGGAGTACATCATCCTACCGCCGGCATCCGCAAGCGAAAGCATGAGACGCTTGTTGGTGATGAACTCCTTCATACGGCCGCGCTCTCTGCTTCCCTTGGCAGCAGTCTCGGCCAGCTCTGCAGCACCGCCAAGACCACCCCACGCGGGAAGGAAGACTGGCAGCGAGGACAGCAAGTAGCCGTAGGCACTCCAGCTGTACTTGAGGATGAAGTCTTCGAGCATGTTGTAGCGGATCTTGAGCATGTAGATGCCCTCCATCCAGTTCTTCAGAGACTTGAATTCCCTGTTGAGGAATTGCTTCTCCATGTCGGCACCTCCGTAAAAGGCAATCTCCTCGGCATTGGCGATCAGACGCGCATGCAGACTTCTGAAGTCTCCCTCCTTGCGACCTTCCACGGCCTTGAGCTTCCCAAAGGGAGGCGACAGCCGGCGCAGGATGCTTGCTGTCAAGAAATAGTTGCTAAGCAGGCCAGTGAGCGCCAGAGGTCCAAGCGAGCGGAAGAGCTGGTAGTTGAAAACACAGAGATCGACGAACGGCTTGCCGAGGGACGAATACAGATTCGCCGCGGCGGCACAGAAGAGTGTCAGGTCTTGTGTGATGAACTGGTCTGCTCCTTGCCCGACGCCACCGTCCAGGTTTGATAGTTTATAATAGTTCAGGCTGTCGTTGAGATAGAGATCGTGGATGTATCGGGTGAGCCGGGTTCTGAACGCGATCGATACCTTGGACTCGAGGAACTTGATCATTGCATTTGTGTACGAGGCAAACCCACCAAGTCCACACCACTGAAGATTTGGTTAGCGGAGATCCAAACAGAAAGTGCAATGCGAGTGGCTCACCTTGACCAATCCCCAGAGGAAGTTTTTCCCTTGTCCGGCTACGAGGTCCCTGACGATCTCACCGTCGAGGCGGGCGACGACGAGCGACAAATAAGTTCGGAGCATCAGGAACACTCCGTGGCTGACGAGTAGGCCGGCTTCTTTGCTCGACCACCTCGGAATCATGATGCTCATCAAGCTGAGGAATTGATGCAAGAAGGCCAAATTCAGACCGGGCTTCGTCTGCGCGGACGGTACTGTGCCATCGCCGAGCCCGGACACCCTCGGGGGGTTCAGGAACAAGCGGCGATGGGCTTCGAAGGTCAACGGCTTGGTCGTCTGGATGACAACCTTGGAGGTTCCATCCTTGTAAGGAACGTATATCGTGCGCGAGCCGTCCTTGTTGTGCAGCCACGAGTTGGTGCGGACGAGCTTACGGCCCTGTTCCCTCTCTTCGCGCCTTCGTCTCCACCACCGCCTGCCGCCCGCGCCGCCGAGAACGATGGAGGCAGCGAGTGCGAGGGTCGCAAGCAGGCGGGTTGTGCGGGAAGTATTTCGGAGGCGGGTGCGGATGAGAGTCGAGTACTTGTCGATGAAGGCGGTGATGGCCTCTTCGGCGGCGGACTGCCGGAGGGTCGACTGTACAGTCATTGCGGCGGTAGATGGCGGTGATTACGGGTTGATGTCGGTGGTAGGATTCCGGAAGGGGACCGAGTCGCGCAGGCTCGCCGCGGGTGGGAGAGATGCTGCTACGAATGCGCAGCCATCACCGAGTGGGTGGACTCGACGGAGCTGGAGAGTGAGGTACGGCGGGATGCGCTGGCGTGGAGGACGAGGAAGCTGGAGGAAGATGCGACGCGATTGGGGATGTGGTTTTGTTGTCAATGTAGTTTCACCGGCAGGCCGTCCAAGTCCCAGCCTTGCAAAATAGAGGTGTTGCGGTTGCTCTCCGAGCCGGGCTAAGCACGTGGTCGCAATGGCAGCCTGAGTCGGGTTGTTGTTATGGAGGAAGAATTGGGCTTGGACTTGGACTTGGTGGACTTGGGACGCCCTCCACGCTGGCTCGTGATCCATTACGACATGTGAATGCCGGCCCCAGTGGAGTTCCGAGGCAGTGCCAGAACACCCGAACCGGTGGATAACTTGGGGAAAGGTGAGGCGCTGGGCGCTGGGTGCTCGGGCTGTTGCGTCCCCCCCGGCGGAGCGACAGAGCCGAGAGGCCTGTGAGTGGCTGGTTTCGGGTGGGAATGACGCTAAGCCGCTAGGGTCTGGGGGGGCCAATGGGGGCCTGAACGAATGACATGCGGCAAACGGCGGCAGGACGGATACCAGATGACAACCCCAGGATTGGCTTCAATCAGACGTGGGGGAGTAATAGTCCGTCGTCACATGATGCTCCCGACCACCTCCAACCTAGTGTCTGAGGTAAGCCGAACCTGTCTTCATATTACCTATTCAGGTATTGGCCTTTCAACATGGAAGCAAAGCAGGTAGTTGGTGCGATCTTCTACGGTGTGTTCTATTGCACTTCAACTTGGTAGGTGGTACCCCAGCCCAGAATCATGGGCATGAAACTAGCAAATATATCGTTCTTTGACTAAGATACCCTGGGGGCTGGAGAGGTTGGAGTCACCGCCCATGACAGAGATATCCTTTTGGAGAGGATCCGTTACAAGTCAAAGGGGAGATTGGGTGGACGTTCCAACGTTGATGGGCTGCTGTGGTATGTATTCCAGGGTAGGTAGGACGGCGAGTCAAGGCAATCTTCAAGTACCTGCTCAGTCTAACAAGATATTCTCTACCAATTTCAGGGTCGTTCTTCCTTAACATCTTCACCTTCAAAATCCATGTTAATTTCATGGAATTACATGCACTGTCTGTTCGTCGTTGTAAGACATGCATCCTTGGCCTGTGAAAAGACTCTGAAGGATTCATCAAAGTGGGTTTTGTCGCTTAGATGGTCGCAAGAGAATAATGTCAACCGTTGCCAAGGAAAACGAAGTGAACAACAAGTGTCGCATTCTCTGGCAAGTCTTTTTTTTGTTGTAGCTGCAGTTGGCCCCTGTCAATGTCTCCCTGGAGCTCCTTACCCAACCAACATAGCTATGACAGGTCATCATGGGTCAGGAGGCAGGTACTGTCGAGGCTGCTTGCATCGTAGCCGCATCCGTGGGATGAGGCCCCCGGCCCAAAAGAGGTAAGCACAGAAAAACTCAATGACGCGGGTCTCCTGGGCCCACGGCCGAGGCGGCGACCAGGCCTATGTGCTTTCCTGAAACACAAACGAGAGAAAAAAGGATTCCCCGGCAGAGTACCATCTTTTTTCATGTAAACCTGAAGCAGGACATCGTTGGTTTGCGATAACAAGAAGAATCATCCTTCTGACTCCTAGGAGACCTGCCATGCTACCCAAACTTGGACTTAGGCATCGTCCGGAGCATACATAAACCTGGCACCCAAAGGCCACGGTCCATACGAACAAGACAGTACATTTCAATCACTAACCGCTCTCTCACATCAAGCTCAGTCAACTTTGGCAAGGATCGGTCCGCAGTTGAAAACATGTCGTCGGAAGAAGCGATAGACGTCATTGAGGCTGGCAAGCAGATATGGGAACTCTACAAGTCGGGTACTCGCCTATTCACCAAAGATCTCCTGGTGGCTGCTGAGACGCAGCTGACCCAAACGTCTGAGGATCTTCTCCTAACCGGTATCGACGGAAGAAATTGTGTCGTGCCCCGCGGACCGGTTAGCAGACATGTGTGAGTCTTGAATCAATCCAAGTTCATAGGAGGCACACGCTGATACTATAGAACTTGTGCCAGAGATCTTGGCGAAGAGTTTATCTACTTCAAGACCATTCAGAAGCTCATTCGAGGAACGGGCATGGAGTACGCACGGCACCCCTCGGAAGCCTTCTGTTCACTCGAAGTGTTTTGTTGGGGCCAAAAAAAAGAGAAGCCAATTCGCTTCAACACTATCAAGACGAGATTCGAAAATAACGAGAATGTTTGGCTTGGCAGCCAAACGTGTCGCTCCCTCGAAGATCAGTTGTCGACGATGCCAATTCCCGTACACGTGACCAAAGTCGTGTGCTTCGGCCTGGGAGGGCTGTGTTGGGGAAAAGTGCGCACCACCCGATCCAGCTTCCAGCACGCGGCCGCCTTGACGATGGCAAAGATATTGGCGCGGCGGAGTGGCCAGAACATTCAGTGCTACGCTCAAGATCCAGGTTACTCTCCGGATTGCAGAGAATATCTCGAGAGCCGGGGATTCAAGATCCTCGACGGGGTGAGAGGCTTCATCGAAGTCGACGATGCTTCGCTCGTCTTCACTGTTTCGCCTGACGTGCCCGTCAGACAGGTCATTACAGAACTAGCCAGACCGGCCGTCATCGTGTGGGACGAGAGTGTCCCTGAGTCGAATAAGCTTGGGACGACTGAACCAGCTGAATGGGTTGTCGAGGAGAGGGATCTGTTGAGGTCAGATTGAGCCACTGATCCCCCTAAAAGTCTGAGGTTGTCCAAGAACCTAAGCTGACGAATTCTAGCCACCTCAATTTCACCGATCCCGACTCGCCCCGTACGCGAGACATGTTACGCGACGAGTACGATACGTATCCTTTTCCTGAGGATTTCGACCATTTCGGACGTCTCGAGATTCACGCCAGAAAGACTTAGGCAAAAAATTGCCAACCTTCAACGATGAGAACATGCCGCGGCTGTGCGTGCAAGCGTGTGTGTGTGGGAAGACTTTGATCTGGAAACTCAGGGGTCGTTGACCAAATTTGCCGGACGGACGCAATCCCGCGGTGACCTAGAGAGAAATAGCCGTGGATCTTTGGGAGAGACACCAGGCGGTGAGGCTAGTGGGCTGTATCAGTCTCCAGTGGGAGAACAGTAGAGTGTTCTGCCTATCGATGACCAAGGGGAGGAAGTAGGCGGTGATGTCACGAGATGGTTGCATGACTAGGTGCTTCACCTATGGGCATGGCGTGACTGCACGAGAGTAGTAAAAAGCACGAGTATAATCAACCAGTTTCATTCACTCCTCTATCTCCTTATGTCGTGACGGACAGCGCGGGGGTCGTGGCGGCAAGTTCGGGTGACGTCCGGCCGGGCCCGACAGTTTTGCGGGGGAGGTCGGGGTCCTCAGACCATGATGTGATACAACGCATGTACAGCACCTTACGCAGGAACAACGGCATGCATGACTGAAGGGCTTACACAGCATTTCCTCTGCGTGGCTCGACAAGCCTGGCTGTCAGTCCTATGTTTCCCCAGAGCGGCCCTACTACTAGTCACGTATCAGAACGGGGCGTCTAATAGCTACATAGGTTCTTTCTCTCTCTTCGCAGACAATCAATAGGAGGCCATGTGCCTTTAGTGTTCATAATCAATGGATGGACGGGACGGGCGGACGGACGGGTGGCAGGATAGTTGGTTGGAGGGGGGCAATAGGTAAACGTTGGAAAAAGAAACGTCAACCCACGACACCACGCTATTGCAGTATGTACTATCCGTATGTAGATCATTTTGGCCGGGTGCTTCTATTACACCAACAAGTTGCCCGTCCATATCCAAGGAATATTGGAGGTGATGGAAGGTGGTAGGTACCTTAATAATACCACCTTGTGAAAGGTCAGAGAGATGCAGGCGGGTGACGGGATGCCCCTTCCCCGGGAAAGATGCATTGCTCGCACGCATCCGGGACGGCAACCCCACACAACCATCGCGGCAGCACAAAATACTCGCATACACTAACATGTACCTACTCGTATCCTATCGTGCCTATGTAGTAGACACGGACACTGCCTTCGTGCCTACATACTGTTAGTCCGTGTGTGGTAGATATTATTAGTATCTATCTCAACTTTGGCCGCCACAACGAGCGTCTGGAAGCCAAGAGAACCACCAACTTGCAGCGCCAGCCTCATTCTCGGTGGGGGCCGGAAGCTTTGTGTCTGTCACACAACCTACATGCCTACACCTACGGCCTGATAGGTACTTGCCTCCCTCTTCTGTCGTGCGTGCTGCGTACCTACGCGCGGTGGGACATGCAGCCGAGGCCGCTTCCGTCCAGGAAGGGCGCCCCGTATCCCGCGGCGTCGTCGGCGGTGGCGGCGTGAGCGAGGACGACTGACGGTGTATTTGGCCGCGGTGGTTGATCCGACCCTCTGTACAAGGGGGGTTCCGAGACTGGAATGGGCACTCGGAGGGAAAAGAGAGAGAGAAAGACTGAAAGAGACTGATGAGATGAGGTTTGGAGGTCAAAACGGCGGAGTCAGGCGGGTTCCTTCCTGAGGTACGGAAACACTACGGAGTACTCAGTGTACCTCGGTAGGTACCGGTATGCGGCGGTATTGCCCTATTGTGCCTGGATGGGCCCCCCCCCGGCCACGGTGATTGTCCCTTGCGCAGCGCTTTGTCTGAGTGGCTGCCTTCTCATGGGACGAATCGAGTGCTGCAGGATGGCGCTGCCCAACCAGATCCGTCACTCAATCGGGCGGTAACAAGGCCAATCAGCAGAAGGCGTCGATGGGGTTCTGGAATCCCCACCCGCCCAGGTTTGGCAGTCACAGTGTTCCATTGCGAGATGGCCTTCCCGCCCACCCGTGGTTGGTTGAATTTTCCTTCCACTGCAGTTTGCTCACGACTTCCAAGGACACTTTGAACCAAAGAGAAAGCTGGTCCCCTCTCGCCATCGGAGTGATGTGGGTTGCATGAGCGCTCGAGTTGACGCTGGGCGTTGGTTGGCGCCAAAGAGGAGAGGTGATTCAGCGAAGCTAACCTACGGACAGGACCAGCGTCGTCGATGAGGTGGATATCCAACTTTAACGGACGACATGGATGAGGCAAACTCCAACTGCCAATATCCTCATGCGCTAAGCATTCTAGCAGCAGCGGGCTTCCGCCCAGAGCAGTGAGGAGAGCAAGCAACAAATGGTGGGCGAGAGTCGCGGCGGCCGGCACGAAGAGCTGGGGGATTTTGGGACGGGGGACCCGGCGCGCATTGAAGGAGAAGCCGCCCGGCTGACCTTACCCTGCTTTGGTCCGGCGTTAGACCAACGAGAGAGACGGCGGCGGCAGCATCCACTCGCGAGCTTACACACATCTCGCTCTTGCTAATCCGGGCGTCTTGGCATGCTAGAGTCTGGACGGCATATCTGACGCGATGCTGACCCGCGGGAAAACTGCCTTCGCCTCGTGCAAAAAGGTAGGTAGCATACCTAGTAGGTAGGTAGTGTTGCTCGGATGCCCTCAGCCAGAGACACCCCGTCAGAATGTCTCTGAGTCTGGCAGACTACACACAGCACAGCACCGAGTCATCGACCAAACTGGAGAGCAAGAGCCTCCCCCTCTTGCTTCAGGTAGGCCGATTTGTTTTCTCCTAGAGTCGATCAGAGCAAAAGACGCAATTTATTACGGGGCGCCGCCCATTATCTTCCTCTTGAAGAAGATACCCTGACCTCTGCCTACCCTAATCCGTACGTATCAACGATGGTAGGTACCCGGTAGGTAGCCAAAAGGGCAAGGCACCGATTTACCTGTGCGACGGACGGGTGCTCGCAAGGTGGCAGGAGAAGACGGAATGACGGAACTGGGATTGCCGAGAGACGTCCTCTAGTCTACAAAGGCCAACAACAAAGACAAAGGCAATCTCTCGCTCTGTCTATCGTTCTCTCTCTGAGCGGGCTCTCGACTAGGTATTGTCCTTCCGTCATGCCTTTACCCCGTTTCCCAATCTGCGATGGACCATGAATGCTAGGCTAGATACATACTAGTATTACTACTCATTAGTATCCGTATGTAAGAAGCAATTCCCCTCCTCAATGAGTGAGTGCTGGACCGTTTATGCCAGGGCTAGTATCTGCCTCCTGGCTTGTACCATCCTGTCCTGTCCCGTCCTGTGTGATGGCCGGGATGGAACCTCTCCTGTGTTCCCACCATGGAGATTTCTGTAATATGAGCTTGGCGGACAGCCATGAGAATGGGAGATGAGACATGGCGTCTGATGCCTCGAGATAGTCGTCCGGTCTCTGACACAGTGTGCAGCTGTCATGTGGCCCGTGCAGTACTGGGTTCCACCTGTAATATCCATGGCAAACACGTCGCTTTCTCTGCCAAAATTGCATTAATTGCATTGGTCAGTGCACAAGATTGACAGTACTTACTTGCTCTTCAATACTGTCGTGTCTGATCCCCCTATCGCGCCCCATCTGGCAGCCCGGTTGCTGCTTAACCCAGACGGGATGGGCTAATCTCACAGCGAAATCCACCCACACCCCCCCAGCGTCGTTCCCAAGTCTCTTTTGGCAGTCAGTGGCCCCGTTCCCCCCCCCCAGTCCCGGCCAGGCCCTGCACCATAATCCATTAAACCCCCCAGCTCTCTGTCTGCGCTTGTGTGGGTGCTCTACACAGACCAGCTCCTGGTCAAATCCCACCCCCATCCAGCGTTGCTTCCAGAGGCAAATCATCTCGCTTGTGCCTTTTGCGCTCTTTCAGCCTCTGATACGTCCATCCAGCCAGTTCCTCCTGGCACTTGCACCCGCACCCGCATGCACCTGCACCCGCTCCAGCTTCCAGCTCATGCGGTCCTGCCTGTTCTGCCCTGCTTTTCCTGTTTTGCCTCGTCTTTCTTGCAGCAGAAGCAGCAGTAGCAATAGCAATAGCAACACCAGCAGCAAGCAACAGCAACAGTAGTAACAAAACAAGCAACGCAGCCTGGGATTTGACTGAACTCGCCCTCCTTTTGCTGCTTGCTTTGTTGCTCTCTTGGTTGCTTGCCCTTCCACTGTCAGCTTGCTGCTTTCTACGGATACAGTCACTGCCACTACCTCTGGTGCTCGCTCACCTCACCTCATTCACACTGCCCCCATCCTGGACGTTCAGATCTACCTTCCATTTTACCTACCTATCTATTGCTCCGTACCTGGGGATACACTATCTACCCTACCTACTACCTAAGCTACTCCTAATTTCTTCTGACCCCCTCGTCTTTCGTTCTCGTCTCCCGGATTCAACACCTCTCTCAAAGCCCATCCCGCCCCTCGACCGGGTATTGTTTCTTCTCTTTTTTCCCCGTCACCAGCCCAGTGATCCCCAGTTTCTTCCCAAAACCCCCGACACCACACTGTCGAGCAGATTTTCGAACCCCCTTTGGAATCATTACATTCGCTTTGTTACTTGCGAACCTTAATTTTTTTGGCCGCCTGTCTTGCTGTTCCCTGCAGCCACTCTCTTTTCTCGCCTTCGCCCACTTTTCGCCCGTCTGATTCGACCATCAGAAGCAGCATTGGCACTGGCAGCACCACCACCACCTTGCCAATACCGACCTACACCACCACACACGCCTACGTACACAAACTACATACCTTGCCTTACGCAGGCTGTCCTCCGTCCCCCGAACCGAGCCTGGCTTGACTCCAACTGAGCGCAGCACACCCCCCCAGCCACTGTGCCTCGCCCACCCATTCATTCCATTGGCGCCTCTTCTTGCGCGACCGAGCCCAAACCATCTTCCACTCTCCGCGTTCGACCGACTACCTCGTCGCCTCGCTTCGCCCTTCCTCTCTCTCCCCCATTCCATCCATCGGTCCACCGCGTCGATCGTTTTTTATTCCAGACACCGTCGCCTTCAATCTGGACCGCGCGACGAGTACTGCGAATTGGCCTTTTACGGCCGACATCAGCTGAGTTTTAGGGGTTGAGGATTCTGGGTAAGCTTGCCGGACCCGTCAAGAAAGGAGGTGAGTGACGGCACTCTTGTTTTTTTCTCTCCCCCTTGCTGTCGCTTCCGACCACCATGCGGACAACGGCCTTGAACTCCATCGCTCAATGTGTGTTTGGGCGTGTGTCTGCCTTGTTTGACCAGAGGCACGCTTGCTTCGCGGTTGGGTTCTTCTCACGCGCATCCGATGCGTCCTTGTCGACGGCCGCCCGCCATCCAACAGTCGCACCTCGGCCATGTCTTAGACCTTGGAATGAGATGATGAGGCGGTACTTTGTCATGGATGATCTAGAATGCCTACTGGGACTTTACCAGCCCCTCCTGATTCCTCACCGCTTGGTGTTTGCGTACGCTTGCCTGCTCGAATGGTTTCGCTGACCACCACGCTCTCTGAATCAGTTCGACAGCACCATGACCGAGAAGCCACAATCATTCAACCCAGCAGACGAAATCACACCACAGATCCGACAGAACGGCCAGTCCAGCCAAGAAATGTCCAAAGAAAAGGTGCTTCTGGCACCAGAGGAGGGTGGAAACTCAAAGAAGGGTAGGGGCTTGCTGCATGTGCCATCGCGGTCATCTTCGCAGCGCAATCAATCTTCTCCCACTTCGACGGGGCTGAGCGGAGCAACAGTCAACGATTCGAGAAACAGCATCGGCGGACGTTCGAAGGAGTCCAAGGGTAGTATCCTGGGGCGGAATCGAAATGGCAGCGTCGGCAGCCACCGCTCCGGCATCGAAACCGAACCGACGAACACCCCCGGCAACACCCAACCGAACTCCCCCGTGAACCCCCCGCAACGGAAGAAGAAGGGCGGCCTCTTTGCACTGTTTGGCTGCTGCGGAGTCCCCGACAACGCGAACGCGATTGAGAACGGCGACGACGCCGTCCACAAGCTCGACAAGCTACCCGCGCGCCCGACGACCGCCAAGTCCCGTCAGCCGACCCCACAAGACCAGCCGTCTGCCCAGAACAAGCCGCAGATCCAAGAGAAGCAACCCCAGCCCGAACAACCGATGGCCATCGCGACCGAGCCCAAGGGCAAGCGCATCTCCAACACGACCACGGCCGATGACTCTACCGTCGGCGGTCAGGAGCAATCAGAGTCAAAGCAGCCGACCGCTGTCGCCAGCGGGAGCAACACGGCCCCGGTCATCACGGTCGAGTCCACCACGGGCGAGAAGACTGAAGAGGCGCAGGTCGAAGAGCCGGAAAAGAAGGACGCCGAGGGAGACGAGGCGATGCCGGATGCGACGCCCGAAACCCAAGACTCCAAGCAGCAAATACCCCCGCCTGTTGAAGACGCGCCGACAAGCCAGCTGCCGCCGCCTCCCCCGGGCCCGGCTCCCAACACTGAGAACGGGCTCGTCGAGGGTGGCGTCTCGGAGCAGAAGTTCTTGCTGCCCCCGATTGCACCGGAGTTCAAGGGCAGGAAATGCCTGGTTCTTGACTTGGACGAAACCCTAGTTCACAGTTCATTCAAGGTATGCTCATCTTATCACACCACGGGCACTGATGGACCGGCTCACTGACTTTCTCAAGATCCTTCACCAAGCCGATTTCACCATCCCAGTAGAAATCGAAGGCAACTATCATAATGTCTATGTTATCAAGAGACCTGGCGTTGACCAGTTCATGAAGCGCGTTGGTGAGCTTTATGAAGTGGTGGTCTTCACTGCGTCTGTCTCCAAGGTATGCACAAATATTCTCACTGCGACGCAATCAACACTGACAGTGTACAGTATGGCGACCCTCTGCTGGATCAGCTCGACATCCACAAGGTTGTTCACCACAGACTGTTCCGCGAAAGCTGCTACAACCACCAAGGAAACTACGTCAAGGATCTTTCACAGGTTGGAAGAGACTTGAAGGACACCATCATCATCGACAACTCGCCCACGTCGTACATCTTCCACCCCCAGCATGCCGTTCCGATTAGCAGTTGGTTCTCGGACGCACACGACAACGAGCTGCTGGACTTGATCCCCGTTCTAGAAGATCTTGCAAAGTCGGATGTCCAGGACGTCAGCCTGGTTCTCGACGTTACACTCTGAAGCTGAAGATACCTATTTCTTTTTCTTCGTTCATCACCCCCGAGGAAATTTGCAGGACCGCGGTCCCATCATAGCGGAAGGCGTTTGGGTTGCGATGCTTCGTTTCCAGCAGGTGTAGATGTATCACTGTCTAATCTTACCTTATAATGAGCAACGGCGGAGGTACCAGACCACCGAGCTAGCCCACGGGCGGCTTTGCACGCAGAGAGCTCAGGGACCGCATTCAAAGGACCTCGAGGATGACATCTTCATCGACAAGCCTCGGATTCGGAACGGAACATAAAAAAAGAGGTCGTCTTGGAGCATGGGAAGACCGTAAGCGGGTCAGCTAACATCAGTTCCGGTACCATGGTGTTTTCTCCTGGCGCCAGTGTTTTGGGAGGTGCTGCGAGAGGAGCCCGACGAGACACCCGTTTGTTGAAGACCAATCGTCACGAATAGGCGGGGAGAGATACCACGGGTCCCCGCGTGTTGGTTTGGGAAGGGGACGACGCCTTTTTCGTGGCAGAATATTGTTTTCCCTTTGTTCATTCTCTACTTCTTGTTTGAATCGTACACAACACTCTCAGAATCCATCCCATCATCACCACCACAACTACCCTTGAGCCTGCAAGCAGGCTCTTTTTTCTGCTTATAGCTGGGCAACTGTCGACCGGAGAGGAAGCGCAGACGATGGTTTAATTGCCTTGCGTCGTTGTATTTCAACAAGCGCGTGCTGCATAGTTAAGCTGGCGCGATAAGATGGAAAGTTTCTCGCTGCAAAAAGCGGCTGCTTCCTAGATATACAGCATCCCCTCAAAAAATCTACGAAAATGTTCCAAAAAACTATAAAAACGGAAGCAAACTTGGAAGGCGACTTGACCTGACAAATTATGCCGAAGTGACGTTGCCGAAAAAATATTCCCAGATTGATGGGATTCCCATGTCTGCCATTCGAGGGGTGCCATCTGTTCATTCAGCTCCGAGGCTGGGATGGAGGGAGCTTGCCCCGTACTATAGGTTATCTGTGTGGGTGCCTTGAACGCTGTCGTTGCTGAATAAGGCGGGCCGCTTTTTAGGGACCTGGCCCTTTCAGGTAGGTTCGCCGCCTTCCCAGGATCCCCTGAAATTGTCCCCAGTTGGGGGTCCCGTCCAGCGCCTGGAACGTCGGGTCGGAAAATCCCTGGGCCACGAAGGCCGGTTGGCCGCTGCGCGGTGGTCCCCTTTCCAAAACTGTGGCCTCAACTCGTGCACTTTTGAGAGCAGGTGTGCCACGATCCCCAGAAGTTCGAGTTCAACATCATCCACGCTCCACGTCCAATTCGATTCTTCACCCACTCGCCCATTCCGATTTCTCTCGACATCTGAGTATCCTGCAGCGATCTCGGATCTAGTTTCTCGTCACATTCCTTCACGATGGTTAGTACTGCACCTACTACCAACCGCGACCTGCAGATCGCCGACGCCTTCGAATTGCTGCTATCTGGCGACAATTGGAAGCTGCTACCGGCATGCACGCGATCCCTGATGCACTGACCGTTGCATTGGTGTTCGGGAGATGCGTCGTGCCCTGCGATTGACAACCAGCGATGGCACCATGCGCTGGACGCGATCACGGATCACGTTGAAGGGCAGATGAGCTGACATTCTACGCGACAGTCTTCCCCTCGCTCCTCCTCCCCCGTCAACTCGCCCGCCGCTGCCTCTGGCGCGAGCGTCGCGCGCCCTTCCTCGCCCACTCCCCCCGGCGGCCCCCGTACCGCCATTCGTCGCCGCGCGGCTGCCGACCAGAAGGAGAAGATTGCGAATGCGCGCCCCAACAGCACGAGGGCTGCCGGTGCCGGCGGCAGCAGCAGCACGATGCTGAGTACGTTACTCTTTGTTGATTGGAGCTAGGGATGGACGGGAAATGGTTCTACTTGGACTTGAAAACTGAAACGTGCTGATCACAGGGCTGTACACCGACGAGTCCCCCGGCCTCAAGGTTGACCCCGTCGTCGTCCTCGTTCTTTCTCTTGTCTTCATCTTCAGCGTCGTTGCCCTTCACAGTAAGTCATCGTTCGCGCCCGAGAGAAATCGGGACTCCATTCACTAACACCCTGATTACAGTCATTGCCAAGATCACCCGGAAATTCTCCAGCTAAATGAGTCGAACGAAGCTGAAGAGGATGGCGACGCGACCCACAGCTTTTCGAGTGTGAGAAATATGAAGACGCCGACGTGATGTTGCCCGACCCTACTCGGGGGAAACCGCATGACCCAGAAGATTCAGCGTTCGTCTGAAAAGACACGCGAGACCATCTAGGGGCGCGGGAGCGGCAGACATCGCATACCAACACAAAAGCAAAACCTTGACGATAATGGACAGTGGACTGCGTGCTTTGCTCGGAAGGGGACGAAAGGGGCATTTGGTCGAGGACAGAAAGCACGACTCTGATGCGCACCGCTGTATTATACCTTTTTTCTTACTACATGTCTTTTATCTAGGCGGTCGAATGTGACTTCTGGAGCTTAATATCGGGTGCCACGTACTTGATGTGAACTTGCTTAGCTGGCGTGGCAAACTGTAACTCGTCGAAGACTTGAGCTTGATTTTGAGCCTCGGACACGAGGGTCTTTGTCATAGGCTCCTCCGACCTTATCTCTCCCCTCTCCCCTGAAGCTCCCCGAGTAACGCTGGTCCACATGCTGGCCCACTGTTGCGAACGGTCACCTCGTTCACGATGTGGAGTTGAGAGGCACCATGCGGTTTCGCACTCTTCGGGCAGTGTCAGTGTTTGAAAGTTTTACCATCGACGCCTCCGGCCAGGGCTAATCCTGAGGGCTGTAGGACCTGGAAAGGCATCCCTCGTCTGTCAGTCAGTTCGGAATGGCACAGTGGTAGGTCACATGCTGGAGCTCGAGCTCCATCTACACGTGCGGGCTGTTATGCTGCGCGGGCCCCTCTTGCATTATTACCTAGGAGGCAGCTTCCATTGGAGGAGGAACTTGGAGCCGCGCTCCAGCAAGATGCGTGTCCACACTCGCGGGGCGCCCACAGCTACTTACCTAGCCAATTACACCCACCAATACAAGCGAACGACCTGCTTCATCCGCCACACACGTCCTGTTAGGGCTCTTGGACGAAAATCTTGTCCCCCGCCGTCAGCAGTCAGCCAAGTCATTCACACGGCCTAGCCTTGTTCTCTCCGAATGGTGTAGTTGGTTCATCACGTTCGACTGTAATGGTTCATCCAAGATTATCGAAAGGTCCCTAGTTCGATTCTGGGTTCGGAGAACAACATATCTTTTTGCGCGTTTTCACATTTCTTCAGTTGTGAGTGTGGCGGCTAAGACAGACTGAAACTTTTCTTTTTCGCTCCACGTACGTTATTTTTCTAGTACCGACTTAGAAGTGCTTTCGACAATGATCAACTTGCGTTGATGCTGTAACTAACCAAGGGCTCGTGTAAGCGCTTTGCTTCTCGTCGTCGTTGGTTTTGGCTGTCGTATCGGAAGGTGTTTTGTTTCACGTCGGCTGTTGGTCTTTGCGTCCGTTGGCCTTCAACTAAACTTTCCGTGTCCGACCCGGCACCGGCCTCCGTCCGCAGGAAAGAGTTTACCAGGTAACAGCCCGAGGTATCTCACCCCCGGAGCTCGCCGTCCGGAAACTCTTCAACATGACACGGACTTGTCGTGGCCGGTCCACACATACGAGAGATCTTGGCCTGCGGGAAGCGAGACCCAAATTTAGACTTATTCTCACGTTACCTGCGATTCCTCGGGGTCACCTACCTAGATACCAAGACATCTACGGCATCGAGACGCGCGTGTTGAGGGGCCCTGTCCAGCTGCTGTGGCTGTGCGGGGGTTCTAGATCAACGGGCTCCCGCCCCAATCGTCCCAACCACAGGCCCTCAAAGCCCCCTTCTTTGGGGGAGGATCTTCAGGCCCCCCGGCCCGCAGTCCATTGGACGACCCGTCTAGCTATGACGTTCGCTCCTGCATGCAATGCTCCCACCTTTCTGCCGTCGTGCTTGCTTTGCGTCCCGGCTGTATCTCCCGCAGGAGTTGGACTTGAAGATGGCTCTGTGCGAGCCCCGATGGAGGTGACTTGACGCACCAAAGCCTCTCCTTGGCGAAGGCCTTTCTCGCTCTAAACCGGGAAGACGGTGCCTCAGTGTAGGGACGCTGGATTTCAAGGCGGGGGGGGGGCACGCCACTCTACAGCGAAGGGAGTGCCCCACCTGCAATAAACACTGCCGGTAGGTTGCCTCCATTCGCTGGAACAAGGAGGTAATTAGCGTGGGTAAGCGCAGCGCAGGTAAGGTAGCTCCAGGGTCTGGTCGTGAGCTTGATCATCTTTGGCTCCGATGATGAAACGGGTAGTATTACTGGCCTGCCACATGCCAATCGTTAAATCTGGCTTCGTTCTCCTCCTTTCACTTCATTTTCGGAATATCTGATTGCTAGTCCTCCAACGGTCTACGTCTCTACGTTGCTTTACTTCCTCCCTCGTGCTACTCGAGGTAGATTGTTGTGTGCAGCCTTGAGACGGTGCCTCCTCGCGCAGAGAGCCTTCCTTACTTCTTCTACGCAACCTCTTGCGCGACTTCCTTCCTCTTGCAGTAAACCGTGATGTCCTGGTCGCCTAGTAACATCCAATACTAAGCTCCAAGACTCGCATCGTCTTCTCGCCCCAACCGGCGAAAAAACCCCGCACTATGACGGTCAAGAAAGAGACGGGCGCGAGCTCCTCTGCCCCTCCTCCTCCTCCGCCCCGTCAATACAGCGACTACAATCTCGACAGATCCGATAGCCAACAAGTTCCCGACGCCCTGGTCTCCGATGGCTTCAGCTTGCCCTCCTTGGAGGCCGACGGCGACGTCCCGCCGGCCTATGGCGAGCTGCATGACCAGCTTCACTTCTCTCAGTCAGGCGTCGAAGCTGGCGCCAACGTAACGGGTATGGATACACCCTACTCTAGGCTGTACGGGAACATTTGCTAACGTCTTGCTGCAGGCGACGGCCGAGTCAACATCAACATCAACCAGAGCGGCAACCGCCTCGCCGAGATCCTTGCCCCGACTCTAGCACGAAGCCAGCTCCTCGCCGACAAGCGACCCCAGGGCCCCCTCCCACCCGCTTATATCCCCCCGAGCCTAGGTGGCCAGCCCGGCCAGACGCCGCCGCCGCAGCTCAACGTCGTCGTGCAGATCGTCGGCTCGCGCGGTGATGTCCAGCCCTTCGTCGCGCTCGGCAAGGTTTTGAAAGAGACATACGGCCACCGCGTGCGCGTGGCCACACACCCCACTTTCCAGAAGTTCGTGGAGGAGAATGGGCTCGAATTCTTCAGCATCGGCGGCGACCCTGCCGAACTCATGGCCTTCATGGTCAAGAATCCGGGCCTGATGCCCGGCTTCGACGCGCTCAAGAGCGGCGAAGTGACCAAGCGCCGTAGGGGCATGCAAGAGATCCTTCTCGGGTGCTGGCGGTCGTGTATCGAGGCCGGGGACGGGCTTGGCCCGCCGCCGAAGCCGCACGGCAGGGACGAACCGCTGGAAGCTACCATGGGCATGCCCGGCGACCCGTCGCAGAAGCCGTTTGTGGCGGACGCCATCATTGCGAACCCACCGAGCTTTGCGCATATTCACATCGCCGAGAAGATGGGTATTCCGTTGCATTTGATGTTCACGATGCCGTGGACGCCGACGCGTGCTTTCCCTCATCCTCTGGCGAACATTCAGTCGTCCAACACCGACATGGTCATGACCAACTACGTTTCGTACGCGCTGGTGGAGATGATGACCTGGCAGGGGTTGGGAGACGTTATCAACCGCTTCAGAGAGAAGGCACTGGATCTGGATCCCATGTCACTGATTTGGGCCCCAGGTGTGCTGACGAGGTTGCGTATTCCATACACCTACTGCTGGTCGCCTGCGCTCATTCCCAAGCCAAACGACTGGGGGCAAGAAATCGACATCTCAGGATTCTACTTCCTGAACCTTGCTTCGGCATTTACCCCCGATCCTGACCTGGCAGCGTTTTTGGCCGCCGGACCCCCTCCGGTCTACATTGGATTTGGTTCCATCGTCGTGGACGACCCAAACGCCCTCACGAGGATGATCTTTGATGCTGTCCACCTGACGGGCGTGCGAGCTCTGGTATCAAAGGGTTGGGGAGGTCTTGGGGCCGAAGACGTTGGGCTCCCTGAGGGCGTGTTCATGTTGGGTAACGTGCCGCACGACTGGTTGTTCAAACACGTGTCTGCCGTATGTCACCACGGCGGTGCTGGCACCACAGCAGCGGGTATCCAAGCCGGCAAACCCACAATCGTCGTACCGTTCTTTGGAGACCAGCCCTTCTGGGGTGCCATGATTGCCAGAGCGGGGGCGGGTCCAGACCCCATCCCGTTTAAGCAGCTCAGTGGAGAGAAGCTCGCGGATGCCATCAGGCACTGTCTCAAGCCCGAGACACAAGCCAGAGCACAAGAGCTGGGAAACCGAATTCGCGAGGAGAAGGGAACCGACATTGGCGGGAAGAGCTTCCACGACCACTTGGACACTGACGCTCTTCGATGCTCCATTGAACCTAGCCGAGCAGCTGCTTGGCGCGTGAGACGCACCAAAGTGAGACTCAGCCCTATGGTTGCTGCGGTTTTGGTCGACAAGGGTTTGATCAAGTACTCTGACCTCAAGCTGTAAGTTGATCGACGATTCCCAAGGTTGACCCTGACTGACAAGTTTAGATACCGTGCCAAAGAGTACATTACAGACGGCCAGCCATGGGATCCAGTCTCTGCAGTCGCTTCCTCTCTTGCCACAGATCTTGGCAATATCGGCATGGCTGTGGCTGATTTCCCTCGTGAGATCTTCAAGAATCGTAGCAAAGGCGACAAGACACCAGAGCCTCCAGAGATTCCTTTCAAAGAGGCATCTTCTTCACGCATAAGCCTTCTTCAAGGGAGTGATAAGGCATCGATTGCAGCTCCCAGTACACATGCATCTGAATCCTCGACACAGCTCGGTATTGTGGAGAAAGAGGGGGATTCCGCGCCAACTCAACCCCTGTCTATGCATGCCACGACGTCCTCTGCGACGCCCTCTTACACGCCGTCTACCACGCCGTCCATGATTTTTAGCGCTCCGGAATCGGCTTCTCATGCACCGAGTGAAACAACCGCTTCGGAGCGACCTGCTACACCGCCAACTCCTCGGCCACCCAACAGCCCAGGCAAACGACCGTCAGTCAGAGACTCATCACCAGTCGGTCTGGGAGTCGACACTGCAGTCGCAGCCGGCACGAGCGTTGGGCGAATTGTCACCACTGGTGTCAAGACCCCAATGAACGTTTGCCTGGGCCTGGCTAGAGGATTCCGAAACGCACCGCGACTCTACAACGACGAAATGGTGCGACCGCAGGAAAAGGTAACGGATTTCTCGAGTGGTCTAAGGGTCGCTGGAAAGGAGTTTGCCTTTGGCATGTTTGATGGGATTGGCGGGTTGGTCATGCAACCACTAAAGGGCGCAGAGAAAGAGGGCGGGAAAGGTTTGATCAAAGGCTTCGGGAAGGGCATCGGTGGCCTGATTTTCAAGCCAGCTTCTGGTAAGTGCTCTACGCATTGACAAACTCAACCGTCACTGACCACGACAGCCATCTGGTCTATCCCTGCCTACACCATGCAAGGCGTCCATGCGACTCTGCGCAATGCCTTTGCGACTAGCGTCCAGAACTACATCATCGCGTCTCGCATGAAGCAAGGCCAGATGGACATGTACTGTGCCAGCAGCGCGGAGCGGGAGGACGTTGTCATTCGGTGGAACAACATCAAGTTCGACCTCAAGAACTTCCAGGCCATGAAGCTGAAAGAGCAGCGAGAGAAGCAGAAGGCCGACAACGAAGGCACAGCCCCAGGACCTTCCGAGACGAGCCTTTCGCCGCCGGTCACAGGCTGGACGCACACCAGAAACCTGTCATTTGAGGAACGCAAGCGGCTGCACGCCCGGAAAGAGGCGTGGAAGAAGGGGCAGGTCGAGACTCTTGTTCCAGAAATAGAGGGAGATATACCGCCTTCTAAGAACAGCACCGCCGACAGCGTTGCCGAAGACGAGGAGTTTGAGCGTGCCATCCGGGCGTCTGTCGCCGAGACTTCCCGTGGCAATGCCGAAGAAGACGCAGCCATCGAACAAGCCATCAGGGCCAGTGTGAACCACATCCGCAGCAGCGGACAGCCACTCCCCGATGCTCGGCCACAGCGGTCTGTCTTGACCGATGATAAGAATGCAGATATTTTCAAGAGCTCCGAGCTAGAGATCACGGACGAGGAATACCAGCAGCTCATCGAGCAAGCGATTCAGCAGAGCATGTCCATGCACGCCTCGGGTGCGCGGACGGGACAAGAAGAGCACGAAGACGACGAGGCCTTCCAACGAGCTCTCGCGGAATCGAGGGTTCACCAGGCACCTCGTTACGAGGATGACGAGGAGCTGAAGCGGGTGCTTGCGGAGTCCCAGATGCACCACGACGAGGGGGAGACGGAGGAGCAGGAGCAGCTCAGGAGGGCGATCGAAGCCTCGGAGGCTGCGCACAAGGACCAGATGAGCCGAGACGCGGCGGCGCGCACGGAGGAGGACATCGTCATGGAGTACGTCAAGAAGCAGAGCCTGGCAGAGGAAGAGTTCCGTCGTCAATCCTCCAAGGGCAAGGGGTCTGCGGTGGCGGATGTAGATGAGGACGACGAGGATCTGAGGAGGGCGATGGAGGAGAGCCTTCGCATGAGCGGCGGGCCGGGACAATCGAGTTCATCCAGGTGATGATTTTCATTTGACGGATTTTGAGTAGAGCACATCAGAGATACCATGGAGTTTTGCAATGTCAAACAGCTCGGAAGAGCCACAGTCAGTTGTCTTGCCTGCCGATGAAGGGACTATTGATGCCTCGCAGATTCTTCTATGCTAGCCCATGGGACGGCTCTGTGACAATCTTCGTATAAACAGGCTCCCCACCGGTTCACGAACTCTTCTTCGCCTTGGGGTAGATGGGCGGCAGATCCGGAGGGCTGAAGACGGCCCAGTTCCCGTTCTCCCACGTCGGGACGGCCTTGTGGTACCGGATGCGCCACGGGTTCTGGCCCTTCTCCTCGAGCTCCGCCAGGCGGATGAGTTCGAACTCGTAGTAACCCTACAGGCTAGTCAGTAAAACAGAAGAACCGGAAGACGACCACCGGACCGGGGGTAAGTGGGGCCGGGACGCAATCAACCCACCCCGTTCTGCATCAGCGCGCCGCCCCTCGCGCCCTCCCTGACGAGGCTGGCAAACACGTTGGCGACCGCCTTGCACCTCTCGGGCCGCTCCGAGGACGCCGAAGGCTGCGGCAGGCGCGCGACGATGCCGGCCAGGACGTGCTGCGCGCCCGACATGCCGTCGAGCGCGGCGATCGCGGAGCGGGACCACTCCGCCGCCGGGGCCCGGTCCGGGCTCGCGGCGCCGAAGAAGGCCGTGTAGTCGAGCTCGATCTCGGACGTGTACACCTCGGAGACCAGGAGGTCCGGGGAGCGGGTGTCGTAGGCGTGGCACTGTTTTCTTTTGGTTAAACGGGATATTGAAGGAGGTAGTGGAGTGGGTACCAATTTGGTGATTGTGTCGTGGATGTTGGCTCGGTCGAGGAGGTAGGTTTGGATGTCGTACGTCATTTTGGTTTTGTTTTATTTCGCTGGCTTGGGAGCGTTGGATAAGTCGTCGGGTGATTCGAGATGATCTTGGGCTGGGACAACATGTTTATGATATTTATATATACACTTCACGAGCCGGACTCGTGATACTTGTCCAAGTACCCTTCTTCCGACCATCCTGCCTTTACTAGCGCACCAAACGGGAGAGAAAGCTCTGGGCTCCCGCCATGTCGGGCACCGAATCCTTTGCCCCGCCTCGCCCAGCTGCGATCACCAGCTGCGCTAAACTCCGACCTCCGCGCCAGGGATACGGACTTTGCGATATAATCAGCGCTTATTTCCCTTGACATTAACCCCAGCTCCCAAGGGAAACTGTATTGAGCCGCGAGAAGAGCATGATGACACACGAAACGCACCACCTGGTCCAAAGTCAAGAGTAGTCACGGCCTGTTGGAGGACTTTCGATGCCCTTAAGTCCGGGAAGGCGCGGTTGCGAGCGAGATGCGCGTGTAGAGCCACATCATGCAGACGTTGTTTGCTAACTAATGGAAGTTTATTGTGGTTTCTTTGCCAGTCTCAACCCAAAGATTTGGTCCTGTTACTATACACACTTGTTCTACACAACCCCGTAGAGTAAGCTTATTATCATCCGTCCTCCCGTTGCATGCGACTCGTAAAATCTTTGCACGCTCTAGAGAGCTCAGATGCGAAAATGCCAAGATTGTTTCAAGCCAATGTCAGTGATGCCTCCCACCGTCATGGCCTGTTAACCCACCATCTCAATGCAACTTCTCTTTTAGGTAAATCACCGCTGCGTATCCCGCGCAGCACTTCGTAGTCATTCCGTGAGAGCACCACGGGCACTTCACCGTGGTCGAGATAATGCCGCTCACTCCCAGCTTCCGATCCTCCACCATACCATCTGGCTGCGCCATGCACTCGTATACCTTGCTCGGCATATCGTGTAAGAACTTGCAACCGCAGCATTCCACTAGCATCTTTGCAACAGGCTCGATGCCGCCGCCCTCGACAGGCACAATGGATGCGCGTGATGAACGGCTGGATCTCGGGGGCACTGGCATGGACTTCCGAGCTTGCTCCAGGTACGTCGACGGGTTCGAAGGGGCCCTGAGGGAAACGACGGATTTCCGTGATGGTTCCGGCGACAGGGGCGACTGCGGGTTTGACTTGTTCGTGGGGCTGGTGCCACGTTTGGATGAGCGAGGCGGAGGAGGAGGGACCAACGGCCGCGGCACAAGAGGCTGGTGCTTGAGCTTCGGGAGGAAGCTCGTATCAAGTGCCAAGTCAGGACTCGAGCGGCTCTTAGTCAAGCTCGGGTGGCGCTGAACGGCAGACTTGATCTCATCCTCAACCATCTGCGCAATATCGGCCTCCTTATGCCCATACTCCTGCGGGCTCGTGATGGATGCGGACGTAAGCGGCGTCGCGATCGCCGACGACTTGCCCCCATCCGTGTGTAGTGGTGTGGGACAAGCATCGCTGTCGGAGTCGCAGTCGGCAACGCTTGCCTTCCTGCCAAACTTTTCTGACACAAGAGCTTCGAGCTCACCGAGGTGAGCCTCGTGATCCTGAGGTGGGATTTGGGGAGGAAGGCTGATTCTGGGGTTCGAATTAATGGGCGATGTCATCGACATGGAAGCCTTGTGAGAGTGTCTATACGACCGCTCATCATTCGTGATCACCACGGGCTCATTGTCAACTCTGCGCATTTCTCCGTCCATAGTGGGAAGGCCCTTCTCAGATTGCGGTCTTGAGGAGTCGGGAGTCGTGGCTGGCGAGGGGGATGACATCGGCTCTTCGAAGGAAGACATGGAGGATCTATCCGTCGGCCGCGCTGATGAGTCTCTCGACGGCAAACTTGAGTTGGCCGATTCGACAAAGGGTCGAACAGGTTGGGTCGGCAGTGGCAAGTTCTCGGAGCTGGAGTACCGAGAGCTGGAAGCCGACTCCGACACCGACGTACCATCCCGTGCGCGCTGAGTGAAGTAGTTGGAAACCGGGGGCTTGGAAGATCCCGAGGTGGAGACCTTCTGCATGGCCGCCTTTGCTGCATCCTTGAAGCTTCTGATGGCTGCCCCGGGGGTGGGCGGAAGCCGATCTCGCGACTCCGGCCTGTCTTGCGGCAGGGCGATTTCCTTTGACAAGATGTGGTCTCCGGGCATGGGGGGTTCATTTGACATGGACCGGTCGAACAAGCCACTTCTCGGGCTTCCGTTGGCTGGAGGAGTATAGGGCAGACGGAATGTGATGGTGAAGTCACTGTCTTGGGCCTGAGGGTCTTTCATCGAGTTGAGGTTCGTCAAAGACCCGTTGCGAGGTGGAAAGTTTGATCCCATGGGACTACTATCCGAAGATGACGAATACGATCGTTGTTGATGTTGCCGACTGGACTGAGGCGGGTAGTGAGACTTGGCGGAGGAAACGCGCACCTCGTCCTTGAAGCCGTTGATCGAGCGCTCTCTGCTTTGCTGGCGATGTTGGTGTACGTAGCTTTCCCTTCGCCTTCCTCTCTCCTCGAAATCGACGTTGGGCTCGATCAGTGTGAGCTCTGTCTCTTCCGCGTCGTCCATGCTCAGGGGGGTTCTTAGACGCGTGGTGCGGTCTTTCCACTGCTGTAGCTTCGTCATGTCAGGAACGGGCGGAGCAGTCGGAGATATCAATGGTTGAGCCCAAGAGGGCGGTGTCTTCATGGAGATGTGCTGCGATGTGGGGCGCAAAGTGCGGTTTTCTCCTTGATGTTCCATTCCCTCGGCCATGGGCCCGTCCGAAGCGGATCTCGGGAGGGTCGGAGGGTGGAAGCCGCCAGCCACCGAGACCCTCACGTCAGGCCCGAAAGAATGCGACCTCTGGTTCATCATTGAGACCGGAGGAACAGGTTTCCTCATCGGCATAATGGAGGCGGCGGCATGTCGTTCCTGCTCCAGTTTCAGCCCTCCGATGAAGCTTGGCTCGTCGTTCTGAAATTGAGGCTTGTGTCCCGTCAAGGCCGCCTTCAACTGCATGGCAACCGAGTCGGATCTTTGCCTGGCGTGCTGGGGCCGGATCGGCGGGGGCGGCTCGTAGAAGGCTTGGGAGCTGGCTGGGCGGAGGCGCTCGTCGGCCAGCATAAGAGGACTGGACATTGACCTGGAGGAATTCGGAGGCCTCGCGGGAGTGGGAGGGATCTTGTGAAGCTTGGCGGCAAGCTTCTTCTTGACAGACCTGTTCTCCTTCTCAGCCTTCTTCTCGGCCTGTTCCTTCTCCTTCTTGCGCATCTTGGCGTCGTTTTTCTCCTTCTTCGTCTTCTTGGAACCAAAAGCCTCCCAGCTGGGGGAGTGGCAGATCGAGGACGCGTCGTCCTCGGTGGGCTCGTCCTGGGTATCGACGTCCAGAAAGGTCACCGTCTTGTGCTTGTGATCTGCCAGCCCCCTGGGTTCCAACCCGCGATCGATCTCTGTTTTGGAGTTGGCCGGAGGTGGAACAGATATAGAAAGGGAAGGAAGGGCGGTGGTTCGACGCACAGCCTTCATGGCGGACGGTGGGAGGTGCTCAGGCGACTTGACGGGAATAGCAGAGGATTCCCTCCGGCGAGACTGCAAGGGGACGAGGGGCTTCACCGGCGGGGAAGGATGTAGCGAGGGAAAGGGTGACAGCTTCGGAGGAGACTGGGGAGTGCGGCCTTGATTAAGTTGCTGCTGAAGAACCTGGTGAAACGCCATGTGGGATGAGTGGGCAGGCGTAATAGGCAGTGACTGATGATACCCCTGACGGCGTTCACGCTCGAGCTGCAAGGTGAAGCGTGTTAGTGGAGAGGGAGCTACACTAGCCAAATTGGTGTGGATGCCATCGAGGGTGAAGGCGTCAGTCTAGGATGGGCTCAGCTCACCTTCTGGAGGTGTTCCAGTTCGAGCATCTTCTGAAGGCTGTCAGACCTGTCGCGCCGGTGCTTGCTCGGGTTGCGTGGAGTAGCCATCGTGGTCATTTCTTGTGTAGGCCGTTTCGTGGCGGGTTTGGAGATGTATTATTGCGGGTGGGGTCGTGGCGTTAGCAACGGGCGAGAATGGACGGCTAGCGGTCGCAGAGTGAGGAAGAGGCAAAGGGCGTCGCTAGCTGTGGCGCTTCGATGTTGTCATATCCACGCGAAGATTGTTTGTTTGCCGGAGAAGGGATTGGCAAGATCGACGAGAAGAAAGCACGGCGGTTCGAAAGACAAAGGTCGAAGCGAGGCGCGGCGTCTTCGTGGGAGCGCGCGATGTGGTGAATTCTGGGCGAGGGTGACAACGAGGGAAAGACGGTGAATGACCGAGCGAGAGGGAACGCGTACAGCCGACGAAACAATATGAGACGAACGAGAGGCGGCAGTCGAAGCGCCGGAAGGCAGCGCAGAGAGTGCGACGGCGACGAGGTAACGCTATCGTGAAACAGAAGAATGTCCAACGAGGGTCAGTGAACAGAGGGAAACGGCGAAAAATAGCAGTAGAGTAGGTAGTAGAGAGGTGATATTCGGGAGAGGCCGGTGCCAGGGTAAGATAGGTAGGTATGTACTAATACGGCAACAGCAGTAAAGAGTCAAGGCAGGAAGGAGCTGGGGTGTCGGGTAGGCAAGATGCGGGAGGCGGGACCAGGTCCCTAAAAGTGGCTCGCGATTGCGGGATGCAGGCAAAGAGGGAAAAAAAGAATAGTCGGAGGTAAGAAAAAGAGGAACCGCAGATCGGGGAAGCCGGCCTTGTCACCGGATAATTTAGAATTTGTCTGTCTCTTGGGATGTGTTGGTGGTTTATGGACCACGATCAGAGGTCCTGGTCACCGTGGTTAGTGGTCAGATTTTCGTCACGCCTCGTTTGCATGACAACCGGCGAGAGTGCAGAGAGCTATGGCAATAGCCAAAGCAATAGCCATAGCCATCACCGTCCAGCGGGACACGGACGGACTGGGGACGTCCACGCGGGTGCCGTGGGGATGCCTTCAAGAAAGAAGAGCAGAGTGGATGGGAAGGTCGTCAGCACCAACACCATCATCAACCATCATCAGCATTAGCTTCGGCACTCGCAGCGTGCATATCCTACACCACCAGTGCGAATGCAGCTTCCAATGGCGTATCCCGCTGCTTACTGGTCGGCTATGTGCTCAGAGGCTGGCACGAGCTTGAGATGGGATGGTGATCAGCTCCCAACCGTCCCAACTTCAGGTCCGGGACGAGGAACGGGCAAGAACAGGTGCAGCGGCGCAGGCCCAGCCCACATCCAGTTACTAAGTTAAGGTATGTATGTACGCAAGTCCCGAGGTAGGTAGGTAGGCAGAAGCAGGTAAGGCGAGGTGAGATGAATGTGTAGTAGTGTACCTACTGTAGGTAGGTAGGAAACGGAGGACTAAGGTAAGGTACGCAAGTAGTGTCCGGATACCAAAGGCGCGATGTCCGTTTCTTGGCGAGAGTCCAGGCGTGTCTTTCTCCCCAGCGCAAATTGCTTGCTTGGCACTCTGTTCGGACGAGAGAGAAATCTGTACCTTTCCGTGCCATGTCATCGTGGATTTATTGCCTGATACAAAGGCGAGCGAGCGGCGTCGTGCATATGGCCGTTGGTTGGTGGGTGGTGTTACACGGGAAGGCCTCCAGAGAAACGGAGGCGGCGGCAAGTCGGCAGCCACGGCGATAGCGAGACAGCCTGGGGGACGGGATTGACAGGGTTCACCTAGGTTGTCTGACTGTGCTGGACAAGGTCCGCGAGGAGTTGCTGTTTTACCGATGCTGCGTCTTCTGGGTGAGAGATAATGGTGGTTGATGCTGCTTGCCATGTGAGGTGAGAGCGAGGTGGGATTCAGGATTTTCAAGGTGGGTGGTGGTTGTGATACGAGCTACGGGGGTACCTTCGCTGGCCCCAGCTGCACCGTGAACTGGGGACCGCTGCAGGCGCCACCCATGGCCCCGCTGTTAGCAGGGACCAGCGGCTCCTCTCTGGATGATCAGCGCCGGGAAGGGACCAGGTTAACACGGACGCTTTGATTCGGGAGGCGGAGACTCACTCCATGGACCGCCCTAGGTTCCCACGTACCCAGGTGCCTACCTATGTGTACCTACTTACCCAGCTGGTGACATCTCCCACCTAATGTTTGCTGTAGTTTGCTGTTTGCTCAGTGCTCAGTGCTGTGTTGTCTCCTCACTAAAAGGGACGTGTTGGTGGCTTCTCCCGTAGTCTTCCACCTTATTTCCTCGCTCACGGCCCACCTGAAGTTGAAGCTGTCCGTGAACCACAGGCGGCAGGATGGCTCCTTGGTCCCAAGCCTCCGTCCATTGTCAAGCCAGGTCTGCTTTCCGTCGCTTCGTCAACTTCCTCCTCCCCCAGGCTGCCTTCGCATTTCACAGACGCTCCCGCGATCCTCCGTCCGACGTTTCTGTCATTAAGTTTAGGGTTTACCGATCTCTCTGCCCTCCTCTCTCCGAATACCGTACGGCCTGAACTCTTGGAGCCAGGCCTTCCTGCTGCAGCTGCAGCATGGATCCAATAGTTAGTGACAGCACACTTCGTATTCTCATCGTCCCATCAACTGACACTTGCATTCCGTCCACTAACATGCCTCCCCACACCTCCCTCCCCGTGGCAGTGTGCATCGCAGGATCGATGGGTTCCTTGCCTCTGCCGTCTAATAGGGCGTCACGTCCAGCATATAACACGATTGTGCGTTCTCTTCGTCCGAAAAGCCGGTCGCGGCCAGCTAACCGAGGGGACAGAAATAGCTCTCGAGCAACGACGAGGTATTAGAGGAGGATGAGTTTTCACGGCTGCCCGACCGCAAGCAACCAAACCACCAAGTCTCCAACACCGTTGCTCCCCCACAAAACCACCTGCCGGGTGACCCCTGGTTCGATCCGATCGAAATTTGCTGGGCGCCGACGTCCCTGAAGCTAGTCCGCTTCGGCTATGTGATCGAGCCTCGCATCCTACTTTAACCGAGGCTACCCTCTTAACGCAACAAAGCACAGCCCGCACGGCCGTCTTGTTCCCAGGACGGTCAAGAGACGGCCTCATGAGAGCTCCTTGGGCTTCTCTTTCATGGACGATCTGGTGCATGCTCCGATTCTTGTGTCCGACCACATCGATGACCTGCAGAGCCGGCGGTAACTAACATGCTATCAGGGCCCTTTCGACCTCTGAAGTCTCTCCAGCTCTCCACGTGTGACGACGCAGCCTTCTCTTATTTACAGTTGCAGCAGCGTGCGGAACTCAGTGCCGGTCAGACTTTCCAGGCCGGGAAGAGAGTCAAAACACTGTCGTTCGCAATAAAATTGTTGTACAGGAAGCTCACATGCTTCAGAAACATCTCAAAGACACCCATAATCGCCGAGTTGAAGCTGCCCAATGCCTCAAGTACTTGAACCGCCAAAAGCTGATCGACATGGCGGCTTGCGAGCCGTAGGCCATGCTAACAAAGACTGGCTCAACACGCCAGTTGCTCTTTTTCCCGCACGTACTTCTCCACGGATGCGCGGTCCGGGCTGAAATGCATCCAAAGCTCGTTGCCTTCGCCCCAGCTGATCAGCCCCGAAGGCACAGCGGATCCTTCTCCCTTGCGGAACACTACTCTTTTCTTGTGTCGAAGCCAGTTTTTCATCCGTAGTGTTGCTTCATTGTCCACCTTGAGCCGGACTGCAATCCATTTATCGTCGGGGCGATGATCGTGCGTCACCACAGCATCTGGTGCTGACGGTGGAACGGCTGTCTTGAGGATTTCTTCATCCATCCACGTGTTATACTTGGTCTGCTCCGGTGGCAGTGTGATCTTCAAGAACTCCAGTGCCGGCGAAATCGTGAGATAGATAGCTCTCAGGGGATCGACCAGCGTTTTCATCAACCAGTCCATCCATGTCGAGTACAGTATGGCGAAGTCGGTCTGTGACAGATGGGTCGACCCCCGAATCGTCATCATCCACGTCAGTGTGTTCTCCGCGCTTGCCTCGCTGCAAATCTCGACGAGTCTGTCAAAGTTATCCTGCCAGTGCATAAAGGCCTCCGATCCGATCGACAACAGTGGCTTTCTGACGCGATGGCTAGCGTCGTCTCCCGCTCGAGGCGTGGCGGGACCCCAAGCGTCCAAGATGATGCCTTGGCCTACCCAGCGAAGGGACTCCATCCGCAGCATTTCGACCGTCGTTGCTCCGCCAAACGAGTGGCCCATCATCGTGACCCCCTGGAGGAACATTCTTCCTTTCCAGTCATCCCAGTCGATTCCCGTCAGACCTTTGGAGCTCGACGCCACGTTGCCCTTCTTCCGCAGATTCATGGCCTCGACTTCTTGCCCTCGGCCGTCGTTTATGTATTGGAGGATGCGGTACGCCTCCTGTATCTCCGCCATGCGCATCTCGATTTGCGCTGTCCGCAGCTCCGTATCGACTCCCCTAGCATTGTGCGGAGCTGTATCCTGCGCGTTGTCTTTTGGAAATAGGTAGTCGACGCAGTAGTGCTGGTCGTTCTTCTTGCCCTTCTTCTTGTTGTTCATCTTCTTCGCGCTGACACCTTTGACATTGGCTTGCGCCATCGACGAGTCGCTGTCCGATACCTCTCGATTCTCGGGGAGGTTGACATATGTCCTCGCGCCGCTACCGTCTCGGTGCTCGACCGCGACGACGATGAAACCGTAGCTGGCCATCTCCCCGCATATCGAGCTGTAGCTCATCCTGGACCCCCCGAGGCCGTGGCTGAAGATGATGACGGGGAACCTGGGCTTGGCCGACGACCTGGACTCCTCGTCCCTCGCCGCTCGGCCCGACGGGCTGTCGTCGCCCAGCATCTCCTCCGGCCAGCTCCCCGCCAGTTTCGCATTCCGCAACGCCGGGAGCTTCGTGAACATGGACGTGGCGGCGATGTACGCCGTCACCGGCAGGTGTGGGACGCTCATGAACTTGGCGTATCCCTTGCAGGTGAGCACCCGCGGTCGCGGGAGCCAGCCGACGCGTGACGGGGGCTTCGGCACCACCACCTTCCTCCTGGCGCCAGCCTCGCGGCCGTGCCCCGGGGTCGGCGGGACGTCCGCCTGGGACCTGAGGGCGCACGGGTAGTAGACTGAGAAGAGCACGGTGTCGAGCCT